>OU452239.1:9888014-12288014 GCA_911728455.2 Marthasterias glacialis | reverse complement strand
GGGGAAATTTCACACATTTCTACACGCTGGGAAAGAGGTCAAAAAATTGAAAAATAGAACAAGCCAACGAAATGGACCACAAAAATGAACGTTTACAATAAATATCGTCAAAGAGAATCACAGATACAAGAGTAGATTATGTGACTATGTGTTAGAGCCGTGTCAATTAATGAGACAATTTACAGCTGACCAATTCCAGGCAACCTACAAGATAAAACAACATTCACTTTTCAATGTTTAGATAACTGTCATTTGAATGTAGTAAAACACGGTAAAAAACTTTTATTGTGCAACCTAAGTATTCCGTTTGCAAAGTGTGAGGTTGGTTGCCTCAAGTTGCCTGTGAACATTACCCTGAGTGACAAGGCCCTTAGGATCAAACTGATATCAGACTTTAAACCCTAAAAAAAATCCCAGGTCAGAATTAATCCGGATTCCGGGTCTCTGAGGCCTGACCCAATTCTAGGTCAAGCTGACCAGGATTTTGACTCGGATTCTGTGTCAGTTTGACACAGTTTCGGGTCAGTTTGGTACAGATATGGGTCATACTGGTCCAGATATGGGTCAGGCCCCTTTGTGGTTCGGAATCATCCCTGTGTCCAGTGTTTTATTCCATGCGGATCCTTTTAAATGGATAACCCACCATTGTTTTGGGTAAGTCAGAGCACGTTTATTCAAATCCTCAATAATTAAAAAAATCATCAGATTGAGGTCAGGTTTTCACTGCGGAAAAAAATGTGTTGCTCTATTCAACAGCTGCAAACGATGGGGCGAGCCTTTAAATGTAATGGTCAGGTTGAATAGTACATGTATGAACTTTGTAACAACATGAGCTCTGAGACTGAGGCTACTCAAAAATATGATAATCATTTATAATGCGTAACACATTAATGTGCAAAGTAAATAGCTATCCATTTATCAACTTTTCAAATCACTTTTGGTGTGAACAAACATGGAATTATTTCTTTGTTCGCCCCAAAATTGAATTAAAATTTACCCCGTCAGTTCCCTTGTAGTTTATTGCTTAATATTTATTAACTTGTAAGTCTTAATTAAACTGGTTTACGGCCCGTCAGCAGAATCGACTAGACTTGAAATATGCGTCTCGAAACTCATCTACTCAGCGACATTTTTTTCATGACAAAAGTTCCCCCTCCTCTTTTCCATGTAGCTCCTCCCCCATTGGAGGGTATATTTCTCGGAAAGAATTTCAATGAGATCCTTGGCCTCATTTTTTATCTTGCTCAGGTTATGATGAAACCTTCAATAGGCAGACAAACGATGTTAGACAATCGAATTTCAGCTGCGTCATCACGTAAGAAGAAGACCAAGGTTAATGGAAAGATACCCGGATGTAGTCAAGTATTCAACAAAACTTTACCCGCCATTACCATAGATAGGCATTTTGACTTCAGTATTTACCTGAATATTGAAAAACATTAGGAATTTCACAATGCATTAACATTACATGCATGAAGTTGTATTTATTTATTTATTAAAAGCCCCCTATGCAATTTGTTTTTTAAATTGTGGAAGTATTCAAGGCTTAAACACTAATAATTTTTCTTAAACCATTATCGTAAATAAAGTATTTCGACTTAATATTTTCAAATACATTGAAAGAATATGTTGGTTTTTCCACAACTATGCATTAAGAAAATATACATGATTTTTTGTAAGCCTTTATTCATTTTTTTATTTAATAATGTTTTGTTGTTCATGGTTTATTGACATTTATTCTGCAGCCCGAGGGCTGAATTGTATGAAGTTTACATTCAAAATAGTGAAAATGTCCCGATCTAAGTGTTTGTTGATGTTTTTTACGCTACAACGATGCAGTGTACACTCAGTACTTTCCCCGAGTCCGGTGGGGAAAAAAACGAAATTGCATTTTTTTTTTCTGGATCATATCCACTTCTCCTATCACTTCTTTAACTTCCATTAATACAATAATCTAAAGTTTTTTCCATAAATTGCACTGGGTTCCGTACACCACGTAGTATCTTTCCATTAAGCCGATTAAATTCGCAGGAATTATTTCACTGAAACTCAATTTCGATTTAGCTTATTTTTCCCAGGCAATACCGTTCTACGCTGGCTCTTCAACTGATGGAATTACATTTTATTTGTTTTGATTCTTCTGCCCTAATTCTCAGGGACATCCGTCAACGGGAAAGGTTTTCTTAAAACGTAGTGTTGTTTTTATCCACCCATCCATTCCATCGTTCTTTAAAGTCATTTTGTAATATTTTCAATCCAAACATAGGCTTGCAATCACCCAAACACTCCACTTTATTTTGATATACAACGCCAGGCTATTCCATGGTATTTTCACCACAAGCTGTGTCTCTACGGAATTCTTCTCCAGGTGTATGTTTCCGTCCATTCACAGGACCTTTACCTTTTCTTTTTTTCAAGAGGAATGATATATAAGATTTCTCTCTTCGGGTTCTCTGAGTTTTTACTATCCTGTGCTCGACTGTTGCCCATGAATTGTAAAGTGGCTTCAAGGCGGTGTCAATTTGAATTTAAAGGTGTCAAGCATTTAACATTCAAATCCATCATGTGGCTTAACGCCTTATAAAACAAGCCCGTGTGAACCTTATAATTAAGGTGACTTCGTTTGAATGAAGAAGACAGCGCAAAATGGGGAGGAAGAGTCCGGGAGTTTCTGCTAGTTCATGGTTCTTCGGAGGCTGCTTTCTAGAATTTGACAATTCAGGTGGAGAAAGTTCTCTTGTGACGGAAGGGGGGTGGGGTCGTTGGTACAGGCATAATCTTTAAAATCAGTGAGCTTTCAGAATGAAACGAATCTTGGCACATTTTGATATGTAGAGATGGGGTTGGTATCATGAATGTATCGTTACTTTAAAAGAGAAGATTGAATTCAGTTTTGTGATGCACTCATTTTCCAAGAGCCATTAAGAAAGTGGGGAAAATTTACAAGTAATAAAATTGCATCTACTGGCAACTCATGAAAACAAAGTATCAAATCTGGGATTCAAAAATGTTATACCATTAAAACGTGAAATGTTAGCTGAGTAATGTTTGCACCGGTTTGCCTAAACAGACGCTTATGGCGCATGAGGGAGACAAGTTCATTGGGATTTTGGAATGTCTGCGAATTTCTAGCTTGTTTGTGCAGGTGAGAAATAGGTACCTGATACTATCTACTGGCTACCTTTTGGACTGACTTACATTTTTGGGTATAGGGATTGTGCTACGTTTTGGCCCGGGCTACAGTTAGGTACAGGATGTGCATGTAGCTACATTTAGGACCGGGCCACTTGGGTTTCAGTCAATATTTAGGCAGCACAGCGCCGTAACTAGGGTAAAACTTTATGGGGGCACAAGGGGGCTCACCATTTTTCCTAGGGGGGCACTTTTGGCCAATTAAAACTGTAGTTTCCGCTTGTATTTTTCTGAAACAAGCCCCTTTTCAATGTTTTCTGACGTGCTGACGTAAAACAAAATACATTTTGTGCGTAAATAATTAAAAATAGTTCTACAT
The DNA here is from genome assembly GCA_911728455.2 of Marthasterias glacialis. Classification (NCBI taxonomy): domain Eukaryota; kingdom Metazoa; phylum Echinodermata; class Asteroidea; order Forcipulatida; family Asteriidae; genus Marthasterias; species Marthasterias glacialis. Next base: position 12,284,503 of record OU452239.1, on the reverse strand, counting down.
ACATTGAAATTACTACGTAAATGCTCATAAAATGTAACATTTTATTCTGGTAATTTTTAATCTCAAAAGTCCAGATTTCAAATGGGGGGGGGGCACCCGGGGGGCCCCCGTGCCCCCCCCCCCCCCCTCTAGTTACGCCACTGCATTGGTAAGTGAATTGGGCTACATTCGGGGCAGGCTACAATTACGTGTAGCACAAAAATGTTTGCCCTTGAAAATTTGTGATAAAACTAGGTGATTTTGACGGCAACACGGGGAGGCCAGAGCCACAGAGCCAAAAGCCAGAAGTTCCAGCTGTCGTTTTCTTTCTGCCTTCAACTGGACTCCACTGTTGAAAATTCCTTTCCATCAAGCGGCATCACATCCTCTCCAAGATATTAAGATTCATATTTGATGAGTTTTCTCACTTGACAAAAAGAATAATGATCATCATCTAAGAAAACGCGAACGCGTGTCGGATGACCGCAACCCCCGGCCACCTGTGAATTTCTACTGTCACCTTGCCAGAAGTCACGCACCGTGCAGCGCCTCGCTGTCCCCCCAATGGGACGATCAGCATCACGCACCCTTGAGCACCGGCGCTTCTGGCCAAGCCAATATGTGGTAACGTGATCAATATTTCACACGGGTTAGGATACATAAGTATGTATAGAACTCGAGGAATATGTTCAATTGCGTCGCTTTGCGGGCCCCTGAAGTAATCCGAGGGTGTTGTTGAGTTATGGGTTGTTTCGTCGGTGTGTACAAGACTCGCAGTTATATTGAGTCTCGTGTAGAAATTGATCCAGAGTTCACACAAGCCAGCAGGTAAAAACGGCATACATCGAGGTGCCAAATTTCCCCCCATTCATGTTCACTTTTAATGGGATTCTAACAGATATACTGCAACTTCATGATGTTTTTGTTACCTTAAAGGCATGATAAATTATATTTGTGGAAGACTATATAATAATGTATATAAATGGCTTACTTAAATAGGCAGTGAGCAAAGACAAAGCGGCTGATGCGATGGACTCGAACCCGTGACCTCTCGAACAGCATATTGGTGCTTTAACAACTGAGCTAATCAGCCCCTATATAGGCTATGCTAATCATCTATGCAGGAGTATTTGTTTTTTGTTGGTTGTTATCAACTGTTTTTTAGTTGTTATTTTAATATTTATTTGTTTTTATTTTTATTTTTGTTTATTTATTTATTTGTTTGAACATTCTGTGATATTTCCTTTATATCCAAAGAAAATAAAAAACTAAAATGAATTGTAAAACGTAGGGGTTTATTTATTTATGTATCTATTTATTATTTCATCTTTATACTGGATACGTAAAACGTCAGCTCATAGGCTGTTTTACATTGTGGTCCTTTGGTTGGATGATAACGGTGGAAAAGAAAAAATCATGAAGAAATTAAATTAAGAATACGGTAATGCTAAACCAGGAGGCAAAACGCCATGCCTTTACTTGACTTCACGTCTGTTCTTTTTTTTCGAAAGGGGCAACGTTTGCGCAATGACTTCTCAGCTGTGTGGAGTGTGAGGAAGCAATTCACGGGGCCGGAAAAAGCAGGAATTGACCGAGAAGCAAAATGAAGGGGCGATACGCACCCCGGAGGCACGCCGCGAGCGCTTGCACCGTGTCGAGTTTGACAGACTGCGCCCATTCCTCTCCTCGTCTAGGTGACAAGCGATTTCATGAAAATGCATGGGGAAAGGGTCATGTAATATTCAGTGAAGGGAACTCGGTGCAGAGTAGAGAGGATCTTGTTCGGTCAATCTACTAGGGGTGGACGATGTCGCCGTCTCCGTCGGGAACGGTTGCATGTCGTTATACAATCGCTACGGATGAATGCCAATAGGGTTGACTTTAGCGTTACATCGGAATTTTCAAAAGGCTAAAACAACTAGACCTCTAGAAACTACAGCTTACGGAAACGCCGTGTAATAATCTCTCTATTGGGTTGTGGTGTTTCTTAATGTACCGGTAGTGTACTACTCGACGTTTCAATCAGTATTTTCCGATCGTCTTCGAGAGGAGCTGATGGAAACGTCTTTGTGTAAAGCACTGTGATACGCTTCTCCGTGTAGAGCGCTATATAAATGCCTTGATTATTACTATTATTGTTAACATAATCTTGTTACACAATCGGATCTTTCCAGAACCAAAATACATTATTAAAGGGTTAAGATGTTACCGCAAATCTTACTGTCTAGGGTATTTTCCCTCCATGCAAAGTTTTGAAACATAACGGCACTTAACAAGACTTTCCAAAGAAACCAACGATATTCTCATTTCCACAACAGTTAGTAAACATACAGCAATGTTGAAATAATGTGGTAGAAAAATGATGGCGATGTCCAAATTCAGTGACACTCAACTACCGTTGTCTTGAGTACATCAAACCGTAACGGAGTTTTTACATCATGAATGGGGCCTGTGTCTGGGTATTATACTCGCATTACAGACAGGTGTAATTGGCGAACAGACAGAAATGACCAGAAGAATCGCTTGAAGAAAAGAAAAGTGGCGTGAACAGAGGAAATGAGGAGGGAGACAACACAATTAAACACTGATTTAATTTCGCCAAACACCGACGTATGACTAAACCATGATGCAAGTCTTTATCCCGTTAAACACTAATGATGTTTTTTTAGAACAGATTTTAACTCCGTTTGTCATTTGCCAGCCAGACCAAATCCCCTCAATTAATATACGAGTCTAATTACGAACTCAGACGCGATCTCAAAAGCTAAATCGTTGCATATAAATCCCTTTTCAGGACCGAGTTAACAACTACCCGTATCAACCTCTCAGCCCATTACAATGTAACACGAAGCTGCCTGACTTTCAAGGAGAAACGTCAGAAATCGGAGACTAAAGGCCTGAGACACAAGACTGAATGATGAAGTAGTCTTCATACGACGTAACCAAATCTGATACAAAATGCAAAACGACAAAAGCCCGCCCGAGTATGGCCAAAGCGAACAACCAGCAAAGGAAAGGGGCAATTTCCGCTGTGCTGGGGTACCAAAGGTATATGCAATCAGCCTATGGATGGAATAGATGCGTTATTGGTGTCTATTACAAATGCATATTGCTCAAAAAGTTACCCTCGGTCGTTGATTTTGATATGTTGCTGTTTCACAAATGACACGTTAAAGACATATACCTTTGGTAATTACTCCACAAATGTATAACCATAAAAGCAATGGTAAGAAGCACTGGAAGGCTGTTAATAGTATAAAACACTGTGAGAAGCGACTCCCTTTGAAATAATGTGGTTTAGAGAAAGAAATAATCTGAGAAACCATTTATGCTTGTATCATTTCTCACGTAATGAAAAACATGCAGTTTCAGCAGTTTCGTATCCTTCTGCGTGGAAACAACCACTCCAGATTTTTGCCAATATCTCAACTACCATCTTTTGAAACAAAATTTTCACAGGTTAGTTCTATATGGAATATATCGACAATTATACAGGATTCAAACAAACGACCGGTTCCAAAATAATACCAAAGGTATCCCTAATTGCCTTTGCAAGCCCCCACTGACCGCAATGGTGGTTCTAAGGGAGGGACCACAGACAAAGAAATAATTCAACTTAGATTCAGGGATGTTTGAATAGTGCTCCCTCTCCACCCACTCCAAACCCCACCCCTCAAGATAACTAACATCAACCTCGGCAAATGAATCCCTTAATCCTGCCCTGAAGCAATTCCTTTCGAGTTTGGGAAGTAACACACAAAACGTCCTAGTTTGTGGGTGATGTCTTCGCATGAATAATCTACGGAAAAGTAAATGTTGGAATTATTGTTCGCCACAAGGCATGTATTTCACCTGCAAACCTTAGGCTTATAACTTCCCTCCAACACCATGCAAGGCTTCAAACTTACAACTTATGAAGTACAAAAGGATACTCGCAATTCTTTTGATCACGGTTTAAAATATAGTTTCATAGCTTGTTTTCTGAACCTCTTAGTGGTATAAATCCAGTTCTTTTTACTCAAAACGCCATGGAAAGTTTACTGTAAACAAAATATTACTTTCAATAACCTTTCACATGAATTTGTTGCCTAAACCTTTGTAATGATATTGTTCATATTTTGACACCAGGCAAAGCTTCATTACTAAATGAACCAAATGTCCTTCATCTCCTACTAAATGTTCACAGGTTGTTCAGGGTTGATTGACTTTTTCCAAACCACGGCTTTGACTTCGGCTCTGGCTTAGGCTCCGTCCTTCATTTTGAAATCGTTCGGTTCCACCATGGAACTTCAAAACGGCTGACAGAGCCTATCTGGTGAAGCCGAAGCCAGCATTTCGAATGAGACCTAGCCTCATGCATCGTGAGACTAAATGGGTCATACATTTTAATGTAGGTTTGACTTCAAGTCTCCACTTCCTTTACCACAAACCAAGACTGTTAGAGCCACGATGCCGGGGTATCGATCACGCTAAATCACGGTGAACGAAAGGCAACATCTACTGAGATATAAACGTATAATGAAAATCTCTACGCGGCCATTATTATCATCAACCTCGTACACGTGTTCATTTATAATTATGTAAATAGGCACACGCAGCGATATTGTGGATGTGGGGTGGGAAACCAGCCAGTTTTATTGATTTGACTTGGTTGGGGGCTGAAGTCGCCAACCACGAGTCTAAAGGTGCAATAATGCAATGCTTATAAAGCGCCCTAATTGGGCTAGGTTTTAGACTCGACTGTCTATGATCCATCGAGGTGTAGCAGAGGGATTTACAATTCCCATCCGCTTAAAGGAGGTCTATCTTTGATTAAAAATGCATTCAATCGTTTTACAAAATAATCCAAAGACACTCACGTGTCAAGAAGTCACAAAAAACTAACAATTCATATAATAGGCGTTTTTACTACCATTGTTCATTTGGCGAAAGACATTCTTGAAACTATCTGCATGGTCCCAATTTCATAGAGCCGCTTAAGAACAAAGTTATGCTTACTAGAATACGGTTACTAGACTTAAAACGATGTCACATGCACCATCATGTGACCCTCTCCTGCTCAATTGGTTTGGCTTTATAGCGGCAATATTTTCTGCTGAGGCAGCGGTATGAAATTGGACCCGAATATTTTAGGATACAAATCTGGGGGAAAAAACAAACTCCTTATACATTTGCAGCCAGACCAGACAAATAAACAAGTGCTTGGTATATTGTTGTGCAGAATACTGGCTTCAAAGTTTTGGCCCGGCGGTTAATATGAAACTGATTCACCATGTAAAACCTTTACATGCATCGAGTGGCACGCGCCAGCCATAGCCTTGCGCACAGCATGGAGTATTATAACAAGTCCTCTAAAGGGTAGGGCCTAGGCATTGCCATGGTAAGATTGAAGAGAAAAAAACAATCACGGATTTTATACATAACTTAAAGTTGATCATGGTGTAAAAGTTCCCTTGAAATATTTTTGACTGGTTTTGCCGTAGTTTTAGAGTAATGGGTCAAACAATTAGTTTTGAGTCCGAAATCCGATGTTTGAAAACAGTGATAACAGTGATAGGATTTGTTTCACTATTTTCTCGTGACTCCGATGACCGATTGAGCTTAAAACTTTCACAGTTTTTTCTTCTTCATTTTATTCCTTATGTTGGGTCACACAGAGTGCCGATAGACCTACTGGTCTTTAAGCAACTCCATCACCGTTGGCCGCGTGCTTGAATTCAATATAAAACGGATAAAAATAATTCAAAATTGCTTTCTCGACGTCAAGCGAAATCAGGGCAAACAAACTTGAAGCGAATGATAGATGTACACACTACTAAAGAGATAAAATCTTGACAGTCAGCGTTCACTTAAATCCTGCCCCAAGAAATAGAGCACACTTAGGTTACCCAGTAACGATATGGAGAAATTCTGCATGCGTATAGACATTCTCTAGCTAGGACCTGCCCCTCTTGTTTTCGAAATAAAAACAATTTATTGGGCGTCTAGGGAGAACATCTTTGCCAGCACAGAGCAACATTTGTCAAGGTAATTTAAGAGGCAGTTGTCAAGGTAAAGACAATAATTGGCGCCCGATGCACGACGTCGCTTTATACATGAAGAAATCATACCGGTACATTACTGATTAAATTTGCGTCTCCTTGGCAACAGGCCCAAATATTTATATGATCAATTTTAACCATGCGGGCAATAAATTACAAGCAGCCGTGGATGTAAAAGCTCTTACCCGCAGTAATTTTTAAAGTAGTTTTGTTTAAAAATTGGTGGGGGAAAACTGCCACCCACAGCAGTTGGATGACTTTTTTTAACCTGAGCTAATTGTGGTTTGATATAATTAATGCATTTTTTCAGCAATTGCGTTTTTCTCTCAAAATCTATTGTTGTGTTGACAATTGTGTGTCTTTCGCTTTGAATACAATACTTAAGTTGCAGTTTATAGAGTTCTAATCCGCATTGGAATTCTCTCTTCACAAATTCAGTAGAACCTTTATCCTTCCTCGTGTTAAATTGAATAGCAGCTTGATCCACCCACTATACATGTCCCTGCCCTGCCGTGTATTACCTGGACACGCCCAAAACCTACAGGTCACGCCCTGCCATGTTTTCACCCGCCCTAATCTACTCTTCCGACTCTGATATGCCTCCTCAGCGGGCCATCAACATGAATCGTCAGAGACTGTACACATTCTAACTATCTTTCCTTACGTTACTTTAATCATTACTATTGACCCTTGACTCCATTCTGACGCCACATTTCATCTGGGTAAAACGCTCCTCATTTGAAGTTGAACTATGACCCCTTTCTGACGCCATACTCGACCCGGTTGATACATTCATTAATGTGTCAGACAGTGAAGAACACCGGGCCGTCCACGACCCCTGATTCCAATGGGCGCCGTTTAATTGGATCAAACTAATACAGAAGACACTTTGCGTCAATCCGATGACGTCATACATGTCTGTTTGCGCCGTGAGCAGTAATAAACAAGATGAAAGGGAAGTAGGTCAGTAATTGTTGTTTTGGTTTTGCTTTGTTATTAAAGAATGCACCCGTGACAAATTAAATAAGTCAATCTCCGAAAGACGAACTGTGATGTTTTTGTTTTTCGGCAAATGAATCAATTCAATGTAAAATAGTATGGTACCATTCCAAGTAAAGATACATACAACCCAAATAATACATTTGTATGTAGGGTGCCTGTCAAAGATAGGAAAGAGGTGACAACGGTCTAAATTCAGGAGAATACTTCGTTTATTGTTTCCAATGAATTCGCGTGGAGATATTCTGACGGCCATGTTTCAATTATCACCTTCTAATTCCGACACTACACTGCACGCCCGTCACGGTACACAACATTTTTTTCAATTTTCCGTACTCCTCATCTTCTAGTCTTTCCAACCTTTATTTCAAGATTCATCTTACCGTTGATGAAGGATATAGGTTTCAGGATATCGTAAAAAGATACCACGTGGCAAGGTTCTCGATTTCAATTAGTGTAAGTATGAATATCAGGTGTATTTAATTTGAAAAACAACACTGGTAGTTCATACAAACTAGCAAGGGTATCCAGTTAGTTTTCGTTTCAATTAAAGATGAAAGGTTGGGGTTCTATAATTGGATTAAATAATTATTATCATTCTAGAATTTCATGTGGTATTCCTACTGCCTTTGTATGTGATTCTCGTGTGTCGTTACTTACAATGCTCAATCTTTATATCCAATGATAATCTTTATATCCAATGATTATGCAGTGTAAGAAACGAGCTCGCCCCTGGAGAGACAAACTCGCCCGTGGAGGAAAACCTTGCCATTGAGCAGAATAGCATTGTTATGTCGACGTTAAAATCAGTTATTTTAAATATCTCATTTTTCTTGTTAAACTGTCTTGAAAAACTGAGCAGCGTCTACATGGATTGTATTGTGCCTTACTGGGCTACCCCAACCCCATCTCGCGAAAACAAGCTCTCCCCCTAGAAAGACAAACTCAACCTTTTGAGAAATAAAGTCGCCCCCGCTGGAATATTAAGCTCGCACCTGGAGTACAAGGTTCACCCTGGAGAAACAAGCTCACCCCTCGAGGAACAGACTCGCCCCTGGAGGAACAAGCTTGCCCTTGAGCAAATAGCTTACCACGGAGGTACACACTGGCCCCAGAGAGGAATAAGTCGCCAATGGAGGATACGCTCACCGCTGGAAGAGGCAGCTCGTCCTTGAAAAGGAACAAGCTTGCCCCTGAAGAAAGAAACTCAAAGGGATGGATAAACTCGCCTCTTGAGGAGCCAGCCCGCCCCTGGAAGATTAAGCTTGCCTCTGGTTATAACCATAATGAGCCTCTTTTTTAGGAAACAATCCCCATGTCACTTCCAAGAAACACAAAAATACCGCTTCAAGAACAACCTCGCCCATGATCTGAGTGACTCGCCTTTACAGTCATGAGATTAATTCTGGAGAAGTTCCAAACTAATGCATTTGTTCAGAATAATTTAAATTTATAATCCCAATTGATTCATTACATCAATTTTAATTTGAAGAATCTGATGTGGAAATACAATTGAAAATGATCTGCCATAGAAATGTCCGGTTGTTTCAGAAGTAAACTTCAGTGTCACACCCAAATCAATTCATCCGGCATTTAAGAAATATCTTTCAACGGAAGCAGATCCAGTCGGAAGGTTAATTGTAAAAGAAACTGGCATGGAGTAAGAGTAGATCACGCACCGCGGGCATGAATGCCATGCCCAGTCAAATTGGTATCGACTCAAATCAGCCTTCGACTTCAGAATCGAGTACAGACTCGCCGATCCACAAGCCCAATTTTATCCGGCTTCTTCAATACCGATCTTCATTACTAGATTGCCCAGGCTATTTACGTTGCAATTATGTAGAATTTTTTTTGTATCATCTATTTTCTTCGAAACTAAATTACGACAGAAGTGGCCTCGTGGCTGGTAAAATTATTATTACATTAAGAACGTTTTAGAAACGTTTAACTTTGTCTCTGCCTGCGGGAGGCAGGTCCTTACTTCCATTTTTCATCACGAAGGGAAATTGCATTTACAATAGTCTGTGTTAAGTATAAAACGACCTATTGTAACAATGAGTTGCGTAAGAATATAATCCCGAGTCGAGGCCGATTAAAATAGGTTAGAGGAGTCGTGGACAAGACGACATTAGATTAATATAAAATTGGATTAAACTTGTACAATAAGACTTTTAGTACACAATTTTTTTGGCACTACCAACAGTCAAGTTCATTTCTTTTAAACACTGATGTTTTGAAGATTTGTTCTCCCGGTTTAAAATCTCCTCATCAGAGAATTGTAAAATGGCGCGAGAAGAATCCCTTTGAATGGACATTCAATGCATTCAATGAAACTAGTGGCAGGACAGTCCAGCCGTTAAAATGTCATTGAAATAGCTGATCAAGTTTCTACGCAAAACCGTCGTGTTCCAATGACATGTTTTGTCCCAGATGTTGTACAAGTTTTGCCAACTCACTCGCTCTCCTGCATAATAGAAGTCCCTCCAATCCACGTACCATTATTTGTATCCACAGTCGGCATTTTCAGCCTTTTTTTATAATTGGCAGATGAAGCGTCAAATCAATTTGAACAACGGTTCACGAAGAAAATTAATCATTCAAGAAACGAAACCTGGAACTCAAGAGAATTTTTGTCGTTTCCCTCCATACATGAAAAATGAAAGAGAAATGGAGAATTATTAATCATAATGCTAGGAGGTAGCGTACTTATAAATGCACCCAGACTTAGGTATAGCACCAACCCTGTACCTAAGTGTAGTACTTCTGCTGACATCACATTAAAAATTAATATAACTTTACACCTGGAGCAGCTTTTTATTTTAAGAATTAAATTAAATAATTTATTGGTAGATATAGTGACAGTATAATTATTGTCAAAAAATGCTAAATTCGTGACAGTTGCATTTTCAAGTTTATTTTAGGGTCTCATACATAAATCTATATGTAGAACAACACACATAATTCTGAACGCCCGGTAACAAGTTGTGTTCATACTAAATAATGTATAACATCGCTTAATAATAGATGCTTCAATAAATATACATTTATCCGCATCGATGACTGCCGCTCACATCTTTGGTCTTTCTCTTTGAGTCAATGTTGACTTGCTAATTGTAATATTTCCAAGCTACAATGACCAGTGTTTTTTTTTTTTTTTTTTTTCTTCTTCTTTTTTTTTTTAAATTGGACTGACTACAGAATGCGGGCCGGCCGCGGGCAATTTTAATTTAATTTTCGAGGCCAGTCATTGTCTGACGTTCGTACGTAACAGGCAGAAAGTGACGTGATACAAACACCACCCACAATCTGATTTGATGGTTTATAATTTGTAAGGACAAAGTGATCGTGGTCTCTGAAAGCCCGGGGAAGACTATTTTAGCCACCGAGTTAATTATATTATTTTTTCTTACAAATTGTTGTTGCTATTATGTGTTGGATTGTTTTTATAGTCCAGTGCTTTAGACGCCTTGAAGGGAGACTATATTAATTTAATAAATTTAATTCGAATGTTTATTTCTAGCACGTGGCAGCGGCTACGCTGCGGACGGGTAATGCAACTTTGTGGCATAAAGAAGACATGCGTGATTCTGCAGGCAATTCCACTATTCAGACAAAGCGAAACAAGTATTTTTTTTTTAATGCAAAAACCAAAAATGTTAATGGCTTCACGTTTGGACCCTAGCAGAGTCTTTCTCAAAGGCTAAATGGCAACACAACACACACATACAAGTATACTGGAGTAACAAAAGCAGTCAAGTAAAAAGAAGTGAAAAGAGAGAGGCAGAAAGCAGTCAGAAGATGCAAAGGATGACGGGGAGAGGGGGAGAGGGAGAGGGAAGGAGCTGGTTTAAAACTAATGGAACTATGAACTGATCTTGATATTAAGTAATCTGGTCAGTACTGAGGTGGGATTCAGTGTTCATTGCATACAGATGACATGACAAGATGGCAGATGCATAAAGTCATTTGCTTATAAACATACCATCAGGGTGGGGTCACTGATGGGCATGCGGCCGATGGAATCCAATAAATGTAATTTGATTTGAACGGGTAGGCCAATTTTACATTCATTTCCTCTAATTTGAAATATTATCTGCAAGAAAATAGCGTACAATAATAATCACTCGATCTTTTTGCATGGGCATTCCAGTGACGGATCGATACCCGTCGGCTGGGTATAAAAGTTGTCCCGATGAGGTACAGTTACCAAAACTTAAAGGTACAACTTTAACGCCATAGTCACTTAAAGATGCTGCATTTGGCGAAATCGAGATTTATCTTCTGATACGGCTTAGACGAAATATCAGTCAACACCTGGTAGGGGTGGTGTTATAGGTTGACCCTGAACCCCACCCTGACCTTATAGATCCCACTCACATGACTCATCTTGCCCCATGATCCCTCTCTGTCATAATAGTAAACTGTTAACGTTCCTTTTTATAAAACTAATTCTAGTTGCTTGTGTTTTTCTTATCTTTATTGGTGAACGAAGAAGACAAACACTCGTAGCTTCCCCTGATCCCACATCCCCCTTTTGGAGGCGCTACTATTCTGCATGTACCCTTTTGGTGCCTCTTATGGTTATGCATTTAAAGGCTTATTTGAATGAATGTCTCATCAGTTAGAAACACCTTTAATTGAAGCTCGTCAACCTGCTATTTTTTGGAACGCTTCAATGCGCACAACCAAACTCACATAAAACAAAATGTTCATTACACTTGTGAAACGACATTGATGCAACACTGCTCGATTTCTAGCTTGCAACAGCCTCCAGCAACACCCCCCCCCCCCCCACCAATCCCCCAGCCGTCACGTGCACAAACACAACCGTCAAACTCAACAATGCTTGTCACATGGTGAACGTATGTACAGGATCATGTCCTTGGTGAGTCCCTGCTCCTTTACATCGATGGGTTGTACTACTAATGAACGATTGAAGTCCAAGGACAGTTTAATCCATCGGGCACAGTGACGGGGAAGAGGCCCACGAGGGGCACCAGCCCAGACAGCCAGACAGCCTTGCATCTCTTGCTGAATTTACTCACTAACAAAGCCAGCAGTACTGCTGTTTATATAAGATTGAACTCACACCGCATCAACAAACATCTCTCGTCGCTCATTATTCACCATTGTTTCTTAATTCAGGAAGGGTTGCGCACGGAATAAATTGATTATGAATTTCACGCCACCGTGAACGCTACAATGTAATGTGTTTAAGCAAGGAACCGGTAAGGATGATGTAATACAAATATTATACGAAAAATCAGACAGAGTAGCGGAAGCTATAGCTTGTGGTTTCACTGAGACTTTTTTATTTTTTATTATTATTTTTTTTTTTAGAATTATTATGCAAAGCCTTGACCGAACTGACTGCTTCGGTAGTGGCTATGGGCCAGATTGCTTGAGAAGTCCTATTCTCTGTCATTGTTGATGCAGCCAACAGCCATAGCCGCAGTCAAAGTCAATAAGATTTGGACATGGTGCAAATTGTATGTTACATCCCGACTTGCTGCCATCGTGATCTACGCGATTTGTCGAGGCTCAACAACTCTTGAATTTCACCGAAATGAGATATCCCTGGTTGCTTCTGAACCAATGTACAATGCACAACTGTACATTATTTTGTATTACATTGTCTCTCAATCTGTTAGTACATGTATCAATGTTTATTTCCATTCAAAGTGAAGACTTTTCTTTTGTCACTTTAATGTAACACTCTCCTATAGACTAAGTAAACGAAATATAATGTGAGGACACAAAAATACAAAGACTTCCAATGTGAGGAGAGCATTGCTCCACTGTGTTCCTTTGTTCTGCTATTTCCACTCTGCCGATGATATCGTGGCAGTCTATACAATTTTACTACTTCCTTTCTCCACGGTCATACCACATCTCTTTAGTTTCAATGCACTTAGGCCTACATGATAGACGTAAGGTGTTAAAGCCATTTTAAACCAAAGGGGCATCGAAATATTTACACGTATTTCAGCGGTTTAAAAAATATCACTTATTAACATAACTGCCAGTTGGTAAAATTATTACAGCTGAGGGAATGTTATTCCCACGTCTGAGTACGTTGTAAAAGTGTCGCATCGATCGAATGGTTGCTCTGACGAGACGGTCGAAAGCTCTAATGATAGGAGCATCCGTCGCGTTGCGGACAGCGAGCCAACCTTAGTGACACCATCAAGTAGGAACCAAGCCAGCCTACCTGTTGTCAATCAATTATCAACCGGCATCAGTGAACCCTTTTTCGGCGTTGTAGACGGGACCCGTGAAGCTCCCACCCTCAAATTATACAAATTGCCAAATGGTATACCAAACTAAAAGAGGCATTCTTATCCTCTAGTTTTCAAGAAATATATCACCGTATAGAGGACATATTTTGAGTAAGTTCATTTATCACTCATCACTCCATACCGTCATCCTGTTAAATTGCGTAAAAACCAGGTGGTAGGGCCTTCACGAGACACCGCATAACGGTTAATGTATTAATCGAGTGAGGAAATACCAGCAAGAATTTTTAAAAACAAATAAATAAAAATAAATCACTTGACTGCTTTCTGCCTCTCTCCCTTATTTCCACTTGACTGCTTTTGTTACTCCAGTATACTTGTATGTGTGTGTTGTGTTGTCATTTAGCCTTTGAGAAAGACTATGCTAGGGTGGAAACGTGAGGCCATTAACAAATGCTGTGCAAAAATAAATTACCTGATTTGTTGACAAAGCATTGCATAAGATTAAAAACAAATACTATACTAACAAATCAATCATTTTAATTTCCTCAAACAAGAATGTGTGTTTTCTTTTCGTAGAATTTCCGGATGGTTTAATTTTAGACAAGGTTGATCTTATCGACCGCTTGCAAACACATAACGAAATCATGTCAAGTATTAAGGGCAAACAGAATATTTAGCTCTGTTATAAACAACGTACAGATTCGTGTTTTTTTTTTCTTCAAAACTAACAAATAACGAATGAATGAATAAAACATTGTATTAAATTAGAAGAATTTAATCTGAAAGCTCACTGATTATAAAGTTCACGCTAGCACCAACCCCCTGAGAAATATTATGACCTAAAATAATGTCAAAGTTAAAGGGCCCGTGAAATGTAGTTTGTTTAAAGTATTCCTTGTAATCACCTTTGTGTCTCATTTAGCCTTTTTTTTTTCAATTTTCATTTTGCCATTTTCAATAGTATTTAGGTGTCTTTTTTGTTTGTTTACAGATTTGTATAAGGTATAAAGATGGGTCATGGCAGGTAAAATATCTGTGAAATATATTCGTGAAATATCTTTGCTTGAAATGCTTTAGTTTTGGAGATAGGGCTAAAACAATAGTTTTGATATCACGAGTCCAAAACCTGATGTTCGAAAACAGCAAAAAACATAACAAATAAAGGGGATTTCCCGTTAATTTCTCCTGAATCCGATGAACGATTGAGCTTAAACTTTCACAGGTTTGTTATTTTTTTTTATGTTGAGGTCACATAAAGTGCGGATACTGGGTCCAATTTCATGGCTCTGCTTACCGCGAAATTCTGCGCTTACGCCCTTCTCACGGCCCATAGGAGTACGCGCTTTACAGGGTGCCGTAAGCGCTGAATTCTTTGGTAACCAGTGCTATGAAATTGGGCTCTGGTATTTGACAAATTACCAATGTCGAACACGTGCTTTAAAAAATGCGAATTTATATATGCTTCACACAAGGTCCATTTTGAAGTTTGTTTTAATGACGTGAATCATTTATAATACAGGATAAGTTCACCTGTCTAAACATGGCAGGGACAATAGATAAAACCATCAACCACCTGCGCCAAATTGCTTTTTTGCTGGAAGACAATTGTATCGAGAAATACCAGCTTGATTTGATGAAGTCAGTCCATTAAGGGATCCACTTAGGCCTTGTTATTGAGAACTTTGACAATATTTTGCTTTTACATACAAATGACAATTAACAGGTTGATAAGAGAGGTTTGAATGCAAACGGATGATGGCATGTCAGGACTATGTTAATATTATGTAGACTGTACAGCGTGCGCTTTGAGTTGTTTTCATTCCATGTATAAGAAACTTAAAAACTAAACTATAGAGTCAATAGATTCAAAAGGAACTTCAAAACACCGCCGTTGTTCACAAGATACGCCTTTCATAATTAATTGCTACAACTGCCTACCATACACTGACACCACAGACCCCGTTGCGCCGTGACGTCACACGAGGCTACAGACGCCGTCTGTATTCTGCCCGTGTTCTGCCGTTTTGATAATCAAACTGCATGTACAATTATTTGGTGCGCGCCTCCCCACCCGCTCGTCGCCTGATAAAAATACACATCGCTAACACTAATAGAACACGGGGATTCGGCTCCCAAAATAACGCAACCAATATTTATCGTGTAAGATGTCAGGTGAATTGGATCACTAGCCATGTTTTTATAGCCACTGCCATAGCCAAAAGACGCTTAATGTTCGGTGAAGGCTTCAATGGAAGATGAACATACCATAGTTTCCAATGATATTTTAAAAGGGATTGTACGTTGCGATTAGAGACTATGTATACCCCGGTAAAAAAAAATGGCTAAATTAAAAGCTGAAAGTCTTGCATTGGCACTGCTAGCTTGGATAATAGTATTTCATACGTATGTGATCCACAACAGATATTAATCGGTAGTATAACTACCGCATGTCCCCGCTATACTAAAGCCATCAATATATTATAGAGTAACAGTGTTACACAACGGTCCTTAAACAGAGCCCTGTGGGGTAATTAATTACGCCTGCCGTATGCTTACTCGGTCTAATTTAAATGAATCGATCGACGCCTACAAACAATGATTAGGTATTCCATTTCTTGGCAAATAATTATGCGAGTGCAACATTATTCGGCACACAGGCATTTGCAATTGAAAAAAAAATAGGTAACCATAAAATCATTTCCAAATTAAGTTTAAAGATACATAAAACTAAGGGTGAAAATGTACTTAGAGACTTGCATTAACGTCATCCCTCCACCAAATTAGAGGCAGTCGATGACGGAACAATCCTGAAAACGTATAGCTATTTCGTACGCGTGCTGCACAAGATAGACCACTGAACAACATCATTTTGACCTCCATGTGAGGGCGCCCTACTTCAGTGACGTCATGTGCATGTCTGTTTCGTATGATGGTCAGACATCTTATTAATTCCAAACTCAATTAGTGTCACTAAAGTGAGGTGTGTACGGGAGAATAGCCTGGTCCCAGTTCATCCCCGGTATTTTGTGATTGACATTGCACTAAAAGAACACGCGGCAAAGATGATTTACAGTACTCTACAGAAATTACAGAGCATACTCATCAAAGACATTAGACTTTGACTTTTGCCAAACATTATCACAGCTCCACCTCCCGGTCCCTTTATAAAGTAATTTCACGTAAAGTTCCAACTGTAATAAATCATGAAAAACTGTTTATTTGGTGCAAAGGTTGCCTTGCACTTTAGCTCGAGGGAAAGTCACGATGGAATAAAAAAACACATCGATCATCAAAAGAGAATGAAAAAAGGCAGCACTGTAGGTGAAAACGTCAGATATGATTTGAGTTTATGTTTAATTTGTAAACAGCAATAAACTGGAACACTTATAGTTTGCCAGGCAAGAGACTGTGAGTACAATAAGCTTGAAAATTGACATCACGTTTGCACTTTATTTTTCATGTACGGGATGAACAGACTGAAACGATCGGCAGGACCTAAGATGGGTGCATCGAATGATGTTTCTTGAGAACCTCTAGGTCCATCCAACTCACAGCGAGGGATGGTTGGGGTAGGGTACTGAGATGAGATGGGATGTATGATAATGGTAGGAAGTGATTTGGGTCTACTGGATCTACTGGCATTTAAGATCACCACACTCTTAAAGACAACTCCCGGTTGACCCGAATTCCGAGTCCCAGCAGAGGGCCTGATCCATGTTTGTGTCTGTTTGACCCGGAATCTGTGTCAATGTGACCCGTTGGTTAAAATCGTCAGCAATTTCACGAAGTGCCAAAAACTTGCAAAATCGATGAAAAACTCATTTTGATTTTTGTTGTGGTTTCGATTTAGTTGATCGTTATCTAACAATTTACGAAATTGTAGGTCTCAAAATCATCTGGTTTCTTAATTATGCTAAGATGATGAAGGGCAAAAACCCCAAGAACCCGGAATAGCGTTTTCACGAAGAGCCAAAAACTTGTTTACTAGTTTGTGGCCGTGTAGATTATACAGCTGGCACAGTGCCAATCATGAGTGCTCCGGCTTTTGCGTTTTCACGAAGAGCCAAATAGTGTTCTGGCTTTTGCGTTTTCACGAACAGCTAAAAAGTTTATACACGGCGCGCTGCACACAGACCACGTTTTGTACCGTTTTCACGAAGAGACAATCTCATTAATTAAATAGTTACTCATTAATTAAACCCGTTATGGACAAAATTGAAACTAGATTTGTTTGATTTGGGATCTCTACTTCCCTAACATGCAAAAATTTTAAAGATTGAATCGCGAATAGTCTACCTACCGGTGATTTGAAAATAAGCTTAACTTCAAACGCGGTTTTCTCCAAACATACATTTTTCGCTGCAGGGGACTTTTTGGCACTTCGTGAAATTGCTGACGAAATGTAGACATCTGACTCGGATTCCAGGGCATCTTGACACGGACTCCTGGTCCAAACTGACCCAGAATGTATCAGGGAGTTTTTATAGTGCACACACCCGATTCTATTCCCTCCCCCTCTCACCTTAATCTTTCTTTTTGGTTCCTCGATCATTCTTCTGTACAGTTGACAAATTCTACAGGCTGGGAAGGAATGGGGCTTGACGCACTTCCCCCCCCCCCCTTCCCCCCAAACCCTCAAGTTTCGTCCTGCTTAGTTGTTAATCCTATCGATCATTTTCCAGTGGTTAACGGAAGAGGCAGGTCGGAATTTCGGGATGAAGTCTCCACGTCGAGAAAAGATGGCTCAGCCACGGAAAACGCATCAAGCCTCGATTTGATGTTGGTAAAGTTTTATTTGATTGCACCTTCCCTCAACTCACGCAGACAAAAAAAACACTTGTCGTTTGTGTGTTTCTGTCCTTCGTTTTCATTATTTCCCCCTTTTTTTCTCCCTTCTTCACTGTGCTGTTCCAGTCCCAACCGATCAAACCTCACTCCTTCCTCTGAAGTTACTCTCGTGCCATCCAAATCGTCCATGCATGGAGCATGGAGCTATAAAGCTTGAAGTCAATTTGGATTCATCGATAAAGAAGAAAATTCGTCCGTAATTTACGAGTGTTTATTGTCTGTCAAGGTTCAGTATTAAGTCAAAATGCGTCAAATGCCTAGGTCAGGGTACTTTGGTTGGCAAAAAAAAAAAAAAAAAAAAAAAAAGTACAAGCCCTAATTACTTTAGAAGCCAAATGCTTTTTATGCTCTGCCGTGTTATAAAGACATTCCAAATTATCAGATTCCCGCCATAAAAAAAATGTAGTAAACATTCTCGCTTAAAGGGGCCGTAAAAACATTACACAACCAACTACTTTCTGGGACTCTCTGAGTTCGGTGCAGACGCCACCAATCATATAACCTCCAGCATCCAACACGAAAAACATCACATCACTAACTGAATTCCTTCATGATAGTTTACATCGTACGTGTACCGAATAATCGTAAGTATTTTGGGTGAATTTGTTGGTTTTATTTCTGTTGTATTTCACGATGAAGACGCTGGTGCTGTATCGTGCAGCTGCTGGTGTTAGTGTTAGTTTAGCTTGCTCGCTTGGTCAAACAAGCAAGCTATTGTTTTACTTTTTGTTTCGTTTTCGGTAATATCTGATGTGATAGTACTTTTACTAATACACACATACACACTGAGCATTATTCAAAGCAAAATCTACGTACTCTAATTAAGTGGTATCAAAATTTGCTTCCAAAGAAAAAACATATAATTATTAACTTCTTCCATTTCAACACCGACTGGTATTTTGTATACGTGCGTCATAATTTGTGTGCCCCAATTTTTGATCAATCGCGAATGGGTAACGTGTTTTGTTTTAAGGCATGATGCCTCTGGAATGGTTTCTGGTCGAACCGCAAATTGGTTGAGTTGACCTTTAAAAGCCTGATATTGATGCCCCCAAGACTTCATGATCCTTTTATATGATGCATATTTTTTATACACGTCAGAGGCGTCTGCGTGAAGAACCAAGCAGGGATCGAAACCAGGGTCTAAATTCACAACGCAGCTCTGAGTAAAAAAATCGGCAGCCCTCAAGTAGCAAAAAAAAAGAATCCGCTCTAAGATATTTTTTTCTCCACAGGCTATACAGAATTGTACGTTGCTGTGTGTACACATGCTTCATGATACTAAGCATTCTTTGCTAGCACAGCTAGCTCAGAAATGTTGCTCTGAACCTGTATAAGCGGACAATGGTCGGCCATAAGCTGAAAATTTCCCAGTATACCGTGACATAAATTTGCCCCCCCCCCCCCCCCCCACTTTCATATTATCTCAATAAGTACAAACACTACAAGCTGTGTGTATCTCACCCAAAACCATGATAATTATTATCATATCACAAGCGACAAAGAAATAATTGCAAGTACTTACCGCCGAAACGATCCTTACGAGATTTCCACACAAGAAATTCCCACCGACTGGATTATGGTCGGGAGTGCAGCTGCTGAAAGCGCGGGAAAAAATATCCCACTTTCCATTAAACGTGCGGACATGTACTTATTTCGCGAGTCTACATTACATTTCAGTGGTGTAGTGCATACACTGCCGATGCAGATGTGTTGTGATGACGGCAATAACGTTGAGTGCAAAAGTGTCTACACAACACGGTGTGGATACAGCTACAACAAGCACTCTGGTCACCGTCTCTCAACGGGAAACCTCCCCTCATACTGTGCGGGAACTCCTTGGGCGGCCACCAGACTACACACTGCGCATCAAAATCTAATCCCAACGTTTGAGCTAGCCGCAAGCGTAAAGAAGGAGAAAACAAACAAGTACACTTTCAAAACGAAGCTGTTGAGAGCACCAACATGTGAGAAAAAAAACAGACAAACTGGGGAGTATATCTGACGCAATCAATTACCCAATCGTTTCTGAATCACTGATTATTTACAGTCAAGGTAGTTGTAAATACTCCGTTGCCATGGTGGCCGCTTAGGCCACTCATAGAGGATGGGAATGCGCCGCGGTGCTCGGTGTCCTGTGGATAGTTGCCATGGTAACTTAACTGCTACATCAGTGATCTTGAAGTCTTGCCTAACCGGCCATTGATAATGATTATTTTGTTCAGCCACCAGGCTGACTGAATGTGAAGTTGTGTAGGCCTACGAATGGCGGCACGGGAAAACCGGGAAATCTGATTGCAGTGGCTAGGGTGGTAATAGTGCATGTTTTAGACCTAAAAAGGGTCCGTTACCGTCTGTTTAGTCATCTCCCAGAGGGGGCAATTTTCAAAACGTAAAATCTACCAACATGGTCATCATTGAAGTCGTAATGTAATCCAAGGCTAAACCGCTCATTAGTTTTCAAGTTGCAACTCATTGTTGCTGCTTCACTTCCTAGCTACATTAGCCTATAAAAAAATGTCATTGTAATAGATGATAGCTAGCTTTGGTAAAGGCGCGCTTTCTGTTTGTTTGTTTGTTCATCGTCTGAATTTGTGTTATATTTTGTTTTGTTTAGGTACCTTAGCCTTGCCAATATTTTGTATGTAAATTTAATTTAATTTTAGGGGCAATTTTTACAACCGCTTTTCGACAATAGTATCTTCATGATGTTTATCTCATGTGCAATTACTTTAAAAATAGTAATAATGGTTTTATTAATTTATAATAATAAATGATTTCCTTTGTTTAAACAAACATGTTACAAAAATTGGAATGACCTCACATTACACTTAGTAGAGTCTTTCTCGAGAACATTATTATTTATACAATACACTCATCCATAAAATACTATTTTTGTATATATAAATAAATTAAATTGTCTCATATTAATTTTCAGAAAACTTTCAAGCTCAGTTCATAGATTCAAGTTTCTCTAATGAGACCAGTCTCAATGACTTATCAATCGCTTTATGTCAATAACTATTATTCGCCAATGGAGGGCGTGATTTGTATTTGTCAACTCGCAGGCCAGTGGTCTTGTGACCCCTAGCATTGAGACACAGGTTCCTGTACATTGTGCACAAACAGAATAGCTCTGTAGTCAGGGTGTCTGACTTAATGATAAAAGCGCGTTCACAAAGCATGCGACTTTCACTTGTCTGCCGGATATTCCGAACAATGGTAATGTAGTTTTAACCTTTGATTTTTGCAAAGATTGGCGAGGATTTGTGTCCCAAAAATAGGCTCAGGATAAGCGTATTGAACATTTTCATATACTTAATAATTTCGCTTCGTCTTATGTTGAAATGCATGTTATATTTTTGTTGTAAATAAAAAAGTGAGTCGGGCTAAATAATCATCACATTCACACTCGCCATAGCAGCTGCTGCAGTTCTCTCAGTGCAGTGCTACTGCTGGTGCTACTGTTGTACTGCTAAGACTGCTACCGCTCTGCTAGTGCTACTAGTCAAGGATGTTAGGGCTCCATAAGGGCTGTTTGGTTCAGATTTTTCCAAAAGCACCAAATTTGGCCCAGATGTTGCCCATACCATACTATTTCGATTTTTGACGGGCGCCAAGACGGGCGACCCATGGGGCGGCCATATTGGCAAAATCCAATATGGCCGCCATCTGGGTCAGAGGTCAATCACGATTAAAAAAGTAAAAGGGCTAGAATAAAAAATAATACAACTCTTTAGGGGTTTTCAGGGTCGAGGAATCTGATTCTGACGTTATTTCAAAGATTTGAGGTCAACTTTACCCGTCAAAGTAACCGTAAAGGTCATTTCGGAGTTGAAAACTGGTGTTTCCCAGAAACCAACCCCAAAAAGTATTTTCCTATTATAAGCTGTACATGTATATGTCACATCATTTGTCTCTTACTCCACAAGGTCACTAAACAAATCTGTAAAGAATAAATTCAGGAACAACTTTGATTTAAACAATTTGGAGATGGCGTCTGCAGTGAAAATATTCCATATGCCAGTGTATGTATTCAAACGACCAAAATACCATACAATATTTAGCAACAACAAACAAATACTTTCTATTATATAGTGGCTGTCACCTCCATTATCAAGGCATGTGCACCTTCCAGTGCATGCTTTGAGGCAGCCACAGTGCAAGAGAATGGCACATGCAGCTGAAGCGTTGCTGAGAGTGGTCCATACAGGTTGCCATGTATCGTGCCATCTTTGTGCCAGCCCCACTCACTGATGTCAGGACTTTTCTTGTCCACCGAGGTGGACTGACTACAGTTGAAACCTGCCTGTAATAGTGCTCACCTTACATGCAGGAACAGTGTGGCTTGGGTAGGTGGGATGCTTTCTAGTGATCTACTTCCATTGGTGAGGAGGCGATGTTTGGATGCATTGACACCAGCTGCACACCACAAACCCTGTTGTACATGAGAATGACAAAGTGTTGCATGACCTGCTTTTGCACTGACTCGAGACTAAAGAGATCAGGGTCATGCGTGAGAGCCACAAGTCCATTGGTAAGGTCCGGTATGCCTGTCCAGACTGCCCAGGCTGTATTCTTGCCACATCCAAGAAACTGTGAAGTTGTATCACATCCTGTTAGACTGTGGAAGAGGGGTAGTGCCAAGGACTTTGATGGAATGAGATGTGTGCTCACAAGTTCAAGGTGGAGTGGTGTTTTCAACCAATAGCTGTCTCAATGTCTTTATCTTCCGCGATGTTGATAATATAGGCACCAAGCCTGAGGGAAACTTCTTATTTAATAAGTTCCATGGATATGCCCTAAGCGCGACCAACCATCTTTGGCATGAGCACTCTCGTGTAAAGCAGATTCATCAAGCTTGACCCCTCTGACAAGTCAACTCTGGAGCTACCAGACTCTTAATGATCCAGACCCCAGTCGAACTCACTTGGCCGGATGTATTTGCACCCAGACTCAACAGCAGCAAAGTCAGACCACCCCTTATTGTCCGAGGTGCCAAGGTAAAGGATGAGGCATGGATGGTGCAGGTCACCAGTGTGCTGAAGTAAGGCACGCTTGCAGATGGTGACGTCATCACTTGGTTGGGATACTTTTCAATGCAAGCAAGCGAGGAGTCATTGAAGCCCCCAGCCGAGATCAGCATCTTCCCCCTATTCCCAGACACGGCTCCGTCAACCCAGGTCAGACTACCGTCCTCGGTACCGATCAGCCACTGTATGCTATCATGAAACTGCTATCATCAAACTGCTCCAGTGGCAATACCCCCAACACTTTGGGAGAAGACAAGCTGGTTTCTAAGATGGGCGCACTGCACATTAAAGAAAAGATACTTATTATGATTGGAAAGGTACTTCTCCATTCTGGGTGGCCCACCGTCCTCTCTAGGGCTGAGGTCCAGAAATGTGGTGGAACACAGTCTGCGCTCAATTAGCAGCACATAAGCCCACGAGGTATACCCATCAAGTCTCTCTCATGTCACTTTACCTGTTCAAGCAGACCCCCTACTCAAACTATTGTGAGAATGTAATGACCCCACTTGAGTCATTCGACATGTGGGATCAACGTTCCCAAACTGTTCCCCAGTTCAAGTTCTGGTCAACCATAACTGGGCTGGAGCTACTAGTGACTTGATTTGTGCAATCCCTGCAGGAGGGGGACTTCTCACTGTATGTGAAGCATGTGACAAACTCTGTGGCTGGTTTCACTGCCTTGACCGCGCCAACTACGCACATTGGCTGCCGGTCCATGTGTGAGACATGGTGGAGTTAGCTGTAAAACACCCTCAAGTACATGCTGAATTCGTGAAGGGCAAATTTCTTGTGCAGAAATCAGCTAGAAAGTTCAGCCTCAAGGCCAAGCCAATGGCCAAGCCCATGAACAGTCCAACATAAGCCTCCAGGCACATGGCTGGGTGGTTGAAACCTATGAGAAACCCAAAGCCCTATACACTGTTTATGCTGGCTAGACCTGACTGCATGCAGTTAGTTAGCTGTAAAACAGCTTGAGTTCGAAGCCATCATTGACCCTCCACCGTCATCCACTGCTCATCATGGGGAAGGACACAGCCTAATAGGGTGTGACACATTTGCATTTTTCTTGGATGCTGCTAGAAAACACCATGTGCACCCTGGACAGGAATACTGGACCTCACCGACACACTTGTGGCTCTCACGCATGATCTCTTCAGTCTCGAGTATGTCCATAAGCAGGTCATCGATGTTACGTCATACTCATAATGGGTTGTGGTGAAGCTGTCAACACTGCCAAACATCGCCTCCTCACCAGTGGAAGCAGATCACTGGAAAGCATCCCACCTACCCAAGCCACACTGTTCCAGCATGTAAAGCACTATTACAGGCGAGTTTCAGCTGCAGTCAGTCCACCTCGGTCTGACAAGAAAAGTCCTGACATCAGTGAGTGGGGCTGGCACAAAGATGGCACGATACATGGCAACCTGTATGGACCACTCTCAGCAACGCTTCAGCTGCATGTGCCATTCTCTTGCACTGTGGCTGCCTCAAAGCATGCACTGGAAGGTGCACATCCAACCGTGCATCTTAAAATGCAAATGCAAAGGCAGGTGCCTTGATAATGGAGGTGACAGCCAGAAAGTATTTGTATTTTGTTGCTAAACAGATCATTGTAAGGTATTTTGATCATTTGAATATATACAGTGGCATATAGAATATTTTCACTGCAAATGCCATTTCCATTTCACAACTCTGGTTCAAACCAGAGTTGTTCCTGAACTTATTCTTTACAGATTTGTTTTATGACCTCCTGGAGTAAATGTCAAATGATGTGACATATACATACTAACTTATAATAGGAAAACACTTTATTTATGGGGTTGGTTTCTGGGATGACGCACAAGAAACACCAGTTTTGACTCCGAAATTACCTTTACGGTGACTTTTAAAGGTAAAGTTGACCTCAAATCTTGGAAATAGCATCAGAATCAGATTCCCCGTCCCTGAAAACCCCTAAAAAGTTGTATAATTTTTTATTTTAGCCCTTTTACTTTTTTAATCGTGATTGACCTCTGACCCAGATGGCGGCCATATTGGATTTTGCCAATATGGCCGCCCCATGGGTCGCCCGTCTTGGCGCCCGTCAAAAATCGAAATAGTATGGTATGGGCAACATCTGGGCCAAATTTGGTGCTTTTGGAAAAATCTGAACCAAAATATCCCTAACAGCCCTGACTATACTGCTAGTGCTAAAATTGTGGGCAAAAGTGGTGTATCTGACTGCCACATTATCTCCCGTAATTTGGGTCAAACTCAAATTATATCCCCTTTCCAGAAATGTCCAGAAAGGTTGATTGAAAATTAGAATATATACAGAGAGGAACGGGCACTTTGAATTATATTACAAAGACTAAAGAGTGTTGAATTCATGAAAAATGAGCCATTTTCATGTCTTTGTTGGGCTTGAAAACGCTACTCGCTAAATGCCATTTTAGTTCCTTTGGCTTGGGCATGAATGCGTGAAAGTTTCGGCTGCGTGGTAAAATATTCACTTGACTTTTCTTTTTTAAAGGTCAATAATTACTAATTAGCATTTTAGCCTCAAAAGAGGGATACTAATAAAAGGGAAATAAATAGTCCGGCAGCCAAATGGTACTTTTTTTCTTAACCTTGTTTTGGCGGATATACAATATGTTAATGCAGATTCCTGTTCCTTAGACCTTACTTACTCAGAATCTGCATGATGACATTCCATGAAGTTTGGGCAATTTGAGATATAAAGTGAAAATTTCCTCCCACTTTTTTATCATAAAGCCAAGAGATGTTGAGCTTTTTACAACTATTGGTGGCGCTGTTACTGTTACTAATCTAGTGTTTATTTTTCAATATTTTATTTCATTTAACTTTTTTTTTTCAAAGGAGTGTTTATATTCACAAAAAATAATATAAGGGCTAATTACAATTTTTTATAGTGAGAATCATTGTCTACAATATTTTTTTAACGAACAATTACTATTTTATTAGTGAAAGTTGTTGAAGAGGCTGAACATTGACCAGTCTGGTTATTTTTGTTCATGTGTACTAATACCTGCTATGTTGCTGGGGGTGTCTGGGTACACAACCGTTCACACACATGTAAACAATGTGCTTACCTGTCAAGTGACATGCAGAGAACCTGGTTGCTTTGGTCTGGAAGTTCTGTCAGCATTTATTCATTTTTATGGTAATGATATGTTTTAATTGTGACATTTGTGATTGAGAAACAATACAGATCATCAGGAGGATTTTGTTGAAGTTTTGTTTGGCTACTTTGGGGGCTTTTGGTGCACCAATCTGACTGTTAATTTGGCCTTCGAATGCAATCTCTGTGGGTACTGAGTGAAAATATTATGTCATAAGCAACTTAAATATTTGAACCAACCACTGTATTTGGCTTAACATTTGGTTCTTTCTAGTCCCATTATTATTATGGAAACAGAGGCATGCATTTTTAGGTGGAAGTTTAATAGTCAGCAAGATTCAATTTTGTCAGAAGCTGGGCCCGAACGAATAAAAACAATCATTAGCTGTAGTAAAGAATATGGCGATGATTTTCATAAACAATTACAATTAAAACTCAATGAAGACAGTTCTATGCATGTGCACTGCCACAGAAACTGTGTATCAACATACACATCTAGATCACAGGTCATTAGACATCTGAATCGAACTGCAAAATGTGTAGAAGACCCCATTCCTTCCAAGAGACAACGAAGATGTGATGTCCCAACATTTGTTTTTCAAAAACACTGTCTGTTTTGCGGGCTTGATTGTAATGTGGTGAAAGACAAAAAGCATCCAAAAAGATGGAGAAAATCAATATTATGTAGAGCTGCTGATCGTGGTCCCAGAGCAAATACGTTTAAGGAGAATATCGTGGCTACTTGTTCCGAGCGGGGAGATACTTGGGCAAGTCAGGTTTTGGTTCGTGTCCAAGGAGCACTAAGTGATCTTCATGCTGCAGATGCTCGTTATCATGTTGACTGCATGGCAAAGTTTATGTCCAAAAGTCTGTTGAAAGAGCCGCACGAGAGCTTGCGAGTGAAGCTGACACTGATGAAGCATTTGAGTCTCTCATTGAAAAGCTTGGTCAAAATAAATCAGAAATGTGGAACTCAGCAGAACTGTTTGAGATTTACCAGTCACATGGAGGTCATAAAGTTCCCTGCCGACAACTTATTCAGCAGGTGTCAGATTACTTTGGTGGTGATATTCTTGTGCTCTCATCTCCAGGTATATCCAGCATAATTATGTTTCATGAGAAGGCATCAGCATTATTGAAGATTAAGGCAGATCAGGAAGATGGGGATATCAGTTATGAGCTAAACAAGGTTAAAAGAAAGATAGCTCAGGAAGTTAAAGCTTTGCCTTTAATAGACAAAACACTGTACAATGTTTCATTGAACAAGGATATTGCCATGGAATGTGTGAGTGACACAGTATTAGAACTTCTCTCCAAACTATCTGCAAAATTAGATAGAACTCTACCTGCAATACTCATTGGCAACATTATTACAAATGTCCTGACCAATCGTCCAACTAGTCTGCAAATTGCTCTTGGGGTATTGATGAAAAATTCTAAAGCTCTGGTCAGTCAGATGAATGACTTTGGTGTGACTTGCAGTTATGATGAACTCCGGTGCTTCAAGAAATCGGCTGCAAATGCAGCAACAAAGCAATCCTCAGGAATCTCTGGGGGTGGGTTGGGTATGGTCCAGGTTGTTGCTGATAACTTTGATGCAGACATTTCATCTCAGAATGGAAAATTGTCAACGCATTCTCTTGCAGTTTTTCTCACCCAACCTGAACATGATTCTCACAATGCATTCGACACACCAGTAACAATTACTCATATCTCTAAATCTGCCATGGCCAAACCAGTTGATTACAATATAAATTCTCAGCATTACCGTGGACCCAAAAATCCACAAATGCCATCTCAGAAGTCACTAAAGTCAGTGTTGCCTTTGAAGTTAACTGCCCATGGAGTCATAAAAAGAAATCACCTGCGCATGTATGTTTTGAACTAAGGAGGCCAATTAGTTAATTTGTATTGATGAAGTGAAATAAAAATCTTTCCCGAAACATTTATTTCTTCAAATGCACAGCATAAATTTAGTTCCTTTGTATGGCAGTTTCTTAAATAATTGATCCACAACTTATTCGCCCCCACTGACATTTACTAAGGTCATCACAAGCCACTTCAGTTCTTGTCAAATCATACCTACTGATCTTTGCAAATTACATATCACCTATTAAAGACGTCCACTCGTCACCATTACCCAACACTGTTTCTGTGGCACAAAACGATCATCTACCCATACACAGTTTACATACAACGCGTGCACAGGTCAACGGTGATCTTTTGTGGCACGAATTTGTTTGTCGCGCGTTGACGAGTGGGCGTCTTTAAGTCTTTAAATGCATTAGTTTTTATTGGATTTGAGCATATTTTTGCACCCTAAGTAACACATATGTACAAGGTATGCTTTAGCCACGCCCTTAGCCACACCCTAAGCCACACCTCTGAAATCTCTTTTTGAAAATTTATCATGCCCAATGCTTCTTAAAAGCAAATATGAAACATCTTCATCGACATTATTAAGTTTTTGAATTAGTTTTTATTGGATTTGAGCATATTTTTGCGCCAAGTAACACCTATGTACAAGGTATGCTTTAGCCACGCCCTTAGCCACACCGTAAGCCACACCTCTGAAATCACTTTTTTGAAAATTTATCATGCCCAATGCTTCTTAAAAGCAAATATGAAACATCTTCATGGACATTAGTAAGTTTTTGAATTAGTTTATATTGGATTTGAGCATATTTTTGGCCAAGTAACACCTATGTACAAGGTATGCTTTAGCCACGCCCTTAGCCACACCCTAAGCCACACCTCTGAAATCACTTTTTTGAAAATTTATCATGCCCAATGCTTCTTAAAAGCAAATATGAAACATCTTCATGGACATTAGTAAGTTTTTGAATTAGTTTATATTGGATTTGAGCATATTTTTGGCCAAGTAACACCTATGTACAAGGTATGCTTTAGCCACGCCCTTAGCCACACCCTAAGCCACACCTCTGAAATCACTTTTTTGAAAATTTATCATGCCCAATGCTTCTTAAAAGTAAATATAAAACATCTTCATCGACATTAGCCATTTTTTGAATTAGTTTTAACATTGTTTAAACCATAAGTATTGATAAATATTGATAAAAACTTAAATAATCGATATCACAAATTGCCCAACTCTGAGAAAGTGTCATCATTCAAATTATTTATTAGTATGACTTTCTTGATCAGAAAATGCAAAAAAACATTGTATATCCGATAAAACATGGTTAACCCCTCTGGCTGCTGGACTAAAAGCCCAACATCGATTAGAAAATCTTAAAAATCCCTTTGAAAGTGGCAGCCTGATATGGAAACTTTTCCAAATTGTAATTGCCGTAAAAACCATTGCCGGTCATGCCGCTGTTA
This sequence comes from Marthasterias glacialis, assembly GCA_911728455.2. Classification (NCBI taxonomy): domain Eukaryota; kingdom Metazoa; phylum Echinodermata; class Asteroidea; order Forcipulatida; family Asteriidae; genus Marthasterias; species Marthasterias glacialis. The sequence continues at coordinate 12,254,898 of OU452239.1, read as the reverse complement.
GACTCACTTTCGTTGTGTACTGGAACATTTCAAGGGCATCAAGGCAATTATGAGGGGCAACAGAGGTAACTTACCTCTGTCTGTACTAGTACTTTAGTAGCAGGCCTGAGATGGATTTCACAAAACTAGTCCCTAACTTAAGACTAGTCCTAGTTTACATGTATGACTAGTCATATAAGTTAGGACTACATGTAGTTACTCGTCCTAACTTGAGATAAGACTAGTCCTAGCGCTTTGTGAAATCCACACCTTGAGTGGCACTGTGTTATAAGAAATAAAGTGTTATTTGTTGGTCTCTTCTCAAGGCAACCCAAGCAAAGCAGATGAAGCTGACCGCTGACGATAGAACTCAGAAGCTTGCCTCTCTTCAGGCAGCTGGATGGAAAGAAGTGGACGGACGAGATGCCATCCAAAAAGTCTTCATGTTCAAGAACTTTAACCAGGTAAAACTTTAATTTCATAAGTAAAAGTTTATCCTCACCACCTGTTAGATTGTAGTTCACAGTTTTGGCTGTAAACGAAGTATTAAGCAGTAATGAAAAATGGGTGTGCATGCAGTCGAAAACATTGCAATGGAATTTTGAAGCCTGAAGTTTTTTGGTTTGTTGTCTTGTTGGGTGCCCGGCTCTACCACCTTGTACTGTCCCTGCATTTTGTAAATAATAAAATAACGTCTCTTGAGAGTTTCTTGTTAGAATGACCCGGATGAAGGCACGCTTTCCTATTCCAATTCGCAATTAGATTTTCTTGAAACTTTATAGCCTATAAATGGCAGAAAAACGATTAAATGTTCACATAGTCAGTTTTCTTGAAACACAATTTTTCACTTATAGGCATTTTGCCAGGCAAAAAGTCCTTTTACTGGGCACACTATGTTGTCCGAATTTATAATTTATCTGCATTTTGCCCAAACCTCAAGTTTGCTATTATTGTGGTGATGTACTCAGTCTGAAAATCTTTAATGTTGATTGAACACTCTTAAGATTCACAGTTATTTTTTGTAGACTGTAACTCACTGTTTAGTTTTTCGGTTTTTTGAACATTTCCAACCGTAAATCTAGTAGACGAACTCCTGGACCACAATCTTGCAAAAAACATCTTAGGCAACAAATTCTCATTCAAGTTTTTTTGCCTCGAACTCAGGCATTTGGATTCATGAGCCGGGTCGCCCTCCAAGCCGAGAAAATGGACCACCATCCCGAATGGTTCAATGTTTACAACAAAGTGGACATCACCTTGAGTACCCACGACGTCAACGGACTCTCAGAGAAAGATATCAAGCTGGCCAATTTTATGGAGAATGTTGTGTCTTCCTAATAGGAAAATGTAGTTTCGACAAAGTTTTCGTGTGGATAGTCAATCCGGAGGTTTCAGTATTAGATTTAAGGAAGGTAGTTTTGCTTTAAAAATAAAATAACGACTCCGAAAGAAGACATGTTAAGTTGACTTTTTTATGTGTGATGAGGTGGAGGTGACTTATTGATCTTGGCTGGATGCTTCACGGAGGCACCTGAGCCTCTATGCCCCTCCTTGGAACCTTTTGAAATGTTGAAATACACATTTTTATTTCTATCATAGAGGTGCCCTTAAGTAAAGAAACAACTTCCTTGCCCTTACAAGAACGAAATATGCAAACCAATCGTTAGTTTATGACGCTTTGATTCTTGAGAAAAGATGGTTCAGGTGTGTGATTCATCAGGATTTTGTTAACACACAGTCTCCGTCTGCGTTAAAATTGGTGAAAGAAACGGACTTGCTATAAAGAGAAGAAGTGCAAAAGCCATTCATGCCCAAAACCTCATGTCTTACAATCATGAAAGTTGTTGTTTATATATCTTCTTCAAAGTAACATTAAAAGTCAAAGGTTTCATCTCGAAGGAGAGACTGTTGCCAAGTTGTACAAAAGTACCCTAATTTTTAGCAGACTGGCATGATATTCTTTCTATTTTGATCAGATGTCCGTTTTTTATTTTGTTTGTTTGTTTGTTTGTTTTACCCTCAGCAAATCTGTAAGATTATTATTATATAGCCTGAAAAAGTCAATACCACTAAGTAGGTTGGCCCTTGTATGCAATACAAATTCGTTATTTTATTTTTATTTATTTATTGAATTTTTGTTTTCAATTTTTTATTGTCAAATATAACGCCTACAGAAAAGAGCAGAAAGTTATAGGCCTAAATCTATCCGCAGCATAAATTGTTGATGGTAAATTTAGGTTTCCACTTTGAAACGGTACATTGAGTAAACATTTGTTGAAGTTATAGCTGCATTAACTGTTGGGTTGCTTAAATAATAAACCAAAGTTTGGTCTTCAGATGAGGTAGCTTCCTGTTTTCATATAAAATAAAATAAAAATAGTAAAAGGATTTATTCGATTTGTATGAAAGAAAAGACACTCATTTGAAAAAAAGACTATTGCATTTTGCTCCAAGTAAGGTTGCAACAATACTAAATGGAAAAAAGACATTTAAAATTTATTCTAAAAATCAAAGATTTGTATACTGAAGAGGTAAACAAATAAAAAATAAATGACAGAAAACATTTTAACTGAGCTGTTCAGTGTGGTCATATCTTTAATGTTTGGATGGATGTTGGATTTTCACTCCAGCTGCTAGAGGATCATTCTGTCCAGGCACATGTGGTGCTGTTTATTTTCTGCCTTGGACAGGGGAAGGAGGGGGTAAATTGGGTGACTTTTCTAGATGATTCAGTACTACCCAATTTAATTGGAGTTGGTGAAAGTTTATATGTCAGGGACTATATCTAGCTTTACTTTTCAATGTGGCTGTACTTCGATTAGGTTTTATTCTACCGCAAGTGTAAAAACAAAACCAACATTGGACCAAATTACAGGCATATTTATGTAAAGGCTAATTGAATTGTTCTCATACCATGTTATATTTTATTTTATCTGAAATTTAAAGCAATTTTTTCCCGAGAGAATTATTTTCCCTTCCACCATCACTTGAAATATATGTTACCATTTTTCAATAATGGAGACGTTTTTAATTAAAAATACCTCGTTAATCACTCAGGAAATTTCGAGTATGTACAAGCGTTTGTTTGAGTTGTTATTGGGAAATAAAATTCGATTTCGTGATATTTTGTAACCCTCAACGAAAACAAGAACCTAAGCTGTGATGTGCTATTAGGGCCATGTCTCACGGGGCAGTTTACAGGCAACCAGTTCCAGGTAATCTCCAAACAGAAAATACATTCATTTGTTAATTTCTTGAGGTGCCGTATCAAAATAGGCGGCTACGACTGTTGCTAATGTTGTTGCTAAGGAGGTCATACACTTAAACGGATGATGACATTGCGATTCAGCCGTTAGCCGTAGCCGCCAATTCAGACACAACCTAAGTCATGTAAGAGTTAGAAAAATATCTGCTGTACTACCGAAGGGCTTCTTTTGCATGCCGAGCGAGCTTATCCACCGGCAAGGTTATCTAGCGCCACCCTTCCAAATTGGCTTCCAACAACCAATCATGAAATCATCATTTACTGCATTGTGGGTATTAATTACTTTTGGCCAATGGGAAATAGCGATGACTACCACGGATATTACGTCACTAGCAGAAAGTTCTTTCTGAATGACGTCACTTTGAGGGTGGATGGAACATGTTCGTTTTTTTGGTGCTCGCAGTCTGATTTTAGTCGCGAAATTTTGTGTTATTTTGTAGCTTTCCTGGCTTAGTTTTGTTCAATATGTTCAGGGAAAGAATGTGCGTACTCGTGGAGCTTAGCCTGCTGTTGGTGTTTTGTGGATTTATGGCAACGAAAGGTAAGAATTTTGAGTACAAAACCGGCTGCCTTATGCTATGTGGTTATTCACCGTTCCGATGGTGCTGTGTACGTTAACCAACGCCCACACTCAAGAAGAACGCAGTGGCTGCGTATATTAAAAAAAAAATCTTCAGACATGTTGTGTGGAGCGTTTTAATAGCCGAAGATATTTTATTATTTAAACTCAAAATGATATTTTTTTACGAATACGGCATACTCTTTTCTATTCTAAACTAAGCGACTAAGGCGACTGAGGTACACAGTTTGTTAACACAGCTATCTTTAGGCCTAATTAATTTCCCTGAAAAAGGGGTGACAAAACCAAGGAAGAAGTTACTGAATCAAAAAAGGTCATGAAGAAATATTAACGTAATTTGTTTTGTCTGAAAATGAGCCCATAAAAAGGTCGTATACTTTTTACTAGTCTCTTGCTATACAATGTGCTATGCATGGGTCCTTAACTAAGGACTGCTGTTTTAATTTTGTTCAGGGCCTATAGCCAGCCCCAGGGCTAGGCCTAATTTCTAGTGAGACATGATACTGTGATAGTGATAGTTATACTGATGGTAGAGCTGCATAATGGCCGATTTTGTGCTTTACTGTGCAATTTCCATTTCACAGCGCTGCTAAACTGTAAGCACAGGTAAAGGCATGCTAACCTTCTGGTGCTTACTGTAGAAAAATGAATGACGTAACAATGCAAATCCATGGTGATTGTGCAAGCTGGCCGCCTGATTTTCTTGCTATCCTGTGAAATAAACTACGGTAAGCAAAATTTTCTGCTAAAGTTAGCATGAAAATTTTCAAAGCGACGCTATGAAATTGGCCCCTGAGTCCAATGCAATGAATGTGTGACTTATCCTAAATTGTGAAGCCTAGCCATGGGTCTTCACATTCTTCCCGTTGGTTTTGAAATCAAACACTCATCTACATGTAGCCTAATACACAATAGTGTTAAAAACAAAGTATACCACTATTTTTTCTTTACTTTACATGTATTAAAACAATGCAAATTGTTTCCAAAATCTAAAAAGTATGAATTGTTATTTTTTTTTTTGACACACATGTTGTGTCATGAATAGCAATGTCATGACAGGTCGACTCCCGTCATACTCGCGTCCTGAGTTGATGTTACTACATTGTTTTGCTTGTCATCAGGATTACAAGATACTTACCAAGCTTACTGGGACCAAAGGTCACCAGGGACACGTTTCATGGGGGGAAAATATCCCCCCCCCCCCCTGTGTGGTTGGCCCCCATGATCACTCATTCTCCAAACAACTGTGGTACATGTTCATGAGGGTTGTGGGTGTCGACCCAACTTGTGTAGAGCACAGGTCTTGCACAGCATTTTTGTGGGAAAACCGCCAAGGAAATGAGTGGCCTTAGCAACAGATTGTGAACTTCCTCCCAAGGCGTCCCCCCCTCCCATGGAACCACAACGACAGGGTCACCTACTGTAACACTTCTCCTGTAAATACTTACAGCCCTACATTGTCTGAAAACCTCGACAGAACCCACTACAAAGTTGTTAGAAAAAAACTTGTGTTAGCACCCTTAGTTCCAAAGTTGCATGTAATTATTTGAGTAAACTTTGTATGCTCCAGTAATTATCATGACCAAACCGAAGAAAGAAGGCAGAAAATTTCAGTATACATGTAAATTTAGTTGGAAATAACACAAAGAGACATAAAAATTAGCTCAAAATATTTCCAATCATAACAGTGTAAAGCCCGGTTCATACCGAATGGCGAAAGCGAAGCGAATTTTCTTGCGTCACAATTGAAAATCAGCGCGTACTGAATTGTTGCGTCACCAAAATTCGCTTCACCTTCGCTTTCGCATGAAGTGTGAACCGGGCTTAAGGAAGGCACAAAAATAGGCAAGCAATTTTAGAAAACTTTAAATTAGTTGGGATGGAAATTACACTAAAAATACAAAGGAAGTTGAAAGATTTTCAAAACCAATTCCCTGTGAACTCCCTTCCCCACAAAAAAAAACAAACAAAAAAACAACAACAGCATCAATAAGACACCCACACACACACACACAAGTGTGTATTTACCTCCAATCGGGGACCTCCTATTGTCCCTCTTTTGTTTGTACTCTAACTGTTTAGCAACAGCTCCCATTGGTTTTGAACACGATTTCCAACTGGGGACCTTTTCCAACCGGGGACTTTATTGTCGTCTTTTGTTATAAGTCCCCGGTTTGAATGCCTAAACAAACTCACACACACACACACACATGTTTTTGTTACATACACTGTGTGGACCTTCCTTTGTTCTCCTGCAGTGAACATTTTTGTACACGTCCCTATTAGAAAAAACCTTGTGTGGACGTGTGCAAGTCCACAGAAGGTCACAGAACCCTGCCTTGTGTGGACCTCTTTTGTTCTGAGGTCCACACTTTGTATGCAATGTTTACTCATATACCCTTACATATGGCAGTTACTGGGTCCTCCTATTGTTGTTCTATTATATTATTCTCTTTTCTGAAGAATTCCTCTGTGGGGTAGCACTAGAACAAAGAAAACTTTGTGGGGTAGCATTGTTCCATTGTGTAAAGTTCCCAGTAAGTTGGTGAGTGTAAGGGCACTCCTACACCCACAAAACCCCCAAAACAATAGGAGGCCTACAGGTTTCATATAACCTTGCCATTTAAAAAAACATTATTTTTTGTTCCTCAGGTATCACTTTAGATCCCCAGAGAAAGATGACGATCCTTCAAGGTACCCCTAATATTCCAATGACGTGTCCAGTCCAGAGGTACGCCGTCAGGCCGGTCACCTTCCAGTGGTTCTACTTGCCTACAAATGCAGATAGGGCTACTCCGGTAATGTCCTTATAGAATGGTGGGGATGGTCACAAAAAGTCAAGGAACCTGATTTTGCAGCTTTTCTTATTTCCGCAGAATAAAATGAGCTGAAAGTCACCGTTTTCCGCTTACAGTGTTAGTGCGTAATATCTGGGCTAGCTGTACTGTGTAAGCGAAGTATTCTTAGTGAAGTACACTTGCGCACTAAGCAAAAATTCCTTGCTAAACTGTGAAATACACTTACATGTATGCTAAGCATGGATTTTTCTGCTATTAATGTAAGTGGCATTTTCCCCTTTAAGCTGAGCAGTGAACTTTGACCTTGGTCCTTAGAATTTTCCCTTGTAGGAACAGGCTGTAAATGTTGCCCTTCCCCCTCCCCATTGTGTCTCATTTTTAGCCAAGCAATAAACATTTACATTTAATTACCATTCCAAACATGAATGCAATTATTCAAGAAAGATTTGTTTGGGAAAGAAAATGTCCACTTTTAAAAAAGTGTTCTTAAATATTTTATTGCAGGTTCCATTTAACATGTATTTCCTCAAATTATTTCCTTTAGAAACACTGTAGAACTCCTTAAAAAAACCCATTTCTTTCTCTAATTGAAAGAAGTTGTTAAAAGAAACAGAAGGAAACTTTGGAGAAAGAGGGGAAAAAAAACTTGGAAGATTTACAGAAAATGTAAAGGTCCAGTCTGCCAGCAGGGGGTGGGGTGGGGGGGATATATTTCTTGTAGGAGTAAGGCAGTCCTTCCCTGAAGTAGAGGGCACTTTAATGGGGGACATTTGTACTGGAACAATTCAAGGGGCATCAAGGCACTGACCAGGGGCATGGAGGCATTTGCCAATCCATTGCCTTCTTCGTGACGTATTTAGCCCTGCAACACGAGAACTGCATTTTTGCCACTGCTTTGCCTGATCTTTTAAAAACAAAAAGAACACAATAGTAACGTTCAAGAACAGTAGACTCTTTGCTAACCTCAAACAGTTGTCCCTTAACAGTATGTGACCTTCATGGAAATGAGTGGTTAGGGTAAGGTGACTAAGGCTGTATATCCTGTCTCTAAGCATACGTACTACCCTATACCCATCTCGGTGAAATGTTAAAGTGACATCATATTTGTGTCATCGCAAGAATGGGAAATGAGGAGGCAGAAATATTCACCCACTCAAGAACAAATCAAATAATATTTTGACAATAACAGACTTTGATAAATGCAAGCAGCAGTCGATTTCACCAAACTCTTCTCAACTTAGGACTCATCCTAACTTTAAGATGCATAGTGATTTGTATTGTGACATCACACTTTCCTTAGCAATTAAGATTGATTCATACATTTACTCATCTTAAGATTGATCTTAGCTCTTCGTGAAATCGACTGCAGGTCTGATTTAACTTTACAGATGCAACGGAGGCAATCGCCTCAATGTTCCTGGACATTGCCTTGTTGCCCTTAAAATGTTCCAGTAGAAATTAGTGAAAAACCGTGCACACTTTTGAGCTTACTGTCCTTAATTTTGACTGTTACAATCAAAATTAAAATTGGGGTCTTCAAAATCTATTTTCTGGACTTTGACAGTATTTCAGACAGAAAGATTTCTATGGTAGATTGGTACTGGTATGAACTTCATAATCAGTAAGCTTTCAGACTGACTAATGACAAAAGAGTTGGCCGAATATCAATCCTGTATTCCACCTCTAACAGAAGTATGTTACCAGCCAAAATACCACAACATTTTTATGTATTTACCCCGGCATTTGTGACTGGTTTCCTGTTCATTTTTGCTTAAAGTAGGGGCCTACACAATTTGAAATTAATAGTTTCTGTTCAGGCAGCTTTGTGATGGCTATTTTAGATGGAGACATGATGAAGATGTAGGCCTACTTGTGCAGTGACTGTTATTGAAAAGATGTTCATTTACTTGTAAAGTTGTTAATGGCCTTACGTTTTGACGCTAGCTTAGAGTCTTTCTTAAAGGCCATTTTAGCCTTTGAGAAAGACTCTGCTCAGGTCGAAACGTGAGGCCATTAACAGTGTTTTGCGTTATACAACAGGTCATTGTGGTTGGTAAGCAGTTTCCAACAGCTACTTTTATTTTGTTCACAATTTTTTTTTATAATTTTTTCTTTCCCTACAGATAACTACTGTCAGCAGTCACTTTGTGATGTCCAGTGCAGGTGTTCTAACTATTGACCGGGTCACCAGGACGGACAGTGGGGTGTTCACATCCATTGCCACAGACTCAACTGGAGGGTCAGGGAACTGTACATTCTATCTGCAAGTTGCTTGTGAGTTTCTGTCCACATGTTGGGGACTGTGAGGCTGGGCGGGGCTAGGAAGGTTTGGAATCGGGAGGGGTTAAAAGTAAATATTCTTTTTAATAGTTACAGAGGTTGTTTGGTACAATGCATGTTTTCATCTGTACAATTTGTCTTGTATATTTCACAAAGGCCTGACACTTCACAGAGGCCCCTGGCCATTACCTTGGGTGTCTTTTGAAATGGTCCAGTAGAAATTTAATTTTGCTCGTAGAGGTGCCCCGGCCTCTAAAGAAACTCTGCCTTGCCTCTTAATTACCATAGCAAAGATTCTGGTCTGAGTTAAAAACAAGATATAATAAAAAATTTGTTCATTTCCCACTTTGAAATATTGACTTGAGAAATATTATAGATAATGATTGTCCCCTCTCCACTTTTCTAGACAAACCTGTCTTCGATGGTCAAAAGGTTACGGAGGTGCAAGCCAACATCAGTCAGAAGGTCGTCCTAACCTGCCCATATGACAGTAACCCTCCATCCACCGTCACCTGGTTAAAGGACAGTGTCATCCTAGGGTTTAGTAGAAGGTTTATCATCGATGGACGAAACCTCACCATTTCAGGTAAAGATTTCATCAATACGGAAGAACTGACAACACTTTATTACAGTACATCGTCAATGTTTTCACAGACAGCCAATTTATAGAAAAAAATCATACATTTGGCAGATCTGTGTTTCATTCACACCAACATTTTCCCAAAGTTTCAAGTCATAAAACCTCATAGGTTTGTAATCACACTAACTAGCACGAAGGATAATACCACCAGTTTTACAGTTTTGAGTTTTCACGAACAGCCAATCTTTGACTTGCCTTTTTTTTTTTACATAATGCTGGCACGGTGCCATAAATGAGTGCTCATCAGACTGTTGTGTTTTCATGAAGAGACAATTTGTGTGACCTAGATAAGTTTTGAGTTTTTACGAACAGCCAGTTTCATTTAAACATTTTTTTTTTTTTTTTTTTACACGATGCGCTGTTTTTACGAAGAGACAATTTTATTAAACAGTTAATTACTGATTAATTGAATTTACTATGATAAAAAAAAAAACAGATTTGCATGATTTAAGATCTCCACTTTCAAAGTTAATATACAAAAAGTTTAATTGGCAAACAGTCTCCAAAACAGTGATTTCAAAAACAGTTTAACTTTAAACGCGGTTTTCTCCAAAGAGTTTGGCTGCAGGGGCTACTAAATTATCTCTCCATGAAAATGGTGATGCCATGTTTAAACATGTGTTTTATTTATTTTGTTTATAATTTCAAATATTTTGTGGTCACACATTGAAAGCCATTTTCTGACGATGACCCCCACCCCCTTGCTACCCCTAATAAATCAAGCATCTAACAATTCAATCATTGATTTTTCTCTAATTGGCATTTATCTTTCTTGCAGATGTGCAAGCCCTTGACAAAGGCAGCTACCAGTGTAGGGCTTCTAATTCGTATGGATTGGCTACTAGTTTACCGATAACCATTGCTGTAGAAGGTGGGTTGATTTAAAAGGGGATGAAACCAGAAATCAGAGATTTTATTGGGTGTCCGTGGTTAGCTAGTGCGTAAGGCACTTGCCTATCACCACTGTGGCCCTGGTTCGATTCCCGGCTAAGACAAGTATGTGAGTGGAGTTGTTCGTTGGTTCTCTCCTGTATGCCACACAGGTTTTTCACCTGGCCCCCCGGTTTACCTCCCTCAGGAGGAAAAAATCAAACACTTTCATTATCTGGCTGTGTCTCCGTGGTCATATATGAGTCGATGTGGCTGGCTGCCAAAGGCGCCCTTGAATGCTTGCGGTTCGAACACGTTGTAGTCATGTCCTTCGCAATTCTGCTTCTCGGCTGTGAGTAAGGATGATTAGCCTCCCAAAGTTTTATCATTCTGGACCTCTGGTACCTGGTTCCTACAACATGATTTGACAGAGAGCTAACAAGTTTCAACTTAAGATAAGTAAGGGCCTTGTCACATGAGTCATTTTTATTTCACTACAACCTTGAGGCAACAGACTGCATTGGATCCCAAGGGAAAACTTCAGTAGCAATTTTTTTACAGTACCATCTTATACCGCACGCGTCCCAGAGAAAATTATGACAAAATTCAAATGTGATTTTGTCTTCTTCTTTGAGATTGCCTGGAACTTTTTGTCGGTAAATTACCTGCAACATGATGGCCCATAAATTGTTGTGCCCGGAAGAAGGACCTATATGTAACAAAAGTTTTACAAACCGAGCGTAAGCAATTTGTTGTTCAAAATTGTGTTGTTCAAAATTGTGAGCATGAAAGGTTAAATTCAACATGGGAATGGGAAAATATGTCTTTCGGCTATTTCTAGCAACAAAAATGTAACATTTTAATGCCATACTTTTTTGTCAGAAGCCATTTTATTGCTTACTCCTTTTTTAGGGACAAAAAATATTTTCTGTGCCTCATTATAAAACAAATGGAAGTTATTTGATGGCAAATTAACATTATTGTAGTCTTTTCTATTCAGTTCCTGTGGAGTTTCTTGTGACACCAAACTCAGTAACCATCTTCACGGCTGGAGAAAATGCTACGTTGATTTGTGGTGTTAGAGGATTCCCTCGTCCATCAGTGGAATGGAAAAAAGTACGTTTTAAAATCTTTCTGCTTTGTTTTTTTAAAGGCATTGCATACGTTTGGTAATGACTCTGAAAATTTTTGGCAATAAAAACTTACTTGGTAAGAAGTACAGCAGCTTTGGATAGTATAATGCGTTTTGAGAAACGTTTCACTTCGAAGTACTGCAGTTATGGAAAAATACATCACTTTTTATCCCCCCAAAATTTGAATCTGAGAAGCGTTATGGCCGTAACGCTTCTCACAATGTGTATTCCAAATGTGGTTTGAATAAAAATGGTGAAAGGTTTCCACACAGTCACTGATACAATTTGAAAATGGCAGAGTGAATGTGAAGAAGTCACTTTTTGCTGTAGTTTCAGTCTGTTGTGATTGAAGCTCTCTTGTGGGGCATGCACTTCCTCTTCCAGCAGTCAGGAAAAAGGCTTTGGGTTGAAAAGACGTAAAAAAAAAAAAAAAAAGAAAGTAATAATCGATCAAGTGACGTAAATATCACCGTGGGAAGAGAAGTTTTAAAAATAGATCGCCTGCCTGAGTCGATAAATGAATTGTTTCCTGTGAATACCATGTTTTAACCGGTAACCCTTACAGTTCTTACAGGAACATGCATATCAAATTATCCCAATCAGTTAACCTTTAACGGCACTGCTGGGCTTGAACGAGAAAATTTCCACCAGACCCACAGACCACTCAGAACTTTTACAAGACCCAAAATATTTGTACAAGACATTATTTGTTTCTGTTTTATAGGTGCTCCACTCTGAAGAAAAGGTTTAAAATTATAACTAGCTTAATTGTGTACTATTTGTGAAATTTCTGACAAGTATTGGTATGGAGAAAAACACAAACTAGACTGCAGTGCAGGACTTGTTTAGTTGTGGGGTAACTTGCCATATGCTGAATAGGCCTTATTTTGACTGCAAGAGGGCGCCTTTGGGGTTAGATTGGGGGTCAAACCGTAGAAACAGTGTAGTAAACCAGATGCAATTAGACTTCTAATAAAGCAGTTAATATACAACTTTTGAGGGTGTTTTATTGAAAGTTTTACAGTGTAATCAGTGTAAGACATTTGCTTGGAAAGTTTGTATTTTAAATGTTTAGAATTATTTTTTGTACTTTCAAAATGGAATTAGTATTGCGCCCTTTTGCTGTCAAAAATGTGGCCTATTGCTGGACTCTCTTGTCAGTGGTCCTGTGGTTGTTTCAAGAACAAGCTGATGTAGGGGAGGGGGTTGGGGGCACAAGGGGGTGCACCAATTTTTCCAGGGGGGGGGGGGGCTTGTGTTGTGGCCAATTAAAACCAGAGTTTCCGTCTGCAAATGAATTTCCAGTCCTTCCTCGATCACGCCTCAAGGCTCTTCAAGAAAAATCTGATATTTTTGAATAATTTGTGTTTATCCAATTTCATAGGACTCAGTGACGATGACCAACAGTCGTATGTGGACAATCTCCGAGACTTTCACAGACGGAGTGGTTAGATCATCCGTAGAGTTCAAGAAAGTTGCATTGACCGACCGGGGGATTTACTCCTGCGCTGCTCGCAATGTCAAACAGGCAGTGAACCACCTCTTTGAAATGGTGGTTTATGGTAAGTAATTCAGCACTTACACACTAAGGCTAAGATTTCACAAAGCACTAAGATTCATCTGAAGATAAGTTGTCAGAAGTCACCATAGTGATATGCCATCAAGAGGGGGGGGGGGAAACATGAAAAGGGTTACATTATTTCCAAGTCTCCAGATTTATAGTTGTGGGGCTGTGTAGATCGATCAAGTTTGAAAATCTTCTAGATTATCACCAGGCATGCCAGGGGTTAGGTCTATAGAGTTGTTTGCCGAGGGGGGCTGAGTCATAGGGGTAGGGGCTGGGCCATTAGCGTGCCATCAGGCTTTGGAAACATTTGTGTAGTCAGAGTGCGAGTTCCCGGTAACGGCACCCCGTACAGTGTCCTTGAGCAAGACACTTAACCACAATTGTTTGATGGGATGTCAACTAAGTCATATGTCCTGTGTTTTGTGTATATGCCCGTAAAAGAACCCAGTACATTTATAATATTGTAGTAGGAGGAGGCATCTGCTGTGGTGTTTCTGGCATGGTCATGATGATCCAGCAGCTATTTGCACCACCTCAATTTGTATCCATTTCCAAGGTGTTGTACTATGGTTGCTTCATCTCATAAAAAGGAACTGAGACAATAGGAACAAAAGAACCTCATCATTCTGTGTGAATCAAATCAAATCAAATCAAATCAAAATCAATCAATTGTAGGGAGTCATGTTATCTCTATAAATATATATCCTCCTGATGCCAAGACTTTTTAATCTTGGAGTGCGTTCAGAAGTGACGAAAAGATCATGATTAACATTTCATGGGACTCGGAAACATTAGACCTTATGCATTGACGTCATCACGCCGCCAATTTTAGAGGTAAATCGATGATGAAACAATGGAAACGCAGAGATTTGTACACGCGGCGCACAAGTTTGGCCAATGAACAACCTCATTTTGACCTCTAGACGAGGGCACCCCACTCAAATGAAGTCATGTGCATAAGGTCTATTGTGTGATGCGTATTATTTAATAATAGACCATAATTATGCACATGACGCCATTTGAGTAGGGCGCCCTCGCCTAGAGGTCAATGGAAGGCTCATTGGCCAATCCTGTGTGCCGCGCATACAAATCTGTGCATTTCCATTGTTTTATCATCGTTTTACCTCTAAGATGGCGTCTAGATGACCTAAATCCATAAAGTCTATTGTATGAGCCAATATTTTTCAACTGGTGTACAATGATTGCATCAGATATAAAGAAAAATTATTTTAGTTTCTGTGCGGGGCAATAACTTAAACCAAATATGTTTTCATTTATTTATGTTTTTCAATGAAGCACCCCCTGAGATCACATCAGTATTTGAACCAACAATGAGAGTAAGGATTGGTGAACCAATGACCCTACTCTGTCAAGCAAGTGGTCTGCCAAAGCCATCCTTCACATGGTACAAAGATGACAGGGTAGGTAACCATCAAAATATCGGTAGATTTATTCTCAGGTAGTGCAACCGTAAACCCTAACCTAAGTGGAAAACTGTCACAGATTACACTAAGTCGGCACAATGTAAGCCAAAAAGTATGGAGTGTCGTGGCCGAGCGGTCTAGCTCACCGGACTCAATTCTAGTGTTTTCGACAGCAGAATGCGGGTTCGAATCCCAGTTGTGGCACTTGTGTCCTTGAGAATGATAGTTTACCATAATTGTTTGTCCTTCAGATGGATCGGACATTAAGACGTGGGACATTAAGTTGGGGGTGCTGTAGTGCACCCACAGCAACCCCCATTCAGCCGTTAGGTACAGACCTGCATCTTCACTCTCTTGCCCGAGTGGTGTCAGTTGGCTCTTTTGAGAGTGAAACTCACTTTGCATCACTCTTTTGAGTGAAATTGGAGCGAACTTCACTCTGAATCAAGTTGAGAATACCTGTCTTTCACTCTAAAAAGAGTTGTCCACCAATGGCTCTTTGTAGGAGTGGAGTGGCGGACAAAACGAGTGGTTTTCACTCTTTTACATTTAGAGAGTAGTGATGCCTTCATGTATCTCCATGGAAAAGTTCTTTGTTTGAAATATGACAGTGTGTGAAGAGAGTATGGCCTAAAGATTTGATGTAACCTAATTTTGAAGTTTGCTTTACCTAATTCCGTCCTATTACAGCCAATCGCCCGCATAGCTGAGACACATTTCCAGGAGGGTTGGGATGGTTACCTGAGGGTGAGTGAAGTGATTGGATCTGATGCTGGTCTGTACCAATGCCGTGCGGTCAATGAGGTGGGAGAAGCGTTCTCTGAGTCCTTCACAATACTTGTTACAGGTGAGTAGTAAAACCTAAACCTGAACCCTAGTCCCCATCCTAACCCCAAACCCTAGTCCCCATCCTTATCCCAAACCCTAGTCCCCGTCCTTACCCCAAACCCTAGTCCTCATCCTTACCCCAAACCCTAGTCCTCATCCTTATCCCCAACCCTAGTCCCCATTCTTATCCCAAACCCTTGTCCCCATCCTTATCCCCAACCCTAGTCCTCATCCTTATCCCCAACCCTAGTCCCAATCCTTATCCCCAACCCTAGTCCTCATCCTTATCCCCAACCCTAGTCCCCATCCTTATCCCAAACCCTAGTCCCCATCCTTATCCCAAACCCTAGTCCCCATCCTTATCCCAAACCCTAGTCCCCGTCCTTATCCCAAACCCTAGTCCCCATCCTTATCCCAAACCCTATTCCCTATCCTTAAAATCGCTGTGGTACCCGCTGCCTAATCTAGCATTCCAACTAGCAAAGCTTGGTGATCTATGACATCTACTTTAAAATGGCAAAGGTGGGGGGGGGGTACAAAACCCAGCCGAGCAATGGAGAAATCAGAACTAAATAAGCGGTAAATCGAGGTTGAACCTCGGATAACCCTGAAGAACCTAATAAAACCTTGAGGCTAACCTCAAGTTACACCTGTTTCATTTTGCACTCCTCCCTAATATGCTTGTGGATTTTTTTCCCACAGGACTCATGAAAGTACTGAGTGCTTACATTCATCGGTGTATGGGTAAAACACAAATAATATTATTGACTCTCCTCATTGCAACTCTAACATTTATTAAATTGTTACCTCATTCGTGCACAGGCCTTCACTTTCTGGTAAAGCCTCGTCCCAATATGTACATATTCACCAACAAGACGGCCCAGATGGACTGCGCAGTGGCTGGCTCCCAGAACAGAGTGGACATTGAGTGGATGAAGAACGGGAAACCGGTGACTGCTCAGTGCTCGGAAGCCCGATTTAACAAGTACGTCAATTTATCTTTATTCACCCCCAAAATATGTATTATTTTGTGACAGTCACTGTCAGAAAGTAACTCAAATTTGATCCACTGTTCACAGTTGTTTATTTTCACTCACACTCTTTCCACATAAATCATGTATTAATGGCAACGTACACATTTCGAGGGAAAAGAGTAAATAATTACAGAGCCAAGGATTTGAACAATATTTAATTTTTTCTCCCCCCCCCCAACCTCTCTCCAAAGCTCATTGTGCACTGGCACATTTCGGATGGGCAACTCACTGTACGTGATGCAGATGTCTGTCGAAGATGAAGGGCTGTACTCCTGCGTAGCATCTGAGAGAGGGACACAGAACCCAGAAGCCATCAGGGCTGACAGTAGGATCTACGTCTTGAGTAAGATTAGACTTGGAGATCTTCCAAAGTTTTCAACATTTTTAAGATTCTACAAAGAGTACTTTTTGAAACCAATCCATGGATAAGCAAACCAATATTTAGGTCTTTACTTCTGGGGTGTAGTGGGTGTGTCACCCTAGTATAATTGTTGTCAGTTGGCATTTTAAGCCTTAGTTGGCAAACGAAGCACTAAATTAAGTAGAACAAAGGCATCCAGACTAAAATCCAGCCATTTTTCTGGTCAATAATCGTTATTTTTTCGTTAAGCACACTGGTTTGCAAATACATTTTATTGCTTTGACATTAACGAATAGAGTTTACGTGCTGAGCACAACACAAGTCTGTCTTAAAATAGTTAATTTTGGTGGTTGGCAAGTCTGCAAACTGGCTCCCGTACACCCGCAAAAGGAAATTCTAGTCGGCAAACTTGCTTCCATATTCAGTTCATCCTCCCAAAGAAAAAGCCTTAGCTTATAATGCCCCTGCTTTACTTTTTCCGCTGTGTATTCAGTAATCTCTGTATAAATCTTAAGCTTTAAAAAAAGGTCAGCCTATGATTCACGATTCCAAAATGCCACAAAAGGTCCCTTCATATACACTCCTACGTAGGTTACCTACACCTGGTTTGAATCATAACAAGATTGACTGAACACAAAAAACTTTCAGTGTTGGCTATGTTTAGAAAACTTCGGGAGAATTTGCTTACATCTCGTGAAAGTTTCAGCATAAAAAAACAAGAACAAAAGTCAACAATGCTTGTAATGTTTGTATACATTTATAGGTGCTTATTTTGTAAAATTAATAATAAAAAAAATAATCAGTTCTTAAGTACCGCAATTCTAAAGTATGATCATTGCGCTTCAAACATTAGCCCTGGTCACTGGGCCATTTATTCTCAGCTCCCTGGGGAGTATACAGCCTGTACTGCCAAGTATAACGCACCAAGCTAAATCACAAGAACCATCTCTGCCCTCACAGGTACCCATTTATTTACCTCTGGGTGAGAGAACACAAGTGTCGTGACTGAGACTTGAGCCCACGTCCGATAACTTAGCCACCAGAACTCAAGTCAGTCACACTCGCACATCTGTAAAGTAAATTCCAGGTCAAGCAAGCTGTTGTGCAAAAAACAATTGCGTAGTGGTCACTTTTGTTGTGACATGAATTAAAAAAGTTACTTTGCACTTCTTGGAGTTTGAACATAACTTGTTTTAAAAACAGCCATTTCTAGTGAGTCATAAGTGGCATTATAGAGGTCAGGGAAACTTCCCACACTCCGATGACTGTTTGATGTTGGCAAAAGCTCAAATGTCTGTGCATCGTCTGATAAAATAAAAAGATTTAAAGATGATGGGCCACGCTAAAAGTCTCTCTTTAAAAAAAGTTTTACATCCCCTAAATACACCTATATCTACCACGAAAAAACAGCGACAGAATTATAGAATGCGTGGTTATATGTTTACAAAGGCAGTTTCCGAGCCTCTTTTCACCCCCCCGCCTCGAGCCAAAATCAGTACAACAGCAGTTGGTGCCTGAAAGTTGTCTCCAGAAATTCTAAAGAATAGTGACGTCGCAGGAAGTACTCCTCTGTCAAACGGCTGTTTGTTGTTACTCATTGAAGCATTGCTCAGTGCAGACCATCCGGGGATTCAGTACTTCCAGAGACGTCATGATTTGTTTGCTGCCCTCATTTCCGTGATTTTTATAAATTTAGGCGGCGGGCTAGTTAAAGGAGTAAAAACTCCCTGAAAATATCACTTCTTTTGTCAATTTAATGTCACAAAAGAGAAGTTTGTCTGATGCAATAATTATAGAAAGCAGAAAACGTCAACATCAATCACCATGGCCCATCCTCTTTAAAGCAATGGTACAACGTTAGTTTAAGGAGAAGTAACGCTCTCAGTCTTCAAGATTTCAATATTAAAAGATATAGGCTACCTTTGTGTTTTATTTGTGTTCATTGCCAAATATGAACAATTTAAGAAAACTGTAACAGTTTGTCTGTGTTGATGACTTGTAGTTCCTGTCAAGATTGAGCCGGCCCTACCTACCAAAATGAAAGGCGACTTCCACAGAGGGCTGACAGTACGGTGCCAAGCAACAGGGACGCCTACACCTAAGATTGAATGGTTACGACACGGGATGCATGTCATTAATAATACATACAGAACGGTGAGTCAGACATCAAAATACATTTTTTTTCTTGTAATGGTTTCACTCGCAAATCATCGGGGACCAAAATGATCAATTGCAATGTGAAAGCTCACTAAGCATAAATACATTTATAAAATCAACATTTCCTTCTTCAATACTGTCATCGTTTATGAAATAGCTTTTTGAAGACCCTCAAATCACAGTGGCTTAATTTGATTGGCAAGCAGCAATTAAAATAATCCCTATATGGGCTTGTTGGCAAATCCTGAGATAGTATGGACTGGTTTTCATGGTTTCACTGAAGCGTGACCAACAAATGTGATATACTTTCACACGCTGGTTGTATGGTGTGTTTATTTGAAAAACTATGGAAGGGAAATAATTTAAATAAATGATAAAAGTAGAAATAAATGAACGAAAGTGAAGTTAAAGCACGGGGACAACATTTGTAACTTTTTCAAAGGCGTTGGCTCGATTTCACAAAGCACTAAGATTTATCCAATACTGATATTGGTTGTCAGTAATATACCATAGTGAGTATTGTGACATCACACTCTGCCTTGCAAAAAAGATGAATTCACAGCTAACATCAATCTCAAATCTTTGTCAGTTTGTGAAAATGAAGTCAGTATCCACACTTTATACGACCCAATATGTACATGAACTTACCAATCACTCATCGGAGTCACAAGAAACTAGTGAGAAACCCTGTTATGTGTTTTCAGTCATTTCCAACAAAGGGTTTTGGACTTGCGAGAAATAAAAGTAAACGTTTTACTCATTTCTTAAAAGCTATAGCATTTCAAGCAAAAATATTTCAAGGGAAGTTTCCCACCATGATCATCTGTGTACCAAAGTAATGTGCAAATCTCTTAACATTTTAATTTCCAATCTTACCACTGTTTGACACCCTTAAGAGACCAGTTATTATTATTATTATTTCACGATATCACAGCATGCAAAAGAGAGATCTCATTTTCCTCTGTGCCAGTAACTCCTCCAGTCAGGCTACGTCCCGTAGCCTTAGATCTCGAGGGTCTTTCGCAGGATCCTAGCTGTTCCCAAAAGTGCCGCCTTCCGCAGCAAATCTACCCTCACAGTTGTGCCTATTTGATTATTAATATTATTATTATTATTATTATTATTATTATAATTATTTTACCTCAACAATACAAACAGTGATACAAAAATAGAGCAACAATTAATACACAATGGTAAACAAAAAACATTTCATCAACTAAAGGAATTAATAAACAAGTGAAGAAAAAAACCCCCAAAAAACCCATAATTAGAACAAAAATACATGTAATTGAAGGCGAGCACAAAATAATTCTTCACTGGAGCTGACACACCAGTGAATAACCCAGTATGCAGATCAGACAAGCCGGCAAGCACGCTACAGTATTAATACTTCCCACTCGCCAGCCTGCCAGATCCGCACTGTGGGTCACCGGCCAGTATGTCAGCTCCGCATTAAAAGCGCAGCCAGGCTTCCCTAATATGACAGAACAATTGACAGCAGGGCGCATATAAATACAAAGGAAACGATTAGTTGAGTAATATATATGTTTCTTTCATGCCAGGTCATTGATGGCATGATGAAGTTCCGAGCTCTCCATGTAGCCGATGCAGGTCGTTATACTTGTATTGCGTCCAATAAGGCAGGAGAAGTGATACAGAACATGCAAATTGTTGTCAACAGTGAGTGCCGTTCAGCAGAGCTAACCCTCTGAGAAAATTTTTCTTTCTATTACATGGGCGATGAGGTTGCATTTTGTTAGCAATCATTTGCCTCTTTCTTATCCCTTCAGAGATGTCAGAGACCACTGCATTCTCATTATCATCAACACACATGCCTAAAGCCCGGTTCAAACTTCACGTGAATGGCGAAAGCAGAGCGAATTTTCTTGCGTCACAGTTGAATAACAGCGCGTACTGAATGGTTGCGTCACCAAAATTTGCTTCGCCTTCGCTTTCGCGTGAAGTATGAACCGAGCTTTATAGTGGAGTTTTGACCCACTTCCTGTCAAAACATATGTGAAAACAACACAAAACAGAACTTTGGTTTTGATTTGGAAATTTTATGAAGTAGGAAAACTGAAATCTCTTTTGGGAGGAGTTTGGCTCTAAAATAGAGGAGATTGAAGGGGAAACAGAGAAATTGGTTCTAGTATTAACTTCATAAACAGTAAGCTTTCAGACTGAAACTTGATAATGTTTCTTATCCTGACCAATACTGTGCCTTTAATTTAAGCAATATGAAATCACTAATATTGACCAGTTAATCTGAACCCCCATCTCTAAATATATTTCCAAATTCTTTTTCGTTTTTTTAATCACTCTCACAGCCGTCCTCACCACTCCAGCAGCGTTGAACATCACCGTCAAACCCTATAGTTATTTTGCTCAGTTGCGATGGACCATCATTGCCAATGGCGGGTACCGGGTTACCAGCTTCAATGTGGAGTACCGGCAGATTAAACCTGAGGTGTCGGTTTGGACTGTGTATGAAAATCTCGGAGCAAATCAGGTATTTATTTTTTTTATTTATTTTTTTATTTATTTATTTATTTATTTATTTATTTATTTATTTATTTATTCTGGTTGTGACCCCAGGGATTCTCAGACATTTTCAGAAAAGTGAACTAAATCACTATTCAAGCCAAAAATCCCATGGAGAGAAGACAAGGAAGAAGATTTCAGTTTTAGATGTTATCATATTACATGTATCATATAGACTCTTGGAAAATCAGGAATTTGAAAATGAGAAGTTTGTGAGTAAAGTATATAATTTAGAAAATGTGCGGAGATTAGAAAAAATAAAGTGTTGAGAATGCTCTTTCTGTGATGAAACTTTGAAGAAGAAAATCTTTTGGAAATGTTTGTTGAAAATCAAAACTTTTTTTAAGGGAAACAAAAACAAAAACTAATTGAAAAAATTTGTAATTTCTATGAAATTGTGACAATCTTATATGAGCATAATCATTAAAGCCCATATTCACTTATGGAAACACCGAAAAACAAGATGTTCACAGATTTGCACATAACTTACATGGTATAGAGACAATGATGGTAGAAAACTTCCTGTGAAATATTTCTGTCTGATGTGTTATTGTTTTCGAATAATTAGTGAAATAAGATCCACAAATGATTTTTCGTCTCATGAGACGAAAACTCCGGCCGTTAGAATGAATACAAAAACGCTGAATGACTTTGTAATGTTTTCTCGTAAAGGAAACAATGAAATGAGCTGAAACTTTCGTAGGTTGGTTTTATTAAATAACTCTTGATGCTCATAAGGTATGGAAGTATTTCCAGACACTTTACCAATAGTGTATAATGGCTTTAAGGCTCAGGAACATATTTTGTTATGAAAATGCATCTTTTGGATATTTTCAAAGTGATGTTTTGAGTTGATATTGATCAATTTATACACATGGAATTTTAACCCTGCATTTGTCAGCTTTTTGAAAGTGTAAGGCAAATTGAAATTTTTATTCATTGCCCCGATGCAAATACCAACATCTATCTAATCGTTGCGGTAATAATACTGGATTCGAACTGGCCCCTCATCACCGGGTGTGCTCGGTGGTCAAGTGGTTAAGACATCTGCTCTAGTTATGCGGGAGTCATGGGTTCGAATCCCACCCGAGTTGCCTGTGGATTTTTTTCCACAGGACTCGAAAGCACTGAGTATACAGTGCTTATCACACATCGGTGTAAGGCAAATTGAAATTTATATTCATTCCCCCGATGCAACTATCAACATCTATCTAAAAATTGACCTCTTGAGCATCTTTGTTTGAAGATGCCCTTTTCATTACAGTAATTACCATCCTCAAATTGTTGTTTTTATTTAGTATATTTAGTCTTAAAGGTAGACTGTCGCCATGATTAGTATAGCAAGCCTCTGGCTGGACATGGAATTATGAACTCTCACCACATGAGTGCTCTGGCCATACATCTAATACGGAGAGCGTGCTTGCGAGTGCAGTAACTGGTTAAGAGTTCAGCCACAGGGCCTGCTATAATTATGACCACAGTCCCCCTTCATGAAATATCATGTGATGCGACTTTTAGGATTACTTTTTTTACTGATAATTTCAGAGGACCTTAGGAATCAAGGAGCTTGATGCTGAAGCCTGGTATCAGGTCAGTGTGTGGGCCAACAACCAACTCGGTAAAGGAGAGGTGTCGACAATAGAGTTTAAGACGAAACCCAGTGGTGAGATCTCCATTCACTCTTCTCTCTGTAGGCCTCAAATCTTAACCTAATAGACGAAACCAAGCCACTGGGTACTGCACTGGGTAGCACTATTTAATATGTTGTACCCAGGGTTCATTAGTTTACTCTTTGTAGGTACATTGTAGCATCCCCGAGCATTAATGTTGACGCAGTTTTACAAAGCAACAGTGTGACGCGAGTTTAAGCCTGAGACTGAGAGCGATGCATACGGGTGTGTAAATGTGTCCCAGTAACGTTGAAAGAAACTTGGGAAGGACGTATACTACGTAAACAACTGAAATGGATTGGTCTATTTATACACATTTATCATGGTCATCTTGTATTTATTCCTTTTCTTTCTTACATCAATGCTTTTAGGCTGAGTCCGAACTGGCTGTTTCAGCTGCGGCTGTTGCTAAGTGTGTTTCTTTATATATTTTTTTTTGTATTATTTTTATGCAAGTCCCCAGACATGCAAGGCCAGTAAGCCACTCGAGGTGTGGGCTACAAATCAACTGTTTTCCCAGGGGCCATTGCCACCTACTTCTGGGGCTGAAACAGGGTTACCCCCTTTACAGTCTCCGTAAGGATGTAGGCTTGGGTATCATCCATCAGAAGCCTGGCTGGTAGAGCAGAAAGCTCTACCTCCCCAACTTGTTGCTTCAGTTGCAACAGCAACCGCTAATTCGGATGTGGCCTTTTGATCAGGAGCTGTCGCAAACACACCAGAATACTCTTCTCTTTGGTTACAACAAATCAAAATGTGTGGACTCTGTAAATATTGGTACGCTTGGTTTCATGGGAGGAGTTGAGGTGATTTTCATTCATGGGTCAATCGGGCGAAAAGCATTCCTGAAACCATCTCAACTCCTTTGAAGTATGCAGCACCAACGACTAAATAGGAAATGGGCGCACATCAATAACCTCTTTCCCAGAGATGTACCTATTTGCTCCTAGGTCATGTAGTTGATGAGAAGCAGTTTTCATTTTTCTTGTGTGGGACAAAGTTGTCATGACCACGATTCAATATGTTCGACCCACAACACTCTCATGACCTGATGACTGGGTCACCAGAACACAAGATCATTGCACTGGACGTCTGGGACATGACTAACCAAACAGTTTGACACATGACACAGTCGTAATTTATTTGAGTCAAAGTTTGTCAGATTTGATTGGTTAGTTTCAGAGTCGTCATCAGGAGGCATAAATCAGCCATGTATCTTTTCAGTGGATCTGCTGATTTCCTCTTTTTTTCTTCACTTTTAGTGGCATAGAAAACTGAAAATCACTGTACAAAGTCAGGTGTGCTTGGCTATTTCCTCAGTTTTTGAAATTTCAAAGATGCATTCTTGTAGAAGCCAGTGTATTAATAACCTTTGAGCAACATGAAAAATTAATATTTGATTTGTTACAATATGTGTAAAGTAATGTATATTTTGGGTTTTGTTTTTTCGTCAGAGACTGGAGGAATTTTGGAGCTGTCCATGTCTCAGCTGATCATCATCATTGTGATCATCGTGGCTGCTATTGGCATGCTGGTGGCAATCATATGCGTCATTGTAGCTAGACGACATAGCTCTAACCTCACTTTGATGCGATCAAGACGTAAGTAAAATTAAAAGAAACTGTTCTTGAAGCTCAACATTGGTAAGAGGAAAAACATAAATGTTCACAGTTTTACATAGTATACCTTCCATGGTATAAAGATAATGGTGGTAGAAAACTTTCCTTGAAATATTTCTGCCTGAAGTGTTAGCGTTTTTAAATAAATGAAGTAAGATCCAAAATTAGTTTTCGTCTCATCAGTGAGACGAAAACTCTGCCTATAGGAATGCGTACAAAATTTCCGAATGCATTTTTACCGCTTTCTTGGAAACGAAACAACGAAATGAGCTGACCTTTTCACAGGTTGGTTTTATTACAAATATCTTGATGTGTGCAAAGAATGGAAGCATTTACAGTCAGCTTACCAATGTTGAGCTGGGGCTTTAAAACCCTCGCAGCAGCGGGGAGACAAAAAATAAATTTTATCCTCCTGGATCCAGCGAAGTTTTTGACTTTTGGAGCTGCTCGAAGAGTTGATCGGGAGTTGGTCGAGTAAAGAAATGTTTTGTTTCCCACCAGGCATATGACTTCATTCAAATCAAAGAAAGTGAGCATAACATGAGCTTGTAGCAGTTTTGGTTGATCTAATCACCAAAATTGTACCTTATCTTGATTCATAGTCATAAGAAGCCATTGTTAGCAACATTAGGCGATGCATCTTCCAATCAGCTGCCAGCGTCAGTATTCTTGCCAACCTTCCTGGGGCTGTATCTTGTATTGATTCATTCAGTGACTAGCTGCACCAGTTGGTGCAAACATTACTAAGGACACATGTACCTTAACGCTAATTCATGTCGTCTTTTACTCTGATTATTTTTCAGAAGGTGAAGGAGAGGATAACCAAGCCCTGGTCCACAACCAGCAAGATCCCTCCTCCCACGTCAACCCCGCCTACATGCAGGGCGGGGCCACCGACACACCCCAGAAGGACATGGAACTGAAGGAGGTCAAGCAGAATGAAAGCAGTGGCAACGGTGACGCTGCTGCAAAACCCACCAATGGTGCTAATGCCGACACCAAGGCAGAGACCGACACACCTGCAACTGAGCAAAACGGTAAGGCCAAGAAAGAGACCACGACAACATAGAGCATCTTCAGCCTCAGGGCACACTCATCACAGAATCTTGTACCGTTATCCACATTGAGTTTTGACCAAAGATTATAGAGCAAAGGCGCAAGATGGGGAACTCAGGCTGAAATGTGAAATTCCACTGGACGCCATTTCAGCAAGTATAACTCTATTGATACAACAATAGATCAGTGCAGACCATGACCATTGCTATCAATGGGAAACAAAACATCCACTTGCTGAAATGGCACCCATGCGTATTTCATGTTCCAACAGTAGTTGATAGAGCTCCAGTTCCCCATGTCTCTCCTTCGACGCTCTACAAGCTTTGGTTTTAACCCTTCATCTAACGCTCATAATGACTTTTAGTTTGTATAATGCAGTTTTCATACAGGCATGTATACACATCACGACGTGAAGCTAAGTTACGATGATGAGTTTGAGTCTAAGACAGATAATGTACAACCCTGTTAGTCTTCTGTAGTATGCTGTACTGGTTATGTGTTATCAACATTGGCCATTGGTGGTCTTGCTGCCAGTAATCTGCCAGTAAACCCTAACCCTAATCCTAGTTACCCACCCATTCCCTTATCCTTACCCTTACACTGAGTCTTACTCTAACCCATACCCTTAACTTTACGCTCATAGTAATGCTTACCCTTGCCCATACTTTTACCCCAGCCCTAACCCTATCCCAATAAACCCTATCCCAGTAAACCCTAACCCTTACACTTAGTCTTACTCTAACCCATACCCTTATCCTTACGCTCATAGTAATGCTTACCCTTTCCCATACTTTTACCCTAGCCCTAACCCTATCCCAGTAAACCCTATCCCAGTAAACCCTAACCCTTATCCTTACACTTAGTCTTACTCTAACCCATACCCTTATCCTGACGCTCATAGAAATGCTTACCCTTTCCATACTTTTACCCAAGCCCCAAACCAGTAAACCCTAACCCTATCCTAGTAAACCCTAACCCTATTCCAGTAAACCCTAACCCTATCCCAGTAACCCTATCCCTAGACCCTTACCCTTACCCTTAGTAGTTCTGCTTACCCTAACCTTATAACTTACCTTAACCCTATCCCTTACCCAAACCCCAACCCCATCCCTTACCCAAACCCTAACCCCGTCCCTTACCCTAACCCTAACCTCATCCTTAAACTCTAACCTTATCCTTTACACAAACCCTTACCCTAAACAGTAACAGAGCTTGTAATAGGTCTGTTGTTCAATACTCTATGTAATAATTTATTTTGAATATATTTAACATTTTTCAATATTTGTGATTGACAATCTATATCAATTATAACAAGATAAAAAAGACAAGGACCAAGTGTGAAAAGAGTATTATTTATTTCTTTAGAATTTAATTTTCATAGCAACTGTTATTCCTTTAATAAAAAAAGCTCTTAAGCTTTCAGATAAAATGTTTTTCAATGTTGCATTGTTTTTAAATGTACATATACCATAGCATGCTCTTTATAGTTAGTTATCGGTCATTTTTATTCACCCGTAAATAAGTGCAATTTATTTCTCTAAAAACGATTCTCAGATTTCCCTTTAAACCTTTTTGTCTTCCATTATTTGAAATGTATCATAGCATGCTCTTATACAATTAAAATTCTATCCAATATATTCAAGATACCATAGAAAAGTAAAGCAATTCATTTTAGAATAATATGTAAGTAACTTTCAAATCTGACATAATCTTGACGGAAAAAATAACGCTTTTAATAAAAATAATAATAAGTATTTCTAATAATTGTATAGTTGGACCAGTGCTCAATGTAAAGTGCTGTTGTGCTTAAATCGTATAATATTTCAATTAAAATGCTTTCAATTGTAAATACATTAGCTTGAGTGGAACTAATTAAACCATTTGTTCTAAACATCATAGTTTAACGGCAGGTGCAACCATTTCCCCCTTTGAAAGTTGTTTTGTACTTTAATTAATCCACTCGTATTTCATATCAGTCCCCCCCCAACGTACTGATCATTATTGTCAAGCTTCAGAAGTGCAGGGGTTTCAAAACAAGCCCGTATCCAGCGAACGTGACCAACTACTAACTGACTTCTGTGTTGGCTACTTTATTGCAACCATATAACTCAATTTAGCAAGAAATAGTCAGTTTGAACTTAAGAGCATACATTTGACAGTTAGCTTTTTAAACTTCTTGGGATCTAGGCAGACTGTAGACCTCCACACCATTATGACGTCACACTTGCATTCTGAAAACAGTGCCGCCAAATTCTAGTCCTTTACCTTCCACTTGAAGTGTTTTGAAACCCCCGTCAGAGCCCCTACAACTCCTAAAGGTATTGACCCACTTCACCTGACGTCATCATCACAATAGTTTGGTTGCGCCGTTTTGGGAGTTAATGTCCCTGTGTGTTATGCAATGTAGGCACAATTTAGGACAAGCAGTGTTTACACACTCACCAACTGCGTGCAATTTGACTCCCAAAATGGCGAGCGTGGCAGACAGTAGCTGGGTGTGACACTGGTGCAAGGCGTCAGTTTGTATGATACATGATTACCAATGATAAATACTATCAACAATTACATATCTTAATGCTGAGTTTTTATAAAATTTAATATTAGTACTAGTTCTCCTGAGAAAAATTCCCGTCTAAAATATACGCGTGTACCATTTGCAAACATTAACGACATTTCCCGCTAACACTGAGTTCGTTATTAAATGTGGCGTGTCGTGGCCGTGTTGTGGTGTTTCTGATCAGCAGAGTGTGGGTTCGAGTCCCATTCGTGACACTTGTGCCCTTAAGCATGTTAAGCAAGACACTTAACCATTATTGCTTCATCCTTTGGATGGGACGTAAAGCCGTTGGTCCCGTGTGTTGTGTAATGTATGTAAAAGAACCCAGTGCACTTATCACAAAGAGAAGGGGTTCGCCCCGGTGTTCCTGGTTTGATCGGCTGCAGATTTCGCCACAGCACCATGTAAACTGTGTAAACATGTAAACAAAGAAACCTTGACTTGACAAGTCAAGGTTTCTTTGTGCCAGTGGTATTCTCAAAGAGAAGTGAGTCTGTCAATTTTGAGATAATAATCTTGTCAGGCTGGACGGGGAAAAATGGTAGATTCGCGGCGGGAACTCGTTAAGAGATTTATTGTCTCCAAACATTCTCCATTCCACTAATTAATACTTGATTAATAATGCTGTTTGACAAATTGTATAAAATGTACCCATATACAAGTAATATTACGTGGACAAGTTCCAAAAATAATGGCGTGTATCAACATTTTTCTGAACAATATTCCAATATTATACAATTAAATTACATTCTCGTAGACTGATAAATTATTCAGAATAATACTCTTCAAGTATAAATTACTACAGATTTAACACTATTACGGACATAAGAAAATGGCAAGCAATATTAAACAATTAAAGGAATCAGAAGTACAGACACGATAGACAGTTAACAATTTAAAGGTTTAGAAATTTAACACTGAAAAATATTGCTTTTTAATGCATTTCATAGTCCATAATCAAGCTACCACCAGCTGACTTTAAAAAGGAATGTAGTTTCATTAAATAATTACGACACAGTCATCATCAAATCTGATGCACTGAGTTTACCCTGAACAAACACCAAGAAGAAATTGAATCTAAATACAAAGCGTGTTTTGAATTAGACTGTAATGTTTGGTAACTCCTACTTTGTCCATGTCAGATGGATCGAATGTAAAAGGTTTCCTTAAACCACACTAAAAGGACAATCCCTGGAAAACAACCTTGACAAAAATCGCCAAAAAGTTTGACAGACTGCCCCAGGGAACGATGCATTACCAGAGGTCCGGATACTTTTTACACAAGCTAGACGTCAAGCCCAGGTCACAATTGCACAGAGCTGCTCAAATGCAGAACTAAGCAGGAAACCAGTCAAAGATGGTACATGCAACAAGGGGTTTTGGCTGGTAACCATATTCTGGTGGGCAAAATTGTTTTGTGATTAGCTACTTTTAGTGCTGGAGCAGTTCTATGATTTGGGCCTAGGCTGGGCGAGGCTGGAGTACATGTGCCTTTATCGCCAAGCTCAATTCTGATGGAGCTGCTTTCTATAGAATTCCACGCTTACAGCACCCTGCTAAGTGCGTGATTGTATAGGCTGTAAGCACAGAATTTTACGATAAGCAGCATCATGGCCCTGCAGCCATCTCGACAGTTCCCTAAGGGCTTGGCAAGTGAAGAAAAAAAGGTATTGAAGAAGAGGGTACCTTAAATCTTTTACTTGCTGAGACGTAAGAACACAGCAGACATAAACAGGAACAACACAGTCCAGGAGAGGGTGATGACAAATCCAATCCACACCTCAAAATGCTCCAGACCCCATCCTGTATAGGGAGGTAAAAAAGAACAATTAGGAGTGGTTTATTTGTTTGTTCCGATGACAGCCTTTTAGGGGCCCTTTTTATGTTTTCAATAATTTCTAAGTTTGACGGAGCGAGGTGGATTCTCTTTGACATGTTTGATGCACCATGTTTTAAAAAAAATTTCTGTCACATCACGCACCATGAATTGCAAAACCTCGCCCGTGAACAACAGCCGAGGATTGTTCCCCAATCCAGAACCAAGGTTGAGAACCCCGTTCACTCGCATGTGCCTCCACTGAGCCGAAATAAAATGAATGAACAATAAATATAGTGGCAGCTCTCTGATTTCTAACAATCCTCTTCTTGGAACAAAAGGACAAAGGTCTTAAATCGGGGATTACACAAAACACCTCGCATAATGGACAAAAACTGGGCAAAACATTCAAGACCATTTGTTTTCTTTGTGTGGGTGAAAACGAAGCATTACACGGTATGTGTATGCTCTGTACACGCTCAGTACTGGAATTTCCAGGCGACCTTCGTTCCGGGCTTGGAATTTCACACAAAAATACAAAACTCATGTCATCCGTTTGCTGGTTTGGACAATATTTGAGTGTGTACACGACATCTGGCACTGACTGGTTGAAAACAGGCTTCTAAATAGTTTTATAAATAAAAACCAAGTAATACTCAAACACTACTGACACTGATGGACTTGATGATACATGTACGTAGGTAACTGTTGAAGAGAAGTCAATGTTCAAGTTCAGATGTGGGGGGAGGGGGGGGGGGCAGCGTTTGGAATGATAGATTTCTGTCTCACCTTTGCTCAAGATGCTTCGTAATCCCTCATTAGCGAAGGTCTGTGGCAGACAAATACTGATGTAGTACAATGCGTCAGGCATCGCCTGGATTGGCCAAATGATACCTGATAATGTCAAAACAAAGAAATATCAAATAAAACGTAAAAAGTTGAAACTTCATTGGTAAAACATTTACTCCTTAGTGATGAGAGGCAATTACAGTTAAGTTTCTTACATGTACATACATACATACAAACACACACTGAGCTTTCATATAGCACCATTTCATTTAGACCACAGCGCATTAGAATATTTTTCCAGCAAGGTATTCGGAGTTACTTTTGAAGTATGAGACCTTTTTCCATTACATAGCACCATGTAACGGTTTATAAGGTGCTGTGGCGCAATCTGCAGCCGATCAAACCAGGAACACCGGGGCGAACCCCTTCTCTTTTTGATAAGTGTACTGGGTTCTTTTGCGTGCATTACACAACACACGGGACCAACGGCTTTACGTACCATCCGAAGGACGCAGCAATAATAGTGTCTTGCTTAAGGACACAAGTGTCACGACCGGGACTCGAACCCAGACTCTGCTGATCAGAAACACCAGAGCTTGAGTCCGGTGTTCTTATCCGCTCGAGTGTCCCGACAGGGCTGCAAACTCACACTCTGATCACTCGGCCCTCAGACTTTGGAGTTCAATGTTCTAGACCGCTCGGCCAGGACAAGCCACAAACTCACCGCTTAAGAGTAAGGTTGGATAGAAGAATCCTTGGGTGAGCTGCATGACTGTCACCTCAGTGCTGCAGATGGAGGATGCAAACAGTCCAAACGCCTGACCACACAGTCCCTGCAGGAAGCACATCAAGGCCACCAGAAAGAGACTACCCTGGTTTGGAATCTGTGAAAGATTGTCAAATTGAAAACTCGTTTTATTTCTTTGTCTGTTTCAATCTGTGAAAGAACGTCAAATTGAAAACTCGTTTTACTTCTTTGTCAGTTTCTCAAATTAATTATTGATTGGCAAAATAATCTGAGCCCTGAATGGTTATACTGATAATCAGTATTTATTACTGTTATTACACACAGGGAACAAGTCAAACATGGTGGCAGCAAAGTAAAGACCAATCAAAACTGGTGAATTGACAATTGGGTGTCCTAAAAACTGCCGAAATTCTTGCATCTGAATCATTAAATTATTCATCTTGTTGCTGTTAACACATTTGTTTTGTGAAAGTAACGGGCATTGTAAGGAATTTCTAGTTTTGTAACAACGCTTTCAACTTACACTGAAAACTCCAAGTACAAAAACAAGAACTATGACGCATTGGAGTATGGTCAGAGCACCCTGGACTAACACATGAGAGAGCATCACTTCAGTTGCTCTAACACCTGGGGGAAAAAACACAAGGCACCTTCTGAAAACTATTCCAGGATAAGTTGCGGAAAAGTTTATCCACAAAGGGTAAATCATTGAGGATAAGTTGTGGATGGATATTTTTCATTGTTAGATGTTTGCCCAGTACAAAGCTCATTTTATCCGCAAGTGTGTTGACAGACTCCCCACTGAGCAATCTGTGGTTTGGTCAACTGATAAGATCTCATAGCCCTTGGAAATGCTAACGTTTTGTGACTTGCATGATTTATTGCTCAAGGACACTCCTTAATTAGTCTAATTACTTCCAAGAAGTCAATGAAAGTGGACCTGGACTGCCTGCTGGTTTACAGTACATAAAATCTCAAGGTCTGTGGTTCAGTCATCTTGTAAACAAATTGCATGGTCTTGTTACCACCTCTCAATAATTTACTTGTTTACTTGTTCTATTTTTATCTCCTTTTAGATCTTTATTTTTTAAATTCATGTAATTTTCAAACTTTTTACCGTAAGCTTCATACAATTTAGCCCTCGGGCTGCAGAATGAATTTGAAATATACCAGGAATAATAAAAAAAATAGCCAGAAAACACAAAAATATTCAAGACCATGTTTTGTCTTTATGTGGGTGAAAACGAAGCCTCAGACGGCATGTGGGTGGTCTGTGCACGCTCAGCAGTGTAATGTCCAGGCGGCCTTTGCTCCGGTATTCCAGTTTTACACAATGGCGTCTGTACACAGCTTCCGTTTCCAGGAAGGGGAAACATTTGCGTGGAAACGCATCATCTGGGTTAAATAGTAAGTAGCACTTGGGTCCTGTTGTGCTGTACACAGCAAACGAAACACTCACCTGCCACCCAACTCCTGTCCAGCAAGCCTTCTTTTCTCTCAATCACAAATGACATTGCTGTAATTCCCATGGCAAGGAAAAACACAATTCTGAAACACGGCAAAAAAAAGAAATGTACACATTGTTCTTCGATGACAGATGAACCATGTCCATCCAAGAACAATGATTGGTTTTTTAGGGGGGCTGCATAAAGTTTTCAACCTTGTTACAGACATTATATAAGGAGTATGACAAAAAGGGGAGGGGAGGGGAGGGGAGGGGAAGGTCAAACCTTGACATCCTATAGAGGTGTTTACACAATCTAAACGGAGCTGAGTTTGACCTTCTGACAAACTAAAAATTCCTTTGTAGAATGTTCAGATCCATTTCTTGACATCCAATAACGTCATGTTTTAAAATTCACTCTCAATGAGTATCGAACCTGCAAACTTTGATATTCTAGAGCAGATATCTTATCACAAGACCACTGAGCTTGCCCTGTAGCTTGAGGCGCAAATTTAACATTAATATTCAAAGAAAATCACATAAGTCCTTTTATGATCAAGTCTTGACAAGTCTAAGAACAAAGTTAAAGAAAAAAGAAACAACAAGTTCTTTCCCACTTTCATTTTTTTGTAAATTACTTTTCTTGGTGACTTACGTTACTATAATGCCGGGTGCTAAGAAGTCGATGAACTTTGTCGATGAGCTGCCATAAATGGGCTCCTCAAACTGCAAACAGACAAAAATAGAATCACAACAATTGGGAATAAACAGATACCTTATTGTAACATATTTTTTTTTATTTTAGTGAAAAGTCTCGAAAAACTTTAAAAATTCTGAATAAATGATAAAAATACTTACAATAACTGGTATTTGGGCCACTGCTGGATTGGGTAAAAACTCTGCAGTCAATTTCTGAAAAAAATAAAATGAGTAAAAAATAAAGTAGAGTTTGTAGGGATAGGACGGAGCGAGGTGTTTTTTATGTTTGTCAAATCTAATGGCACAATAACCAGTTTTAAAATAATGGTATTTTAGAAGAAGAAGAAAAAATGAATATGAAAAACAAGTATAGATGAAAGAGCATCAAAACTACACTGAGGATGTTAAAGTTTTTGGTGAAAGATGCAAGAGCAACAAAACTTAAATCCACGGCATGTTATTTCATAGGAGTAAAATCAAATCACTGTTTAAAAATAAATCAAAATTTATACAAACTATCACCTCACCTCAAATGCAGTCAGCATGTCCTGCTGCAGTGAAATCGCGATCTGAGAATCTGACAAATAAACAAAAATGCAAATTCATTTTGGCCAAAACTAGAGGAAACTGCCAAGCACACACACATTTGTACAGTGTTTTTTTCCCCCAGTTTTTTACGGCACTTAAAATTGAACAAAAAAGAGTCAATTGGTTGATCAGCTGAGAAGTTGTGTGCCTGAGTGTCAATCAAAAATCTGTTTTCATCAGAAAAATAATCCACAAGAATATTTCATCTGACATAATCAATCACATACGTACAAGCCAGGGGGGCAAGGGGGGCAGTTGCCTCCCTCAATTCGGGCAAAACAGTGGGGAAGGAAAATTCAAAAATCAATTTTTGAAAGCTGGGGTTGTAGATTGGTCAAGTTTTATAACAGTGACTTACTTGTCATGTCCAGGTAGACATGAACCGATCCTCCATCGATAGTTTTGTTATCTGCCTTCGTTGGGTTTGTGAATCTTTCAAGAAAAAAAAAGATAATTACTAATTCCATTTCGGGGGTCAACAAAGAAACTCTGGGCGAGATTTGAACCTGCGACCACCAGGTTTTATGTTCAGTGCTTACTAGCCCTATATTGGCAGTCTCTCTATTTCTAATTCAGTGAGTATAGTTCCCATGTGTTGACTTTTTCGCAACCCAGTACTAAGTCCATTAGGGATTAGATTGGAGAAATTTTTAATTTAAAATAAAAAAGTTTATAAAAACAACATGCGAGCTTGGGTTACCCCCGAGGTTAGACCCAGAACCTCCAAGACTCTGTACATCACCAGAAATACAAAACTACAGGTTTGGACACGATGTGGACTATTTCTTTCTCCCTTTGGTGACTGCTTTACTTCTTTCAAGAAAAGGCTCAAAGGAGGTTTTGAGAAAGAAGAACAAGCAACTTGTCTGGTCTATGATTCTCTGAAGATAAACATCTAGATTTCCCAAGTTTGCTTGTTTTGTTTCTTGTTAACATCTTCTCAAAAAGAAATTTAGTTCAAGAAACTCTGGTCGAAGGCAAAGGACAATCTACAAAAAGAAATTTTGAAAAAAACAGGAAAAGTCCTGACCAATTACAAGCCTGATGAAGAGGGCTTTGACCCTCAAACAGGGTGTAATTAGCGGCTACGGCTGTGGCTTGTCATGTGAACATGCATTGAAGCATAGGATGCCCATAGCAACACCCTTAGCAACAACCCCAGCCACAGCCGCAGCTGCCACTTCGGTCACAACCTTAGTTGGTAGCTAGCTAGACTGGTACCTTGTTATGAGATCTTTAGTAAAGTCTGGTCCAAACTCTATAATGCCCCAGTAGTCACCTTGCTTCGCTCCATCCATCGCTGTACTGAAGTTTGCAACTGGTACCTTGTGGGGGCAAAGGCAGTGAAAACAAGAAACTCTTTTTATAGCCGTTTGTGAAGTAGACTGGTCCCCTGTCTTTATCCGCAAGGATTAACTCTTTCACTACGGCGCGCTGCTCACAGCGGCTCGGTGAATTACTTCATACGCCGGAGAGCCACTGGCAGCGGCTCGAAATAAACAAAATATTAAACAATTCCATCACAGCTGTATTTTTATTCCGTAGTGAAAGAGTTAAGACAGGCCCTTGTCTTATAAACCCAATGGTTTCATTGGTAGGCAGCCATGCGTGACTGCCATACTTACTGTGATGTAACATGAGTGTGTGTTCAGTGTAACTCACATTCTTGAAAATTACACAAGAGTCCACCGCACTAGACGGCTCGGACACGACACCCCACAAGAAAAGACAACAAGGTTTTTTTTACCTGATGGACGGTGTAGTTGTTGACATGCTGCAAATACAATTCACTGAGCTGTGGTGGGTGTTCATTATTCACCACAGCAACGGGCAGATTCCTCGGGTCATTGCCGATCGCCAGACAAAAGAGGGATGTCTGTAGAATCGGGATGATGATTGAGAAGAAGACCACACTGTAAGAAAAGCATTCAATTATTAAAGAGGATGGGCCATGGAGATTGATGTTGACGCTATTGTTTACTTTTCTGCTTTCTATAACTATTGCATCGGACAAACTTCTCTTTTGTGACATTAAATTGACAAAAGAAATGATATTTGCAGGGAGTTTTTACTCCTTTAACTAGCCCGCTGCCTAATTTATCAAAATCCCGGAAATGAGGGCAGCAAACAAATCATGACGTCACTGGAAGTACTGAATCCCCGGATGGTCTGCACTGAGCAATGCTTCAATGAGTAACAACAAACAGTCGTTTGACAGAGGAGTACTTCCTGCGACGTCACTATTCTTTAGAATTTCTGGAGACAATTTTCAGGCACCGACTGCAGCTGTTGTTCTGATTTTGGCTCGAGGCGGAGGGTGAAAAGAGGCTCGGAAACTGCCTTTGTAAACGAATAACCACGCATTCTATAATTCTGTCACCGTTTTTTTGTGGTAGATATAAGTGTATTTAGGAGAGATTTCTAGCAAGAGAGATTTCTAGCAAGGCTCATTCTCTTTAAGACGAACAACAAAAGGCATTTTTTTTGTCATTACTGAAAATTGAAGCTGTTGACCTAAACCAGTCGACAACAACATCACAATAATCTTGGTTGGGCCATTTTGAGGCATCAATGTCCTTTGCTGGCTTGAAAATATTTACATGGATATACGTCAGCCGGCGCCAACGAGTTAATAGTGCATAATTACCCAGGATTCCTCATGATGCGAATTACATTCTTGACCATCAGAGCCCAGAGTCTAGACGGGTTGATGAAGTCGTTCTTGCAGCAGCTACCTGAGGGTTGACTCATCTTCACCTGTGAATTGTCATCAATTAGCATCTCTCTGTCTGACGTGTACACCTCTTTCCTGTCTAATCCTTGAACACTGTTCTCTGATGAGGAGGAATTACTGATGTGGGGAATTACCTCCGTCGGCTAGAAAAACAAAGGACATTTTCGCATGGTTGAAAAACTCTTTGGCCCTTGTCGAACTGCGGCAATTTTCACAGGCAACTTACAGGCAATCAACTTCACTACATTCAAATCGAACACTGTGGTTCGGCAAGAAGGATTGAAGAATTTTCAAACAGTATTGGCGGCTATTGCTGTGGCTACAGCTGGGTCACCGTGTCAACGTACATTGAAGCATACATGTAGGCTGCACTTGGTAACATCACTTAGCAACAGCCCCAGCCGTGATATGGCCCTTCTATTCCTTGAACTCTGCTGTTTGGTTAGAAATAATGGAGCAATAATTGAGCAACAATGGTTCAGTGTCTTGCTTAAGGACGCACGTGTCACCACTGGGACTCGAACCCACACTCTGCTGATCAGAAACACCAGAGCTTGAGTCCAATCGGCCACAACACGCCTTAATTCCTACACCAAGACTTCACCTACCTGTACATGGTCTTGTATATGGGCCTCTCCTTTATCTTCAGTATCTTGCATACAAAGCTTAAGAAAAACCTCTTCAAGTGTCTGATAAAAAGAAAAACACAAAATTGTTATTTTAATTGATATTGTAACTGCCTCAGGGAAAACAAACTTGTGAGGGTTCACCCTTACACCGATAATGACGTGTGATCAGTGCTTTCCAAGGCCAGTAACATCACAACCGAACAAGTCCAGCCAGGGCTCGAAACACCCCACTGACCCACTGGCCAGAGCCCTGTAATTTTACAACTTAGCCAGTAAAACCACAACCAGACAAGTCCAGCCAAGGCTCTGAGAAACCCACTGGACCACTGGCCAGAGTCCGCTAATTTTAGCTCTTGGCCAGTAACACCACAACCAGACAAGTCCAGCCACGGCACGGCTCAAAACAACTCACTAGACCACTGGCCAGAGTCCGGTAATTTTACAACTTAGCCAGTAAAACCACAACCAGACAAGTCCAGCCAAGGCTCTGAGAAACCCACTGGACCACTGGCCAGAGTCCGCTAATTTTAGCTCTTGGCCAGTAAAACCACAACCAGACAAGTCCAGCCAAGGCTCTGAGAAACCCACTGGACCACTGGCCAGAGTCCGCTAATTTTACAACTTAGCCAGTAAAACCACAACCAGACAAGTCCAGCCAAGGCTCTGAGAAACCCACTGGACCACTGGCCAGAGTCCGCTAATTTTACAACTTAGCCAGTAAAACCACAACCAGACAAGTCCAGCCAAGGCTCTGAGAAACCCACTGGACCACTGGCCAGAGTGCGCTAATTTTACAACTTAGCCAGTAAAACCACAACCAGACAAGTCCAGCCAAGGCTCTGAGAAACCCACTGGACCACTGGCCAGAGTCCGCTAATTTTAGCTCTTGGCCAGTAAAACCACAACCAGACAAGTCCAGCCAAGGCTCTGAGAAACCCACTGGACCACTGGCCAGAGTCCGCTAATTTTAGCTCTTGGCCAGTAAAACCACAACCAGACAAATCCAGCCACGGCTCAAATCAGCCCACTAGACCACTAGCCAGAGTCCAGTAATCCAGGGATCACCTCGGGAGTCATAGTAAACCTTTGCACTAGTACAAGTGGTCGATATCTATTTCATAACATCCCATCAGTACACTGGTTGCTAAGGGTATAGTACACTTGGCTCTGGGTATAGTACATTGGTTGCTATGGGTATTTTAAATTGGTGCATACTATGGGTAATATACACTGGTTGCTACGAGTATAGTACATTTGCTGCTACAGATAGTAAATTAGTTACTGTGGGTTTAGTGGGAAGCACTCACGTGGCTTTCTAGAGAAATTAAGACATATCATGTGATGCACTCGAAACCAATCACAACGCAGAATCTAAGTGAGGGGTGTTATACAAACAAAGATTGAATCTTACTGGTAACTGGTGACGGCTGATCAGTTCTAGTGGGTGTGACTCTGACAGCAGCTGACCATTCCTCATCAAACCAACCTGTTGATTACAGAAAGATCATTTCTAAGTTATTTAAATTTTCCTGGGGCCCTTAAGCGGCCCTGCACCCCTCATCAAACCAACCTGTTGAATAGAGAAAGATCACTTCTAAGTTATTTGGTACCAAAGCATGACACTATAACTTAAATTTTCCCGGGCCCTTCACCCAGAAGATATAAAGGTCTGAATTCAGATAAAAGTCTGAAAAGTCTCATCCCTGGGACTGGAGTAGATAAAAAATATCCATTTGGTAAAGGACCAATTAGTTGAGCCCCACTCATTCATGTACTGAACAATATTGCAAGAACAACAGAAAAAGTCTGGCACATTAAAATCCCATTGCAAAAGTATAAAGAAGATGCTACCAAAAGTTTAGCTGCAATGTGCAATCTGTGTTGCACATTGTTGGGCAGTTTCTATGATGGGCGGACATGAACAATTGGTCTGTCTGTGAGAACGATTCGGTGATTGGTGGAAAGAATTTACTGGGTCAGAGTGTTGGTTGTCTGTTTGCATTAATTCCTCAATAGTGGGCAAGATTTATGATTCCTACCAAATTAGGAAAAAAAAACGTGTTGATTATTAACCCTCCTACTGTCTGGTATTAAGTGGAGCCTACTGTTGCACTGTCCAGCATATGTTCATTATCATTTATCCACTCCACTGATCACGTATGGCTGTGTACACTTTGATTCAATGGTAAAGCTATAGAGTGTGTACAAATCCTTGGGTGAGTGTGAGGAATGGATGTCTGAATGGTTTTAATGATCCATCAGCATAGGGGTTTAAAAGAATTTGTATCCACTTACGATATTGGCTTGGCGCGCTTCCTCAATGTAATGAGTGGTGAGGATGATCGTAGTCTGCGACTTTTGTGCAAACTCTATGAGATGGTCCCAAATCCTTGTGGGAAAAAAAAAATAAAAAGAGAGAAAAAAATAGTTGATTCATCACATAATCACTTAGCAGGAAACACCAACTCCTTCACACAGCATGTTCTTAATAGGTGGTCCCAATCACATAATGCTAATAAGGAAAAACTTTTGCCAAGCAAGTTCGCATGATAAGTAAAGTAATAGAAGAGTACCAGTCACAACACCTGGATGACATGTCATTTTGGCTGGTAATCTATTGCTGCTTACCAACATTTCTTTGTGCAGAGCATTTTTTTTGCACATAACTTCAGCATAATGAAATTTAACCCAGCTCTATCCAAGTTTGAAACACTTTTCAGACCAATATATTTCACTCTGTGGAAGTGAAGATATTTAAAAGAAGTCCCCCGATTCACTAGGCGAAAGTACTGCAAAAAATCCCCAGTTTCCCTTTCTACTCCAAGGTAGTAGATGAAAGCAGAAAAAAATCTTATCAAAACTAGGTAGTCTCCCAATTTCCCAATTTACTACCGAGACAGTAAATAAACAGCAGGACGAGTTCTTATTTGAACTCGGTAGTCATGATTTCCCAATCTACTCCCTGACAGCAAATAAAGAGCAGGACAAGTTCTAATACATGTATGAATAATTTTACACAGCAAAGTACATCACATGGGTGTTACCGCAAATCTAATATATATTGAACACTTTCAACGAATCAGGATTCGAGCCATAGACCGTCTTACTTGATTCGAAGTAGAGGATCCACCCCGACGGTTGGCTCATCCAGGATGAGGAGAGGCGGGCTCTGAACCAGGGCAGCTGCGAAGGAAACTCTACGCTTCTGTCCTCCACTGATATACAGAGAAGGGGAAAACAAAAAAGGAAATTTCAAGATAAAAAAAACTTTGTCAATAAAATCAGCGCCCTTCAGCGTCTTATTTTGTTGTTTACTGACTGTTCACATTCCATCAAACACCAAATACCAAGTGTTTGCCAATGGTCAAACGTTTTATTTCTAGTTTTCATTTGTTATTATTTGCAAGCAAAATCTTTACCTGCGATTGCCGACCATAAACCACAAATGGAAATTTTACGATAAAAAAAACTTTGTCAACAAAACAGCGTCTTATTTTGTTGTTTACTGACTTTTCACTTTTCCATGAAATACCTAGTGTTTGCCAACAGTCAAACACTTTATGTCTAGTTTTTATTTGTTATTATTTGCAAGCACACTCTTTACCTGAGATTGCCGACCCTTGACCCCAAGCCAGGGAGGTTAAGAAGTTCTATAAGGAATACCTTCCTCTTCTTCAGATCGGCTCTAGCCATCTGATGAATGATCCCGAAGTAGTTGAGGGTCTCGCTGATAGTGAAGTCATCAAAGAGGGCTGTCTCCTGCAGAGGGTCAGAGGTCAGGTTAAAATAAATGCTCAATAGACTGGTCCTCAGGCTTTATCTTTCAAGGATACAGACATACATTGGAATCACCATTAGACCAATCAAACAAGCTCTATTCATCACATGATATCATATTGCTGGTTGGCTTAGTCGTTAATCATTCAAAATCACAGTGGAAAATATTGAATGGTCAGACAGTAGGAGGGTTGACTGTGTTCTGTGTAGATGCATACACAGCATGATACATGTATCATATTGCAGGCTGGCATCGTTTATCTATCATTCATAACCACAGTGGGTGATACTGAATGGTCAGACAGTAGGAGGGTTGACTGTGAACTGCGTAGATCTGCATTCACCGCATGATATCATATTGCAGGCTGGCATAGTTTATCTATCGTTCATAACCACAGTGGATGATCATCAGACAGTAGGAGAGTATTCACATTTATCTTGAACACATACCTGAGGCATGTAACCAACCATGCTGCCTGGTACTCCCAGCCCCTTGGACCCTGGACGTTTCCCCAGGGTCAGAACGGTACCGCTGTCTGTCTTGAGGCGACCCAGAATGCATCGCAGGAGGGTTGTTTTCCCACAGCCACTTGGTCCAAGAAGTCCATATCTTCAATACATCAAACCAGATAAGAATAAAAACTAAATGTGGCTGTGGTAGGCCTATAGATGATGTGTCATGTGACTCATGACATCACAGCTTACAAAGCCTGGACCAGCAGGCACAAAGCGTACACAGCTCAATAAAAGAAAACATGAATTCTCAATACTTTCACAATTTAAGGAGACAGTTTTCGTCTGCCCTAATTTCTTCTGCTTTTCTTTCTCTTTTTCTTGTAGTTCTCACCTAGAGTGGCCTTGTGCCTTGTGATGGGTGACTAACATATAAAAAATATATATATATATTTTGTGTATGAAAAGGGGACATCATCTAAAAATTTATGAAATAGTTACTTTTACAATATTAGTTGAGTAAAATTGTGGAAATTATGGTTCAATGATAAACTTTCCAGATGAAAAGTACACAGAGGCCAAGGAGGTCATGGCTTCTGTTGCCCTGGTCTTGGCCTTGGTGCCCCTTCAAAATGTCCCCAAACTGTAAGATTTTCCAGTCAAAGATAATACTTCAGGTCCTGTTGCCTATCAGCAGAAAAAAACTGAAAGGCTCAAAAACACTCTTTTTGTAAACAAAGTGACATTTTTCGTCAACACAAACATGACCATTGGCTCCCTGTTACTAGTATTTTTCAGCTTTGTGTCATGAGCTACTGTCAGCTCTCTTGCGAGTTGTGAATACCCTCGATCCTCCAGAAAGTGGTAGCCAGTAGTGTTACGATAAATCACATTCTAAAGGCAATGTGTTGTCATGATCATAGCAGTAAATGGAATAACCCAGTTACTACGCACGCGTCACATCACAGTTTGACAAAGACGGCACCCTTTGTGATTTGACTGCAAGCGCGCGGATGTGCAGTATCTGGGTGAGAGTTCATCTTTCCATGCACAACCACAGGCCTACTATAATCATGACGACACAGCCCTTCAGGTTACAGTTAGGCAAATGCTTTCAATTGTTATTGTATACCAAATTGGGTAAAGGCCCCTATGTAAATTTTTTTTGTTTAAATGTTGACAGAATTTGCCAAATTTTAACACAAGGGTTGTCAGAGCTCTTAGGTCTAAGGGTTATGACTATTCCCACTACTCTATTGGTAACTACATGTGTATAAAATAAAGTTAAGACCACGTCGTTCCACTTACATGGTTCCCCGGGGGACCGTCATATTGAGATTCTGCAACACATTGAGACGCTTGGTGCCCCGACCATAGTGTTTATAGACATTGTTACATTCAATGGCAGTCATAATTCACTCAAATCTTGTGGCTCTACGGCTTTCTGATGATCCTTCACCACAAACCAAGCTGGATGGTAAAGCTGGACAACGGTCAAATCTGAAATAGAATAGTAAGAATAAAATTCAAATAAAGCTTTGACACAGAAATTAAAATGCAAGACACATTAATTTTATCTGTAGACCCAGTAACTGGGGCGCTGTACTCCTTTTTTTACAATTTTTGAAATTATCAGTTGTACTAGCACCCCAGGAAAGTATGTGCAAGTTTGCTTTAAAAGCTCTTATGACAAAGCGATTTAAAACACATCAAAAAAAGTGGCCAAAATTGTGACAAAGACTCAACAGAATTTCTGGAAAATCACCTGCTGATGAAATAAATACATTTAATAAATTGATGTACTCACGATCACTGTCTGTCCTCCAAATCGATGAATTTTAGTGGGCTAAAAAATCATCGATTTAGAGGACAGAAAGTGATTGCGAGTACAATTAAGCCTAATTAGCAAATAGGCCTAATTTGGCTATATAATTATAAATTATACAAGTATAGATAGTATTTTTTGTATTGGGCCTTTTGTAGCTTTTGCTGCCATTTCCTCGAAAGGAATATTAATAAATTATTATAATATTAAAAAGGGAAATAAAGCCAAACATCTATTAAATTTTTTTAAAAATCCCTTAGAAAGTGGCAGCCGGATACGGACACTATTATTCCCAAGAAACAACGACTGATCAAGCTAGGATCGAGAGTCATTTTAATTCTTTGACAGTCAACTTGTTGACATTCATTTATTGTTGTTAACGATCAGAACAACAGTCTAGTCTGCTGTGCAGCCTAGCCCTAGTCACAAAAGCATTCGGATAAGATGCAAAGGCTGTTATAATACTAATTTAACTTCTAAGAAAAACATATCCTACCTTAAAAATGACTTTATACCTCCATGGACTGTTTTGGTTTGTTAAACTAAAGGATGGTTTGTTTGACACAAAAAAAACAGATGAATATTACGTCAGCTGACCTTCCAAGTTTCACAGATACTCCCCCTTTGACTTGATCAGGTTTTCAGACCAATACCGAATGCGTGCAATCGTGGTTTTCGAATGCCGATAGCCACACGCGGTTGATTGTTGTTGGCGGTACCAGCCTATACATGCAGATTCAGTTCATAGACTTGAAATCAAGTCGTTAGTTCTGGCCAGAGCCATTTAAAGTCAAGTTTAAAGTTTGTAAAACCGAAAGAGGGCGCTCGTGGTATCTTTACGTACTGTTCACCACTTTTAATTATTTGTAATGTTTTACCCATACACCGATGCAAAAATTAACATCTATCAC
The DNA here is from genome assembly GCA_911728455.2 of Marthasterias glacialis. Taxonomy (NCBI): domain Eukaryota; kingdom Metazoa; phylum Echinodermata; class Asteroidea; order Forcipulatida; family Asteriidae; genus Marthasterias; species Marthasterias glacialis. The sequence continues at coordinate 12,210,126 of OU452239.1, read as the reverse complement.
TTTTAATTAATTAATAATTTTTTGAAATTTTCCAGAAGTTAAGCTAAAATTAAGAACCAGTAACAGGCAATATGCACGTTAGCCCTGTGACCAGCTGTATTTTTTCCTGAGTGTAAACTGCAAAATATTTTGGTAGGCAAAATGTAGAACACAAGACCCAGTAACATCTGCATTACAGTTGATAGAAAGACATGTACTTGCTAATTGAGTTTAACCCTTCTTAGGTGAATAAACAACCATGGTGAGTTGACACCCTCCCCCTCCATCAGTGAAGCCATGGGGGCCTGGGGCGCGTGCCCCCCCCCCCCCTCTCCCCCCTGCAATTTTTCAGTGTCCCCCATGAAAAATCCAGATACATGTACTTCATTGAACAAAAATCGGCCCCTACCCCCTCCCACTCCCACTAAAAAGCAATGCCCCTGTGCCCCCTCCCCCACTCCCAGTGAAAAAATACTGGCTGTGCAAGACCGCTCCCTTCCCTCACCAAAAGAAACAATGATTCGGAATACATGTACAACCAAGCAAAACTTTTTACCCATTCTTTATTAAGATAGTCATTTACAGCTTTGGGTATGACAAAATTTACATATAAAATACATTATTACTTTTGTTTCTCTAATCGTCAAGCACAAAACTATAAATTATTTCACCCAAAGACCTAATTATAACAGTACAACCATTTTGTTTACCTCCTATTCAGGTCAATACAGCCCAAACTAAGGCTGGAAGGCAAAATAGTCTGGACACTTTTTGTATGAATGAGAATAAATTCATTATGGTTATTGCACACAGGGGACCTGGCAAATATTGGTGTAGCATGGTGAAGTCTAGGGTCTAGCACATCAACTTACAAAAAAAAATAAAATAAAATAAAAATAGACCCAAGGCATTTGCCGCCAACTTTGAGGTCAAACACAGCATCAAACGTACTTTGTAGCTGTTTTGACCTCAGTGCAAGGGTGTCTACAAGTGCTTATAGTGACGTCATATGCATCAGGTCTATACACCTTGCTCCATGAAAGGGTAAAACCAAACTAATTTTTAAGATAATATTTTAGTATTCCCTGGAGTCAGTTTCACAAAGCACTAAGATTCATCTTAAGACGAGCTGTCAGTATTACCATAGTGATTTATATTGTGACATCACACGTTGCTTAGCAATTAAAGATTGATTTGCACTTAAGATCAATCTTAACTCTGGTGTGAAATCGACCCCTGATCCGTTATGTCTCAAAATATCCAACTGAAGTAAGTTCTAACTGCTACGCCTTTTAAAAGCTACTACAACATAAAATAACCAGCACCGACCTAATTCATCTTACGTCATCATCACAATCACCTTGGCTGTGCTACTTGGGAGTTATACAGTGCATATACCATATCGTGGGGTGTCGTGGCCGAGCGGATAAGAACACCGAACTCAAGCTCTGGTGTTTGTGATCAGCAGAGTGTGGGTTCAAATCCCGGTCGTGACACTTGTGTCCCTGAGCAAGACACTTAACTATACAGGCTGTATACTTCCCAGGGAGCCGAGATGGTTTCAAGGAATGAAATAAATGGCCCAGTGACCAGGGGTAATAATGTTGGAAGGGCTTTGAGACGCCCTTCGGGTGTGAAAAGCGCTATATAAAAACCAATTATTATTATTATTATTATTATATACCTGTCTGTTATACATGCAGTGTTTCCACTCCTACCATCGTTTTTACTGACAATTTGACTCCCAAAAAGACGAGTGCGGCAGACATTAGCAGGGGGCGACATGGATGCAACGGGGTCAATACACTACTCACTAAGAACTAGAGCCATGTTGCCTCTGATTTGGGTAAAATTAAATTATTTAAAAGTTTTCTCAAAAATAAGATCCCTTATTGAAATACAAATCTTCCAGGTGAGGTTGAAAACTAGAAAAACATAATGGATAGTTTTATCCAAACCAGTGTGCATCATCTATGTATGATTTTGCGGGATTGTATGGTCAGTAGTCTGCTGGGAAAAAAAACAAAAAAAACTTACACTTCAGAAATAACTGTGTTTATGAGCGAAGAAAGCAGCGTTTCAGAAAACTGTTAGGTTTAATAAAATATGTTGCATTTGGACCATTGGATTGAAACATTTACTAAACAGAGACTATTTTGTAAATAAACAATACTGATTTTACACTTGATGATAAAAACCGAGTATAAAAAGCTGTCTATATCTTGAGTTGTTTTGTAATACTTCTGCATATTTGGAAACGTATCTCTATTTCTTGGAGTTGTCCCTCTTCCAGGCCATTATCTTTTCTCGTAGCTCGTCGTTGGACTTAACTTCATCCATTGTCAGAGGCGCTCGATTGAAGGGATCAGTGTGGTCACTGTAAACAATCAATAATCAATCAATTATCATCAAGACAAAGTCATCAATTTCATTTGCTTGGAAAAGTACATTTTTACTGGACAATTTCAAGGAGCACCAAGGCAATGACCAAAGGGCATGAAGGCAATGACCAGAGGCATGGAGGCAATGACCAAAGGGCATGGAGGCAATGGCTAGAGGCATGAAGGCAATGACCAGAGGCATGAAGGCAATGACCAGAGGCATGAAGGCAATGACCAAGGGCATGAAGGCAATGACCAAGGGCATGAAGGCAATGACCAGGGGCATGAAGGCAATGACCAGGGGCATGAAGGCAATGACCAAGGGCATGAAGGCAATGACCAGAGGCATGAAGGCAATGACCAAGGGCATGAAGGCAATGACCAGAGGCATGAAGGCAATGACCAGGGGCATGAAGGCAATGACCAAGGGCATGAAGGCAATGACCAGAGGCATGAAGGCAATGAACAGAGGCATGAAGGCAATGACCAGAGGCATGAAGGCAATGACCAGGGGCATGAAGGCAATGACCAGGGGCATGAAGGCAATGACCAAGGGCATGAAGGCAATGACCAAGGGCATGAAGGCAATGAACAGGGGCATGAAGGCAATGACCAAGGGCATGGGGGCAATGACCAAGGGCATGAAGGCAATGACCAGGGTCATGGAGGCAGATTCCTCCATCACCTCTGTGAAGTATCAGGCCTTCTATCAAAAATAAAATAAAATGTACCACCAGAATTTTATGAAATTGGGGTCCGTCTTAGAAGGACAAAAAGCTGCACTCTCACCTTAGTAGATGTCTTGCTATGACAGACCGATCCATGACCTGTCCCGATGATGGTAAGGTCACAGGGTCACTCATTAGGGTATAGGTTAAGGGGTCGATGAACTCATCCGGAGCATCAGCAAAGATTTCCTCCTCCTCTTCATGCTTCTCTGCCATCGCCTAGGCAACCAGACAAAGTAACAATATCAACAAAGAAATACATGAACACAGAACACAACCAATGGAAAATACCGAATTAATTAACAATAATAAAAAATACCCTAATGTTTAGGTTATAAAAGAAGTCAAAGTTCTTTTCAGTAATAAGCAATATCATTGATAGAGGGCGCTGTCTAACTGTATAACTTTCTTTATGGGAGCTATTTTTCAAAGGTACACTACACTTGTCCTGCAGTATGACAGTCAATCACTTTTATGGTCTGAGTAAAGTCCGACGAGAAACTTTTTATTTTCACAGACAAAACTTTGGTATTTTTTTATCCTCAATAAATTGTTTTAAAAAGACTTACTCTGACTTTATCAGCGAATGACAACATCTCAGAAATCATCTGTGAAGGAGCAAAGAGTTTTTTGAGGACACGGTCTGCGCGAGTAAAGAGTGCTGGAGAGTATGACCTGCCATCGCGCGACACTGCAGAACAGAAATCATCGTTGTCTCCCAGGTTGATGTAGATCTGACAGATATGCTGGACGAGGCTTCCTGGCTTGAATTCAAACTCGTCAAAATTCTTGACCTTTAGGGCGCCCATCTTCGGGCCGACCTAGAAATGACAAGAGGAAAGTATAGTTATCTTGGCATCAGTAGGGGGAACCCAAACATGAAAAAGGCCCATTTCAGGAGGACCTGGGGAAGGATCAACCCAACCAAGTTTCTTATTACAGTAAAAGAAAGCGACTAACAGGCTATCTCTGTGTAAGCGAGAGGCTACCCTTAGCAATATCCTTAGCAACAGCCATCTGCAGCCGCAGCCACAGCCGGCAATTTGGACACAGCCTAAGCTTCAACAAATTGCATACATACTTACAAGGCAGAATTTACACGAAACTTCAATCCTAACATGTTTTGTTGCTTGCTGTTGATAACTTTTCCAAAACATTTTGAAAATGAAATTCTAGTTTGTTTATTTTTCATTTTTCATTGCTTTATTTTTCTTTTTGTTTGTTTGTTTGTTTGTTTGTTTGTTTGTTTGTTTGTATGTTGTTGTTTTTTTTCTGGGGGGGTTCACAAATTTCTGTCAATCACCTGATCACACACAGAAACCAAGAGGAGAATGGAGGAATGAATGAAGGAGTTGAACATACCAGCTTGAGTAGAAAGTCGTTAAACATAGCAGCTATTCTATCTACCATCACTGGATGAACAAAGATTGTCTTTATCTCTGAAGAACACAAAATAAATAATAGTAACAATAAAAAAATAACCAACAAATTATCAATTGCAAAAACATACCCTCATTTTTGCCTTAATGTTATCACAGGTTTATTATGTCATGTAAATTTCATAAATGTTGGGTCACATAATGTGCAGATACTGGTCTTTGACCACATGCTTTAGATCTTTTTGGTATAATACAATATTTTGTTAGGAGAAAAACAGTACGATCACTGATTTCCAACTCACCACTGGTGATAAAACTGAGTATATTCATGGACTCGTTGGACATGACGTTGAAGAACCTCGCGATGGCGCCGTGCGTACGTAGGGCACTCTCTTGCTGCTGCAGGTCATGTGGTCTTAGGCTGCGCCACTCGCCGCTGTCCTTCTTGTACTGCATTTCCTTGATCTGCTTTAGGTTCTGTCATGCATAAGATTGTGGGAAAGAAACGGTTATTTTGTTGCCAAGGGGTGTGTTAGTATGCCTGGGATCGATTTAAAAAAAAAATCACTTAATCGATTCATCCTAAGTTGAGTTGTCAATATCACCAGAGTGAGTTGAGCTGTAGTTTGACATCACATTTTTCTGAGTTATTAAGATTGATGTACATATTAAGATCAATCTTAGCTCTTTGTGAAATAGACCCCTAGTCTGTCTCATGCTGAGAATTGTTTGTTTGGGGGGTACGGTACCAAAGCCGTCAAATTAAGCCAAGCCCAAGAGATAGAACTTAAAGGAATGGGGTGGGTTTAGGGGGAAGTCTTCCAAGATAAAATGAGTTACTTACATCCATGGCTTCATCTAGCATGAAGATGGCATCATTTATAAGGAGATTGATGAAACGGAGGAAGAGTGGAGCATTGGCTGCTTCCATTGACTGCAATGATTCTTCAGCTATAGCCTGGGATAGACAGGGAGAAAATGAATCCAAAATTTACTGAGTAACTCTCATACTGTCTTGAGCATATCACTTTTTAACTCTCTTTAAAAGTTAAACTGAAGTCAAACTACCTTATACTTGTTTACTATGTATGTCTGTTTCTAGGCATCTAACCATTCTACAAAGGTGTAGGTGTTCAGGTTGGCTCCAGAGTTTCTTAATAATAATAAATAAATAAATAATAACGGGATTTATAAAGCGCCATTCCATCTAGATCATGGTGCTAGCGAGCCAAAGAAGACAATGATAATTATTGGTCTACTGGAAACAGGTGAGTTTTAATATGTTTTTTGAATGTCGCAACCGTGTCGAGTGTTCTGAGGTGCCGGGGTAAATTGTTCCAGAACGTAGGACCGTAGACCGAGAAGGCTTTGTCAGAGAAAGAGTTTCTGGATCTAGGATCTAGGTACAAACAGCCTTTCACCTCTGTGGACCCCGGTTCGAATCCTGGACGGGAGCCTTGCACGTGGATTGGGTTTTCAATCCCTACCTGATTGCTTGGGTTTTCTCTATTTGGGGTTTTCCTCCCACATCTAAAAACTGACATTTCTTCATCATTTTATCTACACAGGTACATGTATGTATCTTCAGGCCTATGGGTCACAGTGCTGGTGGCTTTTGAGGGTCCCTTGGTTTAAATACCAAAAAGATACGATACAATTATACAGTCACAAGAAGCAGTTAGTTCTCTCTTTTATTTCATTTCCAAACTGTTACCTTCATACTCTGCTTGTGTTTTTCTAAACTCCACAGGTATTTCAGGATATGGTACATGGGACGTCTGTAGTTGAACTTCTGATCAAAGGCGTGAGCATCGCCGGAGAACTCGATATCGATGTAGATGCTGAGAAGAGACCTTGAAACGAGGGATAGGAGGGGATGCTCCAAGAAGATCTTCTCCCTGTTGAACCTTGAATGAGAACGAAGAGATTGATAACTACATTTTGGTTAAGATTCAAGAGAATGTGACAAGTTCAGTCTCTCATGACATCTTTCCTAATTTCAAGTCTAACTTAAAATTGAGGGTGCATACTGTGTAACAGTGCGTAGAAAAAGGGGGGGGGGGCTTGGGGGTACGTGCCCTCCCACAAATTTTCATTGCCCCCCCCCCCCAATACAAAAATGTAGATACATGTAATTCATAAAAAACCATGGTACCTGGGCCCCCCTCCCCCACAGAAAAGCAATGCCCCCCACCAGCGCCCAGCCCCAATGTGAGACTTTTGAGACGATAGCGGGCATCCCACAGACCGGTCCTTTTCCATTGTTCTCAGCGATGAAAACAATGGAAAAGGACCGGTCTGTGGGACGCCCGCTATCGTCTCAAAAGTCTCCCATTGAAAAAATCCTGGCTACGCCGCTGCCGTACAAGCATTCATCTTACTTAAATACTATGCATTTTTATAAATCAAATGAATGAGCCGAATAAACAGCTGGACTCACAATGTCACAACAGTGTTCCTTTGCTCCTTGGGTGGCATCAACCCCTCCAATACCTCAGCCAGTTTGGCTCGTAGATGGGGGTTATTCATCCGACCTTTGCTCCCCATGAAGGTCGCAATGAAGGTCATGAGATGACTCAGTGACTCCGCCCCGTCCTCAAACTTCTTCTCGGAGAACCTCCGCAGGAACTGCATAAAGTTGGTCAGGTTCTCTGCCAGGAATTCGGGGACGTGGGCGAGGGCCTGAGGGGTGTCATCGGGGAGGGGATAGGTAGGGGTGCGGAGGGTGGTCCTGTCATCGGTGGTTGCTAGCTGGATGAGGAGGCGGGCTGTGGCAATGTGAAGATCCCAGCTGTGTTGGATGAGTTGGGGTTCTAGAAGAGCTGCTCTTAAGGAGAGGAAGAGCGACATGGCTGTGGGAGAAAGTAGTCATCGTTAATTCCTCCTGATCTTGGTAACATTGTCCGGTGAGTGGAGCAATCATTTCAAACAATTCAACTGTTTAGATTGTGTATGGTGTCACAACTGTGCACAGAACTATCTGTGACTTGTGTAGATGTATTCACCATATGATATATTGCAGGCTGATGTAGAGCATCATTCAAAAGTAGTGGTCGATAACACACACCCACTAATTTACATGCTACTGTTGATTGTGACTGAACACGATTGGGGACTGGGGAGGGGGGCAGCCATCCAGGATACGTCTATAGAATAGCTGCAGCTAGCTGTAGGAAAGATTGAGTTCAAGCCTTCATATCACCACAAATGACTTTTACATGCATTTTTGCCTCTGCACTAACATCGAATCTCCCTACAATAACTAACAGGAACCCAAATTCCTATGGCACGAGATTTGACGATTTTCACAGAGCCCAACTACAACATAACAAAATTAACTGATGATGTTTTTAAACTGACAAGACAGAGTCTAAAATCCAATAAAGGTCAAGTCTAAAACCCTGTGACTATCTTACCGATATCCATTTGCTCTCTCATCCTTTCGATGGCCGGATTCCTTGCCCCGGCCGTCCCGAGCCTTTGCATCTCCTGATATGCCTCCTGGACACGGTGAAGCTCCTTGTTGAGTCGGTTGAACTTCTCCAAGACGCTATGAAAGCCCAGGTTGAGGCAGCGCTGGGCGATGAAGAAGATCTCCGTGGTGAATTTGTACGGTGGGTTAGTTGGGAGACCTGGGGCATCGTCGGCCAGCTTGATCAGGCATGTTTCAGCAGGAAGACCTGGGGATAAAATTGTATTTTGCCACAGTTACCTTCATCTTGTTTGATGGTGTGACTGAGCTTCTTAATAACTTATTTTTAGTCCATTTTGATCAGTTATTGGTCAAGCACTTTTGAGAGTTCAGTTGTGCTGCAATGGTGTATTTATCTTACCAAACTTGACCAAAATTGTTGGCTCGGTCAGGCTTGTTTACAATTAAAGTCACTTCTTTTCACATCTCACTTTTGTTTCAAAATGACTAACGATGGAGCTTTATAAGGCAATATTGTGACTTTCTTAAGAATAAATTCTGATTTAATGAAAATGAAATAAAGACGTCTCCTTTGAGGACGGGACTGTCTCTGGTTATGATTAAGTAATCGCACAACTTTCTAATTTTACTTCCAAAGGTGAAGTTTACATCACACTACAGGCATTCATTAAGTCAATAATTCCAAGACACTCTTCTGTCAAGATAATCCAACCTCTAAGATGAACCCCTTTGGACTTCATCTCCTCATCGTTGGCGTCCTCGCTCAGCTCAAGACGGCTGTAGCTCAGATCAACATCCAGTATTTTGTTGGACTCTGGTGAGGTGAACGGTGAACAGAATCGCACCATGACGGCGCTGAGGTTGATGAAGAATGCATCGCTGGCGTAGGTCTGGCCGAAGTTTGGCATCTCACGAGACCAGATTTTACCTCGACCTGTGATGGATAGTCAATAAAAATATGCATTGGTTGGCAATCTAGACCTGCGCCCAGTTTCATTGAGCTGCTTAAACAGACAATATTGCTTAACAATTTTCTGCTAAGCAAAAATATGCAGGATACCAGTCAAAAATTATACTTGTGGCATGGTAGTACGGCTGGTGACCTTATTCTGGTACGAGCATAATTTTGTTGTGCTCAGCTACTTTTTGTGCTTAAGCAGCTCTATGAAATTGTGCCTTGGGCTCAAATTCATAGACTGCTTAACGGCCGATTTTGTGCTTACTGTACGATTTCCTTTTCATAGTGCTGCTAACCGTAAGCACTGGAAAAGGCATGATAACCTTCCGGTGCTTACTGTAAAGAAATGAACGATGTAGCAATGCCAATCCATGGTAAAGGCGCGAGCTGGCCCCCTAATTTTGTTGCTAACTTGTGAAATACGCTTGCACATAAGCAAATTTGTCTGCTTCACCAGCAAAATTCTTTTGCTACAGTCAGCACAAAAATTTGCTTAATTCTTAGCAGCTCAATTTAATTGGGCACTGGAAAATGCCACTGCTCGATGGGCAAAAAGGGTGCACAGTCTGGTTCCTGTATTCATAGTCACAAGCTCAAGATGCTATACAGGGATACAGGGAACATGACACAAAACAGGTGCACAGTCTGGTTCCTGTATTCATAGTCTCAAGCTCAAGACTGCTATACCGGGATACAGGGAACATGACACAAAACAGGTGCACAGTCTGGTTCCTGTATTCATAGTCTCAAGCTCAAGACTGCTATACCGGAATACAGGGAACATGACACAAAACAGGTGCACAGTCTGGTTCCTGTATTCATAGTCTCAAGCTCAAGACTGCTATACCGGAATACAGGGAACATGACACAAAACAGGTGCACAGTCTGGTTCCTGTATTCTGATAAAGGTCTTTCATACCTGCATTACAATGTAGACAGTTCCCAAGCCATGCAAGAAGTTTGTTTTTATTTTCCATCGATGACTTGAAAACTCCTTTGAAGATATTGTATACACTCTCATTCAATATCGCTATAGGCTGTGGAAACAAAAAAAACAAGCATCATTTATTTATTTATCTATTGAAATATTTATTTGATTGTTTATTTATTTATTTATTTGAACTTATTTGTTTGTATACTTTTTTTTTTGACATCACATTGTGACCCAGAGAGCAAACTGCATGACAATTTACACAGTATTACAAAATATAACAAGATTAGTTAAAAGTTAACATTCTACTCTAGAATGCAGCTGGGGTCATGGGTTTTATTTCCAGCTAAGTAGCCAGAGAAGCTCGTTCATGGTCGTTTACAACACCGCAGCTATGGCCGCCGCATGCGCCGTCGCCGCATGCGCGCGTCGACGCACACGCACTGTGAATCCTCCATGCTGATTAGTACACGCACGCTGACACGCTATTGTCGTGCCGTGCCTGCAGCGGCCATAGTTGCGCTGGTGAAAAACACCATAAACGAGCGCTGTTCGGATAAGTGTATACTGTGCTTATCACACTTATCAAAGTACAAGTAAACCAAAATAATACACTTTATTCTCATTTAATACAGAAGTTTGATCAACAATGTTCTGCTTAGCAAAAACTAGCAGGAAACCAGTCACAGACGGTACACGCGAAATGGTATTTTGGCTGGTTTCCCTATTCCAATAAGCAGAAATGTTTTGTGCTGAGCTACTTGTGCTTAAAGCAACTCTATGAAACTGGCCCAAGGGGTGAGAGTCATAGCTGACAAAAATGTCCGCCACTAGGATCCAAATTTTTTGAGATGTTGAAATGATGGTGTTTCCTCCCTTCAGTAACCTTTGGAGTTATAGACCCCGGACCTTTTGGAAACAGTATCCTTGGCGCTACAGAAATAAATCGGAGCACACAAAAAAAAAAACAGGTATTTTTTTCACCAGGCAGACAAAAAAAAAAATACTGACATTTCTCATCCCTGTCAATGAATCATTTAAATCCTCTAGCTTCAAGCCCCAGCTCAACATTGGTAAGAACAAACAAATAAATGTTCCAAGTTTTACATACCTTACATGGTATAAAGATAATGACGGTAGAAAACTTTCCTTGAAATATTTCTGCCTGAAGTGTTATCGTTTTTGAATAATAAATGAAATGAGATCCAAAATTTGTTTACAATTATTATTATTATTATTATTATTTTATTCGACCAAAACAGTATAAAACAGAGGATTACAATGACACAAAAATAAGAAGTATACAACAAGATGAAACGGACATTATTATGAAACAAAGCAAATAAAAAGAAAAAGAAAAACAACCGTATGTACCATGACAAAACTATAATTTAAAAGCAAAAAACATACACCAAGAACCAAAGGGCCAGAGCAAAATAAATAAATGAAAAACATAACAGTTAAACGGAAGACCATGACAAGGAACAGGTCAGGGGCTGCAAAAGTAAAATAAACTACTATTACCCGCAGGTATGCAAACCCGCACATAACAAGAGACTAAACGACTACACGATACTAATCAGACTAAACACAACGAAACAAAGAACATCGAAAATGCAATGGCCCAGCGCACATGACAAAAAGGCAGTATTACGGGAATGGAGTTAATGAGGCTGTATTTAACCTCTGAGTAGATGTCTTACCTGCCACAGGAATTGCTGGGTAGCATTGTGGTCTCTCTGGGATGACCTTGACGGGTTGGTAAAGAACTCTGACAGCTGTTGATGCTTTGGAACGCAGGAAAGGGACAGCAGTATCCCTATGACAGAGTCCTCGTAACTCTTGGCATGTTTGGGGTTCTTTGGCATCAAATGCTCTATTAGAATCTGATATTAAAACAACAAATAAATAAATAAATAGAGAAATTGTTCATGTAACCATTTCAGCTAGCAACCTCTGTATACATACGGTGAGGCTTGAGGTACCAATAGACACCTCTGTGAAGTGAGTTTCAAATGAAAAATTGAAAGAATTCCTTAAGTTGATGAAAGAATAGTTTGGACGGAGCCTGCAATGATCTTAGGAAGAGTGCCTTTTTAAGCAAGACCTCATGAGTTTGGCTTTCGTTGGTTGACCATTGTTAAATGGGGCATGTTTCTGTAGCCCACACCTCGAGTGGCCTTTGGGCCTTGTGATTGGTGAACTGCACACACACACCCACACACACAAATTCCTGGGACGACTGTTCCCCTCTAGGATAATATTGTCTCATTCATCATACCTGTGCTAAACACGGTCGTCTAGTGAACAACTCTATCACAGCGCAGAATGCAGCATTTCTAGAGTTCGACAATGACGGTGACTCTTTCATCTCTTTGTAGAGGAGCTCGAGTAGTGGACAGAAGGCATCAGCGATTTGAAAGTCCTCATCAAGAAGTATGACATCAGCAATCTCCAGTAGAAAGTTTACAGCCTTATCCATGTCTGGAAATGAGTTTACAGATAAGAATGTAAAATGACGTTGTAATGTTGATTTAGGTCTGACGTCACCGGAATGAACAAGCAATGCTAGTGGTTTGGAATAGTTGGTCAACTCTCTACAGAATGATACCAAGAGTTTTAAGGAACCTACCCCCTCTGGAGAAGTTCTGCAGGAGAAGGTCCAATGTCTGGGAGTGAACGTCCTGACTGGCGAAGAGTTCAGGGGTCAGGAGGCAAGTCACAGCATTGGACACAGCTACTTTTCTACACCTCTCTGCATATTCATGCAGATTACCCTAAGGTCAAAGATCAAAGGTTAAACAATGCAATCAATGACGATGGATACTGTTTAGCAACAACACTGTATCAGGCCTTGATCTTAACCGAGGCCACCGAGGCCATTGGCCTCATGCCCTGTCGAGTTGGCCAGCATGCCCTTCAGAAAAATTGCACTGTCACTACCACCAACTTGGCCAGCATGCCCTTGTACAATTTCTCTGAATTGGCCAGCAAAGGTCGCCCCGTTTTTTCTTAAGATCGAGGCCTGCTGTATTGGACCCTCCTGGACCCCATGAGTAAAACAACTTGTAAGGCAAATATTGTGCACTAGTCTGTTGGAAACATTGTTTTTACAAAATTCCATGGGTCCAGAATAAGCAGAAAACACTGCTTGACAAACTATTTAGTTTGAAGCAAAAAATTACTGAAATGGCAGTTACACAGTTACACAGGATTTAGTCTGGTAACTCATTTCTGCTAAGCAAGATTTCTCTCTGGTTAGCCTATTTGTGTTCTGAAAAAGCTTTTTATTTGTAAGCAGAGGTGGTACCTTCTTAGCCTTGGATTGTTGGACGCTTTTCCAATGGCATCTTAGTAGGTACCGCATCACTTCTTTCTCTCCCGCCTCCTGTTGCTCCTGGGAGCAAGTCACTGATGAAGAGTTCATGTTGATGACGTGGAACGCTGGGTCTTCAAGGAGAAGCCTCTCAAAGATTGCCTGCAACAACAGATCAACGAGGAATCGTGTTTAACAAACTGACAGCCCTGTATTACACCTTAAAGACGCCCACTCGTCAAGGCGCGACAAACAACAGTCGTCGGGTAATGGTGACGAGCGGACATCTTTAACAGCAGGTCGTGATTCGTGAATATAGCCCTCGATAGATTCCCATTCCCCGTCCTTTATGTTTGAAGTAATCTTCTTGTTATCGTCTTTCATGCCGTTCATCGTCCTTCATGGTGTATCTTTGCCAAGCAGATAAGAACACCGGACTCAAACACGTTTCTGATCAGCAGAGTAGTAACTGGGTTATTCCATTTACTGATAATCATGATGACACAGCCCCTTTAATGTTTGTTTATTTACTTATTGAGATTACTTTGATGTTCAAGTACTTGTTTCATTGTAATATTTGTATGATTTGTCTTGGTCAAATAAACAATAACAATAAAAATAAAAATAAAGGGGGTGGGGTTAGGGTCAGGGTTCAGATCAGATGAAATCGGTCATTAAGAAATGAATTCCACTACGATACCTGATCGATGACTTTCCATCCAAGCCAGCTCCAAGTCCCTCCACTGTCTTCTTTGAGCTTATCGGCCAATTCAACAAGATAAACACAGCGTGGGGGCATCCCTCGATCATTTGTTTCTCCCTCTGATAGATAAAAAAATGCATGCACATCAGACTCTCAGTCTCACTGATCTTTAGAGAACAATGAGACGGTTTGGGGGTTAAGTGCCAAATCCATCAACCAAGCAAAATCAATGGCTTAGGGCTGAAGTGCCAAATCCATAAATCAAGAAAAATCATATGGTTTGGGGATAAAGTATCAAATCCATCAACCAAACAAAATAATGGTCTAGGGATAAAGTACCAACTTAAAATTATCCAACAATCAAGCAAAATCAAATGGTTTAGGGTAGAGAGTAGGCCCAGTAACTGGGGCACATTCCTTTTTCAGATTTTGACATTATCGGTCGTCAGATAATGTCAAAATCTCAAAATAGGAGTACAGCGCCCTAGTTACTGGGTCTTGGTAGAGAGCATCAAATCCACCAAGCAAAATCTTGGGATGGATTTTGGAAGATACGGAATAGCTAGGATCAAAGCTTACCATGATCTACTGTTACCAAGAAGATTGTCTGTATCATACGATCAATATCTTGAACCAGTTGAACCTCAGACTCAGAGGTCACGACCTCAGTACTGGCTCCTGACCCTTCCTCCTTGACCTTCAGACATTGGTCATTGATATCTGGCAAAACCTCTGCACTTTGACCCGTGATGACCTCTGGGTCTTCTGTTGGAGTCGACTGCAAGAGTGCAAAGGGGTTGAAGGCCGAGTCCATTGTTCAAGTGATGAAGTGAAATTTAGCAGTGGCGTGCGTGTTGTTGACTGCGGATGAAACAAAGTAGACCATGATTATGTGAAAGATTAGAAACAAATTGCCCCACTGTGTACTACGTGAGACTTTTGGATGGTCCTTTTTCACAGTTCTCACCAGTACGCATGCTCAGAACTACGTGGCAATTTTGTTATAATTTTTTTTCAAGGGATTAGATGTTAAACTGGCAACGAGTACATTTAAATGGATTGTTTTTATTACAGGACTTTTCTTTTTCTGATTTGTGGTTCTCAAGAATTTTTTCAGAGGAAAATAAAGCCCGAAATTGCAGTATGGTAAAATAGCGTTACATTTTATACAAAATTTTTAATGTTGCTGGTAAAATATCCATTGCCTTTTCTCAACATTTCAAATGTAGGCCTACCCAGGGCGGCCCAATCTAAATTGAGTACAAAATTTTGAAAAATATAGAGATCAAAATTTGCAAAGCCATATTTATTTGGCTAATTAAAAAAACGACGCAAATTTAACAATGACCGACTTTAAAAATTGCACTCAACATAGACAGCAGGCCTGATACTTCACGGAGACAACGGAGGCAATTGCCTCCGTTGCCCCTGGTCATTGCCTTGGTGCCCTTGAAATGTTCCAATAGAAATGTACAATTTCCTCATAGATAGAGGTGCCCTTTCTCAAGCATTGTCAAGAAGAAAATGCCTTGGTGCCCAGGCCCTTTCAAGAACGAAGCAATCAGGCTTGAGTTGAGACAGTCCAACTTTAACGTAGTACTAGTGGGAGAAGAAGTTATTCTCTCTCTACGAAGTAAAGCCCTTTAGTTACAACAAGTGATACAATTATGAGGGTACCAACCTTACCTTCGGGAAAAAAGTGGTAATTCAACTTTCGGTCAAGCCGCATCCATCTCTTTTTCCAGAAACAGTTCTCACTCTGTCGATCATTCACACACGAAAAAAAGAAACACGTATAAACAAGGGCGCCCTCAACAGTTTGATCAGTGCTAGCTGTGAACAGTAAAAAAAAACCATAAAATTGAAGAAGAAAAATCATGGTGGGCGTGGTCCTCTTGGCTTGTCTTGTGAACCTGTGGTCAAAATGGTTCATCGGTCGGGGGAAATTCACTACGGATGTAAAAATGTAACCTCTTCAGCGAGACTGCTACACCGACAACATTGGTTTCACTTACAGCAAATGCAAGTCAAAAATAATTATGACACCAATAATGACTGTATAAACATTCATGGCAACCAGCCATTAAACGCAATTTTATTTTTTTCCGTTTTATTCATCACAACGATTTAATTTCTTTATTTCATTATTCATTTCTAAGAAAATATATTAACTTATTTTTACATAGTATCTTTTAGGTAAAGGTAAAGCCTGTCTCGAGCTAACATGGCTCATCAGACCGTTGTTTACATCTGGTTTCCTTGGCATTAAACAACTGAGAATACCTCTATTCCCATTGGACAGGATACCAGTCCAGCGCAGGTTACTCCCCAGCGCTCGCCAGTACCCAGTTTTACTCCTGGATGGAGAGAAGCAATTATGATAAAGTATCTTGCTCAACAACACATTTGTGTCTGGACTGACCAACTAACGATGTATTGTTTGAATTCTGTCCTTGCTACAGGTGTGACAAACTAAACCGTCAAAGTGTCTATCACGGCAATCTTTCTCCTGGGTGGACAGAAGCAATTATAATAAAGTGCTTGCTCAAAGACACAAGTGTCTCACTTGACTGACCAGGCCAGGATTCGAACCCACATTCTGTAAAATACATCAGCACTAGACCGTTCGATCGGCCACGACACCCCGTACAGTAGGCCTATTTTTAAGCACAGGATTAAACACAGCACTTTCTCCAAGTCTTTTAAAATACTTGTCGGCTTTTGATACAAGGAGTTTGCTTATAATTTGTTCGGTTTTAAATGACAGTTAATAAATAATAACAAATTCTAAATTATTTTTTAGGTTGTTTATAAACATGTACATCGGACAAGTTGAACATAAGATTGGCTCTGTACAACCGTAATTAATTTTACAGAACTTAACACAACTATTTTCAACTAAAAACAGTGTTTACCACTTCTATATTTTGTACCGGGGTGGTTATAGCAGTTGCTTGTCATAGTTACAAGACCCCATTCAGGCCTGACCCCATTTGTCTAACATTCTTTGATCTTGAAACAAAAAGAAAATTCTAACATATGGACAGGCAAATGTTACCCCTTTTTAGTCCCCGATTTCTTAAAAATTCCCGTATTATTTTTTGTCTGACTTTGATAGATTTCACACTGCAGGCATTCAACAGTAGTTTATCAAAGAAAGAGGAAAGTGCTAGAGGCCGATTTCACAAAGAGCTAAGATTGATCGTAACTATGTAGCAATCTTAACGTTGCTAAGCAACGTGTAATGTCACAATAGAAATCACTATGGCAATAAAGAACAACTCATCTTAAAATCAATCTCAGTGTTTTGTGAAATCGAGCACAGGCCCGTCCAGACTTTATACTGTAATATTTTTTTCAATTTTCAATGGCCACGCTGAGAAACCCACAACCAGGAAATCAGCGAATCTGCTGAAAAGATGCATGCCTGTTATCGAGTTGCCAAACCAACCATGGCACAAAATAGGCCAACAAAAATAAAAATGATAAAAAATATGTGTGGCGTTTAACAGAGCCGATCCATAAATGCGGCCGAACCTAATGTATTTTAAAATTGAAAAATTAAATTAATAAAAAAAAGTTAAAAAAAAAATTATACTGAAACAGTTTTAAGATTTGAACCTATTTTGTTTATGACAACCCTGTAAAACATTTGTTTTGAAGTCTTTCCCAACATTACTTTTAAAAATAATGTTAATCGAACTGTCGTTGTTATGAAGCAACTCTAATGGGCAACCGAGTAAAAAAAATAAATAAATAAAATAAACATAAAAAAGCAAACAAAAAAGTCATAATGGTTGCATTGCAAGATTTTCGTCGAAAGACACCTATTCAAAAAAAAAAATTATCGGAAGTAATGTTTAAAGATGATGCCATTTAAAAACGGGAACATACAAAAACATTCGCATATGCCAAGGACGATGCACAAAATACATGTAACATGCAAATATTGTTTGTATATGGCTGATGGACGTGAGATAATGGCAGGATCCAGACAATAATTCATTTTCAATTTAAACTACCACTACTCATTGGTGCATTTTTCGTGCAATACCTTAAATGAAAGCTTACTACTTTCTTAAATCTATTAAAATATACAAAATAATTATATATTATTTTTTTGGGTCAAATCGGCCAAAAATCGGACCTAACACCATTATAAGAACCATTTTAATTGCAAATTTAATCATGGACGGACACATGGATGTAGGTGGGTCGATCTAACGATCAAATTCAGTGGAGATATTGTACAAACTAAATCACAAAAATCTGCCTTTTAGGGGCCAAGATATCCAAGTTTCTCATTGCCGTAGAAAATTGAGCTGTTTGAAATTCTAACTTGCAAACAATCAATCAAACAAACAAGCAAACAAACAAACAACACAAATGGACGGATAATCGAGTAATTCTAGTTCAGTTCAGTAAAATTAAATGTTTTCAAGAATCCCTCAGAGGTTTTTTCCAGTTATTTTTTCTTCTCTTCTGTTTTTGAACAATGCTCTTCAAAATAATTCTCAGATTGCAAACAAGAAAAAGGACGGACAATGAGGCGGTTAATTATTGTCATTGAGCAGGTTCTCTTAGAGTAGTTTGTTACGTTCTAGTATGTCAACATAGATCATAGGTTATGAGCTACCCTCACAAGTAAAGTCCGACTGATGCCGTATCGCTTCTTGTCTGAAATGGTTCTGGACAAAACCTGTGGGGACTCTCAATCGTGGACTTTTCAATCTCCCTCTTGGGTCCCTGTCATCAAAATTGAGGACCCCATTCGGTTTGGTTTTCAGCGGAATTCTTCTCACCAAATGTTTACCTGAATGACCTTTGTTCTTTCTCGTTTTTCTGAGATCTGCAACATATGTTTGAATGTCTTATTGCAAGCCTTTGGTTTGAGTTAGCAATTTTCAATATCTATAATGTCTGAAACTATGAAAGGACAATCTAGTACCTGGGCCCAATTTCATACAGCTGCACAAAGAGTAACCAGCACTAAACAATTTTGCTTACCAGAATAAGCTTACCAGCCAAAATACCATTCCGCATGTACTGTGCGTGACTGGTTTCCTGCTTAACTTTGTTTAGCGTACAATTTTTAAGCAACATTTTCTGCTTAAGCAGCTCTAAGAAATTGTGCCCTGATCTGAAATACTGGAACCAGTATTGTCACTGGTCAAGGAGCCCACACAATCTTCTATATCGACAAATACTGATTGGTTACTCAAGGGAGTCTTCTGTTGATGGTTCATATCTTTCTTCCTGAAAACAGATGATGGCGATGATGACAAAGAATGTCCACTGATCTGCTCTTCGTCGTCCACACACTCTTCTGGCGACAATTTTGACTTAGCCTTGTCAATAATCTTGGACATACTCTTACTTGGTGTGTCCAGTTGCTCTGAAAGATCTAAAACAGTAGTCACAGAATTGCAACTAAATTGCCCCCGATCGTCATTTCTTTGGTTTAACGATATTTGGTCTTGTTTATTTTCTGCTAATGATTCTATATTGTTTTCTGAGTTTCCTATTAATGACTTCTCAAGCACAGGGATATTTGTTCCTTGCGTTTCACCAGTCGGTATGAATGAATTACGTTTACTCTTTTCATCACTCTTATTAATCCTTTGGTCTATTTTTTCTTTTGTTTTTACAGCTAATGTTAATCCCTTCTCTGTTGTCTTTATATTGACTCCGACAGGCGACTCTAAGCACTGCTTCCGACTTTGAAGATCCTCAGCGACACTTGAACCTTCGCCATCTGGAGATGGATAATCATTCCCAGACTCCGCCATCACAACGTCCATGTTTTGAGCACCATATTGCATTGAGAGACTAAGGGAAGCGTCTCTGTTGTGAATTCGTATCATGTGTGCCTTCAGGTTGCTGCCGTCAGCAAAAGCCTTCCCACACTCTGGACAGACATAAGGCCTCTCCTTCGTGTGGGTACGTTCATGGGCCCTTAATGTGCTCCCCTGCTTAAAAGCTTTCGGGCAAGCCTTGCATTTGAACGGCTTTTCATTTGTATGAATGAGTTCATGGCTCTTGAGATTACCTCTGGCTGAGAAGGCCTTGCCACAGACCTTACAAACATGCGCCCTCTCCTTGGTATGGGTCCGGATGTGTGCCTTCAAGGTGCTGCTCTGAGTAAAGGCTCGGCTACAGAACTTACAGATGTAGGGTTTCTTGTTCAGGTGGATTCTCTCATGAACGCAGAGGGTGCTTCTCTGGGTGAATCCTCTTCCGCAGTGCTTGCAAACGTACAGGGTGTCTGTAGAATGAGTTCCCAGATGAGCTTTCAGGTGGCTACTCTGAGTGAAGGCCTTCCCGCATTCCTTACAGATGTAAGGCCGCTCGTTTGTGTGGGTACGCTCATGGCTGATAAGATTCCCACTGGAGGCAAAGGGTTTACTGCAATGTCTGCAGATGTAGGGCTTCTCGTTGGTGTGCAGCCGCTCATGTTTCTTCAGGCTACTCAGGTTGATGAAAGTC
This sequence comes from Marthasterias glacialis, assembly GCA_911728455.2. Classification (NCBI taxonomy): domain Eukaryota; kingdom Metazoa; phylum Echinodermata; class Asteroidea; order Forcipulatida; family Asteriidae; genus Marthasterias; species Marthasterias glacialis. The sequence continues at coordinate 12,189,832 of OU452239.1, read as the reverse complement.
TTCCCACATTCTGCACAAACATTTGGATTGTCCTGGTTGTGGACACGCTCATGACGACGGAGATTGGCGACATCTGCAAACGCCCTGTCGCACTTCCTGCATACGTGTGGCTTCATATTGGTGTGGATGATCTTGTGTCTGTTAAGGTGACTACCCTGGCGAAAGCGCTTCCCACAGAACTCGCAGCCGTAAGGTTTATCGTTGATGTGGATCCTCTCATGGCTTATCAGTGTTCCACTGGCAGCGAACGCTTTCCCGCAGTGCTTGCAGACAAACGGCTTCTGCTTGGTATGGAGTCTCATATGGGTTTTCAGGTAAGCAGCAGCTGCGAAGGACTTTTGGCATATCTCGCAGATGTAGACTTTCCCGTCTGTGTGCAGCTTGGTGTGTTTCTTCAAGCTGCTTGAATTCTGGAAGAGCTTGTTGCAGTGTTGGCATTGGAAGCTTTTCTCGATGTTGTGAATCCGTTGATGCTGCTCCAATTCATCTGTTGTTGAGAACGCCCTAGTGCACTGGTTGCAGACGATAATTGGTTTTGCGGGCTGCTCTGTTACTTGATTCAACAGACCAGTAGGCCCTACAAGCTGATCCACATTTTGATGTGTCATTTTACTTGAGGGTATCTGACCTTTGATTTCTTCCTTATTGACAGCAGATATTTTATCTGAATGTTGGAGTTGTTCTACTGGAAGCCTGTTTACTTGGGCAGGTTCTACTGTCTGTTTAGTGTCATGGAAATTCTGCTCGGTTTGTTTTGTTTTGGGTGATTTCGAACCCGCCACTTGAGCATCCAGAGAGTCTGATGATCCAAGAGATTGAGTTGATGTGAATTGATCTATGGAAGGATCCTGAGGCAAGCCGACCTGCATCTCAAGATTGATTCCGTGTCGGTACTTCAGATGCCTGACGAGGAAAGCAATGCTGCTGAAGACATAGGAGCAGAAAGGGCAAGGTTGGTGTTGACTATCTGTGAAAATAAAAAAGAAGAGTTGACAGATTTTGTTCACTTTTTCACTTTACGTTCTCAAATGCTTTTGGTCTTTACCCAGCCAGTGATTAAAGAATGACAAAACAAACCTGCGATTTCGGTTGCCTTCTGCAGCTGGCTTGTGATACGTTGATTGATGTCTTCAATTCTACGGAGGTCCATGGCTGCTTGGACAGGATCAAATGGCATGACCCCATCTGAAGGCTGCTCTTCCTCATCTTGATCTTCAGGTGATGTGGTATGGAGGTTTGATGCACTTGAATTATGTGGTAGGACAGATTCCAACAATGAGTCTGTTATGAAAAAACATATTTAAAAAAAGTAAAGTTGTGTATTTTTTTATAAATCACTCTGCCCTGTTTTTTAACAATCTTTTAAAGGGGCTGTGTCGATGATAACAGCAGTCCTGTGGCTGTGCATGGTAAGATGAACTCTCACCCAAATACTGCACACGTGCGGGCTTGCGGTCAAATCACAAAGGGTGCCTTTGTCAATCTGTGATGTGACCGCCGGCGCGCACGCGCGCATAGTAAATGTGTTAATCCATTTACTGCTACAATCATGACGACACAGCCTCTTTAAGATACCTACATGTACAATACTTTTATCTGCCTTTTCCAACCCTCCCCCAATCCTGCCAACTCCAAGAACTCTAGCAATATTTTCTTTTTCTAAAATTTTAAGCAGCACAGAAATTGTTTTGTGAACTATGTCCAAAACAGGCTTTTTAAAATTTGAACTAGCACACCTTCCCTTAAACCAAAGCTTTACCTCCCATTAAGGTTGGTGTTTGTCATGATGATTTACAGCCCTAAATAGGAGGTAAATATCTAGAAGTCAGAATTTTACCATTGTTGAGGTCTGATCTGTGAGAGGCTATTGCAGCACTCAGACTTTCTGCTGGTCGGTACTGGACAGGATGACTGCTCTTCCGCCTGTGCTTCTGAAGTGCAATCCCAGATGGCGTTGAAGACAACGACTGACAAGGGATGGAAACACCTGTAAGAAAAAAAAGAAAAGAAAAAGAAAAACAAAATAATAAGTCTGAGTTTTATCACATGAATGGACACTGAATATTTTCAAACAATCCAAGTCATGAAGACGAACAGAGCATAAGGTTCGAACCATGTGAAAAACTAAAAATCTCTTTTGGGAGAAGTGGTGGTTCTGAAAAGAGCCGGTGTGGTCTCTACGTTTCAAACTCTGCTTGTCTTCTCCCAAAAGATATTTTTACATGGTTGTACCCGCAAATTTTACCAGTTTACTAGTTATACATGTAGTTTCCTACTCTAGCTCAAACTTTTTTCAAGATCGTTTTGGTAGACCTAATGGTCTTAAGAAAGACAGATAACTAAATGTAATAAGTTCAATGAGAGAAACCAACCTGTATCTAATAGCATGTCGTAATGCTCTTGAACATTCTCTGGTCCGGTCTTCTCATAATCAGCAATCACAGATAACTCTTCGGCTGTAAAGCTTGAGTTGTTGTGGGTTGCCATGGTGGCTGGCAGAACTATGTTTGTGGATTATTCCTTCCCATTATTTCTGTTACCTGCTAGGGGTTCCATATACAACAAGATCAAGAACACATTTATAGACAATTAGGCAGAATTTATTATTAGCATTCATAATTTTCGACCTGAATTAAAAAAAAAAAAAAGGGTAGGCCAAATAAATATTGATCACCTTTGCAGGGTGTTTTGGAAAAATATGGAAACCGCAAATGTGTCAAGAGTTGAAACTAACAACAGATACAACACAGTAACCATGGAAACATTAAACATTTTAAAAATCTCTAAAACTTGAGCTGCAAAAATATGATAATGTTTAGTTTTTAAGTAAGACGATCATGATTCCTTCTTTCATCATGGTGTGAGTACAGAGCATGGGTGCAGCGGCACAGCCAAGGAAGGGCCTGGAGGGGCACGTGCCCCCCACACATTTCCAGTGCCACCCCCCCAGGTGCCCCCATAATAAGAAATGTAAATACATGTAATTCATTAAAATGGCCTCTGTCCCAATCATGAAAGACAATGCCCCCCTCCCCCTTCCCCCAAGTGAAAACATTCTGGCTAACGGGTAACTACATGTATGATCTCCATGGTGGTGCGAGACAATGTCAGTCATTGTCTTAAAAACACCACATACAGACTCTCATTGTCTATGGTTTAAATTTCACTTATTTGTTTGACATTCATGGAGTAATTCCTCCATGGTTTAAGTTCCTTCCTTCCTCCATCATGTCCATGGTTAAGTACTGTATACGTCCATGACGTCCTAAATATTTACATTACTTTTATTACTTAGTAACAAACTAACCTACATGGACATGCTACATGTAACACCTCACTATTGTTATTGTCAGTAACTATACTTTAGTATTTATTAGTAACACTAACACAGTACACTAACAGAAACTACCCTAGCCCAGGGTGGACTCCTCTGTTTGCATTCGGCGAAGGACCACAGGTCAGTGCAGCAGTGCAACCGGGGCTGACGTCCTACCCAGCAGGGCTAACGCACTAAAAAAACTGCCCAAGGATGCACTTCGGTACACGTTACGAAACACTTATAACTTAACTAGTGTAGTAGGCCTAGACAGTAGTAAAAAAAAAGACAAACGGACGGACCGACGATTGTGTCGTAATTTCGCCCATATTCAACCAAACATACGACTACATTTTGCCCTGATACTTAACAAACAAAACCATTCATAGATTGCTTAAAATCCTACCTTAGTTGCCCCATTTCGTTAATTATTGGAGATTGTTGTGTCTTCTTTTTGTCTGAGACAAACAGACGGAAAACGATTGTTGACTGTCTGGCTGACTGTGGATAGCGCCCTCTTTTGATTTGTCATAGATAGTCCATTATTCGGAATCAGTTGCTGGGAGGCAGGGGGGTAGCCAGTGTAAGTTGACCGTTAATGGCGTAGGCCCCAGGGCGTTATCTATCTTAAACATTCTACCTTGGTCTAAACTGTGTTCTTCGAATCTCACCAGAGTATGCCTGTGCCCCCCCCCCCCCCCCCACAGGACTCGGGAAACGCTACCCAAAATAAAATCACACATCGATAGTCTATGATGTATATGTAGGCCTAAGAATGTAGGCCTACTTATAATTTTTTTGACCCAGCCTTGGCTGACTGGGCCAGATGCCCTATAATTTCTTAAATTAGTGCATCAGCCATAAATCATTAATGCTCGATTTGACATCAATCAGACATAAAATTATTAATCCGTGTCGGAAACTTGAACGATGATTATTGAAATTTTAATTTAACCCGCAGCGGCAAATCCTTTCAGAATCGTCCATTAGGCGTTATGGGCCGTTTTTTCAGCAGGTTGGCGTATAATTAACCTTGAGTGCTTATTGCGCTTGGACTGTACGCAAAATTAATAGAAAGTCATAGGAAAAAAATATACCACTTCTGTTTCGTTTTGGTCTTTTCGAAAGCTTACAAGAGTAAAGCCCCGCCCATTGCCTCTGCCCCTGCAGACTCTTGAGGGAGTGATATAATTATTACTACCCATAAAGAAAAGGTGAACAAACTCATCAAAGGAAAAGTTTTCTGTCCGTATAATAAACATAAGATTAAAAACAATAACACAATTAACAATCTGCCACTGACCAGTCAATAGCCCCAAGCAAAGACTGTCCCTTCCCAACAGGTAGAGTACACAAAGTAGCGCGCGTTCAAGATCATCGCGTGGAGGGGCACGAGCCGATGAGCCCGTGGGGTATATCCTCAGCTCACGCTCCCCCGAGGAAAACCCGGAGTTCGCGTTCAGGCTTAATTAATATCGGGTGCTTTGGACGTTTGTCGGGGGTTGGAATAATAGTGCAGAACGTGGATTTTATGAAATTATATGAAATTGAAGTGCGACTACGAGGCAGGAGGGATTTGATCAAGGTTTGCTATTAGAAAGGTTTACGTACGTTTTGATTGTTAAAAATATCTTGTAAATGTAGAACAATAACGCATATTAACCCCAGCATGGCAGTGCTTAACACACGTGTGTATTCACAGTTTGTATATTTATCGGTTCAATTAGATATCGATAATTTTCTGTTTCTCTCTACCACAACTTTCATGTACAAGGAATGTGAAATAGTTTGAGGAAAGGTGTATAGTGTGACATGGGAGGTGGGGCTTGGAGGGGCGGGGGGGAGGGCGGGGCTGATGAGTGGTAGGCTACCAACTGCAGCCTTGGCTAACGGTTGGAACACCAAATCTTATAAGTATTCATTTGCCGACTGAAGGACAGACAGACGGTGCTCTGGAAGTGCCATTCGACTTGCTAGTTTCAGGATCTCAACATAAGTCGGATGGCACTTTCTGAACTCCGTATAGACGAAAAGGTACATGTGATCGTCTGTTGAATTAGCATTCAGTAGCTGAAGCAGTGTTTGGGAGACCAATCCCAGTTTTATGCAGACGATTTCTCGGCCATTTTGTATTTTCTTCTCGGTAAGCACACGCAGCTAGTGGGTTACCAGGTGGGTTAACATTATTAACTATATTATGGTATTTGGCTGGTGTTGCTTTTAAAAAGTAATATTTTTCTGGGCTTAGACAATTTTTTTGCTGATCAGTTTTGTGTGATAATCGTTTTAGAGCCATGGATCAGTCGTCGTCTGCATGCAGCTAGACGATGACCAGCATTGACAGAAGTAACTGTTAAACTTTCACCTCATTAATGTCGTCACAGGTAAGCGAGCCGGCGGCTCTTTGGTGGACGAAGCGTGACGCATTTAACCCACTTACGTCTCGTCGAAGTCTGCCAGAACACAGCGAGAAAAGTCATCATGTCGTACATATAGTCAATTACGAAAATTCCGTGTGGGATGTTGAAATATTACTCAAGTTGAGAGATAGTCATTAGGCGAGACAAAGCGCAGTGGAGCGTTGTATCTCACCTAATGTGAATGACTTCCCAGGTGGGGATTTTGATGGCTTGATGAGTGGTATCATGTTGCGCATGTTGGCAAGATGACAGGTAGAATGTAACGTTAGTGACATGTTTAATCAATGACGAGGGGGTGGCGGCAGCAAGGGGACTTTGGTGTTAGGAAGTTGTAAGGGTGACAAGACTATACTCTCGGCTCCGGATATGTTGTAGTTTTGGGCCAAGAATGTGAGACTTGAACACAGTTATGAAATGCAATATTTGAGTTGATAATTGCTTCCTCCAAACAGGATATCAAAGCAACCCACCAGGCACGCATCACAAATGCGTCCTGGGTTTCAAATAGGGCAATGACGCTGCTGATGTTAACTACAAGCTTGTAGTGTATAGCACAACAACAAAAAAACTTAGGCTGGACTCTGAGCATGAACAGTAAACTTATTCAGAGAATTCTTCTCACCATTAATAAGCACATGGTCTTCCTTACAACGAGACGGTGAAGAAACCCAGGCAAGAATCTGGCTTTTACTTACGGTACGGATGAGGGAAATCACTGTGGGCTCACTTTGTTATGATGGACATGTAGCGTGCTATTACGAGCGACATCTATTAAAGACTTTTGGACACTAGGTGGCAGCAGACATTCCGGGTAAATTTTTCATCGTTACTCCGCTCTGAGCTTGCGCACATTTCTGAGAACAAAAATTATCTGTAAGTTTGCTGTCACCTAGAGTCACCGAAAGTCTCCCATTGGATTTGGAATTCTTCCTCGGGTATCCCATTGGTAAGTGGTGACGTTTTGGAGCCGGAAGTGCAATGCAAACGAGTGGTAGACATACTTATGCATTAACATTCGCCACACTTCCGGCTCCAAAACGTCATCACTTACCAACAGGGTAGACCCTTTTTTCAACTTCATGCATCTGCGAATTTTCCCAACCGAAAAATACTGGCGGCCTTCACTGCAAAAACGCACAACAGTTTATTATTTGACAAATAATGCTATCAAATTAAACATATTATTATTATGTAACCATGCTGAAGAGTAGGACCAATACTGCATCATAAGAAATGACTGTGTTTTGTTTTTTACAGTAGGTACGGGAATTATAATCATAACTGGGATAATGAAGGTATTTCCAATTTTTATCAAGCCCAATAGCCCTCAGAGGGTTTACATTATGTTTTTAGCAATTAAAAAAAAATCATCTTTCAGTTTAAATTTTTTGATAATACTTAATTTGCTATTTACAGCCTGAATGTTGGATGAAGCTCCGCCCATAATCTCCCCCCCCAAAAAAAACCCTTACAATGTTCATTGGCCTATTCATTTGATAGCATCATTGTTTTGAAAAGTACATTTTTATTTATCATTACAATGATAAACTTAATTTACTATTCAAGACAAAAAGTAAACTTATACTTCATAAACTAAGTTTAGAATTTTTACTGAAAAGGAGATTTTTTTGCCAAGCCAGTTTATAAATTTGGATACTCAAGGCAACCATACAAAATGGTGGTGAATATTTGTGAATAACAGCAGAAAGGTCTATAGATGCATAGCTGGTTTAGTCTGGTTCCATGGCTAATAAAAGCACGGACACGTCCCATAACAGCCATTTGCTCGCCTTTGGTTTAGTTCGTGTAAAACATGTTGGGTTCAATTCTAAAAGAGAACAGTTTCTGTTATGAATTCTCGTCAACCTTATAATTGGCACAGATTTGTGTACGTTTATTCACTGATTAATGTCTTAATATTATTATTCTTAACACCGGGGTTTCTCCAACAGTTAAGTGGTTCGATTGTTTCCTACATATTAGTGTATTAGTGTACAGTGAATAAACATCTGTCTGTTAGAACAATAAAAGACACATCTTTTTATAATTACAATAATTGTGTTGTATCTTTATTTGTTTTTCTCCCAATAACGGTGAAGTTGCTCTAATGCTCAATTTATATTATATGCTATTTTTCTAGATCATGAAATGTATGATATTAACAATAGTTATCTTTTGGTATAATTCTGAGTATTATTTTGCCGATGCCTTCCTCTGGCCACCATAGATGTTTCTCCTTCACATCCTAGTGATATCTTTAAATCACCATATACCTTGAGAAAACAAGTCGAATAATCAAATTATTGAAGAGATGGATCTTTAATCGGAGAAGCGCCTGCCCGGAGGTAACGAGAGCGACAAATTTCTGTAACTGTTACCCGTCAGGCTGGTGTAGAGCAACGCCCAACGGCTACTGGGTGAGAAAAAATGCCAATCGCGGTCAAATGGTTTTTATTTAAAGTTATTTGTCCCTGTGAACTTAACTCGCTAAATCCTTTTTGTCATCTCTAGTATTTATGGAACTAATTCGACTTGTTTTTTTCGCCTGAGATGAACACAGTGACTTGGAGCTTGCCTTGGGGAAAATATGTTATTAGCCACCCTTGCCATGCGAGTCCCGTGCCTGGACGTGCAATATATGCCAGCTCTTATATCGGCATCAGAATTGACGAGTGCCAACCCTTTTTGCCATCTCTCGTGCCTGCATCGTCATCACCACCATCAATGGCCCCTGTTAGGCCTGAAACATCTAACGAATAGAGTCTTTGCCTGTCAGCTGGCACAAGGGGGTGAGCTTCTACCATCGCACTCTATCTCCTGCATTTTCATTCTTCTTAGCACCCTGTTCCTCAACCCTTCACGTCGTTTAGTATTCCTATCCGTACAGCGGCGTAGACAGGATTATTTTACTGGGGAGGGGGTGCATTGGGTATGGGTGCGTGGGGCATGGGGGCATGGGGCATGGGCATGGGCATGGGGCACGGGGCACGGGGCATGGGGCATGGGGCATGGGGGCACTGCTTCTCAGTGGGGGTGGGGGCAGGGGCCGTACAAATTGTAATGAATTACATGTATCTGGATTTTCTTCATGGGGCACTGGCGGGGGGAGGAGGCACTAGACAAATGTGGGAGGCATGTGCCCCAGCGCCCCTGTGGCTACGTCGCTGTATCCACGGCCATCCCCGAGGTCTGTGCCCCCTCCCTTGCTGTCAACCAATAACCCGAACATTTTGAATAAGACTGTTTCCAGATTTTGAAACAAAACTCATCAATTTCCAAACTCTCTTCGTTAGTTGTTCAAAGCTTAACAGGGGTAACTGATGAAGACTTTCAGTTTAGTATGAATGACAGTACACAGTATACACAGCACAAACCTTTGCAAATAATGTAGTTGGGGGAAATATTTGCAAAACACTTTTCGCCAAAAAGAAAAAAAGGTTAAATATTATTATATGAACATAAGGAAAAATAGTTATATCTTCAAATGGCAGAAAATAAAAAGTCTAAACATTGCTTGTATTTTGCACAAAATATGTCATTTACATATACAAACTCACAACGAAAAAGAAAAGGATACTCTCAAATATTACAATTCAATATTATGGTTGTTCATATACGATGAATTTGTTTTAACAGTTGTACCCATAATCGAAGCTGTGTCAACACAAGATTGGTACTCCGCTTTGATGGTACCCGTCACGTATCTAAAACAATGTCCCTCCGTGACCCACATCCAACGGGATACTGAAACGACCCAACACAACTTATCCTCGTAAATTGGACAAATTACCTGAAGATAATTTTCTCATTGGGCAATTTTGTCATCAAAACATCATTGCGGAGGTATCCATGCTACACCACAATCCAAACACGACGCTCTGCTAGTTTGGATCAACAATTCAGCACACCCCGAGTGAAATCCGGCACCAGACTATGTATGTCGGTGTATAGCATCGAGAGGAGTTTAATGGCGAGCAGCCTGAAACCAGACTGCACTCACCGCTCGAAAACAGCATGGTGGAACCCCAATTCAATTTCCAGCGTGAACTTTGGAGTTTTCTGCCGCGCAAATCTCGAGGACAAACATTCGCGGGAAATTGAATTTGCGTCGCTAATGAAACGTTGTTGTGACTGAAGCGAGTGTTGGCCGGTGGTGGGCCGGGTCGCGAGCGGGTTTCTGGCGCGGAGGGGAAGTGCCGCGCTTAGGGGCGCTAATGGGGGAGTTAAGGGAGGCGTCCAGCGGTGCCGAATGAGGGCCGACCACACAGGTGACATTGACGGTTGAGACTTTTGGACATTGCAGGTGTGAAGAAGGGAAGGTGAGGCGCACTTTGCACACGGTGAGGTCTGGAGAAGGATGAGATTCTTGCCGTCCAACGGCTATTGCCTGGCCTCGTCGAAGGCCGTGCATGTTAAAGAGCCCTTTATGACAAACTCATGGTTTGCCACCGCACAAGTCCATTTCATATTTAATATAATGAACAATAAAACCCGGCTTTCAAGATATATCCGAGTCTGCATTTAGCAATTAATCTGAACAAGGCACACTGGTGAAACAAGTTTATCGTGGTTGGCTTGTAAAATATTTCCTAACACCCAAGAGCCGTCGGAAACGGTATTTTGGAGTAGTAGCTAAAAGATTTTGCTGTAAGTTGAGATCCATATAATTTATTAATGTTTAAACCGAATGCATTCAAAATGTTACAACAACAACAACAACAACAACAACAACAACAACAACAACAACAACAACAACAACAACAATAACAACAACAACAACAACAACAACAACAACAACAACAACAACAACAACAACAACAATAACAACAACAACAACAACAACAACAACAACAACAACAACAACAACAACAACAACAACAACAACAACAACAACGACGACGACGACGACGACAACAACAACAACAACAACAACAACAACAACAACAACAACAACAACAACAACAACAACAACAACAACAACAACAACAACAACAACAACAACAACAACAACAACAACAACAACAATAACAACAAAACAGCAACAACAACAACAGCATGTACTGTTAATTTGATTGGACAATTTGAAATGAGACAAAAATAGGGTAGTCGTTTTCAGTTAATAACTGTTTTTTATACAACGCTTTATCCACGGGAGTATCAATGCGCAGATCAACTTTACATTAATAAGGTTTCAAAAATAAACCAAATCATCTACTTTTCTCAATTCATCATTGCCTACACCTTTAAGTTAGTCTGTCCTTTCCAAGTTTCTTGCGGACAAGCACGTGTGGCAGCCAAGCTGTCTCCGGCCGCCAAATTAATCTCAATATTATGATAACCCCTTCTCGTCCGTACGTATAAAAGGCACCGAAAAGAAAAATACATATCCAAATATCATAACATTAATTTTTAATAACCGCTTGGAGGATAGGGTCTGCCTGCGGTGTTGTTTTTCCTGGGGGTTACACGCACAGGTGAGGTGTAGTGTATGTACATGGATTTCCGAGGCTAGCGGTGGGGTTGAGTGTGGATTGGGCTCAAGAGAGCGGCAACCCACTGGGAAGGGAAGATCACGTTTCAACTTGACCGACTATTATTAGCCCGTTGAGTCGGTAGATGTTACCTTTTTTCGGGCTACTTCGAAAAAAAAAATAGAAAAGTGACTGGACTGTCTACGGAATGAAAATGTACAGCCCTGTAAATTGTGACTTGTTTTCCTTCACACAGTGTCCCCAGGTAAAATTGAGACCTACAGACGAGTATTATACGACATTATACATCAAGGCCTCATTTCAGACTACTGTATTTATAAATTACTATATTATTTACCGCCATCCGGATGGTGAGGTGAAACAGTTGGTTATGATTGGAAACAATGTGGCATTGGACAATATTTTATATCTGAAAGTAATTTTTAAAACTTGACTTGACTTTTGATACCTTGATTGGACCAAATGTATAACAGAGAAATATTACCATCTGAAGTACTCGACAACGTGATCTCAGTTACCTATGAGCCCACTCCAGCCATTCCAGCTATATTGATGAATGTTTTATTTTGCATATTGATGTAACTGTTGAAAACGAGATATAATGGAATGGCTGGAGTGGGCTCAGTGGCGTAACTAAGGGGTGGGGGCACGGGGGAGGGGAATTGACACGTGCCCCCACCCAATCGATATCCGTGTCCGTAATTTGAAGCACGAATCGTCAACCGTCATCGATTTATTGAACGGCTGATTGCTTATTGATCTGGGATAATTAAAAAGAGAATAGAAAAAACATACATAAATAATTGGTTATTATTTTGTTTGGAGTAGCTTGAAGTTAACATATTTTGAAGCTTTAATTGGGTGTAACGCGTATCTAATATTTTGTGTAACTAAAAATGAAACATCTTTGATATACATTTGTTGGTGATTTATGTTGAAATGGTGGTGGGCAAAAACTTCCGAGAACAAAACCTAACCAAAAAAGGAAATTGGAACGAAGCACCCTAATTGGGGTTTGCCGTGGGTGCTTGGGCACCGTTCCACCCGGTCAGGTGTGCTCGGATGAGCGGCATGGGGTCCCTAATAGAGCCCGTGGTCTCGCCGGACCGGGCAAGTTATCACACCATAGTCCTGTGGCCATTAGGAGGTGTGCTTGAACGGTTTAACCGGAGTGAAAAATGTGGCAATGTGGTCAACTTGTGGGCTCATTAAATTGTGATATGTGATAACCAGCATCGAATGGGCTTCAACTGTGCCTTGACAACATTATTGTCAGATTGTTAATTGGCCACCATGTGATGTGTGAGTACTTGGTGGGAGGAATATTCAAATTAATAGGCGGGGCATAATGCTTATTGTCTAAAATGATTGGTCGAGCTGTAATGACATAACCATCATACTATACGTTCATTTCCCCCCTCAGATCTTTATCATGGAATGCTGTTAAAAATCTTAGTCTGGTTCACTGAATACACAAATAACAGTTCGAATGACAATTTACTTACGAAACCAGACTATCGTGTCAGCCAAGTCTCTTGATTACATTGATTTGGCCGTGACTGAACTAACGGCTACGGCAGTGGTTGGCTATGGCCAACATGTCGCAAAGTCCTATTGTTAAACGTTGTCGTTGCAGCCATTGTCCATAGCCGTAGCCGAAGTTGCTTAAATCGTTTATATAATTATCGATCCTTGTTCAATTATAACCTTTCAAAAGTATCTGATTAATTATTGTGAAATATAATTTCAAAGACCAAACGTGAAAAGCCAATTACAGAATTAAAATAAACGGGGTAATTCCAACAATTATCAATTAAAACCAGTTTAAATTAATCAATTAAAAAGGGCAAACCAATCTGACAAATCGAGCACAACGAGGTGACATGAAACACGCATTAATCAGTCGCAATTAACTTGGAACTCATTTGACCCGATTCCAAATGTCAGTTTTATTCGTCGGTTTGTCGTCATTTGAAATGTCATATAGTAAAGGGGTAGATCATGGCGTACTGTAACACTTAAAGTGAAAGTACGACTAGGGGTTCTGGAAAAATAATTGAATACCCATTCAACACCTTTAACTGTTCTTCTAAGTTGTGATTATCATCTTGACAAGGCTGTACAACTTTCACCAAATGTATAATCTACAAAGCTAAGAAAGCAAACATAGCTTTTGTTCACCTGCCTGTACGTTTTCTCCGTTGTAAACAAGCCAATGTCTATAAATACACCGAAGTTTGTTTAGATTTGAAAACGCCATGGTAGGAAAAGCAAGTGAAATATTTTTATCTGGATAGTACTTTTTATAAATTTGATACCAAGCAACTGTACTGAGAACTATGTGAAATAGTACTGTTATAAATGCAAGTCAGAATGTGGTGCACGTTACCTTCATATGCTTATTTTGATTTGGTATATCAAAATAAGAACTGTGTTTAAAGGGAAAGATTTGTCGCTCACATACGACAGTTTTCTCTCACATGACACTAAGGTAGGCCTACTGGTTATAATATCAAGCTTAACAAAAGTTAGATTTGAGATTAAAACCGTCTATTAATTTGTTTATTGATTACTACTCATGTATCATAAATTGTAATGTAATGAAGGCAGCTCCGTGATTTGCCTTTATTATAATAAGCGATTTGAAAGTGTGATATCACACTTTTAAATCAGTACTGGATCTTGCACTTTTACATCAGTACAAGATATCACATTTTTAAATCAGATTTTAAGACTTTAATACAACTCATATCTTCCCTTTAATCCAGAAGAGAGGAGTTTGCCTACGCCTGGTAGCTCAGATCTCTTCATGATAACTGTTTCCAAGCCAGGTACCTCCCCCGCGGTGCTTACCAAGCAATGATACGGACCTACCCTACGGAGTATGGTCTTTAGCGGGGCCGCTTCGTACGCTTACACCCGGCCTGCCACGGCTTGACGCATCCCACCTGTAAAAACACGCTGCTCGATCGGTGTACTCTTTAAAAAGAAGTATTTCAGATTATGTTGGACTTGAGAGCCATGGCTAATGCTTCTGGCTTATCTTATCGAGTGGTGAAGTAAAGGCCATTACAGGCTCATGGCTTGGTAGCCAAAGCCGTGTCTGAAATACTTCATTCTGGCTGACTGGATGAAGGTGGATGTTGCATTTACAAAGGAAAATGGTGGGGAGGGCAGAAGCACACGCAGTCAGCTATTAGAGTTGCTACAATACAAAATAAAAAATCGTATTGGGCTTAATTTTCGCATGCTATGGTTATAACTTTAGTCGTTCTATCCCCTGTGCGCAATACTGATTCTACCAAGCTGATACCAAAACACCATTGGTACCAGGCTAATTTCCCCGTTCAGTCTCGCTCTGTGCACGATGCCGCTAAAAAATGGCCGTATCATATCGCCAATACGTAGGCTAGAAGCAGACAGTGCTAAACATGGATAAATATGAGCTTATTGTGGATTACAAAGTCCACATGTAAACAGCAAGGAATACATTACTGTGAGCTCCACATGTAATCATGGAGAAAGTGAGCTCGGGCAAAACGATGAATTAAAATGGGCATTTTTAGTCAAGCTATTTGTATCTGTTAATTTGTGTAAATTCATTTATGCTACACCAACTGGCTCGTGGTAAAAACGCCATCAACGTTAACCGCAAAACATGACACACCGTTGGCCTTATGATCACCAACTGTAACCAGAGTGCCGATTTACGAATCAGACTTGATACATGGATCAATGATAGAGTATTCAATTCCAGATTGGGCAGGATGGTGGCCCAAGTAAGATTTAGGTGACTGGCTTCTCACGGTATTCATAGCTCACATCAAATTCGCTGATAGCATACATTGATTGACTGGATTACTACACACGTGCATTACTAGCTTAGCAGAAGACGAGATACTGACTACCAATGATCGTTCAGCTGTATACAACTTCGCTGGTATTAGTCACCTCGTACACATTATACATGCTTAGCAAACAAACACGACTAGGTTCGGTGACTGGTATACCAACAGACATGCCAGTATAGCAGGCTATGCTTGAGGCTGATGTCAGTGACAAGCTATAATCACCTGCCTACGTGCTTAGCAAACTAGCTTGAGCTCGAGTTCACTGACTGCTTACCCACAAAACGTCCACATTACGTGCTTAGCGGAGAACCTGAGGCTGACTGTGCTCTCATTAGCGGTTTACTGGTGCGTGGGTGATCCTAGAAGTCAACGACGGTGTCTTTAAGAAGCCAGCTCCCAGACTGCTCTTTGGTGTCTCAGGTGAGTGGTGTACTCGGGTGTTGACTGGTAGCCAACCACGAGGTGCTCACGCTGTGGAGTTCACCACGGTTGAAGCAGTGTGTCAAATAAGCATTTTGGCTGGGAATCAGCTACATTCAAGTACAGGAGAGTGTTGGACATATAGTCAGTTTGTAATCCATCTCTGAGTTCTATTTTTTAAAAAGCAAACTCTGAAAATTAAGTGTTTTTTGTTATAATCTTTCGACGTGAAGTTTTACTCCAATACTGGCACAATCCAGTGAACAACTCGTAACTTACATCTTTCGTGTTTCCTAGCGGTATCGTTTGCATCAGCCGGTATCTCCCGAATGATCATTTCTTGGAATTGGGAAGAGGTTTTCTTGTTTTGGAGATTATAACGCTGTTAAGGCAGCATTATTGGCTTGATACGATTTGTGTTGAGGAAAACTAGACAGTGCTATGAACGCTGTAGCGAACATGTATGATTTGGCCGGCCGTGCCGGGCCGTTCGGCATCGCACTCATGGACACGGCACGGGTGAATCCGCTCCTCTACCCGGCTGCCTATCCAGCCTCACTCCCCGTAAGCCTTTCATCCGCGGCAGTTCTCAGGCCGCCAACATCCACCCTCATCTTTCCTCCCGTGGTAGCAGCCAAAAAGACTGGATTCTCCATTGAGGACATTTTGCACCCCTCACCCTGTGGGGAGAACGGGGAGAGCCGCGAGGACGGTCGATGTGGTCGTGGGGCGACCGCGTCGAAACACGGCAGCGTCGGGGAGGCAAAGTGTATCTTTTCGTCAAGGTTGCTTCAAACATCGGCAGCTAGAACATTCTTTCGGCTAAATGGTAATTGATCAACTTTATTTGTTTAGATATTTACCATTAACCTCTTTTCACTTCTTTTTACTTGACTGCTTCTGTTACACCAGGATGCATGATGTGTGTGTTGTGTTGTGTTGTCATTAAGCATTTTAGAAAGACTCTGCTAAGCTCGAAACGCCATTAACAGTCTTTTTAATTTATACCACGGGTTCTTTTGGTTGGTAAGCAGTTTAAAACAGCTTATTCTTTTTTTTTCTCACGAGTACAATGAAAGGAAAAATGCAATAGTTTCGTCCTTAATCTTAGGGCTTTGTCATGCGAAGAAATGTCTAATTGCAACGCGGAGACACTGCATGCAAAAACAGGGCCCAAGTAGCGCTGCAGACGAAATTTCGACGGTTAACTATCCCCAAGAAAAATTATTGGTGACCATTTATGTTGAAATTATCTGGAACTGATCACCTTTAAATCTCCCCGTTTCACACAAGGCCAAAATTAACTCGAACTTGAAAAACAATAATAATTTGTGATTTACCATTTCTTTCCGCCACGCAGGCTGCAGCTCAAAATCGTATCAATGTTATAAACATCGGTTTGAAAAAAGTCAAGGGTAGAAATAAAGTGTGCATTTTAAATTTTTAAATGCTGACTGTC
This sequence comes from Marthasterias glacialis, assembly GCA_911728455.2. Classification (NCBI taxonomy): domain Eukaryota; kingdom Metazoa; phylum Echinodermata; class Asteroidea; order Forcipulatida; family Asteriidae; genus Marthasterias; species Marthasterias glacialis. The sequence goes on along the minus strand of OU452239.1, from coordinate 12,172,874 downwards.
TGTTGTTTTCTACACCAAGTGACATCTTGAGAAAACCTGTAATGCAAAAAGTAGCTGTGGCATTTGATCGTTTTCCATTCTAAAAGCAAACACAAGTGATTTTTGTCAAAACAGAATTTATGAAACTAATTCCAGTAAACCGAAGTTGGTTAAAAATGTTCACTTGAGGTTTATGGATTGTTTCAATTATTCACAAACATTGGTGAGTTGCACACATATTTTTTACAATAGAAGTACATTATTATAATGTAAAAATAACAAATGTTCAAAATATCCATCATGGTAATTATAAATACAAAAACGGTGAGATTTCTTTCTCAGAAAGTTTGCAGTTAAAATTATCTCAGTAAGAGGGAGGATATGGAACCCCAAAATACTTGTTTTGAAATGTGAGTATAATCCTCGAATGCTAAAGTTGACGATTTTGAAACTTATCGTGGTGGTACTTTACTCTACGAGAGAAACAAAACTGCAAAAATTAAACAGTTTTTAACCACTTCCCTTTTTCAAAGAAATACACTGCTTTTTGAAAAAAACAAATCTAATAAATAACATTTTCATAATAATAATGAAATTGATTCGAGATGAACATTCTGTTTTTTGTTAGATTTTTATAATGTCTTATAGTTAAAACAATTCCGACGCGCGATAGAGACAAAAATGATTGCACCGAAAAATTGTTATAATATTTAAAGTAAAATAAACTTCGTAACAATGTAAACAAAACAAGTGAAAGTCTAACCATTTTTAGAGGCTGGGCATTATTTGTAAATGACCATAACACGTTTCAACAAACACTCGGTTCAGTCTGTAATCAAACTAAAATAAGACAGTCGTATTTAGGAATAGTAACTTCATGGTAATACGTTTCACGTAAAAAAAAAGTTCCACTAGTTCAGACATGCTTTGCCGTTTCAATTATACAATAACATTTTTTTTCATTTTATTACAGCGAGTTTATTACAGTAAAAAAAAGATAAAAAAAATATTATCAACAGGAACAGGTGTTTGAAGTCATCAACCTCTGACAAGAGTCTTAAAATATTGATTAATTAATCTCATTAGCACATGGAGCACGCAGAACAATAGGATCTTGAAACAATACACTGCTCATGTGATTAGCTTCAATTAGGGTCACTTTCCATGGTATAACAACCCCGGGGTGGCTCGTGCCGGGCGAGGTGAAGGCGGGGCGGTGGGGCTTTGTAGTCCGGTGACGGCTAGGGGCAACGCGGTCGAAATCATGCTAAATGGCCCAGGTACTTCCGCAGCGTGATTGGAATCAAAATAAGGTGGAACACGATGCACCTGATGATGAAATGATCCCCTTTATGCCGTGTATGTGTATCACGTGATTTAAATTTCAACCAATCACAAAAGCTCTTACAAAACTTTGTTCATACGTAAATCACGTGACATTAGCGTGAACCTATACGATTCCTTCAGAGATAACCGTTTTTAAACAACGACCATTCACAGTGCACCAATCACGATAACCGATATTACCAGTTGCATGAGGTGCAACAGGTAATGACAATACGATTTTGAAATCTGTCAGCCCTTTTGACAAATTTGATTCCGCGAAGGTTATTTCGGATTAATTAATAAAAGCAGATTGACTTTTTCAATTAACGAGTCACACCTGTTTATTAATGCTAACAGTTTCTGCAGAACTGCAGTGTGGGTTACTGAGCTCTTTTATTCTACATAAAGGAGTTATTAAAAAAAAAATGTGTAAATTAATGGCACAAATACGTCAAGCTGGAATCAGTTTTTAAACTATTTATATGGAGAAACTCACATACTGAGGATTAAAGACACACGGATTAGAGAACTGATTGCCTGAAATGAAAACTTGTCCCTTTCGGTTCATTTGGGTCACCGAAGGAGATTCATCTACGACTTCTACATTTTTAGATTAATAAAAAAAAGTGATTCGTATAATAATACTGACACGAAATACATAACGGTGTTCGTGCTGTATCAAAACTTTATGATTTTCCTCAAGATAAAAAAAGAAAAAACAAAACACATGTTAATATCAAGTTGTTCTACGAACACAACTATTCCCTAGTTAGAACTAGGTAAAACGGTAACAAACACGTGAATAACTTTCGTATATGGATTCTATTGGTTCAGAAAAGAATTGGGAATGGGATACATGAGAGTCTTGATGATTCGAACAGTGTTCTATGCTCACGTTTTCCTGCGTACTTATTTACTTATGATTTAGTGGGAGAAATGATTTAGACTTATGCCTTTGAGACCTACATATCCTATCATATTTTTCTTCCTGTAGGCATTAAGCTCTTTTCTTAAATGTAGACACTTCCTGGTATTTACTATCTGTTGAGGGAGACTATTTCAGTCATTGGTGATTCTCTGAGAAAAGAAGTTACATCTTTACCCAATATTCTTGTTGAGAGTTGGTTTTATTCAGCTTAAAAGAGTGACCCCTTGTGTGGTGCTCCTGGTTATCTTGAAAAATGTCCTGCTGTCTATATGTTCTAATCCCTTAACCAGCTTTAAACGTTTCAATCAAGGTTCCTCTGTGTACAAGTTTAAAGTTTGTCTTTTAGTATCTGCTAGTCTCCCCCCCCCCCCCAAAAAAAAAGATTTTAATCACAGAAATAGTCGCACTGCAAAAACTGGGGGTGTTAAATTGGTTTTCTTGGTATCTATATGTGACAACACCGACATGGTGTTAGTTATCCCCATTGCTTTATCGTTGGTAAAATTAACACCATGTTGGTGTTATCACATATAGATACTGAGAGAATCAATTTAACACCCCAGTTTTTGCAGTACTGTAATACCCATAAACCTACTCAGTTGTTACTAATTCATACACATGTAAAAATTCAACCTTTCTCCAGTGATATCAACACTGTCCCTATGTTATATACATTATCGTTGCAGAACAAACCGTCATGTCACAAACTCTATAGGCCAAGATAGATTGGTGCAGTCTAAAAATGATGTGTAAATGACTGCGTTAACACCGCGACCTCTGAGGAATTTACCGCTATTTAGTGCATTATAGCGTTGGTAGTTTAACCTTTATAAATTAATTGGAAAACATGTTGTAGATTTGTAGATGTTTGGCTACCAATCACTGTGGTACATCACAGAGGAGAATCAACCTCACATATTATATCAATAGTTGCGGGGCGAGCATCTTATTTATTTTATTCTAAAAAAGTAATGACAACAAATTGAAAACAAAAACAATGTTGTTTTCTTTTGTTTCGATTTTATTTTATTTGAATTCCAGGCAATTTAATATGGTTCCATAAAAAAATGTTTCGTCTGGGGTCGAAGCTATTCCCAAACTGCGTATTAGTGTGATTTTGTTTTTGAAAAGGAAAGTAAAATATAAACTTTTCCAAAAAGTTTATTTAAAAATAAAATAAATAAAAATAAATAAATAAAAACATCAATAAAAACGATCGTTTTTATTTTCACAAAGAAAAATCAACCTACAATTTTATTCTCTGTGCAGGGTAGCATAATTATTACGAGAAATGCTACCAAAATCTTAGTTGGTCACGTTCCCTATCTGCAGTGGCAAAATAATGAGTATTAACTCTCATTAAACAAAAAAGGGGGGTCAGACTACTCTTTCATATCAGCCTCGATTTGGTTACATCAATTTGAATAGACCTTATACACACAACGTCATTTTAGTAGGGCGCGCTCAAATATAGAGGTAAGGTTTGCTACTTCTTTGGCTCAGAGCTGCCCGTACCTATGGCAGTTTCGAAACCACGGCTTAGGTTTGAATAGACCTTTATCATGGTGCGGCCATCTTGATTTTCTTCCATTCAAACCAATGAAACCAAACCGAGGCTGGAAGGGCAAATAGTCTGGTTCCTTTTTGTACAATGAATATTAGCATATTATAATGAATACAATGAATATTAGCGCAATATATTACTGTTATTAGATACAGGGAACATGACCAAGATGGTTGCAGCATGATAAATGTCTATGTAGCTCGGACTTAGCCTCTGCCGGCCTGCTTGAAGTCCTATACCGAAAGCGTACGTTTCTAAAACTAATGACGAAACCCAAGCCGGAGCCTTGATCTCTAAATGTAAAAGAGTGAAATTTTCACTCTTTCGCCTGAGTGGTCTATTTTTTGGCTCGTTCAAGAGTAAAACTCACTGTGCACCGCCCTTTTTGAGTCAAACTGAAGCGAACTTCACTTTAATTCAAGTTGAAAATACCCGTCTTTTACTCCAAAAAGAGTTGACCGCCATATGGCTCTTTGCAAGAGTGGCATGGCGGACAAAGCGATTGGGTTTTCACTCTTTTACATGAAAAGAGCTGTTTCGAAAAAGACAATGGGTGCCTTTTCCATTGTTTCATCATCGCTCTGCCTATAAGATGGCGGCGTGATGACGTCAATGCTTAAGGATCCATTGCGGGATAAGAACTAAACCAAGATGGCTGCGCTACGATCAATTTGAATATCATCTAAGGTATGAATTATACCAAAGTGAACCTGACCAGCCCAGTGCTTTTACAGAGACCTATCCAAACAACCTTACACGATGTAACAACCCCTCGGGCTGCCAGAAACTTTCCCAAAATAACTATAAATAGACCGACTTTTGTTTTATTATTTCGCCGTAGAGTAAACTCACATTTACAGAGCGGATATATATTTCTTGCCTATGGCTAATGTGGTGCATGGGAAATATCTGGTTTTTCCGGTCTGTGGTAGATGACAACGCGAATTCGGAGAAGTTTCTTTTTATAGGAGCGTAATTTGTTTATTCTGAACTCTTCATCTACATAACCCTACCTTTTTATAAAAAGGCATGATCGTAATCGTTTTGGGAGAAACTAAATGAACTAAATGAAACATTTAAATCTGGAAACACACGTCTCATGAGCTTGATGCAAATCAGTTGTCCTAAAAAGCTGTCTCCGAAACTGCCGTGTATGAAGAAATGTTCCCCAAACATATTTCTTCTTACCGCAATGAAGCAAGTTGAAATAAGGACATGAGCGAGCGATAAAAAGCCGACAAAGCAACAACAAAAATGTTTATTGATTTACTGAAAAAATCCACCACGTGCATAGTTGATGTGGACATTTTCACAACAGGTTGAACAGTTTTTGATGAAATATAGAAGAAAGAAATGAGTCTACTTCAAACAATGACAGTAAGGGTTATGTGTTTGAAGTGAAGAGACGATAACAAATTTTCAAGAATGTAGACGAATTATTCATCAACCCGATTTGCATGCTTTGGCCACATAAGAGACCCAAAACACGTTCTGCTAGAAACAGTTATCTGGGAAAAATAGCCATCATTGCCAACGGCACCTTCTACCTGGATTACCAAAGACTCCTGCTGGAGTGGAGAGTGAGAATTCGTAGAGCCAATCCTTCGGGACATTGGTGCAAAATTGATTGATTGAGACGAATGTTAATATAAAACATACTTTCATTGCGAAAACCCTCTCCAAAATGATGACAGATTATGTTGAGATATTAACATGAATAATTTCCTTCCTACAAAAGAGAGACGTGCATTATTTGATACTCTATCAATTTTCAAAGCACGCGGGAGATTCATTTTCTAGCAATTTTAATGGAGTGCCTTCGGTATGGGACGCCCTGCTTCCAAACACAGCACGGGTGAAAAGAGCTAAGTACACGGTCGAGCTTTCCCGCTCTGCACGGTACCGTAATTCTGGAGCGACTATATAGTTGACAATGGGAACCAAACGGTTTGCTCATGCATTTGCTTTCGTTCTCCAAGTAATTAATATTCGCTGGGCACTTAAGAAAAATAGTTACCCCTTGGAACTTTTCTTTGTGTGACGTGACCATACACCAGTGTACATTAGGAAACAGTTTTATGAGCTAAGTATGTGTAATGGTTATTGTGCATGTATCACCATTACATTTCACGCTGTTCGATTGGCAAGTGACACAAGACATTTCAGCGCCCTTCGCTCTGTTTCTTCCCCAGCGATGTTCTTCACCGTCTCTGCATGAGGGACCAATTATTTCTTTCTCGATGATTTCTCTTTTGGTTGGCGATAATTTAGCCCAGCCCTCCCTTCGCGGGTCGCCCGAGACTGTCTGTCCTTCACCCCGGCCGGCCGACCGGGGCCAAGCCTCGCGTACACCGTTTGCCTCCCACCCCCTGTAACTTCGAGATAACTTACAATATTCCATGATCCACAATGTTACTTCTATTTCTTTTTTTTAAAGTTAAAAATCTGGCTCCTTCAAGAGACTTATTGCATCGAGGCATATAAACATAAAAGTTTCAATTCAGGCTTTTCAGTGCAAAATATCGTCAGACATTCTTTTGTAAATATCAACCGTAGAAACTGCTCATCGTGACACTAACATTTATTCTCTTCATAAAACAGCCGTCTACGCAAACAAAATGTCCCTTAGGCTGTCAAGTTAGTGTAGAGTCGCGCTGTTAGACTATTTTATTTGCTTGAAATTATTCCAAGTGCTGATAGGTTTGCCCTTTATGCCCCGATTTGAAACCGATCAATTCGAAGAATAACGGGGAATCGCAGTTGCCTCCGAGGTTACGAATGGTCCAAGTCACAAGTCAAATAAAAACTACAGTCTCTAACTGCAGCGTAAAGAATCATATTAAACAACGGTAGTTTACCAGGCGATCAGTAATGCATTTGCATTGCCAACTTCACTTTAAAGCACCTTGCTAACATTCAATGACTGTCAAAGATCAATATCCACACTTTATTTGAACCCACATTATACATAAAATAATGAAACTGTAAACATTTCAGCTCAATCGGTTATTGGAGTCACGAGAAAATAATGAAAAATCCTTCAATTTTTTAACCTTTTTTCAAACATTAAGTTTTGGTCTCGCAAAATCAAAATCCCTTGTTTTATTCATCTCTCAATAACCGCATAGCACATCAGGCAACAATATTTCAAGGGAATTTTTCCACCCTATCTTTATACCATGTAAGTTATATGTTAATAATAGTTTCAACCTTAAGAGTCATGTAACATGAGGTATCTTACAATTATTAACAATCACCAAGAAGGAAACACAAATCTTTACTTTTCACATAGTTTTCATGGGGAAGTAGACGCCGTTAGACAAAATAACTCATATGCTACAAAAGTGCTCCTTTTGCACGCAGCGCGATCGGTTGCCCCCAAGGCGCCTCTTTAACATTGACAAGGCCCTTTAGATCGCAGTTTTATTGCACAATCAGGCGAGGATCCAGGCGTTGGTCCATGGGGGTCCAGACCCCTCCTTGCTCTCGACGACTTCATTTTATTAATTTTGATTTACTATAAACTTTCACCATCGCACAATAACAACCTAGCAATCTTTTTATACAGACCTAAATCACCACGACCTTTCAATTAGTTTAGTGGTTTTTTCGTTTTTGTTTTACCCCTCCCTGGTAAAATTCATTGACCCGCGCCTGACCGTAGGTCAGTGTAAACAAAAACTGCACATACCGAAAAACAAGAAAAACCCCAAACTATGGACGTCAGTCTGCTTTTCATTATTTAGAAATCTGAAAAGCAGCTATCCACTCCTCTATAAAAAAAAATTAGAAGAACTTAACACCATAACAGAGCCGACATCACAATAGTTTTCCATATAATAATAATATATGGTAAATGCATACAGTTTTTGGAATAAGTGATTTGACTCCTTGATCTGTTCAACGACGCAAGCCACGTTGCTGATATTTTTTGGAGTAGCGCTGTGTGTTTCATTTCGTTTTAAAATCAGCGAGACAACCTGACAAACTTGACAAGGAGCTGTCGACCAAGGAGACGCGTTTCTTCGCACCCTCGCACCGCTGCTAATCAGGTCTCCATGTTGTTACATAAAACTCACTAACTAGCGACAGATCCGGCCAAATCTACACCAAATGTTACGAATACCCAGAAGTTCTTGACCTTAAAAAATGTGTTCCGGTGGGCCCAGGTCACGCGCACTCTAAAAACCACAGTTTTACAAACATGTAGACAATGATAAACTCGCCTTACTCTGCAAGATATGAGGCTGCACGCGTTCTTTCACCGTCTCCGCGCCGGACCGCAACGCCGGGGCCCATTGCGTTTTCACCCGGTGGTCCGTGTACTCAATTCGTTGTCAAGTCAGCGTGTAACCCGTAGGTCGGGGTTCGTCAGCGGGTCGCACTTATTGTTTTCTAATGATTTTTGGATGGGTTTTAGCCGAATCGGTCTTGACAATAATGCGTTCGGAGGAGCCAGGTTAACCGTTTGAGGTCTAGCTTGGATAAACACTGTTTTAGTTTATACGAACTTCATGTAGACAAGGGGGAGCACAATTGTTTTGACTCGAGTTCTTATTTCGGGATCTTCTTTTTTTTTTTTACATGCCACACAAGTCTATTCCTCATATCCCTAAAGAAGCATGTGGCAGCAATAATCCACCGTACATAATGCCAAACTTAAAGGGACACATCGCCTTCAGATCTCTTAAAATTTTGCTGTTGTAACAGCTTCATATCCTTTTCAAGATTTGTAATTAGTGAGTAGTGACTAGAGAAAAAAACCAACTGACTGCTTTCTGCCCCTCCCTCTTTTATTTCTTTCCACTTCACTGCTTTTGTTACTCCAATATACTTGTATGTGTGTGTTGTGTTGTCATTTAGCCTTTGAGAAAGACTATGCTAGGGTCGAAACGTGAGGCCATTAACACATTGTTTGCATTTAGAAAAACCCTACATACATTCGCCTCTGGAAATACAACCGTCAGAACCACACACTACAAAGAAACATACGGTCCGCCATTTTGTGAAGTCAAAAAGTTGGTTCAACAAAATGGCCGACCGAAATTAGACCCCCAAAACCCACACAATTTCAAGGGATGTTTATATGAATCAATATATTCTACTTTCCAACCATATTAATTTTTTTTATAAAAAACGCATTTTATAGCCCAAAGCGCCCAATCGCAACTAAAGGGTCCATTCAAATGTAATGTTACTTTGACTACATTATTCAATGTACAAGCTCACTGTTTCCATATAAAAAAGGTATTTTATAAAATTAGTACTATGGATACCAACGTGCTATATTATGAAATGGTGTCTAAAAAACTAAGCCCTACACAATGAAGTAAAACAAGTAAAAAAAAAAAACACCTTTTTTGCGAAAAAGTAAATTGCCCACTTTTTACCCTTTCACACCTTGATCGAGGTAAACATTATTGTATAAATTAACTGACGCTACATTAGTATGCATATGACTGTATAAACGCAGTATATTTTGATTGTCAATTAATTAAATTTTTGTTTAAAAATATTGTATCATAATGTGAGGCGAAAGCTTCAGTTTACGATTTTAAGAGTGAAGCATGATTCATTCACATTAACAAAGCAAATGACCTTCTCATTACCTGCAGATCCGCTTCGTCACCATTTCAACCCAGGCCCGTACCACCACTCGGTCAGTACCGGGGGCGGCTACGGAACCACGCAGTGTACATCTACTTTATCACCCGCCTCCATCAGCGTACCGATCCCGGTGCCGGTATACCTGCGGGGAAAGTCTCCGAGTGGCTCACCCCACGATGCCGCACGCTCGGCCAAGAAGTGCCGGCGCAGTCGCACCGTGTTCACTGAGCTGCAGCTCATGGGTCTAGAGAAGCGATTTGAACGGCAGAAGTACTTGTCCACGCCGGACCGGTTGGAGTTAGCGGATACGTTGGGGTTGAGTCAGTTGCAAGTGAAGACGTGGTATCAGAATCGAAGAATGAAATGGAAAAAACAGGTGCGGACTTTCAAAAATCTAATTACGCTGCACATTTTAGAATGCTCAAATACTTAAGTCAACTTTGACACCAACGTTTGGTTGTATTTATTAGTATCGTCAAATTCAGCGGATCAATATTTTAATAGAATAAAATAATAATTTCGCGTCATAACAACCCCAATGGTTCTGTGACATATTGCCATGACTTTACAGCTCATAACCCCCCATCCTAAATTAAACTTGAGCTTTCAATCTCCCATTATCTGACCTTTGACCCAAAGTACACTAACCCCCGTTACCCTTAGAATGAATCAACATCTATTGAGATGACGCTCCAGGCAGCATGACAAAAATTACAAAATATTAAAACGCCTACCTAAAAACGAATTTAACCAAACGCAAGAAGTTTTTTTTCTTTCCAAACACCATAATCTGATATGTAAATATTATTGGACTGAGACAATAGACCGATTGCGCGACCCGCGTCACGTGACCTATTGTGGGTAGTAAATGTAAACAAACACGACGTCCTCCATAGGAAAGTGCGGTACGATACATGATGATTGTTGCATTTCTTTATTCGATCGAGGCTTTTCTTTCTCAAAATCTGTGAAAAAAAATTCCAGAATTTGTACCAGAGACCGTCGAGTGGCTAACTAAAGCCAGTAAGGACAGTTTCAGCAAGTTTTGGAAATTGTACAAGTAACGCGTAAATGTGCACGATGTGTACTACCTAGTGCACGGCGGAACGTTTGGATCAGAAGACCGCGTCACACACTTTTCAACACAAGAATTTCACAGTTTTGAAGCTGAAAACCTCCAAAGAAATTGCTTTCCAAAACTGTGTGATTCCTTTGCCTATTTGAAATTTTGCAAGGCTAGGTATAAATGCTCACTTTTCCAACGTTCTTTACCTTTTTTAAAGTGATTCAGGCCTACATTACAAACCCCCCCCCAAAAAAAAAACAAAAAAAAACAAAAAAAAAACAAAAACAAAAACAAACAAACATGCGGGTGGCTACATAGTCGTCCAACGCCGGTAGTGCATAGAAGTAGAATACTGGTAGTTTATGAAACAGTAATGTGATTAATATCAATTTCACAACATACAACTTTGATAAAATGGCTTAGTATCTGTGTTATTATTACCAAAAGCCGATTTTTAGTGTGACTCTGTCGGTCAACGGCATGTAATTGCACGCAGTTTGCCATCAGCTCAGATGACGTATTACCCATAATAGGTCACGTGATGACGTGTAAACATTGGTCGAGCAATCGGTCAATTGCATTTGGATGACCTTTTGCCAGTGTATTATACAAAAAGGAATCTTATCACTACGTACTTTGGCGTCACAGTCATATTTTTAGCAAGCCTCATTATGCAATCTCTCTGCATGCTACATGTATGATTTCGCTCTTCCCTTTCAAACAAACTCTCTAGAAAAGGTATTATTGTACCTTTGGTTAGCTGTCAATCGAGTCATCTCGATTCCTTCGGGCGGCTAAGCGTCGAAAATTCAAAATATTTTAAAACTGCCATTGCATTTTTAGCGTGATAGGAAGTTCATACACAGTGCTAAATCGGATTGTTTTTTTTTGTGGCTTCATGTTCACAGGTTCTCCAAGGAGGTAGTCAAGAGGCACCCACCAAGCCAAAAGGACGACCAAAGAAGTGTGACCTTCACGAATCCGTGACGTCACCGTCTCCACTGATGTCACCGTCAGCTATGGCATCACCTCCTGCGTCACCGGCTTCATCTTGCTACAGTGATTTGTCATCAGAACTTCACAGTGTGCAACAGCAATGTAATGTGGACACATGAGAGAAATAGTGAACTTTTGAAAACAAAGACCTGCTGTACAGAGAACTGCACGAACCAATTAATTATCAAAATTACAAACACGCGCGCGTCGATGTTTTTATAAGCAAAGAGTCAGGCATAGACACAGACACGTGATTGAAAATGCAAATGAACCGTTAATGTTTACCACCAAGTGATACTGCAACGTCTACTCGAAATAATCTCAGGAAGTTAACACAAGACAGTTTGCATGAATGTTGTAAAATTAGTATCCTTTGGTAGCCAAGTTGTGAATGTGTGATTGCGGGATCCACTGAGTAGCCGTGACATACCCAGCACAGTAAAACTTTTGACAAGAGAACAGTAGATCTCCACACAATACAGAACCTTGAGACATTCTGGTGACCCAAGTCCACAATGCATGACCAAGTGTTGACCCAGCCCCAAGACCAAAACAGTTACGTTCACACTTTGTACAAAATCTACGACATGCTGTGAACCCAAGTCCACAATGCATGCCCAAGTATGGACATAAAGAACGAAATTATCACGTCCACATCTTCGACCCAAGTCCACTATGACCAAGTATGGACGTAAAGAACAAATTCATCACCGTGTCCACACTTTGCACAATCTTCGACATGATGTGACCACAAGTCCACAATGCATGACCCCGTGTTGACCTGTGAAACAACGTAATTACGTGAACACTTAACAATATTCGACATTCTGTTGACACACGTCCGCACACAATGCATACTTTTCCAAGTGTGAACCTTGGATCAAAAGATGTCCACAATTTGTAGAAACTCCGAGACTGTTTGTACACACCCGTCCACAACACATTTGAACCTTGGAACAACATAATATCCGAACAATATGATTTTGAGAAACTCTGTGGACACAAGTGTGAACCTGGGAAAAGTAGTGTCCTTTGTAGAATCTCAGAGACGTTTTGTGAACACGCGTCCACAATGAACGTACAAACGACGTCCACACAATGTATGTGTGGGCACATAATTATTCACAATGGATTACACACCAATGGATCCCAGATCGACCACAATGTTCACACAATGTGGGATCTCTTTACATCCACATGTTGATTTTATAAACTGCAAAAAAAAAAAAAAAAAAAAAAAAAAAAAAGCAGAAAAGGGATTTTCAAAGTGGTAGTTGTCGCAAAATGAGATGGATTAGTTACAGATCACAATGTCAAGAAAAGGTCTGAAAACAATTTATGGCAGAAATTGGAAACATCTTTGAAATTATTTTGTCGTATGTAGTAGACTCCCTTGAGAAAGATGTGAACATGTTTCAGTTTGATGTTTTGGTGTAATAGATATGACCATGTTGGAATGGTAATGGTTAAAATGGCGGCCGCACCATTGATATCTTTTCTATCAATGTTTTAAAGTTTGAAACGGCAATGAGAGAACCAAACAGTCCATCAAAATAAAATAAAAAAAGTGTAAATAAACAATCTAATATTGCTCGTGTTCTGTTGTTGAAAACGGTTTTTGTATATTTAGATGTATAAAATATCTTGACTTTTGTTAATATTAATTCCCGTTATGATAGCAGATATAAATATATCGATACACAAGTCAAACTTGCGGACCACACATATTTTCTATGCTAACTTGGACCATACGGCTATTTTTACGCCAGTCCGGTGAACCGCACGTGAACTGTCGATATCCGCCATTTTAAATTGCGTACAGTTGTTATAGTTGTAGTTAAAATGTTGTGCAAACCCATTTATCCTTAAGTACTATCTACATGTAAAACAGTGAAAACCACTCGTTTGTCCGCCATACCACTCTTTCAAAGAGCCATAATGGCGGACAACTCTTTCTTAGAGTGAAAGACGGATATTTTAAACTTGAATCAGAGTGAAGTTCGATCAAGTTTTACCCCAAAAGGCTGATGCAAAAGAGCTATACACCACACGGGAGAGAGTGGAAAGAATGACAAAATATATATAAATGGAAATTGAAATTAATTAAAATTCAAATTTAAGGTTTCACAAAATTGTGTTTGATGCACATGACATTAGGGTCATTGGCAATAATTATAACACCACTGGTGTAAATTGTTTCTTCACTTTAACATTTTCCCCCTATATTTATTTTTCGAATGACCTCCCATCAGAATGTATGTCAGGTGTAATTTATTAGATTAAATCTCGAGAAACCTATACTTGGACTCACAAAATTGAATTATTTTGTTTGTCTTTTGATAATTTATTGACTTTATTTAATGTGTCTGTATGGCATACATCAAGCCGCTGGCTCTTGTAAATGAAAATGTCAAACTCACCCAAGAAATTATTTTGTGATTATGTTGGTCTGAATGAAATTGCGTACTAGGCATGCGCAACTAGTCCCTCTAGCGGTGAGCATACGCGATGGCCCAAGGCGGGAGCAGTTTGTATGAACTTTATAAAGTCATAGGTCGACAAGTATGTTTTATAGACTCGGTGGAATTATGTTCCCTATTCCAAGTTGACACAATCTGCGACTTTCTTTTCTGGCAAGAAGAGCGCCCTCACTGCCGTGCTCGGAGCGGATGACGCAGATGCCGCAAAGACCCTTTAAGTTTTTAGTTAAAAAGAGCATAATAGAAGAATGAAATAAGCAGTGTCAGATAATTGGAATTATTTCGACGAATTTTGAGAACATAAATGTCAAGTTTGTTTTATGAATATAGTGTAGTATGTTTATATAGAATTTACTCGTAATTGTTTCGAATGATTGTTTACCGAAAAATTAATGATCTCTAATCTTTGGCAATGCAGTAAAAGAGATTTTGTACTGAATTTTGAAATCACATAATAAGGCAACTGAAAAGAAACACCAAAGTCTATAAATATTTAGTTTCCTCTGTTGTTCATTTTTTTTCTCAACCGTGTTTAGATTTCTCCAACTTTTCACCGCGTTTTAAATGGTAATAATCAAACGAGTCTTTTGTACATAGTAACTTTATTCAAACCAGGCATTGTAATTATTATAAATATTTTCTCTTGACCCAGTTAATAAATTGAACAGAATAAAAAAACATAAAACTTTGTTTTGTGACATGCTTGTCTGTGTTTTTACATGTAAAAGTTCACGAGTAAAGTCGTGTTATTGGTAAAGATTTCTTGGCTGATTAATTACACAGATTGTTATTGTAATTTTTGTTTAATTGTCTTGCACTATCAAATAATTTGAAAAGTTAAGCTGACATAAAATAATGTTGCTGTATGGAGTGTTGGATTCAGTGTTTCTTACGGCGTGAAGTCGACTTAAATAATAAATCTTTGGCTCATGGAAACATCTCACGCCCCGCGGGGCAATTTAGTCAAACGTTTACAATTTCCCCTTCGAGTGGGGACGAATTAGTGGAGGCGGGACATTTTCAGCCAATCGAAATTCCAGGTCAACGCGCTGTGAATTTGCAGTGACACCCACCACCAAGTTCAACTGTATCTTTGGCTATGGTTGATGAGAACCCAGTGTGACGTCGCGACCTCTGGAGGCCAACTCGACAATAATTTCTGAAAAGTTGAAATGATTGAAGCATGTATATGTAACTGTCTCGTTGGGAAAGGGAAGGGAAATTTAATGCTAACCCTTCACTGTACAATAATCTATCCATACAGGTGAGGAAGTCATGGGTGACAAAACGGTCTGAAACTAAAATCAGTGTGGGAGGAAAATGACGGTAATTTCACACTTGGGTAGAAAATAATTTCTTTATATATATCTGGAGAAGATAACAGCTTTATTTTTCACCAGACAGGCATATTAAAGTCTGAATTCAACTAAAAGTTTGAAATTTCCCACGCCTGTTTATAATAACTTTCTGGAACATTACCATTAGGTGTTCACGTTAGTCTAGAAAACACAGGAAAACGGTTTTTGCTATCTATCCAATAAAAACATATCACTGTATAGTGAATTGAAATGTAGATTTAAATCCCCGGCTCAACATTGGTAAGAAGAAAAACACAAGTTCACAGATTTACATGTATAAAGATAATGACGGTAAAACATTTTTCCTTGAAATATTGCTGCCTGAAGTGTTATCGGTTTTAAATAATAGATGGAATAAGATCCAAAGTTAATTTCCGTCTCAGTGAGACCAAAACTCTGCCTATAGGTATGCGTACAAAAATACTGAATGCATTTGTAACGTTTTCTCGCAAATGAAACAACGAAATAAGGAGAACGTTTTCACAGGTTGGTTTTATTGTAAAATAATATTTTGATTTGTGCAAAGAATGGAAGCATTTACAGACAGTTTACAAATGTTGAGCTGGGGATTTAACTGGTACCTGGCCAATGTAATAACATATGCTTCCGGAAGCAATGTTTATTTAAAGTGGGTCGTTGTAAACAGCTGGCCAAATAGTTCCCATTGCAAGCTAACAAAGCATAGCATCACATGATACACGGATCGAAGGGGGTGGAGTTAAGGGGGCGGGGAGGTGTAACGATCATGAAAGAGATCATCCTTCGTGGCATGAGAGTGAGATGGCCGGAGGAACGAGAGCCCAGCCCGGCAGCTGAAACGATTCAGCCCGGTGACATGGTTGCAATTCGATTCGGAACAGGTTCAGAGTCAAAGTTGCAGTGCATCTAACGGCTGTTTGGTACCGGTTGAGACAAAATGCGTTCATAAAAGTTTTAAGTTCATCTAAAAACATAATGAATGTTTAGGAAAAACTGGATTTGTGTTAATGTTTTATGACAGTTTTTTTGCAATAACATTTCTGTTCGGTGTGAGTGCCAAATGAACAAACAAAAACAACCAATCAACCCAACAAACAAACAAACAAACAGGAACAAAAATATAAACAAGTGTTTTTCACAAAGTAAAAATGTATCAAAACCTACATTTTTGTTCCCATTAAATTATCTGTCTTTAACGTTTAAAGCCGGTCATCCATTTCGAGTCTTTGTGCCGAAAGCGCAATTCTCAAAAGCTACTTATCGAAAACAAAACAAACTTAAAAAAAAGAAAAAGTGGAGCTCTGAATGAAGCTGTTTTTCTCAGGCAAAGTAAAATATTTTCTCGCACTCAAAGTCTCGTTTTCACGTGCCTATTTTGAGAACAGACAATGCGTTGAGTTCCTCAGCGACACGATTCTCAAAATAATTCCACATTGTGGAAAAAGAAAGGTCATCGAGTCATGCAAAAGCCGTCGGGTGGTTTGCAAGTACCGCCAACGAAGCCCAGTCACTGATTGGCCCTTCTCGGATGTCACACACTGCTCTTATTGGTGACTAATTTCCAATCACCGTAGCACCTGGATATGTCAGGACCAATAAGCAAGGGGGAGGGCCAGGTTGGCCTGGTGCCGGCCGTTTGGCGGCAGGGGGTCCGCCTCTCTCATCTCAATTAACACCTTATCGAATTATGGCGGCATCTTTCGCCGCGTCGTCCAGTAACAACTTCGTCAATAACAAGCTCAGTTATTGGACGCATCTTTATTTAGGGGGAGCGACCCCGCCTCTCACGACAGCGTTATAACCTTTATGTTATTGCATGAATGATGTAAACCGACGTCATGGGGATCGACATTCAGACTTTTACTTCTGACGAAGATTTGGCGGATACTTTCGATTCCATCCGTCATCAGTTTCAGTATGACGATGCAGATCAGGTGACAGCCTACGTCATGCTGTGTGCGGCCATTGTAATCTTACGTTGCTACTGTTTCAAAAACGTCTGCCATCTTTTGGAATACATCTGGGATCTCCAGGGACAAAATAGGAGAAGACTTACATTCCTCTCAGTAGAGCAGGCATGTGTAATGGTTGGAGTAAACTTTTTTTCTAAATTTGTGGTGGGCCCGGGCGGGGCACCTGAAGCAGTCTTTTGCCATGCGTGATGAGAGCGGAACTTTCCGAAACGAGTCAGTCAACTTTTGAGGGAAGATGTGGTGGCAAGGTAGGCAGTTGGGTGACGGTAGTCAAGGTTGACCTCCACACGTACCACCTCAAAATTTACATAATAGTTTTTAACTTGTTGCTGGTTTTCGGGTAAACCATCGTCATGCCGTTGCTAATGACGTCATCTTGTTTATCCTCTGCTGCTAACAATAACATGTATTTGGGGAGTTCTTATGCAGCAAGAATTGTCCAACCCAGCCGTTTTTTCGGCAGATTGGTCCTCGAAGAACGTTGCAGGCAGTGGAAGCGCGCACTTCACTGATTTTGCTAAAGGCCTAATATTAATAATTACTTTATCAACTCTGTAATTATTACAACAGTTTGAAACGTTGGCGTTAAAATTATATCACATCAACAGAGGGCGCGCTTTTCGTTTAGGTTAACAAAATCACCTGCAGCAAGCCTCATCAATAATATGCATTATTCAAGGCAGTAATTAAATATAGCGCCCTCTATTGCTGCACTGAAGAAGAAGAAGAAGAAGAAGAAATGAAGAAAACAACAAACAGAAAACAACTTATTTGATAAAACCTTAAAAGTAGGTACAAGCAATTAAGACTTCACAGTTCTCGACACGGACGTAAACTATGTTCTGCGAGCGACAAGTTGATTGTCGATTTTCTTGATTGGGTTTCGGTGGTGGGTAGGTGGTGGGGGACCAATACGAGTTGCCAGTGGAAAGATTTCCTACATACATCTACATGTACTTTAGTGACATGTACTGTGTGAGACAGGTGTACGTAGTTTGCCCTAGTTTCTCCAAAAGCCACCATTCCGTAGCATTCAACGCTATAACGGACAGAATGTAACTTTAATAATATTTTTTATTGGTATTCAAACAGAATCATTATTAACTAAGAATAAAATTTCAAACAGATGTGTTGAATCTTCTAAGTTGCAAAACAGAACAAAGAGTAATGTCTTTTAGCTTCGCACACAATCGTTTTTCTCTGGAACAATCTCAAAATGAACTTTCTATTTAAAGGTAGAATACAGGATTGATATTCATCCATTTGTTTTTATTAGTATCAGCCTGAAAGCTTACTGATTATAAGGTTTAAACAAGTACTAATCTTTCATAGAAATTTTTCTGTCTGAAATACTGTCAATGTTGTGAAAATAGAATTTGAAGAGCCTGACTTAACTTTCAATTGTCACAATTCGAAATTAAGGTCATTGTTTTTACATGCTGAAAAGTGTGCATGCTTTTCACTATTTTTTCCTTACTCGGTAGACGGATTGAGCCCAACTTTTTCACAGGTTTGTTTTTGTCATGTATATTGAATCACACAAAGTAAGAACACTGCACTATCAGCTTTACCCATCCTATATTTTACCTTTGAAATAACAGATCAGTCTTTTAAAATGTTTTCATACCACACTCATGCAACCTCTGTGAAAAAAAGAAATTAACATAAATCAAATCAACAACTCACTCCTACACTAATGAATCCTCCAAAATCTTAAACTTGCCCTTTATTACTTCTCCTTGGAGGTGTGAGCCCTATTTTTTTTTTTTTTTTGCGGGGGGGGGGGGTTGCTTTAAGAGTTTGTACCACTGTAATGCCTCTTACAAGACTTTAATGCAGGTATGCTCTCATTGCATGGAACAGTGGCAATGACATGAATGACCTCTGATGAGGTCACATACATGTACATACTCATTTATGCAAAGGTCAGAGTAACAATGGCCTCTTGATGACCTCGCACTCATGAATATGACACATTTTCAAACAAAGACTGTACCAGAGCCCATGATGGTTTGGCTTCTCATAAGTCACAACAAATCTACACTTATGGTAGCAGACAAATTCATGCTTAATGCAAAAAGTAGTTTGCATGTTAGCAGAAATCTGTGTATTTCACGTTACTAAGTACCATCTTCCTTCTCTACAAGCTGAAAGGAGAGTAGTTACCATAGCGGTTCTCAGTTTCAAAACAATTTCCAAGGTCAGCAGCTACAGCAGAAAGCTGGCGCCAATCTTGTTGGCTGAAATGGTCACCATAAACCACTGGACTCCACCTCAAGCTTAGTCATGAAATTGTTCCCAGTTGTTCTCTCCATCGTCTTGTTGAAGTGCGGCACATACTAATTTAGACAGTCCCCTCACATGGGGAAAGGTAAGATCTTGAGAAAGGTCTTGGGGGATTCAAAAGTCATTCAAACTGAAGAAACTCTGGCATTTGATGAGGTTAGATGTAAATGGGTTCCTCGAAATCTGACTTGACGTTGTAGCCGATGATGCTTCGTCGACCAATCTGTTCTCCAATGAAGAACCAGAAAGCCACCTCTACGCAGACTAGGGTATTCAGCCACGCCTCCTGTTGATGATAAAATGAGTAAAAGATTAACACCGCAATAATATTAATAGCAGTAATAAAAATAATAATAGTAATATGTAGGCCTGTTTATTATGCGATTTTTAAGCTAAGTAGGCGTCTCAAAGCGCTTCATAATAACGTTACTTATAAATGTTCTTCAGGCCCTAAGCATTCTGAAACATTTCAAACCCTTCTGAGTATGCGGCAATGGCAGCCAAATGTGCATCGGCTGCTATTGTTCACATAAACATTCTGTAACTTCACGCACACCCATTTACTCCTGGGTGATGCAAAGCAGTTATAGTTAAAGTGTCTTGTCAAGAGCCATGATCGGGATTCGAACCCACACTCTGATGACTCAACCACGAGGGCCAAACTTCATGGCGTTTGCTTACTGTGGAATTCTGGGTTTGCGACTCTTAAGAATTTAATATGCATTTTATTTCAGGGGGTGTCAGTTCAGATTTGTGAGGTAAGCACCGCCAAGGAATTGGGCCCAGAACTTGAGTGGAGCAAGTTCCCTGGCATGTTTACGAAAAACTACACAATATTTAGGCTTTATTTAGCTAAAAACATAACATTTACGATACCCTGGATAAATGGAAAGAGTATTTAACAGTATAATGTAAGATACGTTTCTTCTTGTTTTTTAAAGCTTTTTTTGCGGGGTGATTGCTCAAAGTCAAAATGCTGTGATGAAATTGCAATGTTTTGACTACACGTGCCATCGTCGTGTATACTTGTGTTTTTAACTCTAAATTTTGTTTCTTCTATGGTCGGTTACACGGGAAACCGACCAGTTCAGAAACGGTTACAAAAATAACCGTAAACGCACAGGCTTATGCACTACCCCTGCTACCAGCATGAATCAAACACATACATTTGTAGGCCTATACAGTTAATTTTTAAAATCAGGATAAGACCAATATTTCTTCTCAACAAACTTTTAGAATTCACATTTAAACAAGAAAAACTAAAAGGTGCGTTGACATTCAAACCAGTAAACAAATTAATACTGCTTCCACTAAAAGTGGTTCATTAAAACGACAAACATGACAACAAAAGGGAGGAATTGTTTAATGCATAGATATGTACATGTACAACAAGTAATACAGTTGAATAGTATACAAAGATTATTTCAGAAGTTTATGTACAATCTAAGTAAGTCAATGCAATTTAAAATGTACATGGTTGAAAAGCTTGAATGTAGGTTTTCAAAAACACTAGACGGCAAGACCTACGATTGTGGGTTTGATGGCCAGTGTTTTTCTTTTTTAGCCATGGGCCCATTTCATAAAGCTGTTTACGGTTAGCAAATTGCTTGCGTTTACTATAGCAGAAAAAACAATGTTAAAGCAAAAAGTGCATTACAGAAATTATCGAGACAGGTTGGAAGCTTTGGAACTACTTTGCTTTCGGTTAGCAGTGTTTATGAAATAGAAACTGTGCTAAGAGATGCTCCGACCGTACGCATAAAATGTCTGTTTACAGGCTATGAAATTGGTCCCCGTCAGTCAGTGAAAGCTAAGACCAAAATGTATTTACCTTTGTTGTAAGCTGTTTCCATTTGCCTGTCCTAGCGCTAGCTACAATGTTACTGAAGCCCTTTTGTATTGCAGGTATCTCTGATGGACTTGGGGGAGTAAGTTCCACTCGTGCATAATACCAGAATTTAGAGAGCCTTGGCTTGGACCATTGCATGGCATCTGAAAAATTTAAACAAAAAGAATTTGTGTCAATCTTTTTCATAAAAAAAATACTAACAAAAAAACAAATATTTTGCTTAAATCTTCACTGGCGGCCGGCATTTTTCAACACTTCTCCCTTTGTATTTTTAAAGTTTAGAACCTTTCATTTCCACATAAAAAAAATGAACAGCAATACACAAATGAATTTAAATTCACAAACTAAACCTATACATTGTGCTTACACTCTAGACTTCCTCCAATTCTCGGCCCAATTACCCCCAACCCCAAAACCCCAAAACTAAAATTTTTGTAAAAGTGAGGCAGTGGATATCTTAGTGGTGATGGTAAAACGATTTAAAACCATATTTTACTGGCAGATCGTATAGCACACTCTGTGATGCGAAGTTGCGAACACGACAAGCCGACAAGATATTCAATTAATAAATATTTTGACCACATCCTTGTATTGTTTGTAGTAGAGAGGACTATACTCTCCCTCAACTGCTATGTTGCGCAATCAAATCACGATGTCTTCTGTAAAATATTTTTAGAAACAATATTCTTCTTTTATTTATTACTAGCCTATACATGCTATTGCTAGAGGCCTGTTTAAATTTGACTCCTACTAGTACTAGTACTGGTAGTAGTAGTAGTACTACAAATAATTTTTTTAGGCCTGTCTTTTCTTTTTCTGATGTGATGTGGTTCTCAATGATTTTTCAGCGGGGTCTGTAAGTGTAATTGCTGTAGGGTAAACAAGCATTTCAAACTTTTTACCATTGGGGGTTAAAAATAAACGTAAATATCCACTGCCTTAAAATTGAAGTTATACAATTTCACAAGTCAAACGTACACACAACACATGCAATTCACAATTGATTAATTTTACTAAATAGTAAATTAGTCTTAAATTATTATTACCGAATGGCTGAATACCCAACCCATACACCTGGTAATGTGATGCTCTAAAATTTGTGGGAACATGGTGTGAACCACACAACACTGCATGGTGTGTGTGGTATACGTAAATTTCGTTCAAATCAATAGAATCAAAATGCACTTTCCGTAGCACTCTGTCCGCAAACTGGGCAAACGCTTAACGACGAAAAATACCACCAAAGTTACACCATAAAATCACTTCTTAACACACATTTCAAAGTGTCTAATAAGGGAAGACTAAATTGACAATACCTCCTGCGACTTTAGGTCCCTGAGTGACCACCGTTGTGCCAAGTCTTTGGCCCATGCCAACCATCTTCTGCAGAGCTTTCGCCATGTTGGATGCCGGTAATCACAGTTTTTATTCCCACTGTAGTAACGTCGCTTTCCCCCACAGCCCGCAACGTAAGCAGCTTTATAGAATTGTTCAGATAAATTATTCCGCTGGTGTTTGTTCCAATTTACGTCGTTTGGAGTATAATAGTTAACTGGTACCCGGTAATATAAACTTGCCTCTAGTCCTTCGGATTTATCTCTACTTGGTTGCATGAAGAAACTGAGGGAATAGCAGGGGGCGGGGTAGGGGTGGGGGGATGGGATTGGTGCGTAGTTAAGTTGGGGGCAAATTCACTCGGACTAATCTCATGCGCACACAAGAAAATGCGTGATATGATAAATGGACCAATGCAACAATTAATTAATGGACTCTTAAACGTGCTGGAGACGAACAAATAAGTTTGAAGTCGTTCAACGTTTGTTGCGGTTGCCGTTTTAATGAAATAGCAAACCTTATAGAAGAAATAAATTGAAAATAATATGATTAATTTGGGAGTGAACTTACAGAGCTACATTTTAAACCATATAACTGCAATATTACTAAGTGTTAAGCTTTTAATTTAAACTAACAGTCATTTACAGAGAAAAACGGGGCCTAAGTTGCGTAATACCCGTTGTTTAAAAAAATGGACATTTGCCATTCAAGAATTTCTATTCGAAATGCCTTTTAAATAACAAAATATATCGAAGCATTTTAACTACGATAATTACTCTCAAACGGTGCCGGTATGGAAGGAGATTCTGTCCGGCAGGAGATTTTGTCCAAGCATACGTCGAATTGTGTACTAACTCCTTCTGACAGCGCCCTCTTTTGAATAAACTCCTCCAGCCCACGTTAATTTACCGTATGGTGGACACATTCCCCGGAGGACAGAATACCCTATGACACCGGTGCCGGTAACTTCTAATTTGCGTGAAACCCGGTGTTTAATAAAA
Source organism: Marthasterias glacialis (assembly GCA_911728455.2). Classification (NCBI taxonomy): domain Eukaryota; kingdom Metazoa; phylum Echinodermata; class Asteroidea; order Forcipulatida; family Asteriidae; genus Marthasterias; species Marthasterias glacialis. The sequence goes on along the minus strand of OU452239.1, from coordinate 12,149,147 downwards.
ATGGATTTTAGCCATTCGAAAATTTCTCTTCGAAATGTCTTTTAAATAATGAAATAATTAAACATTCTATTTTAAGTATTTTGACTACGATAATTACTCTCAAACGGTGCAGGTAACTTTTAAGGAGGTGATTGGGTTAGCTTTCCTCTAAGATTATGAATACATTTTTTAATGTCATGACGTTATGACCAATTGACATTGTAACATTGTTGTACTTTTGCAATCTTCGTAAAAACATTAATAACATTCTTTTTAAAAATAGCAATAATGATGCATTTATAATGCGCCATCTGTCTAGTGTTGGCGGGGTCTACAGCTTTGCAGAGGTCGCTCCCCGTAGTTTCTCCAACCTTGGTTGGCAACAAATCGGGCTGTGACGTTCCAAAAGAAAAGTTTACTCAACCAAAAGGTTCATATGCATCATGTCCCAATTTAGCGCAATTTTCCATTTTCCGATCTAACATACTATAAAAATTGAATGTTTTATGTTTAAAATTTAAAAAAACGTTGCTCCACGTTTTTGAAAATTTTCACATTTGAAAATTCATAATATTTCCAAAATCAGCAAAGTAGACATGTCTGGCATAATAATAGAAAAAACACGAACCTAATTACAGTGCTGAAACCAATCAGAGCTTGCCTAGCATGTATTACACTCAACAGGATTTTAGTTACAATTTCATTCATCTCAAGAGTTGTTTCCATATTGCAAAATTTACACGAATGTATGGGAACAAAATGTGGCTTAACTGCAATTATTTACAGGCAAAATTACAATTTTATATCGGCTATATTCTTCCTCAGGCTTAAGATCATCGAGGGATCTAAGGCTGGTACTGTGGACAAGGTCCGTTTTGAAGGAAATAATTTATACCGCCGGTTGCGGCCAATGATTGTCAAACTCCTATTGATACACGAGGTCTGCTCACTAACCAACTGGCAATAGCAACCAACTACACTCTTAGTAACAAACTACAGCCGTAGTAACCAACTGACAGTAGTAACCAACTACAGTCATACTAACCAACTGGACGTAACCATGCAACTTTAGTCGTAGTAACCAACTGACAGTAGTAACCAGCTACAGTCAAAGTAACCAACTCGTATAGTAGTAACCAACTTGCAGTAGTAACCAACTACACTCTTAATAACCAACTGGTAGTAGTAATTACAACTACACTCTTAGTAACCAACTGGCAATAGCAACCAACTACATTCTTAGTAACCAACTACACTCGTAGTAACCAACTACACTCGTAGTAACCAACTACAGCCGTAGTAACCAACTAAAAGTAGTAACCAACTGAAGTCATACTAACCAACTGGACGTAACCATGCAACTTTAGTCGTAGTAACCAACTGACAGTAGTAACCAGCTACATTCAAAGTAACCAACTGGTAGTATAACCAACTGGCAGTAGTAACCAACTGCAGTCGTAGTAACCAACTATAGTCGTAGTAACCAACTGACAGTAGTAACCAGCTACAGTCAAAGTAACCAACTGGTAGTATAACCAACTGACAGTAGTAACCAAATATAGTGGTAGTAACCAACTGGTAGTAACAGCCAACTACAACCGTTATAGTAACTAACAACACTTATGCAATAAAATAGTACAATGAACGTTAACTTAATACGCTCTTATCTGCTCCGCGAAATATTTGCAGCCCTTTATTATTTGATAACCTACCAGCGACTGACTAGCTCTAGCCACCGACCCATGCTGCTGCCTCAGCGCACAAGCATGTGGTCTCCAAACTACAATGTGCACACGCACCCCGCCAGTCTGGGTCTTTGCATGCGCAAAGCTCCCCCTACTTGTATTGCTAAGTAGTCTTGCAGCCATTTTACCTGCAATAAATAAACTACAATAAAAACCATCACGTGTCAGTCACATGCATTTCCGATACAGTATATTTCAATACGCCTCGCAATGTATCATTGCCATACACAGTTGCTCACACAGTGTTAAACAGACCTGACGAAAACTTCATACGCAAGTCGGGCAATAATAAATACAATTTTTTCTCACGGTGCACTGTGAAATATAGAGAGGTTTCAAGTGACGTCTCCTGAGACCTTCTTTTCTGATGCTGCTTGCACAAAACAGATTCTGGAAATCATTCAGCAGACGACAGCCATTGAGTTTGTATATGGCTGGGCCCAACATGGCTGAGAAATGAACTCCTCACGGGGTTACGCAATTTATCATCTCCAGGTCAAACGCTTGGTGGCGCACTTAATTGTAAATCACCGTTTTGCACATTGTGCGTGGTCTCATTAACCAAAAGACAAAGACGTCGAAAAGGAGATACAGGGCTCGTTGGAAATCCACTCTGCATGTCCATTGCTTCTAAAGAGGATGATCCAATCATTGTTATCAAATGGAGAACGATCGGTGTAGACTTTTTCTGATTCTTCACGCTCCTGCAGTCCAACGGTTAGGCGTCCGTCTTTCAACGTAATTACGACAGGTTTACCTAAAAAGACTTCACCACCTTGTCCAACATCTGAGACGTAATTGAAACTTACTTTCTTGAAGGTGTACCCGGAAGGATTAAGAACTGCAAGATTAAGAGCAGATTGTGGTGTTTATTTAAACATCGTATTCGAGCGAAGAAGGCAACTCGTCGGGAATCCAAATTGAGTTGGATCATTTGTCTTTTGATGGCGGGAAAACAAAGTATAGGGCTTGTAAATCACAATAAGTCGTGAGTTTGAAACGAAATAAATGCTTTGATCAGTCAGCCTGGATTTTTTTAAGCGTAAATTGTTTGTTTAATAAGTGAATCTGATCCTAAATTCATTTCCCACTGACGAGTTGACTTTTGTAGTTTCAAACTTGTGTTCCCATTGTTAAAATGAAGAAGTTAAAACAATTATAGCAATTCTAAAAACAAACATGCGTGTGGTGTGGTGGGTCGTGCGGATGGGCCGGCCTGCTGGGTGGTAGCCTATAATAGTCACACATACATTGAACCACTGAGTGCGATTTCAATGAGTTTCAGTTGAGTGTTAACTTGGAGCGGCCCCTGGCCGATGATAGTTCACTGTGGTAAAGCCTTGCAGTGTTTTAGAAATGCATGTCGAGGTACTTATGATTATTAACATTAAGAAAACAAATTTATAAGTATTTGTTTTTAAACTGTCGAACCAACTGGGGTAAAGTTAATTTTGGTTGAAATCATTTTGCTACCTGAAAAATGATTAATGAATAAACATGTAACTAACACTTTTGGTTTATTATTTACAGATGAAAAAAATGAAAATAAAGAACAACGGAGCGAGCAACTTACAAACTGCGTAGCCGTCAGAACCTGACTGATATCGACCAAACTTCACATTAACCGACTCGGAGCTAGAAACTGTGAACTGCAGCCGTATCGGCTCCGTCACCCAGCCAGGGATAGAAAGATACTGAGGGTAGTATGTCTGGTGGAGTTCGCAGCTACTCACAGCCGCAGTCGAATCTGGCACCTTGGTAGAGAATAAATCTTTCGCACAAAAATAAACAAAAGATCATTTTTAATGACAATTCAATCACAATGTATTGGTTATGAATTAAGATGAACAGTTATGATTTTACTTAAATGCATTTTAACATACTTGATTAACAGAATAAATGATTTAACATCAGTCCAAAGTTTCTATAATTTGAAAATGACTTCGTTGTTACAAGCAGCATTGCTTGGCTTAGTTATGCAAAATTGATTGAATATATAATTGAATTATTTAACCACTATAAGATGGTGTTTTGCTTGTTTCAACAGACTTTTAAGGACACTAGGTGGCAGCAAACTTACCAGGTAAACCCATTGTTTTAAGAAATTTGCGCATGCTCAGAACAACGCAAACAATAGCAATAGACATTATGCACATGACGTCATTTGAGTAGAGCGCCCTCGCCTAGAGGTCAAAATGAGGCTGTTCATTGGCCAATCCTGTGCGCCGCGCGTACAAATCTCTGCGCTTCCATTGTTCCATCATCGATTTACCTCGTAATGACGTCAATGCATAAGGTCTATTTACCTGGTAAGTCTGCTGCCACCTAGCGCTCCGAAGTCTTCAATTTGTTGTAAAAATCAATCAATAGTTAAAATAATGTAATTAAAGAGCATGATTTAAAAAAAAATGGGGTCGGATATTCTATCAAGTCAGATCTTGTCTCAAGAACTTTTGAAATTATTATGTTAAACTTGTCTTTTCTTAACTTGTGATATTCAAAATATTACCTTTGTTTTCATGAACTTCCTCGTCAAAATACAGGCAGCCGCTCATTGGCAGCAACACGGCATTGTGCTCGGTGTAAACTGCTGAGTTGAGCTGACAGAGTTTGTCATCAGCGCAGTAGTTAAATGATTTGCATGCGTCATCTTGCAGGCAGTACATAGCACACGTCGTGCGTACACTGCATGACAACTCGTTATAATCCGCTCCTTCCAGACGATGGTCCCAAATCGGGCCACTGTGAAATCGATGGGCAAACCCAAAACGCAGGCGATAGGCCCTGGACGCTGGTGGACATGTGTCGCTTAAACGTACACATACTGCAGATGCAAAAGTAATTGATGCGCACAGTATGATCAGGTCCAGAAATGGTGTCATTTTCCCTACAAAAAAGTGTATGAAATAATATTGTTCAAAACGTTTACTTGAGAAATGGTTTTACTGAAAATCATTGTTATTGATTTAGCTTTATTTAAGCTACGTCATAATCTTTTCATTAAAATGAAATGGCATGTCAGGGGCCCCGTAGCTGATGAATAATTTCAAGGGAACGAAATAATAATTCGAGGGAACGGAATGATTTCGAGGGAACAAATTGATATTTCGGGGAACGAACTAATATTTCGAGGGAATGAAATAACTTTCAACTTATTTTTCACCCTTCCAATTTTTTTCACCTGCATAATCCCCCACTTATGTGGTCTGTCATCGCATGATAGGTTCGAATTGTGTTTAGGGTTAGCCACTTTGTGATGAAGGTTAAATCCGGGTGGTTTCTCTGACCTCTTTATTGTTCGTTGTTGCAAAAACTGGCTCCATTGAGAAGCGCATATAGGAAATACATCAAGCTTGTTTCTCCGATAGGGTTTTTATAAACACAATTTATGTAAGAACTCGTCTTTGACTTGAGATAACTTCAGTACAGATTCAAAATCTTCTCATAACTATCGGTTTTTATACCAAGCCTTTGAACGATGCCATTGAACAATGAATCAGATGCTGTTTTGTAAAATTCTACACAAACGTATTAGATAAATCATTACGTGTGCGAGAATGCACGTAAATATTTACGTAACTACTTACCAACAGGTTAACACACCTTTCGCTGAGCAGATGTTCTAATAAACGCAACCAGTTGATTTCAATGTTGCTAGCACAAACAAATGTCCACCAGTTTCATCTTAGGAGCCAAGTATGCTAGTAGCTCTCGTTATACAACGCGTGGCTTCAATGGCGCTGATAATTAACTCACTTATAGTTTGCTTTTCTCCCCACGGTCGCCGTTTACGTCACCAAGCTTGTTGTAATGTTTACCATGGTAACACACGCAATTCAGACAAAGCATAATAGATATTAAAACATTAGGAATACGATCAATGACTTATGCCCTTGCATGCTCTCTCTCTTTGAGTTGGTCGTAGTATTTTTTCATGGATTACCCGTTGCTCGACTTATACACAATTGAATGGTTGAACACTCGTTACTATTTCTAAACCGAGCCCAAGAGGCTGGCAGCAATTTTCTAATCGACCAAAGTCATTTTCATATCATGGCCATACATTGCTTGTCGGCGTCAGATAGTGAGAAAAAAAAGTGAGCATCCCCTAAAAAAATAAAAATAAATAATACAAAAATGGCCAAGGAAAATATTTCAACGACGACCTTATTACTTGAGTATTAACGCTTGCAATCTTTTTCCATTATCATTGCCAATTTCAATCAGCTGCTTATAGGGAGCCAAATTTGTCTGCTTAGTGTCAGAAAAATGTCGGTAAGCACAAGTAGCGTATTTAACAGGTTAGCAGGACATTTAGGTGACCGGCTCACGCGTTCACCGTGGATTTTTAATGTTACGTTGGGCTGTGTACAAATAAATGGCTTCGACAGTGGCTACGGCCGGAACGCCGAGGATTCCTATTCTTCAACGTTGTCGTTGCAGCCAGCGGCCATAGCCGTAGCCGAAGTCGCTCGATTCGGACACGGCCTCAGTCATTAATTTGCTTACAGTTATAGTCAGTACCTGGTAAGCCCCGGAAGGTGACCTTGCCCTGTTTCTGTGCTTACGGCTATACAGCTCTATGAAATTGGGTCACGGCTGTTTCTCGATCCATGTTATTACAGTTTAGGTATTGAAAGCTTAACTACATTCTAGTTTGTTGTAGTCATTTTTTTTTTTTTTTTTTTTTACGGAGACAGTACAATTTCATTCACATAATATGCAAGAAATAATTTTCCGAGGAAAGTCCTCATGTTTTATTATTGGATGTGTATAACTCTAATTAATGGGAGACTTTTGAGACGATAGCGGGCGTCCTACAGACCGGTCCTTTTCCATCGTTCTCAGCGATGAAAACAATGGAAAAGGACCGGTCTGTGGGACGCCCGCTATCGTCTCAAACGTCTCCCATTATCTTTATTTGACCGAAATTAACAACCACAAAGAAACCTTTACGTCTAGAAGTGATTACGATACCATCGTTTCATTCCCTCCTTAGCAGTGCTGGGGGGGGGGGGCGGTATTGTTTAAGTCAGTTTACGTTTTATTCAAGTTAGATGTAATTCCACAGACGAGCGTGACGTAATGCCTTCCCGAAGAGATTTTAGGCGAGTTTATTATTAAAAACAGCTCTTCAAATTTCACAAAAGAAACGGACACATTTTTTCCACAAAAAACTGAAAAATTTATTCACAGCTAATTTAGATCAACACTTTACAAATGACCCTTGATTAAGTTCACACTATAGACACGTTAACCATGTAGTAAACAAAATTAATATAATGTCAAAGGTTTATCGTTGCCAGATTGATAGCAAATAATTTATTTAAGTAGAAGTTAGTCGAAGAAGTTATAAACTTTCCTTAATTGCTGATACACAGAACGAAACTATACCTGTCGCCTTATAGTAATGATTAGTTAGAATATAGATACAGTCGAGTTTATCTAGCGTCTATAGGGACCTGACATTATCCCACGTTACCAGAAGCCACGTAACAACAGTTTTCATGTTACTTTTGCAAAAAAATTGTAAGACTACAGCAGAGCTAAGTTGTCTCCCGAATTTCGAAATCTACTCCGCGGTAGTAGAATAATAGCACGACAAGTTCTCACCAGAACAATCTTTTGTATACAGCAAAGTAGATATAATCACATGGTGTTACCGCAAACTAAATATTCATTGATATCTCACCATGCAATGTCTCAACACCTATATATAGCAGAGTCTTTCTCAAATACTAAATGGCTTTCTTTGTAAAAGTATTTTTTGTAAGTGGTTTACGCAAAAAAAAAAAAAAAAAAAAACTCAAAAAAACTGTTTTTATTTTTGTTTCGAAACAGCGTCAACTTTTAAAAATTCTTTCGTTCGCAAAAAACAATTCCACACCTAATATTTTCATTTCATGTTTATAAATTGAGACAAACTCTACACAGGAACAATATTCACCTCACTGCATCTGCAATTAAAGACAATACTATTATTTTAAACTATAACCCATGATCATTAAAATTATACGAAAACAGTTATCTGCAATAAACGGTAAATATAAATATGTGTTATTTACATGTGCTATACCCATCCTCGTTCAATTCATCTGCGGCTTACAAGCACTGTACAGGATAAAAAAGATAATTGTTTAGTTTCAGTCTGAAAGCTTACTGTTTATGAATTTAAAAGTAGAACCAACTTTTCTGTGAAATATTTCCCTCTAAATGCTGTCATATTATTCGAAAAAAAAACTTTATCTGAAAAACCTTAAAAAACGCAACAGCTGATTTCGGTTGTAGCAATCGAAATTAAGGACAATGTGTTTACATGCTGAAAAGCGTACACGGTTTTTCACTATTTTCTCCTGACTTGGACGACGAATTGAGCCAAAATTTTCACATTGTTGTTTTGTTTTTTATGTGCAACATATTGAATCAGACACAGTAAGAACACTGCACTCCCAGCTTTACCAATCCTGTATAGTGCATTAATTGTTTTATCAAAATAACAAAGCAATTACGGCAAAGCGTCTTGCTCGAGAACACGAGCATCGCATCAGCAATGCCAGATTCCAACCAACTTTCTGAATAAAATGTGCTTTAAATGATCCATTGGCTACAACTTTTTTCCTCGGATTTTGTCCATGTTTAAGTTGATTGTATTTTGCCTCCCAACTACTGATGCCATAACGGATTAATTTTAATACACCACAAATAATAATCAACAATTTACAACAATACAAAAGCGTATAGTATGTACGAACACGATAGTTATATTGTACGTACACGATTAGTTTGGACTTATCTTGTACACGATAATTATCTTGTACGTACACGATAATTATCGTGTACGTACACAATAGTTATCTTATAGGTACACGATAATTATCGTGTACGTACACGGTAAGAGTGAGATTTTTAATTCACGTGGGGGCAATACGCTTCCGTACGACTATGCTTAATACTAAGTTTTTGTGTGTGTAATATACGTACATACTAGTTGCTTATCGAAACCTTCATAAACGCGCAAAACACTATATCTGATATCAATACTAATAAACAACAACGGTGATACCGGTACTAAAGCATACATATCGATTGAAATACCGCGTACGTTCCGCAACGAAAGGGTTACAATATTGAGCGTCCGCCGGGTACCTCTGAGCCATCCTGTATCGTAGTTTATGGTTGGTGCAATTTTGCGCGTTTTTTTTTGAACTTTTGTCACATTATTTTTTCCCACCCCAAAACATATTTGTGGAATGATTACATTTAAAGGGGGCTGTGTTGCTATAGCAGGTATGTGGCTGTGCATGGAAAGATGAACTCTCACCCGCGCTTGCTTTCAAATCACAAAGGGTGTTGTCTTTGTCAAATAAAACTGTGACGTGACCGCCGGCGGGCACCCGCGCGTCGTAACTGGGTTTCCATTTACTGCAACAATCACGACGACACAACCCCTTTAACGCTTGCCTCAGGGGGTATAATAAATCCTAATATGTAATAAATGAAATTATAATAAAATCGGGAAAATAATAATACAATCGGGAAAACCTGCTTTTGCTTGCTAGACCTCAAACGTCCAGTTCGAAGTGTAAAATTGCGAATTAACATTGACTGCGTTACGCAAACCGTGTTCGACTACACTAACAAGCTACAGTTTTAATTTCACATCGGGATCTCGTTACTTAGCACGGAAACAAACTTGTGTCGCAAAGGTTTTGCGTGACGGAATAACGACGTCCCAATTTCGCACGTTTTGGGTACCTATACCGCATATACTACTAAATGTACCAGTTTGAACGAGTTTGAATGCGCGTACGAAGGATCACGACGATTGCCCTTTATTGCAGGGGTGTATTGGAGCGGGAGTTGAGGTCTGGTTAAAAAAAAATGTTTTCATAAATTTTTGCGAAATTGATCAAAAATTGTAAATCAGGCTTCTATTTATTAAAAGCATATTGAATAGATGGCTTACTAAAACTGTACAATACAAGTTCTTAAAAAAAAAAAAAAAAAAACATTCCACAATACACGCTGTAGCTGCTATGCGAGGTGCCAAGATTCTCGCGAAAACTCGTACGCTCTCGAGGTCAACTTGCGCAGTCTATACCTCATACATGCAGACGAACTTTTGACCGTAAGATGCTGCCTGAACCTGTTGAACTGGTTGTTCACTTTCCAGTGCGGCTTAATGTTTTCAAACTTAATTGAAATTGCAAGGACTGTAAAATTCCCACTTGGTATCTGCACTAGTACCTCTAATGCTAACAGACCAGGTAGGAGCCGGAGCTTGGTTTGGCTTATCGAGGCTCAGAAGAATTCCCTCCTCGCCTTCAACCTCTAAGGTGATGAGGGCGTTAGTGAAGGTTATAGTGACACGTGATCCAAAGAGGCTTCTCTTCACGCTGTCAGTGTAGATCTCTCTTTCCCCTTGCTTTTTAAAGATTTGGGTAGTTGGTCGACCCGACGGTTCTTCATACAATTCTGCATTAAAGAACGAAAATGGGGAAATAAAAACAAACTGTGTCATCATTTCAAAAATAACAGTTTCTTACAAGTAGTGAATGAAAAAGTATTTTGTTCAACATAATTAATAATCTTGATATGATTATTACCATTTTTTAACCATTGTCTCATTACTTTAAGAGACTATTCTCGTGAACACAAAAAAAACAATTATAAACTTCTTTTTAAGCTATGGGTGAACAATACGGATGTCTTACCCACTACATACACGTCTTGATTGATTCCGTCACTTTGATAGAAAGCGACAGACGCATAGCCTTCTCTGTAGAGTGATTGAACCATAAGCTCAAGTTTGATCGGTTCAGCCTGACTGCTGAGAATCTCCAGCTCATCCTCCTCTCCCGTCGTGTAACTTTGACAAACCACTGAATTATCGGCACTCATGAATGACGAAAATACGTCTGCAACAATGGAATAAAAAAAGAAGATAGCATTGAATCAGCAATGCAAGCCAAACCACGTGATATTAATCGTATCTCGGAAAAAAAGTAGTGGTTCTGAAACCATCAAAAGGTCGCCGTAGCTCAACTAATCAGAGCAGCTCGTTCGTCATGGTAGTTCACGTCACCGCAGCTATGGCCGCTGCACGCCTGCGCAAAGCGATAATTGCGCGTCAGTCGCCCATGTACAATGGTACAAATCGGCACGACAGTGCGTGATACGTGGACGCGCGCGTGCGGCGGCCTTAGCCGAGTTGGTGCAAACCACCATGAACGAGCTGGGCGAATAAGTGTACTGTGATCACACGGCTGTCTTCCGTGAGCAATGTTATTCTAACTTACTTCAAACGCCACACAAAGATTTAAAACATCATATTTATCTATAGGCCTATTTTTACAAAGCTAATGCACTTTAAGTTCCAACATGTCTTCAGTGCTTATTTGAAATGCTGCTAGTTTTGTATGTCAAAATTGTGTATGCCGCAAGTCTTGAAACTTTATATAGGTAATTACCACTTCAAAATCTTGATCGTAAGCTCACCCTTTCAAATAATTATGAATAGTATCAGAGTAGAGAATTGTTATTATTTCCCCACTGTTTAATTATTATATTAAAACTTGTGTTTGTGTATTTACCTGCATGGATACTTTCTTCGTCAAAGTAGAAACATCCAGTGGTTGGCTGCAGTGTGGCATTATTCTCAGAATACACAACTGAGTTGAGCTGACAGAGCTGATCATCTTTGCAGTAGTTAAAAGAATTACATGCATTGTCTTGCAGACAGAAGACGGCACATGACACGTATGAACTAGCCGTCTTGTTGTGATATGCGTTTCCGATAAGAACAGCATCTTCAATCATGTACAAGTGATGACACCACCTTAAGCGACTTTGGTGCAATCGAGAACAAACTTTCTCAACGCCCTCAGAAATACCAGCATTTGCTGTAACTAAGATCACCACCAGCAAGACAAGCACATCCATAGCATCCGCCATAGTGATCGTAATTTTAAATTTCCTCAAAATGCAATCAATTGCACCAAAAGTGAGGATCAGATATTAAACAGGAGCGAATAAAACCTGAAAGCAATGCACTAGCCACCGTCACAGATTCTGATTCCGGTAGAAGATGGGCGGAGAGACTGCTAACGAATTATCGATTACCACAGCCTTTGTCACAAGCCAAGACGTCACGACTGCGTGTTATTAGTTTGCAGCTTTTAAAGGGGCGCGTTCTTAAACTAATAATGTTAAGTACTAACATATGACTGAGGAGTGACTTCACTGTTACAAAATGGTAACATTATACATTGAAAACCATGGACGAATATTTATCTTAAAGATTCCAATTTGTAAACTTGAGGAAACAATTTACATTTTCCGAAGAGCCCCTTAGGGGAACTTCAGAACGCTGGGTTGCAGCAGATGAAATTTTATAGCGTTTAAGTAAACCTGATCGTATGCGTGATGGACTCACAAGTCTGCTGCCACCTAGCGCCCCAAAAAGTCTCACATGTTGCCTTTTCTTCATTGAATAATAAGGTACTGCCTCGATGGCATTAAATAATAGTGTATTTTCCATCTGCTGTAGCAATACCTTACTCTTTAAGCACCAATTTATAATAACTTATTATAATAATTCATAACCACACGAACAAAGGAGCATAAATCACTTCTTGCTGGCAAGGTAGGAGGGAATCGATATGTCTTAATGACTTAAATTAATCACTTGTCAATACAATAATTAACGGAGCAAACGGCTGGCTGAAATTGCTGTACGTGTTTAAACTACACACAACCATATACGGTTGTGAACTGCAAACAAGTTAATTTCGTTCTTAGTTTATATGAACTAATTGCAATTTACTTGACATTTTGGTCAGTTTTTTTTGCTGACAAAGTTCCAAAGAGATCTAGAAACAAAAAGGGGGAAAAGGGAACAAAATAAGGAATAACATAAGTGAAAACCCGTGACCATGGTGCCGAGTCGCAGGAAGCCTGTCTCTTATAGGTTTTTGAACAATCTTCGTTGCGCATTCATCTACATGCATGGAAATAATACCATGGCTTGGAGTTCTCCTTTAAAGTAATCAAATACACGTTTTCTATAAGCCTGACGCAGTCAAATTTATTTTAGCACAAAACATAAAAACCGTCAGACCTTGGACGAGTTTTTTTTTAATTAAAGATTTACCATCCAGGTTGGATTTCTAGTTTGTTATTTTATGTTTATACGGTTTGTTACAAATACTGCTATTATGGTTCATGTATTTTGGTTGTGGTTTGGGATACATTTTGATTTTGTAAATTATCATGTATTAAATAAAACAAATCATAGCTTCAGTTAGAGGAGAACAAAGTACACCATCAAATAACAGAATGGACAAATGTTTTGCGTTTAAGTAGCACACAGTTTGGGCATGTCAAATTTAAAATGCGAGAAAGAATGTCCTAATTTTTGTACAACGTTGTACAATCTTGGATAGGGTAATTTGAACATGCTAGGTCAAATTCTTCCCGAAAAATGTATGTTTGAATTGTAAATACCTATTTTTATTTTAGATTCGAGAAAGTCATCCTGTTAGCTTCAATTTAAGGTATTTTACGTTAAGATCCGCCAGTGTAACATAAAAACCTTTAAAAAAAAAGCTAACAAAAAACAATAATTATTGTCGAAATCCCGTGATTGTCACACGTCCATCGACCATGTAGAAACAATTTTTGCATGTTACAGCATCAACTGTAGCACATTTTACAAAAGTTGGTTTAAGTATTCCGTTTCCAGTTCTGTTTAGGTTTATTTCCACTCAATTAGTTTGCTTAGACAATAATACATGTACATGGTACTTTAAAATGATTAAGTAATGGTTCGAAACAGCATCATCTGTCAATTTTTTTTCAGAGAACAAAAATCTCCACACACATTTCTTTTGGCGAAAATTGGGACTTGCAACTAATTTTCATTAAATGTGCCATTATATTATTTACCCATTTTTGGCTTTTTAAAAAATTAATTTGTTAGTGTTATAGCCACCGTGATTTGGGAGTATTTACTGTACATAAAACTATACTTATAACAGATTTTACGTTTTGAAAGTGGATAGTTTTAAAATTGAATATCAAATTGTTGTTAATAAATATCAGGAAAAAACAAGGGAACAAAACGTTTAAAATCCTTATTACGCATTTTAGACAGTTGCAATATTTTGTGCGCCAGATGTACTTACTGAGTCTTGCTCTTCCTCACAGTACTACTCAGTACAATTGCCGAGTGAGGGCAGAAGTCAATATTAACGGTGGTTTGTTTATCTGTTATTAAATATTTCATCGGGGAAAAAACCCGCTGTGATTTGGAGAGGGTCTCTAGAACACCATGGTGTTAGCGCCCTCCTTTGATCTCCATTTACAAGTTAACATCGGGCCTTACTGCTTAAAATCCGAAAAACGGATTTCAGAGACTAAAGCATTCAAGTGATGTCAAACTGGAGTAGCTAATAAAACATAACATGAAGGCGAATATAATATTAAGGGGAAAATGCAATAATAAAATATTAATTATTATTGAAAATTGCGATAAAAAAACACAAAAAACAGGCTACTTTTCCCTGAAAGACCCATGGTAAGACTGCTTTTCCTTACAGCCTCGTTATGATTAAAGTAACTTCTAAGGGCAGGAAGCAATATGGCCGAATCATGAACAGAATATTAATGGAGAGAAGATATACAAGTCTTAGTCCTGGCTTAATCGTAATCAGAACGAGTCATGGTGAAAATTACCCAACCCAAAGGGCTTCCGCAATGTCAAATTAAATTTTAAAACTTGGGGAAATTACAAAATATCGGATCACATTACAACGGATCGGTTTTGGTTCACATAGCGCAAATTATGTCAACAACCTCATTCTATTGAATGACAATGAGTGTGTGTAGAAATAACCCACGGGCTTTGGACGTTAATCGCTTAGAATCCATCTTGCTTTATCTATCTAACCAGCCTGGCCCAACTGACCGTATTTTTGACCTTATGGGGCGGGGTGGGTGGATTGGGGGTGGGGTGGGAGTGGGTATTCTTAAAGTCAGTTTACGTCTTAATCAAGTCAGATGTAATTCCAGACGAGCGTGACGTAATGCTTTCCCGAAGAGATTTTAGGAGTGTATAATAATTATTATCAAAAATCTCAAAAGAAACGGACACAATTTTTTGTTCACAAAATGCTGAACAAATTTATACACATCTAATTTAGATCAACACTTACCCTTATGAACATTGATTAACCCTATCAGGAACGCGAAGGGGGGGGGGGTGGGCAGAATGTGCCCCCACCAAATATTTGCCTGTAACTTTTCAACGCTATGTCTGATCACCGCGAACTATTTTGACTTTTCCTTTAAAATATCTAGAATCTTGTTGGAAAAAAAAAATAATTGATACCGGGGGTTATCTGTTGCCATGGCAACCGTTTGTTTTACTCTGGTCACACGATTTTAATGTTTTTCAATTTTGTTAAAAACTTTTTGAACATGATTTCCACTTGATTTAGTCACGTGATAGTTTGACATGCTTTTGGAAATTCAAAATGGCCGCCATATCTGGCTGCCATCTTGGATTGTATTTTTCAACCTGGCACTATGTGTCTCCCGATCCCTGTACATCCCATAAAGCCAAGTCCTGATAGGGTTAACTTTACGCTTAAACAGTTAAGCAAGTAGTTAACAAAGTTAATGTAAAGTCAAAAATCGTTGCAATATTGATAGTAAATAATTTATTTAAATACTAGAAGTTATAAACTTTCCTTAATTGTTGATACACTGAACGAAACTACCTGTCAACTAATACTAGTTAGTTAGAATAAAGGTGCAAATGAGATTATCTGTGTACCCGACACTATCTCACGTTATCAGAAGCCAGGTAAAAACAGTTTTCATGTTCGAGGTATTTTTTGTAAGTGGTTTACGAGAAAGCAGTGTTTTTTGTTTTTTTGTTGTTGTTTTTTCGAACCAGTGTCAACTTTCAAAAATTCGTTTATTTGCAAATCACACAATTCCACACATTACATTTCATGTTTATAAATTGAGAAAAAACTACACAGTATTATATTTTATGTAAAGACATTATTTACCTCACTGCATCTGCGAAAAGGCCATACTTATTTTTTTAAATTTGAACCCATAATCAGTACAAACGACAAAAATCTGTAATAAACGGTAAATATGTTTTTTACACGTGCTACCCATACTTGTGCAATACATCTGCGGCTTAAATGCACTGTACAGGATTGGTAAGGATAAAAAACATGATTGTTTAGTTTCAGTCTGAAAGCTTACTGTAGAAGATAAAACTACAACCAATTTCTTTGGGAAATATTTCCCTCTGAAATGCTGTCATATTTGAGAAAACTATATATCTGAATACCTCAAAAAACGCAACATTTGATTTCGGTGGTAACAATCGAATTAAAGGACAGTGTTTACATGTTGAAAAGTTTGCACGGTTTTCACTGCTTTCTGCAGACTCAGGCGACGGATTAAGCTCAAATTTTCACAGGTTTGTTTTTTTCATGTACAAATTGAATCAGACAAAGTAAGAACACTGCTTTCCCAGCTTTACCAATCCAGTAAAGTGCTTTCAGTGTTTCATCCAAATAACACATCAATTACGGTAAAGCGTCTTGCTCAAGAACACGAGCATCGTATCAGCCATGCCAGATTCCAACCAACTTTCTGAATCAAATGTTCTTTTTAAATGACCCATTGGCCACGTCCATGTTTAAGTTCCGTAAATTTGATTGTGATTGGCCTCTAAGCCACTGATGCCATAACGGATTAATTTTAATACACAACGAATATCATCAACAATGCTGATTACTAAGTTAATTTTTCATATATAAATTATGTATAGACCAGTAGCTAAACGAAGCCTTTACAAACGCATTACAAAGCGCAAAACACGATATCTAATATAAAAACTAATGTATAGCAGCAACGGTAATACTAAAGCATACATGTATATATATATCAGCAGTTCAATTTAAGATGAGTTTGGGGTGTAAATATGCAGAGAACGTCAATCCCTATGGTGTTCTGCAATATAATATTTTTAATTTTAACAATATTTTTCACAACAAAGTCATTTTCCATCAGATATTTCGCACAATCGTGTTTAGCTAAGGACTGAGCGCCTTCCCGAAGGACGCTGGTAACAAATATAACTATAAGAAACACGATTTTAACAAAGCATGTTTGTGGTGATGTTGTCATAGATACGCGGCAGGATAAATAAACAGGCTAGCCGACTGTTAAGGTACCGTAAAATTAACAGCCAGTTATTCTAACACTCCAATTCAGTTCAACGTTTAAAATATAGATATATTTCGGGGAAAAATACGTTGCTTCAGACCGGATTTGTTAGAACTGTGGAAACAAAGGAAAAAAATAATCTGTCGAAATCATATCTGAATGTTCTTTGTTGGAAAAGTAAAGGCACGGTCTCGCAAAAGATGGGGAATCAGGATATTGAATCATAATTTTTTTTTTCAACCGACAACGCAAATCTATCGTCATCGGCACCACGAAGAAGCAAGCGTTTATATACTAGTAAAAACTAGCAGTCTAAACTGGCGTCTAACGTTTTTATTTACTTATTAATTTTTTAATATTTAGGTTTTTACTTTTTGTTTTTGTTTTTTTCATCTTCTTCATCAACCCTTTTTAAACGTTGAACTGGACTGGAGTATTAATACAACTGGTTGTCAATTTTACGGTCACTTAACAGTCGGTTTGCCTGTGTAGTTCTCCTGCCACGTATCCATGGCAACATCAATACAAACATGCTTTGTTAAAACCTCCTTTTTTAACAATTACGTTCAGCGTCCTTGGGGAAGGCCCCCAGTCCTTAGCTAAATACGCTTGTGCAAAGAATCTGATGTAATACGAGTTTATTTTTTATGTAAAACATTATTACAGTTTATAACATTATATTGCAGAACGTCAAAAACATCTCAGATGTTAGGGGTTTGCGTTCTTTGAGTGTTTACATCCCGTTTTTAGTTAATTCAGTAACACACCAGCAGCCGGTGTCACGAAGCTCAATCTTAATTAAACTTCTGAGGGTCTTCACTATCACCATGATTGTGATTTGTATTGTGACGTCACATTTTACTTTAGTAATTAAGATCGATTTGTAAGCTAAGACACATCCTAGGGCTTCTCGTGAAATCGGCTGCAGAACCACAACTTATCAAAATACGGGAAATGGATACTTACACAAGTTATGTGTACAAATAAGAGTTAGCTACAGATATTACATTTTTTGTAGAAAATAAAGTTTCGAGGAAACGAAATAGTATGTCCTGAAAAAGTGATGTGTGTCTGGTGCTCGTCCCTGCATCGCTCGAAGCCGATGACAAATTAAGTACGGGGTAGACCTATTATGGTTTGCGAGACTCTTGCAGTAAATTAGCAGAACAAAATTTAAAAATATAAATTAGAAATAATATTTGTGTAAAACTGTCGCCCTTTTGTGAATATTATCGTTGGATAAGATATCATCTTATACTAAGAAGTAATGATTCACAAGAGAACAATATTATGAGAATTTGTAACAGCTTATTGTTATGTTGATTATTTTGTGTAAATTTAAAACTATAAAAAAAAGAATAAGAATATCAGTAATATTAATAATGATATTACTTTCCCCGATTTTAATATAATATAATGTATGACATTATAGCATTGATTATATCCCAGAGGCAAGCATTAAAGGGGCTGTGTCGTCATGATTATACAGGAAATGGAATAACCCAGTTGCACGTGCTCGTGCACGCCGGTGGTAAAAGGCACCATATGGAACAAACAAGACATCAAAGAAGTCCGATTTAGAGATTCCAACTTCAAAATGTATGCATCAATTACTACTAACTAATCTGTTGTTATACCAGAGGAAAATCAAAGAAATCCCTTTGTGCCCTTTGTATTACTTTGCTGATGATTTCATGAGTTTTTACATTGTAAACATAGTATGATATTTTGGGAAATTTGTTGTTTTTGTGAACTCTCGTAGTGATTAAAAATTACATTACCTTCGATGTAAGATATAGTAACAGTATGTCTTTTTAACGACACTTTCATTTTGAACCTTACTTTAGCAGTATTTTGTAAACACAAAGCACGTCTGATGGTCTATAATGACAACAAATGGGCAGACATATTTAAACGTTTTACAAAAGAAATGTCATGGCGTGACGCAATCAAAGGCCAACCATTCCATTTGCTGTTTTTGGTGGATTTACTTAATGTACTTTTATTTAATGGAATTGGTATACATTTTCTTAGAATGTATGTAATTAAGACATAGAGATCAAGATTACACCTGCGCGTGTCTTAAAAGATAAACATAGTTTGGCAATCTAAAAAACAAATAAATAAATAAATCAGTTGCTTAACACCTGATATGTTAAAACTGTGGAAACATGGGATAAAAATAATCTGTCAAAAATCTTCACTGAATGTTCTTTGTTCGAAAAGTAAAGGCACGGTCTAGCAAAAGATCGGGAATCAGGATATCAAGTAATTCTTTTTCAACCGACAACGCAAAGAAAAATGTCCAGTTATCATTTTTTTTTAAATGTATCATCAACGGCACCACGAAGTGGCACGCGTTTACTAGTAAAAACTAGCAATCAAAAAAACGGCGTCAACAGTTTTTATTTGCTTATTTATTTATTTTTAAATTAATTTTTTAGCTCTTTCAATTTTTATTTTTATTTTTTTTTTTTTAAATTCTTCTTCATCATCATCCAGTTTAAGACAGGCGCAGGTGCAATCTTTATTAAATAAAAGTATAGTTAAGTAAATCAACTAATAAAATTTGCGGTCACAACCATGCAAAAATCTCTTTTGGGAGTACTTTCTCCTGAAGACGAGCAGAGTATACTGCCCGAAACGTCGAGACCACACCGGCTCTTTTCAGAGCCACTATTCCTTCCAAAAGTGATTTTTACATGGTTGTACCTGCAAGTTTACTAGTTAACTAGTTATAGCTTCTTATCCTTCACACCATGCAAAGCTTCAAACATTACATGGGTTGCCCACTGATTCGTGCACGTCATGACACTTCTGTTATAAAATGTTTGAATATGTCTACCCATTTGTTGTCATTATAGACTACCAGCCGTGCTGTGCATCAGCCGTGCTTTGTATTAACCGTGAACCGTGATTTTGTGTATACATACAAAATACTGCTATAGTAATAAGCAAATTGACAGCATCGCTCTAAAGACATACAGTTAATATATCTGACATAATATCATTTTGTAATCACTACGAGAGTTTACAAAGTCAACAAATTTTTCCCAGAATATCATGACATGTTTACAATGTAAAATGCAAGCATATAATCACCAGCAATGTTACATAAAGGACAAAAAAATGATTTCTTTGATTCTTCTCTGGTATAACAACAGATTAGTTGGTAGTAATTGATACATATTTTGAAGTTGAAATCTCTTAATCGGACTTCGTAGATGCCTTTTTATTTGTTTTGTATTCCATACTTAATTCCAGTTTCTTTTTTCTTTTTTGATCAAATTTTCCCATCGTTTCCGTATAAGTGGTATATTTTTATTTTTATTTGGTCAAGTTAATAAAAATTGATTTTGTTTGAACGGTTTGTAATTTTTACATTTTGAGTTATTTTTCAGATTTTCAGCTTAAAATTATCTTTAAAGTCCACAAGTTAATATAAAAATAGATAGCTACAAATGTTTCGTTTACCATTTTTCTCCCCAAACTTTTCAAAAGCATGCTCCAGATCTTACAAATAAATCTTATTTTTCAAGGCTAATTATTTCAACATGAATGATAACCAGTTATTTGTGTGCAATATAATTTCTGTTTTCGTTGGTTTTGGTTTGGGTATATAATCAACGACACAATTTCACTACAAGACGATTCAATGAAATGTTTTGTTTCTGCTTGAGAAACAAAAAATACAGAAAATATATATCCTTTCTCCTTCGCCGGCCATGCAGTGACGTAACTAAGGGGGGGGGGGGTGGGTTGGGGGCAGGAGGGGGGGGGGGGCACAGGAGGCACGTGCCCCCGATGATGTCCGTGCCCCCCAGGTGCCCCCATCTCAGGTGCCCCCCATTTGAAATCTTGACTTTTGAGATTAAACATTCCAGAATAAAATGTTACATTGTATAAACATTACGTAATAATTTCAATGTTTTTTGAACTATTTTTTAATTATTCACACACAAAATGTATTTTGTTTTACATCAACACGTCAGAAAACACTGAAAAGGGGCTTGTTAAAAAATACAAACGGAAACTACAGTTTTAATTGGCCAAAAGTGCCCCCCTAGGAAAAATGGTGCCCCCCCCCTTTGTGGCCCCTAAAAATTTACCCTAGTTACGGCGCTGCGGCCATGTTTGTTTGAGGAACATCTATTTCTTCCTCTTCGACGGCTGGGTTCGATGAACAAGGGATAACAAATCCATCCCCTCCTCCTCGCCTGCCAGGCAAGAGGAACAAGGGTTAAAACATCCTCTTTTTCAGATATCCAAATAATGAAACATTGCATTGTCATTGCACCTGGCACCACTTCGTTAATGCTGCTTCTACTATTCCGTCCAAGGACGAAGGATGATGATGATGATGCATTGTCATTAACAGGTGCAAGAATTTTCTGTTCACATTATTAATTATCTTGCAGTGTTTTGGAGTAAGACATATGTAACATTTTTTAGCTAAGAAAGTTCAAAGAATGTAAAATTATTTTTAAAAATTGCACCAATTTCTCAATTTGATCTTGCATTATTCTACAAAGAACTACACCATGATTGTAACTTTTTGAAATCAACTTTAAGAAAACTTGCTATAAAAAAAAGAGCAAAGGATGACAAACTGTAGTAAAAAAATTAACATTTTTTTTTAAAAAGAACTTTCCACTGGGAATACACCTGATTCATACAGGAGTTGATTGAATAATCAAATTACTGGAATAAAATGTCCTTTTCTTGAACTTAATGTTCTTATTTTCCCAAATGATTTGTGATTTTATTTCAGTAGCACTAACATATCGTTTGGGCCAATAGTTTAAATTATTATGTTCATCCAGCAAGATAATAAT
Source organism: Marthasterias glacialis (assembly GCA_911728455.2). Lineage (NCBI taxonomy): Eukaryota > Metazoa > Echinodermata > Asteroidea > Forcipulatida > Asteriidae > Marthasterias > Marthasterias glacialis. The sequence goes on along the minus strand of OU452239.1, from coordinate 12,127,333 downwards.
TCTTTATAAAAAAGAGGTTGATCCTTAATGACGATTTGATTACATTTCACTGCATTAGTGTTCATATTGAGAATATTTTGGTGCACATAACTTTATATAATATATATAATAAAGAACCTCGACCATTTTCCTGTAGGATTGTAAGTAACGGGATATCCAATTTGTTTTAAGAGCCATATTCTGTGAGTTTGAATGTCAATAAAGTTAAGGCTTTCCGAGAGATTTTGTCTGTTTTTCCTTTCCATATAAAGGAAAAGGTAAGTTTGTCAATCTGGGAAATGATTTTTCGGGACATCAGAATGACAAAACTGAAATAAGTAAAGATGAGTATTCCAAGGGTGTTAATAATTGTTACACGCCCTGGCAGTGTCAGATTTCTTCTTTTCCACTGATTGAGCAACTTGCTCAAGGCATCTTTTCATTTCAGATTAGTTCGTAGTTTTCTTTATTTATTTTGGAGAAATATACACCGAGTGTTTTAATCGGAGTATTTTGCCAGTCTATTGTTTCAAGCAGGTACCGATCAAGTTCTAGATGACCTTTTATTAAACCTTTTTTTTGAAGATTTAGTTCTGGACCTGCAATATTTCCAAAATGACTCTCAATATTTAAAAACCGTTTTATTGAAATACTTCCGGCATCTGAAAGAAACAATGTCGTATCATCTGAATACTTGGAGATACGCAAATCAAGGTTGTTGTTGTCTGCTAGCGGGTTACAGTGATTTTTTTAGGTCACTTCTAATTCTACAATCGGGATTAAAAAAAATAAATAAAATTGCGAAAAGCTGTTTTTGCTAGACCTCCAACATCCGGTTCAAAGTGTCAAATTGCGAACTAACATTGACAGCCGCGTTACGCAAAAAGTGTTCGACGTCACTAACAAGCCAATGTTAGGTCATTATTTCACATCGGGATAAGTGCTTCATTACTCAGCGCGAAAACGGACTTTTTGTCGCATGGATTTTGCGTGAATTGTTTATGGTGTTGATGAGACAACAACGTCCCAATTTTGTGCCGTTTGGGTACCGTACTACTAAATAATAGCAGTTTGAACAGGTTTGAATGCGTGTACGCCCGATCACGACGATTGTCTTTTATTGTTGAAGCGGAAATAAGATCGGCTTAACTTTTTTGTCAAAGATTTGCGAAATTGTTTACAATTTGTTAATCAGGTTTTTACTTTTTTAAATCGTATTCAATTTTATTTATTAAAACATCACAATACAAGATTCTCGCGAAAACTCGTACGCTCTCGAGGTCAACTTACGCAGTCTATACCTCATACACGCATACGAACTTTTGGCTTCCAGTGCAGCCTAATGTTTTGAAACTTAATTGAAATTGCAAGGATAGTAGAATTCCCACTTGGTATCTGCACGACTACCTCCAATGCTGACAGACCAGCTGGGAGCTGGAGCTTGGTTTGGCTCAACGCGGCTCAGAAGAATTCCCTCCTCGCCTTCTACCTGTAAGGTGATGAGGGCGCTAGTGAAGGTTATAGTGACACGTGATCCGAAGAGGTTTCCACGCACGCTTTTCAGGCCGATCTCTTCACCTCTTTGTCTTTTAAAGATGTGGGTAGTTGAGTCATCCCGCGGATCTTCATACAATTCTGCATTAAAAGAACGAAAATGGGGAAATAAAAACAAACTGTTTCATCATTTCAAAAATAGCAGTTTATTAGAAGTAGTGAATGAAAAAGTATTTTGTTCACCATTATTATTAATCTTATTATGATTATTACATTTTTAACCATTGTCTCATTACTTTAAGAGACTGTTCTCGTGAACAAACACAAAAAAAAAAAAAAAAAATTATAAACTTCTTTTTAAGCTACGGGTGAACAATACGGATGTCTTACCCACTATAAAATACACGTCTTGATTGATTCCGTCACTTTGATAGAAAGTGACAGACGCAAAGCCTTCTCTGTGAGGTGCTTGAACCATAAGCTCAAGTTTGATCGGTTCATCCTGACTGCTGAGAATCTCCGTTTCATCCTCCTCTCCCGTCGTGTAACTTTGACAAACCACTGAATTATCGGCACTCATGAATGACGAAAATACGTCTGCAATAATGGAATGAGAAAAAAGAAGACAACATTGAATCAGCAATGAAAGCCAAACCACGTGATAGTAATCGTATCTCGGAAAAAAAGTAGTGGTTCTGAAACCATCAAAAGGTCGCCGTAGGTCAACTAATCAGAGTAGCTCATTCGTCATGGTAGTTCACGTCACCGCAGCTATGGCCGCTGCACGCCTGCGCAAAGCGATAATTGCGCGTCAGTCGTCCATGTACAATGGTACAAATCGGCATGACAGTGCGTGATACGTGGACGCGCGCGTGCGGCGGCCTTAGCCGAGTTGGTGCAAACCACCATGAACGAGCTGGGTGGATTACTGTACTGTGATCACACGGCTGTCTTCCGTGAGCAAGGTTATTCTAACTTACTTCAAACGCCACACAAAGATTTAAAACATCATATTTATCTATAGGCCTGTTTTCACAAAGCTAATGCACTTGAAGTTCCAACATGTCTTCAGTGCTTATTTGAAATGCTGCCAGTTTTGTATGTCAAAATTGTGTATGCCGCAAGTCTTTAAACTTTTAGGTAATTACTACTTCAAAATCTTGATCGTCAGCTCACCCTTTCAAATAATTATGAATACTATCAGATTAGAGAATTATTATTATTTCCCCACTGTTTAATTATATATATTAAAACTTGTGTTTGTGTATTTACCTGCATGGATACTTTCTTCGTCAAAGTAGAAGCATCCAGTGGTTGGCTGCAGTGTGGCATTATTCTCAGAATACACAACTGAGTTGAGCTGACAGAGCTGATCATCTTTGCAGTAGTTAAAAGAACTACATGCATTGTCTTGCAGACAGAAGACGGCACATGACACGTATGAACTTGCCGTCTTGTTGTGATATGCGTTTCCGATAAGAACAGCTTCTTCGATCGTGTAAAAGTTACGACTTTGGTGCAATCGAGAACAAGTTTTCTCAATGCCTCCAGAAATACCAGCATTTGCTGAAACTAAGATCACCACCAGCAAGACAAGCACATCCATAGCATCCGCCATAGTGATCGTAATTTTAAATTTTCGCAGCGAATGAAACCTGAAAGCAACGCATAGCTACCGTCCCAGTTTCTGATTCGGGTAAAAGATGGGCGGAGAGACTGCTAACGAATGATCGATTACCATAGCCGCCCTTGCCATGCGCCAAGACGTCACGACTGCGTGTTAGTTTGCAGCAATTAAAGGGGGTGCGCTCTTAACATAACAACATTAAGTACTAACATATGACTGAGGAGTGAGTTCACTGTAACAAAATGGTAACATAGTACATTCAAAACTATGGTCTTGGCTTAAATCAATTGCACAATTCTCGACACGAGACTTAAAATCGAGGAAACGGCTGCCTGAATTTGCTGTTCAATTCGTGTTTAAACTGCACACACAACAACAAACAGTTATGAACGCATACATGTTCGATTAATTCCTAGTTTATATGCACTAATTGCATTTTACTCGACAATCGGTATAAGCTTTTTGCCGACAAATTGTCAAGAGGGGGGGGGGGGGGCACACAATTAGGGATAGCGTACCGGTAAGCAGTTTGTATACCGTAAACACATTAGTTATCTACTCTTTCATTTCATTTTCGCCCAAACAGGTCAACCTTTTAAGTTGTTTCCCCACACAGGCTCAATTAACATGGTATATTACCCTTTTCTACCATGCCCGATGTGACTTTTGAGATTAAAAATTACCAGAATATAATGTCATAATTTTTGAGCATTTACGTAGTAATTTCAATGTTTTTAAAACTATTTTTATGTAATTACCCACATGATGTATTTTGTTTTACGTCAACACGTCAGAAAACACTGAAAAGAGGCTTGTTTATGAAAAATACAAACGGAAACTACATTTTTAATTGACCAAAAGTGCCCCCTAGGAAAAATGGTGCACCCCCTTGTGCCCCCATAAAATTTTACTCTAGTTACGGCGCTGTATATGCAAGTATTGAAAACGATACTGGGTTACAGTTAACCAACATTTTATTTGATAACAGATAAGAACAACCTCATTTACCACTTTTTGTATTTTTGTTTTTAATTTGTTAGTGATAAAGCCACCGTAAGTTGGGAGTATTTACCGTATATTACATAAACAGTATAATTATAACAGGTTTTGTATTTTGTAAGTAAATAATTTTAGAAATGAATATCTAACTTTCCTCTGGGAACAATAATTTGACAAGCGAACTTAACGCTTCAAATCTTTATGCAGTTTCAGACAATTGCAATATTTTGAGCCCCAGATGTACTTGTTAAACAAGTCTTGCTCTTCCTCAGAGTACTACGCAATACAATTATAGTCGAGTGAGGGCAGAATTCAGTATTAACGGTGGTTTGTTCAAGAGTTTAAGATTTCATCGGGGAAAAACCTGCTATGATTTGGTAAGGGTTTTAAAGGAACACCATAGCGCCCTCCTTTGATCGCCACTTACAAGTTAACATCAGGCCTTACTGCTTAAAATCTAAAAAACGGATTTCAGAGACTAAAGCATTTCAAGTGATGCCATACTGGGGTAGCTTATAAAACATAACATGAAGGCGAATTGAAAAAAGTGCATTAAAATACATGCTCAGTTATTGATTACCCGTTTTAGATTGTTGGTTTACTTGTTGGTTTTCTAAGCGAGGAGCAGAAAAGGGGAAATTGGAAAACAATAAAGTATAATATTAAGGGGGAAATGCAATAATAAAATATTAATTATTATTGAAAATTGCGATAAAAAAACACAAAAAACAGGCTACTTTTCCCTGAAAGACCCATGGTAAAACTGCTTTTCCTTACAGCCTCGTTATGATTAAAGTAACTTCTAAGGGCAGGAAGCAATATGGCCGAATCATGAACAGAATATTAATGGAGAGAAGATATAAAAGTCTTAGTCCTGGCTTAATCGTAATCAGAACGAGTCAGGGTGAAAAATTGACCCACCCCCAAAAGGCTTTCGCAATTTCAAAATTAAATTTTAACACTTGGGGAAATTACAAAATGTCGGATCATATTACAACGGATCGGTTTTGGTTCACATAGTGCAAATCATGTCAACAACCTCATTCTATTAAATGACAATGCGTGTGTGTAGAAATAACCCACGGGCTTTGGATCTTATTCGCTTAGGTTTGGGAATCAAAATTAAAACAATCAAATGCACAGAAATACCACAATGTATGATTGTTGTATAGCCACAAATTATTTTGAGTTGGTTTGTATTTCAAGTCCACGTGTCTCTAACGGGAGACTTTTGAGACGCTGGCGGCGGCAGACACAACGGTCCTTTTTTTGACAGTTCTGAAAGTGCGCGTACATGCTCAGTGTTGCGCGCGTACTGGTGAGAGGAACTGTGAAAAAAAAAGGACCGCGCAAAAGTCTCCAATTCTAGAGTGATCTCTCCGTTATACATGGCAAAGTCTTGTCAACAATTACTTGTCATCATGCTGTAGGGTGACCTCTTCATTACAACTTACAAGGTCTTGATAACACGTTTACAAAATAGGGTATTACGTTTAACAATTCACAAGACATATTTTTTGCCATACAAAAAAAAAAAATAAATAAAATAAAAAATAGACTAAAACAACACAAATTTAACGAGAAAAACTGTGTCTCGAAATTTAAGAATCCATTTTATTGTGCTCCCATTGTGTCATTGTTTGTAAAATTCCTCATGATTATTCAATAAACCGCGAGCTGGTTTGTCCAAAATTGTTAAGCCTGACAGCTCCGATGTACAGCTCTCGTGGGCGGATTCGTCCCTACGCAAACGACTATTTATAGTCGATACTAATGCCGTACGATATCTAACTAAAGCCTATACATTTAGCTTCTCCCGCAAAGTGTTCGTTATTTCAGCGTAAAAAAGTAGAAACCTAAACTGCAGATTTATCTTCGTTATTGCCAAACGCAGGCGCACCGATTGGCTTGCAGCTTACTAAATCTTTGCAGCAGGCAAGAGACGGCATGTATCGATGCCAGAAAATTAAGGTCACTGACAGTACGAATTGCATTTTATGACAGTGTATAATTAATGACATTACATGGAGCTGAGACAACCCATGTTATCGAACACGCTTTTCGAAGAGAAGGAATATCTTGCCCACAAAGCGATCCGCTATTTCTGTCTCTCCCAGTGATTGCAGCATTTATCACCCATTTTGGAAGTACATAGTTCGCCAGTGATTTGCAGGAACTTAAGACTAAAATACAGTGATTGACGAAATTAATTTAGATCGGATTTTATGCATGCGATAATTCCCCGAAACACAGTCATCCCTTTTCCTGTTTAGGGTTGCAATTCTGAAATTATTTCTTAAGTTTATTTCAGTGTAAGAAGACTTATTTCACTCTGCCATGGCAGAGCAAAATAGTTAAGCCACTTTCAGTGGTTGCTTTAAACGAATGTTTCGACGATTAGGCCTATTTCCGAAGACAATTATACGTATGTCCGACAAGTTTTGTCGTACACAATGGCTCGGACATAGATTGTTGGGTACAAATGGTCAAGGATAATGGTTTGCCGATCACAATGGGCCAGAAATAACTGTCTACCAAATCAGCCAGAAAAACTGGTTTGTCGTACACAATACGTGAGACATAATGGTTTGTCGTACACATCGGGTCAAACATGATGTGGTCTGTAACAGACTCTTCTGCTAAAGCAGATGCTCGCCATGACAACCAATAAACAAGGTCAAGTACACACTGATATCCTTCTTTGCAATAATTCTCTTCAACAGTCTGTGTGATACTGTATCCAGCACCGACTGTTACATCTGATGACGATGTTGAAATTAGTTTTTTTTGTGCAGAATCAGCAATGCAAGAAGCAGCACATAGATACAACCTTCCTCTATGGTTTGAGTTTCCATGGTTTTGACAATACGTGTTCATTCATGAAGCAACATTAAAATGTTTAATTCAGACTCTTCTTCACATTGTCCCCAAACTCTCACATCACATACTGTTTTTTTTTCTTTTTGTGCCATCTCAAGCTTTGAACAACGGCTTGAACATGAAGTATTGTTATTTTTAAAATGACCTTAACAAAGCCATTGTTAGAATAGCTAATTTTTACATTTGACAGGATTCTCTCACTAAAAAACCAAATGGGATTACTTTTATAAACGACATAAGGGCTATAAATGTCATTGCATGATATCTTGTTATTTATTATTCAATTCAGCTCAAACTTATCTTGTTTCCATACCAACGAAAAAAAACTGAATTGAACAGAATACATAAAGAAGTAAATGGAAGTATGAACAAGATGTAAGAAGTTAACATAATGCTGAGACGAAGGCCATCTTCTACAAGCCTGGGCTTGTGGCAAGATGCCTTGGATAGACTAAATATACAGAACAAAAACAAAAAGCGCATTAGATAAAGTATTTCAGGGGCAGATTGTCTATTATGTTTGTAAACAAAACAAAATCAGGAGAGTGAACTAAAAAGAGCTTGCTGCGTTCAAATTGTTCAAATTAATAATTGCAAATAAATAATCTTCATGAGGAAAAAAATATAAAAAAGACACACAAAAACGTTCATGCCTTTATCAGTGTGTACAATTTTAAACGCAAGTTATACTGCGTTACGTTTGTAAACTAAACAAAACCAAAACAGAAGTGAATAACAATAAAATAAATACATTATAAAATAATTGTTTAAACTATTTTTTTCCATTATTATCTATTTTTCAACTGCTACTTGCTAGCTGCTCGAAGTTCCCTGTCAATATTAATCCGAACACGCCTTTAATCTGTCCATTTGACATTTTCAGTTTAAACATTCATCTTGTGTCCCAAGCGACTCCCCTGATTGGATCACGTAACTCCCTGTCGAGGCACGCTGTTCGAAAGTTTGACCGGGTGTACGAGTCACGTGACTCCCAATAATGTCAAACAATATCTGTCATGGAAACACGTGGGTGAGAACCGAAAAGAAATCCATTTAATCAGAGTGAACCCAATATATGAATAAATTTTCTTCACGTCAACTTGCCTTCGGCATAAAGAAGGGGAAAAAAGCATGAATAGTTGAAAGCAAGGTGCATCATTGTTTTCGGACGAGTAAATTAATTCCCATCCCTTAGTTTCAATAAAAACACCCTACAACCAAAACTGAAAGAAATTTCATCAATTTGGGTGGAAAAAGGGCTTATGTTTTGTCTGGGATTCAATACTTTGGGTCTATAAATACTATTTTCAATACTTTGACGGCAATATTTCTCAGTAGGACGAAGACTGGTATACGAATCAATAGGATAAGCTTTTACATTGAAAGTTTGTCGGTTTAAAAATGTATATAACATTCCTGTTGCCTTACATTTTTTCTTTTAAGGATGCCTTTTAATTTATTTAAACAATTAATATCAATAATTTGTCGCTTTTTTGCCATTTTTGTTTCCACTTTTCGTTTTGTTCACCAATTTCATTTATATATTTTTCGTTTGTTTGCAAAATTTCATAAATTGAAGTATACTTTAAGAATTTCTACTTATTATAATCACCATCCGGACTAACAGTGAACCAAAAACGAAAAAGAAAAGAAGAAAACTGAAGAATTTTACCACTTTGAATATCGATTTGTCAGATCCGGAATGAATAGAGATCCGTCTTCCACCCTTTATGCAATACCGCTAATGGACAAACAGATAATGACGGAGTAACTATTCAACTAACAGGTAATACATGCAAACAGAAAGTACATTGTTTCCATCCATTTTTAACAATCTGCTACACCCGTTTCAAAAACATTTGCCTATTTTTGTTCAAAGATTATGCAAGCTTACGTTGACTTCAAAACTGGGATGAGGTGACTGAGGTTGAATTTAAATAAACCAAACTGATAACTCAAGGAAATGGACTATAGGACCATTCACACCAAAACTATTAAAATGTTATCTTTTAGACAACAAATACTAACAAGGCCAGCGTTTGTTGACAGTCCTATTGTTCGAATCCCACCCCAAGGAAAATGCCTGTGAACAATTTGTTGACAGGACTTGGGAAAGTACTGAATATACAGTGCTTCACACATATCGGTGTATGGGTAAAAATTCCAACTAATATTCATTATCACCGATGCAAAAATTAACATATTATATTAAAGTCATATTGTTATTGTCCTGCTAGTGTTTGATAACGGTTTAAAACTTTTGACTTCAAAACGTGGATTTGCCGAATTCTTCGAAGTCTCTTTAGAGTGATAAGTCACAGGCTGGACAATGTGTTTCCAAAATATTTTCACTTTCAATTTGAAACTATCCCATCGGGAATTGATGATTCAGAAAGCCTGTCATATACAAAGAGAGGAGTTAGTTCTAGTGAAAACACACATATATAGCTTTCCTGTTTCGACGTCATTTTTTTCAGATGACGGCTTCCATAAAAGATTTATTTCCACATTTACTGATTGGACGTAAGGGTGGAAATAAAGTATTAACGACAGTTTTGATATTTTACAAAAAAATAATAATAATAATAATAATAAAATGAAATAAAAAAGTGACCCGTTGACGTAGTCATTACTTTTGACAATAAGAGAAATATCAGGAAACTTTGCTGAAAGCAATCTACTGAGAGGGTAATTTGTCTTTGTGATTTCTATTACTATTTACCTCGATTGATTTATCAGGGGTGATAGTCGCTGACAAAATGGTATCAAGCTAAGATCAACATTTTATAAAAAGGTGTGTTGAAAAGATGGGATCTCTACCTTTTGGTAACCCCTGCGGTAAAAGTACAGTTTTCTCATCATGCTAGGCAACAAGATCAAACAGCACGGTTTGTTTATTTCCGAAGAAACTAAAGGCTACTCTTTTCATCCGGCCATAAAAAAAAAATTAAAGAAATGAGATAAAAGTCTGATATTTTCATTTCTGATTTATTACACTTGGTAATTTTTGTCCACCTACTTCCCCGATTTTCAAGGGGAGGGGAAGGGGAGGAGCTGGGGTAGATGACGGAACAAAACGTTATATTTCAAAATGTCACCAATCACAAAGTCTTTGAAATGAACATCGTCATACTAAGTTTGATTGTTTTCCCACTCAGGTCTGCATCCGTTGGGGTGAATTTTGGGGTGGATTGCAGGGGTGGATTGCACGGGCTGAATTGCAGTGGGTGGGGGTGGCTGGTTATTGTACAGTACATTAGTTAATATGGCTACATTAGATGTCAAATGACTGGTTTTTGAGTAACTAAAAAAAAAACCTCTACGTCACTGTCAACACTCCATTCATTATAAGATACCTTTTATAAACGCGTCACTCCAAACTCCGCGTCACTAAAACCCATGCACCCCAGGGCGGTGTTTAACATTAAGACTGTACACGCAGTTTTCGCGCCATTTTGTTGCACCCCCTCTCTCTCTCTCTCTCGTCTTGTGGGAAGATTCCAGCATGAGGTCACGTACTTATCCAGTGGCTTAATCCAAGCCACACAAAAGCTTCACCTGCCTTGCGCCAAGCCAGGTGAAAGAGGAGCGAAGAATAAATGAATGTATCTGTGCTTTGATTTTGTTGTTTGCCCGTTATCTATGTCCGGAGGTTCATGGTGTTTTAATTCGGGAGAGGAGATAACTTTGTGCGATGGGGCGAGCTCAATTCTTGTGCTCTGCTCTCGGCTAAAATTGACAATTTCGGTATGGGTGTATTTATTGTCAGCTATGTTGGGCTGGGAAGCGAATCAAGAGGGAACAAATGTGCTTATATTAATATTTGTGTAGCGACGAGACGAAACACTTTCAACGGTCAACAGGTTCTTTCCCTCCCATCCAAAACTGTAACCCAGTTTGAGGCTTGTGTGATAGAAAAAGAACGAAGTCGACCTTAATAATAATGCATTTTAAGGCCGTGTCTGAATTGGTAGTTGTGGATTCGGCTGTTGCTAAGGGGGTCGCTAAGAACAGCCTGTGCCTCAACGTATGTTGAAGCCGCTAATTCGGACACGGCCTTATAGCTAGACTGTTGTGACGTTGCTATTCCTGATAATGGTATCCCATAAACAGTCCTTCCTCAAAGATATCGGTCAGATTAAAAAAAATAAATACTCAGGTCAAAGAAAACAAAAGATATTTAGGAATCACGAAAGCAATTATACTAATTCAACAAAAGTATCTTCTCTGGTTTTTTTTTTACTGTGATAAATCATCCTCAAAAAGGAGTGCTATCAGATCGTAAATCTTTGTAATTTATCCATTCCCAGGAGAGGAATAGGAGACGCACGAAATCCCTATCTTTTAATTAAGACATTCTCTAAAAAAGTACTTTGTCATCTGGCTACCGTCATTGCAAGTATTTTTATATAATTCCGTCGTCACGATGTCGCATTCCAAAGTTACGCTGAAGTGATTTTTTTTTTATATTTTTTTTTTTATAATCGTCCGGCCGAAAATCAGGGAAGAGAATTTGCAATATTGACCCGTTCATGTGTACGGGCATAACTTCGGACCGGAAATCATACAAAGACCGCTTTTTTGTTGTTGTTCATAACCCATTTAGCAAACTTTGTCTGCTTATACATCGAGTCTTAGCAGATTTTTTTTTTCATAATCACTTTCCATCACATCTAAAACAAAATCCACGCTAAATTTTTCGACAGTTTTTGTAAACATCAGCGATGCAAATACAGACATTGTGAACCCACACACTCGTCAAATTGTCTTGGTAATTTAATGAAAGAATCATTGTGCTTAGTGTGCACACTTTCCACAATAGCTAACCTTACTTGTTTAGAAAACTGGGCCAAGAAAACAAATACAACTAGTTATAGACAAATAAAGAGGTTTCAATTTATAAATAATACATTTATATGGCCAACATATTAATTTTTAAGGGAAATTCGAAGTCTGTATATGTGTGTAAATTTGCTTACACTTCTTTTGTTTGAGGTCATGCAACAGTGTTTAACGCCATTATATTTGTGATACTGGTTGATAAAAACCATAGCTTAAGACGACCTTTATAAAAGAAATATTCTACAAACCAAAGAATAGTTTTACTCCCATCTCTAAAAAAGACCATTGAGACATTTCGATGAGATTCAAAAGACTGCGTTTTCCACACAACATGATTTTCCAGCCTTTCTTATCCAGACAGAAAGATAAAAACATTAAAAGTGCATGATAATCAGATAAACATTTCCAATATAAAGACCTTGTTAAAAAACCAAAACTTGGGAATAAAATCAGTCGGGATTTGGACCAACTCAGTCCAACTCAATTGCCCTACCCCAGTTGCAACTGACTTTATCAAATTCTGAAATGATCTCAGTGGATTCCACGTTCAACTGTAAGTTTCTCCGGCGTTTTCCAATTCACGAAACCAAGTCAGGTTTTTGTACTACCGCTCGAGTCCCTTTCTCCATTTGAACGTCCTTGTCCAAACTCTACAGAGTCCACTTAAGTAGTACGCATTCACGAGCTGTTTGAAGTGCTCAAATTTGATCCCTACCCTGTTACGCGGAGAAATTGACCATGAGGGAGCACTATGAAGCCAATATTTTCAGCCTCAGTGGTAAAATTAGTGAGCTATGGTAGGTAATTTAGCATTATGGACGGGTTAATAATGTAGGTTCCTAAGAGCCTCACCAATTTGTCTCGTTTCCTTCTTTGCGTTGAATGCACGGGTTCTAGAACGAGTGCGTCTCTCGTTGCTGATGAATCTCTTTTTAATCGGTCCATTCCCTTACAAGAGAACCAACCTGATGTTCCCAAAGGAAACGTTTGCGTATCTTCCACAGAACTAATTACTTTCCTTTTTTTCTCACAATTGTAATCGTTCTCGGAAGATTGAAGGGAAAATTCGTCTATTGAAACAGAGCAAGTCAATTTACCTTCCCGAAACGCTCAAACTAAATATTTCAGTGAAAACGGTCACAGAGTAATTTTCTTCCATCAATGTTTTAATTCTCATTATAGATAATAATATGTGGGATGTAAAGACGAAAAAAGGATCGAATAAATACTTTAGGCCATGTTACATAAGTTATGACAATATTTACATTTTTATTCTTCAAGCAGTTTACAAGTCAATGGTAGCGGTACGGAAGCACAACAGACTTTTGAAATTCCAATAATAATAATAATAAAAAAATGATAATAGAGCTTCTTGTTTGAATTGTCAGTGACTGTTGGGTTTCGCTCATGTAGAAAAGAAAAACTCGCTGTAAAAAAATAAAAAAATAAAAGAAATATAAAGGAAACGGGAAGGTAATAAAAATCAAGACAGTTTGACCTTAAACTGCATGTAATCCAAACAAAAATTTCCATAATAAGAATCGTCTTTGAAATATTATAAAAATGGGGGAGGGAATCAGTTAGATCCGGAGGTTTTCTTGACAGCCTATGGCTTGAACTGGTTTCAAAACAACACTCCTCAACTACACACTAGGTCTGAATTATCGATTTCTCAAACAGGAATGAATGGATCGCTAATGAACATGGACAACCCATCAAAACAATTCTTGTTGACGTTGAGAGGAAATCGTCCACACAGCTCTTTTCTTCGTCTACTTTCTTTTTTTTAGCATGCAGTCACTGCCTTCTGGTTATTTGAAATCCATTTGTAGGAATGTACACGGCCACTTCTCACAGCATCAGTAATTAGACTGGACAATTCTCACTGTATTTGAGTATTTTAGATCAATCGGTTTTCTACAACCACTATTGCGTAGGGTTTCATTTCAGGTTTAAAGCACGCGGACAACATTTAGTCATATTTGTCAAAGGTCAGGGCCCAATTTCACAGAGCAGCTTAAGCAGAAACGTTCGCTTAAAAAATTACGCTAAGAAAAAACTAAGCAGGAGACCAGTCACATAATGTACAAGTGTAATGGTATTTTGCCTGGTAACCTAATTCTGGTAAGCCAACAATGTTGTGCCGAGTCTCTTTGTGCTTAAGCAGCTCTCTGAATTGTAACCCTGTGCCTAAATTCATAAAGCTGCTTACCAGAATAAGGCATACCATCCAAAATAGCATGTCACATGTACAATCTGTGACTGGTATCCTGCTTTTTGCACTGTTTTCTGTTAAGCAGCTCTACGGAATAGGGCCCAATAGTCGCATTCATGTGACCAAACATATTCATACAATTCACAGCCTGTGAAAGTTTATGCTCAATCGATTTTAAAGTCACTAGAATATAGTGAAAAAGCCCATTATATGTTTTCACTGTTTGCAAACATCGGATTTTGGACCCGCGAGAGCAACACTAACCGTTAAACACATTTCTCAAAGACAGTGGCATTTCAAGCAAAAATATTTATGGAAAGTTTTTCACCATGACCAATTTTATACAGTATTATATATGCAAATCTGTGAACATTTTTTCCAATCCTACTCAAGTTTTGAACACCCCGTCAGTTTACATTACGGTTTATATATTAACGTCGGAATTCTGTCACGACGTAAGAGACATACTCCATGTAATAATGTTGTCTCACAATTACCAATTCTGCCCAGCAGATATTGATTTCAAAGGTTGATTTACGTCATGATAAAAAAAAGTATTTCCTCTGCCTCTGGGCCATACTGCCCGATGTTTTGCTTTTTTTAAACAACAATCTCAAATTTTGTCTCGTTTTGTTTTAAAGTAAACAAAAATCTCCTGCCATTATTGTGCACTTTCAATTCAACTTTGTACTATCACGACGTTCTCTTAGACTAGAAATCATAACAAATATTTTTTTTTTACTTTTTATTTTACTTAAGTGAATCGAAATCCATCAGTGTATTCCCAGAATAATTGACATTGATAAGTAATACTATATTCATCCTGCCAAAAATTGTCTCAAGGATTCTCTTTGAGTTTGTTTCACCTCTCTTATACACCCAATCCCCTCTTCGGAATTCAAGTGAACAATTAGTGTACCGGCTACTCTTTCCTGGGTATTGGAATCGTGATCAGACCTCTGGAATTCCAGCCGTAAACATGATATTTTGGCGCCAAAATGCATCACCAACATTTGCAAGGGGAGTTCCTCTAATCGCCAGCTTAAGTTAATGTACACGTACATGATATTATAGATGCGAGGTATTTGACCAATGCGACCAAAATAAGGTGTCTTCGACTGGCGTGGGGGTAATGGAGTTGTGTAATGTGGTGACGTCACAGTGGTATTATGTAGAGCCGGGGCTGTTCGGTGCTAATCCGTTGGATTATTTCGGTGGTCATGGACTCGCACAGTGACCAAGTTCGAAATATATGCTATATTTTGCATTGAACAGAAATAGAGCACGTCCCCATGCAAACTTACTGGGTATTTTTTACACAGTGGAACAATGTTACTCCGTAATGTTTTCTTCGTTAAGCGGTTCCCCACATATTAATTTTTCGGAAAGTTTTTACTGTGAATACGCCGTCGGGAAATGGGTTTTGAGAACAAGGTTTCCATAAAGGAAAAACTGAACAAAACATTTTGCAATGTACGAGTATTTGAAACAGCGTGGACTAGAAGAAAAAAGGTGCAGATAAGAAAAGAGGTTAAAAAAAACAAAAACAAAAAAAACACACACACAATGTCATTGATTTCTAAAATTCAACCAAAATCTTTGAAACCCCTTGAAATCATGTACTTTCATTTCAACTGTTTACCAAGAGACAACCTATGTAATCACTCCATTTCTCCAGGCCTACACAATATTAGTTCGTTTCGTGAGCAAACATCCAAGTACGAATCTTATTTCAAATTATTGGAACCAAGTAAAACGTGTACAATTCTATTGTCCCCTTCAATAGAGTATAATCTACACTCGGATGAAGCGTTTTCAAAGACCATTGTCCGAGAAAAATTACCGCAATCAAAGAAGAAACAAATTAAAAGACCCATATCACAATTTGCTCTCTACATCCAAGGAGTCTACATCGGAGTTTCAGACAAAACCGGCTCTCTCCGACGCGCTCATTAACGCAAATGGAATTTTAAAAAGAATAGATTTCAAGGACAGTTGAACCTTGAACTTCTAGAGTCAAAGAGTTTCATTAGTGCGTCGGCAAGACGGTTTCTCGTGATTCAATAAAAAAGAGTCCACGATTTTCCCCAATTCAGACCGTGAAATAATTCCCCCATCCTCAAATGAAGCTTTAAATATTGCCAATGTAATTACCTTGACTGCCATGGGCATCGAGCGTACAAGACTTCTGAAATAACAAGCACTCTAAACATTAAGACGTCATGCGTAGAAGGAATATAGGGCGGAAACTCAGGCTGGTACCAATGAGTACTGGAAACGTTTACACTACGTGTTTATTTTTACAAGTTGTGCCTCATTTGGGATCACAAAGAGAGAACAAATTTTGCTTTTGGGCTTTGTGATGAGGAGGTACAAAAGAATGGGGAGGTCAGGAACAACTTATGTTCCTTTCTTTGTGAGATAACCCAGTTATCTTTAATGGATCAGATTAACTTTTATCAACGCTTAACACTTTCCATCCGGCCTCGGTTTGGTTTTAATTATTAATGTAAATGAGAGGTAAACAAGATGGTGGCAAACTAAGAGCAGACTCAGTCTCAATCATTAACTGCTGTCGAATAAGTGTTGTTAAGATTAAACTTTTCAACATCATTGATATTTTTATACTCGTTGAATACATATAAGTAGGTTCATATAAGTATTATTCAGAGTAGCATTTAACATACACTGGAGCCAGCACATCAAGTACAGAGAGCTATACGGTGACATACCAAAACTCTCTGATAAGATCAGGGAGCGTAGGGTTTGCTTCGCAGGTCACTGCTCAAGGAGTACAAATGAAATATTAACAAAGCTAATTCACTGGATACCAAAGCATGGAACCAGATCACCCGGGAGGCCACAATTCACATACATAGACATTCTTAAAAGAGACACTGGGTGACAAGGGGAGGACCTGCAGATGGCAATGCAAGACAGAAGACATTTGCTGGCCATCACGATTCGGGAACAACACCCATCATAAGCAAGTAAGCAAGTAGACTCGTATTGTAGATAAGGGGAACATTTAGAAAGAGCTCCAAACCCTTTTTTTTTTTTTTTTTTTTTTTACACTCGAAGACCATGTTGGGACGGTGTTTGCCAGCGGTCAGGCACCCCGATTGACGCTCCCCAATCACCCGGTTGATCTGCACGTCTGTCTGTATATACCACAAAAATCACACACACACTCCATAGCCTTGCAACGCGTTTGTTTTACAGCCACACACTCCATCCCGTGCTTGTACGCCTTAAGTGGTCCTTAGCACACGCAAGGTCATAACCAATCTACTAAAAGCCTCTTCGTTATAACCCATACAACAAGAACAAACCCTCACAGCAAACATCCATCATGTCCATTCATCTACGAATGGCTAATCATTCGTGTGTAGTATATGAGGAGTACTTTAAACCCAAACGTGGCTTGGAGGAGTCAGTGAGGATAAAGTTGAGTGATGCAAAAGTACGTAGGGCAAAAGAAAATTATACATTCATAAAAGAAACACCCCTGTGATATAATAAGATTTGTACGTCCTCATTTGAGCTGTATACAAATCACACCTGCAGAAAGTCAGACTGTGCAAACGATAAAAAAATTACTCTGTAAAACCTTATCCTGCTCCTCCCAAAACGACCAGAAGACACTGATCGCAACGTTGCGGTGTTGCACCACCAGTTCTGTTCAGAGAACAATTTATGTACATTGCGTTAACAAAAAAAAACCTTACTAGACTAGATATCCCCACCATGAAAAGTTTCAAACCTTAAATTACATAGATAATATGTTTTACTCTGCGTCAGGAATCATTTTTTCTTCTTTTTTTTCTTGAGGAAACGAGTATACAGTAGTGCATATTGATCGACCCGAGTCGGTATAGCACAGAGAACGCTCAGAGAATAATACTTTTGGTTACTACAAATATTAAGAATTTTCAGGTAATCCAACGTGCAAGTATCGACATGGATTTATAATCGTATGCTAACAGATCTGTTATTTTGTGTCTGGTTTTAACTTGATACGCTTTGGATGATTGCAAAGTTGGACGGACAACGGTAGTCGTGCACGAGCGAACGTGTCTGAGTTGTGGAAAATAAAAATAAATTGTTTCTCGGCGGACGTATCAATTTGGTGGATAATTTTGTTTTTAACTAATCTGATTTGTCCTATTTAACCAGCTGTTTCGCACAATGAACGTTGTAAAAATGAAGATTAAAAAACCTGATAGCAACTAGTTAACATGTCTCATTTAAAAATGATGACTGTAGATTAAGACATGCCTTTTTATGTTCTTTTATTGAGCTTTACATCGAGACACATTGCTAATTTTGTTAATTGTTAATATTGTAGCAAAAGTACATCTAAAAGAGAGTAAATCTACACACAGTACAGCATATGTCACGTATTAAGGTTGAAGTGTGGGCGTGTATTTATACGGCATGATAAATACCGTGCCGACCTCCGCATTAAAACCAAAACTCAATATGATTTTTTGCGCAACCTGATACCACTCTCTTGAACTCATAGCGTAAAGACAACAACAACTGACAGTAAGAAAAAAAATTCCTACCGCCCTTGTTTCCTGCAGTGTACCGAGATGGATTGCTCGGTAGCCGTTTCTGACGTGTCAATTTACCACAACGCCAACCGTCTGCTGCCGCGACTGTGTCGGGAGGGACCGCAGTTAAATTGATAACAATTTAAAGTGGTCGGCAATCAGGCAGCGTTGTCTCGCGGAGATAATCGGGGAAAAAATTCTAATCGCTGAAAAAGTCATAAGTGATCTTACGGGCACAAAGCACATTTTTATTGGGTGTCAAGTTCCTTTGTTTCGCTTGGATGAATGCCGCTAGATCTACTCAGGCAGGATGAAAAAGCCAGAGTGGCAGCATCAAAGTTCATTACTCTTTATTACAAATAAATTATTGAAACTGAAAATGACTATAACAATCAACAAGCAAAACAAATGTGATTTTTTTTATAATTAAAGATCCGCTGAGAATAATTGAAAATGACATTTCTTAATAATATGTATGCGGTAAATTTTGTTTCGTGATGTATAAATGACCCTCATGAAAGCTAATACATGTTTACACGCACCGGATTTTGCCGGAACATCAGCCACTGTGAAAGACCACCGCATAGATGGCTTGGTACATTAGCAACAGCGGCAGCAAAAGCAACTACAACAGTAAAGGCAAGAACAAAATGAGCCTATTATAAGTACGTAAATATAATAAATTTACCACAGAAATGCAAACAGAGACCAGCTTTCAAACTAATCAAGTTTTGCCCAGCTTCAAAATGGTAATTGTATTTTTTTCTGACTACAGCTACCAACTTACATTGTACCTGCCATTTAGCCTGACCTTTGAGATTAGTTTATTTATTTTAAATAGTTCCTATTTATTACATGGCCTTTTTTAATTGGTTTTTCTAATTTTAAAACTCTATAGTTATTTTTTCTTATTTGTTGAAGTTTATTTACTTGTTTCCCCTTTTACACTAATTTAACTTTTCTGAATTGTTATCACTGTTATCTTAATTTTAATTGTATATGGTCTATTGACTTATAATCTTTCGTTTTTTTAGCCCTGTTTATCGGGAGCTTATTGCCCGAGGAGAATATTGATTTGGTTTGCATCTTTAGCTCATGTCATCAATAACCGTTTGTATTTTTATTGTGAATTCTTTGTGTCGTTGTTCTTGTTTTTGTTTTGTATTGATGGCGAATAAAGAATGATAATAACTTGATTTTACAGTGAGGTAACATTTTCATGAACATTTCATAATTATTGGTGATTTCCTAATCATTTTGACAAAACTGGAGGGAAAACTGACTTTAATGTCCCGCATGATGACAAGATTTCACCCTACCATTAATGTTGGCCATATGAATTAGGGAGGGATTTCGGATTGTATATACACGTGATCCCGAGGGTGTTTGGGTTTCCTGCCGTACAAGTCGTCCAAGAAATGCAAAAGGAAGATCGATGTTCAGCCGTGGAGGGCGCTCACCATTGATTGTCATCGAATACGTTTCCTCGCATATTACATCATCTGTGAAATGTGATTTAACGGGTTACCAACGACTAGAGAGCACATTCATAACCATTGTTTGATTCAATAGGTCCGTGCACTTATCAGATACGGTTTGGGGCCTATGCCGACGCATAGTAATCCAGGCTAATGGACTTATTAAAGATGGAAGTGTGACGTCCTCAATTAACGGTTCACCTCTTGTACAAACACATCGTTATTGTTGTTCATGGTTTATTAAAGTACCCGTTTTTTTCCTCGTAGCCTTAAGCTAAATTTAGGGAAAACATTAACACTGGTTCTTTACATGAGAGAAAGAAGCAATGAGGTTAATATACAATTTACAAAGCAGTAAAAAATAAAGAAAACGTTTAAAATTATTTTAGAGAAGCACAACAATTGGGGCACAAAGAGAATAGAGCTGCTGGAAAGCACGACGTGTTAAAATTAGGAATCCGATGAGATATATGAAAGGACAAGACAAATAATTATAAAAAAAAAACATAATTCTGTTTTTTCCCCTTTTTGGCAAGACCACAAAGTACAAAAATGTTGGGAAAATAAAGGAAAAAATATGATTTCAAAGTGACAGTCAAAATGGTTATAGCGCCAAAATTTCACTGATGATTCTCAACTTTCGTGAGAATTTAGATTTGTTTCCTTTCTATTTAAGGGTTTTCATCTTACATCTAAAACTACTTATTTTGCAACATTCTCTTTTTAACACAGGTATCCTCAGACGTACGGTTTACAGTACAAGTCGCTTTTGCTGATCGATTGGTTTAATTTATAAAACGATATAAATACATGAAAACAAAAATAAAATAGAATCAATAATAAATAAGCTAACCGCCGGAATTCTGTTTCCCATTACAATGTCTTGCACACGTCACATTCGCACAACATCAATCACCACAAAATATTTAAATTAACTATTCACAAGAAGGTGAAAACGGACCTTTTAAGACGCACCGTAAGTCCTTAGGGTAATGGCCTACATGTCTTAAACCTCAACAACATGCGGAAATGAAACATGGCGGAACCACTATTACCTTACAAAACCTGCCCGTTAGATTTCGGAAGTTGGGGGTAGGACTCAGAAAGGATTGGACAAAAGGGGTTCAGGGTCTTAACAAGGATCATCCGGCAAAGCAGATCCAGCTTAATTTTTTTTAATTAAATTTATCGGGTGTTACTGGATAGCAAGAATGATAAAAACGGTACGGACGGTTTCATATAAACCCAAAATTATGAAGCATCAATAAATAGTTTTGAAAATTTTCAACAATGCTGAAGCCAACAATTTTCGCCTCAAATTGCGAGTTGCTTGTCGTATAATATTGTCACTAAGGAAATCTTATTTATTTTACGTTTTATACATGCGACCCAACTAATACACTGCAAACAACTGGGGTGTTAAACTGATTATTTTGGTATCTTTATGTTGTCACTGTTCCCAAGAAGTGTAAAAAATCCAGTTTTGACACAAACGTTCAATCCGAGATAATCACGTTTGAAGTTACACGCTTTTTAAAATCACGTTTTTTATTTATTTGTGGTTGTAAACTTTAACAAAAAAACTTATCGACAACTTGAGACCTATACTTGACAACGGTATCGTTGCTTTTACAAAGTTTTTGTTAAATAAAGAGTTATTAGTTTAGAAAAGTTGTTTGTACTTCTTGATAATAGTAAAAGTGCACGATGTCGTTAATGTGTGTTATGGACAAAGTTATTTGCACTTCGTGAAAACACAACAAGCTGGAGGCCTAACTTAGTTTTCGCAGTTTGTGTGTACAATGTAAACGTACACCCACAAAGTTTTTTGCACTTTGTGGGAACATCGCACAACGCACATTGGCACTTTGCCAAAATGGAAAACACAGGGTCATCATTCCCTTATTGATAGCTGCCGTTCATACAATTCTACACAATTACAGCACATTCCCTGGGAATGAGAAGATTGTTGCACTTCGTGAAAACGCAAATAGCACAACCATGAGGTTTTTTTTTTCAATCTGCTTATTTTGTTACCTAAGAAACAAAACACTTTAAAGATTTATAACTTTGTCAGAAAGTGACCAGTGCATTTACAGTATGAACAACTAACTCTTGAAAATTTGTTGATTTTCGAGGTTTTTTGGCACTTCGTGAAAACACCGACGATGTGACAACACTGGCATGGTGTTACTTATCCCCATTGACGTAGTCACATAGATACCAAGATAATTATTTTAGCATCCCAGTTTTTGCAGGGTACAAAACACTACCGGTGTTGACCTTAGTTCAACACTCCTTACTCTACTGTGGTTAGGGGTGAGGATTACATGGAATCTTGGCCTTATCGGCCTATTGAAAAAAAGTGATGACCACATTATTTGATAACATACGGACCATTTTGTTACCTCCCCGTTGACGTAAGGATTTTAAACAAACAAGCGACGAAGATAACACTGTCTTACCCGATCTGAGAAAGCATTGCCCTTTCTCTCTTTTTTAAGATTTATATTTTTGTTTGTTTTATTAATCCATCATGATTACAATAACTGAAGTGACCTCTTCCATATGCTGTATTTGGCTCGTATAAGGTATTTTATAAATTATAACAATGTCTAGAGAATGCTCATTTACTTCCAAGTTTAAAAAAATACATCCCAATACCCATGAATGTCAGATCCACCTTTCTCAGATTGTATGTTCCACTGATCAACAAGCAAGGTTGATTTGGAATGAAAATGTAATTAGGCAACCATGAGTCGATGGGTCTAATGGTGGCGATGGACGGCCATGGTTTATAGGAACACACGCCAACTCGGGTCGTCAATTCACGTCTGATTTAAGCTGTCACGAAAATGAAAGGAGAATTGTCTTCCACTGGACCTTGATTTCTTATGTGGCTCGTGATAATAATACGGTTCGAGCTGTTGTTGGTACTTAGATTTCAAGGGAAAGTTTTGCCATTGACCTCAATACAATCTAGTTTGTTTTCGCATAGTGCTGTCAATGCTAGGCTTCGGGGACAAAATTATTATAAAGTTTAATTTTGAATTGAAAAAGGTAGTCAAGGTGAAAGAAAAGGAAATCTAAAATCGAGAGATAAGGTCTACAGTGACGTAATGTCAACAATCTCTATTGAAATTTGAACTGTTGAATTATTGTTTTACAACCACTACAACACACTTGCTGCCCTCTTATTTTCTGTATTGTGAAATTTTAATTTCTTGATTTTTAAAAGCATGTGTGATAACTTAATTAATTCCACTTAGATTACAAACATGTACACTGTAAACAATCTATACCAGACGTTCACTTTAAACTTACAGAGCATGCGCATAGCTTTACCTTTCATACACAATGATTTTTGACGAAACTGAAGCAGATAACAGACATTTAAAATTTTCCTTGACTTATGTGTTAAGCAATTATCGCACTATTATTCCACCGCTCCCCCGTCAAGCTTATGACAACGTCACGTGAGCACTCGACTTGATTGATTCCCGCCCAGTGAAAACAAAAGTGCCGTCTTAAACAGATTACTAAACTGATCCTAGATTATGAAGGAATTATCTTATAATCTCTCACCGTGCTTCATCTGATTAAAACCTGATCTGAAGCGAAAAACCATATATATATATAGGTTATTAGAGCATACAGCTTATATCCGGATACCCCGATATAGCAGGATGCACGCGGAAATACGCTACAATCCACAGCTGAATCTCGCAGCTACGGAGTCAAAACCAGCCAATCAAGAACCTCGAAACTCATCTTTGATTCCCTCACCTCGAACGGTAATTTATCAATTCCATAGGCGGGCATTCCGGCGGTCAGGGAAACACCTGGCATGGGGGAGGAGAATTACAATGCCGAACGGAAGGAAGTTATTTACAAAACACGTGCAGTTGTGCTGCAGACAGAGCAGGAAAAGAAAGCAGAAAATGAGCGCGAGTTTATTTACGATCGAACTGTCCACTTGGAATGAGCTTGTTACTGCTTGCTCTCGATGGTGCTCCCGTGCCCTGCAAAAAATATTCTGACCTATCATAATTGCAAATACTCCTTTATAGTGAGTGGCTGACCGTGTATATGCTTTCAGAAATCGGTCTGTCCTTTCTCAGTACTCCTAGCAAAACAAAAACAATTCCAAAAGGACACAGAAAAGAAATGAGGTGAAAAAGACAAAAACAAAATGAAGTTCAGTTTGCTCTCTGTATTAAATCTTTAGTATTTTTTTTACCAATAGATTCCATGTGCATTACGTTCCTTCAGTGGTTCAATGAACGTCATCTTAAAAACTCAATTGTTTCATGTAATAAAAATCGAAACTTACTTGATACATAGTCACTTTTATTCTAACCTGACAAACAGGCGGTGTAAAACGATCGCAATAACACCTTTAGTACCCAGCCTTTTAACTATAATCCAGAGAGTAAAGTAGTTGTAATGTTGTACGAGGAGTCAGTGACGTTGTTTTAAACGAAATTCATGAAGTCAGAAGTTGAAATGTCTGCATTCGTAAGTCAACTCAAGCGTTTGATGAGGCCTTATCTGGTTTACAGCTGGTGTATTTTTAACCAAGGAGTCCAAACTGCTGATGCAAGAAGGCAAAGTCAAGATCGATACCCGCCCATCAGATGGGGAAGTAATCAATAAGGAATGAAAACATCACGATTTGTTAGTGATAGAAATACAATAATTGTGTAACAGTCCGAAATGTACTTTTTGTTTTGTCATGCGCTAAATCGGAGTAGCTATCCAGCAGGTTGATTTTTTGAATTGGTTTGTTTTGTCGTTTATTAAAGGACATGCACTTCATTGACTATGTGAAATGAACATTCATTTCAATCCTCGAAAAGAAGCATAAATTAAAAAGGTAGTGTAGGTAAAACGCTGCTAATCGTTTAAAATAAAAGATTGCAGCTTTAATTTGTTGGACTATTTTTCGTTGTTGTGACTGCAGTAACAACGAAAGTGTAACAATTTAACCTCATTTTAAAAACTGTATTCGATTTTAGCGTTCTTTTAAATCATCTCAAATATGATTTTACTATGGGAGACTTTTGTAGACGCTAGAGGGCAGCAGACTTAATAATAATTATAATAATAGTGTACATTATAATGCGCCATGTCTGTCATAAATGACACTCCTGGCGCCGAATTATCAAATCTGGTGGAGATTGTTACAAATGATTTAATGGGACGAAGCAACCACCATACAACACCTTGGAAGGGATAGAAGGTGAGGTGGTGTATATTGCTGCCAGACCATGCCAGAAACACCGGGGCAAACCCCTTCTCTTTACTATAAGTGGTTTTTTCACGTGTATTACATAATATTCGGGACGAAGCAATAATGGTTAAGTGTCTTGCTTAAGGACACAAGTGTCACGACCGGGACTCGAACCCACACTCTGCTGATCAGAAACACCAGAGCTTGAGTCTGGTGCTCTTAACCACTCGGCCACGACACACCACCAGGTATTTTGCTCTCAGAATTGTGCACACTTCGTAAACAATGACAATTTAGCTCTTAATTTTGCTGCCACGCATCGTTCCGAAGTCTTCCATTACATAGTCATACCAAGCTTACATAACTACATTAGCACTGTTACTTCCCCTTTAAATATAGGAATATAACATTGTCAAAGGTGACTTTAAAACACGCTAGGTGGCAGCAGACATATCAGGTAACTTACATATGTAACGTAATACTGATCATCCGCAAAATTCCAAGAACGATCCACCCAGTGTGCCCAAAGGTCTCTAACTTGGTATAAACTGTCTTACATTTTCCAATACGGATAATCTTGAGTTTAGAATAAACAAAGAAGGCGTTTTACTATTGTCAACAATTGTTTGAAGGTTGAATCTCGTGATTAAAGTAAACAACTACTGCTATCAAGGATTTTTGGTTGTGTTGTTTCTTCCCTTTCACAGGAAAAACAATCCTTTTAAAAAGGTTGGCATTCACAAAGGGAAAGGAATTGTATCAATTCTCATAACGGGGATGAGTTTGTTTGAAACATATTTCGCCAACGTTTACGTCCGTAAAGCTAATAATTAAACCGACATCTAATTTTTTTCATTCCCTAAATTTCGATAGCGGTAGCGATAGCGATAGCAATAATAATAATAACAACAACAAACAACAACAACAACAAAACAACAACAACAACAACAACAACAACAACAACAACAGAACAGCAACAGCAACAACAACAGCAGCAGCAGCAGCAGCAGCAGCCGCAGCAGCAGCAGCAGCAGCAGCAGCAGCAGCAACAGCAGCAGCAACAGCAACAGAGAAACGATTAAAGACACTATAGTTACATGTTTTCGTTACAAATACTAGACAGTGGACTTTTCGTGGATAACTTGCAAGGTATGCTTCTAGATTTGGGATTTCACAGCCGCAGTTTCTGAAGCTCAAGCTACCCTACCGCACTGACAGCCGGTTTAAAATGTCAAGTGGCCGTCAAAGACGTATCGGAAGATGAAAGGGGGGGTTATTCCTGGTTATTTGTCATTGTGATATTTACCTGGATAATCAGTAATGCCCCAGATGACTACGTCTTCCCCTTACTTCAGAAGTCTCTCCCTGAAGCAAACCTCCGCTACAAAAGTCTTGAACCCCCGAGGGAAGCATACGAGATCAACTACAGTAAGACTAAAACAAGTAAAGATATATTCATATTTCATTCAGTTAATTCTCACATATCCCCAGTGTTAATCTAATCCAGTAAGAAGACTTACACACACAAACCAAACAAAGAAATCAAGCAACGCCTTTTATATCATCATTGAAAAAAAAACCCGAAAAAAAACACCCCAAAACCCCGAAAAAAACAAAGCTCGGCACGGCGTAGCAGACTGTGATGATGACAGATTAAAATATTTATTACAAGAGCAATTTTGTCTATTCCCAAACACCAAACTGCCCAGATTCTCGTTCGTACTGCGTTCGTACTGATTGAGACTTTAAATATACCAGCAAACTTAGCCAGGGTTTTTTGAAGGAATAATCGATCATTGCAAGTATACAACTTCCTTTAATGTCACATTAACGTACTACAATTGTTAAGATATATATATACCAAAAAGAGTCAATATTATTCTTAGTTCGATTTTTAAATCGTCTCGTTCTGTTTTCATACGGTACAAGATATTACTACGCAATAACAAGTCGACGTCGTTAGATTGTGGGCAAAGGCTATTGGTTCTGATTCAATACTTGGCACGCAGCCTGGGCTTGTGGCGTCATTCAATATGGCGATTCTCCAAAGGCCAGCAACCACACTTCCGTTCGTGTTGTGTTTTGATGACTCCTTGATTTCAACCATACCGCTCTGGTTGCGTTGCACTGTCAATAACGTTACTCATGAACTTTCAAGTTAACTGACTTGTATTGTTCTCCCTGCTTCATTTTGTTTTATGTAAATTCTGAGATAAACAAACTTTACGGAACACAACATATCGAATGGAAAACTATTTGTTTCGAAGAAGCAAATGCAGATAATGAGAGATCAAAGGACCAGTCTAAGTCCTGACTAATGAAAAACAAACGGGTGAAATTTTTCCTCTGGACCACCACAACTTATAACATTAATCACAAGTGAACCAACCTATCCAGACAGACAGACAGACAGACAGACAGACAGACAGACAGACAGACAGACAGACAGACAGACAGACAGACAGACAGACAGACAGACAGACAGACAGACAGACAGACAGACAGACAGACAGACAGACAGACAGACAGACAGACAGAATTACAGTCATAAAAAGAAAAGTACAACTAAACAACCATAATGTATGTGCGAAGAAGACAGGTCGGTCAATTCTATCCACTGGTGAAGTGAAGACGTTTCGCGCACCTATAGATTGATTTTAAAATGTATCTGATCTTAGTTGCTGAACAAAGTGTGATGTCACATCAGAAAATATGGCAAATATTGACAAATCAATAAAATGATTCAGAAAAAACGAATTATGCAAACTAAAAGTACCCGGTACATTTTAAATAAATGATTCTGTAGGGCTGAAAATAATCTACGGCATTTCAAGGATTCAAAAAGGTCAAGGCGCATTTACCGCAACTTGACACATATCTTTTCATGCGCTTTTTTTCTTATAAAAACAAATGTCGATTGAAGGATTCTTATGTCAGGTGAATCGCAGACAAGTTGAAATGGACGAATGTTGATCAATAACCTTCATTTAACTCCATGGATAAGACATGCCTGACTAGTGAACTACGAACAAGAAATATACACACAAACATGTAAAAAATAAGCACATGCATTTTACCTTCTTTTTTTCATTTTGCGTTATAATAATAAATACAAAAACGCAGTACTTATAATTCTAGAATAAGACATGCCTTATCCAGTGACAAACGAACAGGAAATTTACACACACATATGAATGAATAGTCGATTTTCATAAACACTAAACCCGAGCAGGCCTACTTATAATAGCGCTTCATCACACATTCCCAACGTTTGTCTCAGAGAGCTCATTATTATTGTATGGCAGGTGTTGGCCGACGTATTATTTGCATGATTATTATAGATATATTTATTTTATAAGTAGAATGATTATTCATATCACTTTATAAACTGCATGACCGTTAATGGAAAGGCACGGGTCCTTATAACTTATATGGTTTGTATGATTTCGTTTTCTCTAAAGCACCGCCGTTTTGTTCAAAAAGCAAACGGCGTATGTTCAAAATAATAACAGTAGTTTCAAAAGATAATGCTATAACTATTGTTATAATGCATTCTCGTCAGCTTTGTTTTTAGTAGTTGAATTTCTAAGATTGTAGTGAAAGGCATTCCGCCTTCCAGAATTTCCTTAATTTTTAAGGTAATACAAAATAAATTAAACAAAATCACGTTTTTCCCTAGAAACGAAGCAACTCGACAAGGAAGAGGTTTGGGAGTGGTCGTCATGATTGTCTGAAGTGTCTCAGTTCATCTTTCTTGAAGTATTCTTTTAAACGCTTATGCCATCTGTTTCCACCCCATTGCGTCTTGAGAATGGATATAAACTTATCGGATTTTATGGTGGCCCTGAAGGGACATCGCACATCGCAAACGTGTGCGCATACGTATGCGATGTCGTGAAACAAATCGCGAATATGTGCGCACACGTATGCGATGTCGTGAAACAAATCGCGAATATGTGCGCACACGTATGCAATGTCGTAGAATAAATCGCGAATATGTGCGCACACGTATGCAATGTCGTGAACCAAATCGCGAATGTGTGCGCACACGTATGCAATGTCGTGAACCAAATCGCGAATGTGTGCGCACACGTATGCAATGTCGTGAAACAAATCGCGAATGTGTGCGCACACGGTATGCAATGTCGTGAACCAAATCGCGAATATGTGCGCACTCGTCTGCGAATATATTCGCGATGTCGTGAATGTTATTGCATACCATTGTCGCATACCTTTGGGGTGATGTCATAGTTGCGGACAATGTGTTAGTGAACTAGGGAGTATGCAAGTGGCCCTGGTCCCATTTGTATACCAAAGACATTCAATGCAGGAGCTTGGGTACCAGGCAGGTACATTGTGTATATGCCTGTACGTCTTGATTCCAGACTTGGTGCTTCAACCCCCCAGATCAATAGACATTTTATTCAAAGGTATGCGACAATGGTATGCAATAAAATTCACGACATCGCGAATATATTCGCAGACGAGTGCGCACATATTCGCGATTTGGTTCACGACATTGCATACGTGTGCGCACACATTCAGGATTTGTTTCACGACATTGCATACGTGTGCGCACATATTCGCGATTTGGTTCACGACATTGCATACGTGTGCGCACACATTCGCAATTTGTTTCGCGACATTGCATACGTGTGCGCATATATTCGCGATTTGGTTCACGACATTGCATACGTGTGCGCACACATTCGCGAATTGTTTCACGACATTGCATACGTGTGCGCACACGTTTGCGATGTGCGATGTCCCTTCAGGGCCACCATAGTTGAAGCACCAAGTCTGGAATCAAGACGTACAGGCATATACACAATGTACCTGCCTGGTACCCAAGCTCCTGCATTGAATGTCTTTGGTATACAAATGGGACCAGGGCCACTTGCATACTCCCTAGTTCACTAACACATTGTCCGCAACTATGACATCACCCCAAAGGTATGCGACAATGGTATGCAATAACATTCACGACATCGCGAATATATTCGCAGACGAGTGCGCACATATTCGCGATTTGGTTCACGACATTGCATACCGTGTGCGCACACATTCGCGATTTGTTTCACGACATTGCATACGTGTGCGCACACATTCGCGATTTGGTTCACGACATTGCATACGTGTGCGCACACATTCGCGATTTGGTTCACGACATTGCATACGTGTGCGCACATATTCGCGATTTATTCTACGACATTGCATACGTGTGCGCACATATTCGCGATTTGTTTCACGACATCGCATACGTGTGCGCACATATTCGCGATTTGTTTCACGACATCGCATACGTATGCGCACACGTTTGCGATGTGCGATGTCCCTTCAGGGCCACCATAGGATTTGGATCTTTACGAAGAGGTTGAAGCCTAGATCTCATGATCTGGCGAGAAGCAGTGGTGCAGTTAATAAATGTATTCGCTGAGCTGAATTCAGCCGGGGACCGGCTGCATCACGTGACAATCTGGCTTCTGTGATCGGTCTTAGCTGAGCTTGGTAAACATTAGGCACAACAGACCAATTTCATAGCCTCGCTATAGAGGTAAGCGAAAGAACAGCGCTTATACTGTTGAATGTCAGCGAATTCCACCAATTGGCAAGACATATTACTTGTGCACGTGCGTATTCAAGTCTTATTTACTCGAGCAGCCAGCACATAAATATCGGCCTATAACTGTAGAAGCGGAGATTTGGGACCGGTATAATGCAAAGAATTCCTCCTTAAAGGGGCTCCGTAGTCGTGATTATAGCAGTCAATGGAATAACCCAGTTACTACGCGCGCGTGCGCGCCGGCGGTCACGTCACAGTTTGACAAAGACGGCACTCTTTGTGATTTAACCGCAAGCAAGCAAGCGCGTGCGTGTAGTATCTAGGTAAGAGCTCATCTTTCCATGCGCAGCCACAGGCCAACTTTAACCATGAC
The DNA here is from genome assembly GCA_911728455.2 of Marthasterias glacialis. Lineage (NCBI taxonomy): Eukaryota > Metazoa > Echinodermata > Asteroidea > Forcipulatida > Asteriidae > Marthasterias > Marthasterias glacialis. The sequence goes on along the minus strand of OU452239.1, from coordinate 12,096,094 downwards.
GACACAGCCCCTGTAAGCAGAGTGTTGGAATTAGGCCCTGTTAATTAACATGTTACTGTCACATGTCGTTCTTTGCAGGAATTCGAACCAAGGTTGCACGTAATTAAAATTTACGAATTGCGTTTCATTAAATGCAGAACAAATTGAAGAACATTTTACGGACACGTTTTCTTTTCGCAGATTGCGATGTTTATGATGATCTGGTGCATCTTCTGATTACCAACGGATTCAATGGAATCGAAAGCCGTATCTGGCTCACACATCTGATGTTTGACGTCGAGGTGTGGTGATTGAAACAAATATTGACCATTGATTTCACGTGTGCCTGCACCTGTTATTTGGCTTAATTATATACAACATCTTCACTCGGGCATCTCTGTGGCTTGTGAGCATTCCAAATCCTGCAGAGACCTTGGCGCAATCTGATGGAGGAATTCATTCAATAGATGAAGTATGCACGGCCGGACTAACCGCAAGCAAATTATTCACTTTTGTTTTTACATTGCTGGTGATATCAAATAGAGAAACTAATTCAAGACCTTTGGGAAGAACTCCGAGAAGACAATAAATTCAACTTTACAGACTTCTTTATCGTTGTTGGTTTTTTCAAATTTGATCACTAGCGAGCAGTGCGATCAATATCAAACTTTGTCATCATGTGGTTATAATCAAGCTTGAACCGATGCTAACGATGACATTTAGAAATACACATTATATTAAAAACAATATTGTAAAATCTTTTAAGAGTCAAGAACTGATCAATTTAAAAAAGAGAACATATTGCGATTCGTAATGTAAACCTACGAAACCGATACGATATGGGAAGAGAATATAAAAGGAATGGAAAATGGCAATGGGTTGTAACGGCAATGGGAGGCTTTAGAACGCTAGGTGGCAGCAGACTTTCAAAGTAAATTTTACACGTTTACGCAATAGAGTGGTTTCACGTGACGTCGCTCGAGACCTTTTTCTAATGCTACGTGCACAAACAGATGCTGGAATTAATTCAGCAGACAACGTGCCAGCCATTGCGTTTGTATGGCTGGACCCAACATGGCTGCGAAATCAACTTTTCCCGGGGTCACGCAACCTCTATTCAGAGCATGCTCACATTTCCGGAAACTGTCTGCTGCCACCTAGTTTTTCAAATTCATTAAATTCAAAAACGTTAAATGAAAAGAAATTGATTTTTAATTTCAAAAACTATTTTCAAGTACACACACACAAACTAAAAATAATGAAAGAAAAAGTTAAATAAAAAGTTAATAAACTGTTTAATTGGGCAACATCCATTATTTGCAATAGCTTTTCTTTCGTACATCTTGCGCGCTTAATGAACCATTTTCCCGTTTTTGGTGTAATACTAAATATCTGTTTCGTATACACAACTAATGGAATGAATTAACTCCACCCAGGGCCTATATTGTATCATATAGTTGAAAAATACAACAAAAACAATATGCTACTGAAATTAGACGGAAGTTCCGATATCATGTTCCGGCAGCTTCCACCAAAGTGCATTTAAGTAATCGTGTATTTTGGTTGGGACATTTTACCTCTTCGGAAAGGCAAGTAGTGATCTTAGGCATTCGGCGCTCGGGTCGAGTTCAAAATGATTGATATCGTTAGGAAAAGCCGCGAGACAGCAGGGGCAGTTTACGGTTAAAAACAACTAAGGGGTTACGTATAAATGGGACTGTTTACAGGCACTCTAACTTGGTTTACTTTATTTACAGTGAACCTTAACGATAAGAGACCGGGAGCTCGCCGTGTGTTGAGCGGCTATTTTAGCAACAGTGATCCGTCACAACACCGGACATTTGTTCTTCTTCATTAAAGAGGAGTTGAGAGAAGAAAAAAAAAAAGATCCTTTTTATTGATTGATCCTTTTGGGCTTTTGTTTTCTGAGGTAATTTTGCTGTGGCACGACTACAAAATGCTATTTTTTTTTATTATTAGTAATTTGGTTTTCTTGTCATTATTTTGTTGTGGCTCAACAATGACATGACTTGAATCAGACAGGAAACACAAGAAACCGTATTACTTTGCATCCGTCACGTTAGCAGTTTTTCCAATGGTTGTAATTTTTATTTTCAAGTAGGCACTATGAAACCCCCCAAAACGTTTCAACCTGTCAAAGGGCATACATGTTTACATTGAACACGCTTTAAGTTGGTTCATTTGATGTTTTCACATTTTTAATCACTTTAAATGTCCATCAAAAATGGACGGAAAAAGTTACCAAACCTTTTCCGCTCTTTTTGAACGCAGTTTTGAAACGATTAAAAAACTAAGTTCTGAGCAACTTAAGTTATTTCCAGTGTAAGGCTGCATTTCCATTCACAAGTTGAAATACTCATGGATGGCTTCAGGCAAGTAACACGAAGTTACAACCATTAGAAAAACTGCTAACTTGACGGTAGATAAATGGTACACTTAATTGTTTTTCCTGTCACAAACCAATTAATGTTTGAATCCTACCCAGTCGTCTGCAGAATATTTTCCCAGCGGAGTCGCAAAATACCGTACTTCTCAAACACTGGTGTATTAAGGGTAAGGAAAAAAAACAAAAACAGACCGAAGACATGTCTGACATAGTCCGAGTTTCTCTTTGCACCACAAGTACATGTCACCATGTAAGAGACTACATGTCACCAACTGACTCAATTTACCAGAAATCCCACCATATTTAAATCAAATTTTATGAAAAATAAATAAATTGCAGCTCGGTACTGTGTGAGCACACAAAATACGTTATTACTCTCACCGTGCAATTCTTTTTTTACAGCTCTACCGAAATTTGATTTTGCTAGAAATCTTTATAAAATTATGCAAAACCAAAATGATATGCAGTAGGGAAAGGGCTGGGAAAGGGCAGAGTATGTTTAACCTTAAATCTGGCACAGCTATCTGTAGGAGCCATTTGCAGTTTTTTTTTTACATATTTTTTTTTCTTCAAGAAAAACCTGCAAAGAATCAGACTTGTGAAGCAAACAATACGCGTAAAATTGTCTGAAATTGTTCTATCGACAAACTAGATTTTTAGAGATGATAATAAGGCCGTATTCGAATTAGAGGCTACGGCTACGGCTGTGGATGATACTAAGGGCGTTGCTAAAGACATCAAATACTTTAACGCATGACGACGCAGCGAGACGTAGCCGTAACCGTAGCCGTAGACACCATTTCGGACACGGCCTTGCATTCAGGTTTGATATGTTTTGCGAATTGGCGTTTTCGGAAAGCCGAAATATCATACCCAGCCCCCTTTAAATGCTGAACTATCATTAAGTTATAAGTATGTCTGACCCAATTGTCTGGCTTGAAATGGCTATTATCAACACGCTGGAAATCCGCGCCACATGAGAGAAGGAGTTTATTGAAGATGCGCCGTAGATGTTCACATCTAATCACGTTGAGGATAATTTCTAATGACGTAGAGGAAAATTTGGTGCATACGATGAAGTAATAACACAGAAGCAGTGGGTTTTACACTTAAGATGGAGTTGAATATTATTTTGCATGTAAGGAGAATGAACTACACATTTTGCAAAAACAAATCCTTGCAAATGTTATGGATAAAAGGAGAATGAGGTAAAAGACAAATTACAAAGAAAATATGACATCACTTATGTTTCGAACACAACATAACCCTGACACAAAGCCTTATCTTAATTGGCAACAAAGATATCAAAGGTTAAACACTAAACAATTTTGTCAATTTATTATGTTTTGTACATTGTAAACATATCATTTCAACCATCACAAATTTATCAAAGATGTCAGTTTATCGGTCTAAAATTAAAAGTTGGTATTAGGTCCATCAATTTTAGACAAAATAAACTTGAAGATTAAAGTTAGTAAACCTAAACGTGTGACTTAAACATTATGTCAAAACATTTATTTTCGAATGAATGACACAAGTAATAGTTTGCGTCGATTTTTTTAAGGAAACGCACATAGTCTCTTTGAGCCAATAACTGGATATTATATGCAATCAGTCGCCTGACGATAACTGAAGAATGCTTGTCGAAACGTCGACACCAAACTTATCTAACTCATGACAGGGAACATTTGTGTAACCAGAAATTGTCATGGGGGGGGGGGCACGGGAGGAAATACATACTTTTTTTTTTAATTAACAAATTTTCAAATAATTATTGTTTATATGTTGTCTTTAATATTATTTTTTAAGGGCATATTTAAGGTAGTGAACCATTCTTTTGTGCAATTTGTCGATTTCAAGATTCTGAGGTGGGGGGGGGGGCTCCCGCCCCGCCCCCTCTGATTACGCCACTGACAGGGAAGATGGGAAGACGCCATGATCCAGCCATCTACTCCGCGGCAGTACATAACAAAATTAGCCGGACTTTGTCTTACAGAACTAAATTGTGCTCACCGACAGTTGATAAACCACGTGGTGTTACCGAAAACCCAAACGGTCTTAAGCCCAATCTTATTCATTTCCTCGAAAACGAATAAATTTAATTCGCATCCTCGTTCTTTGTAAAGCACAAATATTGACACCTTGGTGGAGGTAAACAGGTTGCTTGGCACTTGGAGGTCGTCTGTTTGAATTTATTACCAATTTATTACCGTTCTGTTAGGGTTTCGATTACAGTTGATTAAGCTGTGACAGGGGACAATGCGTGAACCATTCAAAACAAGCGGAATGAAACGGATCAAACCTTATTATCCCAGAATACTTAAACATTGGCTTTAAAGCCCCTAGTCAACATTGGTCAAGTTATTATTATTATTTTTGTTTTACAAAATAGCTGTTAAATTATTTAAAACCCCTCCGTTTTGAAAACGCAGCTATGGCAATAATTTTTCACCATGTAATACAGTAAAACTCTGACATCTTTATGTGTGCAAGTGACCTTGGCCGAGGTCATCTTCCGGTCGAAACCGGATGTTGAAGTTTAATATGAATATTTCCTAAACTATATGTCGGAATGTGACGTAGTTTGATAGGACTTAGAATGATCGCTACACATAACAAAATTTATTTGTTGATTGTAAATACCTGGAAACAACTAGAGTTTTTGTAAGAATGTGGGTTCTTGTAAGAACTAGGGTTCGCTCTTACAAGATCTAGGCTCTTATAGAGGTTCTTTTGGGAGCTATGGTTCTTTGAACTATGGTTCTCCTTAGAACAAGTTGCCGCTTCATTTGGAGAAACGCGGACAGCCCTTCTCGAAGACATAAACTTTAAATACTGATATAAAAAATGCGTGTAAATTTCCATGTGCCAGTGCTTTACCTAGGGGCAATGCGCCAACTTCCCTCTTGAGTCAATTACACAGGGTTTGTACATACAACGGCCGTTTGATCACTTTAGCAGGACGTTTGATCACTTTAGCAGCTGAGTGCAACATCAACTTTTGTGAAAGCCGGACCATTCATAATTTATTATTATTATTATGTTTTAATTTGAGAATTAAAGGCTTTGGCAGTAGCTAAAGGTATAAGTATAATTCATACGGGTACACCATTTCTTACTAATTTTCTGGGCAGATGATATGGCTCTGAAACGAGTCGGTTGGCTATTCCTCGACGTTTCGACTACTGTTCTTCAGACACCCATCGATATTAATGTTTCTGTTTTGTTTTTATCAAAGCCAAACTTATGTCTCTTTTTACCATCGTGTCTAATTTCAATGCTTTGTTTTTTTCTTAACAGTTTGAGTCTGTACTAATATTCATGATGCTTTTCTCATCAAAGTTGAATAATTTATAGCATAAAAATGTCTCAGTTAAGACCAATTTGTTTGACAGAATAAGGCTTTAAACCATTGTCTTTTCTATTTTATCTCATTTTATCTTTTTTATTTAATTGAGAAGTATTTAATGTTATGTCCTTACCTTTTATAAACTACTGTGAGGTCTACTTTTATCGTTTGTATAAATACAAAAAAAAATACTCCAAACGAATACCAGCAAAAACAGTAATTTCTTGACCTTTTGGGGATGCTGTATTCTAAAAAGAAAATTTACTGGCAAACGGAAATTTTAAATCAAAACATGTTAACCTAATTGTTTTTCAAAACTAATCAAGCATACTCTTTATCAAGCATAATCGAATGTTTGTTTACTGCAAAAAAAATAATGATTTTTGACTCTTGACACTGTGTGAATTATAATTTGAATATTTTTTTTTTGTTGAAAATTGTTTTGGTTTGACGTTACCGCTATTGATATCCTAGCCATTTTCTCCTCAGCCGTTCTCGAACACCTTTAACCAATGCAACGTAGTATGAAAAATAACATGAGCCTCTGGCGTTTTACGGTCTCATTTGTCAAGCCAAAGACACGGCCGCACTACGGCTCTCTGATCATGAAAGAAAAATATGAGTACGACACTGAGCTTGGCTCCGCACTTGCCAACAGCTATATATAACATTTCAATTCAATGGCCCCATCTGTTGACATTTTTACTGTTTTGACTTACATAGCCATGGCATAACCCCCTTAGCCGCAAATGAAACAAGTATATCTAGTTTCGGGTTCCCCTCAGATTCGTCTGTATGCCGTGGGCCGCGAAATCAAATTGTTCAATGTTTGTCTTCGTTTTGCCCGTAGTAATTGGTGATATAATTTAGGGTGCATATACAACGGGGCTGGAATACCATACAGAAAAAAAATGTAGGGGATTGTCAATGGGAACAGGTGGCTGGGTATAGGGGAGCTCGTGCCAAGTCTGGGAGTTTATCAATTAAACGAAAGGGCCGTCCGCCATCTCAACAACTCTCAACGACTCTAGCAGTGTTTTCGAAACTGCGGGACTCGCTCAGGCTCAGGCGTAAGTTCGGCCATTTCGAAGGCTTATAACAATATCAATGCATGCACACCGCAAGTTGCTGATATACATGACTACTCAAAGCCTGATTTGAACTTGCACTATGGTTTAACAAAAAAAACGAAGTATTTTTGAAACCATTAAGCGTTAACAGTATGCGTAACCGTCAACTGTGGGTGAAAGGCTTTCGACTCTAAAATAGCACTGGTATGATGCGAATCCAAAACTTTGTACAACAAATACATAATTATTCACATTTTATGAAGAATCTTGTTTTCCTCTTAAGATATCCAAAATAGCTATCAAAAATGACATGACAATCCTATAGACGTGGATGCAGTTCAAAATAATAATAATAATAATAAAAATAAAAAAACTACAACAGTTTCAACTGATTGGCGAACAATATTTACAAAGTGATACTTAAAACGTTAGTTGCAAGTTTATTTATTCAAACAAAAAATATTTAAAAAGAGTTTATAAAACGAATTAAAAACTCAGTGACAGTTATTGACAAAGGAAACAAAGATAAACATTACATTAATCCGGCACACTAGCTACTGATTCTTAAATTAATAAATCCAAAGGTGACTGCAAATAAATCATCCGTCGATCAGTTTGCTTATTAAATCTCCACTCAGAAAAGTCTTCAAGAATCTCGTCTTATAAGACTTTTATCCCATCCGCACATATTTTGGCTTGGTACCATGTCAATATCGCATCGTATGAACCTACAATATCTCCTAAAACTGTTTACTCTGCACACGAATGTACCGTTATCTTAGTAAATTGCGATTCTTAAAAATGTTGCTAGGAAGGACCCTTTTTCTGTTTCTTGGTTTACTAATTTCGCCAAACATGCTGTCAACTCGCTTCCCAATTGAAATTCTATCCATTCCTCAGACCTAAAATCCATCCGAGTTAAACAGGTGCCCTCTTCGCGCAGTGGAGAATGTGACATCCCGTTGGTATTAATTCAAAGTGCATAATATAGCCTCGGGTTATTATGAGTTTTTTGTTTTCAGAGAAAGCTTCAATATACAACCGAGATGTCAAAATGCTTTACTAGTGCCAATTTTGCAAACTCAAAACCAAGTACTTTTGTTGATCACTTTGATGATCTTTTCACTGGGTGTGCTGATGAGTTTAAATGACGTACAAAGTTTGCATCAGTTAACAAAATATGTCCACGCAATGCAGTAAATTTTGACATTCTGATGGTTTATAACGGCTAATATAACAAGACAATAACACGAGATTAAACAACGCTTGCGAAGTCCCCAAGTCGTAGCGCAGTTTTAGCTTCAAACACCTTTTTTATATTACAGGTGTTATGAAACATTGTTAATATTGACTGATTTTTGTAACTTGTTTCGTTCTTTTGTTTTGTTTCTTTCGTTTTGGCGTTTTCTGCCTTTTTTTACGGGAAAGATTTGTATCCAACCCGATCTCTTGTCCGGATGTTTCGTGTGTAAGCTTTCAAGTGTTTTTTTAATCAATGTATTTGCCGGAATAATTAAATAAACAACACAATTATTCACGCATATACAATGATTTATTCGATTTAGAAATTGTCATTCTCTCCTTCAAGGAATAATTGTCCTATAATAATTATTATGGGGTTGTACGTAAAAATAAATTTAAAAGGAGCAACCGACAGATAAAGTAAGCAGATCTCAAAACAGTTTCTTGTAGAAATGTAAAATGTTTCAAAATGTCTTGCTTCACCACACAATGACAATAAGGAATGTCCACTGAGATTGTATAACGTAAATGATTTGTGCAACCAGTACCGTATCAAATGAGGACCCGAATATTATGAGGACTTCCATTTTTTTTACGCGGCTGAAAATGAAGATCATTTGAAGGGATCGCCAAAACAAAAATCAGCTCTCCAAACAATTTCTAGTGGAATGGTGGTTTTATAGCGTGCACTGTGGTCGAGCGGTTTTAGTTCATCAGACTCAAGTTCTGGTGACTAAGTCATCAGGTGTGGGTTCGAATCCCGGTTATGCCACTTGTGTCCTTGAGCAAGACACTTAACTACAATATGCTTCTCTTCACCCATGGGTAAATGGGTGCCTGTTCATGAGAATGAATTAGCTTGGTTCGTTACATACTTGGCAGCGCAGGCTGTATAGTCCCAAGGGAGCTGAGATGGTTTAAGGAATGAAATGGCTCAGAGACCAGGGGAAATGTTCAACGCACAATGATTGTACTTCAGAGTGCGTTGTAGGCCTACATAGGAGGCGATTATCATTAAGAATGTTTTAACATTAACATTGGATTGTCAACAGAGCGTTTCCAAATAAATACATACATAAATAAATAAATAAGAAAGAACAAATGTTAAACAAAATAGGTAAGCCTACTGCACAGTGGTTGTTACGCTGGTCTTGTTTTTATCGAAACAGTTAATTATTGCAAGTGATTTAGTAGTACGTCATTTCGCTGTACCGTCTGTGTCTGTAAGTGGTCACTCCATACGCTAAGGGTGTGTTGGCTGGCATTCAATGTGTAAAGAGTAACTTTCCAATCTCCTGACATGTTTCTTAATGCCTTAAGCTGTCACAACCAGTGAAGCCGGGCAATGAGCATGGCATCCGTATAAAGGTCATCAATGCAAATGTTGATGCAATCTGACGCAAGCAAGTTGCTGCAGAAGAACTTGTTCATGGTCAATTTTGTCCGTTTATAAGTACCACGTGGTAGAATTACTCGTTTGTAATAAGAGCGGGCATCGTGTTGTAAACGTCTTCAGGATCAGGTAACCGATAAAAATCCAATAACAAAACCAAATAACAGGTCCTTATTGAAAATGTGATAGTTTCTTGGATGACACCGACCAATCGGGCGCGGGGGCTCGCCCGTGCGTGTGTCCATCACAGATTCGGCCTTGCTACGACTGTGGCCAGAGTTTGGTGTTCGATATTTAAACTTAATCCGTGGGATTACAGACAGGTGCGCGACATATGCACATGATCCCTCGATATTTATTCCATTCTAATTTAGTTCTTCACCAAATAAACCCCTTTTGCCAGTCCCTTAAGGTGCGCTCTTGCTGATGAGGGAGGCAATTTCGTTGAGGGTGCGCATCCGCTGGGAAGGAAGGGGAGGGTTGAAATGTACCGACAGCTTGCGATAACATTCACGTCTACCCCAGAATAAGCCCAACCCACCAAAAACAGGTCAATTAGGCAGAACTGTGACCCGCCAACAGGTTTAAATGAACGGGAAGGGCTTGAAACGAAGGCGGTTTGCTGCACCATCGACCAAGTACAATAATATGTTGGAACATATTTCACCAGTTGTTATTCGTCGAGTCGGAATATGTAGGTTTATATTAGTGCCGCTTTGGTCGGTACAAGTACTGGTGTTTCCCTGTCTTATTGGAAACAAATTAGTTCCGTGGGTGTCCAACTTGACTTCCGTGAGATTGAACTGTTTGTTGATTGCGTTCGTTGTAAATGGAAAAATCCACGTTACAGCATTAGTTAAGACTTTATGTCAATACATATATCTTGGAGGAACCCTCCTTTCTGATTTTAACCTACAAGGGAAATCTTTCAAAAAGGAAAAAAAAGAAAAAAATGTACGTAATACGAAGCGTAACATAAGTTATGTATGTTACGATGAGATGTTAAAATAAATTTACGATAATGTTCCTCTGTAAAGCTACAATTAAACTTACCAGAACAACAAGGTACTTTAGCAAGACTTAATTTTACTTCACAGCATCAAGATGCAAGCCTAAAAAAAATAAACTCAAAGCTTCAGTAGTGTTTGAAGGGTTATGCAAAGCAATTAGGGGAGCCCCTTTAACGTTGATTAACAGGTGTATTACACCTGGCTCTTAGGCACTTCTCAAGTGCCAAACTAATGACAACACTTCATTATGCTGTACGAATAATCTTCATCGTACACAATTGCCGTCTGTTCATGGTGTAATAAAGTGTGGCGCAGACCCCTGGGAATCTGTGCCAAGAACCCCCGACGAAGTACCCAGATTACCATCGGTCGATACCTTAAAGGGTCTGCAGCGCTGAGGTTATTATTTACTAAATACATCCTGGGCTACATTTTGGTACACGGTCACGGGTACGTAAGTTTCGGCTACCTTAATGTACAGGGTAAGGGGTAATGTTATGTGGGTTAAGGCTGCATACAAATAGGGTCGATCTACTATTAGGTACAGGAATAAGACACTTAAAAAGACCCGGGCTATATTTAGGTACAGGGTGTGGCTAAATGTTGAGGCTCTAGCTTTAGTTAGGCACGGGGTTGTGGTTTGGGCTACATTTAGAGTTGGGCTACAATTATGGAGAGGGATGACCCTATGTTTAGTTTCCAGGCTACATCTAGCTGTCTAGCAACAGTTCGCTGCTTGGGTGAATACAGAACTTAAAAAAAAAAAGAAAAAAAGAAAAAGAAAAAAAAGGGAACCCCACGGTCACACCCCCCTCAAAATATTGGTGGATTAGCACATGTTTTATATAGCCCTGCTCCATTGTCTCTTACAGGCCCCTTTAACATCTTCCCATGTATGGTTCCATTTTGTTTCAGTGCAACTCACACTAAAATAATAAAAATAAGGAACAGAACACTAGCTTGAGGCGTAGGTATTCATAACGAGCGATGCTCAAAAGGGCAAAGAAAGCAAATTTAAACGCAAAGAGATTAAAATCATTAATAGACAACGAGCCAATAGTGAAATCATTTAACTGTAAACAATTCCTGGGTCAAAGTTAACCCGGGCTCGGGTCCCCTTGGGACTGCTCCCTTTCCGATCAGCATGAATCTACAATAAAAATAATTACAAAAATAAAACGTGTCAAAATGAATTGGAATGCTTGTCAGTACCTACTGAGACTCTTGGTCAGTGTGAATCCGAACACGGCTCACACTTGCCAATAAATTTACACAAGCACCCTGGGACCCGGGTTCGGGTTAATGCTGACCCGGGAACTCGTTAGAATGTAAAGGGATCATTGATCAGAGAGGGACGGGCCCTGACTGCAAACTGGCTGTTCATTACAAAGAATCGGTCTATAAATGAAAGGAAGAGGCGGGGTCCTTGGAGGTACAGAATCTACTCTAAACACTTGAAATTACATGCAGGACTCCTTTCGATAACATCTTATCTGTACAAAGTGGCATTGCCTTTTGTTTTTAAAACATATTAAAGTAAACCTATTAAGTTTATTGAATAAAAAACTTTTTTATGTTGAAACAATAAAGGACAGGGGGAAACCTGAATTAACTACAATAAAAAAAACCAAAAAAACAATGAAATCCATTTTGCCTTTTTGACTATTTAGTTTGCAAACACTGTGTTTAGCCGACGTCGTGATCTCTGCGGGGGAAAAAATATCACTGGCATAAAAATCAGATTAATATGGTGATGAAGTGAAAATGTCGAACTTAGGCCAGTTCATCTCCACTCTTGCACCGAAATCCCCCGCCTCCAATTTCCTGTAAATGTTACATACGCTCGATTTTGTCAACGCACATAGTATCTGCCCCAAAATAATATTTCTTAGAACTAACGCCGCCCTTCTCACCTTTGCTTTTACACTATTATCGGCAAAAATCCGTGGGACCATAAAAATGTGATTGCATTTCTAGCCCCCTGCCTAGGGCTATCTTATACCGTCATCAGATGGGACCGGCGTGCAGTAAGACTTCGAATCTTAGGTAATCGTGATAGGTAATCGATGCTGCATTGCCTCGACAAGAAATAGTCCGAGGGGAGAATTTAACAGGTGCTCATCTTGCCACACTCGCTGTGGCATTGACGTTCTGTAGAGGCCCGCCGTGTACTGAAGATAAAAGCAGCACTAACTGTTGTATTCGACAACCGTGATTTGGAAACATCCTTTTGAAGTGGACGGTGTCTCGGATGGGAGAGACACGGCACGGGTGTTGCTGTGTTTCCCCGTACAGTCGATGAAGGTTATTATAAGCGGTGTAGAAATAGGGAGGCATTTATTGGGTAGATTGTCAAAGACGATCAACCTGGAGTGCATGCCGGATATCACGTATCGCGATTGCACGATTCATTGTAAAGACAAGCATCCAGACTGGATTTCGCTGGGTGCAGGACGGAAAGAAAAGTGTGCCAGACAAAAAGGTCGTGAGCAATTTCATGTGCAAAATCGTGTTTCAAAAGAAGAAAGAAGAAAAAAACATGGCTGTGTTGTTTCCTTTGATGGGTCACAATAGACCCATTTTTCTCACCATGGGTATGGAAAACATGTCTATGGAGTAATTCTACTAGCAAAAGACATACAGGAAACCCTTTATTGGAAGCCAGTTTATTGCTTACAACCTTGAGAATAAAACATCGCCATTTTGATTTTTCTCAATTCAAACTAATGCAACGAAGCCAATGTTTAACAGTTATAGCATGGCGTCTTTTCCAATTGTTGAGAAATGGTATGATTTACTATTGATTGCTGACGAGGGAACGCGTCTAGGATGCGGCTATTTTTATGGCAGCATGATGAAGTTTTATTGAATCAAGTTATATTACAAAACATAACATTAATGTTAAACACTGACCTGTAGGCCTATAGTTGTTTTGCGAATACCTGGGGACACACCGCCGACAGTTGCTGATCCCAACCTTGTCGATTAAAGGATGCACCTGGTCGTAACCCCGATGACCTGTAAATGGTTTAACAAAGCCGAGACCAGAGAGGACATTAGCGAGTCTAGTAAACCGATACGAGTGCTTTGTAAATAGTAACCTTTCCAACTTCATCAAAACAATTTGGTCGGCGCTGCAACCCAGCACCGTCACATTACTGAGCATGATTCGACCGGAAACCGATCCTTGAGATCTGGACAAAACATTGTGATTCGACTTCACTACAGCCGGTATTTCCCTCCCAACATTTTAATCTTAGAAGAAAATGTGTTTTTCTTTTCTTTTCTTTTGAATCTTTTTTTTTTTTTTTTTTTTTTTTTGCAGCTCTGATCGGCCAGATTCGAAACATTTCTCTCAAGATGTTAAAAAACATTAGTAAGGATTTGCGGTGACACCATGTGGTTTAATTCTATTTTGAGTATACATGTATGTGGTTCCGAAGGCACCGGTTGACTCAACGTTTCGGAGACAGTCTCCTAACGAAACGTTGAGTCAACCGGTTCCTCTGAAACCACACAATATGACCTACTCAAAAGAGATTTAAACCACATGCTGTCACCGCAAACACTTACTTTATTGTATTCCCACCATGCAAACCTTCAAGTTTTATTTAATGTTAAAAACGTCATACGTGAACTTATTTATTTTTTAAGGTTTTATTTTTATTTTTTATTTCCACAGTAGTAAACCAAAGAAAATAAGAATAATAGCAGAAAATTACGTATGTATTACATAAAAAAGAATAAGTAAATGTGATGCTACAGAGTGCAATCCATTAAAAAGCAAAGCCTGTAGACAATGGGATAAAGCTGACACGTGCATTGAGGCTAAAATAAGCAATACAAGGGATCTTCATTGAGGAGTCTGTGACCACACCAACAGAAGCAAATAATAACAGGACATATAACGGACCTTAAATCCCCAGCTCAACAGTGGTAAACTGACTGTAAATGATTCTATTCTTTGCACAAGTTAAGATTATTTGTAATAAAACCAACCTGTGAAAATCTCAGTTCATTTCGTTGTTTCATTTGCGAGAAAACAGTGAAGATGCATTCAGCATTTTTGTACGCATTCCTATAGGACGAGTTTTCGTCTCACCAAGACGAAAACTATTTTTGGATCTTATTTCATTCATTATTTAAAAACGATAACACTTCAGGCAGAAGAATTTCAAGGGAAGTTTTCTACCATCATTACTTTATGCAATGTAAGGTATATGTAGATCTGTGAACATTTATGTTTTTCTTCTTACATTGTTGAGCGGAATCCAAGAACATTAATCTTTTCAAGAGCAAACTCTCACGTCCCACTTGTGTTAAACAACGATAGATCATCAACATGGTTCTGAAAAAGAGAGAAATTAAGAGTATTTTTGCGATAAAACCAAGAAAAATTTCTCTGAAGTAGAGGTTTTGGCTCCCAGAAGGAGAAGATCTCTTTTTTCTTCATGTAATCAATACAAAAGGGTTGTGTATGTATACAAAGTGCATCAATTCATTGCTTTCTCACGCATTAAGACATGATAATGAAGTGTGTATAGAAGACTTCACAGCTCGAGAAATAATAGATGTGCTAAGTTCAAGCACATTTTCCATAAATTAATTGCTCATCCGAGTGAAAGCACAATTTGAAAAGACAGAATGGTGAGCGAGACATAAAAAATGTCCATTCTTTAAGTTACGGGCGATAAGTTCCTCCTGGGTATAAGTCCCAACTGCTCTTGCAACCGAGCGGCAAAGATCAATCAGCAACGTGGCTTAAAATTCCCACAGAAGGAACAATCTCGCCAAAAGCAAAATAATCGCCAATAACTCAATTTTATCTTAAAATTATACATTATTGATAATGATTGCTCGGCATGTAACTGATCCTCATAAACTATGCATGTACTGTCAACATTATATGTCATAGAAAAAACCCATCAAACGCAGATATGTACCCTAAGGCGTTTTGTGAGCTAAAGTCTTTTTTTCTTCTTTTTTTCTTTTTCTTTTAGCATAACTTAAAAATGCATTTTTTTTTTTTTTTTTTTTTTTTTTTTAGAATATTGGATCTTTGAGTTATGTTAAGCTTCACTGAAAAAATTGAAGTTAATATCAGGGCACCCATTTCAATTTTATGGTTGAATTTAAAACCGACTTTCTTTTTGGGTCACGGTTGCAATGGAGTGAAAGAAGAATTAACGAAAAAGTGCACATCTTGAAATATAAATGACAATTATGTCGAATTTCCACGGAGTGTAAAAAGGTGACACAATATGCGCAGGGGAAAATAAAGTTTTCACTTTTGTCGCTTTCATGCAATTGTGCCACAATACTCGCAGAGTTTGCGGGTACTTTCTGTGATTTAAAATGTACTTTCTGCCCTTTGGGCGCGATATTTGTTTGTTTTTATTGATAAAGAATCATTGCTTTGCGTCAAGTGCTACAAGTTAGTGCTGTTAGTTCACAAGTTGACCTTTTATAAACTTGATACCAACACCTGAGAATGATTTCTTCAGAAATACCTACGTACGTGACAAACAAAATGCAACCTCTCATTTCAAATATTAAAATGAAATAAAAGAACAAATTTAATGTTTAATAAGGATTTAGATCCTCGTTTAGGCCGATTAGACCAATAAAGTTTGATTTAATTTTAAATGGCTAATTTTATAGATTCAAGAATATTGTAAGATTTCATTAAAGGTATTGCATGAATAATATTAATACTACTACTACTACTACTGCTACTGCTGCTAAATACTAATAGTTAGCGTCCATGTACAAACAGTTTGGAAGTTTTTTTACAGCTGTTTTGTGCATTGTTTGATAAGTGGCATATGCAAAAAGTTTAGTATGCAATTCGTTCTCAAACAGAATCATATGTGACATCTGTTTAGAGAGAGAGAGGGGAAAAAAGAATAAAACAAAAACTGAAAATGGGGCCATGCATTTACAATAAGTTTCTAAAAAATAAATAATCAAATAAAATCAAATTCTTACATATAAAACAACCAGGTCTTCATTGGTTCCACAAATTCAAAATCGGTACACTGCAGTGTAGTACACTGCACTGCACTGTGGACAACATCCCTGACAAAGTATAAACATGGCCACCAAGTGAATATGAATTTATATTTCACAAGAAGTTGATTTTATGACGTGTGTATTTAACTCCAGAGGGAACGAGTGATATTTTGTTGTTACATTTGTTAGAAAAAATGTGTAAACCCTACTTGAATCTAAATACGCTCCTTTATGATGGGTGGACACACCTACTCGTGGGAAATACTTCCCATGTTATAATGGCGTGCTATTGATTTTTTCACTGGGTTTACGTCAAAGAAATGACAACTATTGCGTACTCGCAAGAGGAAATCAAAAGAAGAAATGACCCAATAAAAAAAAAAAAAAAAAAAAAAAACGAAAAAAAAATTGTGCAAGAACTGACTGACGTAAGTGTTTGAATCTTGAACCGCTCATGACGCACAAAATCTTGAGTCAGGTTGAGGAAAACAAATCTTACAGGTTATTTAATTTGAATCATTCACTAGTAGTCGAATTTTGCATCGGTGCTTTCGTTAAAAACATCTTCATTTTTTTCAGCAAACTGTACTGTTGCAGGTTTGTGGTAATACCACGAAAATGGTAATCTCTAGATATTGTAGCCTGCGACATCACATGTGTTATCAAAAGAGCCGCAGCGCCTGGAATTCCTGCGGGCGCGATTTGTACACGGCCCAATGGAAGAAAACATCATATCTTAAATTTTATGGAGATTGGACTGATTGATTTGTTATCAACTTCTGATAATTATGAAGAAAGAGGGCACATCTCAAAACCAGTTCATCAGTTACTCTTATAACTCTGAAATTATGTAGAAATTATGACACAGATTTGGTAAATATCCCCCTCATGACCAGTGTAGTATCTCGCCTGCCAGAGAGGCCCTAGAACGAATAATGTCACTCTTTCTGTAAACAAATATAAGGGCAGTGTCACACGATGCAAATTTACAGGCAACCAGTTCCAGGCAATCCCCCAAAAGAAATGTAATTCACATTAGAATGTTCACCTGATTTTCTTGAGGACTGGAAGACATTGTTAGAAAAATAACTCATGTGCTACCAAAGTGTTCCTTCTGCATGCAGTGCAGTTGGTTGCCTCTAACTTGCCAGGAAATAATGCCCTGTGTGACACGGCCGTAACGTTTCGGTTGGGATCCATTGATCTTCTTCAGTAAAACAGTTTTAATGCACTTGTATCTGTAATTAAAAATTTACCTTGGCTCTCCTAAGTAGAAAATATTTTTCCTTTGGTATATGTGTAAATTAAATTGCAATTTGCCAAACGTTAGACTGAGTTAATCATCTGAGAGGAAGCTTGGTTGTTGGTAATTGGACTACGTCCAGCCTCAACTTGAGTGAGTGTTGTGAACATGAGCAAACTTGCTCCATGAGCTTTTTTTTTTTTTTTTTTAATGTCTTCTTCAATTCCACTAACGATTAAAAAAAGAACCTAGCAGATTAGACTGGCCAAGGGTCCCCGGATCATCCTATATGCTTTAATAACTCCCACCTGTTGTATTTGTACTGGATTTGCATTAGATAACTCAAAACCCCCTCGAGAGCGACGGTTCTAACCGAATCCCTCACCAGGTCAGTATAATCCTGTTTCAGAATATTGTAATACCGACTCTGGGCCGGGGTTTGATCCGGCGGTGATGTGGATGACTATGTGTTTTAGAACACTGAGTTGAAAGGGAGATCAGTTGTTTCAAGTCGATGATGAGGGGAGAGATTAACGGAGAGTGGGGTTGGTTCCGGGATCTGGTCGCTTAATAAAGACTTCTCAATATCCGTTAGGATTACCTGAAATCCTTCCCTATGTACACCCTTAGGCTGGAAGGGGAGGGGAATTCAAGCGATCCATTATCGAACAGTCTCGCATTTTTTTCGCCAATGGGAGACTTTCGAGGACGTTAGGTGGCAGCAAACTTAACAAGTAAATTCATTGTTTTCGGAAATGTGCGCATGCCCATAACTACGTTTTACCTGGTAAGTCTGTTGCAACCTATCGTTCAAAAATCTGACATTGTTTAGAACAAAAGTTACTACTGAACAAACTTATAAATAAAGAGGTTTTTAATGCTCGGTTGTTTCTAATATCGTATGTTAAAAGTTTTTTTTTAATTATTTGGTTTGTATGCATGAAAATGCTACATCTGATCATGATCAAATCATCGAATGATGTTTATCAATTTGAATCATTTTTGGCAACAGCTCCCATGGGACTTTTTAGGCGTCGGACTTACGATATGCATCCGTGAGGACGTTAATGTCCCGTTTGGAAAAGAAACAAACATGGCCAAACATACCCCCCCCTCCCACACACACACACACACGAGCAACATCCCTTATCATCCCCTTGAAATAGACTTACGGTTATTTAGCGCTGTGATTTCTGTTACCGTAAACGACGCTGATCTTTCGTTTACGTGAAGAGCCTTGACAATGGGATAAGGTTGAAGGGAAAAGTGAAAATAACGCATCTCTTCTTTATTCAAATTATAATTGCAAGGTGTAAGATATTCCAAGATGAATAATTTATTATGTGCTTTTAGACAAAGTATCAAAGCGCCTTACACTTTCACTACCCATGTTCATTGGGCCATATACTTTTCTTAAACCATCTCAACTCCTTCAGAGTATGCAGCACCGGCAATTGATAAGGTGCACTGGTTGCTTATCGTTCACATCAACATTGTGTACCCTCGCAGGTACCCATGTACTCCTGGTTGATAAGAAGCGAAAGTGTGTCCCTTAAAAAGTGTCACGACCGGATTTTTTACCACACACTCCGATGACTCAGCCATCAGGGCTTGAGTTCGGTGCTCTAGACTACGCTGAACCATTTATGTTTACTACATGTGTGTGATATTGAGGTTTCACACTAGCAAGTGGCAGACGGAATGGGTAATATCCCGTCAAATCTACAAAATCCGTTTTTGCGGGAGTCGATTTTTTGTTCTTTCACACTTTAACGCACAAACACCAAACTTTGACTAAGGTGCACTGTGTGAGTTCAATTGAGCGGAGACACAGAGTTGTTATTTTATAATAAACCCTTGTTGCTATAAATCCGGAAACTATTTTATGTGAAAGTGCCCGTTTATTTGCTCACACCGAGAGGAGTAAGTGCAAAACACACCGAAGGGCAACAAACACAAACACCAAGAGCTTGTAAAACGCTCCGTGCCGCTCACAGCAATAATGGGAAGTCATGCAGCTACAGTGGCCCGGGCAGTTTCCATCAGTCACGCACCACGCAGTTTAGCTAATCGTAAATGATGGATGGCACATAGGGACTTTGGTATTAACCATAAGAAATATTCCGTTGTTTGAACAATGATTGCTACTAAATGAAGATTTGCTGGATATGTAAACATCGGTGATATTCCTCCATTTCGTATGAGGATAACTAAAGCAAACTAAGAAGCTGCTGATATTGTAGCAGCCGGGTTTAATTAGGGTTCTTCCCGTAGAGGCCTGGCCCACGAGGCCAAGGTATAGACGGTTGCCGAGCGGAGGTTTTCCCGCCGTAAAGCTACATAAATATCAGCTGTAGCTGAAATTTCATGCACGGCCCATTGATAAATAACTTTTCGTGGGTTACCTATATGACTGTTGTGTTAACGACCTGGAAGTCGTCGATCACAAAAAAAAAAAAACTATTGCCAGATTTCCCTTTTTGTATTTCTTCATTTCGGGAGCGTTTTCTATTTCGCAAGCATCCGCGAGACATGGTCACGAACACTATTCTGATCATGCGCAATCAAAACAGGTGGGCGTTGCCATTGGCCGCAAGTCTTAAACCCACCACTACGCTATATTTATACCCCATTCATTCCTGGGTCCTTTAGCAGTCACTGAGTAGCTTTAACCTGTTAGAAACGAGAGCAGTTGTCCATAGCGCTAACATCAGGTACATATATCGAAGGTATACTGTTGACTGTCTGGACTTTCAGCTCTTGGTGTATTTTAAAAGTGGTGAGCTATTAGACAATTTGGCGAACTGTACCACGCAGCAGGAGGAGCTACAGGGCAGTTGGAAAAGCTTACGTATAAGGTAAGTGTCGATGTGCCGAAGGGCGTTGTTTATTCACAATCTCGTTGATTAATCTCGTTGATTGAGAACTATCGCGTATTTACAGAAACCAAACCAGAAAGGAAAGTAAAGCGCTTTAGTTTATTATTTTAAACTTTTGAACAGCGGAAGTTTGCGGCTATCTGCTAACAATGCTAAGAGAGCTGAATAAATCGATGCAATTTGGAATGTAAGATTCAATGATTATTAGTCTAACATATGTTAAATTTGCATCGGGGATAAAGAATAATGTTGTTGTTGTTTTTTTTACTCATACACCGACCGAAGTGTGTTAATCATTGTATACTCAGTACTTTCCCGAGTCATGTGGAAAACAAAATCCACAGGCACCACAGTTACAATCCCAACCGTGTAATATACCTGTGGTTATTTCCCCCCCTAGTCAGGACTCGGTAAAGTACCGGTAAAGTACCGGTAAAGTACCGAGTATACAGTGCTTAACAATGACACACATCTGTGTGTGGGTAAACAACAAATAATCAGATCAATGAGTTTGTGGTTACGTTTGGTTTGCCACTTTGAGGACGGAGTCTCTTTTCAGCGAAACGGAAGAACCATTTTTTTTTTTGCAATCATTCGAGTGAGCAGCGATTTGAAATCAGGTTCATCTTTAAAGGCAATTGTACTGCGAAATGTCCCAAACCAAACATATGTCTCATAGTAATCATTGCCTAGCGTTTGAAATACACGTTTCATATATTTTGAGAAATGAAAACTAAACATCTCCTTACTTTCGCTAAACGCAAAAAAAAAAAAAAAAAAAAAAAAAAAAAAAATGTAACTTAGTTTAAATATGTTGTTGGACATTGCCCTGCAAGAAGTTGTTATCAAGTCAGAGGGCTGGTTTATGGTGCTTGTCATTTGTTGCATGCCACAGAGCATAACCCAAAAATAAATAAATAAATAAATGAATAAATAAATAAATAAATAAATAAATAAATAAATAAATAAATAAATAAATAAATAAATAGATAAATGTATCCCGAGAGTGTTGTCCGGTACAGAATTACACTGTACTTAAATGTTGTCCGGCCTACAGTTAGGTACTTTCTTGATGTAAAAGAGTGAAAACATCACTCTCTTGCCCGAGTGGTGGTGTAATTTTCACTCTTTTTAGAGTGCAATTCATTCTAGTTTGCTCTTTTAGAGTGAAATTCATTCAGAATCGAGTGAAAAAGAAAATATTTCCACTCTAAAAAGAGTTGTCCCCCATACCACTCTTTTAAAAGAGTGGTATGGGGGAAACATTTTCTTTTTCACTCGATTCGGAATGAATTTCACTCTAAAAGAGCAACCTAGAGATAATTGCACTCTAAAAATAGTGAAAATTACACCACCACTCGGGCAAGAGAGTAATGTTTTCACTCTTTTACATTGAAAGTGTACAAGGCTAAAAATTTAGACCGGGCTTCATTTTAGTTTCGGGCTTTATAACGGCAGTGCTGAAGTGTGTCTAGACACAAGAGCTGATCAATGTAAAACCGCGGCGTTGTTTTTGTCAAAAGTCAAACAAAAATAATAAGTCACTGTCGAAATGTCCTCTTGAATTCACGGTTCATTTTATTGTAATCGATATTGAGTACTTAACTACCTGCGCACCTGCACAGTATTATCTCGACAGCCGATGGTATCTTCGTTTTCGTTTGGATCGGGCATTAATGTCCATGTTATAAAAAAATCATAACCCATTGTCACAATGAAAGAAACAAACGAAGAACAACATAATATATTTAGATGTAGGGCAGACTTTAGACGTTATCTCAATATGGCCCTGGGAGATGTACAAAGGAGATTGTTCCTACAAGACGTACTACTCCTTATTCCCTGTTTTGACTAGCGCAGTCTAGTCGCTGTCTTGAGAAGATTGCCGAGACTGCCGAGTCATGATTAATAAAAAAGTATGACATCGGTTGTAGGGCAAAGCTTTCTCATAATATTGGTCTTTGAAAAGACCGACTCGAGCGAAGTATTTATATAGTTATTCATTGTGTTTTTCTCATAGTGACGAATCGGCGTTTTGGGGAAATTGAAGTTTGAACGGTTTTAGGGTGATCTTCGTGTCTAATTTCATTTCTCAAAGTTTTCAATCAAAATTTTGGACGGCCTTAGAATAACAGACATACCCCTGAGCGGCGAAACGGCCCAAAAGTAACTTTCTTTTTTTTCCCTCATACCGACGAATCCGTTCAATGAGTTGGTAACCATTATCGCTATGTACGTGTATGATGATACTCTTTGCGTATACATGGTACCAGTTTATCACCGCGAGCAGATGCGAGTGATTGGTTTTACAAATCCTCAAGTTATTTAATGTTTTGATATGTCAAAATTCTTATACCTTTGGATATGGACTAAGGACATCTTAACGACAACAATTGAATTTAATTGGATTTTAAAAGGGATGTAAAGTCGAGAATTTCTTATATTTCGTTCTTGTACACGTAGGTTTGTGTACAAATACATGGAGGCGAAAACGCTCTTTTTTCCTTTCTGTTTTTTTTTTCCATGGTGACGAAAAAGCTATGAATAAGCACACGTTTGCGCACAGCCGAGCGTAGGGAAGCGCGCAGATTGTTTACACAGTGACATATAAGTTCAGGACATCTTTCAGACTATTTAAACAGTATATTTTCCCAGAACATAAACAGGCACATGACAAGAAAATATCACTTAACACACGGATACCAAAATCTGATGAATAAGTTACTAAACAAAATAAGAAAAAGTTTCACCAAAAAGTTAACCAACTCGATTCACTCGGAACGCCTAACAATGCGAACAACGACGAAATGTCCCGGTGGAATTGTGAGACGTAAAATACCCTGCCGATAAGTCATTGTTAATTTTTATTTTTATTTTAGTTTTCTCTGGTGATTTTCTTTTACTTTAGTAATTGGTTGTTTTTTTCATGTGAATGTAATCTACTTTTGTGGTTAATTTTTACTTTGTTTTCTGCTAATAGGGTATTTTTTATAAATTTTCTCTTTTTTTATTATTGTACTGGCCTTATAATTTGACCTTAGGGTCACGAGTGTGCCATTTTTAATAAAATTCAAATTCAAAATTCAATTGTGTCACGCACTCGCACATCTTCCGCACGCCCAAAGTAATCGCTACTTCCGGTTCCAAAAGTGACGTATGTTTGTGTGTAATTTTCCTCAAATCACCCATTTCATCCTTAAAGGCGTTTCTTTTGAGGTTAACTTAAAACCGAAAAAGACTTATAATCTGAGGAGGCCTTGTGTTCTTAAAGGGTCTGTATATGTTTGGTAATGACTCTGAAAATGTATGGCAAAAATAACTCACATGGTAAAAAGTACAGCAGCTTTGCATAGTATAAATGCATTTTGAGAAACGTTTCACTTCGAAGAACTGCAGTTATGGAAACATATATCACTTTTTATCCCCACAAATTTGGTTCTGAGAAGCGTTATGGCCGTAACGCTTCCCAGAATGTGTATTCCAATGACGGATACTTCTGCGTGAACACAACCGCTCCTGATTTTTTAGCGATATCTCAAAAACCGCTGCCACCTTTTGAAATGAAACTTACACAGGTTAGTTGTATGTATATATCTACAATTATATAGCATTAAGGCAAATGTACGGTTCCAAAAACCAAAGGTATACTTTGCCTTTAAAGGACATAATAAATATATGTAAAAAACAAGTATAATTGTAAATTTGACTTCGTACATAACTCCTCATACACAAGTTAGCTCAATGCAATCACTATGGGCTGCTCGCATCGCAATCGGTTGGAGCCAGTTTGATTGAAGTGGGCGTGGGTAACAGTGGAATGACGTCAAACTTACCAACAGTAGAGTGAAGAATACAACAAGGAACCAAGTTTAATCACCAATGCGACAAGAAATATCCGCAAAGCAACCTATCTACAAAGCGATGTGTAAACTGTAAATGCTTAATACCCACAGATGGCAAATACAAACTATTGCCGATCCCGGTGTGGGGGAGGGGGTCACAAAAGGGGGCAACGTCAAGCATCTTTGTATTTACTATAAGATCAGCGACCACCTGGTTCCCCTGCTGGCAAAAGAACAACCCGGCAAGCGACTCGCTGAATCCGCCCTCGCTTAATAACACAGAGGGTAAACAATGATAGTTTACTCACTTAAAACAAAAAATCATTAATAACTTCAGTATGGTTTGATGAGGCAATGCACACTAGACGTAGTGTTACTTCTTCAGATTCCACTCGCACAGGCCTACATTACATAATATGCAAACTAATTGCCTTTTCACAATTAAAGTCTGACAGTGTTTCCTTAAAAAAAAAATCCGCATCGTGGTTTCAAGGCAACTTTGAGGCACCCAAGTGCACTGCTTGCAAAAGAAAATCTTTTGCAGCACTAGCAACATTTTTTTCTAGCAATGTCGTTTATCCCTGAAGGTGTTTTTTTTTGTATGAAAAAATAACTTGTCTGTTTTACCTTGGGGATTGCACTTAACTTGTTGCCTATAGATTGTCTTTATGTGGCATGACCTTTTTACTACTGTATGATAAGATCAAACATTGTTGTAGTGGATAAGTACACATCAAAATATTGGACAACATTTCAGATCTGTAACCTTTTTGAGTCATCACAGTAACAATCTTAATTTCAGATTAACTTCCCAAATGCCGGGTCAAGTCAGTAGAGACTCATCCTGACCGGCCGATAAACCCTCTGAGACACAGGCGGCACGCAAGGGCATGGCAACCCCGCACTCACAAATAATTGCATCAGCTGTCCCTGCTATTTGTCTATCAAGAACAGACGACATGATTTTGTTTGCGTTTCATTGTTTCAGCGAATAACAAAGTCCAATTATTACCACAGGGATATGTAGCACCACATTCAAGCCTTTTCCAGGATAAGGTCTGGCACATATTATTTTAGAGTAATTGTCGACTTCTTCCTATTATGTTTACTGTCTTTGAATCAAGATAAGGTCCATCATTGGTATTGTTTACCTAGACTTGCTGTTTCATTTTCTTACAATTACTTTCTTGCTAAAGTTAACTAAATAGCCGCCGCTGTTAGTAATAATTTGGTGATGTTGTTTGGGACGAATCGTGTTTGTTTTAGGACTTTTGTTGATCACGTGGACAAAAAAAAAAAACGTTTTCCATCGGGGGTGCCTTCTTTATTTCAACCTGTTATGAAAGCGTCCTTGCTTTTTGAATATTTTCCACTGAAACGAGAGAAAAAAAGCCTACAGAGTGGGTGAGTTTATGTGCCCTTAATATTAGTTTTTAAATAATGAAATGACCACTTAATGACTGACTTCACCGGGTCGACAAAAATCAGTTTCGCATGAGTTGATCAAATCCATTATAATGGACCGTCACGGCCACCAAGCCTTCTTTGCTCCAAGCTGGGCTCATTTCAGCTTGAACAGATATAAAGGACTTACGTCTTTCGTTAAAGGGGAAAGCGGACCTGAAACTGCTTTATGGGGGCATTGGAGGGTAAACGCCTCCTGGTCATTGCCTTGGAGCCATTGGTAAATGGGCCTTGATGCACTTGTTTAATGCCTTGATGCCAGTTACTAAATGGTTTGTGTGCCCCTCTGAAAGTACCCGTAGATTAAAGTTAATAAATCATAAATCCAATTATGACAGGTATGCGGAGCAATGTTTGAATCATAAGACTCTCATTGTGATCACCAAGTAAGGGCTTACAAAGTGATGAGGCGCAGTCTGCGTTTTGCCAGAAACACTGGGGCGTCTGCCATGTAGTGGGGTTCATTCACGTGCACGACACAGCACACGTGAACCCGCGGCTGAACGTCCCATCCAAAGGACAAGGCCGGAACCGTAACCCACACTTTGACACACCAGAACTTGAGTCCCGTGCACGTGATCGCCCTGTCACGACACGCCACTAAAGAAATGCAAATGTATCTCAGAGAGGTACCATGTATCAACGAAGCACTGCCTTGCCCGTACAAGAGAACTATCAGGAAAAATACCGTTAAATAAACACACCATGAATACAACATGGTCATGTTTCGGTGAAATAATGAGTAAGGGTTCATGTTTTGGTAGTAATTATGTAACAGTGACTTAAATGTTGAACGACCATTTTGACCGTATTTTAGACACAAATGTTTCTTCGGAGGATCGTTTCTAGAATGAACTTTACAATCCGTGAATTGTCCGAAAGACAAAAAAGAAAATAAAAAAATAATAAGTTTGTCTCAATAACCAATGTACTATTAATTTCTAGGGACGGTGTTATTATTTCGTTAGGTGAGCTTCGAAAACATTTTTGGAAAACAACGGTGAGTAGAATTAACCCACAGCCAGTTTTATTGAAGATTGGAGTAACTCTGAAGAAAATAATTATGGAAACTAACTTTTCCAATTCAAGGTCCACTCATTCTATAAGCATAATGCTTTCAATTGGCCTCATATGTAAGTCTCCAAACTTACATACAGTTAGTTTTATAAAACCAAATAAAATATACGAGTGCACAAAAGTAAACTTGTTAATCAGAATTGAAAAAAATATATACAACTAAAAAAAATAATAATAATAATAGTAAAAAAAATTCAACGAACCGTCTACCGATATCGTCAAACCTTTCCAGACAGAGGAGAAATGATTTATTTCAACCCTCATACAGTACCCCGTGACTCAAGCTAATAGTACAACGAGCGAGCTTCGTTAATAATTCACTTTTCATTTACATTTTTAATCCTGTTTTGATTCCACTCAAAGTAATGAATCGCGGCAGCTTCCATGAATGTATCGTCACTGCAGTTGGCACGCTTTAAATTCCTTTTATTCAATCAAGTTCGAATCATTATTATTACACTTATAAATGGCATTAATTAGTTTGATAGGCGTATGGAGTCCATATTCCAGACCACTGCCTTAAATTTCTGAAAAAATCAACTGATATGATATTGCTTAGATTCGTAATGCCACAATCCTTCGAAATTATCCAACAGCAATGTGTAGGACCTGGAAAGCCTCAATCTTACAAAATTAAACAAAATGAACTTTTAAAGAGTATGACACCTCAATCTCAAAAATCAACCTGTGTGAGTTTTATGGATCCCTACTTCTTCACATTCAAAATACCGTGATGAGTTTTGTAGGATTCATCTTGCCTCGATCTTTCAAAATCAACCACGATGAGTTTCGTAGGATTCATCTTGCCTCGATCTTTCAAAATCAACCACGATGAGTTTTGTAGGAATTTCTGCCTCAAAATACCATAATCAATTCATATGATTTTAATGTATCTTCCGCCTCAACTCCCAATGATATTTTTTTCCCTTTAAGTAGCCTGTCTGCCTAATCATTCACAATGTTCAACTAATACTCGTCTCCATTGGATCTTTACTGCCTGAATTCTTTAAAATTCCATTTTGAGTTTGGTAATGTCCCTACAGACTCAATCATTTAATTTCAACCGACGGATGAGAGTTTTGTAGGATCTCTTCTGCCTCATCATTCCGAAATCAAATCATAAGTTTTGAGTGTTTTCTGTCTCAAGTCACAATAATGAGTTTTGTAGAGCCCTTAATCAATCCTACGAAATCCCTATAAGAGTTTTGTGAGGTTCCTTTCCAAATCCTTCAAAATCAACCGTCGAGTTTTGTAGAATATCTTCTGTCTCAATATTACAACATCAGTCCATACGAGTTTTGTGTACCTTCTACCTCTAACCATAAACAACAACTCACTTTTCTAAGTTACATAATGTCTCAAACGTCTAATAAACTGATACTGGTCTTTATATCATCTGTACTGCCTAAATTCTTTAAAATAATAAAAAAAATAATGTTGGTTGGAATCCCTACTTCCCCACAAGATGACAGTCTAACGTGATCCAATTCTTTAAAGTCATTCAAAATCTCAGGCTGATTTTGGAGGACACGTAAACTTCACGGTCACGTGGTATCTTTTTAACTTGTTCTGTGCGGGAGTAAGGATTTTGTAAGGATTTGGATGATATTGTCAGAAACCACACCCACTCGATGTAAAAGAAATCAGGATTGCTTCTCACTTCAGTCGGATGTTTAGAGCCGACTTTATTCCGTTATAGTTTTTTTCTGTTTTGAAATAGCGTGTCGTCACTCAAATTTGGTTGGACTGCTCTGTGGTCACGCTGCGCGTTGGTGTCAGTGCAGGAAACACTGTCGCTTGCTTGTTGTCGTGTTTATGGCTCCAGCAAAATCATGCTGACGCCGGATATTAAGACTCCATTATCGCCAAGATACAGTGGGCGAATCCCTCCCATTAACAGTCATAGATGGAGTGAGTTTTTCGGGCCATCAATTTTCATTAGGTTATGCACGACTTGGCGTGGAATGGGAACATTTTCCCCGTTACCAGTGACAAGCTCTGTTACATTTTTAAAACCTGAACACTTAAAAGTCTAAATGTTTTAAGTATACTTTCAAAGGTTTTGGGCAGATGTTTGTACGTACCTGTTATTTAAGCAAGGGCTGTTATCACAAACCAAAAGGCCCGCCAATCAAACTGCAGACTGTGTGCTGGTAGAGCGTCTCTCTAAAATGTAAACAAGAGAACATTTCACTCTATCGCCCGAGTGGTGCCATTTTGGCTCTTATGAGAGTGAAACTCACTGTGCATCACCCTTTTTGAGTGAAAGTGGAGTGAACTTCACTCATATTCAAGTTAAAAATACTCGTCTTTCACTCTAAAAGTAGTTGTCCGCCATATGGGTCTTTGCAAGAGGGGTAAGGCAGACAAAACGTGTGGTTTTTTGCATTATTTTAAGAGATACCATGGCAGGTGTTATTTTAATCACATATAAGAAGAACAGCGATTTTCACCAATCCATCTTATTATTTTTTGATCGTAACTAGGTATTTTGATACCCGGGTACCCGAGTTCTGCAGTATTCGTACAGACTCATTGGGGAGGCATCGTTTTATTTATATTCCCCCAATTAACATGACTGCAAACTTTTAAAATACAATTTGAAGTGGAGATAATAACAAAAAATCAACTTCGAGAGAAAATATCCAATAAATATTCAGGGTTTGTTCCAAGAGATGTGTACACACAAGGGATATTGTACATTGATTTAATACATGAAGAATATAATTATTTATCAAAATCGGATGGAAGGAAAATCTTATTTTTAAGACAAAAATCCCACCATCAGGTATCATTTTGGAAACTCAAAACAGCAGTCAAATGTTATAAATCGACTAATGGTTTTTGATTTATATTGGGTTTTAAGAAAGTATCTTGTCTACTTTCTGACGTTATTCGCTCAATACAAACCATTTTCTGCCTTGTCTAAATTATTGCAACTAGTATCAAGTTTGTCGAGAAATGACTTTGAAACCGAGATTTCAATCAGGTGAATAAAGCAGGGATTGGCGTCCCAGGTAGGAACCCCGGTGCCCTGGGGGTAAATTTTAGTATCGTTAGGAATTAATATCTAATGATGTAGTGTTTTGCAATACAATACGGATCAAAGTCAACCCGTATCATAAATGGCTTTTACGCACAACAGTTGCTAATACGGAACACGACATAGAGCACTTTCCGTCGGAAGTGAAGCATGACATCATGACAGACTGACAAATATTACCGGATCTAGAGCTAACCCTGTTACCAATTTATATTTTTGTTATTCTTCTTAAGTGATTTCTTTTTATTCAGGAGAAAATGGCGTTTTTTTCCCGTTTCCAAACCTTCGAGTTACGAGCTTGGAACCACTTGTATAGACTTCAAGAAAGGGACCGTGCCTGAAGCAAATTAAGGTCTTAACTGTAATTAATTAAACCGCGCGTGGCAGTCTCTACGGGACCGTTTGGCCATACTTGATGAATAGGCCTATAACAAAAAGGGTATCGAACATTATTATAAAACATTATACCACAAAATTGATAATACACGAACAAAATCTAAATGGCCTGTTTCTCAGACGTTGCTCTTGCTGTGTCGACTTCAAATGATTTGAGTTTGGCAATAGCGCGGCATTGGCGTGCGGCCATTGTTTCCAAGTCGTGCTCCTGCCGAACTTTGCCAACAGCACGGCAGGGCCTGTCGAGCCATGGTCGAGCTATAAGCTTTTGTCACGCCGACTTCCAAAAGTGGTTTCAAACGTCGCGCCCCCTGCCACCCGTTCTAAGATACAACCACTAAGCTAAGCTAGCTAGCTCAGTGGATAAAACCTGGGCAACGGCAGCACAGGGGTCGCCATAATAAGTGTGACGCGACATTATTATTTATAATTTTACCCATGCAGTTCTTGATATAATATATATTTTATATAATTTATCTGATTTTTCTGTTTTTAACCCCTGTGGTTTTGTACGTGTTAATTCACGGGCTCTCCTCTCGGGACATATATATATATATACAGTAGAATTTCACTAAAAACATGCGAGTCCTTCGAACTAATTTGCTTACTTAATTTTAAACAAATACGTCCTCCAGCCTGACATGTGGAACAATTTGCGTATTAACAATTCACGGAGTGACACGCCAAATAAGCTAATTTCGTTCCACGTGACAGGGGACTGCCGCCGCGTTATCCGTGCAAATAAGCGGTAGCCTTTGTTTATAATGTATAAATTTATAAATGCCATGAATTTACTACCCACGCAAAATTAGATTTAACCTTCTCAAGTCAGTAACCATTTCGTTTAAAAAAAATGATGACTGAATAACATGGAAGGATTCTCGCAATTTAGGGTTATTTCTTTGGAGGGGAATGGAAGAACCCACAAAAAAGCCCTGTATTTTTGTTTTTCTTTTCAAAGTAAATGCAAAAACCTAAAAGTTTTCAGGGACGTTTTAGTATTAAAATGTATCTATTTGGCATGACACGCAATTTTAAAGCTAGACTGTATCCAATCACGCACAACGTGGCATTAGTTTATTTTGAAACTAAGTTGAATTTTCACTACAACATTTTTTTTTTTATTTTATATTTTTTGCCAGTGAAAATGTGTTTCATTGTATTTGTTGTATGCGATTTATAGTGGTTGATTCGTTACCTTTTTATCCTTTGAGAGAAAGGCTCTGCTAAGGTCGTAATTTGTAACCTTTAAGAAAGACTCTGGTATAGGGTCGAAACGTGAGGCCGTTAACAATGTGTTGCATTTTATACAACAGGTCCTTTTGGTTTGTAAGCGGCTGTTTGCAACAACTTATTTAATCTTTTAGTTTAACTTTTACCTAACTTAAATGAACCGCAGACTTTAATTGCAAACTCAGCTTCTCCGCTGAAGTTTTTCATCTCGTACATCAATCTCAGAGCTTGATCCCCCACATCACCTTCTCCAGCCACGCTCTAACGCTCTCAATGTCTCGCGAGATCTACCTAAATTACATTTTTTTCTTACTGAAACATTAGAAGGTCTATAAATCCGCCAAGCCCCTCTCAATCGAATTTATCTTTTAGCAAGAAGTGTTCTCTGTGAGTTGAATAAATTTAAGCTACAAAGCTCCTTGAAGCCCTTTGTGACAAATTGTTTTTCATGACATTTAATTGCGTAAAGTGCAATGGACTCTGTCGAGGACAAACACTATGTGGGTAGTGAACCCCATGTCATGCAAGGGAAAAAAAGTAATCCAAAAAGGGGTGCAACATACATCACATAAATCATGTTTTTTTTTTAACATGCGACAGAATGAACAATCGTTTTCTGTCACATTTTTTTCATTAGCAATATTCAAAATGAAAGACGAGGACGCTGACAAGACGACCCAAGATAAAGCTCCATGCACCAATAACCAGGCAAGGAGAGGAAGTGTGATGATGGTAGCCGTTGATTGCTAATGAATGCAGAATTGTTGGATTCTTTCAATTCAGACACTCCATCGTGATAAGATGGTCCAATTTGGACTAAATAAAATTAAAGTAATTTCATTATTAGTTTATTATTACTATAAAAAATAGTGGTTTATAGGCTTTATCAATTTTATATTTTCAGCAGGAATTACGGGATTAAGACTTTTATATTGTTATACATATTTACACAGAGTACATTTTAATGCCAGAAGTCCCGGTAATTATTAAGAACATTTATTCCCCTTGATATTTAAAAAAAAAACTGTCACCTGTAGTTTTACTTTTGTGAACCTCTTTTTGGATGAAACATCAACATTCGATAAATCTAAGCATAATTGGCTCATCATACTTGAGAAATGCATGATGCCAAAACATTCCCTTCAAAATGGTCCCTTTCTGCTCGTGTCCACATGCGATTATTTATTTTCCCTCGTCACTGTCAAGAAACTTAACCCAAACCTCCTTTGTATAAAACGACAGTCGATAAACAGATATTACAGTGGACGGTCGAAATATAAATTCATTGTCTTTTTCTGTCGAGTCCTTGGACAAACTGACAGGTTTGTTGTTGCAATGCAGCGCCCCCACGATCAACTGTCACTTTTGGACTGTCACGTTTCGCCTTGAAAGATCCCTCCGAATCAGTAACACTCAATAAAAGCGGCTTTATTTGAGCACTTCACCATTTAACAAGAGAGTCTGTTATTTTGTGACAAAAGATGGCCTGAGCAGCACAAACACTTTGAAGGATCACGCGGCTTCCCGGTTAAGGGCAGGGTATACCTTTGGTATTTGGAACTGTACGTCTGTTTAAACCTTATATAATTGTAAACATATACCTTATAACTAACATGGACATTTTGTTTCAAAAGATGTTACCGATTTCGAGATATCGGCGAAAATCTGGAGCAGTTATTTCCACGCCTGGGGATCCGAAAATGCTGAAACTGCATGTTTTTCATTACGTGAAAAAAGGCTTCATGCCTGAATTCTTTCTTAGCTTCAAATATTTTAGTGAGAAGTTACCTCTTTCTCAAAAACTATGCTACTTCAAAGGGAGTCGTTTCTCACAATGTTTTATACCATTGACAACTGTCCGTTGTTCCTTACCATGCAACTTTTTATGGTCGTTTATTTTTGGAGTAATTACCAAAAGTATCTCCTGCCTTTAAACGAACGGGTGATTTGTTTGTCTTTCAGCATTGACCTGAATGTTATAATACATCAGGTTGGCTCGGGTTGGGTCGATGGTATCTTGCCCTGATTTCCACCCTTACTGGTGGAAAACAGGGCAAGATACCACTGACCAAACTCCAGTTGGAATCCCAACTCAACGGCGCCTCGTATATTAAAACATGATTGGTAATTTGTATGAAAGTCGCGCCCTCAACGGCCATTAGAGGTGAGGGCTTTAAGAAAAAACTTTACAGAAGTTCAAAGGGGATAGAAGATGTCTTCTCACATTTCTTTTGAACTGGTATAGATTGACAGATTGTGGAAAACAAGATATAGGTTGGGAGTTCCAAAGATGGGGGGAAACGCTAGAAGAATATCTAACAGCACTTGTCTTTCGATACATTTACGGGATGACTCTGAAAGACATATTTAATCCAAAAGTTTTGTAATACTTGGTACCAGTACTAATTTTGCAGAAAAAATATCTGTACTTCTGATACCTGCCAGGGTAAACAAAGCAATTGTTGTTGCTGGGGAAAAGGTTTTAGATTATTGGAATTTTATTTGTTACATTTATTTTTGTTTCAAACTTTGGCAATTACGACATTCTAATTTTTGGACGGCATCTTCGAATCGATGCAAGGGCTGCTCTACAATACAGGCTTGTATTTAGTCAACTCTTAAAAACTACACGAACCTAAGTCTTTCATTAACATGAACGATTGAGCGATTCGATTGGGTGATTCGGATACTTGCTGCAGGACGAATGGCAGTGGCGTTATTTTTATTTAGGGATTAATATATAGCCTCGTACGGTATTCGAGAGGTCGCGGGTTCGAGTCCGGCATCAGCCAAATTTTCTTTGCTCACCCCAATTAATATTTATATATTATACATTTATATATATATATAATATTTAGGGAGGCCAATATATATAAATTTGGGGGTTATTTTGATGTATCGAACCATTCAATTGTGCGTTTTTTCGATTTCATTTGGGGGCTAAAGGTGGTATGGGTTGTGAGGGGGGGGGGGGCACAGGCTCCGGCCCCCACGGTTACGCCACTGACGAATAGGTCATGGGTTCGAATACCAACCGGTAAAGGCTACTATTGCCCACTCACTGTATAGCTAATGTACACTGGGGTGAATGGCCACGTCCGAACGTCAGCCCTTAGTTATATGAAGTACCCACATAAAACATGGCTGTTGCATGACGAGATGCGATGCCCAAGGGCAGAGAAGATCCTACCCCATCCATGAACATGGATAAGACCCGTCACCGGAAAGTGATCTCGACACCTTACTACTTAAACACTGTGTGGATATTGACTTCATAAATCCAATGATGATCGTGCTCCTGATGGGTTTTGGCATTCCTGTTTAAGTGGGCAGGTGTAGTCACACTCTCCAGAAAAACATCCGGTAAATCACTAAAAAGCATCGAGGTTGTCAAATGAAGACGTTTAACACTATAAAAACTGTTTATGGGCCAACCCGTCTTAAAGGTTTAACACCGAGTCTCAAGCTATCAGTTGTAACGGTGAAATCTGACCGAAATATATTCCTACCATTACTAAGATAAGTTGTTTTAGAGCCTGGTCCAAACCTACAAACTGGATCAATAATAGTCAGCAGTCATTGCTTTAGACAAGACCAAATTACTACTAATAGTCCATAATCCCTGCGCCATTGGTATGCCTAGTCCAGCGATGAGCAATTATGATTTTGGGACAACAGCCTTCAATCTTCCGCACTCCTCCATCTTCGCGAAGAGGATTTTGGAGTACTCAGCTTTACTTGGGGACTTCCGGCTTGTTGTATGTAAGAGTCGTGAACTTCAATGGCGTGTCGTTACCGAAATGCTGAAATATTTCCCAAAAATGAAGGATTTATGAGGAATATCTCAAGTCCACAACCCACCCCCAAAATTTGTATGTGGCCATGAAATGTTAATCCGGTGAGATTAGTAGCTTCGTACAGGTAATTTTTGAATTATGGAGCTCTGAAGTTTCTCCGCCCCAGAAACGGGCCCTCATTATCTAGGACTCTGTATATACGTGTACAACACAGAGGAAGAGTCCTATTTTGGGCTGCATGTAGGGTAACAATGCGGTAACCCTGTAAAGCTGGGAACAGCGACCGTACGCGCAGACTTCCCCGGCAAGTAGAGTCATGCAATTAGCCCCATGAGGCAACCCATCGTGACAGACAACTGCGATGTCCACCTTGTCGTTTCCGTGTCACACGTGTAATCTCTTCTCTTGCTACGTTGTTAATAATAGCTCAATAAGTCCAAAGCGAAATCATGCGATGATCTAGATAGGGTGAGGTGTGGGAGAAGTGTGCCATGCCTCGGGACAGTCTGTTGCAGAGGTAACTGGGGTGTTGGGAGGTATGTAGTGCACATAGTGTTGCAGTGCCTGATGCCAAAAGGTGCCGTTTTAGTCACCTAGTGTTTATAAACTACTTTATTTTGTCAAAGGCTGTTCCGAATTTAGCGCCAGTCTGACGCATAGCCAGTCTGACGCATAGAAACACTTCCCCAAATAATAACCAAACTATTGCGTTGACAATTGATTTTGGTTCTGCCCTGTATTGATAATTGATAAAACACTTATTGAGTGCTTTACCAAATCCTGCTGGAAAATAAATTCCTCATGCTTCCGGTGGGCTTAAAACGCAATGACTCTCCGTGTTCTGGGGATAATTCAGCCTCCAGTCTAGACCGGTCCCCTATGAGACAGGCACACACAATTCTTTTGAAGAACTGGAGGAAGCCCTCGCTTTGTCACGCACGGACCTCCGTTGACCCCCGCCCTGGGCGAAAATCCCTATGGGTCAACGAATGTCCTTTTAGAAAATGTCTGCTGTGTAAATCGATGATGATCAGTGTGATAAGATTGATCAGCGCCATTTTCTCAAGGGTACAAAAAGGCTTCTTGTCAGGCCGTGTCGCATGGTTTTGTATTCCATCTAGTTCTTTTCTATTAATAAAGGCACTGGTCTTAAAAACCTAATGGTTTCATTGGTTAGACATACATACAAGTAATGACGAAAGCTATCAGACTGATAGGCTAACACTACACACAGTGAACACATTTGAACAACACAGTATTATGGCATGCATAGGTCAAAGGTACACCTGGCAGGCAAGCAGCAGGTTCTGATATCTGACGTTATTCACGCGCCCAAAGTTTGACATCAGATGTTAGGGCTACGGCTCGACCATCTCATCCAACAATGAGCAGTTTATAGTTAACGTAAATCTAACTACAATATTCCGCTAAGTTCTGTATCATGAAATAGAAGAACCAATATCGAAACTCTAAATGTTTTCAATGCTGAAATGGCGTGTTGCGGCCGAGCGTTCAAGCACACCAGACTGTAGCTTTGGTGAGTTGGATCAGCAGAGTGTAGTTCAAGTCCCCTGTCTTGACTTTTGTGTCCTTCAGCAAGACACCCTCGTAGGTTCTGTGTGTTGCGTAACGCACATAAAAGAACCCAGATACACTTATTGCTAAGAGAAGGGGTTTGTCGCAGTGGGTTTCTGGCAGTGGCTGCTGAATGCGCTGCAGCACCTTGTAAACCTTTGTAAGGAGCTACATAATGGGTCTCAAAATAAAAAAAAACTCTAAAAACCCTTAAAAATAATAATAAGTGCTTTGCGACGCCGTAGATAAAGCGCTACCGGTATATAAAAAACCTACCCAGTGATTATTATCATCATTAATATTAAAATGAAAGCAAAAAAATCGTATAATTGTAAGGACATGAAAATATATGATTTTTTGGGTCGTAAGGGCTCTTTTTAATAATAATACATTAACACAATTATGCAATCCAAACAGTGGTTATTGATGTGATCCTATATGGAATAACCCGGAGACCTTTTGCACTTGGCCTGACATCGATTGTGACGGAACGCGTAATATCCACGCCACAGAGAAAACCTCCCAGAAACAAGGGGAACAATGAAAACAGAAACAAAATTTCTGTGATAACAATAAAATCACGTACCCTCTACGACTTGTCAACAGCCCCTCAGTAATGATTTTCAACACCGCCACATGGAGATATCAAGAGACTGTGCTCGGTGGAACGCGCCCTTCCTTCATTTTTGAACGTTTCTGCCAACTACCCTGTAATATGCAGCTGAAATCTTCCGTATGCTACCATTCTTAAAATGCTCTGTAAACTAAACCAACCTTGTAAATGTAAAAGAGTGGGAAAATCACTATTTAGCCAGAGTGGTGTAATTTTGGCTCTTTCGAGAGTGAAACTCACTGTGCATCACTCTTTTTTAGTGAAATTTGACCGAACTTTACTGCAAGTCGAATTGAAAAAAAACCCCGTCTTCTACACAAAAGAGTTGCCCGCCATATGGCCCTTTGCAAGAGTAGTATCAAGACGGAAGAGTGGTTTTTCGCTCTTGACTTTTACGTTTAGGGAAAGGAGCACTCACAAATACCCTGCACTATAAACCGTCTAAAGGAACATGTGCACGGAGAAGATGATGAAGAAATTTCACTTCTTAGACTGGGAAGGGAAACATCCATGTTAGCCGGTAGGGACTGAAAACCCTATCCACAATGTTGAGGCTTCGGTACGTGATGGGATTCGAACTGGGGCCCGCTGAAGTGAAAGGCTGGGAAAGTAACAACTATGTAAGGGGTATTCATTCTTATTTTCTGCTGAACCTTACCACTTGATTTCCCTTGTTTGTTGTCTGTTTGTTTGTTTGTTTGTTTGTTTGTTTGTTTGTTTGTTTGTTGTTGTCTTTTAAGTGGGCATTTTTCAAACTCACGTCTGTTTTGATCGGGTGTAATGGTGTTTTAGCTAAAGGTGGGTATTTCCGTCCGTCTAGGTAAGGAAGGTATTTTGAGACACCGTAAGCAAGTGACGGCGTCATCTTAATCTACTGTTACCTGATTTGAATCGACTTTGTTCAGCTCAACAAATGCCAAGAGTGACAAAAAGTTGATCTGAAAACTCCGAAGATTGGAGTTGGTTTGTATTACTGATGGAGATGTTACGCAAATGTTATGCACACGACTGTACTCCGCATCCTCCCCACACTTTCCCCCTTAGCTAGTTACAAGGGGGTGCGTTCTTATACTTCATTCGGTAGAAGTTATACTACCTCCCCGAGCGAAGCTTCCTCCACCTGAAGAACCACACTCATTTCCGATCTGGAAGACTAAGAGTTATTCCCGATGGAATCGTGACAGTCCATTTTAAAGCGAGCCGAATGTTCCCGGCTTTGCTCAGGAAATTACCTCGTGTACGTCGGGACAGTGTCGCGCACACTAATAGCTGGGGATTCATTCGTCTGAAGGGTTGCCCACAAACCAAAAACACATACAGTATGGAGTGATAATTCTAAGAAAAAAAATGTTCTGGCCATATTTTTGTCCAATAAGAACAAAAATTGTCATGTTAACTTAAAAATCAACGCTTAGAAAACAAAAACAAAACAAACAAACATAAACAGATAAGCAGTGTTGTTATTCTTTGGAACTAAATTTCCGCATTGTTGGAACATTGACACCTGCTCTTGTTCAATAATTCGGATAGATCTCCCTTGTTCCCACTTCGCTGCATGTACCTTTATGTTCTACAATGCAAACTAATGACATCGGTTTTTTTTGCTCGCTATTTGTTTCTTTATATCGTAATGTATGGGGTATGACGGATGAAACGCTTCGTTGACGAATCCCGACACATACGTATTTTGTTTCCCGACACATACGTATTTTATTACGTCAAAATGCAACCAGAGCGGTTTCCTTTTATTCGTCAAGCCTTTATGTAGTTTGATAGATTAAGCTTGTTGCCGCCTTACATGATCAATATGCCCACGCTTCATTACATCATTGATATGTAGCTTTTCAAATTGGATGCACTAGTGACAGATATGTCGTTATGTTCACAATAATAACATTAACAGTAATAATACCGGAGTCTTGTATAGTGCAACCAACAATTACTCAAGGCGCTTGTTATAATATTTTTAAGACAGGTTTTTGAAGTTTTTGAATTATGGGATCCATTTTATGTAGCACCTCATAAGGGTTTACAATGTGTACTGCGGCGCATTCAGCAGCCACTGCCAGAAACACCGGGGCGAACCCCTTCTCTTAGCGATAAGTGTAACTGGGTTCTTTTACGTGCATTACACAATGCTTGGGACCTACTGCAACCTTTGCGTCCCATCCGAAGGACGAAGAAATAATGGTCAAGTGCCTTGCTTTAAAATTAGGATACAAGTGTCAAGACCGGGACTCGCACCAAACACTCTGATCAGAAACAAAGTCCAGTGCCCGTAATGTAAACGCGCGGCCACGACTGTCAGCCTCTAATATTTTCATTATTTTAGCATATTTCATGGTACAGTGCATGCACATTGTTCGTGTTTGTGTTATCATTAATTTAAGCGATGTAGTAGCCCACTGCTAGCGACTTGTTCAATTTTTGTTTTCTTCTGCGTGCTTTCGGTTCTTCTTGGCGGTGGAAATTTGTTTAATTTAGGAATCTGCGTTAACTGGTTTTCATTCTATTAAACTTTTAGCTGTTTTTTTCTGTAAAAGAAAACATCTTTTCAGGTACAAGCCGTTGCGTGTGCTGCTTCTATCAGAACAAGGGATCTTTAGGCCTTCTCTTGATCAATCAAAACGATTTTACCGCCCACACGGGAGACACAATTCAGAAAGGTTTTAAAGGTATGCTTATTGATGTATGCTTATTGATGTAGCTCAGACACCCGGCTTGGGATGAGAACAGTCTACATAATCAAATCACAGCTTCGATTCGTAGAGCCCAAGAGACTGTGACAAGTCAAAGAACTTGTCAATTTTTGCCGACGATAATACATTAATCTTTGGGTCTCATAACCTTGAACTTTTGCCATTTTCCTGAGCAAATGTACACATGTAACTTGTCATCGTTCTGGTTGATTTTTTTTGTTTATTTTTTCCCCAAACTTGTTTCATTTACTTGTGTTTGATTCAATGACTGGCCTTAAATTGAATAAAAATGTAATTACGAGACCTGTAGTTAAGGTCATAGGTCAGACAAAACCTCACCTGAAATGATGTTTCGATTGCATTGTCTTCAGAAGCATGACATCATAGAATGATTAAAGTCCAGTAAAACGTGCCAGAAAGCAAGGAAAAGAAGAAGCAATTTTGAAAGTTGATACCAAGGACGGCGGCTACCGCCAGCACTCATTAAACAAACAAACCAGCAGTCGTGACTTTCCCGTGGTAGTGCAAACCTCATAGGAATCAAATAAACCACCACAAACCACACTCATGTGTCCAGACACTACGTACTAGTCCACGAGTGGGAATCGTGATCGTCCATTTTAAACGGTAAAAGCTCATCGGATCAATCCAGGTTGTGAGCAATCATAGCGCGTGCTTCAAAAGTGCAGAGGCACCCTAGAGACTTGTTTCTCAGAATTTTTTATTTATTTTTTTTTCCTGGATCGCTCTATTATACATGACAGAAAACAAATTGGTTATCCGAAAGTTCAAATTTGAATATGATTCCCTCGGAGGATTATATTAGTATAAATGTCTCATTTGGAGAGCGAAAGTAGGATAAGCGCATGTTTTATAGCTCATTAAAAAAGAAAAGCACCTTTACTTTAAAGGTGATCAAATGAAGACATCAAGATATAATGTTCCTAAGGACTGTTAAGAAGCGATAATTGGAATATTTGCCGGCAGTGCAAGTGAATTTAAATCTAGTTGATTATCAGCTGTACTTTTAGCTTGTTTGATGTTTTTCCTGCAATATTTATTTATGATATCTCAGTTTCCATACAAAATATATATAGGCCTATTGATAATACATTTGTAGAAATACAATTGTAGAAATACAATTGTAGAAATACAATTGTAGAAATACAATTGTAGAAATACAATTGTAGAAATACAAAAAAATATGGGAAAAGGCGCGTTATGGGCCTCTCTCTCTGCTAATATGATAAACTAAAATAACTTCAACACAAAACTAGAAGGTGATTAAGGTGTACATAGATTTTTACAAGCTTAATTTGTTCATGGGTGGTAAAATGGTATTCATTATCGAGAGATACTGTGTAGCGCGTTCTTATGCCATTCGCTCTACTGCAAAAACAAGGGGGTGTTAAATTGATTCTCTCGGACGTCCAAATGGACGTGGGGAACGGTTCGAATTCATCAAACAGAAGCCTGTTTCAACACATCACTCGACCGCGTTGTTTTTCTCCAACGTCTTTAACTAAAAACACTCTCCCTGTCTCCCCCTCCACGCTGTCAGAGGTCGTACTCAGCTAATCAGTTCTAAATGATACATTCTGAGGCTTTGATCCGTCGTTTGAGTAAAGCGTTTACATAGCAGCCAAAGGGCTGGCTGCGCGAGAGCTAATCAAGTTACATTTTAAGGAGTTGTCGTAAGGACAATTTCCAAACGTGTATCACTTGGCTTGCTATTATTCAACTGATATTGTTTTATGCATCTGACCAAGAAAAGTTGAGCAAGCTTAGGGATGGTCCAAAGGTTAAGCCAAGCTACCCCAGGGGTCTGGATTTACCTCTTACATAAATCAATCCAATAAAGTTTGATTTCGATAATGACATATCAAATTACTGGAAACTACAGTGTCTGCCCACGTCGATAATTCAACAAATTACATCATGTCTTTACACAATGTCATTTTGTTTGCGGTGCTGGTTCATTTCATCCCACCACGGAATCTTATCTTTGCCACCTTCTTGCCTGACTCTTGCTGAGGTCACTGAAATTGAATTCCCATGACAAACCCAATCAATTTCAAGGGGCTATTCCCTACGCTGATACGCTCGCGGAGGCTGGGATACGAAA
Source organism: Marthasterias glacialis (assembly GCA_911728455.2). Classification (NCBI taxonomy): domain Eukaryota; kingdom Metazoa; phylum Echinodermata; class Asteroidea; order Forcipulatida; family Asteriidae; genus Marthasterias; species Marthasterias glacialis. The sequence continues at coordinate 12,053,646 of OU452239.1, read as the reverse complement.
TTACTGTAGTGAATTTACCTGTGTGGGCGGCTATTTTTAACAAAAATGGGCTTGTTTGATCGTCTGTGTACTGACTTCCTTGACTTCTAGCTCCTGGGGTTACACACTTTTCCATTACCAACTATATAGTGCAGTTACCGCTGGGATATCTGCTGCTAGAATAAAGCCAGACTATCCACGCGTACACTGCATGTGACTTGATTAAAGAAGGCAGTAAACTATGACAAAGGAAAGACAGAGAACAATGGGATACCGGGGTTGACAAGATAGTTGCCCTTTTCATATTGTAAAACCATTCCAACGATTGTGCTTAACTCTGATATAAGCAGGCGCTCTTTGGCGGGTGATTGACAGTATTCAATGATAAATTAAATCCGTAATTCGAATCACGGGGTATTTTCCCATCTGAATTCTTCATCGTACATTACGGTAAAATGTTCACAAAGGATATCAACTATAATGAAATTTCGCTCCGTCAATGCAAAACAAAATCCGTTTTGCCGCCAGTGGAAAGACACGGAATAATCGTTTCCTCGTGCTGAACTTAAATTGCATTTCGTGGTCTGTTTTTTTGAGAAGAGTCCCGATGGTAAGCCTTAAGACGTGTTCCACTGTGACTTACGTATCAAAAAACACGTTTACGTATCAAGTATTTGACGCACTCTATTTTAAATTATTTTTTATATAGTGGTGTGCAGTGTAAAGTTCAACATGGCGATTACAGTATTGCTGAAGCCTCATGCCTGTAAATTCCCAGTGGACGTTGACTGATAACTTTGTGTCGATACAATAATCTCTGTTAAGAGCAAAACAATATTAAGTTTACATGCAAACAACGTCACACCTTAGTGTTGGGATGGAAAATGAAAAGCCGAACCAGTAGTAGACTTGATGACAAGTCGTTAAAAGGCGTACGTTGTCCGTGAACGCCGTCTGTAGTAATGAGATAGCCCAAAGCATGCGTCCGTTCATGCAACGTTCGCAGGCTTCAGGACGGTATTTGTTCATGTCATACGTAGCAAATGGTCCGTGGCTAACGACTCGACTAACATGTTTTCTTGATTAATGTTTATAAATGCAGCTGTTTATTGCATATGCATCATTTTCCATAGAGACAGATGAGATTTCACCGGTACGGTTGTGGTATAACGCATGGGATAAAAGATGTATCATGAATATTCATATGTTATGATTCTTAACCAAAAAGAATGCTCCGTCCAATTTTGGTAGCAAGTGCATTGCTGTGTATACAACTTATTACAAGTTATTCAAGTCTGTAATTTGAGCAAAACACCCGCATATTGGGATCGAGGGTGTACGTACCGTCCCCGCAATTAGGACTGTGCTCAGCACGTCGCGGTGTGTGCGAATGTAAGACAGTTCAACAGACGTGATTTCAAGTCTATACCACTAGACGCCCCCGCCCCACACATCGTTATCCTACAGCCGTGAATATTAGACTTTGACTCAACACGTGGCCCCACCACGCAAAAAGAGCAATAGTAATCAATTTAACAGCTTAGCGAAAAAGGGGAAAAATTACTCAACAGGGTCTGTTATTTTAGCCGACGCAGTTATCACACGAAGCTAAAGCCAGCATGATCCATCTGTAACTTTGGCATTCAGATTGGTGCTTGTGATTTACCCTACCTCTAAAAATGAATTCGTCTTCATATTCTTTGCTAACAAAAATTACAATCCCCTCAAAATACAAAAACTTTTTGTTGTCTTCTCTTGTGTAGGCTACTGCAAAGATGGCTTTTCAGTCATTTTTACTCGAAAAGCCTTGGGCATTTCCCGTTTATTGACATTTAAATCGGAGATAACAAAATAAAGTTCGTTTGATGCGCGTGTAAATCCGCATACGGAGTATGAAATTGTGGAAATTAAGAACTGCGCAATATTGTTCCATTCTTTTTCCTCCAGTGTTTATCCATCTGTGCGAGCTAGCGTGTAAACCCTGTCAGGAGATACGTGTCGCTAATACGTCATTTTTAGAAACTCCCCGCCCACTTCTTGAATTGGCGCAGTATTCACACAGCACGTTTGTCTCCAAAGTAAATTAAAGCACATTTTTGACTAGACGGTCATTACTTTGAGATCACCTGATACTTTTAGATGTGTTTTTGAAAAAAGGGTGCATTTTACGTGTCGTTGCTATCATTGTTTTTGTTTGTTTGTTTTTTCCCTCTGAAATGAAACAGATTATCAGATGAACTGTGGACAAAGAATAATTGGTGCTATGCACCTGTCGTGACTTATACTGTAAAGATTTACTGGTATTTTTATTTAATGCTTGTTATTGTTGACTACAAATATATGTATTAATATAATATATTAAAACGTTGGGGTCGATTTATGATCTACTTAGATTTTTCCTCCCATTCCTTTGTATGTAATGTACCGTACTTATTTATCTAGTCATATGGCATTCAAATCGAATATTTGATGACCTGAAAAAGGTGCTTTCACGTATAGTCGTTTAAGTTGTTTTGGTATATCGTTAATATCATTATTGTCGGTGTTGGTTTAGATATTCATTTAACTTTCACACCGTCTTTGTCATTTACATTTTTACTAGGAAACTGTGATTTCCATTTTAGTTAAAACTCAGAAAACAATGTCCTCCTTATCTCGATTTGGTTACAGTGATCCAGTAGCGTAGCCAGCATCTATTTTGAAGGAGGGGGGCACAGATATTTGTAGATGGTGCAATTTCAGTTAAAATTGTCTGATTAAAGCAAATTTCACGGTGTCCAGAGCCTGACAGGGGGGGGGGGGCAGGGAGAAAGATGTTCCACGGGTGGGGAGGGGGGTAGCCTCCCCTTTGTCCCTTTGGCTACGCCACTGCAATTATCAGATTGTGATTTAAAAAGAAGAGCTAAGATAGCCGTATATATAGCTCTCTATTAACTGCAGTTTTAAATTTCAAGGACTGTGGTGGTTGTAGGTGCTGACTCACAAGTTCCTAAGTTGGTCATTCAAATTCAAATTCATCACAATTTAAACCTACAAGATTTACCCCTCGCAGTAATTTGAGTCCGTACGTGCAAGATCATCGCAAGTTTTTGATAGGCGTCAAGGCGGTCTTCCATCGTTGTAATAATATGTTCACACTTACCCAAATAACACACCTGGGGCGTTTCCTATGAACCTCATTTATGATTGATTGGTTGGTGAAATGTTTTGTTCGCGCTCAAAAAAAAAAACGATCATCTACAGCCTGTGGGTAATATGACTTTGTTTTCCACAGCAACAAGAACATTAAATTCTAGACGATATTGGTTAGCCTTGGGGTATAGGGCCGGCTCAAACAGCTTCCATGGATTCATGTGAACATCTTACATACAGTGCGTGGATTACTTTTAGTAGGTTACTCTGGAGGAATTCTTTCCCAAACACTTCACTCTTAAATTGAGTTTTTTTTTTAAGGTTTGCATGGTCGTAGTTTTTGCAAAGTATGTTTACATAAAAGTAAAATTTTAATAACGAAATATAAAGCCTCGCCTCCTACTGCTTGCTGTAATTTTATAAATTCCCCAGTAAAAAGTAGTAATACTTTTTTGGGGAAAACTATTCAACTTAAATGATGTTATGATAAAGGAGAAAAAAAAGAAATAAACAAAACAAAACAACAATTGGTTACTTTGAATTTGGTATGACTATTGATTATAATAGATGTTGATTTTTGCATCGGGAATCTACTGCCGGGCAGTCTCGGTAGTCTAGTTGGTAAGAAATCTGCTCTAGAATGGCGGGGGTCGTAGGCTCGAATCTCACCCTAGGAATATAGCGGTTGACTTTTTCACAGGACTCGGTAAAGTATTGGGTATACAGTGCTTTAACCCACATCGGTGTACACAAGTAAATAATTTATGATTATTGACTTAAAAAAAAGTATTTTTCTTGGGATGCATGTATTTTGTTATTTTTTATAAGTTGTTGTATGTGTATTTCAATCGATGTAGAAGGACGGCAGATGGAGTGACACGCCGCTTATGTAAAAAAAAAAATAGAATCGAATTTATTTCACCCAAAGGATGTACGGGGTAGGGACTTGTCGCCAGTGCCCACTTTAAAATCTCCGTCATTTCAGAGGCTTCCTTGCTACTCTAAAAGCTTGTTTTCAGAGACAATATTATAAATCCCCGTAACACGCACTTCCAACTCCGAGTTGGCGTTCGGGCAGGTCAATTTTGCCGGTGGTATGACTCTCCCAACCCCCGTAGAATAAACACGTGTTACTAGTTCATTAGATATGTCATAAAGCTTAGTCCAGATTTTTTTTTTTTTTTTTTTTTTTAATGGCAGCTTACGCCATGAGGATCTTCTCAAATATTCTGCCCCCTGATTGATTGAAATGAGTTTTAATTTCTAGTCCGTTGAGGGGTGATGACGAAGTGGGCGTTGTTTGTATTTGCACGCAGCAAAGAGTCGTTGACCCAAATTAATTTGTGATATCTAGATTGAAATCAATCAAGTTCTTATACATGATGTAAATCTAGCGTCTGGATTTCTTTCCCAAGCAGATGTCAATTGGTAGGTACCCTTAGTACACTGGAGGGAGTCGACCTTTTGCAAAACGGCTCCAATTCTAATCAGATGATTTTGCAAGGCCCTTCCGTTTTGAGCGAAAGTTTACAATCAAGAGATTTGTCTCAGTGCAGTGTGTGTGTTGAAGGAGATCACGATTGATTCGCCGGATAATTTGAATAGACACCACAGTAACAATCTGTTTCTATCCAACAAAAACGCTAATTGCGAGTGAAAAGGGGTCACTTTGTTATTGTTTTCGTTTGCAGGTAAATATGTTTCCGTTCGGAAGTTGGCCGGTCTGTACGATATTCCTAGGCATGTTTTTAAACAACTACCGTGTTTCATTTTTAATTATGTTTTATTTGATTTGATATTTTTACTTACGGGAATGCGAGGAATCAAACAGAATTGAACATTAATTATTTATCAAAGTTTTTTTTTTTTTTTTTTTTTTTTTTTTACGTAAACAGTAATGATCAAAATACTTTACCGGTTACGCCTGCTTGACTCTATAGCAAAATTAAAAACTTATCGTTGAAAACCCACATTGGACAGCTTAGCGAGGACAACTTGGCGAGTATAAAGCAAAAGTAAATTTTCTTATCAACTGTTGGTTTTGTAGTGTTTTTTTTTTCCTTATATTTTTACCCCAAAAGTGAATAAGTATTGTGAAAAGTTAATGACCTCAGATCACCCAAGAAGATGCATCTGTCCCTAAAAACATTGATTATTAGTTACTGGTATTGTTATTTATGAGAGACGAAATGCGTTGCTCTTCAGTTGCAGTTTTTTAATCAAAAGAAACAAAAAATAAATCTCATTACATTCTGGAAACTGCCGATGATTAACAGCTGCTCCAACAGTCAAATATATGAACAGCAGGCCGTAAATCAAGCACATTGAATACCTATGTTAAAATGTGTTTTCTTGGGCTGAAAACCAGCGCCGTAACTAGGGTAAAATTTTAGGGGGCACAAGGGGGTGCACCATTTTTCCTAGGGGGCAAATTAAAACTGTAGTTCCCGTTTGTATTTTTCCTAAACAAGCCCCTTTTCAGTGTTTTCTGAGGTGTTGACGTAAAACAAAATACATTATGTGTGTAAATAATTCAAAATAGTTCTAAAAACACTGAAATTACTGCGTAAATGCTTATAAAATGTAACATTTTATGCTGGTAATTTTCAATCTCAAAAATCCAGATTTCAAATGGGGGGGGGGGGGCACGGACATCAGTTGGGGGCGTACCCCCCCCCCTTAGTTACGCCACTGCTGTAAACAAGAACTAAAACCGACAGTAACAGAAACATGCCACGGTAGCAAACAGTGTAGACCTTTCATATTAAAGTTATCTCTGTTGAACGTTACTGTTATCATTATTGACTAGTGATTTCAGAGTCCCGCGGCAACTAAAATCCTCAGCGGCTAACCGGGTGGGATTCGAACCCACGATCAAGCAAGTCTGGTAAGGTCTGAACCTTGTAAACCCCAATGAGGTGCTACATGAATGGGTCTCATAATTCAAAAAAATTCAAAGAGCTGTCTTGAAACAATATGACGCGCCTTCAGTTCCTTATTGTTGGTAGATACGTGCACTGTATAGGACTCCGGTTTTGCTTTTACATAAGTGTAAATATATAAACGCTTAGCACACAAACAAATGTTGCTGTTCAGGCTACCAGCCAAAATACCGTGTACTTTTGTCTGTAAATGGTCCCCTGCTAAATCTTGCTTAGCGGAGACAGTGCTTAAAAACAATGTTTCTGCTTGACAGCTTGTACCAGGTTATTATAAAGAGGTGTCGGTCACCTGTTCTCGTTTTCAATTCAACCTAAAAACAGGCGTTTTCCGGCTTAATCACGCAGGGAGATTGCGGGCCGTTGAGAGCAAGGGTGAAGGATATGGCGCAAATTGTGAAAAAGACAATTCCTCTTCGAGGAAATTGCTACCGTTACGAAAGCCATCTCATCATAACCAATCATATGCAATCATAAACACATACGGACGGAGACATGACAGTAACTACCGCTACGTGATAAGCGTCACGTATATGAGTAAAAACGTATACAGTTTCACATAGTATTGTTCTACTTCAATGAATTGATTATTGTGCAAAGCACGTTGCCAGCGGCGGGTTGACTGTGTAACAAAACATGAAATAAAACAAAGACTTAGCAATTTTTGGAAAATCCAGCAATTGTTTTAGGTACACTTACGTCACATGAGTCTTGGGTTTTCATCTGAACAATTCAATTTAAAAATTGAACGGAGGCCATTCATTAGCTGGATTTGAAAACGTGGATTGGGTTAGCGTGTCGGTTGGGAATTGTTTCGTTTTTGTAAACCTCGATTGAATGACCCGTATTTTTTATCAAAATAAAGTGGTTTTAATTTTCGGTAGTAATTTGCTAATATATTTCTTAAAGAGGATCGTCAGCTTATTTGCGTATTCTATACAAATCCTTTGCAATTGGTGAATTTTAGTGTTGTGAAAAAAAAAAAAAAATACTGGCCGATTTTGAATCAAGAAGACATCAACAGTTTCCAGAAATTAACCTATTGACCCTTTGCACGCACGTCACACGCGCCGACTGTGCCACGCTCTTAATTTTCTCCTAAAATGTCTCCTAAAGTGCGCTCTTCACTGAATAACTCAGTGACATTGACCACCATAATGGCGCAACCAAGATTATTGTGATGATGACGTCAGGTGAAATGGGTCAATACATGAAAATCCGTTTTAGTGGAAATAGTGTACGGTAAAACTTTATTAAGGTGCCGTTGTCTCTGGTGACAAAAAAAGCTTCACAAGGGATTTTTTGTTTGCGTATTGAAATGCAATAATTATTTTATTTAATTTGTTTACTTTATTCTAGTCGAGATTCTTCGAAATGTTTACTTTTTAATATTAATATTTGTATGCGTTTATGACACCTTGGCCTCATTTTTATTTACTTGTTTATTTTTTATTTATTTATTTTTTATTTATTTATTTATTTTTTTTACTTTACATTAAACATTTTATTATACAGATACTTTTTTACTGATATGGTGGAATAAAAAAATAAGGAAATGAAATCGCATTATTATTATTTGTCAAAATGACATTATTTTTGTCGTGAAATCGTTTCAGGCGATGGAAACACAGCTATGACGTACATGTACTTTCCCCTCAGCCTCAACATTCAACTTACCTTTACCTCTGCTTCAACTGAATGGTTGAACATTGAAATATCCCCTGAAAGCCTTCATTAACTTCAAATTCCTAAGCCGAATGTGGATTAGTTTATCTTGCCATGGACGATCAACATCACTTTACTCTATTGTGTAACATAAAATATGCATGTTATATCCGACCATCAAGAATCAAAAGAGGAGGTGACATTTCTGATTCTACTCTGTTCCGGCAATGATGGAGTCTTTATGAAATTACAGCGGTACTTTATCCAATTTTATAAGTTGACAAGCTGTCCCTGGTGTGAAGCACACAAAAGAACACACTAAAGCCCGATTTAACTACGTCAGCTTCAGTAATGCAAGGATTCGAAGTTGCGCTAATTTGTCTTGACTATAGCCGTACATTACAATAGAGGAATACTACGTTTGCGCAAGGCGTTCTGCGTTTTATTTTTATTTAAAGTACATCTCTAAAGCAGAATTTATCTGTTTATCAGTTCTTTTTTTAGCTGGCTGGTTTATTTTGGGCATATTTTTATTAATTTGAATAATTATTGTTAACCGTCCTTGAAGTTAAGTCTTGACGCAAACTCATTTCATTCATTCATTCATAAAAGGCTTATTAAGAATTGGCATCACAGTAAAAAAAAAAAAAATAATAAAATTGCGACAAAAATTTAAAAGGGAAGAAAAAAAAAACTAAAAATAACATTCAATGGATATTAGTAACATAAGCGCACAAAAGCGCAGACGAACCACCACAGAAAAACTCAAATAAGAACAAAAAAACGTTCTCTTTAGCGCATCCACGACACCAGCTCAAACCCACTATACCCCATCCCGACCCAATTACCCCGTGAGAGGAAACAATTCCATGGGCAACCAAGTCGGGACAGAGCACATCAAGTCCCCGTCAGTGTCGAGACTGCTCCAAAAACAAACTTTTTTTATAGTAGTACACCAAAATATTTACAAGCCATTTATGTTCAACAGATTGGTCATGTATACGAGTGTTTTTTTTTCCCTTAGAGTTATATTTAAGAACTAGAGGGAGCACTCGCGATGCCACGCACGGAACTCCACTGACTCACCATGGGTGAAAATCCCTATGGGTCTCTTGCATACGAATGTCCACTTAAAAATAATGGTTGCTGTGTGAACGGATGAGACCAGAGTAAATGAATGGTCCGCGCCATTTTCTCAATGGTCAAAAATGCTCCTTGTCGCCGGCCGTGTCGCATGGTTTGTGCGCCCTCTAGTTCTTATATATAACTCTATGGTTTTTCTGACATCTGGTCGTTCTACACCTTGGAATGACCAATTTCTCGGATTTCCTTAATACTCTATACTTTGAATGGTACTCTTCTTTGGTGGGACCCAACTGCTAACTACTATTTCATGTTTCGAAACCGATTAAATCAAATACAGTTTCTGACAGATTAATATCGTTACGAGTAAACGTTTATCCTGTTGGTAAGTGATGACGTTTTTGAGCCGGAAGTGCAATGCAAAACAAAAGTATACATACACATGTACATGAACATTCGTTGCACTGCACTTCCGGCTTCAAAGTGTCATCACTTACCAAAATAATATCGGATATGGTCCAAACGTAGTATTAGTTTTTAAAACTTCTTCGTTATTTTGTAATGTCTTCATATCAAACATCTCCACAAGAAAAAGATTTCCTTCGTCAATTTCTTCTTCTTACGATTTGGTAACAGAATAAGAACGTATTGACCCAATTCACCTGACGTCATAATCACAATAATATTGGTTACCTCATTTTGGCAGTCAATGTCCCCGTGTGTTATACAGTGTAGTGGGGATTTTAGGCAACGCGGCGTTAACACGCTTACCCGTTGACTACCGGAAGCAAAATGGTGAACGTGGCACTGTCGCCGCGTGACGTGTGTGGGGGTGGTAATATTATGAAAACCGAACAAAATTCCTGACCCAACATAAGCTGTTTTTAAACACGGTTTATAACTTCCATGGGAACTTCCAAAGCCTAACTTGGAGGATTTTGTAACGTACAGTTCAAGTCATTAACAGTATAACGGAAGACAACGTTAAAGGCGTAATACAAATACATCGCGTACTACATGGGCTCCCCCTGTAAAACAAACACTGTACTTCTACCACTTGAGGTACAAAACAACTGGCTGGCGAACTCTTGAAAAGACACAATTTAACCGCCAGACAGCACGCTTGATTTGCACTGATTGTCTTTTGGATGTGCCAAAATGCGTCAGCATTTGCAGACCCCTTTGCGACTCCAATCAATCGGTCTGAAACGAAGCATTGATTTCGGGTGAGGGGGAAAACAAGAGCGAAACCGTACATCTTTCCGAAGTGCTTTCATCTCTCGGAACATGTTATGGATTACAAAGGCCAAAAATATATCAATAACTGACAAACTTGTCATCTTCGAAATGACTGTGGGATTTATTTTTACTCTGTGTCAAAAATCCACATGCAAGGCTCCAGTCCGGGATTCAAACCGGGGTCCACAGAGGTGAAAGGCAGGGAAAGAAACCACTGAGCAAACCTGATTGCCCCAATTTGTCTAATCAGAATAAATCATACATTGTATATTTGGTTTGCGATAACACCATGTGATTATATCTACTTTGCTAAAGTAGATTGTTCTTGTCACTGTCAGAAATTGTCTTGCTATTATTCTGCTACCGCGGGGTAGATTTCGGAATTCGGGAGACACCTTAGTTCTGAAAAGAACCGTCGTGCTTTTTAAGTACTAGCTGGGGACAGGAAACCGGCCGGGACTACTACTACTCTTTCGCTTAGTGGATTTGGGGGACTTCTCGGATAACTTTGCCACCGCGGAGTGAGTTTGGTCTCAACGTTTCGACTAGCCTGCTCTATAATCATCATCAGGAGAATGAAATCTACACCGCGGTAGTAAAATAATAGCAAGATAAGTTCTCACAAGAACAATCTACTGTATATGGCAAAGTAGATATAATCACATGGTGTTACCGCAAACCAAATATATATACATTGATACCTCACCATGCAATGCATCAAATCCTATAAATGATACATTGGTGTGTATCATCTCAAAAGTACAACAACCGTACACCTGGAGGCCATTTTCTTTTATGTGTTTACCGGTGAGCAAAAATGTGTGTGCTTACAATACTAGGGGGGAAATGTGTGTACTGATTTGACAGTGCGAGTGTGCACTCACAGTGGAGATACACTAATTACATCACTGAGAGATATATAGGTTCACGTATACGCATGAAGTGCTAGAAAAGTAGCGTACCTTTTGGTCTGCAAAAAAAAAAAAAGCAGTGGTTATAAAAAAGGAACTTTGAATGGCTTCTCCGCAAGTGAAAAACGTCTGTATATAGACTGTATCAGATTGTTCACAAGGGTCGCGCTGTAAGCAATCAACGTCTACTTATACACTTTCTATCAATTTGACCCCAACTTGCTAAAGGACCCCGGGCAAGTATAAGCGTGCATTTTGCTTCGCCTGGGGTTAGCAGTGGTTATGAAAAACGAAACTGTACTAATGGTCGCTCATAAGCAATAAACATCTACTTCCAGATTTTATCAATTTGATCCTAACAGTGTTTTTGATTGTGCGTGCTTGACCAAATTGAAAAAGCTAAATTTGAAGGTAATTGCTGAGCGTATACGGACCTTTTATAAGATCTCAAACTGGAATTTTCAACCGGGGACTTGTTGAGATTGAGGTTAATGGTGTCACCATTCTTTAGCTGAATTAACTGTGAATCGGGCCAGTCCAATTGCCCTCCTTCGTGAAAGACTGACTTACCATGACGCCAAAATGGCAAGTTTTTTAACAGCAGAGCTAAAATCCTCACAACAACAACAACAACCAGACAGTCTCAAAGCGTGCCTGGGATCATTTTGAAGATGAACAAAAAATGGAGGAACAGAGAAAGAACTTTGATTGGCAAGATTATTTCGGATACTAGTCTCTGGATCAGACGTATTGATTGCGCTGTTTGAAAATAGACATGCAAAAAAGAAAGAAGAAAAAAAAGAAGAAAAAAAAACCCACAATTACCGAGACCTCTATCATTTGTGCCTTATTTAGCGTTCAATCGAAAAATCATCTTGGCCTCGCTGACAGATATGACATGTACTCCGTGGCCAATTTGTCGTCAGCTTAAAGACAGAGTACGAGATTGGTTAACGAAAAAAAAGAATGAGAGCAAAAAAAAGTTGAACACATTTTTAGTCTGAAAGTTCGACTATTAGACAGTTCATACAAGTCCCTCAAGAGGAACAATTCCGTCTGGAAACTGTCACAGACAAGAAAATAGCATGTCCTAAATAAATGCTTCTTATTTACGTTGCCGCAATTGAAATAAGCCCAACATAATTGTGCACAAAGTAAAACAAAATAAATCATAATAATTAAATAAATTAATGAATAAAAATTAAAAAATAAACCGGTCTTTGCTGCGAATGTTATCATCACACTTTTGAAAGCTTCACTGATTGGTTGAATGGTATTTTGTTTTTTAAACTACCAGATAGTGATTAATTTACATCTCAAAATGTGCAAATACTGGACATGATCGGAGAATGCAGGGATCTGATGAGAACGATCAGGAATTTTGTTGAGCATGTCATCACAAAGGATGGACTGGAAAGACTGGTCATTGTTGAGTGAATCAATGGAACCAGAGCAAAAGGGCTTCAAAGATTGAGGTCCACCGCATTGGCTACTGGCGCTACAGTGGTGGATATCACACGTGGGGCTAGATAATGGAATTGGTCGTCAACTTCAGACCTCGGCAAGGCACACGAAGGAGACGAGGGATTAACTTCCCCTGTCAAAAAAACAACGAGGCACTTCTCCTTTAAAGGTCGTCTGTCAAAATTACGCGCAAGACAAACACCGGAGTGGATTGGGGAAAAGTGAACAATTTGGCAAGGAAAATAAACGGGTGTCTCTCACTGGCAGTGACAGGTGATGAAGGATGTAGAGGGCTGAGCTTGATGACAGAGCGACGAAGTTAAGAAAAGCTTGTCTGGAGAATTGGGAATCTTGCATTTGGGAAGCATCGTCGGTGCGCGAAGAAGTAATGTTCATTACGGAAAGCCGAAAGAAAAACAAACAATTTTGGGAACTGCACATTATCTTAAACGCGGGGACATCTCCAAGGATGAAACGGCTCCGTAATTAAACAGACCCATTCTCCATCAAATTATTATCTGAAACTCCGAGTGAGTGACAGAGCGGATTTGCGTCAGCCATTTTGATTGATTCGCTGCCAATTAAAAAATATTTGGTTTACTTGTTGTCGTTATGAAGGGTTTTTGTCAGGTTTGTCATGGATACAGTGGCGTGAATAATGATGTAGTGCAATATTTCTAAAAGGAAATATTCTGTAATACCCTTGCTGCTTTCAATGTTGGTATAGATTAATTACAACGAAAGTAACGGGTATTTATAGAAATCGTCTAGCCCTTTGTGTTCCATTCAACTTGAGTTTTATAACAAAACCGGGTGTGGGGGAAGGGCGGGGTTAGATGGCTAGATTTTTTATTTTTTTATTTGTTTTATTTTTTTTTTGTATCATGATAACGTGTTTTTTTTTTATTTTATTGTTTTTTTGTAACAAATTTTCGACACAAATTAATGGCCGTATACCGTGCTGGAGTTCTGTAGGTTTTTGTCAGCCTGACAACTGTGACTTGCGACCCGCGGGACGTTTCTTTCGTTCCCCCTTTTCGCCGTTCCCATGTCATCCCCACTCCATTTTGTCTCCTTACAATTGCAATTCCAATTCCAGTTTTCCCTTTTTCTTAACTCTATCTTAAGAGTTAATACATTGCGACTGCATGCTCTTGTTCATGTGTGGCAACGGTAATGGAGCTTCGGGCCGTAGAACGTGACTTGGCCCTCATTGGCAACTATTGAGCCTAATATTAGTATTATTTCACACAGCATGAACAATGAAATCTCCCGGCAATGGGCGCGAACATGAATATTATATGAAGCGCGATTGCAAATTGAAAGGTTGAGCGGAAGCAACAAATGGAACTTCGAAAGTGAGAATGCCCCCAAACGTCGCAATATTGACCGCATTCACAATGTTGTTTGAGTTGCGCAGTAGTGACACTCAATCAAAAGAAGTCGGACATCATCAAAATGTGAAATGCAAGGAGGTTTTCTCGACATTAGTGGGCATGTTCACCCGTTGACACCGATGACTTTAGCCGTGGGGATCCGGGTGATGTGACAGAACGAGGACGTCATCAGTTCACTTCTGCCTACAGAACCAATACGCCGCTTAAAATAGTCCAAAAAACAAGAACATGGGTGATTCCTCGATGGATCGGGTCGATAAACATGTGTCCTGGTGGGAGTAGGGGTTGGTAGTATATTGGAAGCTAACTCCTTCATCACTTGAAATACAAAGTACAGGACAGGATTTGTAAATTTAAGTTTACACCGCAAAATTGGTTTCAATCTGAAAGCTCACTATTTATAGTTTACCGGTTTTAGGACTACTTAAACCTCACATTTCCATGTGAAAGACCGTCAGAGTCAAGAAAACGTTTGAAGACCGCCCTAAATCACGGTTGCTTACTTTGGTTTTTAGCAACTTCGACTAGATTTACAGACTAAGTTAGGTTGGCGACTCTTTATCTGCACTCCCCATCACTTATATCACACTGTTTGTATTGCCATAGAGTCCTTTATAATTTGAACCTACGGCTGATCAGTTTTTGAGCACTTATCTGTGCTGGCAAAGATCGTGACTGACAGACAAGAACTAATTGTCTTTTGTGAAATATTACATTTTAGGTTTACATTTTAATTGAAAGCAAATAAAACGTGGCGGACATGTATTCAATTAGGCCTGCAACAAACAGCTTAATTGCTTGTGCGTTAGCTTGTTTTTAATTTATGTTTCATGACAAAAAAAAGGTTTTGTCTCCGCACAGAAGTTACAATTTCAAATGACAGAGAGAAACGGTTTACGCAATTTAATTGCATCTTGTTTACTCGCAATCACCGCAGGATGTCATTTCGCATTGCGATAAAGTGCAATATTACTTGAAAAACATTTTGGAAAATGATGTTAATGGATCTGTCAGTAACATGGGACCCAATTTGTGAACTCCAGAGTTGCACTGTTCAGAGACTTAATCTTCATTTTTTTTGCTCCATTGATTTTGACGCTTAAGCCCCGCCATGCGTTAAATCCGTTTGCAGCGCAGCAATGATTCCGTTATGCTCCTACTATGAGTAAACTGCAATCCCAAAACGAAGACAGAAATGTTAGCGCTCCTTAAAATGAACCTATTAACGTCGAATAAGATGATTAAGTTATCAAAGATTCATGTCTGGGGGGTTAATAGCTTCAGATTAGTGGTATTTTATGGCTTTTGGCTAAACTACATCTCGCTCTGTGAGGATCAAATAGTGATTATTGCAGATGCACCGCATATAATGCACATGTTGATTCAAATCCTATTGAAAAGAACAAGGGATGTCCATGGTGATGGGTTTAATTAACCTCGTTGTACGCAGGGCGAGTTACTCAAATTACTACTTTATTTTACATCAAGCATGACCTTTAAACGCTTTAATAACTCCACTGCAGTGAGATGTTTTACGCTTTATTGAATTACGTTCATATTGTCAGTTCTGGATCTTTATTTCTGCTCGGTAAAAAAAGAAAAGAAAAAAAAATCACCAGCGGTTGACAAATTTATAACGAGCCTGTGCTATATGAAAACAACAATTCTAAAGAAAAAATGAATAAATCAATAAAAAGATGAGCATTTGTGATTGTGACGTAAGGGTTTGCACTCTGGGCGTCTTTCGCATTGACGGTTGTGGTAAATGTCACACGATTGAAATTCTAGTTTTGAAGATCTGCACAAAAAGGTGATAAATGGAACGAAAGGAACAATTATGAAATAATTGGAGCGGCAACTGAAATTTGCGAGTAATTGTGATATTTTTGAGACACTACTCTCTGCCTAGCAGTGTAAATTGCTGGGTGACATTTTAGGCTATAAGTTTATTTTTAAATTTCATTTACATTATATCCTCCTGGTACATCCAATCTTAAGTAAGTGCCTGAAGAAGTCAAGCCCGCGGGGCTGGAAAAGAACCCTGCCAAACGTAGACGTAGAATTGTTTCGTATTTATAGATGTTAAAGAAATCCGCTCCGATTTAAACCTAATGTACAGTAAGCTTCGTTTTGAACATTCAACAAAAAGATGTGCTGATATAGGGACGGGTACGGGAAAAATGATGGGGTGTAATATTTATAAGATTGTCATTTTATAAATTTCATTAACATTGTATAGTTCTTGTATCAAATTTTAAATATCCTTTTGGTAAAGTGTAACGTAATTCCACTGTAAGTCACGCCCACTTCACACGCCCACTTCACACGCCCACTTCACACAGAAAGCCATAGGAAATGCATCAAACATGTTGTCTTTGTGATTTATGTAAAAAAAAAAAACACAATTTCAGGACTTGCCTTTTACGTGTGTCTTATCTTAAGATCTTATCAGAAATATCGGTTTCTTTCGTAAGGAATGTATTTGAACAAAGGAATGAGTGTTATTTGCTTAAATAACACAGTAACGTATGTCAACTTTGGAACCACAAGTAGCGAAAACTGTGGGTGTGTGGCAGATGCGCACGAGTGTGACGTAATGATTTACCACCAGGCTATGGGGATCGACATGTTGTAGCCGAGAAATGAATGTGAGGCTTACTGAGACACAGTTTCACCCCAGAAGTCCGAATTGAGTTGGCTTCCGGGTCCCGTGGCGCCTGTCCCACTTCTGGGTCAGTGTGACCCCGGAATTCATATCTAAATGACCAAGGAATGGGTCAAATTGTTTAACCCGTGTCTGGGTCAGTCAGACCTGGAAATGGGTCAGACTCCCCTGGGAGTCAATTTTGGTCAATTTTGACCCGGGAGAGTTTATAGCGCACGCTTTCGTCTGCAAGACGTCAAGAGTTTTGCGCCACTATGCATTTAGAATATCAATGTCTTTTGTTCTCTCCCATACGCATCGTAATTTAAAAGTCACGTGACAGAGGGAGTTTGAGCTGAATTCTCAACCACCATCACAACTAATCGGACAATCTTATTTGATTCACAATGTACTGTAATGTTAGCTATTGATAAAATTATTCTTTTGATAAGATTATTTTTGACATATATATATATATATACATATTATTCTTGCGCCACTTTGGGACATTTTTTTCGCAGATGTGACGCACAAGATTTGTACACCATTAAAGCCTATCGATCAATACAGGGAATGGAAGACCTGATTAAAATTAACCCTTATAACTCCCAGCGGACCAATGACCATGGCCTTAAATTTAATCACTCATGATAAATAACACCGTCCTGTTCAACTACGCAATAATTAAGATGACACCCCAAGATCACTAGACAAACCTACCCTGCTGTTGAAACAGCCGCCACTCTCCACACGGAGAATAAAAGAACCCTGCCGTTTCTCGGTTGACCAGGATCTCTCCATGACAAACAAGCATTTTATTGGTTAGCTTAGGCGTGATAAAAGGTGTTTTGAAAAGCTATGCGGAACCTTTATCTCGGGCGATATTCGCTCATCCTTGTTGAATAATGCAGCCGGCAATGCCCCCACTCACGGGAATTGTCCGGGGTTTTAATACATTACTAGGGGGTATCTCATTGTTACGGCGGGGTGGCACGTGCCGAGAATGCTAACGCGTCACATTTTAACGCTCGATTGAATTTAGCTATCCGGTGAGCGCAATCAGCAATAGACCACCAGCGTAAAAACCACGGGGGGGGGGGAGGGACATCCACAAATCCACATGAGTAAGTTAGTCCGAAGATCAACGTGGATAGATCTTAAACTTCGAGTGAATCAAATCCAACTGGCATACAAGTTAATGTCACCGTAGATGACTGTAAACAATGTTAACAGAAGACGTTCGAATGATTCACATTTCTGAACAGTAAATAACACTCCACTCTATGTGCTATTTACCTTTCTATTAATCTAAATTGTATCATAGCCCAGCTGGAACACTCACTGCGTAATCATGCCTTCCAAATTATTCTCAGTGAGTTTCCCCTTTATGTTTCCTGTCTTATTTTGACAACATCCACATTGTATTTAACTAAACAAACTTAATTTAGAGTCCTTACCAGAACAAAATGGGATAACTAATTATAATTTGTGGGTTTGGCTTTTAAAGTTCGCAGATGATTTTATGGTTGTAATACTCGTCATTAGAAGAATTATAATGCTTACCGGATCAAACACGTCAACTAAAACAACGCTGTGCGCCACGTGTATCGCTTTCAATCCTCTATCCGTGACGGTGTTTACTGCTAGTTAACCTCATGAGAAGCTTTTGCGCGCCATTATTGTGGCCGTGGCTCTGAAAATTCATTAACATTCACTATAATGGTTTGGAAAAATAATGATAGCGCTGTCCGATTCAGTGACACTCCATTAACGGTCGACTTGAAACTCATAAAACTGTAGTTGTACAAAGTATTGTCCGTGATTGCGGGTATGTCATTCGGCTTGGTTATTCGGGCGAATATAGAGACCGGATGAATCAGTGATTGCAACTGGGAAGAGTGAGACCGAGGACATTTTCTCATATCCTCAACGAGCAAAAAAAAAAAAAAAAAAAAGGACCCGTGCCAGAACCGGACTACAGAATATGTCACAAAAAACAGCGCCGCGTGCGGCAGGAATTGCTTTTTTGCACGTAACTGCGTTGTTGCTGATCCAAAAAACGGAAGCCCCCCCCCCAAAAAAAAAAAAAAAATATATATAAATAAATAAATAAATAAATAAATAAATAAATAAGTAAATAAATAAATAAATTAATTAATAAATAAATAAATAAAAAATAAATAATTAAATAAGAAATAAAACAAATCTTTGCATGCCATTTTTGTAGGCTTTGCTTTAAAGGTTTGACTTGATAATTTTTACTAAAACTGTTCATATTGTTCTGTTACAGAGGAAAAAGTAGCGTGCTAACTAGAGTAAACATGTCGACAAAAACAGTGCTGCTCGCCGTGTGTATTGCTTACACAGTTCTGCTTGTAACGGCGTTACCGCTGGACTTCCCGTCAGACGAAAACATGCCGTTTTTAAGGAATCTGCGGGGACAGGAAAAGCCTTGTAAGATGTTTTTTCCCCTGTTCCGTTTCAAGTCTTTTACAAAATCAAAAACAACCTCCTATTGCAGTTTTTAAGATAGATTTGTCTCATTGTGGTATTTTATTTTGTTGGTGCTGAGCTCTTTTATCTGCTTAAAACTTTCACTTAATAGTTTTGACGGCAGCTTTTAGATTATGTTTTCACTCGTAATGTGAGGTGCATTTTTGTTTCAAGCACTTTGGAAATCTTTGGTCAAAATGTTATTTTTGAATAATTATCTATTTGTTTTTGATCCATAGATTGCAAAGTCCAGGGAATGATATGTCTTTGCGACGAGAGCAACAAGCCAACAAGTTGCTCGTTGTTCTACTACAATCCAAGGTGAGGAAAAGTTTCCAAATCCGACTGCTACTTTCTAAGGGATTTTTGAGAGGATGCTGGACTTTATTTCCTTTTCTAATATTCCTCTCGAGGAATTGGTATCTGAAACAGTAATTATTGACCTTTAAAAAGAACATTCAAGCGAACATTTCATCGCGCGGCCGGAACTTTCGCGCATTCATGCCCAAACGAACTAAGTGGCGTTTAGCGAGTAGCGTTGTCAAGCCCAACGTTCACGTAAAAATGGCTTATTTTTTCATGATTTCGACACTTTGTAATCATTCAAAGTGTCTGTCCCTCTCTGTATTATTCTGTCAATCTTTCTGCACAGAGAAGGGTATAATTTGACCAAAATTAGGGGAGATAAAGTGGCAGCTGGAAAAGCCATTTTTGACAATTAAAAAAATAATAAATCAGGTGGGTCGCCAAACTACATCAAGTGCTATTTTAATCTGTTATTTATTTTATTTTGTTGGAAAGTCGAGCTGTTTGAGCTACAGTTGTAAAACCTACACGAATACTCACAGAATCAAAACAGTCATCAAAACCTACGGTCATCAAGACATAATAACTTGCACAACACCAGAGGGATGGGCAATTCGAGGTTGAGTATGTACAGTAAACATCATTTACCCCGTCAAAATAGTTTCTTCTGCGCTCGGCAAACTGATAAACCGTAACCTACACACTGCGTATTACCTGAGGCATATTAACTAGCTCTTACACAGTTTAAACAATAACACGATGACACGGACTTTTAGAGTCAGGAAACTGTGAAATATACACATAAAACTTAGTCTTAAGAAAACAAAACGAAAGTTTACTCACCAGATACACGAATACTTTCACTGCTACAAGTTGTCTGCAACAAGCTGAGTGATGTACAAAAAAAGTTATACAGTGGGCGGGTTGCATAGTGCAAGTACAGCAACATAACAATGAAAGATTAATGGCTACCACTACAGTGCACGGAAAAACGGTACTCAACACACAACGCATGGATTTTAACAGCGTCCTAACACCGAGTAGACAAATCATTGCGCACCACTTAAAATAAACTGTTTTCGTGGATAATGAAAGTTGGATTCATTGTACAAAAAAACAGCAACATCCATATTAAATACTGTTTTTACTGTAATTGCGGGTCAATAATTAAAAACTAAAAAAACAAAGGTGCATCCTATTTGGATTGGAACTACATGTTGTTGAACGGACACAAAATACCAAAGTGTAATCAGGCTTTTAGGTTACGTCACGTCACAATACAGGTTTAAATTTAATTACGGGGTTATTACGTTTGTTTATGTAACAGAACTGTTTCTTCCCAGTTATACAAATCCACACGGAACAATGGTGAACCTATCCAACCGATGGAAACAGTGTGACCCATGTCAGTTCTAAAAGAAGGGTTTCATTTTGTGGGAAGTATAAGCGTAGCTGGTTAAACAAACAAAAAAATCCATAAAATTAAGTTTAAAGGCGCATGAACATATGGCATGGATTAAGCGTTCAAAGCCGATCACCATCCATCATCATGTAATCAAAACAACTTTTGAATATTTGTTTTCATGCCGGTGAAATTGGTCACTGAATAAAAACAAAGAGGTATTTATTCAATCGCCAAAATCAATAAAGATACGGAGCTCTGGGCATCTAATGGAATCTCAAGGAATTCACGTTATTGTACCGATTGTCTTTTTAATATTATTTTTGTATTATTATTATCTTCTTCTTTTTCTTCTGATAATATGGTTTTCTACATTTCCTCTATTGATGTTTGGGATTCCTTTGATCGTTTTGTAATTTACAATTGGTTTCTTCTTTATTTTGTATATAAATCTGGTTTGTTGCTTGTTTGTTTGTTTGTTTTTGGGTTGTTTGTTTGTTAAGTATTTTTTTGTTAGTTAATTAGTTTGTTTGTTTATTGTTTGTTTGTTGGGTTGTTTGTTTGTTTGTTTGTTTGTTTGTTTGTTTGTTTGTTTGTTTGTTTGTTTGTTTGTTTGTTTGCTTAGTTTTTATCTTGTTTTACATAAATGATTAATTATTCGTTACTGTTTATTTTTGTTTGATGCAGGTGGAACATTTAATGATCTCAATCTCGTGTACAGACCGGTGCAACTGCTTGGGGTTTTTCAGGGATGGTGGACAGACAACGGACAATTTTAGTTCAATTTCTTTGGCCCTTAAGTTTTTCTTTATTCAACTGACCTCCGAGCGTAGTCGTGTCTGCTCTGGGTTTTATTTACCACTTGTTGGTCTTCTGACCACAAAAATGGTTGATGTCTAGTTCTTTAGTAACAAACAGACACCAGGAATCGAGTATGTGGTCATAATCATGACGTGTAACAGAAAGTTGACGTCATTGAAGAGATGGTTATTTCACGTTGTAATTTAAAACCAACAACCTTACGGTCCTAAACTGGTACTAAGTCCGTTCATTTTCTTTGGTTCAATTTAAAACATAGACCTGTG
The DNA here is from genome assembly GCA_911728455.2 of Marthasterias glacialis. Classification (NCBI taxonomy): domain Eukaryota; kingdom Metazoa; phylum Echinodermata; class Asteroidea; order Forcipulatida; family Asteriidae; genus Marthasterias; species Marthasterias glacialis. The sequence goes on along the minus strand of OU452239.1, from coordinate 12,031,907 downwards.
TAGTAGTAACTTTGTAATGTATTGTAGATGTAATGTAAAACGGAATGGGTGAGATATGATCCGCAGATAAGTTCTCACAAAATGAACTTTGATATTAACAGAATATAGTAAAGTTTCAAAACGGTGGAACAGATAAGAAAACAACCACGTTATCTTTTAAAATGGCTATGTTACTAAATATAATCATTTTTTTAAAACACAAAATATGATCGTGCCCCTAAATATTTGTCTCGACTGCCCTTATGTAAGTTATTGTGTGTGTGTGTCCCCCACCCCCCCCCCCCTCAACTGCCGCGTAAATTTTGATCAGCTGTCGGTTTCAATTAACATGATAAAAACTTGCATTTTGATTGACTTTGTATTATTATTTTTTTTTTTATCCGAACAGTATGTTTTAAAAAGTCTCAAACCGATTGACGAACACCCGGAACAAAAACCCAAGAACTATCCAAGCACTTAAAACTACTATCTCGCATACAGAAATTAGTTTATTTACAGTCATACATAGTTACATGTAGTTAATTTAACATGTACATATTTTCGATACCTAAAACAAAGATTAACACAGACTTATGAATATCGATTAATCAACTAGTAAATAATGTTTATTTTTGGTAGGCTATACAAATAAGTAGACAACCTTCTCGCTACATTAAACAACTGTACATTAAACAAAAACGGTAATAAACGTGTTTGAAAAAGTGAAATAAATTATTTTGTAAACTGTAGGCCTCTAGGCTCATAAATCGCAGACATCAGTTTTGAAAATGTATTAAATGGATTGCAATGAATGCATGATTAAAATAGCATTAAATCAATACGATAACTTTGGTCATTTGTGATAGCATAATAGCGGGAAGAAAAAAGAAAAAGGTAAATCCACATCTAAATTAATGATATTGCCGTTCCACTTCATTAAAAGCCAGACACGTTGTTGTGGTGAAATATGTTTTATTTCTCTCATATTTGATGACTTATACAATTGATAGTCAGGTTATGGACCAATTATTGTCAGATAGTGGCAATCAGTTAAGTGCAACTTGCAACTTCACTATTTAGATGATTGCTTTAATTTGAAGAATAGTAATTTGTGCGAAACAAAATTCTTTGAACGGAACTGTTAAAGTTCGACTTTGTTTTCTTTTTTGCGCATTCGAAATAAAAACCTAGTTTCAAATACCAAAACAGTAGTTGATTTGTACTTGATTTTATGTTACAAAAGTGCTTAAATTAAATAGACACTCGTTACTAAAACAAATTGTAGATAAACCAATGCCCTTTAACACTGGGGTCTATAATTTATTCTGCTTTTAATACAATAAGTCAAATCGCACTGGTGACATCACGCAAAATAAGCCCACAGTGTAATTCTAAGCCCCATATATTGTTGTGATATTTTACCTACCAAATGACTATCTTAAATATTTATTTCTTATGACAGAAACTGATAATTCTGAGAGGACTTCTGAGACTTTGTAAAACAATTGAGAGGCAAGGTCCAGTTTCTTTTTCTTACATAAGAAACCAAAACTAAGTCTACTGGCTATGGTTGAAGCCAGTTTGTTTGAAGTGAGCGCCCCTTTTACAGTGAAATAACGTCAACTTTCGTTTACAACAAACAACAACTTTTTAGCAACTTAAATTTAAAAACCTGTATGATACTGGTGTGGCTATTCATATAATGATGGTGGGTGACTTTTGTGGACGCTAGGTGGCAGCAGACTTATCGGGTAGATCAGGTTTCCCATGAAATGTGCCCTTGCCAAGAACTACGTAGAGAATGAAAATTGCCAGATTCTGCTGCATCCATGAGTCCCCCCTTTACTAAGACAACTCGATATTTTCCCCGGGCGTTAGGAATTTAGTCGTAATTCGGACTTTCCTATTTTAAAATGCTCTACCCATGCCTATTGCTCAGTATATTGTAAATATGAATCATACACAAGCCAAATCAGTGAATTGCTAAAGAAATCTATTAAAAAACATCATTAATTAAAGCTTTTAACCAATATACTGTTTTAAAGTTTACCGTGTGGTTGTTTGTCTGTTTTAGCTGCGCAAGTTATTTGTTTATAGTCCAAGTAGTAATAGCCGCGGTTATGAGGTGAATTTGCAGTATTGCATCTTGCATAATATAATAATACTCTTATATTCATCAACCCTTATAATCATTCCTGAAAAGATCCTAACTCCTGAGGAGTAAGCAGCAGCGACCACCAAGTGCCTCTAGTACTTTATGCATTACCGAGACTTCCACCCAAACCCCATCCATTTGGGGCATGCAAAGCAAGCGTCAAATGAAGGCACGTTTGTCCCCCACCCCCACCCACACCCCTTGCCCCCGTAATTAAGCCACTGGATAGGATACGCATCCACCACTTTATCCGCTATGGCAGTTTTAAGGACAACCTTCCCCGTAGAATGTCCAATTCGTTTCTTCATCAGACTCCAAGGTTAAAAATCCTAATTCTTTGCTATCGTAATCGCGGTCTAATTTGTGGACCAAAACTGACGGGAGGGTGCCTACTTTCCCGAATCTGATCTCACCTGCAAGGCAAGTAACCCAAAAGCGATGAGCATCGTTAAAGTCAAAATGAGCGTGTGCCACTGAGCTCCCGATTTGAACTTCTGATTTACTGGTGTCTAATGCTGAAAGAAAAACATTCTTTATTATTTAATCAATCAGGCAAAACGATCTTAACGTTAAGTAAAATTACTTATCCTTTTGGTCATTGTTTTGCTGATAATAGAACCGAAAATGGCTCATACTGTAGCTCAATTTCTAAAAAAGGAAACACATTTTACAAAGGAATGTTTGCTTTCCAGTACGGGGAAAATAATTCCTCTTTCATGACTAGTGTTTCGAGATATTTACATCAACAATCCATCTGAGAAAGACACGGACAATAAAATAATGACAAAGAACCGTGACCGGGCCGGATAACGCAAAGAGCTAAGAAGTGTATCAATCTTAATTGCTAATGAAAGTGTGATGTCATAATTCAAATCACTATGGCAATATTGACAACTCATCTTAAGATAAATACTTGTTTTGTGACATTGTGACATTGAGCACTGCCTTCATGACAGCTTGTATACCGTGCAAGAGAGAGAGCAAGAGAGAGAGAGAGAGAGAGAGAGAGAGAGAGAGAGAGAGAGAGAGAGAGAGAGAGAGAGAGAGAGAGAGAGAGAGAGAGAGAGAGAGAGAGAGAGAGAGAGAGAGAGAGAGAGAGAGAGAGAGGACTTACAGAGGGCGTACAAGTCGTTTCCTTCAAAGTCTTTGAAGTTGATTTCAACTTGACTACCCAAGCTGCGCACAGAAAAATGCAAATCGACTGGATACGAGTCGAACATCCCTTCTTGGGGTATACGTCCGTCGTCAGTTTTAGTTTCATATATGGCACACGATGAAACGGTCGATGACGTCACTATAAAGACAGAGAAGATAACCAAATCGTATAGTCTTCTTTTAAAGTATCCATCGAACAAATTATTGATAACCAAGGTTTATCACTTTAACCAGAATATTTACAGTTTGCATTCCCAAAGAAAAGTAAGAGGCTGTTTGTTATTTATTTTTATTTTTTTTTCTAATTTTTTTTTTATTTTATTTTTTTTTATTTACTGTTAAATAAGTAATAAAGTAAAAAGCCTTTTTAATCAACCACATTAAGGGTTTATTTGTCTATTCTTAAAGTAAATGTCAAGACAAATAACTATTTAAAGCAAACCATCCCCAAGTAAGGAATGGTCGCTTACGGTAGGGGAAAACATCAATTTGTCCAAATTTGTAAGGCCAGTTAATATAAAAACCCTATACCTACTCGAGATCATTGAATCTTATAGAAATAATTAGTGTTTGTGGGTGCAATGTTAAGACTATTTCCATGAGTTGGAAGATGGCAAGTTTCATTCAACGAGGCGAAGCCGGGTTTGAATAGAACATTCGTTGCTTGTCTTATCTCAGTATCTTTGTCATTTGGATGGATACAAAAATCAACAAATTGTACATGATTATATTCTGGCATATACAATACGAATAAGTTTTGTACTACTGCACAATATAGTTTGCAAGAAAGTGCGCGGTAAATTGTACCAAAAATGCGCGGCTAATGATTTTGAATGCCACGTGACCTACAATCATCCAATCTAATGAAAAGACTCTACTTGGGTGTTATAATAAAGCAAGTTGAATGACGTACCGTGGCTCAGTTCATCCTGTGGATTGGCCCTCACAGGACGCCAATTTCCACCAATGACCACGTCGTATGGTTTGACCACTGGTCTGACGTTCAGTCCTCCCAAACGTGTCTCGGTGCACTCGCAAGGATCTTTGAACGGCACTGACCATCCGAACGGACGGTCAAAACCTGGTCTAGGCTCCTGACCAACGTAGCACTCACACGCGTCGCTAACGTCAGCTGGAATAAACAAAGAAATAAAAAGGACCCTCTGGAATATTTGAATATTTTATCTCATGAAAAATTAACTAATAATAATATTATAAAAAAATAATAATTGAAACAATAAACAAAAATTAGTAAGGTAATTCATTGTCACCTCCTTGAAATTCACAAAAGGACCTGAAGATGTAAAACAGTCTTCAAGTTAAGTTTTGTATACTGTAGGGAGATTTTAAAATATAGAAATAATAAATACAGATGGAACTCACATGAAGAAATACAAAGTTCTCAAACAGTTTTGCGTCTCCTAAATAATATGTGACACTTTTCTAAGGTCTGGGCTACTGTTTTGGTCTCGGACTACATAAAGGTGCTAAGCTGTACAGAATGTTCAACATAAAATAATAACTATCGGCAAGCACTAAGACCAATAAAAGTCATCACACTAGCGCGAGTGCAATACGGGAAAATTTAAGCGCTTCCGCGTCCCATATCTCACGAGGCCAAAGGCCGAGTGTGATAATATGGGACGCACCCCATGATATCCCACAAGCGTGCGTGAAATAACGAATTTATCTTCCAATCAACTTCATAGGCCTACTGCCTCATGAAAACATACAATAAAAATCAATACAAATCAAAACGACACGCACGAAGTTTAAAAGTTTAGAGCATTATTTTGATGAAGAGCAGCACGCGCACCCAGCAAAGTTTAGAACTTTATTTTGCACTGTCTGCATACGGAGCGTGTCGCATAATACTCTAAATACGCAGAGTGCAATATTATTCACATATGGACTGGCATTATTCGGGCGAAGGCCGAAATAGGACCCTCTCCTGGTCACTCACAGGCCCGAGGGTTGCATAGACGTGCACTATTGCCCGAATAATGCCAGTCCATACGTGTTGTATAACACACCTCAGTCCAAAATGTCATGTGAAAAATAATATATTTTCAGGACGCACGGCTATACAACTGTAAACTGCTATGAGCATTGTAAACCTCTTGAGGGCGCTGTTTACCAGTCAATAGTTTTGGGGGTTTTGAAACTATTTCCCGCTTTGCGAACTATTTTCCCCCAAATTAAGTGCGTGCGGTGTGTTGACGCGCGTCAAGTTCACGGTGGTGCAGATTTCATGCACTAGGCTATATTAGTTCACCCCACGTGAGCGTGTTTCAGCCAATCAGGATAAAGAACCAGGGAGAGGCGTGTTAATATACAAATATTGACTGCTTTGAGTTGAGCCTTAGTGCCTTACATATCACACTCCCATTGAGCAATCTGATTGGAGGACTAGTGCGTACTGGCAAATTTGAATATGGATGATGTTCACATCTGTCTTCCTTGAAAAATATCCCAAGCAACTTACCGAAGACTTACAAAACAAGTCGAAGAAACAATAAACTGTTAATTAAATGCATTGTATTCGACAAATTAATTTCAAGAAAATAGAAGAACATAAACTTAAGCATTTCAACGAGATGAAAAAACAACAACAACACGACGACGACAGCAACAGCAACAGCAACAGCAACAGCAACATCAGCAGCAACAGCAATATCAACAATAACTGTAACAGCAACAGCAACAGCAACAACAACAGCAACATCAACGACGACGACGACGACAACAACATCAACAACAAGCACACTTTGCAAATGATGAGTACATTCCGATCAAGACTTAGGGTCATGTCACACTGGGCAAGTTTTGCTGGCAACTTTGAGGCAACTAACAGCACTGCTTGCAAAAAGAACAATTGTGTAGCACAGTTGTTATTTTTCTAAAAATGTCTTACAATCCTGGAGAAAGTTATGGGAAAATTGAAATGTGATTGCCTTTTTTTCTTCTTGGATATTGCCTGGAACTGGCTGCCTGTAAAATTGCCTCATGTGACATGGCCCCTTAGACTTCAACACCAAAAGCTGGTGTTTGAGTCCGCCAATAATTCGATGTAAGTTTATAGTACTGAAAGTATGATTATGGCAAATTTGCCACAAATGTAGAAGGAAATAAACAACGAACTTACCATTTGTTAAAAACATTGTTAGCAGCAGTGCCGAAGCAAGACGGCCAAAGAACGTCATTGTGCATTTACTGATGAGGCACCCAGTAACACGTTCAGGTTGTTGTGACGTTCCTGCAAGCTGTTCATTTTTTTCTCTCTTTTTTTTGTTCTTTTTTCATCTTCCTCTTTTTTCTAATTTCTGCTTTATTATCTTCTTCCCAGTACGTCATAAAGCTTGCGTGGCTACAATTCGTTTTAAATATTATCCTATTACGATTCGGTCAACGATACCCGTAATTGCTCTCTATTGTTTGGCGGGAACGATCTTCTGTGAGACTGTAGGTCAAGGCTTTTTGATATCTGTCTCAATCTTGATGGTTTACGCAAAATCAATTTTCCAATTACTGACCCGCGCAGTAACGGAGTTTGAGTCGTTTACGTAAATATTATTATTATTATTATTATTAATATTATTTATTTGATCATTAAAGCAATGTTTTGTGTCTGGCGCCTCTTGTTTCATTTATATAAGAAAAAAAATCAATAGATAAATAAACAGCAACAACAAATCAGCTGCTGCTTAGACAAAAAGAACTGTGGCTTATATACAACATACATAACAGTATTTTTTCACAGTGAAGTCGTCTCGTTTCCTCCCTTCAAAATCATCAAACTGAGGATAGATGGTAAAATGGTTCCTCATGTAAATATATTTACGCGGCTCTTGCTCAAGCACCGTCAATATCTTTGAAAATGTGCAATTTTGGTCGAAAGCTTTACCGAAACAGTCGGACATGGCCTACGCCGGAGCTGTGTTAGCCAATGCCGCAGTTTTGAAAAAGGTTCTATGACACACCTTTATATTTCACACGTCCACTGTGTGTTTTCTGATAGATAAGGAGCCCGACTATGTTCCCTTCAGCCTGAACTAAGAAACATTGCTGTATCCGAAAATCTCGTTTTCTCGCTATGACAGAAGAGCATTAGGCATATTCATTTTAAGTAAGTATGGCCGTTGCCGTAGCTGTTAAACAAGATACTATAATGTTGGTCATGGTGAGTTGGGGGAAAAACTAAAAAGTAAAATAAAATAAAATAATAATAATAATGTTGGTCAGATTCATCACTTTTCCCATGAAATGATTTGTCATTGTTCCATATGAGGTTTCCAAACCATTCAAATGACCTCAAATTCAAATAGAAATACTTACTCTTCGTCGATTCATGTAGAGCTGTGAATACTATTTTACTTGTTTGTTTTTAACGCACCGATGTAATGTGCATCTCAACATGTTTTAGCTGAGTCAGCAGCAACTTGAAGAGGAAGGAAAAAAATACGGCCCTGGTAGAAAATGACGGCTGCACAAACAATTGTAGTATCTTACCACTTAGCATATTTTGATCACCAAGGGCTGACCAAAGTTACAAAGTATGGTGAACATTACAACAACACCTTCAATATTTCTTGAGATTAAGTACAAACTGTTTAATGCGCGCTGGGGCGTGGAAACCTTTCACAAAAGACCTTTTGTGAGAGTATTTCACAAACTGTTACATAACAACCGCGTTTACATGGCCTTTGGTTGCCCAAAGTAATGTCGGACCTTAGCAAGACAGATGCTAATTTATTTGCAAGTAGCTGACAGAAATAAGTGTTTCCGTTGTGGTCTATTGCTGGCAATAAATGTTTATGATTACACTAACAGAATATATTTATAATATTTCTATCTTCTCTCATCAACGATGACCAAAAAAAAATGACAGAAACACACAGCTGTTACAAACTGCTATAAAAATAGACTGAAGTGAATCAACAACTGAGTTATAAAATACATTTTTGTTCAATATAAATATATATATACATATATATATATAGTTATATAAAGAAAGGTAAACTTGTTGAAATAGATTAACTTATGAATGTTGAATCCGACTGATACCTAGAGAGCCTGATTGGATGGAACGAGTCCCATATTTGGTTGCTTGCTACATAGGCTTGTCGACTGCTACTTGATTGACAATCACAACGTCTGTCACTGACAGCTTAAACGAATATTGCCTCTCTTGTGCAAAATGTTGGTGGCGCTGCTACACTGTGAATCGGTCATGTTTATAGAGAGCTACGCAAATACTTTTTACGCGCGCGTTAGCCGTGGAATGAGGTGCATGCTGGTCTAACTCGTTTCAAAATGTGCCACTAACTATAAAAAGTAGGCCCACTTGCGAAAAATGTCTAATAAAACACAAAGGCAATGGATGACGTACAGATGAAAAGTTTATTGACCTTTAGTATAAAAACTTACAATTCTAATTCGAGTACATAATGAATGCTAGATTAAACTATTTTTATAAAAATAATAATACAATAAAAAAAACACGCTTTCCATGTCAACGACATCACAAAGCGCTGTACAAATTAAAAATCTACAGGCTAAGAAATACAGAAAAACAGTCATAAAAACAACATTCAAGAAATTCTAAAATGTACGTTGTATATACTTTATCTTACACCAGGAAGTTATTCAACACTTAAACGAGGTACCCTGTCAGAATTTGATAACAATTGTTTATAATAATATGACAAAAATAATTATAAGTATTTCATAAAAACTGAGTAAATATTCTATGCTGTTTAAGGATATAACGCCATTTTTTCCCAAGGCTCCATGCCAAACCAGTCATTTTCTGCCCAAACTAGGTTTATTTGGACATCGAATGAAATAATACTAGAAACTTCAATATAACACTTAACCCTATCAGGACCGGGGGTCACGATGTGCCCCCTACTAATTCTTTTCCCGTAACTTTTTAACACTTACGCCGCTCACCGCAAAATTTTCTGACTTTTCCCAAAATATATCTAGGATCTAATTGGCAAAACATAATTGATACTGGGGGTTAGTTGTTGCTCTGGCAACCATTTGTTTGACCTTGGGTCACACGATTTTACTGTTTACTAGTTATTTATTTTACCTTGTTGAACATAACTTCCACTTATTTTTATTTCTTTGCCAGAAAAGTGATAGTGACGAGTCATGTGATAGTCTGAAATTGGCGGCCATCTTGGATTGTGTGTTTTCAGCCTGTAATTAGGGGGTTCAAATTATACCCTTTTTTAACCAATAGAATATTTGCGACATGCTAATTTCTTGCTTTTCCTGGGCCCTTGATTTTGTGTTTATTGAACATTGCATTGCCCTGTCGGCGGCGCATATACAAAGATGGACCACGCGCGGAATGCTATTTGGGTCTATTTCAGGCCAAGCTATTTCCGATCTTCCAAGGCTTGCACGCGCACGCCCCCCCCCCCCCCCACCCCCACCCATTTTCGGTAGTGATCGACGCCCTTGCACCAGATACAATGTATAAGACATAATATTATCCTCATACAGTAGTTTTAACTCTCAATGTCGTTTCTCTATTTCAGAAAAAAAGTTTTGGCGTGGAGCGTCATGTTTACTGATTTAGCTACCCTTTAAAATTAAAGAATTTATGTTTACACACAGTCAATAAAACATTAAACAACAAAGAGCTTTTGTTATATTCACGGTGCTCCTACACGGTAAGAATTAGTACTTCTTTGTAAGTCATTCAAATTAACACCGTGTTTAAAAAAAAAAAAAAAAAAAAAAACGTTCGGAAACTGGTTAATGCGAGAAAAGTTTTAAAATTAAAAGCATATAATCCCGTGATATAAGTGTAATCATTACTCCCGTTTGACCCGTTCATTAAACAATAAATGGAGATGCTGCAATCGAGATGCTGCATGTTCGGTTTTCTGGGGGAAAACACAACTATTCTAGAAACAAATTAAAACTTAAGGAAGTTGATTTCTTATTCTTGAATGAACAGAATTGTTTTCCCGAGACAGACGCCTGTGGAAAATCACGGAACTTTCAATTACGTTTTTTCGCACGAAAAAAGAAAAGAAAGAACCAATAGCTAACCAATTCCAGAAAAACTATTGATAGGCCACTCAAAGTTTATATAATGGCTAAGTCTTCAATTAGAAATAGCAAATCGTGCAGTGTTACAACATTACAAAACTCTTGCGCACAGCTACCATGATTACAGAAGCTGGTGTAAGCTTTTGGTCTTGTTGTCCCTCGGAGTCTAGTAAATGCTCGCCAGTGGGTTGCGTGCAACAACGGGACCTCTGTGGCCATATTCACTCTGTATAATGTAATAACAAAGTCAATCACGTAAGAACCATTAAATGACCATGGAGTGTAACACTGAAAATCTCACCTGTTAATGTCTCTTTTTCGGTATTGTATCAAAACACGTGTTGTTTTATGAAATGATTGTCACATACAGATATTCTTACCCGCTGGTTTTGACGCCGGTGGTCTTCATTACCAGTCACCACGTATGGCCGGATGAAATCTTGTTGATAAGGCAAACCCTGAAAACAGATCAGTTTTCAGACATTTAGTACCAAAGGCCATGTCATATCAATCAATTTACGGACAATTATTCAGACAATCTCCACCAAGAAAACACAAGTAAAACAACAAAAGTTCGTTTAACTTGTTTTGGATCACGTAAATTTGGTCCATACCCGCCCTAGCGCGGTTAACAATACCGCGAATTCGGACACGGCCTACATACTGGTTCCCGGTCCCTAGCATTGTTTTCTTCTGACTGTACAGGGACCGGTAGTTACTAGCGATATGACGCTTTTGATTAACCCTCGATTACGCGGGTGCAGTAATAATTTTCTAGTTTTAGAGACGACGTCGGCTATGCTCGTGACGTGGGCATGTTGTTGTTGTTTGACACTAGCACACGTGTGTATCGTAACCCTTCAACCGGACATAGTGAACCAACCTTCAGGCTAACTTTAGAAGAACATCTTAACTAACGTTAGTCTGCACGATGGGAGATTCTGAGATTCTGTGTCCGTCATGTTTGCGTAAAGGCCGCATTGCAGTATTACGTAGACCTGTATGCTAATTCTAATAGGCATATACCTGCCAGAAATCTGCCAGGTATATGCTACCCCACTACTGGTCCCTATATAGTCAGAACGAAAACGATGTAGGGACTGGGAACCAGTCTACGACCGTATCTGAGCCACGCTCACCATTTTTGAATTTCGGAAGGTATACGTGTTTAACGGTGCGTCACCTAAAATGCGCACAACATTGTATAACACACGGAGACATTGACTTCGAAATGGCCCAACCAAGATTTATTAATATGATGGTGGCGTTAGGTTGGGTCAATAACACTGACCAAGTTACCTGTTGTAAGTAGGGAGATTGACTCATGACTTGCATCAAGCGTTCCATGCGCCTCATCTCGTCATCACGGTCGGATGAGTCTTGACTGCGATCGTCATACTTATCGAACCCGTTGTTACGTCTTGGTTCGTAGGGCCGCACAAACCTATCACCTTGTTGACCGATTCCCTTTTCGTACTGACGCCTCATCAAGATGCAGAAACACACTGCCATGGCCAGTATCAATATGGCAAGGATGCAGCATCCAACAACGATGAGGACTACGGCTAATGTTGATAACCCACCTAAGTCAACAAAATAATAGAAAAAAAACGTCACTCATACGTAGAGTACTTATACACATGACGTCATTTGAGTGGGGCGCCCTCGGCTAGAGGTAATTACAAAAAAGTAGCTGTTTAGCAAATCTTGTGCGCCGCGCGTATCATAGCTGTGCGTTTTCCATTGTTTCGTCACAGTTTTACCTCTAAAATTGCGGCTTGGTTCAATAAGGTATATTAACAAGAAACCTGAAGAACTTTAAAGTCGAAGCGCTGAGTAAAACCAAACGGCTCTTTTCAGAGCAATCACCTATACTTAAAGGTAACCTATAGGATTGGTAAAGGGGATAGTGCAGTGTTCTTACTTTGTGTGATTCATAAAAAAAAACATGCACATATTTGTCCCTGATTTCGATACTGTTACAGCCGAAATAAAAATCATGTTTTTCAAATTATATTTCTCAATTCTCTAGCTTTCGGTTTACCATTATAAAAATTGTACCAGAAACATTATATAATTAAGCTATGTAAAAAACGAAGAAATTTGTTCGTGTTTTTTTTTTTTTCAAGTTTAACTTACCTGCAGGGGCCATCGTTGTTGTTGCATCGACTGGAGCAACTGTTACAACTGGAACAACCGTGTCACAGTTCCCACCAGTAAATCCTGTCTCACAACTTCAAATGAAAAACACAAAGGAACACATTTCGTTGAAAACTCAGCCAGAATAGACACACAGCTGTGTATTTATACAGATAATATAATACAAAGCACGGTGATTTTTTATTTATTTTTTTTTTCATCTGTGACAATTAATTTCCTTTTTTTTTCTTTTTTTTTCTTTCAAACCCATTTTTTTTTTAATTCTCGGGAGATTTCTGGTTGAGATACTCCCGCGTGTGGAAAAACTTGGAATAACCTTTTCAGTTATTTCGACATGGCAAACCATTATGTTAAGAGGCTTTGATCAAATTAACAGCTTGTGCAGTGGCTAGGACTGGGATACCGATAAGGCCTATGTTCGTTCAATGTTGTTGCTGCGGCCAGCGGCCACAGTTGTAATAATAATAATACATAATAATACGCAGTTTTTATATAGCGCTTTATCACAACCTATGGGCGTCTCAGAGCGCTCAGTATTCTTTCCTGCGAGGTATGATGAGTTACGTTTTTTGAAGTATGAGACCTGTTCCTTTACATAGCACCATGTAATGGTTCACAAGGTGCTGTGGCGCAATCTGCAGCCGATCAAACCAGGAACACCGGAGCGAACCCCTTCTCTTTGCGATAAGTGTCACTGGGTTATTTTACGTGCATTACACAACACACGGGACCAACGGTTTTACGTCCCATTCGAAGGACGAAGCAATAATGGTTAAGTGTCTTGCTTAAGGACACAAGTGTCACGACCGGGACTCGAAACCACACTCTGCTGATCAGAGACACCAGAGCTTGAGTCCGGTGTTCTTATCCGCTCGGCCACGACACGCCTAAGTCACTTAATTCAGACGTACAATGGAAACATTGCTCTTCAACTTTACTTACAAAGGACGAAACAATAAGTGAATTGTACTGACCTTTTTGTTATAAACACCATGTTTGAGTGCCTTAAATTTAGAGCGGAGCGCCACCAAGAGTTTGCCCTTGGGATGCACTTTCTCTGAGGTAACCATGGGTGAAAGGCACAATTCCTTTACAAAGTACGTTCAGTTATTTGTCTGTTTAACAGCTGACTATCGTTTAGATTTATGATTTTCAGACTTACTTGCATGAAAAGGTATATGGAGGCAAGGTCCCGTTTCTCATACATGTTCCTCCGTTACTGCAGTAGCTTGCTGTACATTCTAAGGTAGTTCCTGTTGATGAATTAATTGTATTGGAACTTCTGTTTTGACTTTGATAAGCGTATAATTGTTAAGGAAATATCAAACTTGTACGGTTTGTGGTATAAATTTAGTGCTTTTGAAAAGGGCCTGTATTAAAAAACAGGGACAATTTGTATGCATTTTTGTTAAATGTTTTGCCTACTTGAATGATTTCTTGAAGTTGATGGGATTTCATGTTATCCAACAATGGTAGACTTTTGGGGACACTAGGTGGCAGCAGACTTACCAAGTAAATCTATTACACACGAAAGTAATGCGCATGCGCATAATTTTTTTTTGTACACAGGATAAATTACCCGGTATGACTGCTGCCATCTAGCGTCTAAAAGTTGCCATTTATAAACAAAAGTTACACGATTATACGTACTGGGGAAAAGTCAGCTCTAGTAATCAAATACTTATGGAAATGGGATAGGCTGTATGAAAAAAAGACTAAAAAGATGAAGAAAAAAAAAAAACACTAATAACTATTTTCCCAAAATTAGTGAACAAGTTGTCACTGCAGTGTACCTGTTGCGCTTGAAGCAGTTGCGTTTAAGTTTAGAGTGGTGGTTCCATCACTTAGCATAGTGGTGTTTGACAGGATGGCTGCCACAGCAGCTGTTGTAGGGACTGCGTTATCAGGATACGATGATGTCACTTCCGCAATCACACTACCCCTCCTGAATGATAGAACCTCTATCCTGATGACGCTTAGCGTGGCTTGATTATTCCGAAAAAGTATAAACAGCTGAAGAAATTGCGACAAAAAAATCCGCATTAGCAATGAATATTGAAATAAAAACCTGTTAATAGTAAAAGCTATAACTAGAAACACATAGGCAATTATATAGATGTCTGAGTATACAATTGTAAAGCTTCGGGTGAATTGAAATAACATTTCATTCCGAAGTACAGTTTGGGTACATACAATAATGAAGACATTATTATTTTGTATTATTATTTTCTTTTCTTCTTTTTTTCTAAAAAAACTTGCATATTTCGGACAAAAAACTACTAAATAAAAAAAAATACTAAAAATCTAGATATTATTAACATTTATTGAGGCAGTTTAATTTACCAGTTTCGTGAGAACTGCAGCCTTGTCTTTAAATGAAATGCTCCATTGAGCTACAAAAGTAGCATGGAAATCTTCCAAAAGGACAATAGTAAACTGCCTCGTTGCTGTTGTTTGCGCTGAAAAACAAACATTTGCAATTTAATGTTATACACTGATTGAACTTCTATTTTCCCCCTTTATTATCGAATCTTCTACTTGTTTTTCTTACCACTGGTTTTCAAAATGACCCGTTATAAAAAAAAAAAAAATAAATAAAAAAAAAACCTAGTAGCTCACCTCAAACTGAAGCTCCTTTTCACAAGTTTTAGGGAAATTTACAACTTAAATCAGGGTAAACGTTCTCTATAAAATAGTCTTCTTTGTATAAAGGCGAGTTTGGAAATTGTTTCTTGTCTTTGAACACCCTTGGTAGTGTTTTTAAACGTCTTAGGGGTCCCAAGGGAGAAATGGGATAATTGTAGCGTATAACTCACCAGCACATGAGCCATCATTGTTTTGAAAATATCCATCAGACGCTCTACACTGACATTCGTAGAACGGGGTACTGGAGGCAGGCAAGCACACTTGTCCAGTTCCACTACACAAACTTCTGTCGGTCTGACAGGGGCTGGAATCTAACAAAAGTAATGAATTTGTTAAACCACTGTCTCCTGGAAACGTGAACACCACTAAAAATGACAAACATTTATAGACAGGCGAAGATATTTTAATCATAGTAAGCGATACAAACAATGATATAATCATAACAAATGCTTAAATATACAATGGCACAGTGACTCTTTAAAATCATTGATACTGCCCTTTATCGTCACAACCTTATGCGGCACAACTGTAGGTACATTTCGGGCTTCATTTGCGAATCGCAAAATAAATAAAGTAGTTCCACTGAATTTTTATTTCTTTATCAGTAATGATCAGTCTATTATTTGCGTGAATCTAAGAAATGATCAGGAACACTACCTTGACACGTTGCTCCAGAATTAGTTTCCGGACATACACATTCACATGTACTAGAGTCAAAAGTCCCTCCATTCAAACACGATGATGTAGTTAGTGGACAATCTATTGAAAAGAAGAAAAAAGACATTGCCAAATCAATTTACTTGTTTAATTATAACATTTTTTTTTCCATATTGGTAATACGTATCTCAATGCCATATAAATTCCACCTGCTCAGATCCCTGGTGACCTCAGTGTTCCTACATACAGCTGAATCATTAACAGTGAACACCGAGATTTAGAAACGTATCAACGCATTTGAGCTAAACTGCTACATCACACAGGAGACTACTCAACATCCACTACACGTCTCATACATCCAACATCCGGGTCCGAAAGCTGGTCATCCAACACATCGGAAGCCATGACAGCCACCTTACCATTGCTACGAAGAGGAAGCTGAGTTGGTTTTGGACACAAGAGCCAAGGGTACTCAAGCCAAAATCCTCCTCCAGGGTACTGTTGAAGGCAAACGAAGACGTGGGCGACCAAAGAGGATCTGGTTGGATGACATCAAGGATTTGACAGTACGAAAACTGGGGACCTGATCCGCCTTGCCGAGAACAGAACAGCGTGGTACCGTATCGTCAACAGTGTAGGGTGGCCCCAATGGCCGCACGGCTACGGGACATGATGATGATAATGATGATGATGAATACGTACCAATATAAGTAAGATACGAAACCTCGCACTGTGTGTATGGACCTACCAGAGGTACTAGGTTGTGGGTTATTATACCATAATAACTCTTTCTGTGGAGAATTGAAGGTTTATAAAAGAACTAGATGAGAGACGGGTCTCGACGTTTCAATCTGTGTGTCTTGTCTGTTTCAGGAGAAGCTTGAATCAACATAAATAAACAAGTGATGGTTTCTTAAGTTCTACTAGCCAGCAGCGATTGGCAAAGTTGTTTCCACTCCTTCACAACAACAATCCCCGTTCCTTAGGTATCCACTCATTCTTAATTCAAAGTATCATCAAAACTTTAGACCATAATGCAAAGAAGTAAACTTTACCTGAACAAGTAGTTCCAGTCCATGATTGACCGCACGAACAACTGCAGTCCGAATCGTTCTTCGCTCCACCATTTGCGCAGGTTAGTGGACAAGCTGTCAATAAAAAACACATACATTTTAACGAGTTACTTCTAGACGAATATGAACAATTATGACCGATTTGTTGTACCGACACTCAATGTATTTAGATTGCGGAGAACCGTGTCAATCAACGGGCGTGTCGTGGCCCGGCGGTCAAGCGCACTGGTGTTTCTGATGAGCAATGGATGGGCTCGAGTCCCGGTCATGACACTTGCGTTCTTAAGCTAGATACTTAACCACTATTGCTGCGTCCTTCGGATGGGACGTTTAAGCCGTAGGTCGTGTGCGTCGTGTAGTGGATGTCTACTTTTGCTAACAGAAGGGGTTTGCCCCGATGTTTTTGCCCCTGTGAACCTTATGAGGTGCTACATAAATGGGTCTCATATTTCAAAAACTTCAAAAACTTGCCGTATAAAATAATAAAACAACGCGCCGTGAGTACATTACTGTTGGTAGATGCGTGAGCTATATATGACCCCAGTATTATATTATTTTTGCTTTTATATGGAAGATTCCCTTAACCCTATCAGGACCGGGGGACACAATGTGCCCCCCTACCATTTTCCCCCATAACTTTTTAACGCTTAGCTTGATCACCGCGAAACTTTCTGACTTTTCCCAAAATATATCTAGGATCATATTGGCAAAACATAATTGATACCGGGGGTTAGTTGTTGCCATGGAAATCATTTGTTTGACCTTGGGTCGCACGATTTTACTGTTTTTTTTTAGTGATTTTAAAAACTTTTTGGACATAATTTCCACTTATTTTAGATTTGTTTGCCAGAAAAGTGATAGTGGTGAGTCACGTGATACTCTGAAATGGTTTTGGGAATTCAAAATGGCCGCCATTAATGGCGGCCATCTTGGATCTTGTGTTTTCAGCCTGTAATTAGAGGGGTCAAATTATATCAAGTTTTTAACAATGGAACATTTTCAACCTGCTAATTTCTTACTTTTCAGACCCCCAAAATGTTCAGATTTGTCAATCAAGCCTTATTCTTTCCCCCCGGACCCTTGGCGGCAGCCATTTTGATTGTTAAGTGAAAAAACGCAAACAACTTTTTTTCCCGAAAATGGGATAAATTAATGAAATATTATGCCCCTTAAAGATAACTCCAGTGACTAAATTAGGTTCAAATTATATTTATATTGTTAAAATGTACAAGTTTACCAAGTTAAAACATTCGGACAAAAATTACATAAGTTATGGCAAAAACACGATTAATGACCAAAAATGGGAAAAAACAGTCAAAAACGCCCTCTAGTGAAGATTTTTTGAAATTTTGTGACGTCATCATGTAGAACTTGGTGAAATGAATATTTGTGGCAAGTTTCATCAAAATCGGTCGAACACTTTGGAAAATACGGAGGGGGGGGGGGCACTATGTGCCCCTCCCCGGTCCCCGTACAACCAAAAAAGGCCCAGTCCTGATAGGGTTAATGCGGGTATCCTTCATTCACGTCTTGCAATGTAAAATAAAATCCACCAAGTTCAGAGCATCTCGACCAGCATGGGTTTTAAACAATTACCGTAACATTCACGTTCAACCACCATAATTCGTTATCAAACGTAATTTACACATCACAATGACAAGCTTTCAATTGACCGGGTACATAAGTATACTAAAAACATTTTTTTCTGTAATGTAAATCACACTGTAATTACTTGGAACCAATGTTGGAGACCATGTCAGTGTTTTCATTTTCCAAAAACTGATGTTAAGTTCATTGACTGCAACGTACAGTGACAAATTGCCTTAATTTGTCTGTCAAGAAATAAACTTTGTTTTAACATTAAGGTTACCTGAACACGTGTCTCCACTCCAGGGTCCATTACATGTACAGGTGCACAGTTCGTCATTCTTTGTCCCACCATTTGCGCAAATTAAGGAACAAACTGTTCAAACAAAATTGATAAAATAATGTTTTTTAACGAATAGATTTAATCCGATCCCCATTATTTTTCCTGCCATATTAAACAGACTATTGAACATATTAATGTCACAGAAGAAGTAACATGTTTTCTTCTTCAAATTTGTATTGATAAAACTTAAACGAAGAACAAAAAGTTATCAATTAAAAATGGGAAAGAGAATAAAGCTAAGCACTGTTGTCCAGTTTGTGAGCACAAATTGTTACTGGTCAGACAGGGGCTGGGATCTAACAAAAGTAATAACTTAGTTATAAGCAGAAGTTAACCACAGACACAGTAAAAATGACATATAATTATAGAAAAGCGAAGATGTTATAATCAAAATAAATGATAAAAAAAAACACATCACTCTAAAAACTACCTTAGTCAAAACAGCGTTAATTACTCATTTTATACCACATTTTGTCTAAAATTAGTCAAAAAATGGTCTAAAATTACTAATTAAGGCTGTTTTGACTAAATTCAGTTTTAGACTGGTAACTGATTAAGAATCATTGATACTGCTGTTTTCACCACAACCTTATGGGGCATAATTTGTTCTGAGGTATACGTGTGTAGAGTTTTATGCACACATCTAGTTAGCGCCATTAACCACCAACTGTGCTTTTACATGTATATTGTTTCATATCTAACCTATAAATGTAAGAGCAAACAGGATTGTGGTCACACCATGGTCTTTTGAGACATGCATTTTGAAACCTTCTCAAGTCGAATAAATAGTGAAAGTAATTACCTAACAAGTGAAACTTACAGACAACACATTTTTTCAAATTGTATTATTGTTATGTCTCATGGCGAGGAAGGAGTTTCTATAGCTCCAGGCATTATGGGACCATATGGACGGGAAAACATAATCTTGAGTTTTTGTGTGGATCTTTTTCCACCCAGTCGTGCCCCACAAGGACCCGTGAAGTATGAAAATTACGAAGAGAATATTCAATCGAATCATGTAAGCCTACTTGTCAAGAAACATAATGTGAATAAGTAATACACGAAGTGGCCCGATGTCTGAAAACACACAAAGTAACTTCAATGTTATATCAACTAAGAGTTAGTGTACATTCGTATACATATGTCTTCATTTGCGAAACGCCAGTGTTAAGTCGAGTTGTTTTTCATTGTCAGTTAAGATCAGCCTATTATTTGCGTAAATCTACAGAAATTATCAAGAGTAATACCTTCACACATTGCTCCAGAACGAGTTGATGGACAATTACACTCACACATACCAGTGTTTAAAGTCCCTCCATTCAAACACGATGTTGTAGATAGTGAACAATCTATTGAAAAGAAGAAAAACAAATTGTCAAATAAATTTACCTTATTTTTTGGCAATATTTGTATTACTTATATTTATAAGTAAGATACGAAGCATTGTATTGTGTGCAAGGACGTACTATAGGTCATCAGTTGCGGGCTATTAAACCCTGTAATAATTCCTCCGTGGTAGATGTGAAGGTTCTTAAAAGAACCAGAGGAGAAATGGGTCTCGACGTTTCAACCCGTGTGCCTTGTCCGTCTTCAGGAGAAGATTGAATCAACATAAATAAACCAAGTGATGGTTTCTTAAGTTTTGCTAGCCTGCAGCGACTGGCGCAGGTGTTTCTATTATTACAACAACAATCCCAAATCCTTAGGTATCCACTCACTCCCGATCAAAGTACTATCAGAACTTGAAGTCTGTTGCCCTAGACCACACAGCCACGAAATAAACTATACCTGAGCAAGACAATTAACCAGGTTTTGCTTTGTCCTTCGGACGGGACGTAAAGCCGGACGCCTTTGCGCTGTGTAATGCACGTAAAAGAACCCAGCTACACTTATCGCTAGGAGAAGTGGTTTGACTTTGTGTGCCTGGCAGTTGCCTTTTAAATGCACCGCAGCACCTTATAAGCAACTATATCAATGGTTATCAAAATAAAATAGCAATACTAAGCGCCGTGAATACCTTACTGTAGGTAGGTACGTACGCTATATAAAACTCTGGCATTATATTTATTTTATTACAGTTTTATTAGATATATGTTTATATTACCACATGACTCGAAAGCACTGAGTATACAGTGCTTATCATACATCGGTGTAAGGCAAATTGAAATTTATATACAGTTTTATTATTTTTTATTGTTTTTATTGTTTTTGTTGTTATTATTGTTGTTGTTGTTGTTGTTGTTGTTGTTGTTGTTGTTGTTAATGTAATTAACTCGTCGCAGTAAGACGTTTGTAACTGACAGGGTACATAATGATATCAAATATTTTTTTCTGTGGTGTAAATTGTTTTGTAATTACTTGAAACCATTGTTGGAGATCATGTCAATTTCTTCACATTAAAAAAAAGGTTGAGTTCAGTGACGTGCTGTGTACAGTAGGTTTGCCTCATGGTGCACTCAGTGGACATTTCAAAAGATAGTCACAGATTGCCTTAATTTGTCTGTCAAGCAAAAAACACCCCGAACAAAGATACTGGAAAAAAGGGAGACTGCCAATATTAGGGCTGGATAGCTCTGTTGATAGAGCTTCGGTACATTAAGCCAATGGTCGCATGTTCTAATCCTGCTCCAATTTTTGTTCTCTTTGTTCACCCCAAAAAAGAAAAATATACTTTTCAGATAAGTTTCCTTATTTTGTTTCAACATTAAGGTTACCTGAACACGTGGTTCCACTCCAGGGTCCATTACATGAACATGTGCATGCTGCGCCATCCTTTGTCCCACCATTTACGCAAGTTAAGGAACAATCTGTACAAAGTAAATTGATGAAATAATGGTTTTTAAAAAATAAATTTAATCAGATCCCCATTATTTTCCCCGCAATATTAAACAGACTATTGAAAAATTTAATGTCATAGAAGAAGTTACATGGTTTCGTGTTAAAATTTCTATTAAACAAATTGCTAAATAAAAAACAAAAGTCATCAATAAAAAATGGAGAAAAAGAATAAAGGTAAGCACTGTTTTCCAGTTTGTGGACACAAACTGTTACTGATCAGACAGGGGTTGGGATCTAACAAAAGTAATAACTTAGTTATAAGCAGAAGTTAACCACTGTCATTTGGAAGGTAAAACACACTAAAATTTACATACAACTAGAGAAAAGCGAAAATGTTGAATCCTAAGAAAAAAAATGGCACAGTGACTCTTTTGTGTCGTTGATAGTTTAGTTTATAAACCCAACCTTTTGGGCACCATTTTTTTCTAAGGCAAACTTGTGTGGTTTTTTATACATACATCTAGTTAGCGCCATTAACCACCAGATACGCTTGTATGTTGTCCATATCTAACATACTAATAACATGGCAAACCAAAGGGGGGGGGGACCTACATGATTATGGTTACAACAATTTCATTTGACCCGTGACACCCAGCACAACATAAAATATCACCGGACTTTGTTTTAGGCATTTCCAAACCTTCCACTATCAAATAAAGGGTGAAGAGAACTTGCAAACCCAGCGCAAAGCTAATTTACAGACAACAAATTTGTTTATCATTAAAAACAAAATCTTGACTTTTCGTTTTTGTGTGGATGTTTTTCCACCCAGTCGTGCCCCAAAAGGACCCTTGAAGAACACGAAGTGGCCTGATGTCTGAGAACACACAAAGTAACTTTAATGCTTTATCAAAGACGAAGAGTTTGTGCACATTCAGATACATTCCAGTCGTCATTTGCGAAGCGCAAAATGGAAAAATTTGTTTCACTGAATTATTTTTCATTATCAATTAAGATAAGCCAATTATTTGCGTAAATCTAAAAATGATCAGGAATACTACCTCCACACGTTGCTCCAGAATGAGTTGACGGACAACTGCATTCACATCTATCAGTGTTTAAAGTCCCTCCATTCAAACATGATGTAGATGGTGGACACTCTAATGAAGAGAAGAAAAAGCATTGCTCAATAAATTTACCTTTATGATACGAAGCTTTGCATTCGTGTGGAGGACCACCATAGGTCTTACGTTGCGGGTATTAATTACTTCTTGGGAGATGTAAAGGTTCTAAAAGACAATAGGATCCCCGGTTGGAAAAGGTCCCCAGTTGGAAATCGTGTACAAAACCAATGGGAGCTGTTGCTAAAAAGTTAGAGTACAAACAAAAGAGGGACAATAGGAGGTCCCCGATTGGAGGTAAATACACACTTGTGTGTCTGTGTGTGCCCTTACACTCACCAACTTACGGGGCACTTTACACAATGGAACAATGCTACCCCACAAGGTTTTCTTTCTTCTAGTGCTACCCCACAGAGGAATTCTTCAGAAAAGGGAATAATAGAACAACAATAGGAGGACCCAGTAACTGCCATATGTAAGGGTGTGTGTGTGTGAGTTTGTTTAGGCATTCAAACCCGGGACTTATAACAAAAGAGGACAATAGGGTCCCCGGTTGGAAAAGGTCCCCAGTTGGAAATCGTGTTCAAAACCAATGGGAGCTGTTGCTAAAAAGTTAAAGTACAAAAGAGGGACAATAGGAGGTCCCCGATTGGAGGTAAATACACACTGTGTGTGTGTGTAAGCCCATTGTAGCATACGGTAGGAAGGAAGATCCAGTTGTGGAGTGACTAATTTGTGCTCAAGCTGGTTAAGAACTTTCGAGCGCATTTTAGCCATAGATATAGAACATTATGTTCTATATCTATGATTTTAGCACCCTACAAGCGCGCGAAGGGCGCTCGAAAGTTTTGAACAAGCGTGCGCGTAATGCAGTCACTTTTGGGAGCCAATCAACATTGTTTTTCAGGGCTTTGCTACTAGGGGTTGGAGACAAGAGGTACGGCGCGCTGCCCATGGTGGCAAGGTTGGGTATCTGGCGTTTTTCAAGAGCCTCGAGGTTTGACGTCAGGTGACGTCAGGCTACATCACAACTTGAAAGTTGTCACATTGATCCACTCAGCCACAAGATAAACTTTACCTGAACAAGTACTTCCAGACCATAATGAACCGCAGGTACAACTGCATTGCGCCTCGTTCTTCATTCCACCATTAGAACAGACTAGGGGACACACTGTAAATTGAAAAAAACAAAAACAACAACATTTATTTAAAACACTAAACGAGTACCGGTTATGAAAAATTAGGACGGATTTGATAATGTAGTGACATTCAATTAATCTAGTTGGATTGTGGAGAACTGCGTCAGTCAGTAGGTATATGATAGGCGTGCCGAAACCAATCAAGCACACTGGACTCAAGCTCTCTTGCGTTTTGGGTCGGCAGAGTGTTGGTTCGAGTCCTGGTCTTGGCACTTCTATCCTTAAGCAAGACACTTAAAGCCTTAGGTCCCGTGCGTTGTGTTATGGAAAGATTCCAGGAAGTTCATATGTTATTAAATTCATAATAATATGTTTTTTTAGTTACCTGAGCAGGTTTCTCCACTCCAGTCTCCACTACACTCGCAGCTGCATTGTTCGTTATTTTTCACACCCTCGTTTGCACAGGTTAACATACATTCTGTTGATTAAGCATGTTTTTATTTTTTTTGTAACAAAATTATAACAACTTTAAATGTGCATAGTTATGCAATAATAAGAAAAATGTTAAAATCAAATTCACTTGTCTGAACAGGTATTTCCATCCCAAGTATTATGAGCGTCGTGTAAGCAGGTCAATGGACAGCCTGTTTAACCTATCATGACCAGAGGGGCTAACGAAGTGCCCTCACAAAAATGTTGACAGTAACATTTTTACGCTTAGTCCGATAACCACGAAATTGTCCGACTCTTTCAAAATTTATCTACAGTCATGCTGGCAAAAAAGTCGATATCGAGGGTTTGACCTTGGGTCAAACGATTTTAGTGTTGGTTTTGTGGTGATTTTTTTTTTTTTTTACTTTTTGAGATGCCATATTTGGCGGCCATCTTAGATTTGTTGTTTTCAGTCTGTATGTAGGGGGTCAAATTGCGTATTTTTTTTAAAAAAAAACACGGTCCTGATAGGGTTAAAGGAAGCACACTGTTTTAAATACAAACACACTTCTTTAAGCAGACGCCTTTAAATAAAAATGAGCAGCGATATAATCATATTTATACCGCAGTTACTTACCTGAACATGTTGACCCACTCCATGATGATTGGCATGAGCAGGTACATTGTGCATCATTCCTTGTTCCACCATTTGCACACTCCAATGGGCAAACTGTCATGTAAAGGAATTTATAAAATAAAAAAGACTGTTGTTTTGGTAAGAGAAGATTTAATTTCCATTTCCGATACTAGTTCCACCATTTAAGCAAGTTGATGAAAATTATGCTCATTGTCGTTGTTCGTATGTTGTTGTTTAGAAGTGTTGTCCTGTTCTCTAATAGGGAAATATACAAAAGCTAAGCTTAAACTTTTTCCCACACTTTGACGTCATTGTAAAAATGTTTTTTACAGTAATTTTTCACAATGTAAACTTAGTTAAATGCATAATTATACTGTAAACCTGCTATACTTGCTACTCTGCTAAAACAAATGTAACATTTTTCATACATGTACATAACTGTCACTGAGGATGTCAAGTTCGTATTGAATTGAATTGAGTGATGTCGACAATGTTGCTGTCAAAAGTATGGAAGAAAGTTTTCTTATACTTGTTGCAACAAGTCGTCCTATTGTAAAAAAGTTACAACAAAAATATACGTGTTTTTGATGACGTTTCTTTTACAAAAATGAGTAGTTTTTATGTGATTTTCTTTATTTTATTTTGTTCAATTACCTGATACACTTTTTTTGCTTTCGCCGTTCCTGAAAGAAGATAGTGACATGTCCCCTTACCTTTGGTGTCCTTTAAAAATCAAACTTCTGTTTCGATTTGAAAAGTTGTCTTACCTGAACAACTTGATCCAGTCCAAGGATTGTCACAATCGCATCCACATGGGGGACCAATAGTAAGTCGACCGTTAACACAGGTGTTATTGCACCCTAAAAAACAAAAACAACGTTTTTTTGTTTTAAACGTGTAATGTTTGTTTTGTCCGTTACAATCCTGTTCATATTCTTTACCATCGGTGTCTCATTTTTCTGCATAAACATTTTGATGGAGTGAAGATTATCCTTGATGCAGTTCTTGAGTGTAATGTGTGTGTTTTTTTGAGTCATTTGGTTTGTACTAATCTATATAGTGATATTTCTTGTAAAGTATGCTGAGATGAGTGTAAAGATTTTTAAAAATTGCAAATTAATTCTTCATTTAACAATACTTCTTTGGTGGCAGTAAGACAGTATTTGCCCGCAGGGCGTTCGATTGCCTCCAAGTACCTTCTTGCAAGACGATAATATTCTTTGTATGCACTCAGGTTTGATTAGGCAATAGGAGACTTTGGAACGTTAGGTGGCAGCAGACTTACCTGGTACAGTGTCATTGTTTAAGCAGTTAAGAGCATGAGCACATTTCCGAGAACAATGGATATACAGGGTAAAATAAGCTGCCATCTAGCATCATCAAACGTCTCCCATTAGCATTATTATTGTAAAAAAGAAGGAGGATTCATGAAGCTTTGTGTCCTACCTGAACATTGGCATGTCCTGTCATCGAGGTTCTCATTTACTGGGCAAATCACAGAACAAACTGGGAAGAAACAACATTAATTGAAAGTAAACACCTGTTTGCAGTCTAAGAAACAACGACAAATGTACACGTAAAGAAAAGTGCCAGTCAATACACTGAAAGAAATCCCTTATATATTTACGTTGATTTACCTGTCAGCACTTTGTCAAACAAATGCCTTAAAAGGTACGGGTATCGCGTATCTTAAATATAAACAAGCAGCACTAGCACCAGTGTTGAAATCAAAGTAAGTCACCTGAGCAAGAGTCTCCAGTCCATGGTAGAGTGCAAGAACAGTCACACGTTGCACTATCCAGCATTCCATTATTTGCACAAGTCAACGGGCAAACTGTGATGTAAATAAAAATAAAAATGTATATATATATATATATATATATATAACACTATTCTCTATCATGGTGTAAATTCAACATAGGCCTATATTAAATAAAACACTAACTTAATGTTGACATTGCTGTTCTCAAGAATGTAGGAAAGTTTTCTGATACAACTTAAGAACAATTTCACGAAACTAAACGATTACAGGTTGTATTGAGTAGTCTCAAGTTCATTAGTAGAAACCATTGATAAAATCATAATGAAGGCATAACTACAATTATCACAAAGACCGCATGTGGCAAACACGTGCGTAAGTGAAAACAGCAATATGACACGAGCTACATTTGAAATTTGGGCAGGCGTTTGTAAAAGATAGACGTAGCTCCATCCCAACCTGCACCCAGCCGACTCTCGAAAAACCGAACTAACAGTGAATAAAAGAAAAAATAACCCAATAAACAAACGAACAAAAAATAAATAAATAAACACCAAAAAGTAACAACAATTAATAGTTCTGGATGAAATAAGAATACAAGATGAGATTCAAAGACAGAGGGGGAGAAAGAGAGGATCTTGTGATACTAACCCGTGCAGTCGGACCCACTCCAGCTACCAGTACATTCACAGTCACAGGTACCGACAATTCTTTCACCACCGTTCATGCATTCAGTCGGACAAGCTGCAATCGAAATGATTAAAGTAAAAGTGTCAATTTGTTAACGCAATCATTGGAAATGTTCTTATTTATTAAAACATATTTATACAGGATGCAGGTATCAACTCAGAGGTTATTTTACATTATGGTCCTGTTGTAAACGAATAAGCAAGTTTAAAAACAACCAACAACAACACAGATTACGCACACATAAAGCTTGACAATTCAAGGTTGTGTAAACAAAAAGAGCCCTTTCAATAATCTAAATTAACACAAAAGGGATGTCAAATAGTTTTTTATACACTTGAGGGGATTAGAAAGTAGCACAAAATATGTTGCTAAAGAAATATTCACTTCTGGGCCATTTAAAGACAACAATTTATGATATTAATGTTGCATCTTTCTGGTAATGAAAGCAAGGAACCATTAAAAGTCCCTTGCAATGTAACATGTAAGCCTAAAGACACATGGGAACAGAAAATGTTTAAGAAATCGCATTTTTATATGTTGGAGGAAAACCCCTAACTGACGGGGGGAAACCCATACAATCAAGTAGAGTGTAAATAAAACATCCAATCTACATGCAAGGCTCTGGTTCGAAATATAAGACATGTGATCCATCTGAAGTGCGGTCAAATCAAAATACTTGCCTCTTAGACATCATGTGTGCATTAAGTGTGCATCAAGTGTGCTCAGTATTTTTTTAACAAACATGCACCCATACAGGCAGTCACTTTCGGGAGGCAATCAGTGAATCGTCACTAACCCCTAAAAAGACTTTCCTTGTCTGGAGTAACTCTTCACCAGAAACAAATTGTTCTTAGAAAAAAAAATAGCACGTGTTGATAAAGCAAAAGTACCCATATCATAAAATACTCCTGATCCACCATGTCATGCCTCAAATCCCAATATCAGGCTAATTTTCGGCCTTTAGTAAGAGTTTGATTAGACGAGTAGGGGTAGAGCTGAACAGATCCGTCCAAGTACTAATTTAAACCATTTTTGTCCTTACCTGTATCGCAGTTGTCACCCATGAAGCCCGTGTCACATTGACATGTATAGCCCCTAAAAGCAGACAGCAATACAGCACAAGTACCGTTTACGCATTCGTGTCCTGCTTTACAATAATCTGTAGAGCAAACAGGAAATAGTTTCCAGATTTTTCAGGACGGAAAATTACGATATGTTCTCTGGTGATTGTACCTGCAGTGAGCAATCATTGTAAGAGGAAATCACCACCTCTGTACCTCATGTCCACCTTGTAGAGTAGCCTTTGTAATCTAGGTAAATACATACTGGGGCATCTACAAGTACATGCATTGTTCATAAGGTAAGGACAGTATAGCTGGTCATACCCACACACACACAAGTCTCCCTCTTAGTAACACTACCAGAGGAGACATATGTATAGACCTTATGCACATGACGTCATTTGAGTAGGGCATCTTCGGCTAGAGGCCATAAGAAGGTTGCTCATTGGCCCATCCTGCGCACCACGCGTATAGAAGTGCGTTAGCCATTGTTTCGGCATAATCATTTTAAGATGGCGGCGTGATGACGTCAATGCATAAGGTCCATTAGTTCTATTTCCCGCCAAATAGTTTAGTGTATGCTGTGGGACTCTAAGCACTCCTTTTAAAGGGGATGTGTTGTCATGACTATAGCCAGACCTGTGGGCGTGGAAAGGTGAACTCTCACCCAGATACTACACACGCGCGCGCTTGCGGTCAAATCACGAAGCGTGCTGTCTTTGTCGAACTGTAATGTGAACGCGCAGGGTTATTCCATTTACTGCTATAATCATGACAACAATCGCCTTTAAGTATACCCTAGTTTAGGTCTGTCCCAAGGTTAGCGTAGTTAAACTTTTACTTCATTACTATTGACCCAATTCACATGACGTCATTATCACACTAATCATGGTTGCGCCATTTTGGAAGTAAACATCAATGTATGTTTTGCAGTGTGTTGCGCATTTTTGGCTACGTGGCGTTTACTTAATGAATTCCATAATGATGAGCGTGGCACAGTCTGTACAGTCGCCGCGTGTGACGTACTTGCAAGGGGTCAATATAGGACGATGTATATTGACCCAAATCACCTGACGTCATCACAACATAATCTTTGTAGGGCTATTTCGGGAGTCAATTTCACTATACTGTTTGTTATACAGCGTGGTGCGCATTCTACAAAAACACTCATAGGAGCCATTTTTGTAAGACATGATAAAATATATCTAGACTTACACCATTGTATTTTATTTTGTATAACAATTTTGGATATATCTCTTGGTAAAATAATGTAAAATCAATTTGAACTGATCGGTTATTTGGAGAAGGTCCAGCCGTGGTGGTGACGATGGTGCGTCGTACATACTAAACCTTTGCACTGGACAACTCAGTATTATGAACATAGGCCTACTCCCTCCCCCCCCCCCTACTTTCCTTCTTTTTTCCTTTCTTTCTTTCTTTTTTTTTTTTTGTTTGTTCCATGCTTACTATCAATTGGTTATAAACATACAATACATTACCTATTGTTTCACACTGTGACCCACTGTATCCAACGACACATGTGCAGTAGTAGCCAGTGCTGGAAGTTGAGTTTTCCATACAAGTTCCTCCGCTCATGCAAGGGCTAGTACCACAGGGAGCTAAAAATGAAAAAAAAAAATATCATTTTTTTATTATTAAATGAAATTTGATAAATGACCCTTAAAAGCACATTGTTCTTTTACCAGTAGCCGATGCCTAAATATAAACTTGTGTTAGTGAATAATATGATGTAGAAATGTCACTTTGGGAGTGGATAACAATTCAAAGGCAGGCTGATCCAGTCTGACGCAGGATTTGAACCGGAATCCGGATAGTTGACAGGTAGGCAAACATTTCACTGGCCTAACGTAGTTACTTCTTAAATGGGCTGTGTCGTCATGATTTTAGAAAGATGAACTCTCACCCAGATACTGCACACGCGCGTGCGCTTACGGTCAAATGAAAAAGGGTGCCGTCTATGTCAAACGGTGATGATACCGCCGGTGCACACGCGCGCATAGTAACTGGGTTATTTCATGTTTTGCTATAATCATGTCGATACAGCCTCTTTAAGGAAATACGTAGGCATACTCACTTGAATCACAATTGGCACCGCTGTATCCAACTGGACAGTCACACGTATACCCATTTTGTGCCGCGTTATCTTCGAGACATTCTCCATTGATACATGGGTTGGCATCGCACTCTGCAAAAGTTATTTCTCAGCATTGTTATGAAGTCAAACGAGTTAGGCTTGAAATATTTACTGTCAAATGTTTCATATCATAGTTTAGCTTTTAGCGGGATGTCACTCCCAATACAAAATACTACAGTAAAACCAGTCAAACTGCTTTGCTACATGCAAACAATCTCGTTGAAAATCGTTATTAAGTTCAATTTATATGGCTTAACTGATCATCGATTAGCTCAGTTCGTGCAATTAAACATTTGAGTTTGCAATCTGGAATTGAACTGATAGTTATATTAAGCAAGGAGATTTAAACCTACTAGTTACTAACTTGTGCTATGTTTAAAATTGACTGTTTTATCATTTAGCAAGGAGACAACGCAAGGCTGCCATAACGTGTACTGTGGTTGGTCAAAGTAAACGCGCGCGATGACTGATGAGTTTATACAATGTATTACAGTGTATTACAATGTATTACAATGTATCACAATGTATCACAAAGGATCACAATGTATTACAATGATTCACACCGTATCACACCGTATCACAGTGTATTACAATGTATCACACTGTATCACAATGTACCACAAAGTATCACAATGTATTTCAATGTATCACAGTGTATTTCAATGCATCCTAATTACTTCCGTAAGAACCCCAGGTAAGATTACGCAACTTGGCAAAGTGGCTTTCATACCGAACCCCTCCCCCTCAACTCACCCATCCCAGGGAATTTTCTGTCTTCAAGTTGGCTTCCAATCACCCTCCCTTTGAAAATGAGCTTGCTAAAGAGTAATATTTTCAATTTGAATACATACTTGAGTCTCCGATGATAAATGTCCTTCTTATGAGTTTGTGGTTTGGAGCCAGTTGACCACCACTGCTACCCGTGAGTTGACCGATAAAAGATTCAACAATTTTCGACTCTGTGACTGGATTTTTGAAATTGATGACGAGGGTCAGGAGGGCGGTATCATCATCTGACATTTCAGTGATGTCAAGGATAACCACATCAGCAAACGTTGATGATAATGAAGACTTTTGGAATGCTCCTTCAATCTGAACGGGGAAAAAAAATTGAATTCTGTAAATTTATCCACATGTTCATGTTTAATGTAAACGTTAACAAAGCCTTTTATTTGATCTGAGAGCAATGTCGTCAAGCTGGAAGTGGCTGATTTTGAGTAGTAATCAAGTTTCATTTGGGCGGTGTGTTTTATCAAAGCGCATCCAATGGAGGGGAGCTTGGGGGGCCCTACTGATCCTCTCCATGGTGATGCTAATAATAGTGGCTGCTTGCATAGCGCTAAAATCCGTCTCTCGCTATAAACGTTCATGGCACTGCTCAACTATTGCCATCCCTGGTCACTGGGCCATTTATTTCATTCCATAAACCATCTCATCCCCTTTGAGAGTATATAGCCTGTGCTGCGAAGTATGTAACGCACGAAGCTAAACCAATCACAAGAACCACCTCAGCCCTCACAGGTACCCTTTTACCCCTGGTTGAAGAGAAACAGTTAAAGTGTCAAGCTCAAGGAGAACCCACACCCCCGATTACTTAGCCACCACAACTTGAGTCCGACGCAATGAACCGCTCGCCCACGACACGCAAAGACATTGGACCTGCCGAAGCTTGCTTTCTCCCCAAAAGGTCCATACTTATGTCACGGCCAGGTGTACATAAAATAACACCCCCGTTCAATTTTGGTTAATTCCTGTTTTGCGTAGCGCCCCCTACGTTCTCATTTGTATTTCCCGCCGTTAGCGTCATTCTGAAATTGGCCGAACTATCATCAACATCTCTGTTCACCCAATTTACAGGTATGATTCTTATTTATTTTGTTGTATCTTTATGCATCATTTCTTAAACTTTCAAGTCTTACCTATTTATTAATAGAATGCATGAGAATTGATTGTTTCTTTAAATCAACATATATTTGTGCTATTTAGTGTACTTTTAATCAATGTTCTTTTGGAAAAACATGAGATATGTGGTTCGCCAAGATGGCGACCGGGATTTAGTTTTATTTATTTTTCATTTAATATATTTGTAATTATTGTTTAACTATTATTGTTTAACAATTTTCGTTTAACTGTTATTGTTTAACTATTTTGCTTAATGTTAGCGTCATTCTGAAATTGGCCGAACTATCATCAACATCTCTGTTCACCCAATTTACAGATTCTGATCCGTCAATAAACTATCATTCAAGAGATCTGCAAATCCAGTTTCCCCGTGCCTTATTAAACAGTGACTTCTAACAACATCTCTATGGTCACACTTATAAGGTATTGAAGGGGGATGAGTGCTGGCACATTTGGTTTAGCTAGTGTTTTATACATTTTTTTTAATTATTTTTTATTACTATTTAATTTTCGAAAGAAAATTTATTTTCTGGGCCACTGCAGCTGCAGCCTTGATTACTTTTGCAACCTGTTAGTTAAGCGTGTGTGCAGATGAATTTCGCTTTTACGGAGTGGCTTCTTGGCACAGTTATCTATTGCAAGTAATTTTTAAACGCAGATAAAGGAAG
The DNA here is from genome assembly GCA_911728455.2 of Marthasterias glacialis. Lineage (NCBI taxonomy): Eukaryota > Metazoa > Echinodermata > Asteroidea > Forcipulatida > Asteriidae > Marthasterias > Marthasterias glacialis. The sequence continues at coordinate 11,998,739 of OU452239.1, read as the reverse complement.
GACCAGTATTAAAATCAGTATGAACGTGCAATTGCGCATTACATCTCCATCTTTTGCTTTCGAAAGAAATACACTTTTGCCTACACACATTGTTCTGCTACAATAAACACACAACGTTTACTAACGGGTAAGCAGCTTCCCCAAATTGGGCCTGGTTGTCATAAAGGGACAATATAGGGACGTGTCAATACTTACTGCGTCCTTTAGTGCTGTGCGGTACGTCGCAAATTTGTTGGAGAGACTGAAAAGAAGACTGCCAACCATATCCCCGTCGATAGTTTCAAAGACAGCAGACGCATTGTAGGAATTGCCCGCTATTGATTGGACAAAAAACATCATTTTTTTTGGCTTGCCTTTATACAAACCCTTCCTCCTACTTACTTTTCAGCATCATCTACTGTTATTTTGGCTGGTAGAAACACATAACATTACTCTTGCCTTTCTTAACATTATTTTGAAACGCAACTTTGGAAGAGAAGGTCCGATTTGTTTGTTTGTTTGTTTGTTTGTTTGTTTGTTTGTTTGTTGGGTTGTTTGTTTGTTTGTTTGTTTGTTTGTTTGTTTGTTTGTTTGTTTGTTTGTTTGTTTGTTTGTTTGTTTGTTTGTTTGTTTGTTTGTTTGTTTGTTTGTTTGTTTGTTTGTTTGTTTGTTTGTTTGTTTGTTTGTTTGTTTGTTTGTTTGTTTGTTTGTTTGTTTGTTTGTTTGTTTGTTTGTTTGTTTGTTTGTTTGTTTGTTTTTTTGAAAGATTGGACAGTAATTTTTGTAGTCCTACAGCCTAACATGTAGTTGTAGTTATTAATGTAGTGGGGTAAGGTCCTCTAAGAGTTAATTAAAACTCTTGCAAATGAACAAATTAATATCAAAAGCTTTATTGAAAACCACATCAATGAGAAAAACAAGAGGAATCTGATGATAATGTGACCAAGAAAAGCATTCAATATAATTTTAACAATAATATAAAAAGGAAAACCCAGAGGGCAAACGGAGAAGGCTTTTGATAGGAGGAAAAGGGACCATCTATATTGTCACTTTGTATTCAGGCAATATCAAAACTGGCTACACCGTGAAAATCGTTCAAAGACGAACAACAAAATACCTTACCCGTGCACGTGGAGCTGGCGACATCTCTAAAGAATCCATTACGGCAGGTACATTCAAAACTACCAGGAAGATTAACACATTCTGCATTGTTTGTAGACGCACAGGGGGTACCTCTCTCACATTCGTTGATATCTTAGAGTAAATTCATTAACAAAAATTCTTCGGCAAAGTGTAAATAAAATAGTTAAAACTTGAATAATAAAGGGTATAGTCAAGTGTAAAGCGCCACCAAGAGTTTATTAGGGAAGGGGGTATGGTTTTCAAAGAAGACAGTCGATTGTTCGGGCCTACCATTGTTCATCATTACCCAACACATAGAGAACATTTCCTACAAAGATAACTTTAAAAATTAATGTTCTCAAAATCAACGGCCATTATTGTACTTCATTTAATGAAACTTAATCTTTAAAATTTTGATTGCTATGATTTAGCATTAGTCATTTTTAAAAGTGTTTAGTGAACAATTTTTCCAATGATACATCGTGACGAATAGACTATCTGTAAATTTTGGGTGGCGCACTTAAATTAACAAAGAAAAATCCCCCTGTCTTTCAGAAGATGAAAAGCTTTGTCGCTGATTATTTTTGGCGAAGTCTAAAGAAAGCATAATACGTTATTTATATCAAATTACTGTAATCACAACTGACCTTCAGTCACTGGATTCGGGGGATGCAAAACTGTCTTTCAAATATCGCTCAATTTTGATCACCATTTTTTCTTTCTTTTTAGTATTATTTTTTTTATCTATATATTTCTCTTACCAATACACTGATCCGCGCCATTCGTCTTTTCGAAGCCTTGCAAACATGTACAATTGTAGCTACCGACTGTATTGTTGCACTTTGAAACAGAAGTATCGCATGAATCCAGACTGAGTGAACATTCGTCAACATCTGTCAACATGGAAAGAGAGAGTGCCGCACAATCATTCACTTTGACGAAGATAATGTTTAAATAATATGGACAGGTTGAGTGATAACAACAATTGAGGTTTTTACTTTTGATGAGTAAAACACTGAAAACATACTCTACACACGAAATAATGATATACTTGCAATGTCGCCATGTGGCTTAGCATCTATCTTAAGTATTGGTAACTGATTTGTACTTGACGTTTTGAGCAGAAGTGGTAACTGATTTGTACTTTTCATTGTCAAGATTTGTACGTCATTGTCAAGAAGACAACCAGAGCAAACTGGTTGAAAGGTCGGGTACAAAACCAATACTTCTCAGAGTAATCACTACTCAAAAGAGACCTTATTCTTCACGGTGTTACCACTGCGTTTGGACTTCGTCCTTGTCTGTTTCTAACAGGTATATATTTGAAAAACGTGTAAAAAAACGGGATTTCATCTACAAGTAATGAGCTTACCATTGTGTTGTCGGACGTAAACACATCAAGTTGTAAGTCGATAAAAAACTTTTTTTTTTCGTATTTAAACATCAAGTCGAAAGTAATTTACGCGTAGATTAAAGGAAATGTCTTTACCTTCGCATTGCCGACCCCCAGGACTACCAACATCTGCACTATAACCATCCAGGCATGTACAGTAATAGCTTCCATCATTGTTAGTGCACTCAGATCGGTCCACTGGACATTCATTTGTCCCATTCGTGCACTCATTTATATCTGAAAATGTACAAACATAACTAACAATTAGCAATGCACAAAAGCAAAATCACATGTGGTGAAAAATGTTCCTTTTGTACATGATAAAACAAGACAGCTATTGTCATAGTTGGAGAGCTCCGCTGCCTTGCATGTAGATTGTGTTTTCATGTAAAACGGCATGCATCTAAGTTCCTTCAACATCTTCTCTTCACTTTGTATGTACAGACTCTTTTATGCAATATGCCCATCACAAGACCCAAAGGCCACTCGAGGTGTGGGCTACTTTTTGAAGGGCTGGAAACCTGCCCAATGCGCGGAAACAAAACATGCCGAGATATATCCGGAGTAAATGAATCCATTGCGAGACAAACCTAACTGCCTCTTCCGCTATTTGAAGCAATTATAGCTAATTGTCTTGCTCAAAGACACAGTGTCATGACCTGGACTAGAGACCACAGTCCTGGTGAGTTAGCCATGGATTCAGCTTACGGGTGGGTTGGAATGCAAGTCCTTTTTGAGGGTTCCTTGGTTTGATAAAAAAAAAAGTTATAACGAATAATTAGAATAATACTTTATGGTGACAGTTTAAACTGTTTGATATCCACGTCATCTACCTTTCTGCATCCATTTTGTGCAGTGACACTTTGTAAAGGGTTGAGATCTATTTGCAAGTGATTATGGCAAAATGACTGGTTCCTTATTCATGCATAATGACATCCATGATTTATTACGGAAGGGAAATAATATTTATTGTCAGTACTTTGGGGATTACCTTCGCAGATTGTTCCATTTTTTTGGTACCCACTGTTGCAGGTACATTGGTAGCTACCATCAGTGTCCATACACGATGCAAACTTATGGCAGACATCTGGGTTATCCTGACATTCGTCGATGTTCACACATGACGTCAAACCGTCACCACGGTAACCAGCGTCACACGCACATCGGTAACTTCCCTCTGTGTCAGTACATGTACTGTTAGTAGCACACGGTCTATCTAAAGAATTGCACTCGTCAATATCTGGAAGCAAACAAATGAAGCTTTGATAATACGACAATAACTCAGACAATATTTCTTGCAAGTTTGATGTCCAATGCAAAATATAATCAGGAGGTTTTCGGACCACAGCTGCCACGATATCTTGATGTGATTTTTAAACTTTCTTTGTGCTATAAAATACATTACCTGATAGGCAGTAATGTCTTTTTTAACAAGTGCATTTTACAAAGCATTTTTTTTTTAGGGAAAATTTCACGGAATTATTAGCTGTTGTAAATCTCTAACCGAAATTAAAATGCGCAAAAGTTCCATAAGGTGAAGTAATCGAATAATTAATGAACTTTGGTATAAATGCACAAAGGCAAAATCACAACACAAAACACACACTGTGTACAAGAAGAAAAATAAATTGTATAAAAGGTAACTTGTGATATGTTTTAAACGGGAGATAAGGTAATATGATTCGGCTAGTTTAACCACAAATACAAGAGACATTATAGAAAGATGTGTTAAAATCAGCGGCGCAACTGGAGTAAAATTTTAGTGGGTGCACCATTTTTTTTCTAGAGGGGCACGTTTGGCCAATCTTATATATGTTATGCCGATTACTATATTTTATAAAATAATCTGTCGAGGTTAAATACAACGCATGTAAATGATACAAAAAGAATAGTTGAAAAATAAAAATGAAATTACTACTGAAATTCTTATAAAACGTAACATTTCAATCTCAAAAGTCCAGTTTTCAAATCCATCGCCCCGTGAGGTTTTTTTTAAATTTTTTTATGGAAGTCGCCAGACACACAAGGCCAGTAAGCCACTCGAGGTGTGGGCTACAAATCAACTGTTTTATCCAGGGGCCATTGCCACCTACTCCTGTGGCTGAAACAGGGTAACCCCCTTTACAATCCGTAAGGATGTAGGCTTAGGTATCATCTATCAGAAGCCTGGCTGGTAGAGCAGAAGGCTCTACCTCCCCAACTTTTTACGGAGCAATTATGGTTAAGTGCCTTGCTCAAGGACACAAGTGTCATGACCGGGACTCGAACCGACACTCCGATGACTCAGCCACCGGAGCTTGAGTCCGACGCACTAACCACTCGGCCACTGGTTAGAATACAGAAGAATAAAACTGTGTGTCTATCGTTTTGTTTAAAATAAGCAATTTTGCGAATTTCAAAGAAATTGTTTCGGATCATTATTCTTTCCAGGACGCAAAAACATGTTTTCTATTTAGAGGGTGACTCTACCCAACACATAGACGCTTGTACCTTCACAGTGTGTGCCGTTTCCTGTATATCCGGTAGTGCAGTTACACTGATAAGAACCTTCCGTATTGATGCACATTGCATTAGAGTCACAGTTTGCATATGATGCATGGCTTGTCGGAAGACTACATTCGTTGATGTCTGGGGAGAAAGGACAATGCGTGAAAATTTTACCAATCAGCAAAGAAAAAAAAAAAAGAGAAAAACAAAACTGTTTAATGTGGCAGAGAAGACAAAACGATGTCTACATATTATCTTGTTTTTGAAAATACTCAATATATATATATTTTTTGGGGGGTAAAAGCAATTTTGATGTTTTTTTTTTGAAAAAAAAAAAAAAAAAAAAAAAAAACTCTTTGTAATCCGCGTGTTTTTGTGCACCCCCTCCCCACATGTATGGGACGGTTGGTGATCGGAATGTCATACAGCCCCATATAGATATATAAATCAAAGCGCAGGAAGATCTATGGATATTCTGGAAGTCAATGATAAATGTTTCTACCTGAGCAGCTCCGTAAGTCACTGTTGATTGTGAAGCCTTCTTTACACAAGCATTCGTAGCTACCAGCGGTGTTATTGCACAACGAGTTCTCACCACATCCGTGGATTCCTTTTGTGCATTCGTTGATATCTGCAAATGAAGACAAATTATACAATATTTTTGATATGGAATTGTTGATTAACAGTTGCCGGGACAGCTAATAGAAGTAATAAAAAACATCTTGACGAAAATAAAACCTAGTCCGACTGCTATGTCGGAACTGCTAAAAAAAACATTGACGACCAATTACGAACCTTCACACGTGTCATTGCCCATGTAACCTGAGAAACATGCGCACGTTTCGTTGTTTGTTGAAGGCAACACGTAGCAGTCTCCATTGGTGCATTTTTTCGCGAGGCAAACCATGTTGGCTGCAAAAATGAATAAAACATTTGCAATTGTCTCAGACTAGTTTTAAAAAGGCTGTTATGTAAAACAATTATACAATAATAAACCAAATATGTTTAACAAAATTATATCCATTGTTCTTTTAATTTGTTTTTTAAATAAATCATTTTATTTTATTACAGAAAAACTGTTGTTTTAGAAGAAATGGTAGCCCAAATGAAACCAATAAAACTTTGTTTTTCTTTAATGATCTACCCACGCCGTTTTGATTTTAAAATCAAAATTAAAATAAACAAAATAGCGATTTAAAGATCCTTAGAAATGGCAAATTTGTAAAAGGAAACCAAACTTTGTGCTTGCTCTCTAAATGAAAAATGAGTGAAAAACGCTTGTTTTGTCCGCCATACCACTCTTGCAAAGAGCCATATAGCGGACAACCCTTTTGAGATGTGAAAGACGAGTATTTTCAACATGAGTTAGGGAGAAGCTCACTCCATTTTCACTTATAGAGTAATGCACAGTGACGTTCACTCTCAAAAGAGCTAAACATGACACAACTGGGGCTAGAGAGTAAAATTTGAACTTTTTTACGTTTATAAAGTGATAACCAACTGAGTCATGACTCACCTTTGCATGTGCCGCCATCCTCCATGAATCCCTCAAAGCAGGTGCACGTAAACCCTCCATCCGTATCGTTACATTTTTGTTTGCAGTCATGCGTCCCCAGTTCACATTCATTAACGTCTAATATGTTTTTTAAAAAGTGTTGATTTAAGTCAGAAACATTTCCTTTAGTCCAAACGTAAAGCTTCCGTCTAACTTTAATTATTCCAAACAAAGAATTGTTTTGTTTACACAATTAGAATTTGATTCTGACAACAATTCATTACAGTTCGATTCAGTAATGGTTAAATTTAAAAATCGCGACATCTGCCAATTTGAAAGTAAATTTACAATGAAATGTTTGATGGAACAACAAAGTGTGTACATAACAATAATATGTGTGAAAATAGGCTTCAAATTCATGCCAGACACAGTTCGAAGCTGTAAAATAATAAACATGGAATACACTACATAAAAAAAAAAAATCAAATGTACTTACTTGTACAGGATAAACCATTCCCTGTATATCCGGCATTACATGAGCAAGTGAATGAACCTTGTGTGTCCATGCACGTGGCTCTCAAGTGACAGGGTGGTGTCTGCTGGGTACATTCATTAATATTAGTGCAGACAGTGCCGTTACCAGACCAGCCGCTATTACAAGTACAAGTGTATGTTCCCACAGTGTTTTCACAAGTTGCTTGCTTGTGACAGTCGTGTAGATTTCTAGTACACTCATTTACATCTATTGTTAACGATAAAAATTAACATAGGAAGTAATAAAACGCCAATAAATACAAAGCAAATACAAGAAACGTAGATGAAGAGGTACCGGTAAGCGTATGCATTTTTTATTGTTTTTTATTTATCTTATTATTTTTTTTTTTAGGTTGTGATAGATCATTCCAGAGCTTTGGAGCCGAGGTTAAAATGACCATCTCCATAGCGTACTTTTGGGTTACTGAGTCATGGTTTGACAGGTCGTTGTGTCTGCGGAATAAGGACGTGACTGAAGTGTGACCGGCATGACGTCGTAAGCAATTAATGCCAACAATTGTGTTCCAAGAAAACTGAGCGTGAAAGTATTGTTGTTCTACTGTCATTAATGAGTCATTGCAAAAAAAAAAAAAAATCATTTCGACCTTCCGACCTTCTTGCGGGCACCCAACGATTAGATAGCATGGACATAATCAGTTAGGATTAAGTGCCATTCCTAACAGTCAAAGATGTTACTGGGAATCTGGCTCCATCATTGGTTTAAAGACAGGCAGTATAACAATAGAGTTGATCAAGTTTGTGGGTAACGCACCAATGTTCCGACTTCCGTATGTTCCGATACACAAATATTTCGACACCCCTTATGTATTTTTTTCTGATTCTAGTCCTAACCCTAACCCAAACCCTGACCCCTAGCCTAACCCTTATCCTAACCCTAACCCCAACCATTGCCCTAAACCTAACTCTAACACTCGCATGTAGATCATGAGGGGTTATCTTAACATAGGGTTGGCGGAGCATGAAGCAGCCACTGAGTTGGTGTGCAGGAAAAAAAAATAGACGATCCATTAAGCCCCGCCTACTAACATATTGACCAATCACAGCCTTGACAATGCCACTGAAAGTCCGACAAAAGTTTGACACGTTAAAATCACGTAAGACAAGTATTAAACAAACCGCCGCCATTGTTCTGACACACAAATGCACCAACGTTTGATTTTTTTTTTCTTTTTTTTTTCGTATTTTCTGGTGGTGTAAATCCCACGGCAGTGGTACCTGTACAGTCGTGTAAAAGTGGTTTGTTAGTGTTCGTGTCTGCATTGGTCTTTGGACTCAAGGCACTGCTCAGAAGTCCACGAAACTAAATCCACCGTTCACACAAACCGCGTTATGTACCGATACGTTTGTTTATCCGATACGTGTGTGTGGCTGACAACCGAACCACCACTGCGATGGTGGCAAGAAAGTCACACCATGTATTGTTGCTAGGCAGTTGCTATGGTAGGCGGGGCTTAAATTGGATCGGTCTATTGAGATAATATGGCATTCTAAATGTCTAAATGAATACGAAAAACCAGCAATTTGCAAAACTGAACTCTTGCATTTCAGGAAAAGACTCTTGAAGAAAAATAATAAATAAAAATAACTTACAAGTTAAGAGAACCACGAACTAACCTTCACACGTTCTTCCATCCCCTTCGTAGCCTTGGTTGCAGGAACACCTAAATGAACCTTCTGTGTTATCACACTCAGCATTGGTGTCACATGTGTCATTCCGATCACATTCATTGATATCTACAAAGAGCATTGTTAGTAACACAAATTACAATTATTATTTTGTTAAATAAAGTAGTGGTTTATACTGATGGCTGCAGAGAAACAAATGTTACTACATCTATCTTAGATGTTTATCAATTGTGAGTGAGGGATTAACAAAAACTAAAACAAACAAACAACCCAACAAACAAACAAACAAACAAACAACCCAACAAACAAACAAGCTCAGCCCAACAGACAAACAGACCAATAGACACACAGACAAACAAACAAACACACAACCCAACAAACAAACAAACAACCAAACAATCAAACAAACAATTTCGGTACCGGAAAAAAAGGTGTTTTTACAATCTGAAATCTAAGGTCAAGCTAAGTAAGTCATGCTACCTGTGCATATTGTCCCATCTCCAAAAAAGTCCACAAATCCATCACGGCAGTTGCAACTGAATGAACCGTTCCTGTTGACACAGCTGGCATCACTGGAGCAGTTGTCAGTCTTAAGCTCACACTCATTTATGTCTTAGTCAATGAAAAAATGGGGAACAATAACTTGGCAACTAAGATGTTACACATTAATTCTCAATGGATGTGCAAGATAATGAATTATACAGTGTTTATTATGTGTCATTAAGGGCTCTCAACTCGCTTTACTACAATACACCGATCCATTAAGCCCCGCCCATTTCTCATTGACCAATCAAAAGTGTGACATCTGATCACCATTTCAGCCGTTTGGTGATCTTTGCACTAATGGTGATCAGCTTTCACGGCTGTTATTGGTCAACTCGTAAGGAGACGGGGCTTAATGGATCGGTCTATTATCCTTGGCCGTATGACCCTACGGTTCATCAAAGAATATATACTCTTTAGCAGTGTGCAGCACCGGGAGCCAAATGGGTGCACAGTTTTCTAATCATTCACATCAATAATCTCTAATTGGAGTTCCCATTACTCATATACTAAGTGAGCGAACATACTTGACAAAAATATTTCATTTAGTTTCGCTATAGGAGAAAGGGCACCTACACAGGTAAGAATCACCAAAATTCACCGAAGCTTTCTTTGTGCACCGCTGATAAAGGGATATGACGCTCGAAATAGTTCTAAAACTTCTTGTAGCACTTTGTCGGCTTGTACCTACCTATACACCTCCTGTCATCGATGTGCAAATAATATCCAGATCGGCAGCTGCAGTTGTAATCCATGAGCAGATTTTCGCACAGTTGATCACAGCCCTTTCCACCCTCACTCGCTGTTTGATTTTTGTAGAGTTCACATTCGTCGATATCTACAAGTAGAACATTTAGAGAGAGTTTACAGTTGATCAGTTTACAGTTTCCAGTTAGTATTCAGCAATCTTCAAGAAAGGTCGTTGGTGACGAGATTTACGAGCAATACTTTCTTTCCTTTTCTGTTCAATGAGAGTTTCTTTGTTTTATTTGTGTTTTCGTTAAATTCATCTCACTAAAAAAATGTGTTTGTTTCCTAAGAACTAGTCAGAGCAGTGTTCATTCGAGAAGACCTAATTCTGCCCATAAATACACCAGCATTTTATTAAACACTCTCCGGACTAGACCGCTCGGCCACGGCACTCCACTGAGAACTGAAAATGAGTATGGAAGGAGGGTTAAGCCAGGGCTTGTAAAGAACAACGTCGGACGAACTTGTACAATTTATGTACAGATAGCATAATTATAACTGGAATGGGTAGTACACGACAAAAAATCAGCAAACCTTGGCACATGCTCCCGTCACCCTCTAAGCCCTCAGGGCATGGTCCACATGTGCGGTTCAACGACGGCGGGTCTTCATCAAAACAACTGACTCCAGTGAAACAGGGACTGTCTTCACAAGCATCGAAGTTCAATTCGCAGAACTCACCAGACCAACCAGGCATACATTCACAAAGCACCACCTAAACAATGTTTCAAAACAATACAACTTTAAAAAAATAAGCATTTGGTTAAGATGGTTTGCTTTTAATAATGGGCTGTTTTTTTTAAGTACTTATAATGCATGGCCTCTAACGTTTCTAACGTTTCTAATTCCACCTTCCACGTTTCGGATATAGGTATAGTTTCCATCATAACAACCGTGATTAAATTTATTTTTATTTATTTATTTATTTATTTATTTATTTATTTATTTTATTGTTGGCCACAAGGTTCCCTCCGTGACCATGGGAAATAATTGCACCAAGCAGTAATGCCCGCCTGTTCACATATACAGGACTTTAAGATGCATAAATCATTTTAAATTCCTTATCAAATCAAAGTCGTGGCACTACATAACCATTAACGCTGACTAAATTATCTCCCAAAGTTTTTCTATCACCCAATAAAAAATAATAATAAAAAGCAAGCAGGTGCTGCCAGTAGGCATACACATGAGTGTTACCATTTGGTGCAATTTACCTGGATATCTAGCTAGTCTTTGTTCGTCACGATGACGCATGTTCAATGTGTATTCTAAAAATATAATGCCGGCTTTGAGCCAAGACTGTCCCAGTGGGGAACATTAACTCACCCCAAAATTGTCTTCCTGGATGTTTGTGTCATCAACATATTCATCAAAAGTACATCCCCCGTTGTTCCTGCAGTCGCAGAGGTTGACAATAGGCTCCATTGTTGCATTCGAAGTTTGGTCTGATACCAAGAAACCAATGCTGACCTTTGACTTGTCCTTAGGTGTCCACGTGAACAAACCTACCACAAACCGATGCAATACCTTTTAATCTTATACATTTCAAACTGTCCAATGCAGTCGTCGGGTTACACACTTAATTTCCACGAGAAACAATGTCTAGGGGTTTGGGTTTCGAATTCGACATAGCTGGTTGGTTATTTTTCACTTGACTCGGATCGGGAAAAAACAGACTATGCAGTACTTATCACATGCCCGTCTAAGGTCGTATCTAAATTGGCGGTGTCGGCTACGGCTGTTGCTAGGGGTGTATGCTTATGTTTTATCCCCAACTGTGGAACTCTTTGCATTACCTTTTGTTGTTGTTATTATTTGTATTATTATTATATTTTTTTTCATTATTATTATTATTTTTTAAATAAAACACCAGTTGCGTGGTTCCCTGGGGATTTTTTTATCAACTTGCGACTCATTTTCGCAGCTTTACTGACCTTCAGCTGATATTGATGCGTTTTCAACGGTGTCATCTAGCAACCCATACATGATAGCATCCCCGTCTTGGTCGAACGCTTCAATCTGCAGAGTGAACGTCTCACCCACAGTGACGTTGATAGATTCGACGAGCGTAACGTTTGGTGGGAAATTGGCTGTGGGTAAAGAATGTTTAAATATAAATATAAACTCGGGATAAGCGAAGAAAATGTAGCTGTGTTACAAACAGTTAACATATTTCGATGTAGTTTGGGTGTTTATTCCCAAACTACATACGTATGAAATGTTCCTCTAAAAAATAGCATGTAACGTTCTTCCGTTATAATTGTGAATTACTTTGACTAGGTTTGTTTTACATGAAAAGTCACTAAAACTCCCCTCTCATTTGTTTTAGTATTTGTTTTTCTCTGTTACCGAATTCCATGTATTTACGTATTCACGAACACAACACAACATTACAGTAGTAAAAATAGCCATTAATCTTATAGTTTATGTTTTTTGTTTGTTTGTTTGTTTGTTTGTTTGTTTGTTTGTTTGTTTGTTTGTTTGTTTGTTTGTTTGTTTGTTTGTTTGTTTGTTTGTTTGTTTGTTTGTTTGTTTGTTTGTTTGTTTGTTTGTTTGTTTGTTTGTTTGTTTGTTGGTGTGTTTGTTTGTTTGTTGGTTTGTTTGTTTGTTTGTTTGTTTGTTTGTTGGTTTGTTTGTTTGTTTGTTTGTTTGTTTGTTTGTTTGTTTGTTTGTTTGTTTGTTTGTTTGTTTGTTTGTTTGTTTGTTTGTTTGTTTGTTTGTTTGTTTGTTTGTTTGTTTGTTTGTTTGTTTGTTTGTTTGTTTGTTTGTTTGTTTGTTTGTTTGTTTGTTTGTTTGTTTGTTTGTTTGTTTGTTTGTTTGTTTGTTTGTTTGTTTGTTTGTTTGTTTGTTTGTTTGTTTGTTTGTTTGTTTGTTTGTTTGTTTGTTTGTTTGTTTGTTTGTTTGTTTGTTTGTTTGTTTGTTTGTTTGTTTGTTTGTTTGTTTGTTTGTTTGTTTGTTTGTTTGTTTGTTTGTTTGTTTGTTTGTTTGTTTGTTTGTTTGTTTGTTTGTTTGTTTGTTGGGTTGTTTGTTTGTTTGTTTGTTTGTTTGTTTGTTTGTTTGTTTGTTTGTTTGTTTGTTTGTTTGTTTGTTTGTTTGTTTGTTTGTTTGTTTGTTTGTTTGTTTGTTTGTTTGTTTGTTTGTTTGTTTGTTTGTTTGTTTGTTTGTTTGTTTGTTTGTTTGTTTGTTTGTTTGTTTGTTTGTTTGTTTGTTTGTTTGTTTGTTTGTTTGTTTGTTTGTTTGTTTGTTTGTTTGTTTGTTTGTTTGTTTGTTTGTTTGTTTGTTTGTTTGTTTGTTTGTTTGTTTGTTTGTTTGTTTGTTTGTTTGTTTGTTTGTTTGTTTGTTTGTTTGTTTGTTTGTTTGTTTGTTTGTTTGTTTGTTTTTTGTGTGTGTTGACATAATAGTCTACTGAATATTACTTTTAACTAACAGCATGCCATGATTCATTGTGTCATTGAACATAGTAATGTTGCTTAATTGAAAAGAATTGTCTTTGAACACCACGACAAGGGATAAGTTTATTCACTATCATACGTTTTATATGGACTGGCAATGAGGTCACTAGTGCACGTCTATGCGCCCTAAGGGAAATAGGACCGTCTTCTGGTCACTCACAGGCCCGAGGGGATATACGTGCATAAGTGAACAATTATACCAGTCCATGTGTGTTTTATAACACACATCAGTCACACAATAAAAATTATATCTCTATCTCTCTCTCTATAAATATATACATATATTTTTTAGATGAACTGTTTTAATTCAACAATTAACCCGTGAGCATTTCAACCATGAGCAATTCAACAAATAAAGGAACGCTTTTAAATTCCCTAAATTCAGATTTTTAGTTGCTGCTTACTGTTCACACAATGAGAAGGCGCTGTAAGCAGTAACAAATGTTGTAAGTAAGTGCTCCTTTCGGGAACTGTGTCTTTCAAATCAGTTCACGGTGCCGCAAATTTCATTGACTAGCCTATTTGTTGACCTCACGTGACCGTGTTTCAGCGACCCAGAACACACAACCAGCATGAGGTGTGCTATAACATTACATGTTGTCATTGCCTGCAGAGGGACTTACAGGTAGTTCACGTGAAAAAAAAAATGAATGACAGATCACGGCTTAGCAATTTTTAACAATAAAAACCAATTGAATACTTACTGGCAGATTTAATATTCTCTGTGAGTACTTCGCTCACAGACAACGTCCCTTTACCAATTTCTTCATTGGCAGTGGCCAGTGTATCAAAAAGACACATTTTATTTTCTCCACATATAGTCCTTGCCGATTCCAGCACCGCTGTTTCTGCGCCACTTATCAAGTCCTCGAGGAATTTTGGGGTGAACTGAAGATCATTCATCGAAGTCCAATTGTCAGGTGCGATGTAATAGAACAGCGAATCGGCTTCAGTTACGCGCCCTTATCGAAGAAAAAACACACACAAACAATACAATAATAACGTAATAAAACATATTATGAACATAAATGTTTCCTTTTCTGTCCGCTGTACAGGGTATAAGTTGACCTGGAGATTAGCACACATGGGTCAAACTCAATTGCAAGTCAGGCCCCCGATTTGCGAGCTAACTCGACCCGTACACTCAAAATTAAAAAACAAAAACAATGCTGTCCCGGACTACATTGTGCTTATGAACCGGTTCACCTCCCTGGGTATCAAGCGGCCTTTTTTAGTACTACTATAAAAAGGCAGATTGTTTACAAAATAGCGACATTGAATGTTTTAGAGCATTGTTTTGCACTGGCCGAACTTCCAGGCAGACAAAAATATGCCATAAGTGGCACACCATTGCAGTTTCTACATAAAATAAGTGCTAACACTAGCAGTTGACATCTGATGTAAACTTGATCTCCAAGTGAAGCTCAATTAATATTAAGTGAGAATCAAATATATATAAATAAAAACAAATATATATATATATTATTTTGTAGTTCACCCCCTTCGAATAATTATTATTAATATCGATATTTTATGTTTGATCTACCTTTACCTTTTTTTTTATTTGTGTACAATTCAGCCTTTTGTCTTTTTTTTTGTTTTTGTTTTTAATAATTATATGTCAAATAAAGATACACTTACATGTTTCACCGAACTTGTAGTAATCTGCCTCAGTAAATTCCCCTGCCGGCCCCGTAGGTGTGACCATTGTTCCGTTGCGTTGCATTGCTTCGTTTGTCTTATCATCGTCCCAAACACCTTACATAAACATCAATAGTTTCTCAGATAAAAAGAGTGCATTAAATTTCAACATCAAAATATCGGTTATGAATTTCACGGTGTCGTTATACCGTTTTGCTTTAAATTCAGACAGCGATGTGTGAAGCAACAATAGTAATCCACCGCTGATGTTAACTGATCTGTTTTTTTTTTTTTTTTTTTTTTTTTTTTGGTTTGTTAGTTTGTTTTTTTAAACTTAATAACATATGCAATAACGACAAAAATTGATATAATTGACAACTGATATAACCAGCCACAAATAAATTTCAAACTAATTATTAGAAGATACATCTGGAAGATAAGATACATTAGAAGATAAGTCTTGAAAATAAATATATATATATATGTTTTACCCATTAATCCCTTAGTTCTGTTTTGATAGTCAGAATCCAATTGCACAGTTACGTCAGCAAAACCGTCACCAACACTGATTGAAAACTGGACACCATTTTCATAAACAGCACTGACTTTGGGCGGGTTCTCCTCCATTGACACGGTGAAATTACCTATGAGTAATCCTGCATAACAGCATACGGCAAATCAAGAAAATAATTCATGTTAGTTATACTCCCCAGGGATTGAGAAAGAATACAGGTATGTTTCTGGCCCAATGACCAAGAGACAAATGTAAAGCGCATTGAGACGTTATTGCGAAATGTGCTATATAAGAACTAGTTCTTACTATTATTATTGTAGTTGTTATTGTTGTTGTTGTTGTTGCTGTCGCTGTCGCTGTCGCTGGCGCTGGCGCTGGCGCTGTCGCTGCTGTTGTTGTTGTTGTTGTTATTATTGTTTTTATTATTATTATTATAATTATTATTACCTGATTGCGTTGGTTTTCCCTATTGGGGGTTTTCCTCCCACATCTAAAACTGACATTTCTTCAACATTTTCTTTACACACGTTTTTTTTTAGGCCTCAGGTCACAGTGCAAGTCACTTTTTAGGGTCCCTTTGTTACATTACTAGAAAGATATACTACTAATTAAACTAGTATTATTGAATTAGCAATCTTACCCTCTGCAGTTGGTGTTACTACATTACCATTTACTGTTGTTATCAGACCATTCGCTGTCTCGTTCAATTTGATTTCAATCTAAAACACAAATCATTGCAGGAACAGAGTAAATTACAACAGCCTTTAAAAGAGGGATGTTGTTGCTGAAAGGCCTGTGACTACAGAACTCGAACTTCATTTCAGAGGTCGGCTCCCGGTGAGGACACACGTGTCTTGGGCACATTTGGTCAGCCAAAATGCTCTGGCAGCATGTTTATAATGATCCCATGCTTCCTTTTTTTTTTTGCAATACAATGGCTACCCTTGAATGGAAACTTTTAGAAGTAGAAACATTATGACCGGTAGGTTGCGATTATTTCGTACTCCAACCGCGGTCAAGTAAATAAATGTTTTTTGTTTACAACCCCATAGCAGTTTTTACTTGACATGTACAGTTAGTGTTCTCTACCAAATTGGGAATCTCTGTTGGGAAAATAATGATATTTTAACAAAAAAACAAAAAAAGTGAAATACAGACCCTTGCATCGTTCAAGTACTCGGCTGCAAAAGCAGCGTTGAACGTAGCATCGGTAAGCTGACCCGTTTTTGCATTCATTGCCCGCTGTGTACGTGCTTGAAGCTCAAAAATTATCGCACCATCACTCTCAATCTGGACCATTGTGTATTCACCGTAGCCATTGAAAGTATATTCCAACCCATCCAGTGTTGTAATGTGTGGATCACGGTTCACAGCGGCTAGATATAGACACCAATTAAAATAGAATTTTACAAACATTTCAATTGAATAAACGGGGATAACGAATGTTGTTTTATCCATACACCGATGTGTGTCACATACTTTACACTCAGTACTTTCCAAGAGTCATGTGGTGGGGGGGGGGGGGGGAAAAAAAAAAAACAAAAAAATTAAAACTCAAAATTTAGGCATATTACTTGGGATTCAATCTCACGAATTATAGCTGTTTCCCTTGTTTGTATTGCTATTTTCATTCCAAATTGTCTCAAGTGATATGGCTCTCCACATCACTGATTCGTTTGTGAGAGATGCAACACTACAGTGCTCTACCACAGAGTTCCAAGAGTGTAGATAACCAGATAACAAGATACACTCTGGGCACGCCCGAGTTTTACGAAGTCGTTTTGACAAGATAATAACATCATGATAAATTGACTAAACCGCTAAATAAGTAATCAAAATGGCTCAGATTTGATCGTTTCTTTTTTTTTTTTTTTATGTGGTGAGGCATCAATAGAACTTTGCAGATATCCCATTCAAATTCAAACACTGCACTTTATATTTTTTGTAAATTCTCAAGTTACTTACCCCATCTTGGCGGACGGTAATTCCAGCACCTCATGCTTGGTCTGTGCCTCCTGTACAAGTAGCAAAGGTTTGAGGCCTCACAACAGCGGTAGCGTGGAAGAATTTCCTTTTCTGTTTAAAAAGTTAAAGGACCGTTTTGAGGCCATGGATGCTCGAAACGAACGCAAACGAAAGCCCGCATTATCTAATTATAATAACTATATAAGAATAATAATAATAAGTAAAATATTGTGTATACTTGTTCAAGCCGATAGAGCCCTCGAAGTGCCTTAAAAACATCATTACCCCTGGTCATCGAGTCCTAACCATTCATGAAACTATCTCAACTCCTTAGGAGTATGCATCACCGGAAAACCCCAAAATGGGTGAATAGGTTACTAGAATCATTCACATTAACAATCTGTTTCGTGATGGTACACATTTACCCTTGGGTGATGAGAAGCTGTTGTAGTAGTAAAAGCCCTCAACTTATAGTCAAACAAACAAACGCATCGCCGGGTATAAATTTTGCCTAAGCGTCTTGCCCAACGGTACGAGGGTCACTATTGGGATTGTGGCTTTTGATACACACTAGACCATTCCTTCATAACAATCAACTCTGGGCGTAGAAAGAAGTATATACCTCATTCGGTTGTTTTTACTTTGGGATTACCTCAGTAGAATTAATCCATCAGCTGGTAACTGATGATGACTGATAATTTCCCAAAGTGGAACACTTTACGGTCGAAATCACGTCTGCACGTACCTATCTAACTGGAAGTGTTCAGGTTACGTTTAGTGAGCAAAAAGAGGTTATACTTACCATACCGAGTTTGGCTGTAACTACTTGAGGAAAACAGCGGGGTGACTGGGTACTGTTCCCACACGGTTGCAATTTCTGCACTTCTTACACGTCGCACGAGACCCCTTGAGAATCGTCTGTAGCAACACTGTACACCCGGGAAACCGGGGAATTGCAGTGTTCGCACAAAACATATATAGTCTGATGTTGAAAAAAAACATTGGTAAAAACGTTATTTGCAATGGAATCAACAAATAAATGTACCATTAAACTATACTGTGAGTTTTTCTTTTCGCATCGGTTTAACATCTAGAGTAACGGCCAAGCTGAATAAATCAAACTTGTTTTCTTGTGAGGTTACTGAGTTCCTACATCCCCAGGTAGTACTTAATAAGCAGGACAGTTCTTTTCAGAACTAAGTTGTCCCCCCGAATTCCAAAATCTACTCCACGGTAGTAGAATAATAACAGGACAAGTTCTTACAAGAGCAATCTACTGTATATAGCAAAGTAGATATAATCACATGGTGTTACCGCAAACCAAATATACATTGATACCTCACCATGCAATGCCTCAAAACCTATTATAAGGTTATTGTTATTCTATAAAACTATGTTTAAAGTTTTTTTTTCTTTTTCATAATGTTACGAAATTTCAGTTTACAAAAGGTGATACTTGGTCGTATGATTCGTCCCTAGCTCAGACTTTCCTAGCCCCATTAGTGTGGCACAGTCTTTAACAATCTGACAAACGGATTGTACAAAACCGTGTCACACTAGTAGTATCCGAAGCTGTCAGGTGTAAAAGCTGCAGTACAACGCAATGACCAGAGAGCGGACAGAATTTGGGGTGAAAACAAAGTAGAAGAGAAAGTTCATTTCTGAAAGAACTGAGGCATTAAAATCCTCATATAAGGCTG
This sequence comes from Marthasterias glacialis, assembly GCA_911728455.2. NCBI lineage: Eukaryota > Metazoa > Echinodermata > Asteroidea > Forcipulatida > Asteriidae > Marthasterias > Marthasterias glacialis. Next base: position 11,979,517 of record OU452239.1, on the reverse strand, counting down.
TTTGTGCACAACAAAAAGAATTGCGTAATTTTACTCTAGAAAGAGAAGTTGTATCCTAACTGTAGTCTTTATCGAACAGCAAAGTAAAAGCCTTCGCTTGGCGGACAATGGTCAATGTTCACACCCCTTTCTGGGGTTAAGGTTGGCTTAGTAGTATCTTGCCCTGACTTTCACCTCCGTGGACTGTGGTTTGACTCCCACCTTGGACAGGCCCTCCTCATGAGCGGTTGAATGTTAAAATAAATAAAACATTCAAATAAAACATTTAAAATAGCTCTTAAAGAAACTTAGTAAAATTAAGAATCTAAAATACATTTACAAAACAAACTTACAGTTTCTATTAATCCTACGAGAAGGAAGAACATAATTTGTACTGATTCTGGCAAACCTCCCATCCAAAACTGCCATTAGTAGATTACATGGGCAAGTGTGAGCCTGAAACACATACAATATGAATTGCAAGAACGTTGTTCGCTGTTGACTCGCCCAGAGTCTGCACTCTAGCCTTGGGTTCTTGTAGTCCCTTGAGAGCCTGTCGACTCGATACACAAATCGTCCTTGGAGTTCCGAATTCCCGATCACTCTACCAGGACTGAACTTCAAACTAGTCGGCACCTGTAAGTATACTGGACTTGCCGACCGTCCATAGGAAAATCCTTGGATAACGTTCCTGTTGTACAAGAAGTTTTGGTTCCAATTCATGTTGCAAGGGTGGTAGTTGAAGATGACGAAACTATGGACGGAATTAGTCACAAGCACAACTTGGAACGTATTGCTCCCCTGGAAAAAAGAACAGTGACGATGCAAGATGTATCAAGGGCTACGGAACTTTCGAAGTGCCATTTAACTTGCTGAGGTCCTAAGACTTTTTTGTTTCCTTCTGTTTTCGTGATGAAAATATCTTTGAAGTAGGTGTTAAGAATGAAGACATCTTGGAAACTTCTAATATCAGGATGACAAAACAATTATGTTCAATGTATGATTCATCTCGATATTTTGGCATCCTACTTTCAAAATGTCGCCATCCTGAGGTATGTATGCATTTATCGGCAATAATTTCACGGCAATCTCCTAGCACAGTTTGAATACATTTTAACAACAAAAATGTCAATTTGTTTCACACCTGACTTTCATTGCTAACTATACAAAAGGCAAGCGTAGAATGTGAGAACATTCTTGAGAAAACAACGTGCTTTCTCAGTTCAACACTAAGTTAGACAACAATACTTACAGAATGTGATGAGAATGCTCGGACGTTACTCCACGTAATAACTATCACCCAGCGAGGGGCAAAACCTCTGTAATCCGACCTATAGTTAGGATGTGTCGACACTAGTTTGCTGACCGTAGTTAACATGGCGTTATTCGATGGGCTGTTGTAATATACATCGTACACCTGAAAACAATACAGTTATGGGAAGCATATAACCGGGATTAGAGATTTCTCTAAATATTACAAAACCCTCTAAGCAACTGGGTGATGCATCATTTTTCTCCGATGTCGGTTTTCTTACACTTCGCACAAAATACTTCGACCAGGAAACTTTACTAATTGACATTGTCACATTGCAATCAAAGTTGCAGCCGAGTATTGACCTTTGGGTTTGAGTGAATACGGATTTATCGTGATTATTCGTGTGCACAACAACTGTAGAAGCATAGAGCGATTTGCACGATATGTTTTTAATAAAATCACCTGTAATTACACTTCGGTTGCGAATAGGCTTAAGTTGGCAACAGCTTGTTCCCTTTTTAAAGCAGTAATATACTGGGAAATCATGAAAAAATACAAAAACTAAGAAAACAAGAAAAGTATTTTAAAGGGGTTGTGTCATCATGATTACAGCGGGCCTGTGGCTGTGCATGGAAAGATGAACTCCCACCTAGGTATGGCACACGCGTGCGCTTGTGGTCAAACCACAGAGGGTGCTGTCTTTGTCAAACTGTGATGTGCGCGCGTAGTAACTGGGTTATTCCATTTACTGCTAGAATAATGACGACACAACCTTTGGCCAAGTAGGGTATGCATGCACTTGTTTTCTTACTCGTTCTTTATGTGTCTACGAGGATGTTGGAAACTGATTCACTGCTTGTGAAGATTTGTTTTTGTTTTTCGTTTCGTCGTTGATTTTATTTCCGTATGCATATTAATTTAAACCTAACAATTATGGGGAATAGCAGAGTTATTGCAACCTGAAATAGAGTTCTATGGAAACAAGGTACTATTAATTATTTGTAAGGATTTAGGGTCTTTAAATTCAAATGCTTTATTGCAATTTTTGATGGATAACTTTGGACGTTTTTTTAATTTATTTTTCAAAAATAAATATCAGGCTCTTAAAATGTTGGCTTTCAGAAAGTTATTTTCTTACCTGGTAAAATACTTCGCCCAACCCATACCGAAAAGAGTTGGGATTCACGTCAGCCCAAAACGGAGCAATGATCTTATAATTTCCGTAGAATCTGCGAGGTATATTTGAAAATGACCGCTTGTATAATCTTTGCGCATTGGAGAGAACAACCAATCCGTTGTCTGTGAACTATAAGCAAAAATAAACAAACAAGAGGAGAACCAAAGAAGCTTAACAGGAATATGTTTCTGTTAAATATAAATCTTAAACAATGTAAAAAATATTAAATAAAAAAGAACCAACAACAACAACATCATAATGAAAGCTTTGGTAACGTGATGTAATAGTTTCTATTTCACTCAATGAGTTTGAATTACGGAATCTCCATTTTTTTTGTGTCCTATCAAAACAGCCAAAAAGTTTGGCTGAAGCATTTTTTTTTTTTCATTCCTGACAATAATGAAGGCAATTTGAGCAAAACACATTGTCAATTCAACCAAAACTTAAAAACAAGTAAATTCAGGGCAAAATAACTATAAAATATATATATATGTAAAATAACAAAATAAAAAAAATAAAAATTAAAAATTGAAAAAAAAAAAGAAAAAAAACATCCAAAGCCAATTAACCGGCCAGAATTACCATTTGTACAGAATAATACATGTCAAAGTATACATTAGCACTTAACCAAAATACAAAGTCAATTTCAGGAAGAGTTGATTTTGAAAAATGATTGACTTCTAAAAACTTCGAATTGACAAATAGATTATGAACATATCAGGATGGAGGAAACAAAAAGAAATGTTCATCCACATAATCGGATAGGGACTGAAAATCCAATCCTCATGCAAGGTTCTGGTCTGAGGTGGAACTTGAACCCTTGCCCCAGAAGGTGAAAACCAGGGAAAAACCACCAAGCCAACCCTATTATATTAAAAATGACTTTTGACTGCTTTCATAATATCTGCAAAATCATTATTAACTCTTGGAGCAGCTTCAAAAATCAACAACTTCGCTGGATCCAGGAGGATAACATTTCGTCCACCCTGTCTTTAAGGTCAATAACCCACCCTGCAAGCCCAAAGCCACTATAAATCACTTTGGGGTGAATTGGAGTGCCAGCCAAGACTTAGACTTGTGTTATTTAACATCCAAGTGCCGCACAAGCTGTTTTCACAAATTGCATACCGCCCTGTGCCAAGGATCCTTAGCCACGAGGTCAATCAATTACTACACTGAGACAGGTGGCTGCTGTCTTTCAACACTCTTTACTCTGCAGTGGTTAGGGTCTGGCCAATGGGAGTCTACAGGCTTGTGGGGTATACCAGGGGTGAGGATTACATGGAATCTTGGCCTTATTGGCCCATTAAAAAAAATTATGACCATATTTGGTAAAAATTTGATTATTTTTTGTCTCCCTGCTGCTGCGAGGGGTTTGATATTGATAAGGAAAAACAAACTTACATATATCTTTTTGTAGAGGGTGTTGTCGTATGGAAAGTAGTCAGATGGAGAAAACGTGTACGAAATAAAATCCCTTCTGTTGTAGAAGAAGTAGTAGTAGTAGTAGTAATACTGAAATCCGAAAAGACAGAAGTCATGGGTGAAAAACAATGCAGATGTTGAGCGCATTTCAAAAACTGGCACAAACCGTATAGACCCGATGCATTGACGTCATCAACCCGCCATCCTAGAGGTACAACGATGATGCAATAATGGCAAACGCACATTTTGTGTACATTCAGCGCTCAGGATGCGCCAATGAGCAGTCTGTTTTGACCTCTAACTGAGGGCGCCCTACTCCAATGACGTAATGTGCATAAGGTCTATGTTATGTACGTTTTGCCCAACGTAGTAGATTGAACAGCTTATGATGTTGCTCAAAGTAAGGACTTTGGCGTTATTTATATCATATTCGGCTAAAATAAGATAATTTTAAAGTTGTTGCGTTTGTTGTGTTTGCTTAAAGTAAATTTGCTAAGAAGGTCAGTTTCAACTTTGCAAGAAACATGGTTTGCTTATGTGAAATTTATAATCCCCGTTAAGAACAATTTAAACTTTACAAGATGGGTACTTCATCATCTTTTTTATATTTGGTAGTACCTGAGTTACTGAGTCAAAGTATCCCCTAAAAAAATATCTCCAGTGCACTTGAACATGGACATGTTTGATAATTTGAAATAGAAGCATGCAATATATTAAAACGGGAATAAACTAAAGAAAAAAGTGTTGGCGTACCCGATATTTGTCCGACAGCTTCCTGTCTCCGACGGCAGTTCCGTATTGAACTAAATTGACAGCTGACAAAGCAAGGAAAGCAATGCAAACTCTTAAATTGAAATGTTCAGTTGCCTGCCGTACTTAATGTACCTTTGCACAGTCACATAAACTCAGGGATCAAACGAAAATCGCACAAGGGGCTTTCGGAAAAATCTTCCTGACATGAAGTTACTTAACCAATTTTTTTTTTTTTTTTTTTTTTTTTTGGGGGGGGGCTGGCCCCTCAAGCAGTTACCTGTGTACGAATTCAGGTGGAAAAAACATGGAAAGTCTTTTATCCGAGAACAAAAGATCAAAATAATATCAACAACAATTTAATTATAACAATAGCAATAATATAGCAGTGCATTGTGCAGGACCTCAAAGAGTTGTAATGGAAATACATAAATATTGGCAAATGAACAGAAACTACAGGTAAAATATTATTGCAAGAATTATCTCGACTGAGTGCACAGAACTGAAACTGTGCCCGACTTAAAACTTGATAGGAGTGGAGGTAAAACTAAGGGAGGGGACAAAACGGGGTGGGGGGGGGGGGCTCTTTGCCCACATGTGGAGCCGGTGTCGCATGCAATTATGTCCTGTATGCAAAACTATCCGGCGGACATTATTGCATATGCAATACCGTCCGCCGGACGATTTTGCATATGCAATTGTGTCCGCCCGGACGCTGCTGCATAATGCAATTTTGTCCGCCCAGACACATTTGCATATGCAATCGTGTCCGCCACCGTGCAAAACGGTCCTCGAAGCCTATGTTCAAATATTCGGCGAAAACAAGCCCCAGGCACGGCGGGCCCGTGGAAATTTTGCTTGTCCATGACACCCCCGGGTTATGTTTATAAATATGTCAAAAGATTTAAAACAGAAGAAAAACTAAAGCGCTGAAACCGTTGCAGTAAGCTGCAATCATAATACATGAATATTCATGCCGCACATGTGCATACGTACGTTCAGTGCATGCACGCTCGCTGACGCACAATGTACATGTACGTCGGACGGTTTTGCATAGCCCCGGACACGATTGCATATGCAAAAGTGTCCGGTGCGGACAGTATTGCATGGCGGACACAATTGCATCTGACACCGGCATTAAGTTGAAGCATGTCCGGGGTAATTTTACCTCAATACAGTAATAGCTTAAAATGTCGACATTGACAATACTCGCTATTTGAAGAATTGTCAGTACAGTGCGTGAAGGTTGTGGCTTTCTTGAGACTTACCTAACACAGTCACTCTAAAATCACAGCCTGCTTCATTTCCACTTCTGTCCCGTGCTGTACATCTCACGTTAGTGTTACCCAGTTGGAAGCCATAACCCGACGTCACCACATTGTTATTGCTAACAAGCTTACACGTTGGGACCGAGAAACCGTTGCCCCAAAAGAATGCATCAAAGAAATCAAAGGCAATTGTATTCCAGTAAGCTCTAGCCCAGGTTGTTTCTGTACATACACTGATGTCAGCAGGGCAAAGGATTCGTGGAGGGTCGTCATCTATTAAGTCTGTGGATGGAACACATACAGAGACAATTGATTTTACATTCGTAGAATGTTGTAGCCGATCAGTCTGGCGCACTGGACTGAAGTTCCAATGGATGAGTTAATATCAGATCTAAGATTGGTCAAAGGTGGCACTTAGGTTCCTGAGCACTTGATGCTCTAGTGTCCTTTAGCAAGACATTTAATCACTATTTGCTTCTTTTCCTTTTGTACCAAGGAGTAAATATAAAAGGGGACATGGGACATTTATTTAATTATTTATTCATTTATTTATTTATTTTGGTTGTGAGGATGCCAAGGATTTCCAGAAAGCAAACTTAATCACTGTACTAGCCAATAACCCCATCGAGAGAAGACAGGAAAGGAAGTTTCAGTTTTAGATGTGGGAGGAAAACCCCACAGAAACATTCCATGGGAAAACCCACGTATATGGAGGGACTGAAAACCCAATCCACACAGTAACCCTGGTGAGATTAGTACTGTTTCAATTTATAACCAAAAGCAGTCTAACAGATTGCAGAAACTTTAAACGATTGTCTTCCAACCCCTCATTTAATGTAGGTAAGAGCGTTTTTTTCACTCCATAAAGGAGTATTTCAACTCAAGTTTTAAAGATAGCTTGTAACTTATTGAGAAACAGAGTCAAAGTATTAAGTGCATCAAATCATGCTGCGTATCAGCTTGTAAATTTGCTTGTGACACATCAAAAAAGGCATTGGACTTAAGACGAAGACATTATTGGTAACAAAAATAACAATATTAACAACAATAATGAAAATAATTATTATACTGGTAGTAATGATAAAGTATTTCATTTTATGGATTACACCATCAAATGCATTATATGCCGATATACACATCATTGGTGCCCCCCGCTCCATGGAGTAAGCTCTCCTTTTCCAAGGGGCTGCTTTATTCTAATTTGGTTTTGGCAAGCTGCCTTTCTGGTTTCGCGGGCGTTTTTGGGATTGGCCAATTCGTTACCTCTGTTACTAGGGATATCTATCTTGCAAAACCTTTAACGACCTTTGTTACGTAACGAGTTGGGACAGGGCGCCAGGCCTGATGCTTCAGTTTCGGTGCAGCTTTTCATCAAACGGGATCATTCAACCCGCCTCCACCCCTGCCTCCTACCCAAGCACATGTTTCATTTTGACGTGGGTGGTTTATTTTATGGGATCAGGACTGCAACGGACTCATTTGTGGTTATATTCGTTTTATTTTTAATGCCGAATTTGTAAGCATAGTCTTGGCTCCCATCAGTTCAGATGGGGCTACTCCAACCGTAGGTACAAGCGGTGGAATCTCTCTGTGCATTTACGGCTCCTTTTAAAATGCAAAGGTTACCTTTATCAATCATTTAATATTACTGGGTATTAATGTAGGTTGGCAAGCTGCCAAGTATAGGCCTACATGACTTGTTGGCAAGCTGCCATGGGTGGGTCTGATCAGCCCTTAGCAAGTATAATAAAAACCGGACAGCTTGCCCACATATTATGTGGGCAAGCTGTCCGGTTTTGGTGTTTTTATTGTACTACCTCGGGCGTGTTAGAACCCCTGCTCATGCTGGGGATATTTAACCTGGGTACTGAGGCCAACATGCCCATTTGTTTGATGTTTAATTTGATATTGGGGCAAGCCTGCCCCCGTTTGGGTTTTTATTGGTCCCGTTCGGGCAAGGATTTTCACCCGATTTTGGATTTGAATGAAAGCAGTAAAGCTGCAACAAAACAGTTAATGTTGTTTCCTTCTAATTTTGTTGTGTATATATCGGATGTATAATGTAACATTAGCCACACACTGCTATTATTTGAACCTTGACGGATCTTTACGCTTTGCTTCAATTACGTTTAGAGCAGCAAAACAATGAACACGTTTTGTTTCTCTTTAATTTGACAAAAAAATACACGGAATTAAAAACAGAACATAACAGAACTTGCCTCGGCAATCCGGTCCCGTCCATGGATACCAGCAAAAGCACGTACAGTCGCTGTTACGAATGCCTCCGTTGTAACAGTACAATGAACATCCTGAAATAAAATTCACAAAACATTTGACAAAAACCCTCAATCATTAACTCAAAGATTGTAAGATTTTTAAGAAGGTATAATTATAAGCAACGGGAGATAGCCAGGTAATTTTGTATCGTTCCGGGCAGGTGCAGCGTGGATTTACCGGCAAAGTCTGCAGCCACAAAAAGTCTACCATTAATCCCAAAGATTGCATATAGGACTTGAGGCTATACATGACCAGGGCACAATATAGGACACAACGGTAAGAGAGCCGGTTTCTTTACTCCGCTCTGTGCAGTCTGCTCTAGTCGTCTTCCGGATGACGAATCTACACGTTAACGGTTAATAATCGGTGTTCAAGCCAGTTTTACTTTGAAAAAAAAAAAGAATCAAAATGTTGAAAAGCTATTTTTGTAGGATGACCAATTAAGTTATTAACATTGAACAAAAACAAATCCATCAACAGAGTAACTAATTAAAGACAATATGACTTATTGTGTATAGAGCACAATAAACAAACTCTGCGCGCTGCCTGCTGAGGTTTAGCCGGGTGCCTTACGACACAGAGACAAAATGAAGGCGAGATGACGTTGTAATATAGCTGACGTCTTGGTACCAGTAGCGGCCATGTCCATAGTATCTTCTCGTAGGGTGGTTGGCCAGGATAATCGTTGAAAAAAAATTATAGCCATCTACGAGTTCAAAATACTAATTTCATTTGTTGTAAAGTAAAGTCTTATGATTTAAATACGTCATTTTGAGTATCGAGTATTGTAAATTGTGAGAATGAAGACTTACTTGAGCAGTCATCGCGTGTCCACCAGCGTCGGCAGTCACACGCACACGTCGAACGATTCAATGAACCACCAAAACCACAGCTGCTGGTAGGCCTAGTACACTCTAAGAAAAAAAAAATACCCAATGTTGCTTAAAACTTGCTTAATGGTGGTAAACAGGGAACATGGTCGTTAGCGGGGTAAAACGCTACGCAACAGGGGTTGCGTCAAAATTTACTCAATTCCTGTGTAAAACATTTTCCCAACAATGCGTCAAAATGGTGACCCAACTATGTTGTGTCAAACTGTACCCAACAAATAACTACCCAATCTTTTGACCCTGCAACGTTACCCAGCAACGCTGTGTCCTATATTTACTTAGTACTTGAGCCCCAAGAGTGGAGTAAAAATTTAAAAGTGTTTTTTTTTTTTTTTTTTTAATAGACACACGATTGCACCAACATTTGCCTCGACTGAGAAAACCACAGGGGAGGGGAGTTCAGCAAAAGAAACACTATAACGTTAACCATCATAACATTGCTTTTTATTTATTATTGATGCACTGCTTATCGGAGTGAACTGGCCTTGTACAATCTCTGATTAATCTATGATTAGCGATAAGACTGAAACAGAGAAATGTTATATCTATTCATTTTACTACCAACAAGCTTAAAGGACAGTTGAAATGAAAAGGCTAAATTGTTTTTCATTGTGTGTTTTTGTTTCATAAAAAAAGTGAGTGACACTTGTTTTGTTGTTGTGGTTTGACTATGCCTACATAAGGAGTGTTTATCCATGGATTAAAAATGAATGCGTAGCGGTCTTCATGACGTAAGGTCGGGAAAAAGAAGGCCCTGGTCTGGTCCCTTGATATTACTAATAACTGCTGCATTAACACTTCCAATCGACTCAAAACACACACTAGACGCCAGGGCAGCAGCATGGTCAGGCTATGCACAGGCAACAGAAGCTTCCGACCTTACACGTACGTCACAAATTTGCTTATGTTTATGCAAATTAATGCTCCCACTGGAGGGACAGGGATGGCAGCTTAACAATATTTAACATAAAATTAAAGATATATTTTTACGAATAAAAAGTGTATTTACGCTTTAAAAATACATTTCTTAATTTGTAAAGAGTTAAAAGTCCATTTCACATGTCCTTTGAAGAATCAATCAAGTTGCCATCACGGCATTTCCGATCTGATGCCAATGCAATGGTTTGTTTTATTAATGAGCCACAACAAAATGACAATTGGGTCTGTATTGGCCACAAAGTTCTTGTGATATGAACTTTTGAAATGTTCAACTTCCGGTTTGAACTGGAAGACAAGGTCAAATCGGGGTCATGTCAGTAAGCGTTTATTAAGTTTTGGAAGAACTTTCCGCTGATGTATATACTGTAAGAATCCATTATGTAGTTCAGGAGTTATGATTTGTTTTAGTAATAATATCGAGTGTATAAACTCATGTAGGTAGTTAAGAAAGTGAATCATGTTTAATTTATGTTAACCATTACATCCTTACTATAAAGCGTCACAATACGTTGGTGCAGTAATTCAATGTAGAGCATGATGCTAAGACTAATTTTACCCCTTCACTTACCAGAACAGTAAGTGCCTGACCAGTATTTATCACATATACAGCGGCAGCCATTGGCAGCATTTACTCCATTTAGGCAGGATATGCTACACTCTGCCAGTTTTCAGATTTCATAATTATTCAACAAGAATTACAATGTCAATACAAATAATAATAATAACAACAGGCCCAATAATAAAAATGTACAGTAGTGCCACTGACTATGTTACCATTAAAACCCGCTGCTGAAATACTTTTAAGGGGGAGTGATCCATGTATTTGACAACCAAGTTGCAAGTGCATTACAAAGTGAAGTACATTTTGGTAAATACAAAGCAGTCAAAATACTGCCATTTTGTTGGTGACATCCAAGTGTTCTAGTCGTCTTGGAAAAAGGTGTTGGTTCTGAAATGTAATATTGGGTGTGTGCGGGTCTTCGAACGCACTACTCTGTTCATATGACGAATGTCATTGTACAAATGCAAATTAATTGTCATTATATACAAATCTGTGAAATATCTCAACGAAAACTATGCAGCCGCGTCACCCCTACCCTCATAGGTACCAACTTACTTCTGATTCAAAGTATCATCAAACCGGCACATGGAAAGGAGTCATTCTTCAACCTGTTCATTGAAACGCTTTTAGTCGAAATAAGAAGTAGAGAAAATGTCATCGGAAATAAACTTACCAGTAGTTGTTGAAGGTGTCGTTGTAGGAGCTGGAGGTGTCGTTGTAGTTGCTGGAGGTGTCGTTGTAGTTGCTGGAGGTGTCGTTGTAGTAGCTGGAGGTGTCGTTGTAGTTGCTGGAGGTGTCGTTGTAGTAGCTGGAGGTGTCGTTGTAGTTGCTGGAGGTGTTGTTGTAGTTGCTGGAGGTGTCGTTGTAGTTGCTGGAGGTGTCGTTGTAGTTGCTGGAGGTGTCGTTGTAGTAGCTGGAGGTGTCGTTGTAGTTGCTGGAGGTGTCGTAGTAGTTGGAGGTGTTGTTGAAGTGATGGATTCTGTGGTGGATCATACAAATGATTAGTTTAAGCTGGTTTCCCAGTTAGTTTAAATCACTGTAGTGAGCAATAGGCAACATATCAGGGCACGCGTTGACAGGTGGCAACCGCTCGAACAGAAAAACGCAAGGTCTATCGTTAAAAGACCACTGGTTAAGTCTGAAGTCGAAACACCAATGGTAGTTTTTGTTGTAGAAAAAGTAATGGTTGATTCTGTTGTGGAAGGAAGGGTGGTTAAGTTTGTTGTTGAAAAAACAGTGGTTGATTCTTTAATGGAAGTAATGAGGTTTGATTCTGTCGTAGAAGTACCAGTGGTTGATTCTGTTGTTAAAAGAACATTGAAGTGTGCAGACCAGTGGCTGACTCTGTTTCAGAAAGACTAGTCACTGATTCTTTATAGTGGATGGTCGACTCTGTAATGGAAGTAACGGGAGATGATTCTGTGGAGAAAGCACCAGTGGTTGTTTCTGTTTTAGACAGACCAGTAGTTGAATCGGTATAAGTGGAAGAGAAAAAAATAGTTGATTCTGTAGTGAAAAGACCAGCCTTTGATGCTGTACTGAAAGGGACAGCAGTAGAACTGTTCTGTAGGTGGTGTTTAATGCTTTTAAAAACAGGATGAAATGATTGTTGTACATATTATTTCAGTTCAGAACTCTGTACTTTTAATCGAGTAACGGTGGTTTTGCAACCTATGCTTTTATGTTTAGACGTCTATATTTAATAAACAATTGTGGTTTTTAGTTCTTTCTTATTATTGTTTTTTGTTTCAACTTCAGTTTAGTCACACAATGCCCTCCCCCTCCACATTTTCCAAAGTGTACGACCGATTTTAATGAAACTTGCTACAAACTTTCATTTTACCACGTTCTAGATAATGATGTCAACTGGAGGGCGTTTTTGACTGTTTTGAGCCAAGTTTTAATCAAAAAGTCGTGTTTCCTCCATAATTTCTGTATTCTTTGTCCAAATGTTTTAAAACTTGGTTAATTTTTTCACGATCGGTAAAATTCTAACCTATTAAAATAACTGGAGTCACAGTTGGGGCGTTATAATCCATGTATCCCATTGTTGTTGTTGTTGTTGTTGTTGTTGTTGTTGTTGTTGTTGTTGTTGTTGTTGTTGTTGTTGTTGTTGTTGTTGTTGTTGTTGTTGTTGTTGTTGTTGTTGTTGTTGTTGTTGTTGTTGTTGTTGTTGTTGTTGTTGTTTATTTATTTATTATTGTTTGTTTTTTTACTTTTAAAAGTCAAAATGGCCACCTATCAGGGCACAGGGAGCAATAACAAGACTTGATTGACAAACCCAAATTATTTTTCGTTCATCATTATTAGACAATTGTTTCGTGCAATACCTCAAAATATTGTTATTTTTATTGGTTTAATAAAATTCAAACTTCGCAGTCCTAGAGCTGAATTATGTTTAAAATATAAGGATATACAACGAACGCTTTACATGGATATACAAATGAAAGCTTATAACTTTCTCGAATCTATGAAAAAATATGTTCTAGGGTCGAATCGGACCAGCATGTTTAACTGAAAACATACACTTGTAATTTAATAACAAGTGAAAACCTAACTTCCAGACGTTATCGCTTATCCATTTCACGTGAATTTATTTAGCTCAAATTAACCAATAAAGTGGCTTAAATTGTCCATGTTGTTAAGATGGCGGCGCGCACAAATTGGCGAAAAGCAGATCAGCACATTTTAACTACAACCAGTATTCTCGGAATTCTAGTTGTGTGATTTAGTCACATGATAACCCTTCCAGTTGTAAGCTCTCTATCACGGTATAATAACGGAAAGAAATCTGGCTGTCCCAACAAAAAATGTTAGCTTATAATATGGAATGAAAATCAGACTTTCCCGGATTCCAGTGGTATGGAATGAATCAAACCTAATTCAGGCTGCCAGCAGTTATGAATCTTTCGATTCCTTAGTTTAAAGAACATTTTTTTTTTCATTATTACGTTTAGTTAAAATGGAAATGGGAAATAATTATGAACAAGAAAGAAAGGAGAACACATTTCGCACTGACACATGATTATCTCAAGTGGAAAATTTGTTCACAAGGTAAAAACATTAAAATCGTGTACGACAAGGTCAAACAAATGGTTGCCATGGTAACAGTTAACCCCAGGTATCGATTAGTTTTTGCCAACATGACACTAAATATGTTTTGTGAGAAGTCAGAAAATGTCTTAGTTATCGGCTCTAGCGTTAAAAAAGCTATCGGCTCTAGCGTTAAAAAGTTAGGGGCAAAAATATGGCAGGGGGTACATTACGAAGCCAGTACGGTAGCGTATCGCTCAAGGACGCAAACGTGAACTCCAGGATCCCAACCTACACTCTTACAACCGAGTCATCAGAACTAGAGTCTGGTGCTCTGAATCAGTCTACAACCACCGTACTCTTGTTTTCCAATCATGATACAATATTCTTGAAGATGGTAGCATTTTGAAGGAAATATTTATTAATAAGGTTTTTTATTCCAGTTCAATTTCATAAAAAATTATTTGCAATGTTTCCAGAAACATTATTTGAAAATCATAAAATTCTTCAGAGACCTGAATTACATACAAGCATTATTGCCAATTTTTTTCTAAACTGTAAATAAATAATTTGTTTGTAGAAATTACAAATACAAATTCTAGAAACAATTACTGCAGTCGATGCATGTACAATTTCAAAGCTGTCACCAAAAATGATGCTTTTAAATAATGTATTTATTCGGGCGCCACTCAGAATTCGTACAACCGTATACTGCCGTATAACCAGGGATGTCGCCCAGTTTACGATGTAACCTGGGTGGGAGACGGCGTTGAAATGAATTGCATTTGTATTTATTTATTTATTATTATTGGGGTTTTGGCTATCCACCGAAACCACCATTATTTTCGTCAAGATTTCTTTTCGTGTATTTTATGACGTCACATGTACTGTTTTTAAACTAAATACTTGATGGACTATAACAGTGTTGAAGGCAATTCAAAAGTATGTACCACTTTTATAAAATCTGAACAAAAACAATGTAACGCAAAGAAAGAAAAGGAACAAACAGAAAACATTTGCGGTATCTCTATAACTGTGATTTACATTAAAACCTCCCCCATTCGGTTAGACAAGATCACACGATTAAACAAAGATTCAAAAGGTGTCAGTAAGCAATGGTAATTCTAACATCTTCAAGTTGTTAGTTTAATTTACTCACCGGAACAGTTATGACCGCTCCAGTATTGGTCGCATTTACAAGTGCAGTTTCCTTCATCAAGCGTTCCTCCATTCAGGCAGGTTCGATTACAAACTGCAAGAATAACAATTCAAGCTTAGCAACAGACGCGGTTACTGTCTGCCACCAACCACTCCCCCCCCCCCACCCCCCACCCAACCCATTAAGAAAAATCCTGGTTACGCAGTTGACGTGATGCCATCTTTCGAAATTGATAAAAATGTAACTTTGATATTTACAGTGGTAATATTTGTCATTATAAGTAAGTTCCAAAGCTTTGCGTGGTGGAGATGTACTAAGAAGTACTAGCTTGTGGGTGACAACCGAGTAAAATTCCCATCCTGTAAAAAACATGTTGGTTCTGAGCTGACACCAAATGGTGTTGTGTGCTTTTTAACGCACTTCTCTGTTCGTATTACAGGACACAATACAAAAATATGAAACCAATTGCTAATTTGACAAATGATTTGTTGTTGTTATTAATGTTATTGTGGCTTACAACTTAAAGTATTTTTTTTTGTTTAATTGATTTGAATGTAGAAAGACCAGGGACATTTTTCTGTTTCAGGGAGGAAGTAATTAAAAAAGAGTTATGTTGAATCTTCAAAATTAGAATATTTTTCTTAAACACCATCCATTCATGTGGTCTCCCGTAGTTCATTGATGACGAGCCTATAGTTTTAAGTCGTCACTTACCAGAACAGTTATCGTTTGTTCATTTTTCGTCACAACAACAAGCCCAACATTTGTCATCAAGTGTTCATGTTAAATCACAATCTGTGTGCCCATGTACAATTAGATTCAGTATGTCAGTAACAAAAATGTAACTCTTGTTTTCATGTTTTTCTACGGTACTTCCCCAATACACCGATCCATTAAGCCCCGCCCATTTCTCATTGGCCAATCACAACCACGAAATCTGATCACCATTTCAGCCATTTGGTGATCTTTGCACTAATGGTGATCAGGTTTCGCGGCTGTGATTGGTCAACTCGTAAGGAGGCGGGACTTAATGGATCGGTCTATTCGGTTAGACAAGATCACACACATCAACAAAGATTACAAATGTTTAAGTAAGCAAGAGTAATTCTACACGAAACTTAATTTCTCACCAGAACAATCATCACAGCTCCAGTACCGGTCGCATGTACAAGTGCAGTTTCCTTCATCAAGCGTTCCTCCATTCAGGCAGGTTAGATCACAAACTGCAAAACAATTAGTATTTAAGAGTAAGGGTCTGTAAATATCAAAGATTTTTTGAAAATGTTGGCCACGGCCAAAAAATGGCTTTCCTTCATACTCTGATATTTGATGGACCTTTGCCCCAAACTAACAATATGGAAAATAAATTTGAAAAATACCTGCATTGCCATGGTAACAGCCAAATTAAGATTGTAAGCTTTTAAAGCCGTTTTTCAATTTTTGAATAGAAAAATTTGCATATTTTCAACACCGCATTACCACTAAACAAAACAGAAAATTATTTTCCCTAAAAGTTATTGGTAGATGGGTCCTTAATTCCAATGATGTAAAAACAAATGATTTTGACTCTTGCCCTTGCACGCGCGACACACACGGCGAATATATATGCCACGGTTACATTTTTGGAGTCAAGGTATACGTGTAAATGCTGCATTGCCTAAAATGTGTACCACACTGTATATCACCAACAAAGTTGACAAAGATAGAAACTTTCCCCTTCCCTTCCTTACCCCTCCCCTTTCTCTCTCCCTGTTCTATTAAAACATTTTGTAACGATTTTAGGGTGGGGCTACAGCCCCCTTTGCCACCCCTTAGATCCGCCAAAGAGTCACTGCATAACACACAGTGACATTGACTTCCAAAATGACAGACATAAATTTACGCCATTGTAAAGAATTCAAAATGGCCGCCATATAAGGTGGCAATCTTAGATGTTCCTGTGGTTTTATCAGAAATTAGAAATTGGCATTCACTTTTCATCAATTTGGAAAGTAAAGAAACACGAGCTACAGCAGGATTTCATTTTATTTTAATTAGTTATTTATTTTATTTTATTTTTTTTATTTTTGTGGGGAGTATAGACCTACATCTGTTTAAAAAATTATTGAAAGACCTGAAAATGTATTATTGCGAAGCGTCAACACAAATAGTGTCTGGCATTTAGCTAAAAATTACTGACATGGGCACACTTTTCTTATTTGTGGCAAAAGTTGATTGATCATTCTTATTTAGCTTTAATTATCAGATTCTGTAAGCATCTTTCAGAGATTTGATGTAGTTAATTTGAAAACTTTTCAGTAAACACTTTAGAGCATATCCCCTGTTTCTTGGCTGTAATCTTTTGATATTATCTGCATCTAAATAAAATTTAATACCATAGTGCCTAAGAGCTTCTTTTAATGTGCATTTTTCACACATTTAGAATAGTTCAATATATCTATATCCCCCTGTTATGTCAAAACCTACCATAACAAATCAGAAAAAATACAATTAAAAAAACTTTAAAACCACTGTTGCCAAGTGGTTGCCATGGTAACAACAAAAATGCCAAGATTCAATAGTTTGACCATAAAGTTAGTGTTAGCAAGTCTCAATGTGATCAGCTACCGTGTTTAAAAAGGTACAGGAAAATATTGGAGGGGGGCGGTGCAAACATTGATTTACCCCACGTACCTTCTTTGGGTCACGCCCCCATTCTGGCAACCCTCCAGTGGTTTATTTTAACTGACCATTACAGCTGATCTAATTTTATATGAAATTGATATTCTCAACAATAAATATTGATCACAAAGTTTTAAAATTTCATTTTAACATCATTAAACTTCAGGTTAGCCTTGCATTGAATTTCGAAAAGAAATGAAAATGTCTGGCAACACTGCGAACCATGAAGTACTTTCCCCCCAGCCAAACTTTTTTTTTATTCACAAGACCAATGTCTAATCTCAATAATATGTGGTCGACTTTGAAATTGGAGCACAACCATATGGGTTATGAGCTGTCAAAAAATGGTATATTTTGATACTTTGAAAAAGTCAAAAAATACCCCTATTTTAAATGAATGGTATAACCCATCCACATACCTGTTGATTATTTTTATACATTGAATGCAGCCCCGAAGGACCCATCTACCAATAACGTCTAAGGAAAATAATTTTCTATATTTTGCTTAAAGGTAACGCAGCAATGAAAATGGGCAAATTTTACTTTCACAAAACTGAAAAAAGGGCGAAACCACCCGGAAATGATAATTTGGCTGTTGCCATGGCAACGGATTTTTTTTTTTTTTTTTTGGGGGGGGGGATTGTTTCATATTTGTAAGTCTGGGGCAAACGTGCATCAAATATAAAAGTATGAAGGAAATCTATTTTTGACCGTGGCCACCCTTTGTTTGATATTTACAGTCCCTTACTCTTAAACAACATAAAAGGTTTATCTCTGTTTTAGATTTCTCAATTTGGGGTTTTTATACACTGTTTTGATGTATGTCCCTACATTTTCGAAGATCCAGAAGTCAAAACTGTAATTGTGTTGTGTTGGAAAAAGCCCAGTGGTTCTGTTTGGGATAAAACAGTGTTTGAGTGGTTTTTTTTTTGGTTTTTTTTGTTTTTGTCCGAAGGACTAATGGTTGATTATGTAGTTGAAAGGGCAGCGGTTGATTTTGTATTTGAAGAAACGGTGGTTGATTCTTTAGTGGATGTAATGGAGTTTGATTTTGTGGTTAAAAAACCACAGGTTCATTGTGAAGTGAAAAGACCAGTGGTTGACTCTGTTTCAGTGACTCTGTCTTCTCAACAGACGCGGTTACTCTCTGCCATTATAGATTTTGTGTTTAGATTGCTTTTCTGAGTAATTCCTCTCAATCGCATATATAGGCAAGATCACACGATCCAAGTCAATCAAGATTCAGGTCAACCATTCAATGGCAGTTGTTGTTAACCTAGAAATTAGGCAGGCTGGTTATGACCTCAAAGTGAAAAAATGAGATTTTAAACAACATAAACGGTTACTTTCTGTTTGTTGTAATTCTTAAGTTTTCGGTTCTGAAAGAACCAGAAACCAACAAATTTCATATCAGTAGTAATGCAAAACGAAACAAAACAAAAATTGTTAAAATAAAAACGGCAAAAGCTTCTCTAAATAAAAAAAAAAGGGGGGATGGCTAATAGCAGGTAAGCAGTTTATTGTTGTTGTTGTTGTGCTTTACAAATTTTTGTTTAGACTTTATCATTCAAACAAAGTCCATTGCACCATCTGGTTCGGTGGAAAAATTTATTTTTGGCCCTTGGCTGACTATGTATCCCAAGCTCAATAGGCACTTTAGCAAGACCAATTGAAACCCTTCATTTCCCTTCGATAGTGCAAATACCAATTCTTATTTAAACACTGTTTTGATGTATGCCCAAAAAGTTTGGAAGATCCAGAAGTCAAAACTGTCATTAAGTTAGTGTTACGATTCTAACTACACGAAGTTTAGTTTATTTCACTTACCAGAACAGTTATGACCGCTCCAGTACTGGTCGCATGTACAAGTGCAGTTTCCGTCATCAAGTGTTCCTCCATTCAGGCAGGTTAGATTACAAACTGCAAGAGCAAATAGTATTTTAACAACTGAAAATGTTCCTCTCTGTTTTTAAATGTCTTTTTTGTGGACTGAAACACCGTTTTGAAGTATGCCCCCGAAGTTTGGAAGATCCAGAAGTTAAAACTCTCATTATGTTAGCAGTGGTAATTCTAACTACACGAAATTTAGTTTATTTCACTTACCAGAACAGTTATCACCGCTCCAGTGTTGGTCGCATATACAAGTGCAGTTTGCTTCCTGAAGTGTTCCTCCATTCAGGCATATTGGTTCATCAGGAACTACAAGAACAACATAATTTTTAAACAAAAGATTATTCACCGTTTTTAAATTTAATTCTTAAAAAGTTCTCAAAACATGAAAAGTCGTGTTTGGTAAACTCTAAGGCCCCGCAGGTCGGTCGGTGGATATGACTAGACTTTACCATTTAGACAAAGTCCATTGCACCATCTGGTTCTGTGGAAACATTAATTTTGACCCTTGACCCTAAATGTATCCCAAGTTAAATAGGCAATAGCAAGACCGATTTGAACCCTACATTTCTCATACATCTACGTGATAAAAAATTAGTATAAAATAAAATTGAGTGTGGGGAGGGGGCGGGGCCGGGGGCATGTGCTCCCAAAAACTAAAACCGGTGACTCAGGTGCCCCATGAAAAAAATCCAGATACAGGTAAGTCATCAGGAAAAAAAGATGGCGCATAAAAAAATGTTTTCAGGTTTAACCCACCCTCCATTTTAAAGTGAAAGCTTAATATTTAGCATCACGAAGTGGCAAATTTAATAAGCGTAAGTTTAAGGGGGTTTTATAAACCAAATACAAGTTGAAAATTCAAGATAAAAAAAATACTCAAGAGTAAACGATACATACATAATGTTTTTCTTAAATAAAGCAATTTCTATCATCTGAATTAAGAAGAAAATAAAGTGTGAACACAATTAGAAAATAACTTTATCTGATGATTCTATACCTGCAGTGGTGGAAGTCATAACTGGAGTAGTAGTTGGAGGTGCAGTAGTGGTAGTTATAACTGAAGTAATAGTTGGAGGTGCAGTAGTGGTAGTTATAACTGGAGTAGTAGTTGAAGGTGTCGTGGTGGTATTAGTCACTGGATCAGGAGGTGGAGGTTCAGTGGTGGTAGTTATAACTGAAGTAATAGTTGGAGGTGCAGTAGTGGTAGTTATAACTGGAGTAATAGTTGGAGGTGCAGTAGTGGTAGTTATAACTGGAGTAGTAGTTGGAGGTGAAATGGTGGTATTAGTCACTGGATAAGGAGGTGGAGGTGCAGTAGTGGTAGTTACAACTGGAGTAGTAGTTGGAGGTGCAGTAGTGGTAGTTATAACTGGAGTAGTAGATGGAGGTGTAGTGGTGGTATTAGTCACTGGATCAGGAGGTGGAGGTGCAGTAGTGGTAGTTATAACTGGAGTAGTAGTTGAAGGTGCAGTAGTGGTAGTTGTAACTGAAGTAATAGTTGGAGGTGTCGTGGTGGTATTAGTCACTGGATCAGGAGGTGGAGGTTCAGTGGTGGTAGTTATAACTGAAGTAATAGTTGGAGGTGCAGTAGTGGTAGTCATAACTGGAGTAGTAGTTGGAGGTGCAGTAGTGGTAGTTATAACTGGAGTAGTAGTTAGAGGTGAAGTGGTGGTATTAGTCACTGGATCAGGAGGTGGAGGTGCAGTAGTGGTAGTTATAACTGGAGTAGTAGTTAGAGGTGAAGTGGTGGTATTAGTCACTGGATCAGGAGGTGGAGGTGCAGTAGTGGTAGTTATAACTGGAGTAGTAGTTAGAGGTGAAGTGGTGGTATTAGTCACTGGATTAGGAGGTGGAGGTGCAGTAGTGGTAGTTATGACTGGAGGTGCAGTAGTGGTAGTTATAACTGGAGATGCAGTAGTGGTAGTTATAACTGGAGGTGCACTAGTGGTAGTTATAACTGGAGGGGCAGTAGTGGTAGTTATAACTGGAGTATAGTGGAGGTGAAGTGGTGGTACCCACAATAAGGAAAATTAAATAGGCGTAAGTTTAACCCTATCAGGACCGGGGGGCAAAATGTGCCAACCTACCAATTTTGTCCCCGGTAACCTTTTAACGCTTACTCCGATCACCGCGAAATTTTCTGACTTTTCCCAAAATATATCTACAATCATAATGGCAAAAAATTGATACCTGAGGTTAGCTATTGCCATGGCAACCATTCGTTTGACCTTGGGTAACACGATTTTACGTGTCAAGACCCCTCAAGGGACCTTATATATGAACACACACAAACACCCTCACACCAACCCATGGAATGACATGTTGGAAAAAAATATGCCCCTTCGGTGGCTTTGCCAACTGCGGGGCATAAAAAAAATTAATAAAGAATACTTACCAGCAGTAGTAGGAGTAGATTCTGTAACTACAGTGGTGGATTCTGTTGGAGTTACAGTGGTGGATTCTGTTGGAGTTACAGTGGTGGATTCTGTTGGAGTGACAGTGGTGGATTCTGTTGGAGTTACAGTGGTGGATTCTGTTGGAGTGACAGTGGTGGATTCTGTTGGAGTGACAGTGGTGGATTCTGTTGGAGTTACAGTGGTGGATTCTGTTGGAGTTACAGTGGTGGATTCTCTTGAAGTGACAGTGGTGGATTCAGTTGGAGTTACAGAGGTGGATTCTGTTGGAGTTACAGTGGAAGATTCTGTTGGAGTTACAGTGGTGGATTCTGTTGGAGTTACAGTGGTGGATTCTGTTGGAGTTACAGTGGTGGATTCTGTTGGAGTGACAGTGGTGGATTCTGTTGGAGTTACAGTGGTTGATTCTGTTGGCGTAGAAGCAGTGGTAGATTATAGTTAGAGTTTAAGTTTTATTTCCTGTATTGTGACAGACAAACTATTAATTTCAGCTGATTGCACAAAATAGTAAAGATTGCTGCTACGGACGTTGAAGAGAAACATACACAAAATATACCACTGACATTGCACAAAATACATGTAACGTGCAAAAATGTTTGTGCCTGTCTGATGGACATGAACTAATTTCGGGATCTCAACACAAAATCATTTTTAGCTTTTAATTATCTACCATTTAGCATTGATATATTTTTTGTGTGCAATACCTCAAATTATTATTATTATTGGTTTGTTAAAATTAAAACTTCGCAGCACTAGAGCTGAATTATGTTTAAATATATGGATTTACAACGAACGCTTTACATGGACAAACAAATGAAAGCTTATAACTTTCTCGAATCTATAAAAAAAATGTTTTCGGATCGAATCGGACCAGCATGTTTAACTGAATACATACACTTGTAATTTAATAACAAGTGAAAACCTAACTTCCAGACGTTATCGCTCATCCATTTCACGTGAATTTATTCAGCTCAAATTAACCAATAAGAAGGCTTAAATTGTCCATGTTGCTAAGATGGCGGCGCGCACAAATTGGCGAAAAGCAGATCAGCAAATTTTAACTACAACCAGTATTCTCGGAATTCTAGTTGTATGATTTAGTCACATGATAACCCTTCCAGTTGTAAGGTCAACAATAGCTCTCTATCAAGGTATACTCACGGAGAGAAATCTGGCTGTTCCAACAAAAAAATGTTAGCTTACAATAAGTAGAATTGTTTTCTCAATTTTTACAGTTCATAATCAAAACTATCATGAACTTATTTTTAAGTAATTGAAACAGATAAAAAGCAACATCGACATTTGACCTACAGGAGTCCAATGGTTGATTATGTAGTTGAAAGGACAGCGGTTTGTATTTGAAGAAACGGTGGTTGAGTCTCTAGTGGATGTAATGGAGTTTGACTTTGTTGTTGAAGTACCAACATGGTTAATTCTGTCGTTAAGAGACCACAGGTTAATTGTAGAGTGTAAAGACCAGTGGTTGATTGTTTTGTAGGAAGATCAGTGGTTGACTCTGTTTCAGTGACTCTGTTTTAGCAACAGACGCGGTTACTCTTTGCCATTAGAGATTTTGTGTTTAGATTGCTTTTCTGGGTAATTCCTATCATTCATACATCACAAATTCAAGTCAATCATTCAATAGCAGTTAGCTTTAACTTAGAGATTAGGCAGGCAGATTAAGACCACAAACAGAAACGGTTACTCTCTGTTTTTAAAATTCTTATGTTTTGTGTTCAGTACAATGTTTTGAAATATGTCCCCACAGTTTGAGAGAACCAGAAGTCAAAACACCTCATAACAGTAGTAATGCAAAACAAAAAAAATGTTAGAACTGGACACAGGAAAAGCTTTAGAAAAAAAGAAATTAGAGTCCGGACGTATCTGTTTCGTTTCATAAGATTTACACTCATGTAGATCGCTAAGAAAGTGTGTGATGTTTAATTCATGTTTTAACCATTAAATCCACACAAAATGCGTCGCAATACGTCGGTGCAGTGATTCAAGGTCATTTTATAGAATAGATTCAAAGACGATTTATATCCCCGTCACTTACCGGAACAGTCATCGCCTATCCAGTTTTCAGCACATACACACTGGCAGCCATCAGCAGATTCGTTGCCATTTTGGCAAGGAACTCCGATACACTCTGAAAGTCGATTTTAAAGATACAAATTATTCAAAATGCTTCACTTACAATAGGTCAAAAGCTTGACTACAGATCATTGTAGTCAATATTTACAGCCGCATGATTAATAGTACTCTCGTTGAACAATTTTAAAACTCTGGTGTTAGCATTGACTGAGTTTTATTTATTTATTGATTTATTTATTGTTTTATTTATTTTCTTATTTCTTATTTCTTATTAATTTATTTGTTATTTGTTATTTGTTATTTGTTATTTGTTATTTGTTATTTGTTATTTGTTATTTGTTATTTGTTATTTGTTATTTGTTATTTGTTATTTGTTATTTGTTATTTGTTATTTGTTATTTGTTATTTGTTATTTGTTATTTGTTATTTGTTATT
Organism: Marthasterias glacialis; assembly: GCA_911728455.2. NCBI lineage: Eukaryota > Metazoa > Echinodermata > Asteroidea > Forcipulatida > Asteriidae > Marthasterias > Marthasterias glacialis. Next base: position 11,955,306 of record OU452239.1, on the reverse strand, counting down.
TGTTATTTGTTATTTGTTATTTGTTATTTGTTATTTGTTATTTGTTATTTGTTATTTGTTATTTGTTATTTATTATTTATTATTTATTATTTATTATTTATTATTTATTATTTATTATTTATTATTTATTATTTATTATTTATTATTTATTATTTATTATTTATTATTTATTATTTTATTTTATTTTTTTCATTTAGCTGTAGGAAGAAGATTTGTTGATTAAGATAAACAACGACCTAAAACAAAACAAAATGTTTAGTTTACAAATAACAGAAACGTTATAACAGTATTTACAGCTCTTAATCAAAACTAAATTCAACTTAATTTTAAGAAGTTAAAAAGACAACAAGTGATTTTTTTAAAGGACAGTTATACTTTCTCGGTTCTGTGTGTAGTTCCCGCGGTATGGAATGAATCTTACTTAATTCATGCTGCCAGCTGTTTTGAATCGTTCAAGTCCTTAGTTTAAAGAACAATTGTTTCTTTTTCATGACAGTCTCGTTTTTAATTTTAGTTAAATTGAAAATGGAGAAATAGTTATGAAAAAGAAAGAAATGAAACTATACACAACAACAAAAGAATGTGTGAAAGAAGTGTACCTGTAAAAGTTGCACAAGTGTGGTTAAGGAACAAACGTGTAAATCCATCAGTCAGCAAACTGGTGCTTGACAGGACTCTCAAAACAACAATTGACGTGGGTAGTTTACTATTCTCAGGGTATAATGCAACCGAATCGCAAATCACACCACAAGTACCGTTGCGAAATGAAAGAACCTTCACTGCGGCGACATTCTTCGTGGCTGAAACTTGCTGAAAACGTTCCTTCAACTGAATATGATGAAACAAAAACAAAAAACAAATTAACAGTGACAAAACTTGTTTAAGATATATTTTTTATAGTAATAAAAATAAACTAATAAAAGGACCAGATAAATAAATACAAAGGTTTAAGTAAATAACAGTCTTACACTAAGGTATAAATTGGGTAGATATTACGTAAGAATGACATTATTCATCCCTTTTTTCGCCACTTTTGTGTATGGGTGGAAAGACAGCACAAACAATGGCAAATACAGGACTAGTTTTTTTAAGGGAACAATAAGATGCACGATTTATTTTCTCGGGGACTTTTGGCCAACTAAAACTGTAGTTTGCATTTCCCGTTTATAAAGTGTAACATTTTGTTGTTAGAATGTTCACAGCAGATCCGAATTTGACATTTGCGGAATAAAAGAACTTTCAATACGGCGACATTCTGCGTGACTGGAGTTTGCATGAAAAGTCCTTTCAACGTGATGTTATTAAAACAAAAACCAAATTAACAACAATAGTTTTCAAGGGACACAATGAGATGCATGATTTACTTTTGGCCAAATAAAGGTGTGGTTTGTGTTTCCGTTTATAAAGTGTTATATTTTATTGTGAGAATTTTCACATCAGATTCAAATTTAAAATGGGGCCACCGGGAGGTAAGGGGGTACGGACAACAGTTGGGAGTCACGGACATAGTTTGGAAGCACTCCCCCACCCCCACCCCCACCCCCACCATCGCCACCCCACCCCCACCCCATCATCGCAACCCCAACCTGCATAATTATGCATATCAATTTCATTTACCAGTCTCTCCAGCAGTGCAGCCAAGTCTTTAAATGCACAGCTCAAAGTGTTCTCAAGATCAAGGGTGAAATTCTTTACGGGGACAATACTAAACCGCACTGCTGGAACCGCTGAAAACAAAAAGAAAACTTATTAAAAGAGTCACTGTCATACAACCATTACATGAGCTTAATTAAACAGTGTACCTGTATGATATTGAGATCAGATCTTCACATGAAAACATTCTTTTTCTGACTGCAGGTACGACTTCAGCCTAAAATATTACATGTTCAGTCAAACTGTACAACTTTTTCCCGAGCAATATCAGGGATGTTTATTCCTTCATAAGTTTTAGGAAAATGTTTGCCTTACATAAGTTTTCTTTGACCATCAGTTCTTTATTTATTGCATTTCTTTGTAGCTCGTTTAATGAGTTGTTCATTGTTCCTGTGTTGAATGTAATAGAAACAATCGTAACAGATTGAAGCGTGACTCACCAGTGCAGGATCCATTGGCATTTTGTTTAAATCCTTGAGACGCGTTACACTGGCATTGGTAGAATGGGTCACTGGAGGCAGGTAAGCAGTACTGTCCCGTTTGTGAGCACAAGCTGCTGTTATTCAGGCAGGGGTTGGGTTCTAACAGAAACGAATTGGTTACAAATCAATAATGGTCAATCAACTGAGGAAACTGGAACACACTGAATATTATGACTTGAACGGCGACGATGTCACTGAAATGCGTGTATTCAGTTTTCATTGATAATTGTATAATCCATTCATATAATGATATAAATTAAGGATGACACACCAAAGCAATTTCAAAGGATAAAGGTAAATCAAAACTTCTTGTTCTCAAAAATGGTCTGTGAATAATTGTAACACTAGATGACGTCATTTAAAAAAATAATAATAAATGAACAACTTATGTGTTTTATCAGGTTGTTTGTGCACATTCGTCCACAATTTTATTAGAAAAAAAGAAAACTAACTTAAAAGTGAGTTATGTTGAAATACTGCTATTTTTAATCCCAATCTGCATAATGTTCTTTTTGTGTACATGTAATTGATAAAATTGAGTAGGAAAACTACCTTGACATGTTGGTCCAGACTGATTCTTTGGGCATAGACATTCACAGCAATCCGACTGGAAAGTTCCTCCATTCAAACAAGTTGTATTGAGAAGACACTCTGACGAAAAAAGAAAAATGGTCAATCAACGTGATACAGCGTGGCCACTGGGATGGGGGTTGCTGGAGGCGCGTGCAATTGCAAATCAATGCCCCCCCCCCCGTGTCCCTCCTCTGGTAAAACCCTTTTTCACATTAAATGATTTAAGTTTATTGAAAAAGTTCGACTGGCTATCCAGTACATTGTCAGTGAACTTGTATTACGGTACTAACTCATTCAAGAGACACATCATTTTAACGGGTTGCAACGAACAGTTTAATTTTAGAAACTGTAACTCTATGTTTTCATAGTTCATAATTATTGTGTTTATAGATTGCTGTTCTGAGAAGTGCCCCCACACCTCTCCCACATTTTATTTATATATGAATAAACAGAGCCATTGGCATACCTTGCCATACTCTGTTGGGCATTAGGGGTACCAAGAAAACTCTGACCAACAGAGTTGCTCTGGTTACTACTTTCCACCCCAAACTACCGAAGCTTTTGTCTATCCTCAACGGCAAGATGAATATCCGTCACCCCTCACACAGGTTACGCTCAGCCATTCATGAGCGCCCCATGGTCGCCTTTCGTTGCCCCAAAAACCTAGGTGACATCCTAGTGAGGGCTAAACTCCCCCAGGTACAGGCCAAGCTCCCTCCTCACAAGACATACGAGGTTGCCATCGCTGCACCCGCTCTAAATGTAAACCTTGTATATATCAATCCAACAGTGCAAGTTAAAAGTCACAGCACCGGCTTTACTTACAAACTCTGTCTTCGCTTTGCGAATCATGTCCATCCAACTCAATAGCCCAAATCACAGTGTCAAAGATGTTGAACTAACTGTGATTGAGAACTGCAACGGTGACGACCCACACCACAAACTCAGAGAATCACACGGGATTCACCGACTTTGAACAGTCCAACCATTCAGACTGGTGTGAAATAATTTTCCACTCATTGTTTTTAATTACATATTTTTATCTTCCAGTAATGTGTTTATATTTCAGCCCTCGTAACTACTTTTATATGCATATTTTATATACTGCCTATTTAGGGATTGCCGTGCATTAACCTGTTAATCAAACTGTTTTACTACTGTTTTCAAACTTCTGCTCTCATACTCTCACCATTTACCAATTCCACTTTGGGAATTTAATATATACAATGTTACTTTTGGGTCGCCCTTAATCTCTTCCTTCAGCGAGCTGACCCTCCACCAACTTGACACCTTTTGCTGAGCAATTAATCCTGTCCTTTCATGCAAGCCGCATCACCGACAATGTAGCTTGTCCTATTGTTCAGTTAATTGATTCCCTTTTTATACTTCCTAGCATTGGCCATTGGGAGTCCAAAAACAACATACTTCTGAGGGATCCCAAGACCAATCCTTACACCAAGTTAGGAGTTGACATGTGAAGTCTTTCTCAAGTTTTCTCTAGAACCACGTTTATTTTGGTTTAACCATCGACATTTGACCCACAGGAGTCCAAAAACAAAGTAGACTTCTGAGAGATCTTGCACAAAACCAATCTACACACCAAGTTTTGAGTTGATATGCCAAGTCCTCCTCGAGTTATCGCTCAGACAACAATTCTTTTGTTTTAGCCTCGATATTTGACCTTGTGGGTCCAAAAACAATGTAGACTTCTGAGGACTCCTACAGAATCCCTTTCTGGGTTCCATTGTTCCTATTGAGATTGCTTTGTGGGGGTCATTAATCGTTGTCTCGTGTCAAGACCCCTCAAGGGACCTTATGTATGAACACACACAAACACCCTCACACCAACCCATGGAATGACATGTTGGAAAAAAATATGCCCCTTCGGTGGCTTTGCCAACTGCGGGGCATAACAAAAATTAATAAAGAATACTTACCAGCAGTAGTTGGAGTAGATGCTGTAGTTACAGTGGTGGATTCTGTTGGAGTTACAGTGGTGGATTCTGTTGGAGTTACAGTGGTGGATTCTGTTGGAGTTACAGTGGTGGATTCAGTTGGAGTGACAGTGGTGGATTCTGTTGGAGTTACAGTGGTGGATTCTGTTGGAGTTACAGTGGTGGATTCTGTTGGAGTTACAGTAGTGGATTCTGTTGGAGTTACAGTGGTGGATTCTGTTGGAGTTACAGTGGTGGATTCTGTTGGAGTGACAGTGGTGGATTCTGTTGGAGTGACAGTGGTGGATTCTGTTGGAGTTACAGTGGTTGATTCTGTTGGCGTAGAAGCAGTGGTAGATTATAGTTAGAGTTTAAGTTTTATTTCCTGTATTGTGACAGACAAACTATTAATTTCAGCTGATTGCACAAAATAGTAAAGATTGCTGCTACGGACGTTGAAGAGAAACATACACAAAATATACCACTGACATTGCACAAAATACATGTAACGTGCAAAAATGTTTGTACCTGTCTGATGGACATGAACTAATTTCGGGATCTCAACACTAAATCATTTTTAGTTTTTAATTATCTACCATTTAGCATTGATATATTTTTTTGTGTGCAATACCTCAAATTATTATTATTATTGGTTTATTAAAATTAAAACTTCGCAGCCCTAGAGCTGAACTATGTTTAAAATATATGGATTTACAACGAACGCTTTACATGGATATACAAATGAAAGCTTATAACTTTCTCGAATCTATAAAAAAAAAATTCGGATCGAATCGGACCAGCATGTTTAACTGAATACATACACTTGTAATTTAATAACAAGTGAAAACCTAACTTCCAGACGTTATCGCTCATCCATTTCACGTGAATTTATTCAGCTCAAATTAACCAATAAGAAGGCTTAAATTGTCCATGTTGCTAAGATGGCGGCGCGCACAAATTGGCGAAAAGCAGATCAGCAAATTTTAACTACAACCAGTATTCTCGGAATTCTAGTTGTATGATTTAGTCACATGATAACCCTTCCAGTTGTAAGGTCAACAATAGCTCTCTATCAAGGTATACTCACGGAGAGAAATCTGGCTGTTCCAACAAAAAAATGTTAGCTTACAATAAGCAGAATTGTTTTCTCAATTTTTACAGTTCATAATCAAAACTATCATGAACTTATTTTTTAAGTAATTGAAACAGATAAAAAGCAACATCGACATTTGACCCACAGGAGTCCAAAAACAAAGAAGACTTCTGTGAGATCACAGGACCAATCTACACACCAAGTTTTGGGTTGATATGCCAATTCCTCCTCGAGTTATCGCTCAGACAACAATTCTTTTGTTTTTGCCTCGACATTTGACTTTGTGGGTCCAAAAACAATGTAGACTTCTGAGAACTCCCATAGAATCCCTTTCTGGGCTCCATTGTTCCTATTGAGATTGCTTTGTGGGGGTCATTAATCGTTGTCTCGTGTCAAGACCCCTCAAGGGACCTTATGTATGAACACACACAAACACCCTCACACCAACCCATGGAATGACATGTTGGAAAAAACTATGCCCCTTTGGTGGCTTTGCCAACTGCGGGGCATAAACAAATTAATAAAAAATACTTACCCGAAGTAGTAGGAGTAGATTCTGTAGTTACAGTGGTGGATTCTGTTGGAGTGACAGTGCTGGATTCTGTTGGAGTGACAGTTGTGGACTCTGTTGGAGTTACAGTGGTGGATTCTGTTGGAGGTACAGTTGTGGATTCTGTAGGAATTACAGTGGTGGAATATGTTGGCGTATATACAAGAAATGATAGATGCTGTATTTAGAGTTTAAGTGTTATTTGGTCAAAGCGGACCAGCATGTTTAACTAAATACATACAACTGTTATTTTAACAAGTGGAAACCTAGCTTCTAGAAGTTAACGCTCATCAAGATCACATTAATGTATTTAGCTCAACCAATAGGCTTAAATTGTCCATGTTGCGAAGATGGCAACGTGCACGAATTGCAGAAAAGCAAACAAGCAGATTTGAACTACAACCAGTATTCTCTGATTTCTAGTTGTATGATTTAGTTACATGATAAGCCTTGCCAGTTGTAAGGTCACCAATAGCTCTAACAAAATCAAAATAAAAACGCTTTATTTTTTATTTACATTTTCCAAACAAATTAGCATCCACAATAATATTGTCGAGAGAATGTTCATGAATTAGAAAAGAAAAGCCTCCACACTCTAAAAACACCCTTTTTGCCAACACCTTTTGGCCCCAAACAGATATTATGTAGATTTCGTTCGTGCATTGGCGCAGATATAATCACGAGGTGAAATCTGGCTGTTCCATTTCACTTGGCTTCGTCTTTCGAAATTGAATAGTCGATTTCGCCTCGTGATTATATTCTGCAATAATACACTCACATGCATTCACTATTTGTATAATAATATACGCACGTTAATTTAATTTAACTTTTTGTAATGCTCATCAAGTAAACGAATCGTAATAGATACGAGGTGCTGTATCCAAATATACCACAAACATCTGGGTAATTACAATCTCTACTATACGGTAAAGTGTATGGAGTTCCTTAAAGTGCGTCACACAATAAGTAGGACCTATATGGCGTTACGTCCTATCCGAATTTCTATGCCATTACGGTAGCGTATCGCTAAAGTACGCAAGCATCAACACCAGGATCCGAAACCACACTTTTATAACCGAGTCACCGAAACTATAGTCTTGTGCACTGAATCGGTCTACAACCACCGTAAACTTGTTTTCCAATCATTATCCAATATTCTTGAAGATGGTAGTATTTCGTGTTGTAAACACTGTTTAGATGTATGCCCCCACAGTGGTTGACTTTAATGTAGACAGACCAGGGGTTGTTTCTGTCGGGGGAAAAACAGTGGTTGAGTCTTTTTTTAGAAAGACTAGGGGGTGATTATGTGTAGTTGAAAGGACAGCGCACGGTTGTGTATTTGGTTTTGTATCTGTAGAAACGGTGGTCGATTCTTTAGTGGATACAATGGAGTTTGATTTTGTTGTTGAAGTATCAGTGGTTAATTATGTTGTTTAAAGGGAGACTTTTGAGAAGATAGCGGGCGTCCCACAGATCGGTCCATTCCCATTGGTTTCATCGCTGAGAACAATGGAAAAGGACCGGTCTGTGGGACGCCCGCTATCGTCTTAAAAGTCTCCCATTTACAGGTTACCGGTTAATTGTGAAGTGGAAAGACCAGTGGTAGACTCTTTTGTAGGAAGACCAGTGGTTGACTCTGTTTCAGTGACTCTGTTTTAGCAACAGACGCGGTTACTCTCTGCCATTAGAGATTTTGTGTTTAGATTGCTTTTCTGGGTAATTCCTCTCTTTCAGACAGGCAAGATCACGCGATACAAGTCAATCAAGAAATTGAGAGGGGGCTGGGGGTACGTCCCCCCACACAAAAAGTCCATAAACATGTAATTCATAAAAGAAAAAAACATGGCCTCTGACTCTCCCCCCTCCCCCTCTCCCCACCCAGTGAAAACAATCCTGTCTTCGCCGCTGTTGTGGTACCATCTTTTGAAAATGATCAAAAATGTTACTTTGATATCTGCAGTGGTAAAATTTCTCATTATAAGAAAGTTCCAAAGCTTTGCGTGGTGGAGAGGTACTAAGGAGTACTAAATTGTGGGTGACAACCGAGTAAAATTCACCTCCTGTAAAAACAAATGTTGGTTCTGAGCAGAAACCATGGGCGGGGAGTGCTTTTTAACGTACTGCTCTGTTCATAATACAGGACACGTTAAAATAAACATAAAACTAATATAATTGGACAAAGAATTTTTTATTGTTGTTATTGTGGTTTTAAGTTCAAGTACTTAAAGTTATGTCAAGTTTAACCATCCTCCATTTTAAACATTTTAAAATGAGAAGTTAATAATATATCACGAAGAGGAAAATTATATAAGCGTAAATTTAACCCTATCTATAGGGTTAAAAAAAAAAAAAAAAAAAAAAAACGGTCCTGAAAGCTATCAGGACCGTTTTTTTTCCGAAAGCATTTCGCACTAACACATGATTCATCTCAGGTGGAAAATTTGTTCACAAGGTGAAAACATTAAAATCGTGTGTGACAAGGTCAAATAAATGGTTGCCATGGTAACAGTTAACCCCAGGTATCGATTAGTTTTTGCCAACATGACACTAAATATATTTTGTGAGAAGTCAGAAAATGTCTAAGTTATCGGCTCTAGCGTTAAAAAGCTATCGGCTCTAGCGTTAAAAAGTTAGGGGCAAAAATATGGCAGGGGGTACATTACGAAGCCGGTGCGGTAGCGTATCGCTCAAGGACGCAAACGTGAACTTCAGGATCCCAACCTACACTCTTATAACCGAGTCACCAGAACTATAGTCTGGTGCTCTGAATCAATCTACAACCACCGTACTCTTGTTTTCCAATCATGATACAATATTCTTGAAGATGGTAGCATTTTGAAGGAAATATTTATTAATAAGGTTTTTTATTCCAGTTCAATTTCATTAAAAATTATTTGCAATGTTTCCAGAAACATTATTTGAAAATCATACAATTCTTCAGAGACCTGAATTACATACAAGTATTATTGCCCATTTTTTATAAACTGTAAATAAATAATTTGTTGGTAGAAATTACAGATAAAAATTCTAGAAACAATGACTGCAGTCGATGCATGTACAATGTCAAAGCTGTAACCAAAAATGATGCTTTTAAATAATGTATTTATTCGGTAGCCAGTCAAAATTCGTACAACCGTATACCACCGTATAACCAGGGATGTCGCCCAGTTTACGATGCAACCTGGGTGGGAGACGGCGTTGTAAGGAATTGCATTTGTATTTATTTATTATTATTGTAGTTTTGGCTATCCATCGAAACCACCATTATTTTCGTCGAGATTTCTTTTCGTGTATTTTATGACGTCACATGTACTGTTTTTAAACTAGATCCTTGATGGACTATAACGTTAGACGAGAATCTATTATTCAAACAAAGTCCATTGCACCATCTGGTTCTGTGGAAACATTAATTTGACCCTCGACTTACTATGTTTCCCAAGTTCTTTGGGCAATGTACCAAGAATCATTGAAAGTCTTAATTTCCCTTTGAAAGTTTAAATACCACTTCTTATTTATACACTGTGTTGATCCAGAAGTCAAAACTGTTATTAAATTAAAGATAGTTCTAACTTCACGAAATTTATTTTAATTCACTTACCAGAACAGTTTTGTCCGCTCCAGTATTGGTCACATGTACAAGTGCAGTTTCCATTATCAAGTGTTCCTCCATTCAGGCAGGTTAGATTACAAACTGCAAGAACAAACAGTATTTTAACAACAGAAAATGCTCTCTGTTTTTAGATTTCTTAATTTGGGGGTTTAAATACTGTTTTGATGTATGCCCTTAAAGTTTGGAAGATCCAGAGGTCAAAACTGTTATTAAGTTAGTAGTGATAGTTTTAACTACACGAAATTTAGCTTAATGCACTTACCAGAACAGTCAGGACCGCTCCTGTATTGGTCGCATATACAAGTGCAGTCTACCGTATTGAGTGTTCCTCCATTCGGGCAGGTTCGACTGCAAACTGCAAGAACAAAAAGTATTTAAACAACAGAAAGGGTTCCTATATTTAGATTTCATATTTTTTTGTGTTTTATACACTGTTTCATTGTATGCCCCCCAAAGTTTGAAAAATCCAGAAGTCAAATCCCTCATTAAGTTGGTAGTGGTAATTTTAACTACACGAAGTTTAGTTTAATTCACTTACCAGAACAGTTATGACCGCTCCAGTAATGGTCGCATTTACAAGTGCAGTTTCCATTATCGGGTGTTCCTCCATTCAGGCAAGTTTGATTACACACTGCAAGAACACACAGTATTGAAACAACGGAAAATGCTCTCTGATTTTAGATTTCTTAATATGGGGGTTAAAATACTGTTTTGATGTATGCCCCTAACGTTTGAAAGATCCAAAGGTCAAAACTGTGAGTAATTAAGTTGATAGTAGTGGTAATTCTAACTATTACACACGAAATTTAGTTGATTCACTTACCAGAACAGTTATGACCGCTCCAGTTTGGGTCACACATACAATTGCAGTTTACTTCATCAAGTGTTCCTCCATTCAGGCATGTTCGTTCACAAACTGCAAGGTCAAATAGTATTTAAACAACAGAAAAGGTTCCTCACTATTTTTAGATTCCTTAATTGGTGTGTCTTACTCACGGTTGTGAAGTATGACCCCAAAACATGCACGGTCAAATAAAATATTAACAACATAAAATATCTCTCTTTCACTGTTTTTAGATTTCTAAATGTTTGTGTTTTAAACACCGTTTTGAAGAGTGACCCCAAAATGTGGAAATATCCAGCAGTCGAAATTCTTATTAAGTTAGTAGTGGTAATTCTAACTACACGAAGTTTAGTTGAATTCACTTACCAGAACAGTTATGACCGCTCCAGTATTGGTCGCATTTACAAGTGCAGTTTCCTTCATCAAGTGTTCCTCCATTCAGGCAAGTTAGATCACAAACTGCAAGAACAAAATAATAAAATTTAAACAACAAAAATTGATCTCTGTTTTTAGATTTCTTAGTTTGGGGGTTTGAATACGGTTTTGATGTATGCCCCTAAAAAGTGGAAGATCCAGAAGTCAAAACTGTCATTAAGTTGGTACTGGTAATTTTAACTACACGAAGTTTAGTTTAATTCACTTACCAGAACAGTTATGACCGCTCCAGTAATGGTCGCATTTACAAGTGCAGTTTCCATTATCGGGTGTTCCTCCATTCAGGCAAGTTTGATTACACACTGCAAGAACACACAGTATTGAAACAACGGAAAATGCTCTCTGATTTTAGATTTCTTAATATGGGGGTTTAAATACTGTTTTGATGTATGCCCCTAACGTTTGAAAGATCCAAAGGTCAAAACTGTGAGTAATTAAGTTGATAGTAGTGGTAATTCTAACTATTACACACGAAATTTAGTTGATTCACTTACCAGAACAGTTATGACCGCTCCAGTTTGGGTCACACATACAATTGCAGTTTACTTCATCAAGTGTTCCTCCATTCAGGCATGTTCGTTCACAAACTGCAAGGTCAAATTAATAGTATTTAAACAACAGAAAAGGTTCCTCACTATTTTTAGATTCCTTAATTGGTGTGTCTTACTCACGGTTGTGAAGTATGACCCCAAAACATGCACGGTCAAATAAAATGTTAGCAACATAAAATATCTCTCTTTCACTGTTTTTAGATTTCTAAATGTTTGTGTTTTAAACACCGTTTTGAAGTATGACCCCAAAATGTGGAAATATCCAGAAGTCGAAAGTCTCATTAAGTTTGTAGTGGTAATTCTAACTACACGAAGTTTAGTTGAATTCACTTACCAGAACAGTTATCACTGCTCCAGTATTGGTCGCATTTACAAGTGCAGTTTCCTTCATCAAGTGTTCCTCCATTCAGGCAGGTTAGATCACAAACTGCAAGAACAAATAAAATTAAAACAACAGAAATTGCTCTCTGTTTTTAGATTTCTTAATTTGTGGGTTTAAATACTGTTTTGATGTATGCCCCTAAAGTGTGGAAGATCCAGAAGTCAAAACTGTCATTAAGTTAGTAGTGGTAATTCTAACTACACAAAGTTTACCATACTTGAAAACACTTACCAGAACAGTTTTGTCCGCTCCAGTATTGGTCACATGTACAAGTGCAGTTTCCGTCATCAAGTGTTCCTCCATTCAGGCAGGTTAGATTACAAACTGCAAGAACAAACAGTATTTTAACAACAGAAAATGCTCTCTGTTTTTAGATTTCTTAATTTGGGGGTTTAAATACTGTTTTGATGTATGCCCTTAACCCTGCAATGCACCACTTTGTTAATAAGCAGCGTACACACCGTCGCACAGTAGGCAACTGCGCTTGTATAATTGCGTGTAAAACTGTCTCTGTCTGCTCACAACTCTTCAAACATGGTATCAATAGACTCAGAAAGGTTCAATGAATCCCCAGAAACCCCCAAAAAGGCCAAAAAAATTAAAAAAATAATGTTTCCACTGCATACCATTCTACTGAGTAGTATGCCGTAGAAAACACTATGTTACGTGGTCGTGCAGTTAACGACTGTAGCGGTAAAATTAACGGGGAATGTAGGTCGAAAACTCACCCCCAGCTAATTTTGCTGGTTATAGCATTATCCGGCTATGTTCCATTGAGGAACTTGTGAAATTTCAAGTTTTTTGACTGTACCGTTAATGAGTAACCGCAATTAGTACACATTTGAGCAGTAAGCTGCTACGCCACGGGAGCGTGCAAGGTTAAAGTTTGGAAGACCCAGAGGTCAAAACTGTTATTAAGTTAGTAGTGATAGTTCTAACTACACGAAATTTAGCTTAATTCACTTACCAGAACAGTCAGGACCGCTCCTGTATTGGTCGCATATACAAGTGCAGTTTCCTTCATCAAGTGTTCCTCCATTCAGGCAGGTTCGACTGCAAACTGCAAGAACAAAAAGTATTTAAACAACAGAAAAGGTTCCTCTATTTGGATTTCATATTTTTTTGTGTTTTATACATTGTTTCATTGTATGCCCCCAAAGTTTAAAAAATCCCGAAGTCAAAACCCTCATTAAGTTGGTAGTGGTAATTTTAACTACACGAAGTTTAGTTTAATTCACTTACCAGAACAGTTATGACCGCTCCAGTATTGGTCGCATTTACAAGTGCAGTTTCCATTATCGGGTGTTCCTCCATTCAGGCAAGTTTGATTACAAACTGCAAGAACACACAGTATTGAAACAACGGAAAATGCTCTCTGATTTTAGATTTCTTAATATGGGGGTTTAAATTTTGTTTTGATGTATGCCCCTAACGTTTGAAAGATCCAAAGGTCAAAACTGTGAGTAATTAAGTTGATAGTAGTGGTAATTCTAACTATTACACACGAAATTTAGTTGATTCACTTACCAGAACAGTTATGACCGCTCCAGTTTGGGTCACACATACAATTGCAGTTTACTTCATCAAGTGTTCCTCCATTCAGGCATGTTCGTTCACAAACTGCAAGAACAAACAATTCAACCTAAGCAACAAACGCGGTTATTCTCTGCCACCATCTTCCCAATATTTGTCATCAAGTGTTCAGGTTAGATCACAATCTATGTGCCCATGTACAATTAGATTCAGTATGTCAGTAACAAAAATGTTACTCTTTTTCATTGTTTTTCTACGGTACTTCCCCTATTCGGTTAGGCAAGGTCACACAAATAAACAAAGATTCCAAATGTTTAAGTAAGCAAAAGGAATTCTACACAAAAATTAGTTTCTCACCAGAACAATCATCACAGCTCCAGTATTGGTCACATGTACACGTGCAGTTTCCTTCATCAAGCGTTCCGCCATTAAGGCAGGTTAGATTACAAACTGCAAGAACAAAAGGAAATGTTCCTCTCTGTTTTAGATTTCTTAGTTTGGGGTTTTAAAAACACTGTTTTGATGTATGTCCCCACATTTTGGAAGATCTAGAAGTCAAAACTGTACTTTTCTTGTGTTGGAAAAAGACCAGTGGTTGACTTTAAGGTAGAAAGCCCGGTGGTTGTTTCTGTTGGGATAAAACTGTGGCTGAGTCTTTTTTCCGAAGGACTAATGGTTGATTATGTAGTTGAAAGGATAGCGGTTGATTTTGTGTTTGAAGAAACGGTGGTTGATTCTTTAGTGGATATAATGGAGTTTGACTTCGTCGTTGAAGTATCAGTGGTTGATTTTGTAACAACGCGGTTATTGTCTGTCATTTTAGTTTTTGTGTTTAGAATGCTTTTCAGGGAAAATCCTCACATTCATATAGCCGAGGCATCACATGATACAACAAAGATTCAAGTCAATCATTCAATAGCAGATATTTTTAACTTAGAAATAAGGCAGGCAGATTATGCCCACAAACTGAAAAAACAAATCGATTTTAAACAACAGAAATGGTTACTCTCTGTTTTGATAACTATAATGTTTTATTTCCGGTACAGTATTTTGAAATATGTCCCCACGGTTTGAAAGAACCAGAAGTCAAAAAAACTCATAACAGTAGTAATGCAAAACAAAAAACTAAAACTTGTTATAACTGAAAACTTTAATAAGATTTACACTCATGTAGATCGTGAAGAAAGTGTGTGATGTTTAATTAATGTTTAAACCATTAAATCCACACAAATGCGTCACACTACGTCGGTGCAGTGATTCAAGGTAATTTTAAAGAATAGATGTCAAGACGATTTATATCCCCGTCACTTACCGGAACAGTCATCACCTATCCAGTTTTCAGCACATACACACTGGCAGCCATTAGCAGATTCGTTGCCATTTTGGCAAGGAACTCCGATACACTCTGAAAGTCGATTTTAAAGATACAAATTATTCAAAATGCTTCACTTACAATAGGTCAAAAGCTTGACTAGAGATCATTGTAGTCAATATTTACAGCCGCATGTCAGAAAAATTTAAATGATTAATAATACTCTCGTAAAACAATTTTAAAACCCTGGTGTTAGTTTTATTTATTTATTTATTTGTTGGTTTGTTTTTGTTTGTTTTATTATTTAGTATTTATTATTTATTTTAATATTACTATTTAGTGTATATTATTTACTATCGACTATCTAATCTACTATCCACTATCCACTATCCACTTTCTATTGTCTATTGCCTATTGTCTATTGTATATTGTCTATTGTCTGTTGTCTGTTGTCTGTTGTCTGTTGTCTGTTGTCTGTTGTCTGTTGTCTGTTGTCTATTTTCTATTGTTTGTCTATTGTCTATTGTCTATTGTCTATTGTCTATTGTCTATTGTCTATTGTCTATTGTCTATTGTCTATTGTCTATTGTCTATTGTCTATTGTCTATTGTCTATTGTCTATTGTCTATTGTCTATTGTCTATTGTCTATTGTCTATTGTCTATTGTCTATTGTCTATTGTCTATTGTCTATTGTCTATTGTCTATTGTCTATTGTCTATTGTCTATTGTCTATTGTCTATTGTCTATTGTCTATTGTCTATTGTCTATTGTCTATTGTCTATTGTCTATTGTCTATTGTCTATTGTCTATTGTCTATTGTCTATTGTCTATTGTCTATTGTCTATTGTCTATTGTCTATTGTCTATTGTCTATTGTCTATTGTCTATTGTCTATTGTCTATTGTCTATTGTCTGTTGTCTGTTGTCTATTGTCTATTGTCTATTGTCTATTGTCTATTGTCTATTGTCTATTGTCTATTGTCTATTGTCTATTGTCTATTGTCTATTGTCTATTGTCTATTGTCTATTGTCTATTGTCTATTGTCTATTGTCTATTGTCTATTCTCTATTGTCTATTATCTAATATCTTTTATTTATTATTTGTTATTTAACTTGCTATTTGCTATTTGCTACTTGCTATTTGCTATTTGCTATTATTTTGCTTTTTGCTATTTGCTACTCGCTACTCGCTTCTCCCTACTGGCTATTGGCTATTGGCTTTTTCGGTTCTGTGTGTAGTTTCCGCGGTATAGAATTAATCTAACTTAATTCATGCTGCCAGCTGTTTTGAATCGTTCAAGTCCATCTCGTTTTTAAGCTTAGTTAAAATGAGAATGGGGAAATAATTATGGAAAAGAAAGAAAGGAAACAACAAATTGTTTTCAGAAATATTAAAATGTGTGAAAGAAAGAAGTGTACCTGTAAAACTTGCAGAAGTTGGGTCAAAGGTTAAAGTTGTGCTTCCATCAGTTAGCGAACTGGTGTTTGACAGGACGTTCAAAATAGCAGTTGCGTTGGGGACTGTACTACTATCAGTGTAGAATGCAGCCATTTCGCAAATCACACTACCTTTGCTAAATGAAATAACCTTCACTGCGGTGACATTCTGCGTGGCTGTAGTTAGCTGAAAACGTCTTGTAAACTAAATGTGATGTAACCAAATCAAAAACAAATTTATAATAAAAAAGACACTTTAAGAATATATTTCTTATCGTAATGAAAACAAAAGAAAGCAATTATATTAATAATTGTTATATACAAAGACCTGATAAATAAATCCAAAGGTTTAGGTAAAGAACAGTCTTACACTGAGGTATAGATTGGGTAGGTATTACGTAAGAATGACATTAATCATCCCTTTATTAACTACTTTTTTGTTTGGGTGGAAAGACAGCACAAACACTGACAAATACAAGGCTAGTTTCTAAGGGGCACAATGAGATGCACGATTTATTTTCTTGGGGGAACTTTTGGCAATTAAAACTTTAGTTTGCGTTTCCTGTTTATAAAGTGTAACATTTTATTGTGAGAATTTTCACAACACGTCCAAATTTAAAATGAGGTCACTAGAGGGTAAGGGGTCACGGACATTAGTTGGGAGTCACTGACATAATTAGGAGACATTCCCAACCCCCCACTATCGCCACCCCCCCCCCCCAAACCCCACCCACCCATCCCCAACCCATCATCGCCACCACCACCCTGCATAGTTATGCCACTGAACAATTGAAAACAATTAATTTATTATCATATAAACAAACTTTTATCGAATAAATTTCATTTACCATTCTATCCAGTAGTGCAGCCATGGCTTTAAATTTACTGCTCAGTGGGTTCAGAAGATCAACAGTGAACCCCACTTGGATGACAATGACAAACCGCGCTGTTGGAACCGCTGAAAACATATTGAAAGCGTCAATGTCATACGTTCATCACAAGAATTAAATAAAACAGAGCACTTGCATGATATTAAGATCACGTCTTCACATGAAAACATTCTTTTTCTGACCACAGGTACGACTTTAGCCTAAAATACTACATGTTCAGTCAACCTTTACAACTCATTCCCCAGCATTATCAGGGATGATTGTTCCTTCACATTTGCTGCATTTCTTTGGAGCTCGTTTCATATTGTTCCACTGTATGTATTGGAAACAATCGTAACTCACCAGTGCAAGAATCATCAGCATTTTGTTTAAATCCTTGAGACGCGTTACACTGGCATTCGTAGAATGGGTCACTGGAGGCAGGTAAGCAGTACTGTCCCGTCTGTGAGCACAAGCTGCTGTTATTCAGGCAGGGGTTGGGTTCTAACAGAAACGAATTGGTTACCAATCAATTAGTCAATCAACTGAGGAAACTCAAACGCACTGAATATTATGACTTGAACGGCGAAGATGTCACTGAAATTACTGTATTCAGTTTTCAGTGATAATTGCATAGTCCCTAATGCATATATATAAAACGATTTAAATTAAGGAATACACACTATTACAATTTAAAACTAAAGAAGGTCAGTCAAGACTTCAAGACTTCAAAAACAGTCTGTGAATAACGTACCGGTAACACTAGGTGAAACATTCTTGAGAAAAGAATGAACAACCTTTGCGTTTTATCGGGTTATTTGTGGACATTCGTCCATAAATTAATTGAAAATGGGAAACAAACTGAAAATTGTGTTATGCTGAACTACTGACATAATTAATCACAATCAGCATATATTTTTCTTTTTTGTGTACTTGAGTAAGATGAAATTGAGTAGGAAGGGTGGTGGCGGGCTGGGACCACGTGCCCCCCCCCCCCATAAAAAACAAAAACAAAATCCAGATACCTACATATTGTTTTTTGTTATTGTTGTAATTGTGGTTTACAACTTAAAGTATTTACAGTTATGTTTTTTTTTTTATGTTTCCTATTGCCAATGAAACACAATTATCCTTATTTTTAAATACGAACAAATTAAGAATTATATTGTATTCTATTCTTTAAAAAAAAAAGAGGGAAATAAAGAAGAAAACAAATCAACGCATTTACAGCCACGGCAACCCTATACCTGACATGTCCAGAGTTATATACCCCTTATCCAGAGTAACTCCAGATCAGCTGGCACTTGATAAGAAATCTTTTTGACATCTTTGCATTTAAAAGCCTAAAAGATTACCTGTTGCAGAGGGTATTTGGGATGCCAGGTCTAAAACAATTTACTTATAACGCTATTTTCGACCATCTTTGGAGGTCCTTCCACGTCATCACGTACACTTTTGCTGACATGTTTCTGCAAAACATTCCAGTAATTCTTATGTATTGTGTTCTGAACACTGTTTTGAAGTATGCCCCCACAGTTTGTAAGATCCAGAAGTCAAAAACTGCCATTAAGTTAGACGAGACTCTATCATTCAAATAAAGTTCATTGCACCATCTGGTTCTGTGGAAACATTCATTTAACCCTCGACTTACTATGTATCCCAAGTTCAGTAGGCAATGTACCAAGAATCATTGAAAGCCTTAATTTCCCTTTGAAAGTTTAAATACCACTTCTTATTTATACACTGTGTTGATCCAGAAGTCAAAACTGTCATTTTTTTTTAAGTTAGTGTCGGTAACTCTAACTAGATGAAGTTGAGTTTAATTTACTTACCAGAACAGTTATGACCGCTCCAGTTTTGGTTGCATGTACAAGCGCAGTTTCCGTCATCAAGTGTTCCTCCATTCAGGCAGGTTAGATTACAAACTGCAAGAACAGTATTTAAACAACAGAAAAGGTCTGTCTCTCTGTTTTTATATTTCTAAATTGTTGTGTTTTAAACACCGTTTTGAGGTATGACCCCCAAGTGTGGAAGATCCAGAATCAAAACTGTCATTAAGTTCCAGTGGTAATTCTAACTACACGAAGTTTAGTTGAATTCACTTCTACCAGAACAGTTATGACCGCTCCAGTATTGGTCGCATGTACACATGCAGTTTCCTTCATCAAGAGTTCCTCCATTCAGGCAGGTTAGATTACAAACTGCAGTAGACAGAAAGGTTTTTCTATTTTTATTTTTTTTTTTCTAAGGGGATTTAAAAGACAAACTATTAATTTCAGCTGACTGCACAAAATAGTAAAGATTGCTGCTATGGACGTTGAAGAGAAACATACACAAAATATACCACTGACATTGCACAAAATACCTGTAACATGCAAATATGTTTGTACGTGACTGATGGACGTGAAATAATTTTGGGATTCAAACACTAATTCATTTTTGGTTTTTAATTAATTGCCATTTATCATTGAAGGATTGTTTTCGCGCAGCTCGTCAAATGGAAGCTTATATTTTTCTCGAATCTATACAAATACCTATTTTGGGGTCGAATCGGACAAACAAACTGCAAGGTCAAATAGTATTTAAACAACAGAAAAGGTTCCTCACTATTTTTAGATTCCTTAATTGGTGTGTCTTACTCACGGTTGTGAAGTATGACCCCAAAACATGCACGGTCAAATAAAATGTTAACAA
The DNA here is from genome assembly GCA_911728455.2 of Marthasterias glacialis. NCBI lineage: Eukaryota > Metazoa > Echinodermata > Asteroidea > Forcipulatida > Asteriidae > Marthasterias > Marthasterias glacialis. Next base: position 11,935,354 of record OU452239.1, on the reverse strand, counting down.
CATAAAATATCTCTCTTTCACTGTTTTTAGATTTCTAAATGTTTGTGTTTTCAACACCGTTTTGAAGTATGACCCCAAAATGTGGAAATATCCAGAAGTCGAAAGTCTCATTAAGTTTGTAGTGGTAATTCTAACTACACGAAGTTTAGTTGAATTCACTTACCAGAACAGTTATCACTGCTCCAGTATTGGTCGCATTTACAAGTGCAGTTTCCTTCATCAAGTGTTCCTCCATTCAGGCAGGTTAGATCACAAACTGCAAGAACAATAAAAATTAAAACAACAGAAATTGCTCTCTGTTTTTAGATTTCTTGATTTGTGGGTTTAAATACTGTTTTGATGTATGCCCCTAAAGTGTGAAAGATCCAGAAGTCAAAACTGTCATTAAGTTAGTAGTGGTAATTCTAACTACACAAAGTTTACCATACTTGAAAACACTTACCAGAACAGTTTTGTCCGCTCCAGTATTGGTCACATGTACAAGTGCAGTTTCCATTATCGGGTGTTCCTCCATTCAGGCAAGTTTGATTACAAACTGCAAGAACACACAGTATTGAAACAACGGAAAATGCTCTCTGATTTTAGATTTCTTAATATGGGGGTTTAAATACTGTTTTGATGTATGCCCCTAACGTTTGAAAGATCCAAAGGTCAAAACTGTGAGTAATTAAGTTGATAGTAGTGGTAATTCTAACTATTACACACGAAATTTAGTTGATTCACTTACCAGAACAGTTATGACCGCTCCAGTTTGGGTCACACATACAATTGCAGTTTACTTCATCAAGTGTTCCTCCATTCAGGCATGTTCGTTCACAAACTGCAAGAACAAACAATTCAACCTAAGCAACAAACGCGGTTATTCTCTGCCACCATCTTCCCAATATTTGTCATCAAGTGTTCAGGTTAGATCACAATCTATGTGCCCATGTACAATTAGATTCAGTATGTCAGTAACAAAAATGTTACTCTTTTTCATTGTTTTTCTACGGTACTTCCCCTATTCGGTTAGGCAAGGTTACACAAATAAACAAAGATTCCAAATGTTTAAGTAAGCAAAAGGAATTCTACACAAAAATTAGTTTCTCACCAGAACAATCATCACAGCTCCAGTATTGGTCACATGTACACGTGCAGTTTCCTTCATCAAGCGTTCCGCCATTAAGGCAGGTTAGATTACAAACTGCAAGAACAAAAGGAAATGTTCCTCTCTGTTTTAGATTTCTTAGTTTGGGGTTTTAAAAACACTGTTTTGATGTATGTCCCCACATTTTGGAAGATCTAGAAGTCAAAACTGTACTTTTCTTGTGTTGGAAAAAGACCAGTGGTTGACTTTAAGGTAGAAAGCCCGGTGGTTGTTTCTGTTGGGATAAAACAGTGGCTGAGTCTTTTTTCCGAAGGACTAATGGTTGATTATGTAGTTGAAAGGATAGCGGTTGATTTTGTGTTTGAAGAAACGGTGGTTGATTCTTTAGTGGATATAATGGAGTTTGACTTCGTCGTTGAAGTATCAGTGGTTGATTTTGTAACAACGCGGTTATTGTCTGTCATTTTAGTTTCTGTGTTTAGAATGCTTTTCAGGGAAAATCCTCACATTCATATAGCCGAGGCATCACATGATACAACAAAGATTCAAGTCAATCATTCAATAGCAGATATTTTTAACTTAGAAATAAGGCAGGCAGATTATGCCCACAAACTGAAAAAACAAATCGATTTTAAACAACAGAAATGGTTACTCTCTGTTTTGATAACTATAATGTTTTATTTCCGGTACAGTATTTTGAAATATGTCCCCACGGTTTGAAAGAACCAGAAGTCAAAAAAACTCATAACAGTAGTAATGCAAAACAAAAAACTAAAACTTGTTATAACTGAAAACTTTAATAAGATTTACACTCATGTAGATCGTGAAGAAAGTGTGTGATGTTTAATTAATGTTTAAACCATTAAATCCACACAAATGCGTCACACTACGTCGGTGCAGTGATTCAAGGTAATTTTAAAGAATAGATGTCAAGACGATTTATATCCCCGTCACTTACCGGAACAGTCATCACCTATCCAGTTTTCAGCACATACACACTGGCAGCCATTAGCAGATTCGTTGCCATTTTGGCAAGGAACTCCGATACACTCTGAAAGTCGATTTTAAAGATACAAATTATTCAAAATGCTTCACTTACAATAGGTCAAAAGCTTGACTAGAGATCATTGTAGTCAATATTTACAGCCGCATGTCAGAAAAATTTAAATGATTAATAATACTCTCGTAAAACAATTTTAAAACCCTGGTGTTAGTTTTATTTATTTATTTATTTGTTGGCTTGTTTTTGTTTGTTTTATTATTTATTATTTATTATTTATTTTAATATTACTATTTAGTGTATATTATTTACTATCGACTATCTAATCTACTATCCACTATCCACTATCCACTTTCTATTGTCTATTGCCTATTGTCTATTGTATATTGTATATTGTCTATTGTCTGTTGTCTGTTGTCTGTTGTCTGTTGTCTGTTGTCTGTTGTCTATTTTCTATTGTTTGTCTATTGTCTATTGTCTATTGTCTATTGTCTATTGTCTATTGTCTATTGTCTATTGTCTATTGTCTATTGTCTATTGTCTATTGTCTATTGTCTATTGTCTATTGTCTATTGTCTATTGTCTATTGTCTATTGTCTATTGTCTATTGTCTATTGTCTATTGTCTATTGTCTATTGTCTATTGTCTATTGTCTATTGTCTATTGTCTATTGTCTATTGTCTATTGTCTATTGTATATTGTCTATTGTCTATTGTCTATTGTCTATTGTCTATTGTCTATTGTCTATTGTCTATTGTCTATTGTCTATTGTCTATTGTCTATTGTCTATTGTCTATTGTCTATTGTCTATTGTCTATTGTCTATTGTCTATTGTCTATTGTCTATTGTCTATTGTCTATTGTCTATTGTCTATTGTCTATTGTCTATTGTCTATTGTCTATTGTCTATTGTCTATTGTCTATTGTCTATTGTCTATTGTCTATTGTCTATTGTCTATTGTTTATTGTCTATTGTCTATTGTCTATTCTCTATTGTCTATTATCTAATATCTTTTATTTATTATTTGTTATTTAACTTGCTATTTGCTATTTGCTACTTGCTATTTGCTATTTGCTATTATTTTGCTTTTTGCTATTTGCTACTCGCTACTCGCTTCTCCCTACTGGCTATTGGCTATTGGCTTTTTCGGTTCTGTGTGTAGTTTCCGCGGTATAGAATTAATCTAACTTAATTCATGCTGCCAGCTGTTTTGAATCGTTCAAGTCCATCTCGTTTTTAAGCTTAGTTAAAATGAGAATGGGGAAATAATTATGGAAAAGAAAGAAAGGAAACAACAAATTGTTTTCAGAAATATTAAAATGTGTGAAAGAAAGAAGTGTACCTGTAAAACTTGCAGAAGTTGGGTCAAAGGTTAAAGTTGTGCTTCCATCAGTTAGCGAACTGGTGTTTGACAGGACGTTCAAAATAGCAGTTGCGCTGGGGACTGTACTACTATCAGTGTAGAATGCAGCCATTTCGCAAATCACACTACCTTTGCTAAATGAAATAACCTTCACTGCGGTGACATTCTGCGTGGCTGTAGTTAGCTGAAAACGTCTTGTAAACTAAATGTGATGTAACCAAATCAAAAACAAATTTACAATAAAAAAGACACTTTAAGAATATATTTCTTATCGTAATGAAAACAAAAGAAAGCAATTATATTAATAATTGTTATATACAAAGACCTGATAAATAAATCCAAAGGTTTAGGTAAAGAACAGTCTTACACTGAGGTATAGATTGGGTAGGTATTACGTAAGAATGACATTAATCATCCCTTTATTAACTACTTTTTTGTTTGGGTGGAAAGACAGCACAAACACTGACAAATACAAGGCTAGTTTCTAAGGGGCACAATGAGATGCACGATTTATTTTCTTGGGGGAACTTTTGGCAATTAAAACTTTAGTTTGCGTTTCCTGTTTATAAAGTGTAACATTTTATTGTGAGAATTTTCGCAACACGTCCAAATTTAAAATGAGGTCACTAGAGGGTAAGGGGTCACGGACATTAGTTGGGAGTCACTGACATAATTAGGAGACATTCCCAACCCCCCACTATCGCCACCCCCCCCCAAACCCCACCCACCCATCCCCAACCCATCATCGCCACCACCACCCTGCATAGTTATGCCACTGAACAATTGAAAACAATTAATTTATTATCATATAAACAAACTTTTATCGAATAAATTTCATTTACCATTCTATCCAGTAGTGCAGCCATGGCTTTAAATTTACTGCTCAGTGGGTTCAGAAGATCAACGGTGAACCCCACTTGGATGACAATGACAAACCGCGCTGTTGGAACCGCTGAAAACATATTGAAAGCGTCAATGTCATACGTTCATCACAAGAATTAAATAAAACAGAGCACTTGCATGATATTAAGATCACGTCTTCACATGAAAACATTCTTTTTCTGACCACAGGTACGACTTTAGCCTAAAATACTACATGTTCAGTCAACCTTTACAACTCATTCCCCAGCATTATCAGGGATGATTGTTCCTTCACATTTGCTGCATTTCTTTGGAGCTCGTTTCATATTGTTCCACTGTATGTATTGGAAACAATCGTAACTCACCAGTGCAAGAATCATCAGCATTTTGTTTAAATCCTTGAGACGCGTTACACTGGCATTCGTAGAATGGGTCACTGGAGGCAGGTAAGCAGTACTGTCCCGTCTGTGAGCACAAGCTGCTGTTATTCAGGCAGGGGTTGGGTTCTAACAGAAACGAATTGGTTACCAATCAATTAGTCAATCAACTGAGGAAACTCAAACGCACTGAATATTATGACTTGAACGGCGAAGATGTCACTGAAATTACTGTATTCAGTTTTCAGTGATAATTGCATAGTCCCTAATGCATATATATAAAACGATTTAAATTAAGGAATACACACTATTACAATTTAAAACTAAAGAAGGTCAGTCAAGACTTCAAGACTTCAAAAACAGTCTGTGAATAATCGTACCGGTAACACTAGGTGAAACATTCTTGAGAAAAGAATGAACAACCTTTGCGTTTTATCGGGTTATTTGTGGACATTCGTCCATAAATTAATTGAAAATGGGAAACAAACTGAAAATTGTGTTATGCTGAACTACTGACATTATTAATCACAATCAGCATATATTTTTCTTTTTTGTGTACTTGAGTAAGATGAAATTGAGTAGGAAGGGTGGTGGCGGGCTGGGACCACGTGCCCCCCCCCCCCCCCCCCATAAAAAACAAAAACAAAATCCAGATACCTACATATTGTTTTTTGTTATTGTTGTAATTGTGGTTTACAACTTAAAGTATTTACAGTTATGTTTTTTTTTTTATGTTTCCTATTGCCAATGAAACACAATTATCCTTATTTTTAAATACGAACAAATTAAGAATTATATTGTATTCTATTCTTTAAAAAAAAAAGAGGGAAATAAAGAAGAAAACAAATCAACGCATTTACAGCCACGGCAACCCTATACCTGACATGTCCAGAGTTATATACTCCTTATCCAGAGTAACTCCAGATCAGCTGGCACTTGATAAGAAATCTTTTTGACATCTTTGCATTTAAAAGCCTAAAAGATTACCTGTTGCAGAGGGTATTTGGGATGCCAGGTCTAAAACAATTTACTTATAACGCTATTTTCGACCATCTTTGGAGGTCCTTCCACGTCATCACGTACACTTTTGCTGACATGTTTCTGCAAAACATTCCAGTAATTCTTGTGTATTGTATTCTGAACACTGTTTTGAAGTATGCCCCCACAGTTTGTAAGATCCAGAAGTCAAAAACTGCCATTAAGTTAGACGAGACTCTATCATTCAAATAAAGTTCATTGCACCATCTGGTTCTGTGGAAACATTCATTTAACCTTCGACTTACTATGTATCCCAAGTTCAATAGGCAATGTACCAAGAATCATTGAAAGCCTTAATTTCCCTTTGAAAGTTTAAATACCACTTCTTATTTATACACTGTGTTGATCCAGAAGTCAAAACTGTCATTTTTTTTTAAGTTAGTGTCGGTAACTCTAACTAGATGAAGTTGAGTTTAATTTACTTACCAGAACAGTTATGACCGCTCCAGTTTTGGTTGCATGTACAAGCGCAGTTTCCGTCATCAAGTGTTCCTCCATTCAGGCAGGTTAGATTACAAACTGCAAGAACAGTATTTAAACAACAGAAAAGGTCTGTCTCTCTGTTTTTAGATTTCTAAATTGTTGTGTTTTAAACACCGTTTTGAGGTATGACCCCCAAGTGTGGAAGATCCAGAATCAAAACTGTCATTAAGTTCCAGTGGTAATTCTAACTACACGAAGTTTAGTTGAATTCACTTCTACCAGAACAGTTATGACCGCTCCAGTATTGGTCGCATGTACACATGCAGTTTCCTTCATCAAGAGTTCCTCCATTCAGGCAGGTTAGATTACAAACTGCAGTAGACAGAAAGGTTTTTCTATTTTTATTTTTTTTTTTCTAAGGGGATTTAAAAGACAAACTATTAATTTCAGCTGACTGCACAAAATAGTAAAGATTGCTGCTATGGACGTTGAAGAGAAACATACACAAAATATACCACTGACATTGCACAAAATACCTGTAACATGCAAATATGTTTGTACGTGACTGATGGACGTGAAATAATTTTGGGATTCAAACACTAATTCATTTTTGGTTTTTAATTAATTGCCATTTATCATTGAAGGATTGTTTTCGCGCAGCTCGTCAAATGGAAGCTTATATTTTTCTCGAATCTATACAAATACCTATTTTGGGGTCGAATCGGACAAACAAACTGCAAGGTCAAATAGTATTTAAACAACAGAAAAGGTTCCTCACTATTTTTAGATTCCTTAATTGGTGTGTCTTACTCACGGTTGTGAAGTATGACCCCAAAACATGCACGGTCAAATAAAATGTTAACAACATAAAATATCTCTCTTTCACTGTTTTTAGATTTCTAAATGTTTGTGTTTTCAACACCGTTTTGAAGTATGACCCCAAAATGTGGAAATATCCAGAAGTCGAAAGTCTCATTAAGTTTGTAGTGGTAATTCTAACTACACGAAGTTTAGTTGAATTCACTTACCAGAACAGTTATCACTGCTCCAGTATTGGTCGCATTTACAAGTGCAGTTTCCTTCATCAAGTGTTCCTCCATTCAGGCAGGTTAGATCACAAACTGCAAGAACAATAAAAATTAAAACAACAGAAATTGCTCTCTGTTTTTAGATTTCTTGATTTGTGGGTTTAAATACTGTTTTGATGTATGCCCCTAAAGTGTGAAAGATCCAGAAGTCAAAACTGTCATTAAGTTAGTAGTGGTAATTCTAACTACACAAAGTTTACCATACTTGAAAACACTTACCAGAACAGTTTTGTCCGCTCCAGTATTGGTCACATGTACAAGTGCAGTTTCCATTATCGGGTGTTCCTCCATTCAGGCAAGTTTGATTACAAACTGCAAGAACACACAGTATTGAAACAACGGAAAATGCTCTCTGATTTTAGATTTCTTAATATGGGGGTTTAAATACTGTTTTGATGTATGCCCCTAACGTTTGAAAGATCCAAAGGTCAAAACTGTGAGTAATTAAGTTGATAGTAGTGGTAATTCTAACTATTACACACGAAATTTAGTTGATTCACTTACCAGAACAGTTATGACCGCTCCAGTTTGGGTCACACATACAATTGCAGTTTACTTCATCAAGTGTTCCTCCATTCAGGCATGTTCGTTCACAAACTGCAAGAACAAACAATTCAACCTAAGCAACAAACGCGGTTATTCTCTGCCACCATCTTCCCAATATTTGTCATCAAGTGTTCAGGTTAGATCACAATCTATGTGCCCATGTACAATTAGATTCAGTATGTCAGTAACAAAAATGTTACTCTTTTTCATTGTTTTTCTACGGTACTTCCCCTATTCGGTTAGGCAAGGTTACACAAATAAACAAAGATTCCAAATGTTTAAGTAAGCAAAAGGAATTCTACACAAAAATTAGTTTCTCACCAGAACAATCATCACAGCTCCAGTATTGGTCACATATACACGTGCAGTTTCCTTCATCAAGCGTTCCGCCATTAAGGCAGGTTAGATTACAAACTGCAAGAACAAAAGGAAATGTTCCTCTCTGTTTTAGATTTCTTAGTTTGGGGTTTTAAAAACACTGTTTTGATGTATGTCCCCACATTTTGGAAGATCTAGAAGTCAAAACTGTACTTTTCTTGTGTTGGAAAAAGACCAGTGGTTGACTTTAAGGTAGAAAGCCCGGTGGTTGTTTCTGTTGGGATAAAACAGTGGCTGAGTCTTTTTTCCGAAGGACTAATGGTTGATTATGTAGTTGAAAGGATAGCGGTTGATTTTGTGTTTGAAGAAACGGTGGTTGATTCTTTAGTGGATATAATGGAGTTTGACTTCGTCGTTGAAGTATCAGTGGTTGATTTTGTAACAACGCGGTTATTGTCTGTCATTTTAGTTTCTGTGTTTAGAATGCTTTTCAGGGAAAATCCTCACATTCATATAGCCGAGGCATCACATGATACAACAAAGATTCAAGTCAATCATTCAATAGCAGATATTTTTAACTTAGAAATAAGGCAGGCAGATTATGCCCACAAACTGAAAAAACAAATCGATTTTAAACAACAGAAATGGTTACTCTCTGTTTTGATAACTATAATGTTTTATGTCCGGTACAGTATTTTGAAATATGTCCCCACGGTTTGAAAGAACCAGAAGTCAAAAAAACTCATAACAGTAGTAATGCAAAACAAAAAACTAAAACTTGTTATAACTGAAAACTTTAATAAGATTTACACTCATGTAGATCGTGAAGAAAGTGTGTGATGTTTAATTAATGTTTAAACCATTAAATCCACACAAATGCGTCACACTACGTCGGTGCAGTGATTCAAGGTAATTTTAAAGAATAGATGTCAAGACGATTTATATCCCCGTCACTTACCGGAACAGTCATCACCTATCCAGTTTTCAGCACATACACACTGGCAGCCATTAGCAGATTCGTTGCCATTTTGGCAAGGAACTCCGATACACTCTGAAAGTCGATTTTAAAGATACAAATTATTCAAAATGCTTCACTTACAATAGGTCAAAAGCTTGACTAGAGATCATTGTAGTCAATATTTACAGCCGCATGTCAGAAAAATTTAAATGATTAATAATACTCTCGTAAAACAATTTTAAAACCCTGGTGTTAGTTTTATTTATTTATTTATTTGTTGGCTTGTTTTTGTTTGTTTTATTATTTATTATTTATTATTTATTTTAATATTACTATTTAGTGTATATTATTTACTATCGACTATCTAATCTACTATCCACTATCCACTATCCACTTTCTATTGTCTATTGCCTATTGTCTATTGTATATTGTCTATTGTCTGTTGTCTGTTGTCTGTTGTCTGTTGTCTGTTGTCTATTTTCTATTGTTTGTCTATTGTCTATTGTCTATTGTCTATTGTCTATTGTCTATTGTCTATTGTCTATTGTCTATTGTCTATTGTCTATTGTCTATTGTCTATTGTCTATTGTCTATTGTCTATTGTCTATTGTCTATTGTCTATTGTCTATTGTCTATTGTCTATTGTCTATTGTCTATTGTCTATTGTCTATTGTCTATTGTCTATTGTCTATTGTCTATTGTCTATTGTCTATTGTCTATTGTCTATTGTCTATTGTCTATTGTCTATTGTCTATTGTCTATTGTCTATTGTCTATTGTCTATTGTCTATTGTCTATTGTCTATTGTCTATTGTCTTTTGTCTATTGTCTATTGTCTTTTGTCTATTGTCTATTGTCTATTGTCTATTGTCTATTGTCTATTGTCTATTGTCTATTGTCTATTGTCTATTGTCTATTGTCTATTGTCTATTGTCTATTGTCTATTGTCTATTGTCTATTGTCTATTGTCTTTTGTCTATTGTCTATTGTCTGTTGTCTGTTGTCTGTTGTCTGTTGTCTGTTGTCTATTGTCTATTGTCTATTGTCTATTGTCTATTGTCTATTGTCTATTGTCTATTGTCTATTGTCTATTGTCTATTGTCTATTGTCTATTGTCTATTGTCTATTGTCTATTGTCTATTGTCTATTGTATATTGTCTATTGTTTATTGTCTATTGTCTATTGTCTATTCTCTATTGTCTATTATCTAATATCTTTTATTTATTATTTGTTATTTAACTTGCTATTTGCTATTTGCTACTTGCTATTTGCTATTTGCTATTATTTTGCTTTTTGCTATTTGCTACTCGCTACTCGCTACTCCCTACTGGCTATTGGCTATTGGCTTTTTCGGTTCTGTGTGTAGTTTCCGCGGTATAGAATTAATCTAACTTAATTCATGCTGCCAGCTGTTTTGAATCGTTCAAGTCCATCTCGTTTTTAAGCTTAGTTAAAATGAGAATGGGGAAATAATTATGGAAAAGAAAGAAAGGAAACAACAAATTGTTTTCAGAAATATTAAAATGTGTGAAAGAAAGAAGTGTACCTGTAAAACTTGCAGAAGTTGGGTCAAAGGTTAAAGTTGTGCTTCCATCAGTTAGCGAACTGGTGTTTGACAGGACGTTCAAAATAGCAGTTGCGTTGGGGACTGTACTACTATCAGTGTAGAATGCAGCCATTTCGCAAATCACACTACCTTTGCTAAATGAAATAACCTTCACTGCGGTGACATTCTGCGTGGCTGTAGTTAGCTGAAAACGTCTTGTAAACTAAATGTGATGTAACCAAATCAAAAACAAATTTACAATAAAAAAGACACTTTAAGAATATATTTCTTATCGTAATGAAAACAAAAGAAAGCAATTATATTAATAATTGTTATATACAAAGACCTGATAAATAAATCCAAAGGTTTAGGTAAAGAACAGTCTTACACTGAGGTATAGATTGGGTAGGTATTACGTAAGAATGACATTAATCATCCCTTTATTAACTACTTTTTTGTTTGGGTGGAAAGACAGCACAAACACTGACAAATACAAGGTTAGTTTTTAAGGGGCACAATGACAAATACAAGGTTAGTTTTTAAGGGGCACAATGAGATGCACGATTTATTTTCTTGGGGGAACTTTTGGCAATTAAAACTTTAGTTTGCGTTTCCTGTTTATAAAGTGTAACATTTTATTGTGAGAATTTTCACAACACGTCCAAATTTAAAATGAGGTCACTAGAGGGTAAGGGGTCACGGACATTAGTTGGGAGTCACTGACATAATTAGGAGACATTCCCAACCCCCCACTATCGCCACTCCCCCCCCCATACCCCCACCTACCCATCCCCAACCCATCATAGCCACCACCACCCTGCATAGTTATGCCACTGAACAATTGAAAACAATTAATTTATTTTCATATAAACAAACACTTATCGAATAAATTTCATTTACCATTCTCTCCAGTAGTGCAGCCATGGCTTTAAATTTACTGCTCAGTGGGTTCAGAAGATCAACGGTGAACCCCACTTGGATGACAATGACAAACCGCGCTGTTGGAACCGCTGAAAACATATTGAAAGCGTCAATGTCATACGTTCATCACAAGAATTAAATAAAACAGAGCACTTGCATGATATTAAGATCACGTCTTCACATGAAAACATTCTTTTTCTGACCACAGGTACGACTTTAGCCTAAAATACTACATGTTCAGTCAACCTTTACAACTCATTCCCCAGCATTATCAGGGATGATTGTTCCTTCACATTTGCTGCATTTCTTTGGAGCTCGTTTCATATTGTTCCACTGTATGTAATGGAAACAATCGTAACTCACCAGTGCAAGAATCATCAGCATTTTGTTTAAATCCTTGAGACGCGTTACACTGGCATTCGTAGAATGGGTCACTGGAGGCAGGTAAGCAGTACTGTCCCGTCTGTGAGCACAAGCTGCTGTTATTCAGGCAGGGGTTGGGTTCTAACAGAAACGAATTGGTTACCAATCAATTAGTCAATCAACTGAGGAAACTCAAACGCCCTGAATATTATGACTTGAACGGCGAAGATGTCACTGAAATTACTGTATTCAGTTTTCAGTGATAATTGCATAGTCCCTAATGCATATATATAAAACGATTTAAATTAAGGAATACACACTATTACAATTTAAAACTAAAGAAGGTCAGTCAAGACTTCAAGACTTCAAAAACAGTCTGTGAATAATCGTACCGGTAACACTAGGTGAAACATTCTTGAGAAAAGAATGAACAACCTTTGCGTTTTATCGGGTTATTTGTGGACATTCGTCCATAAATTAATTGAAAATGGGAAACAAACTGAAAATTGTGTTATGCTGAACTACTGACATTATTAATCACAATCAGCATATATTTTTCTTTTTTGTGTACTTGAGTAAGATGAAATTGAGTAGGAAGGGTGGTGGCGGGCTGGGACCACGTGCCCCCCCCCCATAAAAAACAAAAACAAAATCCAGATACCTACATATTGTTTTTTGTTATTGTTGTAATTGTGGTTTACAACTTAAAGTATTTACAGTTATGTTTTTTTTTATGTTTCCTATTGCCAATGAAACACAATTATCCTTATTTTTAAATACGAACAAATTAAGAATTATATTGTATTCTATTCTTTAAAAAAAAAAGAGGGAAATAAAGAAGAAAACAAATCAACGCATTTACAGCCACGGCAACCCTATACCTGACATGTCCAGAGTTATTTACTCCTTATCCAGAGTAACTCCAGATCAGCTGGCACTTGATAAGAAATCTTTTTGACATCTTTGCATTTAAAAGCCTAAAAGATTACCTGTTGCAGAGGGTATTTGGGATGCCAGGTCTAAAACAATTTACTTATAACGCTATTTTCGACCATCTTTGGAGGTCCTTCCACGTCATCACGTACACTTTTGCTGACATGTTTCTGCAAAACATTCCAGTAATTCTTATGTATTGTGTTCTGAACACTGTTTTGAAGTATGCCCCCACAGTTTGTAAGATCCAGAAGTCAAAAACTGCCATTAAGTTAGACGAGACTCTATCATTCAAATAAAGTTCATTGCACCATCTGGTTCTGTGGAAACATTCATTTAACCTTCGACTTACTATGTATCCCAAGTTCAATAGGCAATGTACCAAGAATCATTGAAAGCCTTAATTTCCCTTTGAAAGTTTAAATACCACTTCTTATTTATACACTGTGTTGATCCAGAAGTCAAAACTGTCATTTTTTTTTTAAGTTAGTGTCGGTAACTCTAACTAGATGAAGTTGAGTTTAATTTACTTACCAGAACAGTTATGACCGCTCCAGTTTTGGTTGCATGTACAAGCGCAGTTTCCGTCATCAAGTGTTCCTCCATTCAGGCAGGTTAGATTACAAACTGCATGAACAAATAGTAGTTAAACAACAGAAAAGGTCTGTCTCTCTGTTTTTAGATTTCTAAATTGTTGTGTTTTAAACACCGTTTTGAGGTATGACCCCCAAGTGTGGAAGATCCAGAATCAAAACTGTCATTAAGTTCCAGTGGTAATTCTAACTACACGAAGTTTAGTTGAATTCACTTCTACCAGAACAGTTATGACCGCTCCAGTATTGGTCGCATGTACACATGCAGTTTCCTTCATCAAGAGTTCTTCCATTCAGGCAGGTTAGATTACAAACTGCAGTAGACAGAAAGGTTTTTCTATTTTTTTTTTATTTTTTTTTAAGGGGATTTAAAAGACAAACTATTAATTTCAGCTGACTGCACAAAATAGTAAAGATTGCTGCTATGGACGTTGAAGAGAAACATACACAAAATATACCACTGACATTGCACAAAATACCTGTAACATGCAAATATGTTTGTACGTGACTGATGGACATGAAATAATTTGGGATTCAAACACTAATTCATTTTTGGTTTTTAATTAATTGCCATTTATCATTGAAGGATTGTTTTCGCGCAGCTCGTCAAATGGAAGCTTATATTTTTCTCGAATCTATACAAATACCTATTTTGGGGTCGAATCGGACAAACAAACTGCAAGGTCAAATAGTATTTAAACAACAGAAAAGGTTCCTCACTATTTTTAGATTCCTTAATTGGTGTGTCTTACTCACGGTTGTGAAGTATGACCCCAAAACATGCACGGTCAAATAAAATGTTAACAACATAAAATATCTCTCTTTCACTGTTTTTAGATTTCTAAATGTTTGTGTTTTCAACACCGTTTTGAAGTATGACCCCAAAATGTGGAAATATCCAGAAGTCGAAAGTCTCATTAAGTTTGTAGTGGTAATTCTAACTACACGAAGTTTAGTTGAATTCACTTACCAGAACAGTTATCACTGCTCCAGTATTGGTCGCATTTACAAGTGCAGTTTCCTTCATCAAGTGTTCCTCCATTCAGGCAGGTTAGATCACAAACTGCAACAACAAATAAAATTAAAACAACAGAAATTGCTCTCTGTTTTTAGATTTCTTAATTTGTGGGTTTAAATACTGTTTTGATGTATGCCCCTAAAGTGTGAAAGATCCAGAAGTCAAAACTGTCATTAAGTTAGTAGTGGTAATTTTAACTACACAAAGTTTACCATACTTGAAAACACTTACCAGAACAGTTTTGTCCGCTCCAGTATTGGTCACAAGTACAAGTGCAGTTTCCATTATCAAGTGTTCCTCCATTCAGGCAGGTTAGATTACAAACTGCAATAACAAACAGTATTTTAACAACAAAAAATGCTCTCTGTTTTTAGATTTCTTAATTTGGGGGTTTAAATACTGTTTTGATGTATGCCCCTAAAGTTTGGAAGATCCAGAAGTCAAAACTGTGAGTAATTAAGTTGATAGAAGTGGTAATTCTAACTATTATACACGAAATTTAGGTGATTCACTTACCAGAACAGTTATGACCGCTCCAGTTTGGGTTGCATGGACAAGTGCAGTCTACCGTATTGAGTGATGTTCTTCCATTCGGACAGGTTCGATTACAAACTGCAAGAACAAACAATTCAACCTAAGCAACAGACGCGGTTATTCTCTGCCACCATCCTCCCAATATTTGTCATCAAGTGTTCAGGTTAGATCACAATCTATGTGCCCATGTACAATTAGATTCAGTATGTCAGTAACAAAAATGTTACTCTTTTTCAATGTTTTTCTACGGTACTTCCCCTATTCGGTTAGGCAAGGTCACACAAATAAACAAAGATTCCAAATGTTTAAGTAAGCAAAAGGAATTCTACACAAAAATTAGTTTCTCACCAGAACAATCATCACAGCTCCAGTATTGGTCACATGTACACGTGCAGTTTCCTTCATCAAGCGTTCCGCCATTAAGGCAGGTTAGATTACAAACTGCAAGAACAAAAGGAAATGTTCCTCTCTGTTTTAGATTTCTTAGTTTGGGGTTTTAAAAACACTGTTTTGATGTATGTCCCCACATTTTGGAAGATCTAGAAGTCAAAACTGTACTTTTCTTGTGTTGGAAAAAGACCAGTGGTTGACTTTAAGGTAGAAAGCCCGGTGGTTGTTTCTGTTGGGATAAAACTGTGGTTGAGTCTTTTTTCCGAAGGACTAATGGTTGATTATGTAGTGGAAAGGATAGCGGTTGATTTTGTGTTTGAAGAAACGGTGGTTGATTCTTTAGTGGATATAATGGAGTTTGACTTCGTCGTTGAAGTATCAGTGGTTGATTTTGTAACAACGCGGTTATTGTCTGTCATTTTAGTTTCTGTGTTTAGAATGCTTTTCAGGGCTAATCCTCACATTCATATAGCCGAGGCATCACACGATACAACAAAGATTTAAGTCAATCATTCAATAGCAGATATTTTTAACTTAGAAATAAGGCAGGCAGATTATGCCTACAAACTGAAAAAACAAATCGATTTTAAACAACAGAAACTGTTACTCTCTGTTTTGATAACTATTATGTTTTATGTCCGGTACAATATTTTGAAATATGTCCCCACGGTTTGAAAGAACCAGAAGTCAAAAAAACTCATAACAGTAGTAATGCAAAAACTAAAAACTAAAACTTGTTATAACTGGAAACGGGAAAAGCTTTATAAAAAAAAAATTAAAAAAATAAAGCCTGTTTGTATCTGCTTTATTTAGTAAGATTTACACTCATGTAGATCGTGAAGAAAGTGTGTGATGTTTAACTCATGTTGTACCCATAAAAATCCACACAAATGCGTCACAAAACGTCGGTGCAGTGATTCAAGGTAATTTTAAAGAATAGATGTAAAGACGATTTATATCCCCTCCACTTACCGGAACAGTCATCACCTATCCAGTTTTCAGCACATACACACTGGCAACCATTAGCAGAAAGTTCGCCATTTTGGCAAGGAACTCCGATACACTCTGAAAGTCGATTTTAGAGATACAAATTATTCAAAATGCTTCACTTACAATAGGTCAAAAGCTTGACTAGAGATCATTGTAGTCAATATTTACAGCCGCATGTCAGAAAAAATAAAATGGTTAATAATACTCTCGTAAAACAATTTTAAAACCCTGGTGTTAGTTTTATTTATTTATTTATTTATTGGTTTGTTTTTGTTTATTCTATTATTTGTTATTTATTATTTATTTTAATACTACTATTTATTATCTATTATTTACTATCGACTATCTAATCTACTTTCCACTATCCACTATCCACTGTCTATTGTCTATTGCCTATTGTCTATTGTCTGTTATAACACCTCTTCCTTTGATTCTATCTGTTGATTGGCCGAACGTGCGTCACGTGGTGTTGTGTATTTTTACTATCACACTGCACACCGACCAAAAGAACTATTAAATGGTACTATCCAACGACAACCTCGAACCCGGTGAAACGATCAAATAATACGTGCATTTGAAATACGATATGAGAACGAAGGCAGTGTGGTACCCCTCTTTCCTTTTGTCAAGATTTCCTGTCAGATTTTATATAGTTGTACGCACAGTTGTTTAACGAATATTACCACAAAATGGATGAAGTTGAGATGTTATAAAACAAATATTGACTGCTTTATCTCGTGGCGTAGTAAAACTAGCCGCTCTCGGTGATATAGTGTCTGTTGTCTGTTGTCTGTTGTCTGTTGTCTGTTGTCTGTTGTCTGTTGTCTGTTGTCTGTTGTCTGTTGTCTGTTGTCTGTTGTCTGTTGTCTGTTGTCTGTTGTCTGTTGTCTGTTGTCTGTTGTCTGTTGTCTGTTGTCTGTTGTCTGTTGTCTGTTGTCTGTTGTCTGTTGTCTGTTGTCTGTTGTCTGTTGTCTATTGTCTATTGTCTATTGTTTGTCTATTGTCTATTGTCTATTGTCTATTGTCTATTGTCTATTGTCTATTGTCTATTGTCTATTGTCTATTGTCTATTTTCTATTGTCTATTGTCTATTGTCTATTGTCTTTTATTTATTATTTGTTATTTAACTTGCTATTTGCTATTTGCTATTTGCTTTTTGCTATTTGCTACTCGCTACTCGCTACTCGCTACTCGCTACTCGCTACTCGCTACTCGCTACTCGCTACTCGCTACTCGCTACTCGCTACTCGCTACTAGCTACTGGCTACTGGCTATTGGCTATTGGCTATTGGCTTTTTCGGTTCTGTGTGTAGTTTCCGCGGTATGGAATTAATCTAACTTAATTCATGCTGCCAGCTGTTATGAATCGTTCAAGTCCATCTCGTTTTTAAGCTTAGTTAAAATGAGAATGGGGAAATAATTATGGGAAAGAAAGAAAGGAAACCACAAATTGTTTTCACAAATATTAAAATGTATGAAAGAAAGAAGTGTACCTGTAAAACTTGCAGACGTTGGGTCAAAGGTTAAAGTTGTGCTTCCATCAGTTAGCGAACTGGTGTTTGACAGGACGTTCAAAATAGCAGTTGCGTTGGGGACTGTACTACTATCAGTGTAGAATGCAGCCATTTCGCAAATCACACTACCTTTGCTAAATGAAATAACCTTCACTGCGGTGACATTCTGCGTGGCTGTAGTTAGCTGAAAACGTCTTGTAAACTAAATGTGATGTAACCAAATCAAAAACAAATTTACAATAAAAAAGAAACTTCAAGATTATATTTCTTACCGTAATGAAAACAAAAGAAAGCAATTATATTAATAATTGTTATATACAAAGACCTGATAAATAAATCCAAAGGTTTAGGTAAAGAACAGTCTTACACTGAGGTATAGATTGGGTAGGTATTACGTAAGAATGACATTAATCATCCCTTTATTAACTACTTTTTTGTTTGGGTGGAAAGAGAGCACAAACACTGACAAATACAAGGCAAGTTTCTAAGGGGCACAATGAGATGCACGATTTATTTTCTTGGGGGAACTTTTGGCAATTAAAACTTTAGTTTGCGTTTTCCGTTTATAAAGTGTAACATTTTATTGTGAGAATTTTCACAACACGTCCAAATTTAAAATGAGGTCACTAGAGGGTAAGGGGTCACGGACATTAGTTGGGAGTCACTGACATAATTAGGAGACATTCCCAACCCCCCACTATCCCCCCCCCCCCCCCCCCCCAAACCCCACCCACCCATCCCCAACCCATCATCGCCACCACCAACCTGCATAGTTATGCCACTGAACAATTGAAAACAATTAATTTATTATCATATAAACAAACACTTATCGAATAAATTTCATTTACCATTCTCTCCAGTAGTGCAGCCATGGCTTTAAATTTACTGCTCAGTGGGTTCAGAAGATCAACGGTGAACCCCACTTGGATGACAATGACAAACCGCGCTGTTGGAACCGCTGAAAACATATTGAAAGCGTCAATGTCATACGTTCATCACAAGAAGTAAATAAAACAGAGCACTTGCATGATATTAAGATCACGTCTTCACATGAAAACATTCTTTTTCTGACCACAGGTACGACTTTAGCCTAAAATACTACATGTTCAGTCAACCTTTACAACTCATTCCCCAGCATTATCAGGGATGATTGTTCCTTCACATTTGCTGCATTTCTTTGGAGCTCGTTTCATATTGTTCCACTGTATGTATTGGAAACAATCGTAACTCACCAGTGCAAGAATCATCAGCATTTTGTTTAAATCCTTGAGACGCGTTACACTGGCATTCGTAGTATGGGTCACTGGAGGCAGGTAAGCAGTACTGTCCCGTTTGTGAGCAAAAACTGTTGTTACTCAGGCAGGGGTTGGGTTCTAACAGAAACAAATTGGTTACCAATCAATTAGTCAATCAACTGAGGAAACTCAAACGCACTGAATATTATGACTTGAACGGCGAAGATGTCACTGAAATTACTGTTTTCAGTTTTCAGTGATAATTGCATAGTCCCTAATACATATATATAAAACGATTTAAATTAAGGAATACACACTATTACAATTTAAAACTATAGAAGGTCAGTCAAGACTTCAAGACTTCAAAAACAGTCTGTGAATAATCGTACCGGTAACACTAGGTGAAACATTCTTGAGAAAGGAATGAACAACCTTTGCGTTTTATCGGGTTATTTGTGGACATTCGTCCATAAATTAATTGAAAATGGGAAACAAACTGAAAATTGTGTTATGCTGAACTACTGACATTATTAATCACAATCAGCATATATTTTTCTTTTTTGTGTACTTCTACGTGATAAATTTGAGTAAGATGAAATTGAGTAGGATGGGTGGTGGCGGGCTGGGACCACGTGCCCCCCCCCCCCCATAAAAAACAAAAACAAAATCCAGATACCTACATATTGTTTTTTGTTATTGTTGTAATTGTGGTTTACAACTTAAAGTATTTAAAGTTATGTTTTTTTTTATGTTTCCTATTGCCAATGAAACACAATTATCTTTATTTTTAAATACGAACAAATTAAGAATTATATTGTATTTTATTCTTTAAAAAAAAAGAGGGAAATAAAGAAGAAAACAAATCAACGCATTTACAGCCACGGCAACCCTATACCTGACATATCCCGAGTTATTTACTCCTCATCCAGAGTAACTCCAGATCAGCTGGCACTTGATAAGAAATCATTTTGACATCTTTGCATTTAAAAGCTTAAAAGATTACCTGATGCAGAGGGTATTTGGGATGCCAGGTCTAAAACAATTTACTTATAACGCTATTTTCGACCATCTTTGGAGGTCCTTCCACGTCACCACGTACACTTTTGCTGACATGTTTCTACAAAACATTCCAGTAATTCTTGTGTATTGTATTCTGAACACTGTTTTGAAGTATGCCCCCACAGTTTGTAAGATCCAGAAGTCAAAAACTGTCATTAAGTTAGACGAGACTCTATCATTCAAATAAAGTTCATTGCACCATCTGGTTCTGTGGAAACATTCATTTAACCTTCGACTTACTATGTATCCCAAGTTCAATAGGCAATGTACCAAGAATCATTGAAAGCCTTAATTTCCCTTTGAAAGTTTAAATACCACTTCTTATTTATACACTGTGTTGATCCAGAAGTCAAAACTGTCATTAAGTTAGTGTCGGTAACTCTAACTAGATGAAGTTGAGTTTATTTCACTTACCAGAACAGTTATGACCGCTCCAGTATTGGTTGCATGTACAAGCGCAGTTTCCGTCATCAAGTGTTCCTCCATTCAGGCAGGTTAGATTACAAACTGCAAGAACAAATAGTATTTAAACAACAGAAAAGTCTGTATCTCTGTTTTTAGATTACTAAATTGCTGTGTTTTAAACACCATTATGAAGTATGACCCCAAAGTGTGGAAGATCCAGAAGTCAAAACTGTCATTAAGTTAGCAGTGGTAATTCTAACTACACGAAGTTTAGTTGAATTCACTTACCAGAACAGTAATAGCCGCAAGACCAAATAGCATTTAAACAACAGAAAATGTTCCTGTCTGTTTTAGATTTCTTAGTTTCGGGTTTTTAAACACTGTTTTGATGTATGTCCCCACATTTTGGAAGATCAAGAAGTCAAAACTGTAATTGTGTTTTGTTGGAAAAAAGGTTGATTTTAAAGTAGAAAGCCCAGTGGTTGTTTCTGTTGGGATAAAACAGTGGTTGAGTCTTTTTTCGGAAAAACTAATGGTTGATTTTGTAGTTGAAAGGACAGCAGTTGATTTTGTATTTGACGAAACGGTGGATGATTCTTTAGTGGATGTAATGGAGTTTGACTTCGTCGTTGAAGTGTTAGATGTTGATTCTGTTTCAGCGTCTCTGTTTTAGCAAGAGAAGCAGTTACTGTCTGTTATTTTAGTTTTTGTGTTTAGATTGCTTTTCTTGGTAATTCCTCCCATTCATTTAGGCAAGATTCAACGATACAACACAGATTGAAATCAATCATTCAATAGCGGATATTTTTAACTTATAAATTAGGCAGGCAGATTATGACCACAAACTGAAAAAACAAATCGATTTTAAGCAACAGAAACGGTTACTCTCTGTTTTTCTAATTCTTATGTTTTGTGTTCGCTATAATGTTTTGAAATGTGTCCCACAGTTTGAAAAACACAGAAGTCAGAAAAACCTCATAACAGTAGTAATGCAAACAAAAAACAAAAATGTGTTAAAACTGGAAACGGGAAAAGTTTCATAAAAAAAGAAATTCAAGCCCGGACGTATCTGCGTTATTTCACAAGTATTACACTCATGTAGATCGTTAAGAAAGTGTTTGATGATTAATGGGTAGGGGTGGGCTGGGAGCACGTGCCCCCCCCCCCCCACCCCTAAAAACAAAAACAAAATAAATCCAGATACATGTAATTTATCAGAAAATAAACATGGGCTCTTCCCCCCCCCCCCCCAACTAAAAACCAACGCCTCCCTCCCCCCCCCCCCCCCCCCCCTCAGTGAAAAAATCATGGGTCCGCCGTTGGTGTACCATCTTTTGGAAATGATAAAACTGTTACTTTTTGTACACTACTCTTTTCGTATTACAGTCCGCGTTAAAATAAACATAAAACCAACTTCAAGTGTTTACAGTTATGGGTTTTTAATGTTTCCTAGTGCCAATGAAACACAATTATCTTTATTTTTTAAATGCGAATAAAATAAGAATTGTATTTTATTTCTCTGCTTCTAGATTCCTTAGTTTTTATGTTTTAAACATTGTTTTGAAATATGTCCCCAAAGTGTGGAAGATCCAGAAGTCATAACTGTTATTAAGTTTATAGTAGTGGTAACTCTAACTAGACGAAGTTTAGTTTGAGTCACTTACCAGTGCAGTTATCACTGATCTGTTGGTCGCATGTACAAGTGCAGTTTTCTTCATGAAGTGTTCCATTCAGGCAGGTTCGATAACAAACTGCAAGAACAAACAATTCACACTTAACAACAAATGCGGTTATCGTCTGTCATTTTAATTGTTGTGTTTAGATTGCTTTTCTGGGTAATTTCTCTCATTCAGATAGGCAAGATCACACGATACAACAAAGATTCAAGTAAATCTTTCAATAGCAGTTATTAACTAAGAAATCAGGCATGCAGGTTAGACCACAAATTGAAAGAACAAAGGTTTTAACAAAACAAACGGTTACTCTCTGTTTTTAAAATTCTTATTTTTGTGTTTGGAACACTCTTTTAAAGTATGGCCCATCCCACAGTTTGGAATATCCAGAAGCCAAAAACTGCCTTTAATTCTGCAGTAGTAGGCCACCTAATGCAAAAAAAAGCAAGGAAAGTCATATTATGTAAACAATAATGCCCCCGCAAGCTGGTCGGCGCATTTGACTAGACTTTATCATTCATTCAAACAAAGTTCATTGCACCATCTGGTAATCTGTGCAAACATTAATTTTGACCCTTGACTTACTATGCATTCTAAGTTCAATAGGCAATGTAGCAAGACCAATTGAAACCCTAACATTCCCTTTGATAGTGCAAATACCACTTCTTATTAAGCCATATTGATCTCGACATTTGACATTAGGGAGTCTAAAAACAAAAGAATTCAGAGGGATCCCAAGACCAATCCACACACCAAGTTAGGAGTTGATTTACCAAGTTCTCGGGTTATTTCTTGCCAACCGCGGGGCATAAAAGCAATGAGCGCTTTGGGACGCCCTTCGGGTGTGAAAACACTGTATAATAACTGTGTATTATTATACAGAGATGATTTAACTAAACTATGCAAGTATTTAAAAGTAATACTAGTACCGTATTTTAATGTTGAGTGAATCAGAACCGGTGAAAGGTGCAGTGTCACAAAAAAAGTATTTTTTGGCATTCTTTTCACCTAAAGAGAAAAGATGACTGTTCAATACATAACGCTGTCTATTGCATCCTCTATTGCAAACCCTCACTCCAATTCATAAAGTTGTCATGCATCAATGCACATAGTCCTCCAACTTGAAAATACATCAACAGCTATTTCATTAAATTTCATTTTCAGTTTTCGACATACAAAAATGTATGTATTGAGTGCATTATAAAGTATGATTTAACCAGATTTACATTGCTTTAATGTTGAATGAATCAGAACCGGTCACAGGTGCAGTGTCACAAAAAAAAAGGTATTTTTTGGCATTTTTTTCACCTAAAGAGAAAAGATGACTGCTCAATATATAAACACTGTCTATGCATCTGAACCATTTTAAATTAACTATATGTGCTCCTACCTTCAAATATGAAAGGTGAGAAGTTTCAACAGAATTTTTGAACACACATTTTGTTTCAAAAATAACAATGATTGCCAATGACAAACTTCAGTAAATTTGTAATAATGATGTTGTGCAATTTATAACTGTTGGTGTGTTATCTTATTGGATGTTATTCTTTACATTTATTAAATTGGTCCGATGAAGAGTAATTTACTGATGATCGAGGGGCAACGCAAAGTACGGGATTTAAACAATTTATTCCGTTGCAAAAACAGTGACTTTTCATATGTTTAACAAGAGCCCCTTGTAAAACAAATGAAGTCGAAAAACTTAGTGGGAAAACAAAAACCCACCTATAGATTCCGTAGGTTGAATAGCTGCGAGCAGGAAAAACACAACCAACGAGATCGTCTGAAATTCGCGCTGGTGAACATCTTGTCCACCCATGCGAGCTCTCGTGTCAGAAAAACACAGTGCTTCCGCCAATGTTTTGTTTCTATGATTGTTGTTTTTATGGTTTTTTATATTTATTTATGTATTTTTTGTGTTTCTCAATTTATTATATATTATAATTCTTATTATTTTTAAAGTTGTATTTATCGTCGGCCTATTATTTGTTGATTATTTTAGTTTTCCTTATTCATTTTCGTTTTCGTGCACACATGATTAATTTTATTCTTCTCATTCAGGCTCGTTCCAATCATTCCATTTTGTTTGTATACATTCATCAAGACTATATTTACACCGTTCTTTAGTTGAATTTCCTATTTACACTTGATCAAATTACAGAATTTCAAATAGACAAATGATTCACACAGTTTTGGAAAGCCTTTTCTTTGGATGATTTCATGATTTCAGCTTCAAACCTGTTAAATTCGTGTGTTGAAAAAGTGTGTGATCACGGTCGTCTGGCCCAAATTTCTGTCGTGCAACTAGTACTACCACATCGGGAGCATAAACTATACGTTACTTGTAGAATTTCCAAGATTCTGGAACTGTCCTTACTGGTTTTGTTCAGTTACTCAAAGGTCTCTGGTACAAACTCTGGAATAGTTTCCCACAGATTTCGAGAAAGAACAGCCTCGATCGAATAAACAAATGCAACAATCATCATGAACCGTACCGCACTTTCCTATGGAGGACGTCGTGTTTGTTTACATACAATACCAACTACAGGTCACGTGACTTGGGTCGCGCAATCGGTCTATTCTTTTAAAGTCAAATCATAATTTCTCCATAATTGCACTCTCTGAGACGTGGTTAAAACCTGATCCCTAAAAAAAATCTATGAGCTCCTTGTTAGCAATATAAAGGGGTTGTTAAAGCTGGAGGTGGATTCGCTCTTTATGTTTCAGTTGAATTTCGCTGTTAGAGAAGACCCCAAGTATTCACTTGAGTCACTTGAATCGTTTTTTAATGAAGTGCTTGTTCCTAACGCTAAAACATTAAATCGGAGGTAGTGTATAAAGCACATTCCATTGATCACGGTGAAGTTATGGCTACTTTTCAAAATATATGCTCTTCAAAACACATCTAGTATTG
The DNA here is from genome assembly GCA_911728455.2 of Marthasterias glacialis. NCBI lineage: Eukaryota > Metazoa > Echinodermata > Asteroidea > Forcipulatida > Asteriidae > Marthasterias > Marthasterias glacialis. Next base: position 11,910,208 of record OU452239.1, on the reverse strand, counting down.
TTTCAAGAAACTTTACTGTTCAACTCTTGTTCCCAGTCGTTCATCAATCTAGTAACATCCCATAACTCATACCTCTGCTACAATCATATTTACCTTCACCCAAATCAGGTACCATATTAACCGATATATCACTTTCCAATTTGTATGCATTCAATTATATACAACTGACCCCAAAAGCCAAATTTTATTTTCCACGTAGCTTTTCGAACAGAAATTTTGAGCACTTTAATGATGACCTGCATGCTTGCCACTGACTGGACTCTGTCTTTACTAGCACTAGTTCAGAAGGAGCTTATAATACATTTACGGATTATTTTAACCGTTTGTATGAAAATAGTTAATCAATACAATCAACGAAAGCCCGGTCCTGATAGGGTTTTTTTTTTGGTTGCACGGGGACCGGGGAGGGGCGCATAGTGCCCCCCCCCCCCCCCCACCTCCGTATTTTCCAAAGTGTCCGACCGATTTTTGATGAAACTTGCTACGAATGTTCATTTCACCGAGTGCTACATGATGGCGTCACCAAATTTTCAAAAACGTCACTAGAGGGCGTTTTTGACTGTTTTTTGCCCATTTTGGTCAAAAATCGTGTTTTTGCCATAACTTCTGTATTTTTTGTCCGAATGTTTTGAAACATGGCAAACTTGTACATTTTAACAAGAGATTAAAATCTGGACTTTTGAGATTAAAAAATACCAGAATACAAAGTAGATTTTATGAGCTTTTATGTAGTAATTTCAATGTTTTTTAAAACTATTTTGCATTATTTACACGCAGAATGTATCTTGTTTTACCTCAACACGTCAGAAGAGCCCTGAAAAGAGGCTTGTTTAGGAAAAATACAAACGGAAACTGCAGTTTTAATTGGTCAAAAGTCCCCCCTAGAAAAATGGTGTCCCCCACCCCAATGTGCCTCCTAAAATGTTACCCTAGTTACGGCGCTGCTGGGAATCTCTGTGCACAAGCGTTGTATCTCGGCGTATCACGTATAGATGCTCTCTTAGGAGAACGAAGTATTTTTTTTTTTGACTAACACGACAATAATAATAATGATAATAATTATTGGGAGGCTAATCATCCTTACTGGCAGCTGAGAAGCACATCAACCCATATATGACCACGGAGCACAGCCTGAGATTGAAAGTGTTTGGTTCTTCCAGAGGGAGGAAAACCGGATGATCAGGAGAAAAAACCCTCGTGGCACAGGAGAGAACCAACGCACATCTCTAATTACATTTTGGCTCTAGCCAGGTATCAATTAGCAACGATTTCACAACACTTAAGGTAAACGCGAAAACCCACTAAAACTAAATGCACTAAAACTGTTGCGCAATTTGACTTACGCAGTAGCGTAAAGTTGCATGAAATCGGCTGGTGGGACACATTGGTGAGAGGCGAGCGCTTTACGCACACGCCAACCATTCCACCCATGCCTTACATTTTATTTATTTATTTATTGTTGGTTTATTTCATTCAAATCGTGGCCCGCAGGCCAAATTATAAGAATGTAACGATATAATAACATTATAAGTACACAATAGAGCCAATATACAAACTGTTAAATAGGTAAAAGTGAGGATCCTGCCAACAGACAGGCAAATAACAAAAACAAGTTACAGCCTCCATTGGTTGAAAATTACACAGAAACACACGCTATTACAAACGTAATAAAAAGCAAGAATTTAATAAGTCAATGAAGTGTGGAATGGGGCTCCTTCTGAATCGATTGGTCCTACAGGGAAGCAATGGGATGGAATGAGAGCTACGCAAATTCCATGTGTGTTTTTCCTGTTATTAGGGATGAGGTTTTCTATTTGCTTGCAATTGGCCAATGACTGTGCAAATTTCAGACAATGGGCTTGTCTTCGATCAGAAAGAGATTCGATTCCACATTCCACGATCGCATCTTTGTAAGAAATGTAATCTTTACCCAACATGATTGTGCACGCTCTCTTTTGCACTCTCTCTAAAGTATGGACCTGAGCATTAGTGAGTGTTGAATTCCAAACAACATCCCCGTACTCCAACAAGGGTCTAACATATCCCTTAAAAACAACTGACAGCTCATCTTTGTTAACTAAAACACAAATTCTTAAGTGTGCGCAGTATATGTAAACGACATATTGGTTTTCTTTTGCATATCACGCCTTGATGGGAAATTGCAGGAGTGCACAGGTGTCCTGACCCTCGCTATAATAATGACGAACATCTGGCAGGACTTTCTAATAGCTGTGCCCGCTAACATGGATAAGAAAAAGTTGATGGACAACTTACCTTTGGCACTAGCTGAGTGAAGAGATACAGCTATTCCAAACGTAACTGCCAATAAGAGCATGTACGCTCTTTTACGGCGTACCATTTTGGCTCCTTTTCCCTCCAAGCAATAATCTCCTGAAAAATGTCTCAGTGTCTTTATTGAAAATAAAACTCAGAAGTTGTTAACTTCCTGCGACCTGACGAGTTGACGTCGACTTCGGGTATGCGGGTTTATGGATAGGCACTGTACGTTATAACTACATATTGCTTTGTAACGTTGACAATGCTTTTATTGCAGGTTTAGCACTCAACCATAAACGAAATACAATATTAAAGCAGGAACCAGGTAACTGAAAAAGAAAAAGGTTTTTTTTGTGTGTTGATATCCGTGACATTAAACCACACTAACAATGTAGATATTTGTTTGGTGGCGACTGTTTACGAATTACCAGCTCAAGACTGGTGGCCCTCTACGAGTATCAAAATAGTTTTTAAAAGAAGGGAGGGAAATCATTACGTAAAAAGGCCATTTCTCAAATAGAGCTTAATCCCTACAGACTTCAACAACTTGAAGTTTTGTGTTCCAGATATACGATTTCATTGGTCATGTTTTGTTATTTTAACTGGGCGCTGTTTATTGGAATTTGAATGGTGTGACGTTGTATACAGAGTGCCTGGTTTATATACGCCACCAGCCTACCCCCGTCAGCACTTACATCATCCGCGGCAACAGTTTGCCCACCCATGGTATGCAACTTTGCAGCTTAAACAGTAATAGTTCAGTAGCTGCACTAATTAGCACAATTACAATAATTATCTTAAGATTTACAGACTTGAGTTTAATAACGAAAACATGCTCTCTTTTCTTCTTCTTCTTCTTCTTCTTCTTTGTAATAGACGATCATAGCGCTGGCACGATGCCAAACACAATCGATCTGGCTTTTGAATTTCTGTGGCCTCCAAGTTTTCAAGGAGTGCCACTTTTGTTAACGCATTTAGGTTTAGACACGAAGCTGTGCACGCTTACTTCATTCAGCTTTCACGAAGAGACATTTTTATCAAATAATTAACTACTCGTTGATTAAAAGTTATTTGGTTACTGAATATATAAACAACCAGGTTTGCACGATAAAGCTTCTTGACAAACAGTTTCGGGAAAAATTACTTCAAAAACAGTTAAACTTTAAGCGCTATTTTATAAAAAAAAAAAAACTTTAAAGTTTGGTCACGAGTGCTAAAGTGTCTCATCGTGAAAACAGTGACGCAGTCATTTTCGAAGTTACTAGAACGTATTTACGCCAGGTACGCGTCCTGCGCAGGGTTGTATTTCGTCATGGTGGTGCTGCGTAGAATTGCTTCCACGTCATTGGTCGAGGAGGCTGCGCATACGAAAGGGCACAACCAGTAATTCAAGGTGGCACACGATTTTTTCTAGATCTCCATTATTAGTGACAAAGTCATTAACTTGTGGGTAACATTAAAAACAGTATGGTAATATTTTGAAAACAGCATATACCAAAGTAGAGCGCTTAAATACAAAACTGCAGGACATGTGGAATTGACCTTAAAATTGATTGGTATATAGCATCAAAAACGAATAGCAGCAGTTTATTAGCAGTTTATAGCAGTTTATTAGATTATTGATCGCAGCTTTATTTATGTTATTTAATTAAAACCTTCAAGAAGCTGGGGACTCACTTGTAAATTGTTATTAATATTTACCGCTTGTGCTATAAGTGGTTGCCGTTTTCTACAGATTCCCACGTTAATTTAGAGGGTGTTTCCAGCTTGTTAATAGTTTGTCAGCAACATGTCCGGAGCTTGATTTCTCAGAGAGCTTGGAGTGATCTTTACGATTTGTGTATAATCTTATTTTGCTAGGCAGAGTATAACGTCACCATTCATTTATATTTTTGACAACTCATCTGGAGCTTTCGAGCAGCATCCACAAGTTGGCCCTGGATCGGTCCTTGTTGTCGAGTATAGCTCACGAACTCACTCTGATAACTTTACCCGAGTCAAACACTACACGCTGCTCATAAGCAAGTAATAGATGCAGATCTGCATAAGTGACGTTACAAAAAATGGGGACTTGTATTTAGAGTAAAATATTTGTAAAACATGCTTTAGAAAGTTGTACTTAAGGAAAATCTAAATAAGCAAGTTTCCTTAACCCTATCAGGACCGGGGGGGGGCCCTACCAAACTTTTTCCTGTAACTTTTAAACGCTACGTTTGATCGCCACCAAATTTTCTGACTTTACTTGAAAATTATCTAGGGTCATTTTGTCAAAATACGGTTGTTATTGAAGGTTAGTGGTTGCCATAGCAACCGTTTATTTGAACCCATATTACTCGTTTTTTGCGATTTTTTGTGATTTTGGGGCATTTTTTAGCAAAATGTTATGTTTTTAAGTATTTTTAGTGGCCAACAGTGATACCGAAATGTCACATGATAGTTTGAGATGCATTGTGGGAATCCAAAATGGCCGCCATTTTGGCGGCCATCTTGGATTTTGTATTTTTAGCTGTTTTTTAGGGGTTCGAACTTTGCAAAATTTTGTATCTATGGAATATTTTCAACATTATAATTTTGAACTTTTGAGGTCTACAAATACTATAGAGTTGTTAGTTAGGCCTCATAAATGCACACTCGGACCCTAAAAGGACTGTTTACATCGATTTTTAAGTGGAAAAATGTAAAAACGTGATTTTTTCCCAAAAATTACATAAAACAGCTTGTTTAGCGCCCTCAACGGTAACTCTGGTAAAGAAAAAGGTGTTTATGTTCTTGAGGATGTCAAGAAAGACAAATTTGCAAAGTTTTACAGAATTCTGGCAAAAAATATGGTAATTATGGGAAAAATACGATTTTTGACCAAAAATGGGCAAAAAAACTACAAAAATTACTTTTAATGCAATTTTTTTGAGTTTTTTTTTTGCACCATCATGTAGAACTCGGTGAAATACACATTTGTGGCAAGTTTCATAAAAATCGGCCCAAGACTTTGGAAAATACGGAGGGGGGGGCACAATGAGCCCCCCCCCCCCCCCCGTCCCCGTAAGTCCAAAAAAAAACCGGTCCTGATAGGGTTAACTTCAAAGAAAATGGATTCAAAACGATGTGTAATAACATTAACTGGTAAACAATATTTTGTTTACATTTTTGATGAAAAATAAACAAATGGAACTTTGACTTTATTTTACGTTGCCTCAGACAACTCTCACCTGGAGGCGCATGGTCCTTCGATTAGTTTTCCCCCTTCTTTTTGGAAGGAGGAGGGGGCCTTATGTTCGTGTTAATCTAACGGGGGTAAAGTTGGGGAAATCTACTCCTACGAATCCATTTTAAAATGAATCTTAGTGCTTTGTGAAGTCGAGTCTTATACGTAGAAATAGAGCCCGGAGAAGGTTGAATAAGTGGCCGTGGTGTCCACGGTAGTCTTGACGTCGGTCAGAGGTCACAAGATGCGACCGCTTTAAGCCCCAGCTCAAGATTGGTAAACTGACTGTAAATGCTTCCATTCTTTGCACCAATCATAATATTGGTAATAAAACCAACCAGTAAAAATGTCAGCTCATTTCGTTATTTCATTTGCCAGAAAAAGGTAAAAATACATTCAGCATGTATTTAAGCATTCCTGTAGGCAGAGTTTTCGTCTCACTGAGATGAAAACTGATTGTTGATCTTATTTCATTGATTGTTTAAAAACGATAACACTTCAAGGAAAGTTTCCTATACCATCTTTATCTTATGCCATGTAAGGTATATGTTAATCTGTGAACATGTATGTTTTTCTGCTTACCAATGTTGAGCTGGAGCTTTAAAGTCGGTTTGTAGTCTGTTTGAAACTGAAATGCATAAAAATATAAAATGGAACTGCCTTAACTAACAAATTATGAAACGTTTGAGTGGAAATTTGTTTCGTGATACGTGTTTACTGTATTTGATATGTAGTCGTTAATAAAATAAAATAGATCAATAAATATTTAAAAACATTTTTTTTTTTAAAGTGCGTGGTCGCCATTGCTAAAAGGAAGTTGGCGGGACCTCAACAGGAAGTGAATTGTTTTACGGACACCGTGGGTCGGATATAATGGTTCAAAATTGAAGTAGGAAATAATAGTCCACGTCAGACATAATTGTGTAACAACCCATAGTGTAGATAGTGTGCGATAAACCATTGTGTCCGACGAACCCTTAGGTCATACCATCTACGTCCGCAGACACAAATGGGTCGGACGTAATTGTTCGGCGAACACATTGGGTCGGACGTAGCGGTTCAAAATTGTAGTCGGACAAGTGCCTAACAATCCACTGTGTCCATAGTGGCCGACGAACCATTATGTCCAAACCACTGTGTCCGAAGAGCCATTGGGTCCTGCCCATGATGTTCCCGGACACAATGTGTCGGACATAATCGTTCGTCGGACTCAATGGGTCGGACATAATGGTTCAAAATTGTCGTCGGACATACTTAGTCGATGTCCTACATAATAGTGTGTAACACACGTCTGATTTAGGAAAAAAATGCTATTATACCCAACAGTCAACAAAAATGCGCTCACGTCAGCAGGTATTTGTTAGATATAATAAAATACAATGTCAAAGGTTATTCCAGCAACGCCCAATCGTTAACAAAGGACCTTTTAAACTGAAAAATGTCACCATAGTCATGTATGCTGACATACGTGCTTACTATGAAAGACTGCTTGGGAAAACTATTCATAATAATCCAATTAAAATCTATATTCGTCTGACTGGTTTCGTGTTTACAATAACAACTCGACGTGAGTTTTGGTTCCCATACCGAAAGGTCTGACTGACTTTGGTTCAGCGCCGCAACTAGGGTAACATTTAAGGGGTTTACATTTTTCGTAGGAGGCACATTTAGCCAACTAAAACTGTAGTTTCTGCTTGTATTTTTCCTAAACAAATCCAATTTCAGCGCTCTTCTGACGTGTTTAGGTAAAACAAAAAATGCATTCTGTATGTAAATAATAAAAACATAGTTTCAAAAACATTGAAATTACTACATAAAAACGCATAAAATGTAATGTTTTTTCTGGTAATTTTTAAATCTAAAAAGTTCAGATTTCAAATGGGGACATCCAGTGGGTCACGGATATTAGTTGCCCCCCCCCCAACCCCTTAGTTACGCCACTGTTTTGGTTCTCAACAATTCATGTCTTGTGCAATCATGTACAATATGAATGCAACTCTAAACTCAGGAAATGACAATGCAGTACAATTATTATTGTTCTTATTATTATTTATTTAGCAAATTCACATAAAAGTACAAGAATGATAACACTTTTAAAAACATTCATTTTTAAAGGGGGGAAAGAACGTCCAGAAAGAAAAAGTAAAACAAAAAAACACTAAAATGGATTCATCGAAATTTAAAAAAAAAAGACAGTAAGAAAATAAAAAAATAGATATATAAAGGGTTATTACAAAGAGGTGTGTCAATCCAACCTGGAGGTAATACAATTTACATAAACAAACAAGCTGATTGATTGATTATACTGATTGAGAAGAGTCTGAAGACAGCAGTAACGTTTGGAATTGAGTTTTAAAGGCACCTTTATATAGCAAGTAGATGTAGTTTACACCCTATCCTCCAACTTCTTTTGCAATGAGGCTCAAAAAAGGTGTTGAGACTCTACACTCCAAAAATCAAAGAGTTAAATCAACACTTAAAGGGTTCATGCAGTGAAAATACTTTGAAAGATAAATGAACTCAAACTAAGAGTTAAACTTACAATATTTAAAGTAACATCTCAGCTTCTGAAACGCTAGATCTAACTTTATAAAAGTGCTGGCACTGATAGAACCCTTAATGTGTTGATTTAACACTTTCGGTTTTTAGAGTGTATCACTGTGAAAAGAATGTAACAAAATGTTGTTGGGTAAAGGTTGTCACTCCATAAATTGGTCAGCGTTTAACACATCTGTTGTTCATGTATTTTGGAAGAAAAGTTATATAACATTTGGGCAGCGGTTGACCAATTGTGTACAACTTGTTGATATTTAGAACAGTGTTGGGAATCATATTAACCGTGTTTGCCAAACTCCCCCCTTCCCACTTTGTTTTGTTTACAACAATACGATCACTGATTGATGATTATAATCGAGATCAAGTGACAATAAGGGACGAAATGTATTCAGTGGTTTAACCACTGAGTGCCGAGCAAGTTGAAAGCAAACATCAGAAATTCACTCTCGAAAAGGAGTCCAGTAAAAGAGATTTTGAAGTATAAGTAAAGAGGGATGACCATCTTGAATTTGTGACAAGATAATAGTGCTGCAGCAATTTGAACCCAATGTAATCGAATTATTTGATTGTCAAGTCCATACTTGTCTTCACCCCCACCCCTTATAAAGATTAGACTTGTTTAAGTACATGGTGTGGGAACCAACCGTTCTGAAGTAACCTGCTTAATAAACGAAGTAACTCTATCATAACAATAATCTTGGTTGTTCCGATTTTGGGATTCATTGTCTCCGCATGTGTGTGTAAAGTGTGCATTTTTTGTGACGCAGCGTTTACACTACCATAGACTCCCAAAATGGCGAGCATGGTAGACAGTGGGGTAGCCGCGTGTTGCAAGGTGTCAACGCAGCAGAAAAAAAATATATAGAATTATAGATAAAATCCCGGAAAAAATGGTTGGGACACTTGACAATAATGTTAATAATTCATTCTTGTCCAGCGCTCCCCACAGCAATGTTGATATCTCACGCTGGGGCGCTGACCGGGCAATGAGAGCCAACATTGACTGGGGCCGGAGGGATGAGGCATTCGGCATGGAGTATAGATCTACGTCTTTTATCAGTCGGTTCCTCTTCCTCGGTTTGTTAGGCGCCTGCTCAGCAGTTTTCACGGCACTGCAACTGTTTGCGCTTACGGCTCTGCTTAAAGAGTAACACGCTTTACGGGGCGCCATAAGCGCAGAATTGTTTATTTATTTTTTCTTTCTTTCTTCTTTGTTCTTTAATTTTAATACGTATATATTTTTCCCCCTTAATTTTACAAAGAAAATGCACAAATTTATTGATCGAACTTCAAATGGTTTGCTCCGAAATTTACAAAAAGATTATGACACGCTGTTTATGTTTTGGTGTAAAGAGTTGGGTATTTCACAAGAAAATAAATTACTGGTTCGGTGAAAGTAAAACCTTGTAGCTGACAATACCCCTCAAAATAGAGGTCAAATAGGTTATTCGAGAAACGCCCAATGCGTTCACAAAGGCACATTTACACAGTATGAAAGCCTTATGGAACTTCTGCGGAAAGAAAATAACAAACGTTTTTGTTGACCAAAATCAAAGATTATGGAGGGCCGAAGGCGTAGAATGGAAACATACAGGATGGAGGGTTACTTACCAAAATGGCGTCCAGTGGGATTTCACAGAGACATAGTTCCCCATCTTGCGCCTTTGGCGCTCTAGAATATTTGTAAAACTGTAAATACAGTCTATCTATCTATCTATCTATCTATCTATCTATCTATCTATCTATCTATCTATCTATCTATCTATCTATCTATCTATCTATCTATCTATCTATCTATCTATCTATCTATCTATTTATCTATCTATCTATCTATCTATCTATCTATCTATCTATCTATCTACCTACCTACCTACCTACCTACCTACCTACCTACCTACCTACCTACCTACCTACCTACCTACCTACCTACCTACCTACCTACCTACCTACCTACCTACCTACCTACCTACCTACCTACCTACCTACCTACCTACCTACCTACCTACCTACCTACCTACCTACCTACCTACCTACCTACCTACCTACCTATCTATCTATCTATCTATCTATCTATCTATCTATCTATCTATCTATCTATCTACCTACCTACCTACCTACCTACCTACCTACCTACCTACCTACCTACCTACCTACCTACCTACCTACCTACCTACCTACCTACCTACCTACCTACCTACCTATCTATCTATCTATCTATCTATCTATCTATCTATCTATCTATCTATCTATCTATCTATCTATCTATCTATCTATCTATCTATCTATCTATCTATCTATCTATCTATCTATCTATCTATCTATCTATCTATCTATCTATCTATCTATCTATCTATCTATCTATCTATCTATCTATCTATCTATCTATCTATCTATCTATCTATCTATCTATCTATCTATCTATCTATCTATCTATCTATCTATCTATCTATCTATCTATCTATCTATCTATCTATCTATCTATCTATCTATCTATCTATCTATCTATCTATCTATCTATCTATCTATCTATCTATCTATCTATCTATCTATCTATCTATCTATCTATCTATCTATCTATCTATCTATCTATCTATCTATCTATCTATCTATCTATCTATCTATCTATCTATCTATCTATCTATCTATCTATCTATCTATCTATCTATCTATCTATCTATCTATCTATCTATCTATCTATCTATCTATCTATCTATCTATCTATCTATCTATCTATCTATCTATCTATCTATCTATCTATCTATCTATCTATCTATCTATCTATCTATCTATCTATCTATCTATCTATCTATCTATCTATCTATCTATCTATCTATCTATCTATCTATCTATCTATCTATCTATCTATCTATCTATCTATCTATCTATCTATCTATCTATCTATCTATCTATCTATCTATCTATCTATCTATCTATCTATCTATCTATCTATCTATCTATCTATCTATCTATCTATCTATCTATCTATCTATATCTATCTATCTATCTATCTATCTATCTATCTATCTATCTATCTATCTATCTATCTATCTATCTATCTACCTACCTACCTACCTACCTACCTACCTACCTACCTACCTACCTACCTACCTACCTACCTACCTACCTACCTACCTACCTACCTACCTACCTACCTACCTACCTACCTACCTACCTACCTACCTACCTACCTACCTACCTACCTACCTACCTACCTACCTACCTACCTACCTACCTACCTACCTACCTACCTACCTACCTACCTACCTACCTACCTACCTACCTACCTACCTACCTACCTACCTACCTACCTACCTACCTACCTACCTACCTACCTACCTACCTACCCACCCACCCACCCACCCACCCACCCACCCACCCACCCACCCACCCATCCACCCACCCACCCACCCACCCACCCCACCCACCCACCCACCCACCCACCCACCCACCCACCCACCCACCCACCTACCTACCTACCTACCTATCTATCTATCTATCTATCTATCTATCTATCTATCTATCTATCTATCTATCTATCTATCTATCTATCTATCTATCTATCTATCTATCTATCTATCTATCTATCTATCTATCTATCTATCTATCTATCTATCTATCTATCTATCTATCTACCTACCTACCTACCTACCTACCTACCTACCTACCTACCTACCTACCTACCTACCTACCTACCTACCTACCTACCTACCTACCTACCTACCTACCTACCTACCTACCTACCTACCTACCTACCTACCTACCTACCTACCTACCTACCTACCTACCTACCTACCTACCTACCTACCTACCTACCTATCTATCTATCTATCTATCTATCTATCTATCTATCTATCTATCTATCTATCTATCTACCTACCTACCTACCTACCTACCTACCTACCTACCTACCTACCTACCTACCTACCTACCTACCTACCTACCTACCTACCTACCTACCTACCTACCTACCTACCTACCTACCTACCTACCTACCTACCTACCTACCTACCTACCTACCTACCTACCTACCTACCTACCTACCTACCTACCTACCTACCTACCTATCTATCTATCTATCTATCTATCTATCTATCTATCTATCTATCTATCTATCTATCTATCTATCTATCTATCTATCTATCTATCTATCTATCTATCTATCTATCTATCTATCTATCTATCTATCTATCTATCTATCTATCTATCTATCTATCTTTTTTTTCTCTCAAATGGAGTTATGACTACTCCGTTTGTTCAACAAAAATCCACAAATATGTACAACAATTAATGCTATTGAATAGCATATACATTTAGTAAAAAGAAACACAACACAAAAAAATTTATATACAAATATGTACACAAAAACAATTAACGTGACGTAGTCACACAAAAAATCTATCTATCTATCTATCTATCTATCTATCTATCTATCTATCTATCTATCTATCTATCTATCTATCTATCTATCTATCTATCTATCTATCTATCTATCTATCTATCTACCTACCTACCTACCTACCTACCTACCTACCTACCTACCTACCTACCTACCTACCTACCTACCTACCTACCTACCTACCTACCTACCTACCTACCTACCTACCTACCTACCTACCTACCTACCTACCTACCTACCTACCTACCTACCTACCTACCTACCTACCTACCTACCTACCTACCTACCTACCTACCTACCTACCTACCTACCTACCTACCTACCTACCTACCTACCTACCTACCTACCTACCTACCTACCTACCTACCTACCTACCTACCTACCTACCTACCTACCCACCCACCCACCCACCCACCCACCCACCCACCCACCCACCCACCCACCCATCCACCCACCCACCCACCCACCCACCCACCCACCCACCCACCCACCCACCCACCCACCCACCCACCCACCCACCTACCTACCTACCTACCTATCTATCTATCTATCTATCTATCTATCTATCTATCTATCTATCTATCTATCTATCTATCTATCTATCTATCTATCTATCTATCTATCTATCTATCTATCTATCTATCTATCTATCTATCTATCTATCTATCTATCTATCTATCTATCTACCTACCTACCTACCTACCTACCTACCTACCTACCTACCTACCTACCTACCTACCTACCTACCTACCTACCTACCTACCTACCTACCTACCTACCTACCTACCTACCTACCTACCTACCTACCTACCTACCTACCTACCTACCTACCTACCTACCTACCTACCTACCTACCTACCTACCTACCTATCTATCTATCTATCTATCTATCTATCTATCTATCTATCTATCTATCTATCTATCTACCTACCTACCTACCTACCTACCTACCTACCTACCTACCTACCTACCTACCTACCTACCTACCTACCTACCTACCTACCTACCTACCTACCTACCTACCTACCTACCTACCTACCTACCTACCTACCTACCTACCTACCTACCTACCTACCTACCTACCTACCTACCTACCTACCTACCTACCTACCTACCTATCTATCTATCTATCTATCTATCTATCTATCTATCTATCTATCTATCTATCTATCTATCTATCTATCTATCTATCTATCTATCTATCTATCTATCTATCTATCTATCTATCTATCTATCTATCTATCTATCTATCTATCTATCTATCTATCTATCTTTTTTTTCTCTCAAATGGAGTTATGACTACTCCGTTTGTTCAACAAAAATCCACAAATATGTACAACAATTAATGCTATTGAATAGCATATACATTTAGTAAAAAGAAACACAACACAAAAAAATTTATATACAAATATGTACACAAAAACAATTAACGTGACGTAGTCACACAAAAAATCTATCTATCTATCTATCTATCTATCTATCTATCTATCTATCTATCTATCTATCTATCTATCTATCTATCTATCTATCTATCTATCTATCTATCTATCTATCTATCTATCTATCTATCTATCTATCTATCTATCTATCTATCTATCTATCTATCTATCTATCTATCTATCTATCTATCTATCTATCTATCTATCTATCTATCTATCTATCTATCTATATCTATCTATCTATCTATCTATCTATCTATCTATCTATCTATCTATCTATCTATCTACTACCTACCTACCTACCTACCTACCTACCTACCTACCTACCTACCTACCTACCTACCTACCTACCTACCTACCTACCTACCTACCTACCTACCTACCTACCTACCTACCTACCTACCTACCTACCTACCTACCTACCTACCTACCTACCTACCTACCTACCTACCTACCTACCTACCTACCTACCTACCTACCTACCTACCTACCTACCTACCTACCTACCTACCTACCTACCTACCTACCTACCTACCTACCTACCTACCTACCTACCTACCTACCTACCTACCTACCTACCTACCTACCTACCTACCTACCTACCTACCTACCTACCTACCTACCTACCTACCTACCTACCTACCTACCTACCTACCTACCTACCTACCTACCTACCTACCTACCTACCTACCTACCTACCTACCTACCTACCTACCTACCTACCTACCTATCTATCTATCTATCTATCTTTCTATCTATCTATCTATCTATCTACCTATCTATCTATCTATCTATCTATCTATCTATCTATCTATCTATCTATCTATCTATCTATCTATCTATCTATCTATCTATCTATCTATCTATCTATCTATCTATCTATCTATCTATCTATCTATCTATCTATCTATCTATCTATCTATCTATCTATCTATCTATCTATCTATCTATCTATCTATCTATCTATCTATCTATCTATCTATCTATATATTTATCTATCTATCTATCTATCTATCTATCTATCTATTTATCTATCTATCTATCTATCTATCTATCTATATATCTATCTATCTATCTATCTATCTATCTATCTATCTATCTATCTATCTATCTATCTATCTATCTATTTATCTATCTATCTATCTATCTATCTATCTATCTATCTATCTATCTATCTATCTATCTATATATCTATCTATCTATCTATCTATCTATCTATCTATCTATCTATCTATCTATCTATCTATCTATCTATCTATCTATCTATCTATCTATCTATTTATCTTTTTTTCTCAAATGGAGTTATGACTACTCCGTTTATTCAACAAAAATCCACAAATATGTACAACAATTTATGCTATTGAATAGCATATACATTTAGTGAAAAGAAACACAACACAAATAAATGTATATACAAATATGTACACAAAAACAATTAACGTGACGTAGTCACAAAAAAAACACAACAACAACAACAACAACACATTAAAACTTAAACATCAATCTGTCTTCCTGAACTACACACAGAAATTGATAAAATTTAAAAAATCCGATGTTTTGAGCCTGTGTTTTTCCAAAAACAAGAAATGCTTAAGTGCTTGTTGAAAGCATTGAATAAGGTTGATTTGGGTACGCTTTTTGTCTTCGTTAAAAACCAAATCACATCGACCTCTCCATATGACCCTTTTCATCATAACAACAATGATCGTAGAAACAAAAGACAAATTGGTGCTTAAAATTCTAGTGCAATCATTAAGAGAAAACAAACGACAGCCAACTTGTTGTCTAATCAAATGCTCAACATATAACCAGGGTTCAATAATATTACTACAGTATAAAAACAAATGTTCAATAGTTTCAATGGCCGAATTACAAAGAGGACACACTGCAATATCCGCGATTTTCATACGAAACAGTTTGTCCCGGGTAGGAAGGATTCTATGATAAAGTCTAAAAATTACATCTTTATCTTTGGCATCCAACAAATTGTTTTTGTGAAGTTTTCCCCAAACATGAGACCAGTTAAAATCGCCAGGAAGGTTAAGAATCTGAGCCCATTTTGCTTGGGCCTTTGGGATGACCAATTTTCTAGCCACGAGGGTTTTATACACGATTTTAGTGGAAAGCTTAGAAAAAGTCAAAAAAGGCTCTTCCCCTTGATCAATTTGAAAATACAGCCACCTGCTAGGGTGATTGCAGGGCCCACAACGGGTCTCTTTAAACAAGTCCGGATTAATGTTTTGTTCAAGACGTTTAAAAATACGACCAGCATTTATGGGATTAATTTTACATTTTTCCGGGCCAGTTCTTTAAAAGTGATCAGTCTATTGTTTCTATCTATCTATCTATCTATCTATCTATCTATCTATCTATCTATCTATCTATCTATCTATCTATCTATCTATCTATCTATCTATCTATATGGACAATCCCTTTGTCCATAATGCATTCACTTTTATTTTATATCATTTTCCCGCCTATTCTGGATTCCTTCCCCACAATTTTACACCCCCTTTGTTCCTATAAATGGATCCGTTTTTATGTTTGTCCTTGTTTTTGCCTCTGAAGAAGGTCCAGTTTGGATCGAAAGCTAAGTTATATAAATAATATAAATATACATCCGGCACAGATGATGTAAACAAGGTAGCAATAATTGTTAAAATATATATATATATTTTCCTTACATAATTTTACAAAGAAAATGTACAAATTATTTAGTAATCGGACCCCAGGTGGTTCGCTCTAAAACTTAGAAAAAGAAATTATCATACTGTTTTTGCTTGGGTGCACAGAGTAGGTGAAACGTTTACACTTTCTCCCAACAAAAACCCCTAGAATAACCACACAATAGAGTTCACATAGGTTATTCGAGAAACGCCCAGTGTGATCACAATGGCACATTTACACACTATTCATGCATTTTCAGAACCACAGTGATGCGAAAAGGTACATTGAAATACGTTTTGGTTGACTAAAATGTACATAAAAAAATAACACCATTTTTTTTTTTTTTTTTTTTTTTTTTTTTTTAGGCCGGAAGGGGGAAATTTATCAGCATTACATTACAATCAGAGGGGATATTAAATATACCTTAGTGGAATTGAAAACGAAATTTATGAGAAGTTGGTCTTCCTTGTATGTTCGTGGAACAGTTCAACTTGGTTTATTGAACAGAAACAAATTATAACTGGGCTATATTCGAAAGACTAATTCAGTCAAGTTTCAGAGAGATAACAAGTTAGTTCAGCATGTCTACATAAACTAATGTTGCACATCACTGATTGTAAAAGACTGCACGTGAAAAAAAATGGTTGATGGCAGAGAATCTGTTGAGGGAACACACAAAGCACTTGCAAAGAAGAACAGGTGATAATGAAGAGAAAGTTTTAGCTGTACGAGGGAAACTGTAAGGCTTTGGTGCGGGGCGGGCTTCATAAAGGAGAAAAGCAGGGAAAGAAACCACGATGCAGACCCAACCCCCTCCCCCACACCCCAACAAAACAAAAAAAACAAAAACAAAAAAAACACTCCAACACCCCCACAAAACAACAATAACAGCAATAACATTAAAAACAATTCAAAATCGAAGAAAAAAATACACACAACAACAAGCCAAGTAAAGTCAAGACTCTAGATTCCAAATGTCAGGGGACTCCACCCTGGACTTCCTCCGACTCGGCACCGATGACTCGTACTCGGACTCGGACTCGGAGATTGAAGACTCGAAAACACGACGGGTTGGTGACATCCCAAGCTTTGCAAAAAGTCGCACTTTACTAAAATTTGCTACTTTATAGGGTAAATCAAAGGGATAATATACCTCTTTGTATTTATCATACAAATCCAATCCCGTTTCATGCCAATAAAAACATTCATAAAGGTAGGATACAGGATTGGTATTCATGACAAAAAAACATTTTTTTGTATTAGTATCAGTCTGAAAACTTACTGCTGATCATGAAGTTCAAACTAGTACCAATCTTTGATAGAAATATTTCTGTCTGAAATATTGTCTGAAAATTTGAAGACCCCGATTTTAATTTCGGTTGTAAGACAATGTGTTTACGTGTTGAAAAGTGTTCACTGTTTTTTCACTATTTTCTTCTGACTAGGACGACCCAAAAAACATCTTGTGGGTTTTAATTATTGTCTCTTTCTTCGTGTCCAGAACATTTATGGGGCTAGGCTGATCATTAAACTTGATAGAGTCAATTTCATCAAGCCCGTAAGCACACGTTTTCTACTTACAAAAATGACCCTTTACCACAATTTCTATTTCACAACCACTGCCATTGTACAGACGGTGTCGGGTTAAGGTCATTACTCGAAGAATTTGTCAGTATTTCACACAACCTTCATGTATTAGAAAAGTTATACAGCATTTGGCAACCGCAGAACAACTGTGTAACCTATTGATATATATCTACCATTGCTGGGAAATAAACCATTTTTGTTTGTCCATTTTTTTTACAGTGGTTCCGTAAGCAGTGCCCGTTTCTACGGTGCTGGATGCTTCCAGAAATAATGTGCCTGCGGCGGCCTCTCTACCTGAGCGTGTTAATCTATGGGCTGTAAGCCGCAGAATTCCGGGGAAGGCCGAGCCATGACATTGGGCGTTGGTCGTCAAACTGTTTTGATCGTTTTTAATTATGAATCGCATACAAATATGTTC
Organism: Marthasterias glacialis; assembly: GCA_911728455.2. Classification (NCBI taxonomy): domain Eukaryota; kingdom Metazoa; phylum Echinodermata; class Asteroidea; order Forcipulatida; family Asteriidae; genus Marthasterias; species Marthasterias glacialis. The sequence continues at coordinate 11,891,666 of OU452239.1, read as the reverse complement.
TGCTAAAGTAAAACGACATTATGCTAACCGGTAAACATCTTTTTAAAAGTGAAATCAATGTTCTGTGTCGCTTCCTAAATGTTTGTCAAGGTCACGGGCATCGCAATGACGTTAAGCTCCCATGACCAAGTCAACATGATGTGAGTTCGAATCTCGGTCGAGACACTTGTGTCCTTGAGCAAGACACTTAACTATAATTGCTTCATATAGGAAAAGAGGCAGTTATGTTTGTCTCGCAACGGATTCGTTTACCCCTCCCTGTTCATAGCTGAGCTGTGAAGAGACTTGCGTTTGAATCTCGACATGTCTTGTTTCTGCGCATTGGGGCAGGTTTCTACCCCTTCAAAAAGTATAGCCACAACTTAATTGGCCTTTGGGCCTTGTAATGGGTGAATTACATTTAAAAAATAATAATAAATAAATAAAAAAGACCGCAAATTTCCCAGAGATGTGCACCTGAAAGAGACTTTGTCAACAAGTCCAACCCCAGGCCTTCGCACTAACAGGTGAAGTGGCGAAAGGAGCGTATCTTGCACCGCGAAATCAGTTGTGTGAGACATTATTATGGGCCTTGTTTGCCCGACAAGGTGGCTCATCTGGCCGGATGAGGGAAACTCTAGCTTCAAACCTCCGCTGGGACGGGTCCAAGATTTTAAAATAGGGGGGCGCAAACTTTAGGGCTAGTTTCCAAGTCAAAAATGTGCAGTGATCTCAAAGCTTAAAATAATGCAGGTGACCTAATTTATTTTAAATGATAATCTACTAATTGAGGGGTTTGACTGAGAGGCAATGAAAAAGAAAAAATCCCGTATGAAGCTCCAAATCATTGAATCGGACACAATTAGTTTTAGAGAGAATAAAGAGACTATCCATTTTGTTAGTTTACTCTTGTGTGCTTAAGTTTCCAATTAATCATTTTGGGGTTTATTGTCCGATCCGCCTTTCGTCAAGGCCTTCGTGGCTTAGAAAGCTATGTAGCCACCAAGACCAATACAAGTCAGTGAGCACGATCGAATGGCGTTTTTTTTTTTTTTTTTTTTTTTGTCTTGTTGAATTATTCATGGATTTTCAAACATAAACATTATTCAAATATTTACGCAAGTAAGAAAAGCGCTGAAAAGTTTCCAATCACAATGCGGATGAGTTAATGCATGCTACCCCCATCGCTTCTGATTGGCTGGGCATTTTTCTAAACCGTGAGGGTAGCAAAAATCGAGACAGAAAGAAAAACATTGAAGTTGAAAAGGCCCTCGTGGCTTCGCCACTCGTGTGTGCGCTGGCTTTGGCTTTGCTTCAGTGGATTCTCGGCTACAGACCTTTCTAATAAGCCACAAAGACGTCGACGAAGGCTAGTAAAAGGGCGGATAATAACAGCATTTATAAATAGGGCATTATGGATAACAGATCCCTCGATGCGCTTTACAATTATTTATAAAGGTTTTTTTTTACTGGGTGCCTATGAGCTGTCAGGTCAGACTTTAGGGTCCAAGGCCAGCAGAAGGACCCTGGGAAAATGTTGCGTGCCATGGTACTCCATTGGTGCATCGTCGTCGTATTTGTTTATAATTTGAGACAAATTTTATTTATTTAGGGCCCGGGTGTTTTACACATTTGGTTGTACCCAATTCAAATGGGAGACTTTTGAGACGATAGCGGGCGTCCCACAGACCGGTCCTTTTCCATTGTTTTCATAGCTGAGAACAATGGAAAAGGACCGGTCTGCGGGACGCTCGCTATCGTCTCAAAAGTCTCCCATTGAGAATTTGGCTTTATTTTAATGCTTTAACTTTTTATGTATAAATAATATTTTGTTTATTAAAATTGCATGTAGTTGTACCATTTGGCTTTTAGCCACCATTGCATTCAATAAACCATTAATATTAAAAATAGTAATAATAATGTATTTGTCTTTTATTTATTATTTGTTAACAAGTAATAGACAAATGATGCCTAGTAAAAAGTATACCAAATGGCTAAATGGGCAGTAAATAATATATAAATAATAAACAAATAATAATAATAACAAGATTACATTTAATATGCCAAATTCCTTTTATTGATGGTCTGCAGCCGGCGAAGTAAAGCAGGAGGGGGGGGGGGGGCTTTCCTGCCGGAGACTGACAATGTGTAACACTCTAAACAGCTCAAGCAAGTGCCAAGCCACATGAGGCCCTCACAAGTTATTACTGAATACATGTACTTGATTAATGACTGTGTTATGTCTGTACCATTAATTTTGCAACGTCACAGCCGACTTGTTTTGGTTTAGCGTGTTGGCGTGGAAGTGATGCGGTTTTGTTCTGAGTGGTTTTGGGTTACTGATTGTGTGCCACACGCTGTGGGAAGTTAACCGGGACAAGCACTCCCTAAAATGGGGGCCTATAAGCCTACTGGCTGGATATCGGCTTGGGTTCGGGAGCAGTGGCTTAGCCAGTATTTTTTTTAATGGGGGCCGGGGGAGGCATATTGCTTTTCATTGGGGGGGGGGGGCAGGGTCTATGTCTTTTTAATGAATTACATGTCTTCAGATTTTCTCGGGGGGGGGCACCTGGGGATCACTGAGAATTTATGGGGAGCACGTGCCCCCAGCCCCCTCCCCCCTCCTCCCACATTGGATGTTTGATTATTTTTTTTTTTAATAATCTTCTGGTGATACAACGAATAAATTGTTAAGAATCATAATAGGCCTAGGACATTTGTTAAAAAATCTTACAAGTGACTGTTTTGCAAAGCCAAAGCGTAAAAAGTGAAATAATTGTTTAGGGGAAGTGATGGAAGAGAAAAAAGCCGGGGTCGTCACAATGGGGCCAAAATAATTTCTCACTGTCACCCGTAAAACAATAGCCGATAAAACCGACAGAGGGCGTGCTTCCATGAGGCTGCTTACAATGTTCTTTAAGATGATTATACGCTCTTCTGTCTTCATTAAATCATTGAATTGATTAGGCGATTTTTTAGTTATTTATTTGTTAATTTTTTTAACAAAACTCGGCCCGGGAATGGGCAACAAAAATACATCAAGTTGGACAAATTCAGCACTCATGCATTTTTAACATGCTTTAGCGATTTGGGGACGATTTATTCGAGTATAATAGTCAGTGGCGTTTATGTTTCGTCATTAAAAACATTCGAAATGGCGTTGGGTACCAGAGTTACTTGGCAAGCCTAGCAACGATACGCTGGTTCCGCACTGTGATGTTGTTAACTTTACGTGTGGATTAACGGGTACCAGTGTATACGAAGGCCCGTTGCTTTGGCGATAGGAAATGTTGCAGGAAACAGCAAGATGGACGAAGAAAAAGAAACAAAAAATGGTAAGGTTTGTCATTTTATGATAAAATGGGACTTGGTATTTTTTGTTTGTTTTTCCCTCTTAGCTATGAGTTTTTGTTATGATTTTTGTAATCTTTACTCTTTTGCACTCTTTTAATCATCGCAACCTGTTCAGTTGTTCGTTGAAGTTGAACTCAAAGTCAAATAAATAATTCGTGCGGTAATAAAAACTAATAAATGCATGAAATAGCTTCCTGACTGAGTTGACAAGTGACACTGACACTCACCGACAAGTGACAGTGATAGTGATACTATGACATGTATGACATGTATGACAGTGACACATAACGTTACTGTCTGACTTTCGCTTTTAGTTTTAGTTTCTGAGTAACTGAAAAGTGACGCTAAAACATTAAACACTACATGTACTTCTCTCAGTCTCAGTGACAAATGGATGACTGTTGACTTTTTTGAGAGATCACTGTTTAACTTAAATTAAAATGAATGTTCTTTTGTAATGTTTGATAAAAAACGTTAGGCCTTTCTTATGTTAACTCTTACAGTACCATTTACCCAAATAAGCTAACTGAAAAAGGCAGTTGATACTTTGCCTGATTCAGCTTTCTTTTAATAAACATTATTATAATATAAAGCCGCAGTGACACTGGCCACTAAAAGTATAAAAAGAAGATAATTTTAAGGAGGATTTTAAACAAGGGATGTCCAGCAGTGTCACATTTAGCACACCTGAAGGACAACAACAAAACGTGAAATTGGGGAGCAGTATTTAATCACTTTCACAGTAATGCGCCATCTTGTTCAAGAGGTGGATTTGTTATTTTGAACACTCGTTGTCTGCTCAAAACTTTGCGTCTGAACATGCTGAAAGGTGAGCGGAAGTTTGAGCGCACTGGTCTCAGATGGTAATGAGTGTTCGAAGTAAAAAAAAACGTGCCCCTTCACTTAGGGCTTCGAACAAGATCATATTATCGTGAAAAATGCTTTTAGATTACACCAATAATGCAGCTTGACTTTTGAGCAACTAACCTTTTGGAGCAAGACACTTAGTTAAAAAAAATTATTTTTTTTTGCTTCTTCCTCCTGATGGGACTTAAAGTTGTTGGTCCCATGTATCATTGTAAACATGAATGTAGCACAAAAAAGAATCCCAAGTACACTTATTGTGAAGAAAATTAATGGGTTTCATGTGTTTTCGGGTATTTCAGTTGGTGTGAAGTTTCCTGATAGATGCTTGCCAACACTATGATTTAGATTGAACTGTTTGTGTTGTACTTGTGGGTAAAGTGATCAAGTCAACTACATGGGTATGACGCTCAACACTATAGCTTGGCATACATGTAGGTGAAGCTACCACAATTGTACAGCAGGGTGTTATTTTTTTGGCAACTGAGAAAACCTCATTACAGTCAAGAAAAGTTTTTAACTCCAACCCCAGAAACTTTCGTCTTTGGAAGGGTTCAGCCATTTTCATTTTGCAAAGAGCACCTTGCATTAGAACATCTTAAAGTCTTTGGGAAAGTTCTAAAGAGGAGGCCAAGACTAGGGCCATGAGGCCATGGTTTATCTGTGATTCCAGACCTATAAGATGATAAGAGTAGTAATTGTCTTGTTAAAGGCAAAGTATACCTTTGGTTTTTGGAACCGTACATTTGCCTTAATGCTATATACATGTAATTGTAGATATGTGCCATAAAACTAACCTGTGTAAATTTCAGTTCAAAAGGTGGCAGCTTTTTTGAGATACCACCAAAAATCTGGAGCGGTTGTGTTCACGCAGAAGAAGTATCCGTCATTGGAATACACATTCTGAGAAGCGTTACGGCCATAGTGCTTCTCAGATTCAAATTTTTGGAGGATAAAAAGTGATGTGATTTTCCATATCACAGTACTTCGAAGTGAAACGTTTCTCAAAATGCATTTATAATATCCAAAGCTGCTGTGCTTCTTACCAAGTGAGTTATTATTGCCATAAATTTTCAGAGTCATTACCAAACGTACACAGACCCTTTAAAGCTAAATACAGTTTAAACGTTGTATGTGAATATATCAAAACATCAGGTCAATCAACCAAGAGTCTTCGTGACGCGACTCACATACTTCAAGCGGAGGCCCTCAGACAATATCGTCTCGCACGTTCAGGTGATTTCATCTATAGTTCACATCCTTTCTAAGCAGTCAAGCATTACCATTTAAAACCACTTATCATTTACTCACATGTAGACGGACACTATTCTAATTTACTCACCTAACATTTTATACCACTTTCAGGCCTTATTATAGGCCTACTTCAAGGACAATGATGGAGGTGCCCCTTATCCTTGCCTTGGGCCCCCTTTCGAAAACTGACTTCTCTTCAGGGGAGCAGTTCAAAACTCAGAAAGGCAGGAACGTTCTAATTAGAATGGTTAAGTTTTTCCAACGGGCAAACACGAAACATTCAAAAGGCCAACCCAGAATCTTCCCGTTTAGGAATGTTACTGTAGTTCATGTAGTTTGGCACAATGTCGCATCTTAGCAGAACGTTCTGGTGGTCCACTGGATTGGGGACGCACATGTATGCCTACGTGACATTCCTTTGTGCCAAGAATGTGCCCGACTTTTGAGACGCTCCCTGTAAGAAGTGACGGGCCAGGAGTTCATTAATTTTAGCATGTCATTGTTGAGTGACCCAGTGATAATAGACCGATCCATTAAGCCCCGCCCCCATACGTGTTGACCAATCACAGCCTTCGGATAAAAGTCCCACACGGTAAAAATCCTATTGGAAAATGTAAACATGTGTGCGCGTACTTATAGCGCGCTCGTTCATGTTGTGCAGTGTAGCATTGAACATTGAAGAGACGCACATTGTGCTGCCCACGTGTACATTGGTGATTTAGCCAATGCTGTGATTGGTCAATAAGTTTAAGGGCGGGGCTTAATGGATCGGTCTATTAGTGAGTTTGAAATTGCCTCTTGTCACCAGTGCAACGTGGAAGGTCTTGGGTTCGAGTCCCTTGAGGGTGTCTGTTTTTTCCCCTCCAGGACCCAGAAGGCCAAGAAGTCCTATACAAAGCTCATCACACAAACACGACAAAAGCTAATGTAAATCATTGCACTTCAAAACTCTCTAGTATACATGCAATTAACTCTTTACAACCTCATCCATCCAAATCCTAACTGTATAATTGGGTGGAGGACTGCACTCAGTAAACTGCTTATAAATAAATGTTTAACATGGGATCAGGCATACCACCATAATCAAAGTCCAACAGTTGGGGTTTCAAGATTTTGTTAGAGTGAGGAAAGATCCCAGCAAAACACCGAAAGGGCGGGAGTAAAAGTTTCTTTTAAAAAATCAACAACCCAAACCACCCATCCACCAAGCCTTCAAAATTCAACTCCATGTCCATGTTTTGTTTTTGTCATGTTGGACCTAGGACTGCACTAGGTAAACTGATTACATGTACACTTGTGGGATTTGTAATAACCCTGCGACCTAATTTTCCATTCTAGAAAGTTCATTGTTTATTACTTCTGGACTTTGACATGTTTGACATGTTGATGAAGTATGGGTCCCTAAGCAGCCCCATTTCACTATAGTCCCTTGACAGGACTCCCACTTTTGCTCTTGGTATTTAACCTTTGATCCTACACTCCAGCCTTTGAAGTATTGCCGATTAGCCCATATGTTTTTCATTGTATGATGACTGTTCTAACCAGTTTTCCTTTAGCTAGTGCCAAGTGTAGATCCAATAAATGTTTGCTCTCTAGCTCTAGTAAGTTTAGTCTGATTCCAATTTGATTTGTACACTAAGCGTGCATTTGAGTATATAACAGGATTAGGGCTTGATTTTTTTTACAAAGCAGTAAGATTCATCTTGAGATGAGTTGTTAAGTATTACAGTTTGTATTGTGACATCACACTTTGCTTAGCAATTAAGATTTATACGCAGTTAGCAATGTTAGCTCTTTGTGAAATCTTCCCAGGCATACATGTACCACCATGATTGGAGTACAGCAAGGTTGGGTGTTGAGTTAAGGGTATAAATCACGTCATGTAGAACCTTCTTGCACAGTTCAACTTGTTAAATCATCAATAACTCATCTAATTCTACTGACCTGAAAACAAAAAAGAAACCTTTGTAAACATTCGGATAACAGAAAGGTTTTTCTACTTTAAATTGGCATTGCATTAGTATTTGCAACATTTTCCCGAAGAAACTGAAAATGAAAAGGAACTGTGCATTTATGCATTAGGCCCCCTTGTAAATATTAATTTAAACAAACTTTATGTATCATGCAAATTCTCTTTCTTGTTTTGTAAAACAAGAATCACAAGTCTCGCCCTTGAACATTCTTCATCTCCAATCAGCTTGTCCAATAAGCCATTTTTGGGTTAGATGTTAATATTTTCTGCTACAATAAGTCGGACAATGACCGTTTAAATTTGAAATCCTCAGACTAGAGACAGTTGATATCACATGATTCGGGGTGATCTTTAGACTTGATTTCAAGTCCGAGTTTGCGGTTATTTGTCCGTAAATTTTCACGCAACATCATCTGACTAGATTGCCCGTATACACATATGCCATCACCACACTCGACTCACGATCTCAGACTTGACCCTGTTGCATTCATGGCGTATTCATGTATTCGTAACTGAACAACATTCCCAAGTCTGTGATTGAAGGTTAAAATTTTCATGCTCAGGCCACGAGAGGGCGCCATTTCGGGCAATAATGATTCTGTGTCGGACATAATAGTGAACCGCGATCACAGACTTGGAACCAAGTCTAGGTGATCTTTTACCTAGTTACGTAAGAGATGGTGAACACCCATACACAATTCTGAACGAATGTGTATCACACAATGGTACCAGGCTTTGCCCATCTAAAGGTTGCTATAGAAGAGCTTGTCCCCTAACCATGTGTGAAGTCTGGGGAATCCCCGAACATTATTCAAAATTTAACTTGCAATGGCTTATTGGAATAAAACCTTTACAAATGTACCATAGCGAAATATTGGTGGATGCAATTCATCAAATTAAATCGTTACAAGTTCATTTGTTTGCATTTTGAAGGTGAAGTTGAGGAAGAAGAACTACCTACAGATGACAATGTTGCAGCTGATACAAATCCAGGGGAATTAACATCAGACCAACCTGTTGATGACAGTGCTGATGTTGCCAAACCTGGAACTCCCTCCGATGAAAGAATGGCCTCTCAAGGTACTTATTGTGTGCACTGTATCTTCAGTATTCGTTGTAAACAGGTTCTTCACCGTTTCATATGTTATCTGACAACAAAACAACAAAAATGACAAATGTGATTTGGCCTTTTCTTTTTGTATACGCAGAAAAAAATGCTTCTGAGGAACATCAAAAAGACGGCACAACCGAGCCCACTCAAGATGAGGCAAACATGGATGAAAAAGCACCTGATGCCACACCCGATGAGGTTAAAGAAGAAGCCATACCAGGTGAGGTAAAAGAAGATGCCACACCCGCTGAGGAAAAAGAAGATGCCACACCCGCTGAGGAAAAAGAAGATGCCACACCCACTGAGGTAAAAGAAGATGTCACACCTGCTGGGGAAAAAGAAGATGCCACACCCACTGAGGTAAAAGAAGATGCCACACCTGCTGGGGAAAAAGAAGATGCCACACCTGCTGGGGAAAAAGAAGATGCCACACCCACTGAGGTAAAAGAAGATGCCACACCTGCTGGGGAAAAAGAAGATGCCACACCCACTGAGGTAAAAGAAGATACCACACCTGCTGAGGAAAAACAAGATGCTACACCCGCTGAGGAAAAAGAAGATGCCACACCCACTGAGGTAAAAGAAGATGCCACACCTGCCAAAGCAAAAGAAGATGCCACACCCGCCGAGGCAAAAGAAGATGCCACAACCGATGAAGTAAAAGAAGATGTCACCTCGGACGAGGTTAAAGAAGTTGCCGCATCGGATGAGGTAAAAGAAGATGCCACAACCAATGAGGTTAAAAAAATTAACACACCTGTTGATGAGGAGGATGTCGCATCCAGTGACATAAATAAAGATACCACAACCGAAGATGTAACTGAAGGTGCCACTACCAGTGACATAAAGGACGACGCACCGCCTGAAGATATAAAGGGTGATACCACAGTCGATGGTGTGAAAGAAGACACCACACCTAGTGATGTGAAAGAAGATGGTGAGAAGGAAAGTGAATCTCATCAAGATGCCGCACCCAACGATTCACAAGAGCCAAAAGGAGAGGGGCCAGATGGGACAAACGATGAGCCTCAAGGTGTCCAACCTGATGAGGAAGTTGGATCTGTAAGAGGACCAGGCACTCCCACGAAGCAAGAAGTACTGCCCAGCGATGACAGTCAACCAGTGGCTGGATCTGGGGATACCAACCAAAACATGAATGCCAACCCCAGCTCAGAGGAAGGTCAAGGAGCAGCAGAAGGAGCTAAGGAGACCGATGCTGATCTGCAAGGAAACCAAGACGGTGAGTGAAAAAGAAGTACTGGCATGCATTTCATGTTTTGGGGTGATAATGTGCACATAAGATGGTTTTATTGGAAGTATATTTCAAATGTTAAAGGAAGGGTGTTGCTTTTGACAGAAATTCAAAATGTCTCCGTAGATGTACAAGGGGCTTTTTCTAAAATTAGCTCAGAGTCTGGCTCCGGGCTCTTTTTGATGTTGGAAAATTGTACACTGCTTCAAATTTAATGACGGAACCATAAGCCAGACCAACATCCCAAGCTGGGGTTTGAAAAAGGCCCAAGAATGTTTCAAAATTTGTACAGGTTTTTTAAATCGTGTCATGGGGTTTGAATAATTATTGTATGATACAAGAATTTATTATGGAGTGACTGAATTATTTGTACAGGTGAAAATCAAGAGGTTAGTGACACGGCTCCAGAGCAAGTTGCTGAACAACAAGAACCCTCGGTAGAAGATCAACAGGAGAGTACTAGCATCACTGAAGCCGCAAAGGCCACTGAGGATGTGTCAAAGGTCACCGATGATGGATCAAAGGCCACAGACGATGGGTCAAAGGTCACCGAGGACGAGCTGAAGGTCGTCGATGATGCTGGACAGATCACCGATGAGCTTGAAGGATCTGTGACCGCAGCATCCCTTGACATGACGGAGGAGGAGAATAAGATGCCAGTAGATTTCTACTATGATTACGAGGAACATGTATCCAAGGCCAAGATAGCTGAGGGCTCAGACTTGCCTGCAGATATGCTAACTCTGTAGTATCCTTTACAATTTCAAAGCTTTAGCTGGTATAAGTCTTCTGTCAACAAAATTCCAATCATGAAATATAAGTACAAATCTTTCTGCATATATTTTTCTTAAATGTTGGAGCACCAGCTTCGTCGGATAGTATGAAGTTACCTGTTTAGACAAAACAATTTGTTTAATAAAGAACAGAAGCTTGGCATGGTGTATAACAACAAAATAAAAGTACATTCAGTTTCTGGGTAAAAAGATAATAGACAATCATGACAATAATAAATAATAGTTTAGTGGCTTCTTTTTGAGCTTAATGAGAGATATGAACACTATAAGTGTGTACGTCTTTGAGAGGGCAAGGCCATTTTCATTTTGCAAAGGACACTTCCATTGGAAAATCTTAAAGTCTACGGGAAACTTTTGAAGGGGCACCAAAGCCAAAACCAGGACAATGGAGGAGATGGCCCCTGTGTATTTCCAGGCGTGCTTTTTAAAGCACAGTGGTATTTCCAATCTACTTAACAAATGTTTACAGCCATTCCTTCGGTTACGACTGCAAGCGACTGTCCAACCTCTACATGCTCGACGCTAACACGTTGATCTTTGCAGCCGGTAATGTTGTGGAGCTACTGGATATACAGACAAAGGAACAGAGATACATACGGAGTACTAGTGGAGGGGGCATAGGAGCTCTTGCTGTGAGTGTAGTTTGCTAGCAGACTTTGAATGTGTCGGTTCCAGAATTTCCGCTGGTAGCACAGGCCGTGATACTTTGTTTTTTGTAAGGCAGCGTCTCAGAAGTCGGACATGTTCTCGACGCAGAGGAACGTGCCCCTAGGCATACGCCCACAATCCAGTGGACTGCCAGAACACTCGGCTGGAACGCAACATTGTGCCGAACTCTGCGAACATTCCCTCAGTAGAGAATATGGGCGTTAAATTTTTTGAACGCTTCAGTTGAACTTTTCAGCGGTCCAACGGACCAGTCCGTTCACCCTTGCTGGAATACTTAACCAACCCAATTAGAATGATACTTCCAGTTATACTTTTGAGATGTTTTTCCTTTGGGCTGGGCAGTTTTTTCATTGTTGAAGAGCAGCTCTGTGAGAGAAATTTAAATTACTGGAAAATAGCAGCAATTGCCTCTACTATCATTCCTTTTTTTCTTTCTATTTCCTTTTACCATTCCTTCCATACCAGCAGTATCAGATAATGCGGTGAAATACTTATCATTGAAGGTTATAAAAGAACATCTCGTAATTGTTCCCTCATTAATTAGGTGCATCCAAGCAGTAAGTACTTTGCCGTCTGTGAGAAAGGTGAGATGCCCAACATAAACATCTTTGAGTACCCGTCTTTGAAGCTGTACCGTATCCTACGTGGTGGAACGGAGAAAGCCTACGCCTTCGCTGACTTCAACCCTGGTGGGATGCTCCTGGCATCAGTAGGCGGTGCCCCCGATTATATGCTGACTGTATGGGATTGGATGAATGAAACCACTGTCTTGAGATCCAAGGCTTTCTCTCAAGACGTCTTCAGGGTTACATTTTCTCCGGACAATGAAGGCCTCTTAACAACAAGTGGCACTGGCCATATCAGGTATTTTAAGATTTTTCTTGAAAATTCCACCCCTCTTGCATATCATAGACATTTACGTAAAAAGAGATAATAATAATAATAATAATACGCAATTCTTATGTAGCGCTTCACACCCAATGGGCGTCTCAAAGCGCTCAGCACTTTTTCCTACAAGGTGTGCGGTTTACAAGATGGTGTGGAGCAATCTGCAGCAGCCGATCAAGCCAGGAACACCAGGGTGAACCCCTTCTCTGTGCAATAAGTGCACTGGGTTCTTTTATATACATTACACAAAACACGGGACCTACAGCTTTACGTCACATCCGAAGGATGTTGCAATAATTGTTAAGTGTCTTGCGTAAGGACACAAGTGTCACGACCGGAACTCGAACCCACCAGAAACACCAGAACTCAGAAACACCAGAGCTTGAGTCCTGTGTTCTTATCCGCTCGGCCACGACACGCAACGAGATTGTATAATTATTACTAATAATATGTTAGAGGTAACAAATCAGAGCATACTTTCAGATGGGTCAAACTTGACACACTCTTGTTTTGGTTTTCCTCCATAGGTTCTGGAAGATGGCGCTGACATTTACAGGTCTCAAGCTCCAAGGTCAGCTGGGAAAGTTTGGTCGCACTGAGATTTCAGACATCCATGGCTATGTGGAGTTACCTGACGGCAAAGTGTTATCTGGTGCTGAGTGGGGTACGTTGAGAAACGAGTGTTGAAAGAACAGGACTGGCTCCAAGATAACAGAGGGCAAATGTGGCCTTTTTCAAAACTTAAAACAAGTACTCCTGAAGAAAGTTTGAAGAGAGCTTTCCATTTAAAGTCCAGTTCACACACTAGATGGAGTTCGCGGAAAATTACTGGGGGAAACTTGGTTGATCTGTTCACATTTGAATTAGTGTTAACCCTGGGAAAACTCCTGGGAAACAACCGTGCTTGGGTGTGGGGTTTAGCGAGATAACAACTGTACAGCTGTACAAGATCAGACTTTTTGACCAAACTGATTTACTACCTTGTTGCATTTAGCAAATTTGTGTCTTTACAACTGTACAAGATCTTACCTTTTGCTCAAACTGAGTTATGACCTTCTTGCAGTGTCGTGACGATTTGTTACAATTCTTGCAATGTTTTTGTTATTTTTACAGGTAACATGCTGCTGTGGGAAGGAGGGTTAATCAAAGTACAGATAAGCAGAAAGAACAAGAAGACGTGTCACAACGGTAACATCGAGCAGTTTGTGATGGACGAAGGAGAGTTGATTAGTATTGGGGCTGATGGATGTGTCAGGGTAAGTTGGTAATTCAGACCACATTTAGTCCTAATACCCGCAAGGCCCACTTGCCCAAAGGTGGCCTCAGTCCTCCATTGTTATGCAACTTGGGTGGCATGGGTGACGTTTCACCCCTCACCCCTCACCAATGTGTCCCTATAGACATTAAGTATTTTTATTTTTTTTATTCTTTTTTAATATAATAATTGACAGTATTCTTCTCTTGAAGGTCTGGGATTTTGAGACCATCGACACGGCTGACTCGGCCAACGAGTCCGGTATCTATGAAATGGACTGCATGAATGAATTGAAAGTTGGCAACGACGTCCATCTGGTATCCATGGTCAAGTCACAAGACCCAGAGGTACAGAGCATCTGGTATGCACAGGTGAGTCCTTAAAACTCTTGGTGAAAATGTTTCCAGCGAGAGTTGACTAATCGTTTGAAACCGTTTGACTCGAGTGGTGTGTGGTGGCAACGGTGGTGCACAGAACTGTGCGCTTATGCAAGAGCCCATGTGGGTTCCTTCAAACAACGTTTCCCAACGTTTCTGTCCAAGACAGAGAGGATTTCTTAAAAAAAAAGAAGGGAACAGTAGAGCAACAATGGCAAGACCTCACATCTGTTAAGCCCGGTTCATACTTCAGGCGAATGCAAAGCAAATTTGACGTCACTCTCCCCCCCTCCCTTTATTTTGCGAATTTTGCAAAAAGTTCAACACAGTTCAACTTCAGCGAATTGTTTGTTGCGAATTTGTGACGTCAAATTCGCTTCGCCTTCGCATCTGCGTGAAGAGTCAAACCCCATCATCTCCATGGCAGTTTCGTGTTTATGGGAATTCAGAAAAATGTCCAAATATTTACCGTTCCTCCCTCCAGGATGCCAACGGCTCAATCTGGAAACTAGATCTGTCCTTCTCACATACCACTAAGGATCCTGAGAAGCTGTTCTCATTCCATGCTGGGGAAATCACCGCTATTGATACCTCTCCAGTTTCTCAACTTGTGGCCTCTTCTGCCCTAGATCGTAAGTTACTGTACAAAATATTTAGTTTATATCAGTTACAGCCTTTTCTTCTCATTACTAATTTTGTTCTTTTTCGTCTTTTTTTCTTTAGCTTTTCCTTTTAGCTTTTTTTCCCTTTAGCCTTTTTTCTGTTTCTTTGTAACAGCGCCTTGAGCACCTTTTTTCGGTGGATACGTCCCCTTTATAAGACTTCATTGTTATTATTATTATTTTAATTATTACCTTTTAGGAAATGTACAAGGGAAACTAAGGGAGGAATGCAAAATTTAACGGGCGGTAACTTGAAGTTAACCTCAAGGTTTTTTAGGTTTACAAGGGTTATCTTGGGTTAACCTTGAGTTACTTCAAGTTACCTGGAGTTACCGCTTGTTTAATTCTGCCTTTCTCCCTAACATGTGTTAGGAGTTGATGGGTATAACTGAAGTATTTGTGTTAAGAGTGTCAGCTGAGTGTCTTGTGGCCGATCGATCTTGCGAATCGGACTCAAGTTCGAGAGTTGCCATAATGTGGGTTCAGGTCCCGGGAGCAGCACTTGTGTCCTTAAGCAAGCTAGACACTTAATCGTAATGTTGACAAACTAGTTCCCTCGACTTCGGCCTCGGGAACTAGTCTGTCAACTTCCAATACCTCGGGGAGCTACTATCGACTGTCCACCCATAAACCATGTTATATTTTTTTACTGTTTGAATGATAAGTTACTCCTTCTGCTTCCAGATACCGTCCGTGTATTTGACTACGCTTCCAAGGCTCCTGTTTGCCACACAAAGTTCAATTCAGGTGCCACGTCCATGCTCTGGGTACCCCAAATTGTAAGTTTCAATCCTTTTATTTTTCTCTGCTTGTTGCTTGTTTTTTTTTTTATGATTTGCTTGTAATAGTCACATTTTTTAGAACTGATATTAATAATGGGTCATGTGGAGTGTTATACAGTGTAGTGCATAGTAGACCGATCCATTAAGCCCCGCCCCCTTACGTGTTGACCAGTAAGAGTCCGATAAGAGTCAGATACGATAAAATCCTACTGGAAAATGTAAACATGCATAGCGCTTGTTCATGTCGTGCAGTGTTGCATTGAAGAGATGCACATGGTGCTGCCCTCGTGTACAGTGGTGATGTAGCCAAGGTTGTAGTTAGTCAATATGTTTCGGCGGCGGGGCTTAATGGATCGGTCTATTAATTAGGAGCGCGGCATTGACAGCATGCCAGACAGTACTCGTGTGTGACGTCAGCGCAAGTGGTCTATACTCTATCTCTCATGATGTTTGTTGTTTCTTTCGTAGGTGGATCCCAAAGGAAGCACAATCTTAGCAGGTTTTGCAGACGGTGTCGTCCGTGTCTTGACCATCAAGCGTAGAGACACTCAGGAGTTGAAGAGAACTACTCAGAATCAACCAGCCTCACTGACGCTCAAGCAAGCCTTCAAACCTCACACTAAGACCGTCACCGCCATGGCAATGGACTCCAAAGGAGAGATACTCACAACAGCGGTAGGCTGTAGCAGAAATTCTGATTACTAGAAGAAAAATGATAATCAAGTTGGCTTAGTGTTTACTTCTCTACCTTTCACCTCTGTGGGCCCCAGTTCGAACCCCTCCTCAGACCGGAGCCTTGCATGTGGATTGGGTTTTCAGTCCCTACCTGATTGGGTGGGTTTTTCCCAGTGGGAGATTTCCTCCCACACCTTAAACTGAGATATGTTCAACATCTTCTCTTTACCAGTTTACAGGTATCTTCAGGCCTACAGGTTACTGTGCTAGACAATTCAGAAAGCTTCTTGGTTTCGTTACCAGGAAGATATAAGATTTATGTTTATAATATTTTTTAAAGAGATATAATATTGATATTAAAATTAATATCAATATCAATACCAATATCAATATCGATATCGATATCGATATCAATATTAATATCAATACCGATATCGATATCAATATTAATATCAATATCGATATCGATATCGATATCAATATTAATATCAATATCAATATCAATATCTATATCGATATTAATATTAATAAAAAAAAAAGTAAAAGTTGTATGCTTGCAGGATTTGAGTTCGCTACTTTACTTGAAGAAAATGATGTTTGGTTATATTCCATACAGGGTAACGATAACACACTGTTCTTCATGAATGTTGGAGACACCTTCACTCCGATTGGTTTCATCGATACTCCTGGACCTGTAACTTATATCACCTGGTCACCAAGTTATTTTGTAAGTCACAAAAAAATAGCTTTGCTACAGGGAGAATACAGGATTGGTATTCATCGAAAATTGATATTTTCATCTCTTTCTATTTGGTGTATTTTTGTATGTATCGCGATTGCCTGAAGAAAGCAATAGTATTGTTATAAATTTTTATATGTTAGTATCAGTCTGAAAGCTTACTGATTATTAAGTTCATACCAGTACCAATCTGCCATAGAAATCTTTCTGTCTGAAATACTGTCAAAGTCGAGAAAATTGAATTTGAAGACCCCAATTTTTATTTCTGCTGTAACAATCAAAGTTAAGGACAATGTATTTACATGCCGAAAGGTGTGCACGGTTTTTCACTATTTTCTCCTGATTGAGCCCATATTTTCACCGGTTTGTGTTTTCATGTATAATTATTGAATCACACAAAGTAAGAACATTGCACTTTCAGCTTGACCATACCTGTATGTTACCTTTGAAAGTTTTGGTGTGAGCTTTGTTAGTGGACTACAAAAAGCCAACAAACTCGAAAATACAATTTGACAAATTATTAGTTGCAGTGATGAGAACCTACTTTATGACTAAAGTCTCTCATACGGGTTGAATTCTATCGAATTATCTTAAAATCTAGCTTTGACCAGTTTGAAAAGAGACGTTTGTGACACTACTTTTCTACCAGTGCGTTTACACGTACACAGGATCATATGCAAGTTAGTTCGCTGATGATCACGGAGTGTTTTCTTGCCATTTTTTCCCCCCGCAGGACAAGAACTGTGTGTTGGTGTTTTGTGGTAATGGGGAAGTGATGGAGGTGGAAGCCCCTGAACCAGGAACCTACGATACCTCAACAACCTTCAAAATCACCGGCCTCAAGACGAGGCAGACGACGTTCAAGAGTATAAAGTCCAGACTACGGGTAAGTGAAAGTCATCATGAGTGTAGGCGAAAGGGGTACTCTGTGGATAAGGGTGGGGGGTGCAGAGGGGTTGATTTGCCCGAAATTTTACCCAGATAAAAACACAAGTACCACATTGTAACTTTTGTTTTTCCGCAGCGTGAAGAAGAAGAGGAGCGGAAGAGAAAAGAAGAAGAAGCCAGACAGAAAGAACTGGAGAGGAAACGACGAATCAGAAGAGAGAGGGGTCTGGAGGACGAAGAGGAAGAAGAAAAGAAAGGTGAGGGTCTGTTGATGTGTTACCGTTGTCTCTGTGTACAAAACCAATTGACCCCTTGCACGCACGTCACACGCGCCATCTGTGCCACGCTCACCATTTTGGTGGTCAGTAGGTTTACGTGTGAACGCAGCATCTCCTAAAATGCACTCTTCACTGAATAACTCAGTGATATTGACCACCAAAATGGCGCAACCAAGATTATTGTGATGATGACGTCAGGTGAATAGGGTCAATAGGAGACTTTTGAGACGATAGTGGAGGCCCACAGACTGGTCCTTTTCCATTGTTTTCATCGCTGAGAACAATGGAAAAGGACCAGTCTGTGGGACGCCCGCTATCGTCTCAAAAGTCTCACCCTTGGTGAATTGTTTCAGTGAAACCGTCCAACTGCAAGGGGTGTGTACGGTGACACAGCTGTGCACAGAACTAAATATGTAAATCATAGATGATGGGCCTAACCCAACATTTTTTATATCAGATAGATGTTAATATTTGCATCATGGGAATGAATATAAATTTCAGTTTGCCTTACACCGATGTGTGATAAGTACTGTATACTCAGTGCTTTCGAGTCCTAATCTAATTGTTTGCGGTATCTGCCGCTAATAATACTGGATTTGAACTGGCCCCTCGTCACGGGGCGTGCTCGGTGGTCTAGTGGTTAAGACATCTGCTCTAGTCATGCGGGAGTCGTGGGTTCAAATCCCACCCGAGTTGCCTGTGGATTTTTTTCTACAGGACTCGAAAGCACTGAGTTTACAGTGCTTATCACACATCGGTGTAAGGCAAAATGAAATTTACATTCTTGATATCTACGTTTATTTTTCTTCATCGTTTTGTTTTTAGATGATGAAGAAGAAGAGCCCCCTCCGTTGTTCATCCCTGAGGAGCCAAGCCCCATCCTGTACGGTGTATATTCCCCGGATGATCCTGATAAATTCTGGGTGTCTATGGTGAGAACAGTCGACCCTGACACAATCCAGTATAAAAGCATTTAAATCGTCTTCGGAGTGGATGCAAAGTGATTTTTTTTGCCAAATCACTTTTGTTTTGAATCAGTACTGTGTTTTGCGGAAGCAATAGGAGAATTTTGGACGGTCCTTTTTTCACAATTCTCACCAGTAATGCGAACACTCAGAACTGTCAAAAAGGACCGTTGTATCTGCTGCAGTCAGGGTCTCAAAAGTTTCCCAGTATCTAGTACACTTGGCTCAAATTCTAGAGTCAAGAGTGTGGGTTGCAACCCCTAACCCCCTGAACAGAAACATTGGCTATTACGGAGACCGCCAACATTAGTGCTAGATAGTTCAGTTGGTAGACCGCCAGCACGTTTATCTGGAGGTTACAGGTTCAAATCACGCTCTAGTAAAAAAAAAATTGTCAAAAAAGAATTGTTTTAAATAAATAAAAAAATATAAATAAAAAAGAAAAAAAATAACACTCATGACAATAAAATAAATAATCTTATTTAATATACTCCTAAGGTATTAAAGGGGATTCAGTTTTTTTTTGGTTTTTTTTTCAAAAATGTTGTTGCCTTTTTGGTCAGTGATGGGTAGGGAGTTCCCCTTCAAGGTAACCAGTCTCAATTTTTTCTTCTGGTCACCGCTGTACAATACAATACTTGACCTACTAGTAACAACTGTACACCACTATCTTATCTTTCGTTTGGCAGGGAGCTTTTGATGCAGGGTACCTGTATGAATGTAAGTTCCGTGACGACAAGGAGAAATCTTTGATGATAAAACAAGGCAAAGAGGAGCAGATCTCCGAGGCAATCCGCACCATACCAGTCATAGAGGGTGATGATGTACCCATCCGCACCATGCAGTTTTCGTGAGTGTTATGAAATAACAGCTTTTAAGAAACAACTTAAAAAAAACCTATCAAGGCAGATGTGTAGTTCGACCTTTGTACTCAATAGACCAATCCATTAAGCCCCGTCTGCTAACCTATTGACCAATCACAGCCTCGACAACGCCACTGAAAGTCCGACAAGGGTCCGACACGTTAAAAATCACACTAGAAAAGTAAACAAACTGGCGCCATTGTTCTGACACACAACTGCACACACAACTGTGCTAACGTTTGTTTTGTTTAAATTTTTCAAATTTCTGGTGGTGCAAATCCCAGAGCAGTGTACAGTCCCTGTACAGTCGTGTAATGGTTTAACAGTGTTGTTGTCTGCCTCATTCTTTGGACTCACGAAAACCATTTACATGTACTTTGTATGTGTGTGTATCCGCTACGTGTGGTGTGGCCACAACCGAACCACCGCTGCGATCGTGGCAAGAAAGTCCCACCATATGCTGTTGCTAGGCAGTTGCTGAGGTAGGCGGGTCTTAATGGATTAGTCTATTAGACTTTCCTTTTTTTAAATTTTTTTTATTAAGGATTAGTTATAACAACTGCATTCTAGATTTTGACCTTATTCACCAGACGTCAACACCACAATCTTGGTTGCGACATTTTGGGAATCAATGTTCCCTGTGTGTTCAAATACAGTGCAGTGCGACCTTTTTGAGATGCGGCAATCACACGCTAACTTGTTGACTCCCAAAATGGTGAATGTGGCACAGTCGTCGCGTGCGATGTGCGTGCAAGGAGTCAATACCTGGGCCCAAGTTGTTACCCACGTGAAACAAAATGATGTTATTTTCTCTTCCATTGGGGTGTCGTGGTTGAGCGCAAATCCTGGCCCGGTCAAGTTAGTCACTTGTGTCCTTGATCAAGGCACTTTTTCATAGTTGCTTCTCTCCACCCAGGAATAAAAATGGGTACCAGTGAGAGCTGGGGAGTAACTTGCCATGGACCGGCATACTATCCAGAGGGAATACAGATATTTTCAGTCGTTTAATGCCAAGGAAACCAGACATAAACACCAGCCTGATGTGCCATATTGGCTCAGAAAATACTCAAATTTTTAAAAAGACATAATTTTGATTGTTTCTTTACGAACAGTGCAAACGGCAAACAAGCCCTGCTTGGTATGGAGAACGGAGCCATACGCATTCACTCACTGGACACAGAGGGCGCCAAACAAGAGCGCATCCCCGATAGCAGCCAGGCAGATTTCTCCACATTCGGTCCCCATTGGTCGCTGAACGTGCACGATAACGACACCGGTGTAGTGTCTGGTGTGAAGAGGAGTTTCGACGGGCGGTTCATCTTCACGGCTGGAAGAGACGGCAATCTGTTTGCGTTTGAGTTGTTGAGCCAGGAGAAGATAGATGAGGCTAAGGCTCTGGCTAAGGCTAAGCTACCATCGGCTAAGGTAATACTCAAGACTCAGTCAAGTGACATTTGGGTTTACTTTGTCAATTTCTCTGGCCAAGGCTAAGCTATCAATCAGCTCAGGGGGCCTTGTCAATATTTCCTAAGCGTTCTTCTGCAGAAAGTCTGCAAATTGGCCAGCTAATTCCACTTCGTCAAGGAATGCATATTATCCGCAGACAGGACGGTTTTGTTTACTCAAGCGTGCCAAGGTTTAATAAACTAATGCTTGAAACAAATCGGTCATAAGAAAATCCTAAACATCTTTTGTCACACACCAGAGCTCGATTTTACAAAGAGTCGAGGTTGATTATATTTCCACAAGATAGATCAAAGAACGTACCTTTACATCAACCAATTTTGTCACTACCTTCTAAATTGATGCAGAAAGGAGATGAGGATCGCAAAGTGTCGGACATTGAGAACAAGGATCACTACAGCATCGAGCTGGAGAAACAGAAATCCGAGTACGACAAGATGATGCGAAGGGCCGAGGAGAAGAAGATGGAGGTGAGACGGACCATCGCTAAGTTCCGACGTCAGTTCAAGAAACTCCTGGAGCAGAATGAAGACCTACCTAAGCATCTACAACTAGAACGCAAGGTGAGGTATCACAGCCATCTTGGTTGGGTTCCCTGTATGTAGAGTTACAGTTGCTACCCATTAATATCATGCACCAGAAGGGGCCAGACTATTTAACTTTTCAGACTGTTTTGTTTGTTTTGTTTTTTCGTTTTTTTATGACAAAAAAAGTTCAGTAGGTTTTTGAAACTTTGCATGCCAAGAAAACTAAGTTGTGCCATTAGCCATGTAATTATCTCTCATAAGTTGTGTTGGTTCTGCAAAGAACTGGTGGTGCAACAACTCAAAGTTTCGATCAGTATGCTCTAATTTTCTTCAGAAAAAAAGAGGGAAAAAACACAGCTTTAACTCATTACAGGCACCATGAAAAGAAACTCTGGCAATGAAATGAATTTTGCTAAAAGTTGTTTAATTTTATTCCAAAACCCAGGAATTTGAGATGGATCCAGGAATCCGGAAGGAGTTGGAGAAGCAGACAAACGATAAGATCGATCTTGTAAGGAGAGAGTTGGCATGGGAAGCTGAGAAACATCGGATCAGCTTAGAGAAACTCAAGAAAAGGTTGGTTCTTAGTCAACATGTGTTGATATTTCAAAACCTGTTCAAATAAAAAGTACCAAAGTACTCTACAACCACAGTTTACTGGGACTTCAGCAATCTTAAAACATCTCAACTTCCTTAGGAGTATGCAGCACCGGCAGCTAAGTGGGCGCACAGGTTGTTAATCATTAACGTCAACAATTTCTACCCTCATCGGTACCTTCTTACTCGTGGGTAATGATAAGCAATTGTTTAAGTGTCTTACTCAAGGACACAGATGTATGATAGGGCTTCAAACCCACACTCCGATTAGCCAGACATCAGAACTTGAGTGTGACGAACAAGACCATGCGACCACGACACTTTACTCTCTGTGTTTAGGAATCTAGGCCACCTTGAACCAGTCAAAGTTTAAAGTATGATAGTTCTTTCGTTTGACAATGGCATCTCTTCTTAATACTCAGACTCAAGGATGAAATTAGTGTTCAGGAATCTAGGCCACCTTGAACTAGTCAAAATTTAAAGTATGATAGTTCTTTCGTTTGACAATGGCATCTCTTCTTAATACTCAGATTCAAGGACGAAATTGAGTGTGAGCGCATCGAAGTCATCTCCATTCAAACAAAGCATGAAGTCGCCACCTACAGGACCACCAAACTCCCCCAGGAGTTCCATCAGATGAAAGCAGAGTTGACTCGTCGCGCCACCATGCTGTCGGACAAAAGCTTCCAGCGAGACCCAACGAGGGACACGCTGAGCGAGCAGTCGGGACTCGGCGATAGCATGAGTGCTGCCACTTTATTGGCGGGAGCTCGCGACATCAAGAAGTCAACGGTGCTGACTGGACGCCATGGGGAGAAGGTTGCGAAGGCGCTGCAGAAGGCGGAGAAAGCACGACAGAAGAGATTGGCCAGAGAGAAACAGGTAGAACAGGATGTCTTTGTTTTTAGTCCGAGAGAAGTCTGATGATGTAAAAACTAAATTGATTTTTATGAATAGTTGGCGGAGCTTGCTTAGATTTATGTTAAGATGGACCTGTAGTGGGAGGAGTTTGAAGGTAAACCATATCTTTATTGATAGTATCAAAAATGGGTGGAGCATGCTTAGATCTAAGTGTTGTTGGGAGGAGCATGATTGTGGGAGGAGTTTGAAGGCGGGCAAACCCTACACAAATTACTCTTATCCCGATGCAAAATTAACATCTTTTTCAACCCTATCTATGTTGGTTTTATCAAAAGTGGTTGGAGCATCCTTAGATTTATAAAATTGTGGGAGGAGCCTGGAGGCAAACTCTATGTATACACATTATCTATGTTTGGAATCAAGATGTACTTTTTATTATGCGACAAATTTGCATTTTGACTCTGTAGTGGGAGGAGCTAAATGTCAGCAAGCCGCCTGAAGACTATGAGGATCCAGCAGATGTGTCTGCTATCAAAGACGCTCAAGATCACATGGGAGACTTCAAACTGAAAACGGCCAAAGATTACAGTGTACCAGAACACCTGAGGATGAATGCACTCAAGAAACGTAATCAGCTTGTCACGCTGGAAGAAATGGTATTGTCAAAATATTTTTTTTTTTTTTGGGGGGGGGATGAAACTATCTCATTAGAAGCATTTTGTTAGGTCCTTAAAAGCATTTTGCTTGGTCCTTATTCTGACAGTTTGACAGTGGTATCATTTTGAATGGTGTCATTTAGATTTTTGAAAGCTGATATCGTTTATTCAATAAAACAGACCATCTGGACATTAAAACTTTTGCATCTCCCAAGTTTTATGGATTTTGTCTTTCAGACGACAGAATTTCTTCCAACTGTCTGACATCTTTGTGCTGACCTTGAAAGAGTGACGGACATTCTTTTGCCAACCAACCTTTAAAAAATGACGGACATCTTTTCAACTGCATAAAATCTTTTTGACCTAGAAAAAAATTAACTATCAAGCAATAAACCACAAGGGAAACTGACTGGGTAAATTTTCAAATCAATTTTGGGGTGAACAAAGACAAATGTCTTTGTTCACCCCCAATTTTTTATTAAACAAATTAACTAACAGGTTAATTTGGGATGTGACATATATCATTAACATTATCCTCTCACAAAACCAAATGCTGTATCTTCCTTTCGGAGTGTTGGGAAAGTTGGGGAGTTTGAAAAACTTTGCGCCCGGTTTGTTTCTCGATTATCAAAGCCCAAAATTCAAGAGGACATCATGTAAGAGTTTCCCTGGATGTATGGTTTGGTTTTTTTTGTTTTTTTTCCCATAGATCCACAAGTATAAGTCCGAGTTCAACCACCGCCTGGTGGCTCTGCGTGACAAGAAGATCGCTATCATAAAAGAGATTCAGAAATGCCTGATGGAGCTGACGGATATGCAAAAAGTACTAAGTGACGACCAGAAGAAACCTCTACCAGAGTGCCCTCCTCTTTATCCATGTGAAACCCCAGAAAAGTATGTTTGACTACCCCCCCCTAAGATAAAATGGATGAGTCCTGGTGTAACAATGCCCCAACCCCAACCAGCAACCCCCTTTTGTTTTTCTGCGTGATTTTACAGCACCATCAAAAGACAACTGTGGGTTATCATTGTGGAGGGAACATTCATAGAAATGTTTGTACGCTGGATTGTTCAGCTCTTTGTGCAACCACCTGACTTAGTTTGGTCATGCGTGCACATTTGGCACTCCATATTTGGCAGGTTGTACCCCCTCCCCCTCCTATTGTTTCTTCATTGTTTTCTGGAAATCTCTTGAGTTCTTTTGAGGATTTTAGCGGGGGCGGCTGCCTCTGTACAAGAGGGGAAGAGTGTGTTAGAGAATGGGAACATTTTGGGGGCCTCCCTCTGCCACAAATCGGGCATGGTATATGCATGCACACTGATAACAAACAACAGCTTTATAGTGCCACCTCTCTAGCCTTGAAGCTGGCATAATATTGTGTGTGTAAGTGTACCTTGTTTTGCCATTTTACAAGGCTTGATGACACGTTAAGGTTAAGGTCTGGCTGGTAATTTCACGGCTCTGGTTACTGTAAGCGAAATATTGGCGCTTACCGAAGCAGAAACATCGGTTTTTTTATAAGGTGTTCTGTCAAAGTTATTCCAGGACAATCGGGAAAATATTTCCTCTGATGGGGAAGTTTTGTTGGATCCCCATCGGATTCTTTTTCTATGGTAGGCATTGTTTTCCTCGCTAAATGGGACACAGTTCTTTGATGCACCCTGCTGAACACTCTGTGGTTGCCTGGCTGACTAAATTGTAGTATAAACAAACTTGTGGTTTGGAGTGAGCTAGAAGGTTTGGAACTTCACCAGACCTTGAAATTGCAAATCACCCCTGTGGAGACCCCTTGCTTGTTTTCCAGTAGGTAGCGATCTAAGTCTCTGCGTTTTGTAAACAATTGATCTCAGGACGAAGCCAGGTACTGCTTACTTCTCCCCGTGGTTTCTCCAATATTGGCGTGTCTTGGCTGAGCGGATAAGATCACCGGACTCAAGCTCTGGTGTTTCTGATCAGCAGAGTGTGGGTTCAAGTCCCGGTCGTGACACTTGTGTCCTTAAGCAAGACACTTAACCATTATTGCTTCGTCCTTCGGATGGGACGTTAAGTGTGTTGTGTAATGCACGTAAAAGAACCCAGTGGCACTTATCGCAAAGAGAAGGGGTTTGCCCCGGTGTTCCTGGTTTGATCGGCTGCAGATTGCGCCACAGCACATTGTGAACCATTACATGGTGCTATGTAAGCGCCATGAGCGCCCAGCAGAGGCGGATACCGGCGCTACACAAGAACCCATCATCATCATCAATAACGCAATTGAACACAAGGTCAATCAATGGTGGGTGATAAAACTTGTCCTGGGGTGGATTTCACAAAACTAAGCCTAATTTAGGACTAGTCCTGTAAGTTAGGACTAGTGTCTCATCTTAACTCGAGATAAGACTAGTCCTGGCACTTTGTGAAATCCACACCTGGTGTGGATTTCACAAAGCGCTAGGACTAGTCTTATCTCGAGTTGGGACAAGTAACTAGTCCCAACTTATAGGACTAGTCCTAAGTTGGGACCAGTCCTAAGTTAGGACTAGTTTTGTGAAAACCAGCCCTGGACTGCTTTTACCCTCTGGTTGTACTGGACTAACCTTGAAAAGGTACTGACCAACATAAACGTAATTCACATGTTAACAAAGAATTTTTGCTTGTGCTCATGCATTCTTCACATTAGTATTCATCGCTTGCCCTGAATGAGAAGACTGGGCGCAATTTCATACAGCTGCTTAAGCAGAAAGAATTGCTTAAAAACTTTCTGCTAAGCAAAAATGAGCAGGATACCAATCACATATTGTACATGTGACACAGTATTTTGGATGGTAACCTTATTCTGGTAAGCATAATTTTGTTGTGCTAAGCTACTATTTGTGCTTAAGCAGCTCTATGAAATTGGGCCCTGGTAACAAAGCGCAGAACTCCACAGTGAGCAGAGCCTTGAAATCGCACCCTGTTGGAGTAAAAGAAAGCGGTTTCAATCAAAATGTGTTTCGTTACTCATCATAGTATTCAGACGTTATCAATTTTGTTCAAGATTGTAAAATTGTCTTGGTAGGAAACTTGAGTACACACGCGAGACCTTGATGAAGTTTAAGGAGCAGATGGCCCAGAAGGCAATCCAGGAGAAGACGGGAGGTGATGGAGGAGGAATGTTTGGTGGATTTGGAGGCAGTGGGGGAGACAACGCACCTACTGCTGATCAGGTACAATTTCCTAAAAAAATGCTGTTACGTGACCTGAACCCCTATAGACCTTTCTTTCACAACGTCACAGCCCGAGTTTTTGCCAACCAAAAAGGAGAAACTATGGGGAGCCATCAATGCTAAGCAAAAAAAAACAGATAATCACAGTTTGCAGAAGTGTTACACAAATATTCACAAATTGTTTAGAATTTGTTGGAAACAAACCAACCAATAATGGGGTGTATTTTCTTTAGGCAGAAAGTTTGCAGAAATGTTGCATTTGGTCACAACGTCTGTCATCAAGACTTGAATGTTTTGCTACCTTTGGCCGTCCATGCCAACCAGCGCGGTTTGTTTATCAACAACAGAAAGGTCTATAGAGCAGGAGAAGCAGCGGCGGCACCAGATCCGCTAATCTGGGGGGGCAAGAGGGGGGCAAGCTTAACTTAAGGGGTGGGGGGCAAACACAAATATTGAAGTGTAATTTTGTACTGCTGGAAAGCAGTTAAACTAAATTTATGGCATGGGCAAAAAATTGAAAAAAATAACTGAGGGGCATTTTCCCCCCAGTTTCCCCCCCCCCTTTGCCCCTTTTGTTTTCACCTCACACTCATGGCATCAAAATTGAGAAACACTGTACACAAAGTCTTGTAACGATTGGAATTTCTTTGGGTTTTTTTAAGTCCAAGTTGCATGCCTGTTCCATGTAAGTCAACCCTTGTACTCAATGAAGATTTACTACTTTTTTTCCAAAGACCAAATATCATGCCGGTTATTGATCTTGCTTAATTAAACAAAAATTGTACAAAAATTCTTGACCTTCAGAAAGAGAAAGCGAATGGTACGCCTCTGTCTTACCGTCACTCCTCCCTGATGTCTGCCAAGTCTCGTGCCGCTTCCAACGCCGATGCCGTCCCTGCTCTTTCCCCTCTAGAGCAACAGCTGATCGCCATGGAGGAGATTCGCATGGTCCACCGTCAAGACGAACTGTTGACACACATCAAAGACCTCATTGTCAATTTTGACGCAGAGTTACGTATGCTACGACACGAGAAGTTCAGCTTTGATGCCGACCTCAAAAATGCAGATTTGAGGTGAGAGAATGTTTTGTTTAATTGTTGGAAAGGTTTAAAAAGTCAAAGTACTTATTGTCTGGGATCGGTATCAGTAAACAAAGTATTTTTACTCGTGTTTGTGGTCTGACAGTTTTAGGGGGAAGAAGTATTGGCTCTTAGCAGAAATACCTACTAGACCACTGGCCAGAGTCCAGTAGTTTTTTAAGCCAGTAACCCAACAACCAGCCAAGTCAAGCCAGCAGGGCTCAAAAATACCCACTGGCCCACTGGCCAGAGTCCAGTAGTTTTAGCCTTAAGCCAGTAACCCAACAACCAGACAAGTCCAGCCAGCATGGCTCAAAAATACCCACTAGCCCACTGGCCAGAGTCCAGTAGTTTTAACCTTAAGCCAGTAACCCAACAACCAGACAAGTCAAGCCAGCAGGGCTCAAAAACCCACTGGCCCACTGGCCAGAGTCCAGTAGTTTTAGTTTTGGACCAGTAAGCCCACAACCAAACAAGTCCAGCCAGGGCTTGAAACACCCATTGGACATGCCAGAGTCCAGTCAGTAACCCCACTACTAAACTAGTCCTGCATTTTAGTGTAACTTGGGATTAAATCTCGTGTAAGAACACCACTCCTTGGAAGACAGTGGTGCCGTGACTTTATGAACTTAAGACACTGATAATGGAACGAAATGTAGTGCATCCGACATCGTTCCCAGCGCAAGCACAAAATGTAGTTAATCGACGGTGATGATGCCTTTGGGAAAATCCAACGATTACACAAGGTTCAACCCTGAGTTAACATGCCCTATCGCTTGCTTAATTTGGCATTCCTCCCTGTATTTTGTGCTACAGACGAGTCACCCTGTTTGAAGAGCTGCAGCTTCTTAAGGAGTTTGAGAAGAGGGAGAATGGCCTGGCTGCGAAGGTTGAAGGCAAAGTTAAGGAGAAATCGGACAGTCAACTGAAGGTAATTATTCCAGACCAAAGACACAGAAGCAAAGTTTATCTCAGTTTTTTGCCAGCATGCATTATGATATAATGTGGTGAATGCATCTGCACAAAACACAGTCAACCCTCCTACTATGTGACTACTCAGTACCATCCAATGCGGTTTTGAATACTAGATGCACTATGCCAGCCTGCAATATGACATAATGTGGTGAATGCATCAACACAGGACACAGTTAACCCTCCTACTATGTGACTGCTCAATACCATCCAATGTTGTTTTGAATACTAGATGCACTATGCCAGCCTGCAATATGATATCATGTGGTGAATGCATCGACGCAGTACAATACCCGTACTAAACTAGTTCTGAACTTTTTTAACCTCACAGGTTGCGGATTGTCAGCTTAAGCTGGACGGCAAACGGAAGGACATCGAAAGGTTGAACGAAAAAGAGAAGGCCCTGTATGCAAACTTCCAAGCATCGCTCGGTGAAAACAACAAATTTGCTGAGTTCCTGACCAAGGTCTTCAAGAAGAAGATCAAAAGAGCAAAGAAAAAGGCACAAACTGAAGAAGGTAAAAGGATGGAAGAAATTCCCTGATTTATTTATTTCCAAACCAAATGAAGAATGCAATAGTGTGCTTGTTAGATATCAAAACAATCAGCAATGAGCAAGTTCGATCAAGGACCAATGGTTAACCCTCAGAGCAGCTCCACTATCTAGTGGTTGGTTTGTGACGTACGTAGCACATGCGCACTGAAGTTGAAGTGCCAACGACTCTAGTCATGTCACGTCAACACGACCATGAGAAAATTGCAAAATCAACGTTATCGCTCTACTGATAACTGGTCCCCTCTGCATTGTGCTTATGAAACGGCTACTGGTAACCAGCGATGCGCTGGTCGCGAACAGACGACTAGACTAGTCCAACCATCTTTGTCTAGCGTGAGTTCGATCAGAGTTAGTCGAACTTAACTTTGGGCCTTGATTGAACTTGCTCAATGAAAGAGACTAGATTGAGAAAAATAAGTATAGATAGGTCCCACTTGACGTCACACAGTGTATAGTTGGCCATCTTTTACAGGTGATGGTTGTTAATTTTTGAGTGCACAACTATGCGATAGGCGTAAACAACCTGTGTGGCACATAGGAGTTCTATTAAATTCCTCACATGATTCGCCAATGAACTGCTTGTCTGCGTAGAAAAATAAGAATGCTTGATGCATCTCAAAAGTAAAACCCAAAATGCCTGTAAAGATGGCTCTTAGTGGAAGCTATCTACAGAGTTATCTTCTTGAAGCCTTGACTTTTTGTGAGACGCCCAGTGGACGGACAAACACACAACAGTATTTAAGATCGAGAACAAACGGACACAAGGGTCGGGCTGAAATGGGAATGACAAAGACATTTTTAACAAGAATCGTGCTTAATTTTGTAAATGGGACTACCTTAAAGTTTCCTTGGGAGGCAAGGGCTGTTTATTCTGCACTTCGAAATGGACCCACAGGTGGATGTGAATAGACCGATCCATTAAGCCACACCCACTAAACACGTTGACCAATCACAGCATTGGCTGCATCATCACTGTACACGTCTCTTCAATGCCACACTGCATGACATGAACGCTCACGCTGTAGGTACGCGCACGCATGTTTGCATTTTCCAATAGCTTTTTTACCGTGCCGGACTTTTGTCGGACTTTCGGTGGCGTACCCAAGGCTGTGATTGGTTAACACGTTAGGGGGCGGGGCTTAATGGATCGGTCTATTGATAGATTGCTCTGCTCATTGGTATTGCAAACACACGTCTTGAAGAATCAAAATGATTATGAGGAGTATGATATAAAGTGTAGCAAACCACCAAACGGACCAACGTGATCGCCAGTGGAAGACACAGATGAGGTATCAGATGGTTTAATTTCTTAGGTTCTGATGAAGAAAGCGAAGAGTCGTCCGATGACGAATCTGATTGGTCGAGTGATGAGGAAGACAGTGAGGAGGAGAGTCTGGATGACACTGTCTGCCCACCAGGATGTGATCAGGTATTGTGGAAAGAAGTGGCATAGCACGGGGGCAGGGGGCGGGGGGCGGGGGGCTTGTGCCCAGGAGCCACTTTACAGGGGTGCCAAACCAAGATTTTGGGAGAGGCTGGGGTATGAGGATCACTATTAAATAGGGGAGTAGTATTTTGGGATCACCATAAAGGGATGCAACTACCACAAAGGAAACAGACTACATATGAAATCAATTTGGGTGAAACAAAGAAAACTTGACTAGAGCGGGATTTGAACCTGCAACCTATTAGGTTTTACTTGTTTAGTTTTAATGTAAGGCACTTTGGGGTATTTTACATAAAGCGCCATATAAATGCATTTTATTATTATTATTATTAACCTCTCAGATTATAAGGAATTTGACAGCGCTCTACCAACTGAGCTATCTAGCCCTAATGTTGGCGGTCTCCCTATTTTGTCAGTGTCTTTGTTCTTAGGGGAAGTCATTCAGTCTCAAGATTTCTTACATGGGGACATTTCATTAGATCTACTGCATAGTACAATTTTGCTTGTTACAAACAATCTTGTATATGAACGAACCAGCTTTTATGGACGCTTCGTAGATAAATTTCCTTGCGTCCAGTTTGATGATAATAAGCAAAGTGGCATTGGGCCGTGTTCTTTTTCATCATCTCTCCAGGCATTGTTTGACAACACCTGCGCCCTCCGTGAGAAACGCTTGGACTTGGAGGAATTACTGACGGAAGAGAAGAAGATTGCTGAGGGCTTGAAGAAGGAAGTGGATGCGCTGACCAAGAAGCAGAAGATTATCGATAACGGCTTGAAGACGGCCGAGGCAGATCTTGAGGCATTCCAGGTGAGTTGACTTCAGCAACAAATTGATTACAAAATATTAGATGGGTTGCAAATAGACGCCATCTTTGATGAAATTTTTTTTTATTGGCCTGTAGCCGTGTCAAGCTCTGTAAGTTTCAACGCAGCTTGAGTTGCTTTGCCAACCAATCATGGAAGAAGTTTATGAAACACACGCATGCCGTGTGCAGTACTCGCGTGTAACGCGCAGTTTTGCGCTAAAAACTGTGCAGTCATTGTTAAAGATGGCTGATTTTTTCCCATTGCTGACGTCATGTGCAACCGATCTATACAGGCCTCTCAGCTGTCGAAGACCAATTTTGTAAAGCTGTTTACCAGAAAAGAATTGTTTGTGCCTACTGTAGAATAAAATCCTGTAAATTATGACACCCTTGAAGTCCAGAGGTTCAGTTTCCTTCAGGAATTCAATTTTTTGCATAAAATAGCACCTGTGATATTGTTTTTCTTTTCAATGGATTCCAAGGAAAAAGAGTAAACATGTGAAGAGAAGGATTACAGGTTGAAAATGTGAACGAGGCTAAAACATAAATAACAACAAAAAGAATGTAAATACAAGCAAATTATTAATGATGAGCATAACAGCAAGAAAAGCAAAAGTTTTATAAGTATCTTTTTTTATTGTGGTTTTATCGAACCTTTAGCTTGAGAAGCAGCAGAAGCTGAACGAGCTTGACGTCGTCGTGACTCTTCGTTTAAATCAAGTGGAGTACATGGTCAATGGAGCCGTACCCCAAGATCTATCTCACTGCCTGATCTTCAACAACGCCAGTATGGCTAAACTACAACGACGCATTCAAGAACTTAAGGAGGAAAAGACTGCGCAGAGACGTCACTACAAGTTAGTCAAACTTAAGAGTAAAATCATCTTTATTACCCCACTGAGAATTTCAAAGTTAAGCAACTTTTTAAATTTTGGCGTGTTGTGGCCGAGTGGTTAGTGCATCAGACTCAAGCTCTGGTGGCTGAGTCATTGGAGTGTGGGTTCGAGTCCCGGTCGTGACACTTGTGTCCATGAGCAAGGCACTTAACCATAATTGCTCCGTAAAAGTTGGGGAGGCAGAGCCTTCTGCTCTTCCAGCCAGGCTTCTGATGGATGATACCCAAGCCTACATCCTTACGGACTGTAAAGGGGGTTACCCTGTTTCAGCCCCAGGAGTAGGTGGCAACGGCCCCTGGAAAAAAAAGACAGTTGATTTGTAGCCCACACCTCGAGTGGCTTACTGGCCTTGTGTGACTGGCGACATCCATAAAAAAAATGTTAAAAAAAACAAAAAAAAGCTTCAGCAGCTTTGATAATACTAGCCCCTGTTTTGAACTGTTTTTACAGAGAACATCGCCTGCAACATGTGCAGCTCATCAAAGATCGTAAATTGATGGAGGCGCGCATCACCGAGCTTCAGGAGAAGTGCGACGAGATGATGCGCCTGAAGTTTGGTCGTATCATCGACCTGGAGAAACTGGAGACGGTTGGAGTCAACCGCACCGTGGAGGAGCTCAAGGAGAAGCTGAAACTGAACGAGTTCACCAACGCAGACGAGTTGCTGAAGTGGGAAGTAAGTGGATTGGGTTTTCAGTCTCTACCGGATTGCTTGGGGTTTTTCATGGAATATTTCTCTGGGGTCGAATGTTAAACCCTAGGGGATCCAGAATTCATTTCTGGACCCTAAGGAGACTTCAGCTTAGTTTCCAGTTATGTTTTTTACGCAGTCACAACCTCGATCAGTGCTCCAGCATTCTAAATTTCTACCAAAGAGGTAAAAAGGTTTCCGTTTCGTTTATTTAGAGCAAGATCGAGGCAAAGAAAGCCCGCATCACTGAGCTGATCGAGGACAACACCATGAGACTTCAGCAGCTGACAATGCTCGTTGGAGACAACAAGAATCTCGAAAAGACGCTGGATGCAAGACAGACCAATCTGGTGAGTAGAGCCTTAAGAGTTTGGGGATTTTCCATTCCAATGATAATCCAAGTCCACATCTGAAAACACCTTAAGTCAAAGATAAATCTTCACAGAAAAAAAAAGTATAAAATTTAGTCTTGTAAAATTTTGAAAAGTCATCATCCTGTAAACAAACATAATCTTCGTGATTAAGTAAAATTTGTGAAAAGAACATAAAAAGTGACACCTGTACATTTTCAGGCCTCGATCTTAAGAAAAAAGTGGCAGGCCTTTGCTGGCCAAATCAGAGAAATTGTACAAGGGCATGCTGGCCAAGTTGGTAGTGACAGTGCAATTTTTCTGAAGGGCATGCTGGCCAACTCGACGGGGCATGAGGCCAATGGCCTCGGTGGCCTCGGTTAAAATCGAGGCCTGCATTTTTAGAAAGTCATCAATTTGCAAGTAAATGTGATTTTATGATTATGGATATGGGACGCAGACGCACCATATTTTCCATAATCCATGAGCGTGCATGTGTTTACGAATTTATCTTCAAGCAAACGTGTCACATTTGAATTTACAGTGAATTTACAATAAATTCTGAAGATGGGAGTTAGAACAGCATGTAACAACAGCGCGTTAGAGAACAGGGTGTGATATGGGCCGTGCGATATGACTATATATCACACTCTTGTTGCTACGGATCGACCAATCAGAATTAAAGATTCAAGTTTGCTTGAAGTTAAATGTATTTATGCAGTCCAGTGCCAAGTCAAACTATAAGTAACTCATGTTTTTGATAACTTCTCCATGAATTCTACACAGACTGAAGGACCCAGATCGGTAAATTAATTTCAGAGCTCTTTGTATAATTATTATTTTGGGTATAGTATCGTTTCTTCAGTATCTTTGCATGCTTGATGTCTGCTGTCTTCATCTGCAATTTGAGGGGACATTAAACAGGGATTATTCTAACCCATTAGAGACCATAGTCTGCCGCAGGTGCCTTGTACTGAAAAAAACTAAATGCAGCAGCAAACGGCAGCAGGGTATGACCCTCTTCCATCCAACCAAAAATGTCACAGAAAAGTTCATGTTCTAACTTAACATTTCATGTTTCTAGATGTCAGTTTTTCCTATCCGAAGATATTTTTCGGCCTCTGAGAAAGACTCTTGTCAGGGTCGAAACTTCAGACCATTATTACCACCTTTTGTGAATTTATTTTTTCAATTTTGGGGTGAGTAAAGAAAAATTGACGAGAGCGGGATTTGATCCTGCAACCTCCGGGTTAACGTACTGGCGCTCTACCAACTGAACTAGCTAGCCCTAGTGTTCCCTATTTTGTCATTTTTTTGTGCTTGGGGGGTGCCAGTCAGAAGCCATTCAACCTAAAACAGCCAAATAATTATTTTTTTCCATACATTTTCACTGAAAAAGTTTGTTAAAGCCAGCAAAATTGGTCATGTCTGGAAGCATGGTGATGTTTATATAGAAAGTAATGGTCATTGATGGGTTAGCAATAAACCATGGTGATCAGGGTGATTGTGAATGCATGATTTCTGGAAACACTCGCTTATTCAAGTTCATTTAGTATAGACCATGTACCCATTGTTTACAAAAAGAGTGACCTTGCACATTCCAGGGCCTTTCTGGCAGGCAAGAGACTGTACATTGGTCTCATGGGAAATTTTACATGTTGTGTCATAATTTCTGCATAAATGAAAGTAACAGCTGAACAAATTTTGAAATGTGCCCCCTTTCTTCAGATCAAAAGTTGATCAAAATCATCCATAAAATGTAAGATTTTATGTCTCCTTCCGTTGAGCTGTGTACAAATCGTGCCTGCAGAAAGTCCAGATTCTGTGGCTCTTTTGTAAACAGGTGATGTCACAGGTGACATGGTCTGTAGACCACGTCACCTATTTTAATAAAGAAAAAGAGTGACCAAGGCATTTACCGGCAGGCAAGATACAACATGTCATCTCAGAACTAATTTTCCAATGTGTATGGCAATTACCAAATCACATCAATAATTGTAAAAAATAACAGCTGAACAAGTGCCAGGATGTCCCTTTACTTCATTTCAAAAGTTGATAACAATCACTGCGCAGTATCCATGAAAAAAATGTAGATTTTGTGTTTTCTTTCAACATGCTCAATGAGCTGTGTACAGATTGTGCCTGCAGGAAGTCCAGGCTCTGTGGCTCTTTTGTAAACATGTGATGTCACTGGTTACATGGTCTAAACATTTTCATGTACATGTATTAAAGTTAGTTTTAGGAATTGCATGGTGAATTTTTCTTTTCCTGGTGGGCGGCAATAAAATGTTTGCTACTCTAACAACTATGTTTGGAGAAAAAAAATCGGTATGTGGCCATTTCATTCATTTTTCATTTTCCACATTGCTATGTTAGGTTTGCCTTGCTGGTGTACAGGGTTCCTTGTCTATGAAGATGACAATCATCTTATTGTTGTGTCTGTGAATATACGTCATAACTCTGGGCTGTTTCATATCCCTGGGGTCGATTTCACAAAACTCTTCCTAACTTAGGGCACGTCCTAGGCAATGCTAAGAGATAGGACTAGTCCTAAGTTACTCGTCCTAACTTGGGACTAGTCCTATCTCTTAGCATTGCCTAGGATGTGTCCTAAGTTAGGAAGAGTTTTGTGAAATCAGTCCCTGGGCTGTTGGGTAGGACGGTTTTAGCGAGACTGACATTTGTGAAGAACCAAGTTGTGTAAATGCTACTTTTCATGTTTCTTTGTAAAAATGGCGCTGGCCTGACCTTCTTCCAGTTACAGCGAGAATCATTAATAAAATTGCTGGCAGTTCTGTTTTTATGATATCATCATACATCATTCCCATGTTTGCATTGAGTTGACAAACTAAACTTTGATTGTTTTTTACAACAGGGTGGCGAGTTCCAAGGAAGTCGGAAGGCAGATTTGGAAGAGAGAGGTCGGCTGATCCAGCTTGTACAGGTGAGTCTCAAAATCACAGTACCATGTCACTTTACCTGCATCTTAATTCATGAAGCCTGCATGGCCTGCAAGCAGACGTAATTATGCCTCTGGAAGGAACCCTTAACACAGTTTCTATTTCATAAACACGGCTAACTGTAAGCAAAGTAACAAGTGTGCTAGCTTGTCAGCGATTCTTGTAAGCAGATGAGTGGCGCCAACCCATGTGAACACGAATACACACAATCAAACCTGCTCAATCACTTACTATGAAATCATTTTTTTTTACGCCAGGTTTTTTTCTGCTTAATAGACCCTGGTAAGCCCAAATACTTGGTTACTACCAAACAGCTATATGAAATTGGACCCATTTTTCTCTGAAGAAATTAAAAGGGGCTGTGTCATCATGAATATAGCAGTAAATGGAATAACCCAGTTACTATGCCCATGTGGGCGCCGGTGGTCATGGTGGTCACATCATAGTTCGACAATGATGGCACCCTTTGTGATTTGACCGCAATCTCTTGCATGGCCAGTTTATCTTTCCATGCACAGCCACAAAATCATGACAACACAGCCTCTTTAAGCCCTAATTTCTGCTGAAGTGAAAATGCAAAATGGTGGTTATTTGCCGAACATTTACTATTAGTTTCGATTTGTGCAACTTTGTATTAGTGTTGTCAAATTAATTGACGATGATTGTTATTTTATTTATTTTTCAGCTTCAAGCGCAGGAGATTGAAGCTCTAAAGGAAGAGATTAGTCTTCTCTCCAGGAAGGGTGGTCATATTTTACCTCCTACCCAGCCACCGATACAGCAGTCGTCAACACATAACATGCATCCTGCGATCAATAATGGTCAGCCGTAGAGCTAGTCTTTGTTCCAGTCTGGGTGGAAAACAATTTACTTCCAACCCAGCCACCAATACAGCAGTCTTCAACACAGGAGGCACGGGTTCAGGCTTGTTTTAAAGTTTACTGACAAGTAAAATCGGACAGAGTAAAATTCCTGTCATTTTTACAGAACATAGATATCTGAAAAATGTCATGAGACCAAAAAATTGCAATCGTAATTCCGTCCTTGATTTTTAATCATTCAAAGTAGTTGAAAAAGAACTTCAGTTTATGTATTTTCATAAATAAGTAAAGATAATACAATTTTAATATTTTACACAAACTTAATGTCTTGAGACGATTAGAGACTATCAGCACGTCAGTGCAAAAGCGTCACATCTCGATTTTGCAACAATGTTGTATCTTGCATGAAAATGGCCCATACAAAAACGTTGTATCTCGGCACCTTTTTGTTTTGTGTGTACATCCGGTTTATTTTAAGCAAGATACATAAACTTTCAAACTCGTGTGTAACGTAAATGCTATTTTAGGAGACATTTTTGCACTGACGCAACGATATGTTCCTTGTACTTTCTTACTTACTCCGTCCTTAAATGGTGAAATTTAGTATTTAAGCTATGTTCGTGAAACTCCACTATTTTAATGAACGTTTTGTAAACTCATTTTACAATCCTTGTACTTTTAGACTTTTCTAATTTGTAAATTTTGTTCCGTGAAAAAGTGCCGTCCATGATGAAATTTGGTGTTAGATTTGTGCCGTCCATGATGAAATTTGGTGTTAGATTTAACTGTACATTTACTTTTGAAAGAATGTTTAGCTACACCATTCATAAACATATAGACCTTAGGCAAATGATGTCATTTGAGTAGGGCGCCCTCTGATAGAGGTCTAACAAGGTCATCTTGTGCAACGTGGGTACATAGATGTGGGTTTACATCAACATTGTTTTACCTTTAAGATGGCGGCTTGATGACGCCAATGCATTAGGTATATCCTACCTTCCTTATTGTATTAAACATAAATTTTGCCTTGATTTTAATTCCGTCTAGTGTATACTTGATTAACATCCGTCCAAATGTTAACAAATTAACCAATGAATATTTACGTGCCTTAATAAACATATCATATTTTTTATGAAATGAGTATAATATAATTTTGATTTCACTTGAATCTTCCCAAATGCAAAGTCAATTGGTTTGAGTTTCTAGTTGAATTGAAGGTATTTGATGTGTTTGTACTATTTTTCGGTATTTTCAAAGTTGGTGTGAAAACTGAATAAAGACTTTGGTTTTGCTCCTTAAAAGAATCATGTGCCACATCAAAACTTGTGTTCTTATTTATTGCTAGTTTAATAGCGGACAACATTTAATAAACATTGCTAACTGCATAAAAGAAAGACCTGGTTTGCAGTAAAAGATGAAACATCCAGTCTGCAAAAGCTTGTGTACGAATTATGTGAAAAACTTTAGTCACACTCCGTTAACCCTCCTACTGTCCGACCATTCAATATAATCCGCTGTGATTTTGGACGATAGATAAACTTTGCCTGCAGTTTGATATCACATGGTGAATGCATCAACATAGTACATAGTCAACCCTCCTACTGTCTGACCATTCAATATCGTCCACTGTGGTTTTGGATGATAAACTTTGCCAGCCTGCAATATGATATGTAAATGTATCTTCACAGTACACAGTCAACCCTCCTACTGTCTGACCATTCAATACCGTCCACTGTGGTTTTGGATGATAAACTATGCCAGCCTGCAATATGATATGTGAATGTATCTTCACAGTACACAGTCAACCCTCCTACTGTCCGACCATTCAATATCGTCCACTGTGGTTTTGGATGATAAACTATGCCAGCCTGCAATATGATATGTGAATGTATCTTCACAGTACACAGTCAACCCTCAAACTGTCTGACCATTCAATATCCACCACGGATTTTTAATTACATATACAGGTAAACTATACCAGCCAGCTATACGATATTGTGGTGAATGCGTCTACAAAGTACACAGTCAACCCTCCTACCGTCTGACCATTCAATATCATCCACTGTTGTTTTGATAAACTATGCAACAAGGTATAATGTGGTGAATGCATCTACACAGTACAAGCGTGTACGTACACAAAATTCTGTGCACAGGTGGCAGGCCTTGATCTTAACAAGGCCACCAAGGCCATTGGCCTCATGTCCTGTCCAGTTGGCCAGCATGCCCTTCAGAAATATTGCACTGTCACTACTAACAGCGTGCCCTTGTACAATTTCTCTGATTTGGCCAGCAAAGGCCTGCCCCCGTTTTTCTTAAGATCGAGGCCTGAGGTAGGGTCTGAAAACCCAATCTGAGATGGGATTCGACCCAGGGTCCACAGAGGTAAAAGACAGGGCAAGGTACACTTCAAAGCCAACCTGAATAGCCAGACAGTAAGACATCATAGGAGGGTTGACTGTGTACATGTTATCTATCACACATTAGTTAAACTACCCGTAGATTTATCTTCCGTCTTCCTCATGAGGATAAAATCGACCCAGTTTGACAAGAAGCCTCTATCTAACTCGTACAATATCTCTCGATGCCTGTGTGACCGTGTGGATAGTTTGCGTTCCCGGTACGTCCAGTTATGTGTGATCAGATGGAACTGTTGAACTAGGAGACACAGAACACATCCTGTGGCAAACACTGTGTAGAGGATGGAGACGAAGACGACTGCAGTCCTATTAAAGCAGAAATCAAAACACAAAATAAAGAGTAAGGCATTGTACTTTAAAGTAAGCTGGACGGATACTTCGTTTCTTAATGTTCCCCTAATATTTTGAGGCAATAAGTAAGGGTCTGTGGTGACACCTTGTGGTTTAAATCTCTTTTGAGTGTATGTGGTTGTGAAGGAACCAGTTGACTCAACATTTCGGACAGTATACTCTGTCCATCGTCAGGAGACTGCATGGTGTCACCGCATGGTGTCACCGCATGGTGTCACCGCATGGTGTCACCGTAAATCCTTACTTATTGTATTCCCACCATGCAAACCTTCAAGTCTTATTTAGTGTACACAGACGACTTCACAATGTATACTTTTTATGCGCAATACAGTTATATAGGGTCACATGCGTTTAGCCGTTGAACAAGGTGCATGCTGGTCTAGATATCAACAAATGTTGTCGTTATCTAGACCAGCATGCACCTCGTTCCACTGCTTAACGCATGCATCTCCGTATAACTGTATTACTAGTACAATGTATTTGCAAAGTTGTCTAAGTACCTGTGTGTACTGTGTAGTTGCAATCACCACATTGCAAGCTAGCATAACTTTATCATTCAAAAACTACGCTGGATGATATTGAATGGTCAGACAGTAGGAGGGCTGACTGTGTACTGTGTACTGTACCAGATGATATATTGCAGGCTGGCTTAAGTTATCCTTCAATGGGAGACTTTTGAGACGATAGCGGGTGTCCCACAGACCAGTCCTTTTCCATTGTTTTCATCGCTGAGTACAATGGAAAAGGACCGGTTTGTGGGACGCCCGCTATCGTCTCAAAAGTCTCCCATTCATTCAAAACCAAAGTGGTTGATATTGAATGGTCAGACAGAAGGAGGGTTGACTGTGTACTGTGTATGTAAACGCACTCACAAAATTGTTGTAGGCTTTCCTAGTTTATCTAATTGCTAAAAACCACGGTGGATGAAATGGTCAGACAGTAGGAGGATTGACTGTGTACTGGGTAGATGCACTCACCAAATGAAATTGTGTTGTAGGTTGACCTGGTCTATCTCCATCATTCAAAAACACAGTGGTTGATATTGAATGGTCAGATAGTAGGAGGGTTAAAAACAAGTTGAATTTATATAAATGTGTGTTTACCTTCTATTCCTGAATGCAACAGCAGAACATTCCAGCAACTCACTAAGCTGATGAGGGCAAATTGTGCTTAGTGACTGGTACCCTCCTATAAGACCACCGACCACAAACAGAAGAGCTGCCAGTAGAAACGACCGATGGTTACCAACTCCAATGCAACTATCAATCCTGATAACAAGAAACAAAAGATAACGAATTTCACAGGGGTGCGATTCAAATACAAAAATGAACAAACCCTGAACCATAGGTGGCAGTATTTATTTATTTCAACTGGGTGGCCCATTCAGTGGCAACCAAAGATTATAGAGCGCGCCATAGGCGCAAGATGGGGAACTGGGCCGTTATCTAATGTTGGAAAGTGAAATAAGCATGGGCGCCATTTCTGCAAGTGAATGCCTGTGTTTCCCATTGAAAGCAATTGTCATTGTCAACACTGGTCTGCACGTATCAGTGTTGTATCAATAGAGTCACTTGCCGAAATGGCGTCCAGTGAGATTTCACATTTCAGCCAGAGTTCCCCATCTTGCGCCTACGACGCTCTATAGTCTCGGTGGCAACCACTGGTCTCTAATGGGCAAAGATACAATTAAAAAGACAATAAGAAATGACAAACGTTTATCGAGACAATGGGTGGCAGGAGTCTCTTGGCTCGATCGAGAGAG
This sequence comes from Marthasterias glacialis, assembly GCA_911728455.2. Taxonomy (NCBI): domain Eukaryota; kingdom Metazoa; phylum Echinodermata; class Asteroidea; order Forcipulatida; family Asteriidae; genus Marthasterias; species Marthasterias glacialis. The sequence continues at coordinate 11,849,643 of OU452239.1, read as the reverse complement.
CCATCCCTGAACTTCTACATTGTTAGCCTGTTTTATTTCAGGGGGCTTGAACACAATAAGGTCTGTGTCTTTCTTCTCTTGATGGTCCTTCAAGAAATAACGAAGGCAAAGGAAATTCTGTGAACAAATCCTGACAAGTTTAGATTTACTAAACTGCTAGTCCTGCACTGCTAAAAATGGTACTCTTTAAAACAAATTATTTCAAGAAAATAATTATTGTGTCACTCCCTAGAAAATTTGTCTATTAAGATTTTTGGGAGTGACACAAGAAACGTTCTCATGAAATAAGATGTTTTCTTTTTTAAGATTATTTTTAGCAGTGTGAACTGGCTGTTATCATACAATGAATGAGAGATGTCTGATGGGCGACTTGCTTTATGTTAATACATTCTCCTGAAGACGACAGAGTGTACTGTTCGAAATGTCGAGACCACACCGACTCTTTTCGGCGCTACATGTACCACTCCTCCCAAAAGAGATTTTTACATGGTTGTACCCGCAAATTTTACTAGTTTACAAGTTATAGTTTCCTTTAATTTGCTTCATAATCACGGGTGATTTCAAAGTGTGGCTGTCAAATAAACATGATCAGTGAAAACTACTGATAGTTCCATAGTTGACAATCACCTTTTCATTTCTGACAGCAAGAATAAAGAGCACGAACCAACTTTTTACATTGCACTAGATGTATTTTACAACATAAGCAAAGTCTTTCTCACAGGAAAACTTGCAAAATTCGAAGGAGGTTTCATTTGCTACAAGAGATTCACAAAACAGTCACGACAGTGCAGGCTCCACAGTTTACCCAGAAGAAGCCATTTTGTCCTAAAAGCGGTCGCTTAAAAACATCACATTCGCGACTCAGCATGGCACAGGCAGTTTGAGACCTTAAACTGACTGTTGTAAATACAGCAGACCAAAAACTTGTCTACTTTGTCCCATGATACGCTGCGAAACCTGCCTCTTTTGGGTAAACTGTAGAGGGCGCCCTGTGGTTTAAGTTGCCCGTATTGATCACTGCACTCACCAAACGCAGTGATGGTCTAGTCTGTGTACACAGTGACAACATATCCTGCAGTGACCAGCTCTCTCTGGCTTGTGTAATTTACAAACATCACACCAGTCTTCTGATTCCTGATCGGTCGCTTCGCTACCAGTATGCTGCTCTCTACCAATAAGAGCGTTCGTCTCATGCACTTTCTCTGAAGCACATCCATTGTCTGAAGTACTGCAATCGCTGCCAGAGTGGTTTCTTCTTTGGACGTTTGCATCACTTTCAGAAATGACCGACGATTCGGGCAGCACTTTAAAAAAGTGACGATTTGGGGACACTTGCTGTTGTTTCACAACACCCGGTCCATGTTTGGATGCGAAAAAAGCCATCAGAGTAAAAACAAATAAAACCGTCGTAAACGAGAACTCGGTGACACTGATGTCTGAACTCACGTAGAAATAAAAGAATCCATAGATTGAAAATACTGACATCAAACCCCAACTCATGAAGAACTGAGTTCGCCGTCGATGTCGTAAAACCAGCCGATAGTAAAGAAGAACTGAAGGGGGAACTAATGTGAAAGAAACAGCTGTAGCGATGATATGCAGTGATGCCAGATAAATCCATGCTGGAACGATCACGATGGGTGGGATCGCTGTGGTGTCCATCAGTTGGTCAAGTCGTCTGGCACCGGCACCGAAGAACGTCGGGATACGAACTCGATCCTTGATGACTGAAAAGGCTTTGGAGATTTTGTCTTTGTCAACTGTTTGCCTCTTGAGTAGTCTGTATAAAAAGGGCAGATGAAAGATTGTTATAATGGGGCATTCTTCTTTGACAAATGCTAATGTGCAATTAGTAAGACTACTAACAAAATACAAGCAGCTCAATTAACAGTACCAATACGTTGGTAGGGCGGATTGTTTCGTTCTTGAAAGGGCAAGGGCACAAGACATTTTTTTTCTTGATAAAGGACACCTCTATGAGGAAATTGTAAATTTCTATTGGAACATTTCAAAGGGCACCAAGGCAATGACCAGGGGCAACGGAGGCAATTGCCTGTGTTGGACTCCCTACACATTTCTTGGAGGAAGTCCAGACTAAATAATGGCACTAAAAATATGCTAACTAAATTCAATTGAACTTCATGTACTAACCATTTGTTGAGAAAAAATTATAACAACTTTGACATACAATACCCGACTTTTTTAAAAGCAATATGTACATTAGAAACAAACATTAGAAGGAAACCAATATAAGCAGGTAAATCTTTATGAAATGTATGACCATTTAATAAGATATAGTCAGACAAATCAAAGATCATGATAGCTGTGGTTATCACAGCCCTAATTACTACCTTTTTGGAACATTCCAATGCAATGTCCAAAATGTTCAAACAAAATTGCAGGGCTACGGTAACATAGCTAAGACAAAGGGCAAGAACCAGTTGATCCAGACTATCTAGGGACAAAATAGTCAAAGTTTTACAAATTGATATATGTGATTAACAATTTAATAATAAGTTTTTAACTACTTGCAAGGCCCATGTTCACAGCATGAATATTCAACCAAATCCTCTAGGCATGCTAGGAATTCCAAACCATCTCGATTGGTTTTGGCTTTCCTATGATCAGGGCTAGGCTGATCTACATTGTAGTTGTCGCTAGTTACAAAGGCCTGTACTGTAGCTACATGTGTAGTTCCGTTTCATTAAAAAACAGAAAAAATATAACAGTTAAATTTAGGCCTAAATTGTGAGTCCCCAAAATTGCCAAATTGGAGAAATCTGGCTCAGCAGAAATAGGTAACCAGCCATGACACTATACAGATTTGAGACTGGTGCACTGTCATGACTGTTAATTTGTTTGCTTAGCAATGAATTTGTTAAACGATTTTAACTTTAATATTTTTATTTTTTTTTTCTAATTAGTATAAAAACAAACCTGTCACACGCTTCGTCGACTTCTTGGCAGTCACAACACAGCGCCAACAAATGACTTTTAGTTTTATCTCCACTGTCATTCATGTACTCACAGCAACAGAGAGGTTGGCCTTCCTCGTCTTCATCTTGCCCTCTTGCCATGTCCACACAAAAATACGTTTATAAGTCCCTGTAAATTGATTAAAAAGGGGAATAAATCTACGGACAAACTGAAGCACAAAACAAATGAAGACTTCATCGCCAAGTAGAACGCCCTCTGTTGACAAGAAGTCATACTACAATAGAGTGGTACCCGTCCTGTCAGAGACCTAATCTTGTAATAAAAGTGAAGTAAGAGCCTGGGAACTACCACCACTGTGCCGGAATACGTACAATACTTTTTGTTTTGTAAAAGTTGTCTTGAAGAAATTGACGATGACGATCTTGCGTTTGTAACGACATCACAACGTTGACGGACCCTTCAAAATTGTTAAAACTTCTGACCAATCACGAGGTTCTTGATGTAATGTTTTGGTGACAAGGAAAGGTAGATTACGCCCCCTAATTGGCTACATTCTGGGCCTTTTTTAAAGAACTTTTCGCAGCCAACGGTGAACAGCAACAAAGAAAATTCTGTTCTGGACTTCTGTTTTGTAGATCATTTTTCCATTTTCTTTGACGTGTCTTTTATTTCGCAATACTTCCAGTTTGTTATTATTTTTTATTAAATTTGGGGGTGAACAAAGAAAACAAGAGAGCCAATAAGTTGACAGATTTATTTTAAGCACAATTAAGTGTAGTTGCGATAATCGTAACCCTCCATCCTCCATCCTCCATCCCGACCGTCGGGAGGATGGAGGGTTACGATTATCGCAACTAAATTAAGTGGGGGTTCCAGAAATTTGGCTTAGCTAGTTATTATTATATTAATAATAAAAATAGCCCATGTTATGTATTAACGTGATTAAAATTAAAAATTTAAATGTAACTTGTTTTACATTTATTTTAAGTAATGGTCGAGACAGAAGGACTAGTAGTAGTACCAGTACAGTAGGCCTAATGTCTGAAAGAGAAATAGATAACACCTACGCGGAGGTGTTTCTTCTTTTGTCTTGCAGCTTAAACCATGACGGACTCCATGAAACTGATCCTCCTTGACCTTTGTCACGGAATGCGTGATGCGGTTGTGGGGGCGCTCTTCATCTTTCGCGTAGATGCCGAGATAAACGCCCTGGCTGAGGAGAGGAAACGGCGGAAGGAAGAGAAGATAAGAGAGACTCAAAGGAGACCCATTCCTGTGCGAGAGAAAAAAGACAGGTCTGGAACATTGGGGTTGGCCAATTAACACTTAACACTCATTGGATTGCCTCTCATCATATTAGAAATAGAAGAGTAGCTCCGCACATGCGAGGGAAGAGGTTGATGAGCCATTTGTGCGCCCATTTGACTGCTGGTGCTGCATACTCCTAAGGAGTTGAGATGGATTCATGAATGCTTAAGTGCCGATAAACAGGGGAGAGAAATAGTGTAGCAGTCTTTGATACTTGGTTTAAAAGTGCCTAATAATTATTAATTGGAATATTTTTATTTGTTCATTCCAGCGAGCAAAAAGTAATGCAACGCATGCTGCAATGTTGTTTCTTGAACGGCGGAGTCTTTTGGCTCAGCATTGTGGCCTTCAACAGTCTGGTGCTACCAACGTTACAGTTTATCACCCAGAGTATCATTGGTAAGTCTGATCTCCTGGAACCTGTGACATGGAGGGGCTTTCTCTCCCCTGCCTTTCACCACTGTAGACCCCGGTTCGAACCCCACTTCAGACCGGAGCCTCACATGTAGGGTGGGTTATCTGAAGACCTGATTACTTGGGTTGCCATATCCAGGGTTTCCTCCCACATCTTAAACTGAACATTAAAGTTTGTTCGTCATCTTCTATAAATGATCATCAATCCTACGATTAGCACTTGCACTGTTGGTTTTTGAAATAAAAATAATTTTATCCACACTCTTAATTTGATAATTACCAATCCTATTGAACCCTCGTGCCAACGTCACACCCAGCTACTGTCTGCAACGCTTGCCATTTTGAGAGTCAAATTGCTTGTAAAAATATGGTAAGAATGTAAAGTGTTTAGTGCCACTCCTATGCCGTAGGTAACAGTTGACGTTTTGCAATTCACGCTGCGTGAATTTGACATTTTCTCGGTCGAGAAACAAAACGGGGGATCCAACAAAGAGAATCTTTCTTCTCGTGGCATTGTCAAGTCAAAGTTTCTTTGTGCCAGCGGTACCCTCAAATAAAAAAAGATCTGGCAATTCCGCCAAAAGAATCCCGGGAGATGGGACAAGAAAAAAGAATCCCGCCAGCAACTCGTCTATAATTGTTTTTTGTTTTTTTCAGGTATTTCAGGTCAGTCTTTATCGAACACCACAATCTGGGCTTGGATGGGTCCAATGATGTCATACACGTTCAGCGCACTCTGGGTTCTACCCCTCTTTGTGCTAAGCAAAGCAGTAAGCAGCCTCTGGTTTCAGGTAAATAATTCACTTCGAATCACTGAGCGAAACATACAGTTCATGATAGACTAAGAGCCTCGTCACGCTAGGCAATTTCTATTGGCAACTTGGAGACACCAGCTGCGCTGCATGCCAAAGAAATCCTTCTATAACACAAGATACGTTTTTCTAAAACTTTGTCACGGCCTTGTCCCATGAGACAATTGTACCAGGCAACTCGGAGGCACCCAGCTGCACTGACTGCAAAAAGAGACACTCCGGTGGTACAAGAGCTATTTTTCTCACAGTGTCCAAGAGCCTTGTCCAATGAGACAATTTTTACTGGCAACTTGGAAGCAACCAACTGTACTGCATGCAATAGAAACATTTGCTGTGTCGTTCTCCGATTTTTTTTCAACATTTTATTTCTTAACAATAAAAGGGCATTCGTGAATTGGAATAAAAGAGTGGTGACTCGGTCTTAATCGGCCGTTTAAAACCTTACAGTGTCGCGGTCGTGCGATAAAGGCCCTTGCCTTCGTCTCGAGCCTTTATATCACACGGGCCGAGACACTGACGGTTTTAAACGGCCGATTAAGACCTCGTCGCCACGCTTATATTCCCTTACTAATAACAGCTTCTGCCAACTATAACCTTCTTAACTTTATTATTTGGTTTCGTTTGTTCATGAAGGACATCGCCGATGCAGCGTACCGGAAGTCCCGTGGCAGACCTCAACTTCCGAATCTAAGTGAACTCATTGCCGATTTGTTGTTCAGTTTAACCATACAAGCTTTATTTCTCCTACAGGTAAGACAGGGCTTGCCCTAATTTTGTTTTCTGACTAAACCACCGGGCTAGTCAGCTGTAGTTCTGACTAGCCCTCACAAATTGTCACTAGCCTAACCATTTACACTACATGGAAAACTGACTGGGTGCATTTTAGAAAGAGGAGTCATCTGATTCATTTTTGACTAGCCAGGCCAGGCTACCCAGAAGCAAGTTTGACTAGGCCGCAGCACTCTTGACTAGTGTTTGTACGCCGGGCTAGTGTCTAAATCGAGCCCTGTAAGACATAACCCCTTACCTCTACCACTGCCCACTTTGCCCCTATCATCAGGCCTTTTGTCTGCCATCCCTCTTAGTGAGCCTAAAGCTGGTTAAGACATCTGCTCTAGTCATGGGGGAGTCGTGGGTTCGAATCCCACCCGAGTTGCCTGTGTTTTTTTTTCCACAGGACTCAAAAGCACTGAGTGTACAGTGCTTATCACACATCGGTGTTTAAAGGCAAATTGAAATTTATATTCATTCCCCCGATGCAAATATTGTCATCTATCTAATTGTTTGCGGTACCTGCCGCCAATAATACTGGATTCGAACTGGCTCCTCGTCACCGGGCGTGCTCGGTGGTCTAGTGGTTAAGACATTTGCTCTAGTCATGCGGGAGTCGTGGGTTCGAATCCCACCTGAGTTGCCTGTGGGGTTTTGGACTCGAAAGCACTGAGTATACAGTGCTTATCACACATCGGTGAAAGGCAAGTTGAAGATTATATTCATTTCCCTGATGCAAATATTGACATCTATCTAAAGCTGAGTTGTTAGTCAGTCTTCCGTTTTATCCCGACCCCAATCCCAAGCGTGATGCTTCAAAGAGGCGATGGAGGCAATTACCTCCATGCCCTTTATCCTTGCCTTGATGCCCTTGATCATTGCCTGGTTGCCCCTTTGAATTTTTCCAGTAGAAATTTACATTTTTGTCATAGAGATGCCCTTTAAATCAATGAAAATCTACCTCACCCCTGTATAAGAATGAAGTAACAGGTTTGCAATCTCCCCCCTTCCCCCCGAGCTTACATGGACAGCACTAAATTTTTATTTAGTTTTTAAACCTGATGTCATAAATTTGACATTTCTCAACTTTCTGATGGCGTGTTTATTCCCCAGAGTATGCTGGTGAGTCTTGTACCCATACCAGGCGTGGGTCAATTCCTGAGCCTGCTTCACCTGTGTCTTCTACATTCGTTGTATGCATTCGAGTATAAATGGTTCAATATGGGTGAGTCGACTTTGAATATTTAGACCTTGGACCCAATTTCATAGAGCCAGCGACGTAACCAAGGGGGGTGCCTGAGGGAGCACGTGTCCCCCACAAATTTCGTGCCCACCCTCCCCCCCAAAAAAAATCACCAGCACCACCCCCATAAAAAAATGTAGACACATGTAATTCATTAAAAAACATGGTACCTGCCGACCCCTCCCCCCACTGAAAATCAGTGCCCCCCCCCACCACCAGAAGTATCAGGTGTCAATTGTGTGTCATTTAGAAGATTCAAAGTTTTATATGGTGTACATTGACAGAAGTGAGAAAGAAGTTGATTAATTGTACATGGTCAACACCTTCAATCTAGGTAGTTCATGTTTTACATTTTCAAAGCTTGGTGTTGCTTTTATCCCTACAGGTTGGAAGGTTCATCGACGGCTGTCGTTGATCGAACTCAACTGGCCGTATTTCTTTGGCTTTGGTCTGCCGTTGGCCGTCTTGACGTCTTTGCCATCGTCTTATATCATCAGAGGCTGCCTGTTCTCCATTCTCTTCCCTTTGTTTATCATCAGTGGAAATGAAGCTGTCACGCCAAGTCAACCTTGGTGAGTTTTGATGAGGAGCAAGAGGAGGGGTGGTGGGGGTTCAGGAGGGGTGGTGGGGAGGGGTTTGGGTGAGTCTTCTGAGATGGGGTGGTCTTGCATGGTTTGAATATCTGTCACATTTATCAACCTCGGTAAGTTTTGATGAGGAGCTAGGGGAGGGGATGGTGGGGGTTCAGAAGGGGGTGGTGGGGAGCAGTTTGGATGATTCTGTTGAGATGGGGTGGTCTGGCATGGGTTGAATATCTGCCGCACCTTCTCAACCTTGGTGAGTTTTGATGGAGAGTGAGAGAGGGGGGACTTTGGATTATTCCATTCAGAAGAGGGAGGGGTGGTTTGGTTTGATTGCATGTCGCACTTAGTCAGCCATGGTGAGTTTCAATGGGATAAGGGGGAGCGGGGAGGTGGAAGTTGGGATGATTCCATTCGGATGACGGGCAGGTGGCTTTATAGTTGTAATAACACTATATAAGTGTCTATTAATGATGGAGGTTGTTTTTCTCTCCTGTTTTTTCCAGTGATTTCCCACTTCACATCTTCTCACTGGTAGTTGAGATCGCCAACAGGATATTTCACCGTACCGTCCACAGACCTAAAATGAGTCGGTAATTGTAGGTGCTGTATTTGTTTTTATATCAACGACTATGCTGACTGATGTGATGTACCGACAGACTGTCCACTGATTTGCTTTAAGTTGTTATAACACACCTCTTGCTGGTTCCGTATTCTGGTTGGCTGAAACACAGTCACGTGAGGTTAACAAATCTAGGCTAGTGCATGAGATTTGCGCCACTGGGAACTAGACGTGTGTCAAGACATTGCGCGCACAAATTTGCGGGAAATAGTTGCCAAACTGGGCACTATACTCAAATTGTTGACTGGTTACAGCGCCCTCTCATGGTCTGAACAGTAAACAGCAGCTAAAAAACTGAATCTAGATAATTTAAAAGCGTTCCTTCAATTATTGAATTGTTCATGGTTGAATTAGTCGTGGGTTAATTACTCATGGGTTAATTGTTGAATTAAAACAGTTCAGCTAAACAATTTTTTTAAAAATGTAATACTTTTTTCTTCATAGTTATTGTTGACTGAGGTGTGTTATAAAACACATATGGACTGGCATAATTCGGTCACTAGTGCACTTCTATGCACCCCTCAGGCCTGTGAGTGACCAGAAGAGGGTCCTATTTCCCTCAGAGTGCATAGACATGCACTAATGACCTCATTGCCAGTCCATATGTGTATTATAGATTTTGTACTTGAAGGTGTGTGTGCATGTATCAACAACTACGCAGACTAGTGTTTGAAGTGCGAACAGATTTTCCACAGATCCACCAAATAGTTGATCGATTCTCAGAGTGGATGCTTTTAGGAGTCAACATTTAAGCTGACCGGTGTGAGGTACCAGAGATGTTTATACATCAACAACTATGCCGAGTGCTAGATGTACAGTAGTTCATCCACAACCCCACAATTAATTGATTAATCCACTGACAAATATTCATCAACAAAGCTGACAGATATGAAATACCGAATGTGCAGCAACGTAGCCACCCGGGGCATGTGCCCCCCCCCCCACATTTTTCCAGTCCCCCCCTCCCCAGGTGCCCCCACAAATATTCCAGATACTTGTAATGCGCTAAAATATTTGGCCCCCTGCCCCACCATACTGAAAAGCAATGCCCTTCCCCCGCCCCCCCCCCCCAGTGAAAAAATCCAGGCTACGCTGCTGAGAATGTGGTATCAAAATAAAATCAAACATATTGTTAGGAATGAGACCAGGGCGCAATCTCATAAAGCTGCTTAAACACAAAAAATAGCTAAGCTCATCAAAATTATGCTTACCAGAATAAGGTTGCCACTCAAAATACCATTCCACATGTGCCATTTGTGACTGGTATCCTGCTCATTGATGCTTAGCATAAAATTGTTAAGCACTATTTGCTGCTTAAGCAGCTCTATGAAATTGAGACCAGGGCGCAACTTCATAAAGCTGCATTCGCCTGAAACTCCGAAAGCAGCCAAGTACAACAATGCTTACCAAAATAAGGTTACCATCCAAAATACCATGGCAAATGTACCACATATGACTGGTATCCCACTCATTGCTGTTTAATTGCGGGAAACTGTTAAGCAATATTTTTTCCGACTTAAAAGCAGCTTGATGTATTTATAACCAAAATAAATGTCCACAAATTATTCAAACATGTGACATTAGTAACACTGTACATTGTGTAAGATTTTGTGAGTCCAAAAGAGAGGTTGTTTTTACCGGAAAGGTTTTACCAAAGAGACTTAATCGAAGTTAAGCTTGATATTTAAACCTTACACTGTTATACAAATAAATATGTTTTGTATTAAATGAACAAATAAAATTTAGATATGTTTTGCAGAGTTGTTAATAAACTGACAGGATAAATTGCTACCTGTATATTAAGCACATCAGTGACGTACTTGGTTTTGGGAAGAGGGAATTGATTTCCATCCACCAGTTTCCAATAAGCACACAATACAACCAACTTGTAAAAATGTCAGCAATAATTAGTTTTAGTGAAACACCGCCCCCTCCTCGGGGGGGGGGGGGGGGGGATAAAGATGTCTTGGGATTTTTGTGCACATGCAAGACGTGCTTATTTCAGTTTTTTTGTTCTTCTTTCGGGGGGGGGGGGGATCTCTAATGCTAGTTTCTCTACTTTTAATCCCAACAATGCAAAACTAATTTAGATCTTTAAAAAAAAAAGCCGTAAAATTTGTTTTATTGTGGTTATGTTATTAAAAAAAACAGTAGCTTGACTTGCATGGTTTTTGTTTTGTTTATATAATGTAAATATATATATAAATGATTGTGTTATATGAAATATTTATTTGGAAGAGAACAATACTTTATTAAAAGTTGACAATGAAAATGAGAATTCTTAAAGTTTCCATGGCGTCATATGTACAACTTTGGGAATGCTTGAAGCTAACCCAATCCCTAAACCTCCAACTCCAACCCTAACCGTAACCACAAGTAAACAACCGTAACAACCATATGGTGGTTTCATTCCGGTTTAAAAAAAAATAGTTCCTGGTACGAGTTTCTTTTCCCGGGAAAAGAAAAATTGCAGCCCAAATACATTTTAAAACTTCATATTGAAAAGACTACTGAAAGGGTATAATATGTAAAAGACACTGGGTCCAATTTTCGGCCCATTGACCCAAAAATTGAGATTTAAATTTCAAATAGCTATTTTCATAGATTCGGGGAAGGTACAAGCTTTCATTTAAGGTGTTGCATACACAAACATCGCCAATGATTAGTGGTAGTTAATGAAACACTAAAAATGAATTATTGTCTGGATCCTGACATTATCTCACGTTCATCAGCCATGTACAAACAATGTTGCATGTTATAACACCTCTTCCTTTGATTCTATCTGTTGATTGGCCGAACGTGCGTCACGTGGTGTTGTGTATTTTTACTATCACACTGCACACCGACCAAAAGAACTATTAAATGGTACTATCCAACGACAACCTCGAACCCCGTGAAACGATCAAATAATACGTGCATTTGAAATACGGTATGAGAACGAAGGCAGTGTGGTACCCCTTTTTTCTTTTTGTCAAGATTTCCTGTCAGATTTTATACAGTTGTTTGAAGACTGATATACGCACAGTTGTTTAACGAATATTACCACAAAATGGATGAAATTGAGGTGTTATAAAACAAATATTGACTGCTTTATCTCGTGGCGTAGTAAAACTAGTCACTATCGGTGATCCCCGGAGCTGCCTATCTTCCCTCGGCTCCGCCTCGGGAAGATAGGCTGCTCCGGGGATCACCTCGAGTGACTAGTTTTACTACGCCACTCGAAGCAGTCAATGTTTGTATACTATAGGTATTGTTAGGTCATCCCTTTACAAATATATTTTTTTTTTTTTTAGTTCTGACCAGTCCGGCAGATCAGGCAATTCCAGCTTTAACCTACACCCCTCAATAACCACGCTCCCATACCTTTGTATACCTTTGCTTTTGATAGCCAGAAGAATTCATGCCCGTTGGGTCTTGTGGATATAATATCCAGTAGACAAATTGTGAACAACACTCAAAACCTTGTTGTATTATGTTGAGTCAATTCGTTGTAATCTGTGAATAGTTGCCATTTTCAAGAAAATTTGACAAAAATGCAATCGCCAAATACAGCAGCCTAGTATTGGGTTTACATGTACTGAGTATGCACAACAGGCATTCTCCTTTTCGTTCCTATGGCCCTTTTATTATAATATCAGGTATCATCATGACTTCTTATTGGTTGCTCTCCCCACGATCTACGGTGAATTATAATATTGGGTTCCGCGCTCCTCATTTTACGACTTCTTATTGGTTATTACAATTTCTGGTCTTGACGAATAGAGAGCGCGCATCGCAGTAAATTACAATATCGGGTAGCGCGCTACCGTTTTCGGCTTCTTATTGGCTATCACGTTGTTGCAATGGCACGATAATCCTACATAGGGTATAATGATATCTGTGTATGGGAAGGGTTTTATGGTTATTTTTTAGGGTATTTTTTCATTTTATGGTAAGGGATGTTTTGAGGGTTAGAGTTGTTTTAAGGGTTGTTTTTAGGTTTGTTTCAAGTGTTGTTTTAAAATTGACATTAAAATTTACAAAAAATATATAAATGAAACTTGACTGAAACTGAAACTGAAACTGAATCGAAAATGAAAATGAAAATGAAAAAAACTAAAACGAGAACGAAAACGCAAATGATTATGATTTTGGTTTTGATTGGAAAGTTAGAGTGATTAAAATTAAAAATTTCATTTTCATAAAATGAAAATGAAAAGGTAAGGTATATTAGGGAAAGACGGATTTCTGAGATACGGTATCGGGGAAAGACGTCTTTCTGTGTGGTACTAACTCAGAACACGTCTGAAATATCACGGTATTCCGTCTTTCTCTGATAAAAAATAACTCGGAAACGCGGCAACTCGGCAGGTCACTTTAAGCTTCCGTATTAATCTGTCAACATTCCTCCGGAGAAAAAAATCGTTACAAAAAATAGTTATTCTTATACGGCGAAAAATGGGCGATGCATTTGAACGGTAAATGTACTGAATAAGCTGTCCTGATCGATTTAATGTCGACATAAGATTAACCAAACTGTTTATTAACAACGTTTAGTTTATTATTAAGCCAAAATTACCAAAATCAAACTATCGACCCCAGGTGTAAAGTACGAACAATGTGATCAAACACTCATGCTGTTTGTCTAATAAGAAAATGACTAAGGCGCACTAGCTAAATATTCACGAGCGAAAATCTCAACAGCGGGAATTTGTAAACAAACCTTTGCACCTTTTTCCTGAAAATAGGGTTGGATTTTTAATGCTCTGTTCGAATAACCAATAATGTATCTTTCATATCATACAATAATACATTAAAGTTCAAACGTGATGTCGTGTAAGTCACAAAGGATCTATATTTAGCATGTTGGCCTTGCATTGTCACACACTGGAACGAATCAAGTACAAGGAGAAAAACGACGACATTGTAACACGCACCATCTTGTAATGAATAACCTAGAATCAATATCGCGCATAATTATTTACCAATGTTGCCATGGGGATAGGGGGTAAACGTATCAACAAGAACGCCATCAGATTAGGTGGAATCGGTTGCCGTGTTTCCATCCCCTCGTTGGTGCACGAGATCAAAGCTATACCGGTGGTATTAGCAGAAGACAAACTATCATTTAACTGTTAATAGATCTGACAGATACGCAATAAATTTATAAATGTGCTGGACGATATCAGGATACGCAATTAAACCATATAATGTTTATGTTCATCCTCTGTGCGTGCTTTATGAAAAAAAAAAAAATTCTACAAGCAGCTGGTGTCAAAATCGTTGATCTGAACTTGTAGTTGGCTGGTTTAGGGAAAATGGAGGGGTTTACATCGCAAACACCAACGTCATCTTTGCCGCCAGTGGAGTCGATGGGTAATGTAGATACATGATTTTTGAAAATTTCTATGACTACATTACAAACTTAAAATTTAAAACATTATCCCAAACGTAGACCCCGTAGTTTGACGCAGCCATCTTGTTTTTTGCAATGGGGGTAAAATTGACTGTCTACACTGACCGTTGAGCAACTAATATTATACTTCCGGTGTTCGGAAAATCCTCTGGGTTTTTTTTCTTTTCTAATTATATATATATAGTTCTTTAATTTTGCTTTACATTAAGTTTTATTCTTGCTGGAAAATTACGATTCCAGAAGATCCACATTGTCACAAAATAGACACATTTAAACAACACTTTCATGAGCATTTTATTTTAAGATTGGTCATTAATTTATTTCATTACAGTTCATCGAGGTGTTGTTGTGAAGTAACATAAATTTAAAGGTACAATCCCGGATTGGTATTCATCATGGGAACAAATAACAGATAGTTTAATTGGGATTAATCGATTAAAAACAATCTTTACCGGTGCCAATACTCAAGCGAATTGATACTTCCGTATAAAAAGGTTAAATGTGAGAAAATTACAAATTGAAGATCCCCCCCCCAAAAAAAACACCCCCTGTATAGTGAAGCAGATATTTGGGGAATTGAAACCCAACCCTAACCCTAGCCCTAACCTTAACCTCAAAATGACAACAAAACCGAAAATGATAATGAAATGAGAACGAAAATACAAATGATTATAATTTTGGTTTTGATTGGAAATTTGAGTGATTAAAAATAAAAATGAAAATAAATATATGACAATGAAAATGAAAATAAAATTTTTAATTTTTATTACTCAAAGTTTCCAATTAAAACCAAAATCATAATCATTCAAAATAGACACATTAAACAACACTTTTATGAGCATTTTATTTTAAGATTGGTCATTAATTTATTTCATTACAATTCATCAAGGTTTTGTTGTGAAGTAACATAAATTTAAAGGTACAATGTGAGAAAATTACAAATTGAAGATCCCCCCAAAACACCCCCTGTATAGTGAAGCAGATATTTGGTGAATTGTGCCTTGGATGATACCAGCATGAGTGACACACAGTCAGTGTATGTCATGAGAAAGATTGGTCCTTTGAAAAAAAAAAAAAAGGTAGAATCAACAAGCAATTTTCAAAATTGTCAAAATGGCTGACATTGGTTGTTGTTATACCTTTTTTTTTCAAAGGACGAATGTGCGATGACCCTATAACCCATCCTCACGACATACTCTGACTGTGTGCCAAATTCCATGCTTGTATCATCAAAGGCACAACCCCATCACCTACATGCCGGACAATTTTTTTTTCTATTGCTGAAGTATAAAAAGGAAACATAGGCCTAAAATGCACAACATCCCTGAGAAAGATATTTGCTTTTTTTTTTTAAATTGTGTTCTGGTCTTATTCATACTTAATTATATTCTCCTTTTCCCTACTTCTCAAAGGATCGCCTTGCAGAATCCAAAGTACCCCGGGACACAATGCCCAGTCGCCAGCCCACTCGTTGCCACATGCCCCGCCCATGTACATGCAAAATGCAGCATCGCCCCTTCTCGCATCCGGGGACTTGTCGAGACCTGGTATGGACCAATCAATACGTGAGTGAATCTATTCGTTACTACATGTACATTCATTTTTCTAACCATACCAGGTATAATCTGTGACATCTCGTGTTTCAAAAAGCTTGTTATAAAGAAAAAAGGACACATCGCAAAATCGTGTTCAGCTGTTTGTTAAAAACTTTGATTTTACGTGATGATTATGAAACTCATCGTAAAATTTCTCATACAGTGCAATAACTTGCCTGCCAGGAGATCCACTGGAATGAAAGTCATTTTGTTTATAAACAAAGTTACATGGTCTACTAAAAGGTGAAATGAGGAAAGAATGTTGTTTTTTTTTCAATTTATAGACAAGAATATTAACGTGCATAGAGATTGAGACGAATATTCAAAGCCTGCTGCCGCCCCTTTAATTCAATTCAATTCAAATTCAATTTCCATACTTCATGACAATTCTAAACAATAACATGTAGGCCTACTACAGGACATAAAACAAAATAAGTATGGAGGCATCTTCTAGAATCCAGGGCCTGTGGTGAGATGCCTGATGGACAGACAAACAGAACCTAAACAAGAACAAAAGAACCAGTTGAACAAAGACAGAAATGATAAAGAGATCCACTCCGACCCTTAAGAACACACAAAGAGTAATTATTAACTCGTTGAATCATTTTGCACCTTCAAGCTTGGAAAGCGCCCCCTGGCGAGACAGATTCTCCATCCTATACTTGGCCAGACGCTCCGAGTGCAGACGTCGAGGACAACGAGAAGGTGCGGGAACCAGCGTATCAAATGACGCATGCCATCACGAAAATTGTCGGTTATGAAAACACGACTACCAAGGACAGTAAGTCAAAAGAGGGATTCATTCGGCATGTCATTCATGTTCGCAAAAAGCAAAAGAAAACAGCTCCTCTTGAATGAAATTGTTTGTTTTCACCAAATTATTTTTGAGTATAGAAAAACAAATGTGCGGGTAACCACATTAATTTGCTAAGCCATTTTTTTAAGCAAAGCAAAAAGGGAAGGACTATTTTGCTCTCCAGCCTTAGAAAGTCTTATGCACATGCCGTCACTGCAGTGGGGCGCCCTCAGATAGAGGCTGTTCTTTGGCCCGTCCTGTGCAGCGCTGCGCTTACGTAGCTGTGCGTTTCGCATTGTGTCATCGTCGTTTTAAGATGGCGGCATGATGACGTCAGTGCATAAGGTCTAAATGGTAACCACTTGGAGAAACGCAAACGATACCCGTAGAGTTTACAACTCCATGGGGATGTAGTCAGTAGGAGTTGCAGCTAACCGGTTACCCTGCAAGAATGTAAAAACAGCATTTCTGACGTTCTTTTTAGCACCAGTCTTTCATCTTTCG
Source organism: Marthasterias glacialis (assembly GCA_911728455.2). NCBI lineage: Eukaryota > Metazoa > Echinodermata > Asteroidea > Forcipulatida > Asteriidae > Marthasterias > Marthasterias glacialis. The sequence goes on along the minus strand of OU452239.1, from coordinate 11,832,665 downwards.
GGCATTCGGATTGATCGGGTATTTTATTTGTTTTTAAAGAAGGTTTTGGCTAAGATTGAAAAGCTATACCCTTTAAGCCCCAGCTCAATTTTTGTAAGAAAGAAAAAAACGTAAATTTTTACAGATTTACAATTACCTTACATGGTTGAAAGGTAATGATGGTAGACAACTTTCCTTGAAATATTTCTGCCTGAAGTGCTATCGTTTTTGGATAACAAATGAAAGAATATTCAAAATTCATGTTCGTCTCATGTGAGACCAAAATTCTGCCTTAGAACGCGTACGTACGTGCTAAATGCGTTTTTCAGGCAAATAAACCAACGAAATTAGCTGAAGTTTTTCACAGGTTGGTTTTATTTGATTTGTGCAAAAACTGCAAGCATTATGTTGAGGTGGGGTTTTCAGCAGGGCAAATTTTCCAGCTGCACAAACGAAAACATTATCATGGTTCAGCAATCTTTCTATCCCGCTCAAATCGTTCCATCAAAACCGAGGCTGGACGTACAATAGACCTTATGCATTGACGTCATCACGCCGCCATCTAAGAGGTAAATCGATGATGTAACAATGGAAACGCAGAGATTTGTAAGCGCAGCGCACAGGATTGGCCAATGAACAACCTCATTTTGACCTCTAGACGAGGGCGCCCTACTCAAATGACGTCATGTGCATAAGGTCTATAGTCTGGTCCCTTGTACAGTATTCACGATTATTATTGCATGGAACACGACCAAAGATGGCGCAGCATGACAGTGGCTTAACATTCTGCTTCTATGCATGCTTTTGGTAAAACAAAATGCGTTAGGTGTGGCGCTGGTGTACGGAGTTCTGGAAGTGCCATCCGACTTGTTGAGATCCTGAGAAAATTTATCGCAAAATGACGACATCCTGACATAATTTAATCTCGGGATGACGACATCCTGAAAGTAGGCTGTCGACATCCCGACATAATTTACTCCAGATGACGAGATAAATTAAATTATGTCATGAAGTCGTCTTCCTACTTTTAGGATATTGTCATTCCGGACCCGAGATAATTTAAGCTAGGAAGTCGACATCTTACTTTCAGGATGTCGTCATCCAGAGATAAATTATTTTAGGATCTCAACAAGTCGGATGCACTTCCAGAGCTTCGTACTGGTGCATGGTTTACTATCACTTATTCTCGGTTTTTGTTTTGCCTGTTACTTCAAGGTACTAAAGAATTATGTTAATTTATGTGTGTGTCACTTCAAATCAATTTTAATCTGTGCTGCAGCAAATCCTAGCTTGGGTGTGTTAAACAAATTCAGGTTTTTTTTTCTTCCCTTTTCTTTTTTTTCCTTCTTTTTTTACGTGTGTAATATTTGTTAAAAATGCGGGTGCTTTTGTTTAAAATTAAATGGCTGTAATATTTTTGTTTTAAACTCAAAACTAAAGCTTACCAACTAAACAAAAATCGTAGTCGGCAGGATTCGAACCTGCGCGGGGAGACCCCAACAGATTTCTAGTCTGTCGCCTTAACCGCTCGGCCACGACTACCTGTATATTTTAACTTGCTGTCATTTTTCCATCTCATTTTCGGGCAACTCAGTGGTTGTGAAACTCTGACCCCCCTCCCCACCCCACGTCTAAAAGAAATACATAAATAATAATAATAACAAATAAATTAATTAATTAAAAAAGAAAGAAAAAAGGAAAACAAAAGACGAAATCTCAGTCGGCAGGATTCGAACCTGTTATACTGAATGAATAACATGGTAATGTAGACTGGTAATAGAACAAAACAACGAAACGTAGTCGGCAGGATTCGAACCTGCGCGGGGAGACCCCAATAGATTTCTAGTCTATCGCCTTAACCGCTCGGCCACGACTACATATTATATCTTGAGTTTTGCATTGTTTCTGAATTCATTTTTCACTTGCACTTCAACGTTTATGAACGAACAAAATGCAAAAATCGTAGTCGGCAGGATTCGAACCTGCGCGGGGAGACCCCAACAGATTTCTAGTCTGTCGCCTTAACCACTCGGCCACGACTACATGTTTCGTTCGATATATTTTTATTTATTTTGTCCATCTCCTTTTCGGGCAACTCAGTGGTTGTGCAAAAAAAAAGTAATAATAATTAATTAATTTTTATAAAGAAAGAAAACAGGGAAACAAAAGACGAAACCTCAGTCGGCAGGATTTGAACCTGCGTTACTAAAGGAATAACATACATAATGTAAACTGGTTATAGAAAAAAAGAAAGCAACGTAGTCGGCAGGATTCGAACCTGCGCGGGGAGACCCCAATAGATTTCTAGTCTATCGCCTTAACCGCTCGGCCACGACTACTTGTTGAAATGTGAACTTTTCGTAAACTGTTATTGGCATGTGTGTCTACAAGATTTGTTTGTTTTATATTATCTCCTGCAAAAGACACCATGTTTAAAATTAATTTAACCCGTACAAGGACTTTTCTCCAATTTAGTTCATAATAAAACCGTAGCTTAGTTAACCTCCACCTTCCCTTTAATAACAATAGAATAGTTCACTGAAAAGTATTATTCATTTCACTTTCTAAAAATTAAGTATTGTTTGATGTGATCGCTAATTTGGTGCTGAGTACATGAGCCTAAATCGACAGCTAATTATGACAATAATTTTCCTCAAGATGTGTGTACAGGAATTAAGTTGATTAAAATCAATTATAAGAGTTATCTGCCAGAGATTATTTAGTTTGTTTGTTTGTTTGTTTAGATTTTGCTCAACCAAAGTACCTCTTTGATAGGTTTTAATTTATTAAGTCCGTCCATTAGGCTGACCCGTTAAGCCCCGCCCATCTTAACAAATGCAACGGCAACCTTGTGGGTAGCGTGTGCTGCTAACATACAAACCACCATTGATCTCAACGATAACGGCGATTAATGTCAAAGACAAAAGGAAGCACATCCAACAAAATGGCGGAAACTAATTTTGCAGTTTTGTAATGGAATTTTAATGTGTCTGTACGCGTGCTCCGCTGTTTTGATTGGTCAACGCATTCGGGTTGGAGCTTACTGGATCGGTCCGCCGTGTTTGTTTTATTTATTATTACTGTTTTTTTTACTGTGTAAATCGTTAATAAACACATTTGAACATAGAACGCTTGTTGTCCCTTTTGTTCTGTACTGCTATTAGTGTTTGGTAGCAGCTTGCATATTTCAGCTTGCTTTTTTATTGCTTTAGGCCTACTAACATTGTTTGCTACATTGTTAACTGCGTAATGCACATGTTCACTTTGTGTGTTATCTAATATAGACTGACGTGCTCTATAGAACCAATATATAATTATTATCTTTACCACGCCATGCAAGTGTGCAATGGGGGACTACAGACCATGCACGTGACGTCATTTGAGAAGGGCGCACTCGGCTATGAGTGGCCCATCCTGCGCGCCGCGCGTCAGGTATGTGCGTGTTTCATTGTTTCATCATCCAAGATGGCGGCGTGATTACGTCGATTCATAAGGTCCACAGTGTCACGCTAGGTAGCAGCGAAATAACAGGTATTTTTTCCATGTTTTATGCCGATCTGACCATGCGCACTCTTCCCAGGAAAATGCCTGCGGGTAAAAGTCTGCTGCCACCTAGCGTCCCCCAAAGTATCCCTGTGGTAATATTTAGCTCAACCAAAGTCTTGCTCAAATCTGTAGTCATGAATTGAAATTTCCACTGAAAGAGGTGTGACAACAAATGAAATGTTGGGCACCGCGATTAAAGCAGAACCTTTAATCTGACATCTACTTTGAGTATTGCAATTCTAATTAAACACACGCATTTTTCTATCTAACACTATTTTAGGCAAACCCGCTGAAAGGCCTAAAATGCACATACCACAAAACCACCTGCGGCAATACAAATCGTAAGTAATATTCAATTTAACAAAGAGATGACGAAACTAGTTCAAAGACATGGTCAAGTTCGAGGAATATAGAAAAGAAAAAAAAGAAAAAAAAGAAAAAATAAAATCTTACATGGTACCTTTTGTTACGCTTCCTAAAGGTTTTCAAGCAAAAAACAGTTAGTTTTGAAGCCTGGGTATAGGCTTACCTTTTTATGACTTTTTTCTTCAAAGAAACCAACAATGAATGAAAAACGATAGCGAGGAAGTATTCTGGGTACACTGCAAAAACTGATTCTCTCAATCCTACCTTGGCCCTATTTCTTTGTGTAAGACAAAATAAATGGTGCGTCTTCGCACAAACAGCGTAACTTAAAATAGGAGTACATGTACAACATACACGAAGCTACTAACTCCAGAAGATGATTGTATGATTTTTATGAAATAAATTCCACCTTCCCTCAAAACCCCCATCGATGATAATGGAATTCCATTGTGCCACCAGTGCCCACACGGACATACCTGACCCGGAAGCAAAACATGCACTCCTTGACCTGGCTGCACATCACTGTTGCTATGGTAAACGAACTGCTAAAGAAATGGACGTAGGAAAGATCGAGTATTCGGCTGCGACCCAAGTAAGTACATTTATGGCTATTGTTTGTAGTTGTGTCGTATTGTACGGAGCTCCTAAAGTGACACACACACAAGATTTTACGTGTCAAAAATGGTCCTTTTTTTCATGACCGTTAAGGGTCTCCGTAGTATTGTGAAGTTTTGCCGTAATATTGCATTCAGTTTTATCTCGAGTCAGCAGCTCCAATTTTGCTTTTAATATTACGACCCAGCTGTAGATTTATAAGAGAGTAATCATAAATTACCGAGTTCATAAACTTTACAGTTGACTGTAGATTCGAAATATGAACTCCTTTTTTATTTGTTATTAGTTAATTGTTTATATTTTATTTGAAACTCTTATTTCTATTTTTGAAGTACACATTGGAGACGTTTGTGGAAAGTCGGACGACTAAACGAGTCTACGTCCCATATAAAGGTAAAACACATTTGCAGCTCGAAATTGTATGAATAATGTTTTGCCAAGTACACATTTGGGGAGGGTAAGAAATCTTTTAAATCCTCTAACTTTGAAAATAAAACACGCGCTTTTCGATTTCTGCGTGTCGTGGCCGAGCGGTTGAGCGCATCGTACTCAATGGTGGCTAAGTCATCAGGGTGTGGGTTCGAATCCCAGTCATGACATTTGTGTCCTTGAGCAAGACACTCACTTAACTATAATTGCTTCTCTTCACCCAAGGTAAATGGGTACCTGTGAGGGCAGAGATGGTTCATGTGATTAATTTAGCTTGGTGCGCTACATACTTGGCAGCCCAGGCCGTATAATCCCCAGGGAGCTGAGATAGTTTAATAAGGAATGAAATAAATGGCCATGTGACCAGGGGTAATAATGCTGGAGCGCCATGAGCGTCACTGAGTGACGGGGTTGAGCGCTTTATAAGAAGACACTATTATTATTTTATTTTTTAAATAAGCCAGGGTGATTTGGGGGTATTCAGGATGCTACCGACACTGACAGTGTTTCAGACGGTCTGTGGAGGGTGAATATTAATCCGTCTTGTGCCCGTAGAAGGGCGTAAGGCTCTAGGCCCCTCTTCCACGTCCACACAGTCCTGTGTGACACAGGATATTTCTTTTGTGGATATTTCTTTAATTGTCAAAACCACCGCCATTTTTACCTTTACGCTCAGTTTATTTGAAACACAATATTTTGCTTCTTTTTATTCGCCGTTTTTCCGGTAACTTTTTCGGTACGTCCTTCTCGAAGACTTTAGTGACCTATTGGTTTGAAACGATTTTTGTTTTCCCGATGGTATGAAATTCTATGTTTTCTAAAAGAGAAATTTCTCATAGTTAATGCTTTTGACCAGTGGCGTAGCCAAGAGGCAGAGGGGAAGCCGCCCCGAACATCTTGCCCCCTGCTTGCACCAGTCAGCCAATGGACACCGTGAAATTTGCCGTAACCAGTCAATTGTAACTGAAATGTCCACCTCTACAAACATCTGTGCCCCGTCATTTCCACCTTTCAAAAAGGATGCTTCTGCTTTTGACAGTTCCGACAATCTGTCATTGATGCAGGTCAAAACATAGACGGTCCAAGAGAGGGCGCCCCACCCGCTTTGTGGGATGTACTTAACCCTTCTTCTGAGCCTTGGAAACCCAGCGTTACAAAAGTGAGAGTGCCACATAGCTCGACCGTCGAGGTAAGACGTTTATAAATTTAGTTTTTATATGAAACGACGAAAGCCAAGTCATCAACATAAAGACCCATTATGTTTATTTAAGTAAAAGAATGTGTCTTGGCCGAGCGGTCGAGCGCATCGAGCTCCAGTTCTCAAAGGCGGGCAAAAGACTGCCTCTCATCACCCCCAAGAGTAAAATGGGTATATCTTCGAGGGGAGAGATGGTTGACATACATTAATGGCAATCTGCACGCATGATTGGCTGCCGGTGCTGCATACTCCTATGGAGTTGAGATGGTCTGAGAAACACTTAAGTCACCGCATGGACAGAGGGGATAATAGTGTACAGCAGCACTTTAATGTGTGATATAGAAAAAACAATAGACCTTTTGCACATGAAGTCATTGAGTAGGGCGCCCTCAACTAGAGATCAAAAGGAGATTGCTCATTGGCCCATCCTCTGCGCCGTGCGTACTCTCTAGATTGAAATTCACTCTGATCTTTTGAAACTAGGGACAACCTGCAGTTGATTGTCCCCAGTTTCAATCAATTAGAGTAGATTTCAATCTAAAACTTTTAGAGAGTACATGTTTTTCATTGTTGTGTCATCGTTATTCTTCTAAGATGGCGGCGTGATGACGTCAATTCATAAGGTCTATATTGACAAAATTCAAATATATAAAACGTCACTGAAACGTAATTTGTCTATTCTTACTGATTTATATCATATTCATAATTATTGTCCTCACCTTAACAGACGTGTTTTGCTTGCATTGGACGTGGCTTTAATAAATGCTTCCGATGTAAAGGCAGGGGGAAGGTAAGATCAGGAACTTCTGATCACAATTTAGTTTTTGTTTTTCCGATAAGCGGTAACAAAAGTAAGTCTTCAACATTCACAGATATTCTTACATATGCACCCCACGGAGATTTCTGGTTTTTCTATAATTTGTCCCTGTACTTATCATCCTATCATAGTAGGATTTGAAACTTTGCGTGGTGGAGATACAATATACAGTAAGGTTTGCGGTAGACACCATGTAGTTCTACTTCTTTTGAGTTGGGGTGGTTCTGAAAAGAACCGGTTACAACTCGACGTTTCGATCAGTATGCTCTGATCGTTTCGATCAGTGTGCTCGAAACGTGGAGTTGTAACCGGTTCTTTTCAGAACCACCCCAACTCAAAAGAGATAGAACTACATGGTGTCTACCGAAAACCTATCTTGCCATAGTGTTTGTTCACAACATTTCTAGAGGAACATCCCTCTTTAGGATTCCTATCGTTTTCAGTCTTCACGATGTACCCAAATAATGGGGCACTTCTTCTTCTTCAGGTGCCATGTCCCTTCAGGACGTCGGCGATCATGGCTCTCCACACTTTCCTGTCTCTTGTTTTTTTTACATCAGCAACTCCTGCTCCTTTAAGTGTACTGACAGATATTCCTAAAAGGGGCACTATCAATAGTTATTTTTGCAGTTAAGTTTGGTTTTATACATGTCATTTTCAGACCAAATGTAAATACTGCAAGGCTACGGGTCAGAAGAAGAAGGAAGACTGCGTGTATTGCCGAGGCAAAGGAGGACAGAGGTTTGTTCATCTCTAAGCTATAAAAATGATGCCCTAAAAAAATAAATGTCCATCATGGCAGCCATCTTGCTTTTTCCATTTTGCAGTTTTGTTAATTTTAGAAGACTCGCCTTGTTCACACTACTCTTTTCAATGACCCATTCCAACAAAACCAAGAAGTAATATTTTCCTAAACTAATATTTGGCATTAAATTTTGAGCTGAATTTTCAATGTACTCATAGATTAAAATTTTACCACAATTGTGCACGTTTTACATACAACAAGACAAAAGAGAATGACGAGCTCAATAATTATTGTCGTCTTTGTCCTCTGTGCACGCCCTCTTTGTCAGACAAGCTATGGACAAGTATCAACACCATGTCGTAAAGTATCATCACTCTCCCTCTTCTGTAGGTATTACCATGGGATGTGTTCCAGTGGTCTGTCACTGGTTGTCCCTATCAACCGTCCGTTTGAACGCACTGCACGCTTCTCTATCATTTCCCATCCTTACACCGTAACGGTTCCGAAAAGCAATTCGAAGGAAACAGCAAAAAAGTTTTCCCATGCACTGAAGTTCACTGTGAAACTCTTTGAATTGCCTGTAACATGTTATCCTGCGGGCTATAATCTTTCTTATTTTTAAGCAGTTTTCTTCTGCCCTAATTTTTGTTCTGATTTCTTTCTCTTTTCTTTGTAGCCCTCACCTAGAGTGGCCTTTTGCCTTGTGATGGGCAACGTATATAAAAATAAAACAATAATATAAAAAAACGTGACACTCAAACGTGACACCAACAAAATTATCCAACTAAAATCAACCAGTGCTTCACAGCTAAAACTGACAGTGCACAGATCTACACAAACAGCATTATCCGTGTCCTGTTTCTATGGCGTTGTGTGACGAGTTGATGACGTCATGTTATATTTTGTCTAGGTGTTTTCGGTGTAATGGTCATGCAGTCATATCTTGCTGCATATGCGAGGCGTACAAGCAGCTGGAGTTCTACATCCTTCTCACTTCAAAATTGTAAGTGTAGACTTTGTTGTAATGACCTTTGTAATGGGTAGTTTGAAGGTCAAAGTAACAAAAGAATATTGAGCCAGGATTACAACAATGTGAGCCAGAACAAACAAAAAATGGTGTTTTTTTCACGATTATTATGCAAAACTAATATCAGATAAGATAACAATAATATTTTATTATATAAAGATTCATATAATTATGAAAAAGATAATAATGAATATTTTGTTTAAATAGTGACGTCAAAAGAGATGAGTTCTTACATCATCCTGAGAAGCGGTTGCCTAGGAAACTACTCACAAAAGGAATCGATGGGGTTACACTTTTTGAAGAAACCAAAAACTCGGTAAATATCATCATTGGGTTAAAAAATAATAAGCATAACTTTGTTTGTTGTCCTAATTACAGACACATTTTATATAAATGGTTTTGTTCTTGATCATGACACGTTGTGCATTCATCTTAGGCTAAATTTGGTAAAGGTGAAGACATCCATTTTTAACGCCTTGTCATGTTTTTATACCAATAGGTGGCGCCCTTGAGTAACTTTCCAGTCACCGAGGTGAACAGCCAATCAGAGAAATTTGCTTCCAAGCACGCCAAGGTGAAAACAGAACGCCTCGTACAACAGGTACAACAAAATAATAAAACCCGTACATTAATTTTCTACCTTAAAGAAAATCAGACTCTGAAGTTTTTATCCGTAGAGCTATCTGCACTTTCTGCCTGCCAGACGAGATTGTAAACATGTAATGTCACGGGGTGCGTTGTCAATAGTTATTAATATTAACGGACTTGTGTAAAATGGGTACGTACTTTTAGGCAAGGTCAAAACTAAATTAAAGCTGGAAGGTTTAATTTAGAACGAGATTTTCTTTTAGTAATTTAGTTCAGTTTTAAATTACAGAGGCATACGGTGGTCGGGATCCCAATCGCAGAGGTCCAATACACGTGGAGGGCCAAGGAGGGAAGATACTGGATATATGGTCAGCAACGCAAGGTGTTTGCACCAGACTACCCACAGCAGTGCTGTTGTAAATACAAATGCTCCATAATGTGAGTCATCAAGATGAGACGATCATGTGACCATGACATCATCAAGTGACCATAACATCAACACATTATGATACTATCGAGGGAGCCGTACAGTATGATTGAGGCTAAAAGCCAGGCACTTTGCGTACAACGCCACAACCTGACGTCACAACGTCACAACGTCACAGTAGCACAACGTTGCAAACTGTAGTAAACTGCGCCTAGATACTAACTCATTCACCCAGCATGTACAACTTGACAAACACACCATTTGAATTTATATATTTTGGGCTAAGTTTGCACAAACAGCAGACACTTAGACTTCTTGCATGATGACCGACATGTCCGTAAAAGCAATTGTATTTTTACCAAAGAAAATTAGACGGTAAATTTCTGTGACGAATAGTTTTTCTTTAGAGATAATACTCAGATATTTTGTCATTTGCATGAAAAAAAAGACTACCGATAACAAAATAAGATTAACAAATATTTTCCAGTCAGGATTTTAAACTAGAATTTAAACAATCATCTTGTAAATAATTATGAGTAAATAGTAAAGATGAGTTTTGTGGATGCGGCTTTCCGTTCTTTTTTCCCCTGGGAAATGTCCTAAAATTGTTCTGTGGAGTAACTATAAGCGTCAATGTGCTTTTTAAACCAGTTATTTTACATCATTTTTGTTTTGCAATAATCGCAAGAGTTGGCCTTTATTTAAGACATTTGTTCATGAGAGGTTTGTTGAACAGATTTTATGGTCAACAAAACTCACTGTTTCCAAACAATTAATAACAAAATGTTGGGCCGTTTTATAGACTAGTACGATGGCACATGAAACAATCAGGGCGCCATTAGGAATTCGTGGTGTCCAATGGAAAGGTTAGAGACAGATGCTCCTTCGCTCATGGTTTCTGATAACATCTTAGTGTTATTTTGAGAAGTAAGATCCACAGGCTTCGATACAAAACATAATCCCGAGGGGGCACTTACAAATTTCAAGGTGGATTCCATACACGTAAAAGAAACCAAGTAAAAAAAACCTTACAAAAGCAGCAAAGCGTTGTCGATTAGCTCCCCCTGAACTCAAAGCGGCAACCGGGGGCACTTTCCCCTGCTTTCCCCCTCCCTGACCCCCACCCCGCCATCCAGGAGATACACCTTTGACACTTCTGGGTCTATAACAACATCGTACGTGCTTCGAATACAATTTCCTTAAAGCAATTATTTAGATAGATGTTTTGCCTGCGGGTGACCAAACCTTGTAGCGCACTTAGTGTGTATCGGTTGGTCCTGCTGGATTTACATTAAAATGTCAAGGTTCTTAGCATAACTTCTGAATAGACAAACGTAATGCCTGTCGTTTTTTACAGTTAGGGGGTAATATTTGTCGTGTTATTTAGAGGCTATATCCACTTGCTGCAGGATTGAAACGGAAGGCCACTGTCACTTAAAGGTACAATACAGGATTGGTATTCATTCATCCTAATTTGTTTTTATTGGTATAAGTCTGAAAGCTCACTGATTATGAAGTTCATACCAGTAGCAATCTTCCACAGAAACGCTTCTGTCTGAAAGACTGTCAGAGTCAAGAAAATCGATTTTAAAACACCCGATTTTAATTTCGAATGTAACAATGTGAGTGTTATTTCGACACAACAACCCCGTGTCCAATTACTTTATTATTGTTACAATTTACAAAAGGTTGGCGAATCGTCAACATAGTGAGTGACCCAAATGGCCACCGGTAAAGCATTGACCATTATGAACAAAGTAGGAGTCGTGATGACCCCGGCACGCACGGCTCTGGAGGACAGACCCCGAGTCGAGTGTGTGCCCAATGGGTTTTATACGGCAAAAAGTATTCAATTACGTAATACAACATTCCAACTCAAGCTATGGGAGATTAGGGGCACAATCACCAATAAACAAAAGTTAATTCATACTATCAAAACAATCCTTGTGCATGAGACAATTACGTTCATATTTCTTTAAGATATTAAGATATTGTATAAATAAAATTGTAATAAAAAAAAACAAGATTTTTAGTTTTACAGCTTTCTTTTTAGTTTTTACAAACTTTACATCAGTTCAATTTGTCCTGATGAGAAATGTTATGAGAAATTTTACTTTCTTATCCCTGTCATGTTCGAGATTAACTATCACCCCAGCACAAAGTTCTTATTTCTATTTGCCAGATCGAAATAAGCGCAAAGAATGACAATTTCACCCTTGTTTACGAAAATAGTTGTACCTTATTCCATGCGAGTTCCTGGCAGGAAAGATACATCCACATGGTATTGTGAGAGTGAGACAGTTGCATTTTCTTTATATACAAACCAAACCAGCCTATGTGGCTGATTTAATGTCACAGGTTACATAGTCTAAATGAACGTATACTAAAAAAAAATCATTGTCGAAATATAAACTGCAACCCCACCCACCCCACCCCACCCAACCTCACCCCAACCCCTTCCCATTAAGAATCAAGAATCATTAGTAAATCGCAACATTTGTAATTTATAGAAAATAATTATGCACTCTGGGTTTATAGATGCAGCCAACTTATGTTTGATAGACATATAACAGTCTAACAACACGAAAGTCTATTATAGGGCTACATTTTATTATTATTATTATTTTATTATAATTAAACTGTGATTACAAATTAACATCCAGATTTGTAGGGCATATAGCTCGATGATTAACATCCTTTGCGCCGAGTAAACGTAACGTAAACGTAATTGATATATTACCCATGCAAATGCAAACTGACATACATGGTAGTTATGTTATTAAGTTAAAAATTATGCATTTTTGTAGCGAGGTAATTTGCATAATTTGGTATCCTTGACCACACAGACTAGTGACACAAAGTATTGCCGGACAATAAATAGCAATGTTAACGAGTATAAATAGCTATCTGCAATTTATTATAAACTCCATGCGTTCAGGAGGAAAAATATCAGTCGGGAAGATTGAGAGAGGGCAAAATTGTTTACTCAAAAAATAAACATCGCATCGGGTGAAGTTGATGTCATTGCATTAGCATTTTGACGGGATGCCTACATCGCAGTCACAACCGTGGAAGGGTAATCTGGTGATGTAGATTGAAGAGTGACAGCGCGGGATAGGTTGAGTTGTCCTTTGAGCATCAGTTCGACATGAAGCAGCGTTTCGTTTATGAGGGGTAACCGAAGATTGCTGCTTTTATCCCCGGGAGAGTACAACGACGCGACGGTCTGCTCCGAGAAGATGGATTCTCTACGGAAGGAGTTTCGACGACAGAATCTCGGCTTTAGTGGAGTGTCTGCCTCATTGTTCACGTCACCGCGGGTTTGTATAATGTTTTATACTGATGTTATTATTGCATCTGAGGTGAGAGAACAATCATGTTGGTAAGTGATGACATTTTGGAGCCGGAAGTGCAATGTAAACGAATGGTATAACCATTTGTTACACTGCAATTCCGGCTCCAAAACGTCACCACTTACCAACAAGAGGGTTAGTGAAGGGCAAAACCGTTTCGGTTTTGTTTTTGGTTGTGTTTGTGTTTGTGTTTGTGTTTTCGTTTCTTTTCTTTTTTTTTTTTTTTTTTTTTTTTTTTGGTATTGTATTGTAGTGTATTGATATTTTGTTTGTTATTTACAATTCTGCTTTCGACTTGGAAATCTCTAAATAGACTTGCTAAATCTCCTTGTATTCCATCCCGGCCAGGTCGTTTACATCTTCTAACGAACTTCTTTTTTTCAAAATCGAAGGCAAGTTCTGTTTCCATACAGTGACGGGCTTTTTCATTTGCTGCACTTCAAACCGTTTAATTCTTTATCCATTCATATTCGTTGTTGTACTTAAGACATAAACATGTCGCAGATTGACTGACGAAGTGTTTTGCCCGCACGCATTCTTTTAAAAGAAATTGATAATCAAATAAGTTTTATATCTCAATATGAAAAATGAGCAAGACGTCGGAAATTCTTGCTGCCGTGTAACAAAGGATAGCAATGAATTGATGAGAATAATAGCAATAGCATTTATATTGCGCCGTCTTGTCTAGGTAACATATTCCTAGCGCAGAAAGGATTAGCAAAACAACTAACACATTTATTATACATTGTGGATAGCAAAGTTAGTTACTTATTTTTGAACATTTCGACCGAAATAGTCTTAGGCCCATGTCAATTTTATTTTTCCCTTTTTTTCTTCCCGATGAAATTGAGTTTGAAATCTTCTTTAATTTTTTACAGCCATTAAATTCGCTGGTCCTGAATGTTTACATTCTTTGAATCAAGATAAGGTACAATCTGTGTGATGTTTACGTAATTGTTGCCCCCTGGTAAGCTTATGCTGCCTGGATGGAGATCAGATAAGTTGTAATGTTCCCAGGGCTCAGGCTTTCATGTTTTACACCGGAAAGTTTAGGCCTACCTTTGTAAAATTTAAAACGAATAGAAGTAATTTTGAGCGTTTTTGACAACAAAAACACCCTTTGCTCGAGCTTTGGCTACGGATTAATGTTCTAACATGCCAACAGTTAAGAAGTCGCAATACTTACGTGGCTTACGTTGCTTAAGCTATGAGGCAAGTCGTTGTTTTGGAAAACACCCTATTATTATTTGTTTAAAATTGTGAATCTATTGCCTTTGCAGTGTGGTGGTATCCGTTGGCACACGATGTATATTGCGTATCGTGCGGTGCTTGCAGTGTACCAGCTATCGTGGAATATTGCCATACCAATCATATGGGGGCATCCTGACTTCTATCGGCACCAAGTAGATAGCAAATCCAAATGGATCATCTACCTGTCTAACTGGACTTTCTGCATCTTGACGTTGTATCTTGTGTCGGCGGCCGGCTCATGTTTACTTTACAAGCGGCTACCGCAAATACATGGTAAGGCAGCGCCGGGGTTTTTATTTTTTATAAATCAAGCCTATCTAATCGAATCAAACTAATAGACTTTTATACAAATGTCTTCATTTGATTAGGGCGCCCTCAGCGAAAGGTCAAAAAAGGTAGAGTGGTTCCCAGCCTGCCCATAGAGTTATATAAGAACCCCTGCCTTAATACGCAAGAATAAAGACTGGCACTGGTCTTACAAACCTAATGGTTTTATTGGCACACAGTGACGCGTAATTACCAGACTTTTAACGCGTGTGTTTACACACACACAGTACCCACTATGGCACGCGAGATCAAAGGTTCATCTGGCAGGCACCTGCAAGGTGTATTAAAAGGGCCTGTATCTGGCGCCCTTCACAAGCCTCGATGTGTGACGTCAGAAGTTCGGGCTTGAAAAGAAGGTTGTTCATTGCCTTTTGTTTCTGCCTTTTGGCTGCTGTAATTTGATTGTTTTTTTTATAATAAATCAACGATATGATAAAAAAAAAATATTGTCCCGTTTTGTGCGCTGGGCGTATACTGTTGTTCACTGTTTTATAATCGTTGTACCTCTAAGATGGCGGCGTGATGACGTCAATGCATGAGACCTATTGATCCCCCTAATGGATATCAATAATGAGATCCATGGGGACGTTGCTAAACACAAGTCCAAATAATTGGGTAACAAAGAGAAGTCTTCTTCTTCTTCTTTTGATTTGTTTTTCATATGTCCGGGCAAAAGAGAAGTCTGTTTACACCACAGACAAACGTGTGTTAATATTGTACAAAACACTGTATCCACTCGCGAGAAATTGAAAACACACAAAAAAATGTACAAAATAAAATGTTATTTTTGTTGTCCTCATTTTTCAGTAAATGACACACAGCTCGCTCCAGACGACACACCACAAGACGGACTATCTGAAGATGACATCCCGTTGCCATGGTATTTCAAAGTAACATGGCTTCTTCAAAACATAGCATACAGTGCCTGCTTGTTCGTCACCGTCGGCTATTGGTTCATTGAGTTCAAGCCAGGCTCGACAATCGTTCAGATATTCACACTTCACGTCCACGGAGTGAATGTCATTTTGGTCCTGGCGGACTTGATGATCGTAGCAAACCCAATCCGCCTCCTCCACGTTGTCTACGTTTACTTATACTTTCTCGTCTACCAGATTTTTGCTCTGATCTATTACACATCTGGGGGAACCAACCCCTATGGACAAACGCACCTTTACAAGGGTGTTATCGACTGGGAGAACTCGCCTACGTTATCGCTGATTGTGTTATTGGCCGGTACCGTATTATTAGCTGCGTGTTTCCATGGTATCTTTTTCGGACTGGCAAAAATCCGGAGTGCGATTACCAATGGTGGGAGAGCACGGTCATTCTTCTGTTGTAAATGAGAAAATCGGGGGGAGGGGAAATATCGAGCTGAAAGTGGGCGTGGTCAAAAGACCAAGTTAATTGTAAAATCAGCTTTTTAAAGGAGCCAAGAAGCCTGAACTTTTTTCAGGCACACTTTGTACATATGGCTCAATGGTAGACAAGTATTAAAATTTAACATTTTTACAGAGATTGCACCTGAAATATATTCGTAAACGTTTGCTTTGAAGAAAGGTGGGGAAATCTCAAAACTATTTCAGCTTTATTTTTACAATTCTTACAATTAGGGTAGGGAATAAATAGTCAAGCTTCTCATAGATCATTGTACAGTAGTGTCTTGCTTGCAAGGAAATTGTCAAATGTTACTAATTTTTTGTAAATAAGGTAGAATGGAATTTACAAAATACTTCTATGAAGTAGTTTTATTACCTCTGCATGCTGACATGGGGACAAATCTAATGTCATTTGAAATTACCAAAACAAAGGTACACTATTATATTTATTATGGTTGTCAATATTTCTTGAGACTAAACAACATCGCATGACCATCGAGTTAAAAGGTGCGTACAACATTCTTCATAAAAGTGAAAGTTAAAATGTTCACGGATTTTCACAGATCAGTATATGGGGAAACTTCCCTTAAAAATTTTTTCCTTGAAATGCTATAGTTTTGGAGAAATGAGTAGAACAATTAGTTCTGATCTTACTCACGATTCTAAAACTCGGTGTTTAAAAAAATTGAAAACGTGTAAGGTTTTTTTTTTCTTCTCTATTTTCTCGTAACTCAGATGACAGATTGAACTAAACCTTCACATGTTTGTCATTACACGTATAACGTTGGGTCACATAAAGTGTGAATACTGGTCGTGGACAATTACTAATGTAGTCCATGCGCTTTAATGTCTGTAACGTGAAATTCCGTTCCCAAGGAATAACCGAGTCGTCCCCACGATATAAGATTGTGGAAAAGAAAATGATAGATCGTGGCCATGGAGACGAGGTAATTAAGACCACGCAAAATTTATTTTAAAAACGCGAGCTTTGAAATGTCACTTTCCTCACCCTGCATGACTAAACTGCGTTTGATTGAAAAAATAATAATAAATAAATAAATAAAAACAAATAATAATAACTATAAACGGTGGAAATAATAAAATATATAAAATAAATTTACTACTCCGACGTTTACTTTACAAAAGAAATATATTTGTCTCCAATTTGCCTGTAAACGTTTCCTCTTGTGCCAAGCCTCTTTGATTGTTATCATAAACGCCAAGAGAAGCGCGCCACCACGCATCAGTGCCCCGCAACCTCGTTGCCCCGGGCTGCTTATTGTTGACACTGCCATGGTGACAGGATTGAATGGGCTCTCTCGCCGAACAACCTGGAGTGTTTGCAGAGGTTGGGAACCCACAGGTACTGACCTAACACTGGCCACCCAAGACCAAAGAGAATAAATAAAACACCCCACCATGACCCATAAATTTCCCCATCCAAATCCATTAATATTACAGATCCTTCCTCCATCGGATAAGTTCCACAAACTGGTAATATCTTTATAGTATGGTCCATGTATAGTTCACCACAAAAAAAAATCCCAAACACGAAAATTTCATACTGTCTAAAATAGTTATTCAATACTTTGGCGAGCGCTTCTGACTATTCATGTTCTTTTGTGTTGTGCTTTTCAATCGATTCACCCAAAGAATATCCTCTGGCTGCCTATAATAAAAGGACTAGTCATAGCAAGAGGCATTATACCGGGCCTACCCAGACAATAATCCCCCCAAAGAAGGCTTTGTGAATTACCAGGAGAAGTACTTGGGGTCCATAATTGAAGTAAAACTGAAAGTAAACAGGAATCCGCCTCGATACATGTAGGATTTATCCCGAGTGCTCTCCACGCGGTTTTCGGTTTTCATCAACACTTGATGGTCTAATCGAGTATTGGTCAAGAGGAATTTGAGGAGTTCAGCTACGGAGCAAACATTAGTACCATCCACGCCAGACCAACCCGTGTTCAACCTGTCTCTCTAACCTGTCAAGCTCGAACCATCCCGGTTTTTCAAGGATTATCGGAGTATTTGATAATGTTGAATATCAGCTTGCGATAAGCCATCGTAAACGTTACTGAAGAGTGAGTAAAACTTATAATATTATTTTGTCCGTAACATTTTTGTGATTCACATATTTTTACTCGTCAACGGAAAAGACATGTACAAAACCATCATAGAACATTATTTACAAAAAAGGGTAAATCCGGGTTTAATGGAAATGAAGCAAGGAAGAACTCCATAACACAGTGAAGCTGAATAATACAGTAAAAGTAGATTATTATAAATAACCTTAATATAAAAGGAGAATTACAAGAACACAAAAATATAACAAAATGCATGTCGAGTTGCAGCAGCCCAGAGGAACCCAATGATGTGCACAAGGATCTCAGTTCCAAGAAGGGGGAGCTGGTTTTTGAACAGCCCAAAACATAAACTTCACATTAAAAAAAATGAAACAAATATTTAATGACAGTTCTAACCATTTTCACATGGCGATCAGATTAATTCAGTTTTAAAGAGATGTTGGTGGTTCAGTCAATGTTAGTTTCCAGTAAGCCGGAGGAAAGGATTCGAAGGAAAGCGCAAACGATCAAATAAATGATCGAAACTAAAATTAAGTCATTGAATACTGTTGACCAAAGTTAATCAATTAAATGATTTTATCCAAAGCAGATGATCTCAGACTCCAAAACAGTCCAAAATTAATTTATCGCATAATTCATTGAAATATTTTACAATTATTAAGGTACGCTTTTACGAAGGTCTTCTTTGTAAATAATTATCCAATAATAACCAATGTTATTTGAAATAACTATTTAATTCTCTTTAAGGAAAGTTTTTTTTCTCTAAAGAGTCAAATAACAAAGAGACATATTATTTACAAAAATGACAAATTTGTATTTGTGCGTGTGTTTGGGGCCAAGAAAATGGTTCGCTACGACGTCGTAATATGTATGGATTGCAGACGGTTTATGGTAAAACTTATAGAGTGAACAGTCACTGAGTCACCAATAAATAAAATAACAAGTTCAATCTGAAATCTTGGATATTATGAAAGTTATGAGTGCAATCCTCCAGGGAACATTGTTTCCGTCAGAAGTACTATCAAAGTTGAGAAAACAACATTTTTTTTTTTAAAAACTTCTAATATTATTTTGCTGCCTTGTTTCGATATTGCAATAATCAAAGCTAAAATAATTATAAATCAACGTGGTCAAAAAAACCGACAAGACATAAATTGCTTTTCGTTGTCATAACTTTAAAAAGAGGGGCTCTCAGGTAGCACTCAGTTTTGTGATGCATTTATTTTCCAATTCTCTTTATCCTGACTGCCAGATTTAGTGACAACCGAATTTGCTGATATTTCTAGGTTGGTTCAGTTGGATGGCATATGATTTTTTTTTAACATTGATTCACGCAGAGGCATAATAAACGCCTATGGTTTTTTTTTATGACGTTGGAAACATGGTGGGAATCGAAGCAAGCCGTTTCGTACCCTGGACATTTTCTACGAATTTACCCTTCCGAAACCATTCATGTAACGCACCTTATTTAAACAGTATCTTATTTAATTGGATTCACTTTTGATTAATGATAATCGACAAAACCGTCACAGATTGACTGCATAATTTGCAATCTGTCTGAACAAACCTTCTATAATCCCTAATTACTGAAGTCAACTAACCTTGTATTTCGTCAAAGTTAATAACTACACAACATAATAATGTTCTGTCCCAATAACCAGTCACTCGAAATTGACATGGGTGACATTTTTGTTCAATATGAACAGCATCATCGTGAGTTCATATGTAATTAAAGTTTACATAGTTTATTATGGACACAATAAAAAATGAAAGTAGATGACACAGCTGGGGGCCAGTAATGTAATCAAGGGGCGGGGCGGGGGGTAGAGCCAACAGCTCAAAATTGCTTTGAAAGTGGCAAGTTCAACAGACAAGACAAAAGATAAATATTTATAATGATTACATGTACCTCAGATGGGCAACAAAAGAGCTAACGTGGTTGCCATAAAAAATGGATCTGGAAGGGAATATCATCCCCGTGCAGCTTGGAATGGCGTGCAATCATATTTAACGGCAAGAAGTGACATGCATGTCCCTTGGTGAAAACAGTGACGATTTCAGTCGAAACCAGTTTTAAATGTCAAGTTATACCCCCAGATTAACTTATATAAAACATAGTAAAGATTTGGGATACAAAATGTAAGCACTGAGATGCCAATTAAAAGATATGACATTCAAAATCCACTCTAACTTATTGCTCCCGCAGTTCTTGTTGTGCATGTAGTGTTGGTTGTTGTTTCATTCCTTGGTATTTCCTATATATGCTGTTGCCGACATTAGCTGTGTTAAGAAAATTTTTAGGATGGCATTCATGTTGCCCCTATTGTTGATTTTATAGTATTATGTTTGGTACTTTGCTCCATTGTATTTTACACCTATTGTGCCGAAAACATTGTTTTCTTTTTGTCAATTATATTTCCCCAACTGTCGTTTTCTCTGCGCCTTAACATCCAATTAAGGTGGATTAGACGCATCAGAAATAATTGGCGTTATCACTGTAATCGGCTTATTTATTTATTGCTGTTATTTTTTATTATATATGTTTTTTATTTTTCCATTTTTATCGCTTTTGATTTTGTACTTTTATAATGCGTGGTTTCCCCTGTCGAACAACAGTGATCGTTTTGGTGCTGAGTTAAGAGGTAATAGAGGACTTTAATGGACGCTAGGTGGCAGCAGACTTATCATGCAGATCCATTGTTTTAGAAAGTGTGCGCATGTTCAGAACCTTGTCTGTTGCCACCTATAGCGTTGCAAACGTCTTCCACTATGTAAGTTGCAATGCATATTTCGCCACGGATTTTGGCGATTTGAATAGCACGGTTTATAACTGTTCACTTTGAAGCTTTCGGTTCGTTAGCTACACATCGATTGCTCTCTCCTCACGGTGGATTTACCAACAAAGATTACCAAAGAAGCAGAATGTCTCTAATCTTCTTTTGAGATTCTTCCATTAAGTAATCCGCATGGGTGTCTGGACTAAACGACGTGTGATTCTTTGAGCGCAAATTTAGATATCGACGTTTTTCCGGGCATTGCTGTTTTTACCGCTCTTTTGACAGGAACTTACAATAAACTGACTAGTTATATGCAGACTGCAATGCTGCTTGTCCCTCGTAGCAAAATACGGGTGAAGTTCAGAAAATGTTTACCAACATAGCGAAATTGTGGTGTAAAGAAGTAAAACGCACATTTGCTTTAAATGAAACAAACTTTGTCGATGTGCAGGGTTACTATTACTTTAAGTTGAAAAGAGACTAGCACTGTAAACACGTAGGCCCGATAAATATACCCGTGTAGAGACGATAAAGAAATGTTCAGTTTAAGATGTGGGATGGAAACCCCTAAAATAAGGAAAATCCACACAGTCAGGTGTTAATGTTGGAAACCAAACCCTCATGCGAGACTCCGTCCGAAGAGGGCTTCGAACTGGGGTCCACAGAGGTGAAAGGCAAGGCAAGACACCACTAAGCCATCCCAACCCTAGATGTAAAAAGAAAATGTTACACGTTTTTAGTTTGGTTCACTTGCTACTTCCTCATCTATTTTGCGCCTTAATCCATTACTTCTCAACAGTTGTAATCCGTTATCCTAATTCCCTGTGGCCCTATGACGGTGCAATTACTTTAAAAAAGTAAATCACCTAAGTGTGGTCTTTTGAGAGAGCCAATTTGTTTCCCTCAATCGAACTGTTTCATTTTTGGAGTTTCAATAATTAATCTGTAACCCTCTTCAGTCCTTCGCCGTTATTATTCGGCTTGAGTAGACCCAACCTTGAGTGGTTTCTTGTGACCATAGCTTTAGGTATTTTTTTTCCCGAACCCCCGTCGGCGACAAGCTCAAATCGAACTCTAACAAAGAGCATTTTTTAATCTATAGAATTTGAAGAGAGACTTTTTTAGCGTGTGATCGAAAATGCACCCTTTTGTTGAATGGTATTTAGTAATACCTCTTCAAGGGATAGGTGGTCAGATGGGGTGGGGAATGAGGAGAAGAAATCGACGGCTTGAAAAAAGGTTGTTTCACTGACGCAACACAAATCAATGGAAAGGGTCTGCTAGTGTTTCCCCTCCATAGGACACCCATGTAGCATTGGTTTGAAGATTGACCTGCTGGCTTTTTGCCAACTTACTTACCGATCGATCCCAACAACTTGAGCCGCTATTTAGTTCCACTGATTCGTTTTGCAAATGAAAAAAATTAATGTCCATCTTCTAGTTTGCAACAAACATACCAAACAAACAACATGTGCAAATGTCACCAAACACGCAATTAGCATTTTTGTTTTTATTTACTTATTTATTTTATTTATTATATATTAAAGAGTGTCTTCAAAAGTTCAAATGCGCCAGTTCTTTCGGTCCTTTTTCAGTTCTTACCAGTAGTACGCACGCTCAGAACTACTGTGAGCCATTAATTCCACTTATTTACTTGTCATGATTTGTGGTCAAGAACACAACTGAAACAATTTCCCAATAAACAGGTGGTACCTTCATTGTGGTCAAGTCAAGAAACTGACCCCATATTTCCCAGTAATGTCCAAGTAGACCAATTACCCCAAATATTTTAATGACCACTCTTGCCGTATCTTTCCAAATGTCGCAATAGTAAATGTCCATAGCCACCCTAGACAATGACCCCACTGATTTAAAATGATTCATTAATACTTTATACATGTAGGTTTCACAACATATATTCTAACAACCCTGTAGTTTTAGTCAGTCTCCCTTTCTTCTCTCCTCTGAGTACCACCATTGAGTTACCTTTTTTGTCAAGCCAACGAGTAAACCTCTCTTAAGCCCAAAGAAGCCTCACTGTGTCTTTTCTACAAGTCTCTTCTCTATCGTCTATTACCTCGTCCATTGCTACCCACAAATACAAATACTCTTGGGTTACACTACAGACGCAGAATTGAGCATGTGCGCGCACGCTCAGAACTCTCAAAAAGGCCGGTTGTGTCTGCTGCCGGCAACGTCTCAAAAGTCTCCCATTGAACCTACCAAATGGCAAAGTTTGTAAAAAAAAAAAAAAAAAAAAAAAAAAAAAAAAAAAAAAAACCCGTGTACACTGACTGTTTCGTAATTATAAGATCCCCGTGATATCTCGCCACAACTTCAATCCTCTCTACCCCAGAGGACGGAACTCTAATCAACATCGTACCCAAACACCGACATAAAGGATAATAATAGTTTTCTCCATCAATGTCTAATTATAAAACTACGTCATAGCCATTAGCACCTGTACCGGTGACAACTCAATTAATTATTGCAACGCAGTCAGAACAAAAGCTCGATTCAATTAAGCACTAAATTGATTGTGTTTTACAATGTCTGCCTTGGTTAGACTAATGCATCGTCTGTACCTCGGCCCAACTGCGTACACCTGCCTAACTCAGAATATTGCTCAACGAATGTTTTTGCTATTAACTATAACTGAATATGGGACCAGCTATACGTTATTTACATCACGTGTTACTTTGACTGGTAACCGTCGTTCTTGATAAGCATGGTTGTGCTTTGCTACGCTTAGACAGCTCAGTGAAATCGGCCCAAATGTCGGGTAAGATAACATAAAGACCTTGATGTTTTATGCAATTACCGGTTGAAATCACACCGTAGTAACTACAGTCCATTACCCTAACAACTATTGTGTATGCCAAGATAGCTTCGGCTAAAAGCAATGGTCACCCGAGAGTGACCACTACACTTAAACGTCTCCAGCATCGAAGGAAGACCTCCTCTCGACCTCCCACCCCACAAGAATCGAATCCAACGGTCAGCGAAGTCGTTTTGGTTGGAGGTACAGTCGAATTCTAAAGTTCAGTGTGTCCTCTCGGCTAGGTATATCATCACGGGGTAAGTCGACTTGTATCGATCAATAAGTCGACTTAGTGATATAAATATCATCATGTTTTTTATCTCAATAATGACTCTGATGAATTTCAGGGATTTGAGAAAGTACTCACTACAGTTCAATCCATCCGTTTGTAAAACGCGATTGACATTGAGCTAAAGAAAAGATCACTGCTCTTGAACGGTGGATGGGCAAGGCGGGGAGTTTGAGACCTAGTGTCACAGGGGAACTTGTCCCCCTGTGATTCTGTCCCCCATACGGTGAATAGAATTTGCGTCCGATGGTGTCCTCTATTTTCCCGAGGCAAAGCCGATGAAAAATAGAAGGGTCCTATCCGGAAAGCGTTGAGGAGTCGTAGTTTTAACCATAGCCCGAGTGAAAACAGTCATAATTACTATTTGTTTTATTACACCCCATTCGATACACTAACATAGACGTCTAGGTGTAAAGAAGGTGTCATTGCTACATGGATAGTACACTGGTTACTAAGGGTTTAGTGCATTGGTTGCTAAGGGTTTAGTGCATTGGTTGTTATGAGTATGGTGCACTGGTTGCCATGGATGTAGTGTACTTGGTTGTCATGGGTGTAGTACATTGGTTGCTATGGGTATAGAGTGCGTTGGGCATTTTTCTAGTAAAAATAGGACATATCATGTGACGCGCTCTAACCAATCACAAAGCAGAATCTACGTGTGGGTGTCATAAAATCCCTTATGACACTGGCACACGCGTTCCCTGTTTTTGTATTTATTTATTTAGTTATTTATTTATTTATTTATTTTTTACCACCGTAATACTGAACATTGAAACGTGCTAATTACAATCAGCTTGAAATCAATGGAAGAGTAATCTCACAACATACTCTCATTTTGAATTGATACAAGTTTACATACTCCATTTTCTCTACACTTAGATTTTACCGCCTGACCGTCAGAAGAGACCAGTCAACATGTCCAGGACAAATAGCGTCTGTCCCTTAATAGAAGACGATGCCAGCAGCAAGAAGTCCACTCACACTCCTTCCAGCGCCTACGAGATGACCACGCCCAACGGGAGGTCATCTGTCAATACGACCGAAGATATCGTCATAAGGAGAACGAAGAGCGCCCCGACGGATTCCGCACATGACTTAGTCAACATTGAAAAAGGAAGCAAGGGGACAGACGACAATGACGATGCCATTCGGTTGACATTCTACGAGGCGATGTCACCGCTGTTTAACTTCATGCAAATCATGGGTCTGTGGCATGCAGAGATAATCAACCCTCCGAAAGTGAGAACAAAAACTCGTAAATTCTTCAACTATCGCAACTACTCCATCCTCGTTCTCGTATTCCTATGGACGAACTTCATTCGTTTTGTGCCCGCTTTCTTCATTGGATCCGAGCTCGATCCAGATCGTCTGTACTTCAAGATCATTTACCTAACGGTCCTTCTTCAGAGCGCCCTCAACGCCAGTGTATTTTTCTGGGCTGCGTCAACGAAGACGATGCTTCGCGACTACTTCGTGCACTTTGAGAAGACAATCCAGATGGACAGCGAGAATAGACTTGACCTAGTCTGGCTCCGGAAACGATGTAAGATATTCACAGGAATCGCGATCACTTACATCATCTTCCACTTCTTGAATCAGACTGTTGGCGTTTTCGGCCCGATCGAATCCGTTAGGAATTCAACCAACATCTTCGTCGCTCCATTCTACCCTCATCCAGCCCTCCATGCTCTCTGTGTCTTCCTCAACATCTTCGACTTTGCCGCTTGGATCTTCCCACTCCTCTATTTTCTCCTGACGTGCCTCATCATGTCCAGACTCTTCAGCTCCTTCGACAATCGTTTCGGCGACGAAATCGAAAAGGCAGCAGCCAGCAAGATCTTCCCGCCTGGTTTTGAGAAGCTTCGCCAGCAGCACCAGGCGCTGTGCGATTCGGTCGAGATTGGGAACAGTGGCGCGTTCATGTACATAAACCTGATCACGTACTTAACTATGGGTCCTCTGGCGTGCTTCATGTTGTACCAGTTGGTTTTTGCCTCGAACATTCAGGGCAATTTGTCAGCTTATTTAATGTACACCATCTGGCTGACGTCCATCTTCTTCAATATATGCGTTGTGTCCTGGTTTGCCGCCGTCATGAGCTCTAAGGTAAGGTATACAATATTATCCTAGCGCCAGTTTCATAAACGCAGTGAGCAGACGTTTCCTGCTTATACAGCGACACTCAGCACAGTTTCCTTTTCATAAATACGGCTTACCGTAAGCAAAACAAGATGCAAATAACTTGCGGACATTTATAAAAACCAAGATAGGACACTGTGTAGAAACATGAAACGCAAAATGGGTGCGCCCGCTGTTGTTCTGATAGCGCCCTCTTTTGAATAAAGTCCTCCAGCCCACGTTAATTTACCGTATGGTGGACACATTACCCGGAGGACAGAAAACCCTATGACACCGGCATGTTGAGAAGCAATGACAATTCATAAATAATGCAGCACAAAATGAGGTTTTAATAATTATATTTAACAACTCCGTCGTGTAAGTCACCAAGCCGAAGTTTCCTTTTCCACAAAGGCGTGACTAGAATTCTGTCCGGAGGCAAAGAGACCAAACGACACCCAGGCGCGTCATTTCTTGCCAGAAGTATGGTAACAGTCTCTCATTTAATTAAAGCCCATACTCACTTTTGGGAACACCGAAAAACAAAATGTTCACAGATTTGCACATAACTTACATGGTATAGAGACGATGATGGTAGAAAACTTCCTGTGAAATATTTTTGTCTGATGTGTTATCGTTTTCGAATAATTAGTGAAATAAGATCCACAAATGATTTTTCGTCTCATGAGACGAAAACTCCGGCCGTTAGAATGAATACAAAAACGCTGAATGACTTTGTATTGTTTTCTCGTAAAGGAAACAATGAAATGAGCTGAAACTTTCGTAGGCTGATTTTATTAAATAACTCTTGATGCTCATAAGGTATGGAAGTATTTCCAGACACTTTACCAATAGTGTATAATGGCTTTAAGACAAAATAACACCATTTGGTCTTGGCTTATTTACATATTAGTTTTCATCCGGATTTTTTGTAATTTTTGATTATGATTATTCCTTTTCCCCGTTCATTCAGGCTCACGATCCTAGAAGTAAATGCTACGGGGTAAATACAGAAAATAAAATCTCCAATGCACAGGTCATGCAGGTAAATGAATATTTAAATCAATAACATTATACAAAAAAACATAAGTTGTCCTTCACTGACAAATTGTTCTATTTTTTTTATGTACTCTTCAAAAAAAAGCGAAAAGTCGTGGTCTTTGGTTCGATTCCCGCCGAAGTGTCTGTAGATTTTCCCCCTTTTTACTCAACGACTGTGCTTGCTGACTTGTCAAAACCTTACTTTTAGTAATTCGTAGCTTTTCCCGGTCATTTTTGGCAACAAAGCAGCCTCTTTCACTTCGGCCTACATGCATTCTTTGTTAAAGCGATTTTGCCGTCATTTAAAGGCATTGCATACGTTTGGTAATGACTCTGAAAATTTTTGGCAATAAAAACTTACTTGGTAAGGAGTACGGCAGCTTTGGATAGTATAATGCATTTTGAGAAACGTTTCACTTCGAAGTACTGCAGTTACGGAAAAATATATCACTTTTTATCCCCCAAAAACTTGAATCTGAGAAGCGTTATGGCCGTAACGCTTCTCAGAATGTGTATTCCAATGACGGATACTTCTTCTGCGTGAACGCAACCGCTCCAGATTTTTGGCGATATCTCAAAAACGCTGCCACCTTTTGAAATGAAATTCACACAGGTTAGTTTTATGGTATATATCTACAATTATATAGCATCAAGGCAAACGTACGGTTCCAAAAACCAAAGGTATACTTTGCCTTTAATTTAACTTTGAGGCATGCAGCGAACTTTTTTATTTAGCAGAATATGCGCAATTACATATTTCTGCGAAAAAATACTGCGATTTTGAATGCCGTTCGAGTGGATTGGTAGGTTGAATGAATCTGTTTTAATTGCTTGACGCAAACAAACAATTGCTTACACATTTGGTGACATTGAGTGACTGTTTTGTTGAGGAGCTTTCAATTTCACTCGAAAAAAAATAACTCGACGTTTTAAACTAGCTGCTAATTTGCCCACCAAAAATGACCGGGAATACCTACATCATAATCGTCTCGTTTGGTCATTTTTTGAACAATATTTTATCAAATCAAAACAAAGTGCACCAGACTATCTTTGCTTTTAAAGGCGTTGACCGAATCGTTCATTAATTTAGGGCGTTTTGGGTACACGACGGTCATTTTTTTCTCAACACAATGCGTTGTTTATTATGCAAAATTAAATGATACTGTTCGAAACTTCTTTCACACCCCAAAACTCACAATTTTAAACAGATGATAACAATTATATATTTATAATTTTATCACTTACACTTAAGGATGAAATACATTTGTGTTTTTACTTGAATTGTAAACCATCGGTTCTTTTCAGAACCACCACAACTCATCAACAGAGAGTGTTATGTACATGGTATCTCCGTGTACCTCACTAGATTTCTACGTAAGAGTGAATATAATATTTTTATGAAATTAACTGGGGTCAGTCACAAGATGATTAAATTCAGCAGGTACTACCAAATATGGCCATAACTTTTTTCAATGGGCCAAAAAAGCCAAGATTCCATGTTAACCTCACCCCTTGTATACCCCACAAGCCTGTAGACTTTCATTGGCCAGATCCTAACCACTGCAGAGTAAGGAGTGTTGAAAGACAGCAGCCACCTGTCTCCCTGCAGTAATTGATTGACCCTTGTGCTAAGGGTCAGTGGCACAAGGCGGTATGCACTTTGTGAAAACTGATCGTAAATAACACAAGTCTAAGTCTTGACTGGCACTCCAATTCACCCACATGGTCATTTAGTGTAGCTTTGGGCTTGCATAGGGGGGTTTTTGACCTAAAAGACAGGGTGTTGATAACAAATCAGCTTGTGGATACACAGCGTAAAATTTTCATTGCGGATGACCCGAGGGTTTTAAAGATATTTTTTATATTGTTTTTCACTTTTAGATGAACATGATTCTCGCCAGGCTAAATGGAGAAGATGTTGGATTTACCATATTTGATTTAGTTACCCTAACTAAACCCTTCATTTTAACGGTAAGCAAACTGAAATTTAACTGCACAATATC
The DNA here is from genome assembly GCA_911728455.2 of Marthasterias glacialis. Lineage (NCBI taxonomy): Eukaryota > Metazoa > Echinodermata > Asteroidea > Forcipulatida > Asteriidae > Marthasterias > Marthasterias glacialis. The sequence continues at coordinate 11,803,485 of OU452239.1, read as the reverse complement.
TTTAAATTGAAACTTTGTTACTCAATCCTGAGGCACGTGTTGACGACCCGGAACAAAAATATGTTTGATCTTCGGTCATTGGTTAAACGTATTCGCGTGTTCTCGGTTCAACTGCGATGACGCAGCTGTTCTGACCAAACCGTACCTAAGTAATGTTGACTCGGTTATAGGCTTGATTTCAAGATATGGCGTGGTCTACAATTTAAAGAAAAATGTCAACGAAATTCTTTTAGAAATGAAAAACCTGAAGCATAAATCCAATATTAAATAGTGACTAATATTCGGACACTTGGTCACTGGAAAGTGAACAGGCCAAATCAAAATGGCGCCTCTAATGGACGCTGTCCAAATATTGCTAAGAACATGCGTGTTCATGGTTGCCACTGATAAAAGTAAAAAACGATGAAAATCGTGAAATCATTCGGACCAGAAAGGGTGTGGCTAATTAATATAACCCTTTTTTTTAAATGTAATTTATGGGGATCCTTAAACAATTAAAATGGTCATATTGATAACCAGTGTGTCTTCTGTTCCTACCCTTCTTTTTCTCAAAACAGATTGGTGGCTTGGTGTTGACGTATTACGCAATCATTTCTGAGTTCCAGGGATAAAGACCGCGGCACTGTTCTTACAAACGCAATGGTTAAGGCCGTACCCGTATTAGCATCTACGGCTACGGCTGTTGCTAAGGGTGTTGCTATGAACGTCCTATACTTCAACGCATGATGACGCAGCGATCCAGCCGTAGCCATAGCCGTAACGGCTTCATTGGACTGACATGTTATGCATGCAATAACTTATAATTACTACCAGATAGAGTGATACTACAAACAATGTGTATGGTGGGTGTGTACACGCTGTATATGCAAGGTCAAAGGTCTGGCATGCAAGGTCAAAGGTACATCTTGCTGGTAACTGACAGATTCTAAAGATCGGTATCTGCCGTTACTCAAGAGCCTCGAAGTGTGACGTCAGAGGTTCGGGCTACAGGTAACTCCGAGTTAGCCCAAACCTCTGACGTCACTCTTCGAAGATCGTGAAAAACGACGGAGATACCACAGCCTTAAGAATCTGGCAGTAACCTGCTAAGTACCTTTTGCCATTGCGTGCAATACACTACACTCGTGGCGTAGTACCACAATCAGTCTGGTACTTGTACGTCATTGCATGCACATGTCTATCCAGTGAAACCACTGGTTTTGTACGACCAGTGCCCGTTTTTATCACTAGAGCAGCCTGGTTGCAAACAGTTACTTTTAGTGCCTCCAAGATTGCCAGAAAAATGCCCCGTGTAATATGGTCTTGGATAAAGACGGGACCAGTCGAACTCCAAGTTCGCGATCGTCAATATCCGATTGGTGGCGCCCTGTATATATTCAGAACATTGTAACCCCAGCCAATATGGCTCACCAAGACGGTGTTTATTATTCGGTTTCCTTGGCACGACTGAGAATAGTTACAATGTATATTCCCCTGGACAGGATGCCAGTCCATGGCAGGTTTCTCCCAAGCTCTCGCCGGCACCCATGTTTACCTGGGTGCGGAGAAGCAATTGTGTTAACATGCCTTGCTCAAGGACCCGTGTCTCGCCTGACCGGGCCAGAATTCAAAACCAAGTTCTATTAATTACAGATTATGAGACCAGCGCACTAGACCACTCGGACACCCCAATCAGAACAATGCTTGCCAAGTAATCAGAGATGTATTTCAGGATAATGGTGGGGAAATTGTTCAGTCGGTATTTTTATTTGGTAAAAGTCCACCTCCTGTCGGAAATGTACGGACTATCCTTGGAAAGCTGTATAGTATAGAAGTAACCGATGTGGACTGGAAAGCTGCTGAATGGTATTTTTTGTTGTATTATTAAAGGTTTGTAAAATAATTAATAATTGTGTATAAAATAAAATTATTTGTGAATTTATATGCGATGGTATGTACATAAACTCTTGATAAGCTCTCATGAAGACCTACTTGCCCGTTCTTTGACCAGAGAGGGCGTAGTTCGTAAACTAATAAAAGGTCTATATATACGAATATTATTTATGTTTTCATTTATTTTATCCTTTTGACTTTGAACAATTATGTGCCATTGTTCATTTGCCAATTAGAGTGGTTAAAGGTTAGACCTCGATGCAACAAATTCCTCAGGATATTTCGAAGAGATATCACTACGATATACTTGTCGCTCACTTCTTGCTAAACAAATTAATAACTTTTGACTAGTCATTTTTTTTTCTTTTTTCTGTAAGCTGGATCGGTATGTGCATATTTCTATTATGTATTCATAAAATCAAGAAGAAGAAAAAAATCATTTTACTTCTAAATTTTGGGAAGTTTCCAATCACAAAGCCTAAAACAGGCCGGGCTCAAACGCGGGGAGGGGGATAAATGAAGATGAAATCAAGAAGTAGAAAGATGACCATTGATTCAGCGTTGTGTTCTGGAAATCTCTGTAATTCTTTTGAGGATTTTTTTTATTTTATTTTTTTTTTGGGGGGGGGGGTTACTTCTGTACAAGAGGGGAAGAATGTGTTAGAGAATGGGAACAAAATAGGGACCTTCCTCTGCCACATATTGGGCATGGTATTTACCACTGATTACTAGCCTTTGGGGACGGCTACAGTAAAAGGATATGAACGGGCAGAGAAACGTGTGATGCGGCCAAATGGGGTTAGGTGGAACAACCAGTGAGAGTATACTGGAGCACCAGTCTATTTATTTTTGATTTACTTCCATTGAGCTATTATGTACACTTTGTGCCTGCAGGAAGGCCAGGCTCTGTGGCTTTTTTGTAACCCGTGATGTCATTGGTAATAATTGTGATCTATAACATTAGTGTAATTACCACCAATAACGTGTCATTAGATCTTTGATTCTTAAGTTTGAACCTAGACAATTTAGAGTGAATAGCCTGAAGTAAATATATTAGAGCATGTTAACAAACGGCATATCACTTGCATTTTCGTGCCATTTTGTTTGTTTGTTTTCTTTATTTCATTTTGCAATCAAGAAAAAGGAAAGAATAAAACACGTCCTCCTGAAGTTTGACCAATAAGAATACAACACGTCCTCCTGAAGTTTGATCAATGAATTGTTGATACGCCAATGAAAGAAACAAAATGAAAACTGTTCGGAAATTCAAGACACCCTGATGCGCTCACGCTTTTGTACCGATACCCTCACGACCAGAAGGAGAAGACCTAGGATGACCTCAGCGGCGTAGCGACCGGGGTGTGTGACACCCGCCCCAATATTTTTCCCCAAGTCGGCATTTAGAGCCACAGTCGGCAAACTGAGCACCAAATTCACACCAGTAAGGGCTCAGGCTGAACACAAATCCATTCGGCAAGCCTAGAGATTTGCCAACTGGATTTGCCGACTGAAAGTTTTAGTTGAAACCTTGTCTTGTGAAAAGTCCAGCTTAAGAATTACCACATTGAATATTCTCGACAACGTGCGGGCCTCTACGTCCTGAAAACACTAAAAGCCGTAGAACGCCCTTGCATAATTTCCGTCCCTCAGATTTCATTAGGGGCATTAGTTTGCATGTCCAAAATCAAAAACGTTTGTTTTTGGCAACTTGACAACCTTTTTTAGCCCTGAAAAACTCAAACCTAAGAGCATCCGTGGAATTCACCCCTGGACCCCCCATAAGAATTGTTTCCCCTATAAACTCCAAGGGTAGGGAATTTGTCCCGAGTCCAAAAGTATTCAAAGTTCAAATATCAACATTATTTCTATTTTAGGCAATTTGACGGTCCTCCTTAGCCCTGAAACCACTCAAAACCATAAAGTCCGGGGTCTTCGCCCCCTGGACCCCACTAGAATTTGTGTCCATATAATTCCAACAGGGGATTTGCAAAAAACGGGTTTCAAAGCTTGCATTTCTAATAGGCTAATCACGAGTCGTCTAATGCTCGGCATCCGAGGGCCATTTTGAACCTTGGAATCACTGAAAAACCTCACGTAGGCAAGTCCCATGTCATTGCTTTTTTATTTTCATTTGGTAATGTCAGTCGGCAAATTTAGGCTTCAACCCCCCACTCCCACCCCCACCCCCTTTCTAGAGTTCAAGGGAATAGAAAGGCAGCGCAAAATCAAGGTGTAATTTTTGAAACATTTTGCGAACGAAATGTTTCCTGTTTTATTGAAACAAAGTAACGAACAGGAGAGGAAAATGAAGTTTTCAGACAGGATACACGTTTCGATTTTGCATGAAAATTCCCCGGGCATAAAATTAAAGATTCTCGGACAATCACGGGTATTTAAATATCATTGCCATGACTATGTACAGCCTGTGCATACAGTCCTACATTACATCTTTGTAGACATTCTATTTCTGTTGTGTACTTAAAAAAAAAAGACAATCTTAAAAGCAGGTTGGCTTTTAGTAGTTTATCTTCGTGGACCCTGGTTCGAACCCAGCTTCGGACCGGAGCCTTGCGAGTGGATTGGCTTTTCAGTCCCTACCTGATTGCGTGGGCTTTCCCCAGTTGGGTTTTGCCTCCCACATCTCAAAACCGACATTTCTTCAACATCTTCACAGGTGTCTTCAGACCTACGGGTAACAGTGCAAGGCACTTTTGAAAGTCCCTTGGTTTCATTACCAGAAAGATCTAATATTAACAATTATTTAATAACAATTAAAAAAACATTCCCTTTTCCACTGGAATGTACTTTGAGAGCTAAGCAAAATATTTGCAGAGAACCAGTCACAAACAATACATATTACATGGTATCTTCGCTGTTAACCTGCTATCTGCAAAGCAAGAATTTTCTGTGATTAACCTTACTAAAATTGGGCCCTGGCTATCTGTCCCAAGACTGTAAATCCGGAAAAAAGGAGGGGAAACATCTGGACCAACACCAACCATTACGTAATAAATGTGCATTATAAAGTGAACAACAATGGGATATTTTTTCGGACGCTAGGTGGCAGCAGACTTACCAGGTAAATCCATTGTTGTCAGAAGTGTGCACTTGCTCAGAATTAGGATTTTTATGTTATGTCTGCTGCCACCTAGCGTCAAAAAAAATCATCCACTGTGGTTGACACATGTACAAAATGACAAAGACATTAACAATTAAATAAAAATCTTTTAACTTCAAATTTCCAAGATGAATGCTCCATGCTCCATTTTTGGAATTACTTTTGTCAGTCAACGTCAGCTAACGTTTTCCAGCGAGTTTGAAACCACTTAACTGCATGCGATGTGGTGGCACAACTGCGCATAGAACTACTGCAGGTTGTCACAGTTTATCCATCATTAAGAACCAAACTGGAGGACACTGAATGGTCGGACAGATGGCTTGACTGTTTTGTGTTGATGTAGTCACCGGGGCCCAATTTCATGGCTCTGCTTACTGCGTCATTCTGTGCTTCCAAAGACCATTCGCCGCTCATGAGGTTAGCCAAATTTCTGCGCTAGCTGTGTAAGAGAGGAATTCTTAGTTACGTGAACTACGCACGCGCACAAGCAAAAATTCGTTGCTAACCCGTGAAATACGCTTAAGTAAGCGCGGAATTTTCTGCTTACGCAAGCGCCGATTTTTCGCTTACGGTAAGCAGAGCCATCAAAATGGGCCTAGATGATATCATTATTGCAGGCTGGCATTGTTTATTTATCAGGAAATTAGCCGATCATCTCGAAAACTGCTTGCCTGACAATATCTCCAAGGCCAATAGGAGGCTTTTGAGGATGCAAGGCGGGAGCAGACTTACCAGTTACTGTACATGTGTGTCCATTGTTCTCGAAAATGTGCACATGCTCATAACTACGCAAACAATTTACCTGGTAAGTCTGCTGCCACCTATCGTCTCCCATTGGAGTTGATTAAAGAATTTGTTTTTCAGAAGCCCTATTATGCACGCCGTGCTGTAGTTTACAAGCAACTATGCCAGGTTTTACGTGTTGTGTACTGCATTGCCGCCTTCAAAATCAACGTGCCATGATGGTTGCCAATATTGGACTCGGATTTCACCCACAATCCGTTGTGCTGATCATTTCTGGTCATGTGCACTGGGACATGCATAATGGGCAATTCAAGGTGGTCCTGGAACATTCATCTTTAAAACACAGTAAACTATTGGTAAAAGGTTCAATCCAATGAGAGCAAACGGCATCAGAACAAAACACATTTGAAAATGGTCCTTATTCAAATGAAATGCTGCAATAAATCCCCTTTTTTAAATGGTGAAGAAAACTTCTTGATGTTGATGTTTTAGATGGCCTTTTTTCTTGGTGTGGCCATCTTGGTCATTGTGTATACATTCCTGACGCTATATCCCATTCTTTCATTTGGTTTATAGGGACCAGGCTATTACTCTCTGCCCGTTTGGTTTAAACCCGGGTGAATTGGAGACTTTGGAACGCTAGGTGGCAGCAGACTTACCAGGTAAATGTCCACTGTTTCTGTAGTTCTAAGTCTGCTGCCACCTATTGTCCTCAAAAGTATCTCATTAGAGAAAAGCAACAAGGCTGAACTAAGACAAGGAATTTGTTCCCTCATCCACAAGGATACCATCCTTTTCTGTTTTCATCAATACAAATAAATACAACCAAATCGAGAGGCTGGTTGGGTAAAATAGTCTGACCCCTTCCTTATAATCAAGTAACAATACTTAATTTGCCACTGAGAAGACAGGGAGTCTGACAAGAAGGCTGCAGGTCCACGAGTAGACCCCGGTTTACAATTTGCGAGCATTGCCACATTTCACCATTAGTTTACCAGTGCACAGTATTAAATACTCAAAAAAATTCATTACCCCCTCTGTAAAATGAACAGCTCCTCTCAATCCATACATACGCCATTTTCTTCTTTCAATGCTTGCCCTAATTGTTCACCCAATGCCAACACTTGGTGGCACTATCTCCCATTGCCAGGTTGGTACAAAATACTTGCGGCAGTTACACATAATTGTAGCATGGGTTGCTAAACCATTGGAGTGCGGTTCGATCCCAGTCATGACTGTTGTTTCCTTGAGAAAGCCACTTTAACTTTAATTGCTTCTCTTCACCCAGGAGTAAATATGTGAAAGGAGTTGAGATGTACACCCGAGACTCAATGAAAATGTGAAGTAATAGAGCAAGGTGCTTTGATATTAATATAAATGCGAGTTACGTGTGCCTCATTCATAAGTTTTCCATCTTGAGAATTGTTCCCTGAATGCAATGGATTTTATAGGCGTAGTGGGTGGGGCAAAAAATTCCAAACAGTGAACAGTCTACAGGCGTGACAGTTTTGTGCGTAAACTACTTTGGCACAGCATCTTGCCAATAGTACATAGCTGAACCCTGAACTTAATGTAGTGTTACCTTTTCTAAATAATAAATTAACTTCTTTGGCTCAACAAATCTAACGCAAACTCCAAACTGATAACACTTTTCTTGTAGGAAACATTCGCATCAATCAGTTGTGATATTAAAAAAAAATACTGCACGACAAGAATACTTTGGCCTTCTTTCTTGAGAGAATCTGCTCATTTTTTCCACCTAGGTACTATAAATTATAACCTTTGACCTTTATAGATCCCCGGTATTCCGTGATGTATCTGTATTTGCCTCTTGTTCCGTTGTTGACGTCGGCGTTTCCGTCGTCTCAACCACTTCCTCAGCATTTCCTTTGACGTCTTCTGTATTGCCATCTTCTGTTCCTAAAACTGAATGAGAAGTAAAAGAGAGTCGACAGGAGATTAACAGATTAAGTGATTATTACAAGGTTAAAAGATTAACGAGATTAAAAGAGTAGGAGATATTAAGATTAAGCAGGCCTGGAATTACACAGAGCACACCCCTCTGAAACCAAAACACAATGCAACCAAAACACTACGGAACCAAAACACTATGGAACCAAAACATTACTGAACCAAAACACTACGGAACCAAAACACTACGGGACCAAAACATTACTGAACCAAAACACTATGGAACCAAAACACTACGGAACTAAAACACTATGGAACCAAAACACTATGGAACCAAAACACTATGGAACCAAAACACTATGGAACCAAAACACTATGGAACCAAAACACCAAGGAACCAAAACACTACGGAACCAAAACACTACGGAACCAAAACACTATGGAACCAAAACACTACGGAACCGAACCCGCGGTTATGAGTGATAGACTTTCTTCTTGTACCTTGATCTGGTGCGGGTAATTGTAACGGTTCTTCCTCCGGTTCTTTTTTATCGTCCTGTGGTTTTATCTTTTCTGGAACCTCTTCTTTTGTTTCGTTTCTTTCTAAAGGAAGCTCTTCTTTTGGCTCAACTGATTCTGTACACAAACAAAAAATTATCAAGATGACATACAGCCGATGAAAGGTCTAGACTGTGGGGTCAAGAAATATGGACTTTAGTCAAAATACTGCATGATTGAATATTTTTTTCTTGAATTGTATCAAATTCAAAAGAATTATCATATAAAGCAAGTTAAGCAGAATATGGTGCCGAGCAAATTATTCCGCTCAAGAAAAATTTGCAGGGAACCAGTCACAAACTATATATATGAAATTTTATTTTGGCTGGTAACCTGTTCAAGTTATTAGCAAACAAACTGAAAGTAAACATGCACCAATCCAATATATGGAACAATGATTTTGTTAGAGCATAAACGATTCATTCAACAATGGCTTTGCAGGATAATTTGGCATGCACTACTACTGAGCCAGGCTTTAATGTAAAAGCTTCCTCTCACCTGATATATTTATTTTACTCTTATTTCCGTTAACATCTCCTTCCGTCACCGTCTCATTACTCTTCTTCTTCTTCTTAGGTTTGTCTTTCTTCTTGGGAGGTCCGGCCTTGGCCTTGTTCACTAAGTACCTCAATTCGCGATCCAGTGCCACCATTTTCGTTTTCAAATCTTCCGAGAGGAGAACCGGTTTCTCCGTGTCTAGCGTTTTCAGTTGCTCTTTCGCTTTTTCTGCGTACCACTCCATTGTACTGTTGTAGGCCTTTTCCAAGAGTCCTACTTCCACCTCGGTGAAAAGCTGGATTTCTGTGCTGGCGTTCTTTGCGGCGCTCAAGAAGATATTGGAGACGTTTAGGAGCTGCTTGAGATCGGCTATCAACTGAGGGCGCTCTTTGTACTCCTTGACGCGGAAGGAGAGATTTTTTGTGACTTTCTTAAGCTCCTTTAGCTTGTCTTTAAATACCTGAGAGACCGAAAGTAAAAAATGAAAGGTCAACAATTTGAACATGTCCTGCGTTAATTAGTAAAATTCGTTGTGTGCCCGGCAAAAGGATGTAAGGGAAAGTTCCCAGTAAAAGGACATTATTTTATTGCTTACGTCCTTTTGTTACTGGGACAAACTACTTTATGTTCTATTCTCTAGACTTACAGTATGAGGTGCATCATCCTCTACTTCGTACAGCCAATCGGAAGCTTCCCTGAGTTTAGTCGAAATCGTCTCTCTTTGACCCTCCGTGGAGCACTTCTCGTACTCCTCTTCATAGAGTTTGTCTTGCATGCTGTAGATGAAGGATTCCAGAGAGTTCATGGCTTGCTCTTTTGCGATACGCTCCTCTTCTCTTTTACGAAGTTCCTTCAATCTAAACAGAGACAAAAAAATGGCTGATAAATTCCTTTTCAGTCTTATAAAGTGACTACAATCAACAACAACAATAATCACATCAAAAGGAGTACAGTAGCAACTGGCAATAGGCCGCCTTCTCTCTTGTGCATTTTTGTTTTCAGCAAACATGGAGAATGAGTCAAGTCAGTAAATTGTTTTCCATGCAACCTCCAAGGAACACACCTTCCCTAAACACCTGCTGCAGAGTGGGGGGCTGACAAAAAGGTCTGAAAGCAAGTTCAACATTTAGGAAGCAGGTTGAAAATTCTAGCTTTTCCAGCTTAGCTTTTGGTAACACCCGGAGTTATAGATTTCGAGGAGCTTCTGGAAACAGTATCCTCAGCACTAGAGAAGTAGCTCACAAATAACATTTTCTTTATACCTGAAGAAAATAACAGCTACTTCTTTCATCAGACAGACATTTATAACAAAAGCTCAGAAATATCTCATCCCTGCAGTAAGTCTTACTTATCTCTTGATGTCTTCCGGGCATCCTTGGAGGGTTTTGGGATACCCAGGACCTCTGCCTCCACGGTTAAATTCTCCTTGATTGTCACCACTTTAGGCTTGGACACCGTCTTCACTTCTTTCTTGGTCTCCTCCTTTTCCGCCTTCTTCTTACTTTTCTTTTTTTTCTTCTTTTCTTTGCTGCTTTCCTTTTTGTCGTCAGTTTTCTCATCAGGCTTGTCTTCTTTTTTGTCATCCGTCTTATCCGATTCTTCTGGAGCATTTTGTTTACTTTCACTGTCTGCAACATCTTCCGCTTGTTCATCTTGGCTTTCCTGACGCAAGAGATCAAATTTAACCAAGAGCAAGTTCAAATTTAGCGTTTCTTCACTGCATTCAATAGATATTTTCAATCCTATGAACTTACAGCGCTGGGCCCAACTTTAAAAAAAAAATTTGAAGCAGCAAATGGGGCTTAGCAATTTTTAATGCTAATCAAAAATTAGCAGGGGATCAGTCACAAGTATACACATTTGATGGTATTTTGGTTCGGAACCTGTTTCTGCTAAGCATGATTTTGGGGACAGAGTCCGTGTAAGACTTTGAAAGGTGTTTAAAAAGTGGCTGATATTTCTACAGTAAAAACAGAGGAAACCTAAAAATTGAGGGTTTCTGACAAATCTAGGCACGTGGGTTGATTTATAGGCCGCTTTGTGTGTGGTAGGGTGGGACTAAGAACTTACATTAATTCACATTGACACTGACATGCATAAAAAGTACTACTTTGGGGTGGGGAGGAGGGTGTCTGAAAAAGTAGTTCTCCCTGTACGACCATTGTAGTGTTAAAAATTTTAGATCTTCCCCTTGGACTGTCAGAGCGAGAGGAACATTTATGTCGACTGCTTACTTGTTTGTCAGTTTCTTTCACTGCCTCCTGCTCATCTCCTTTCGTCTCTGGTTCTCCCGTCTCTTCTGTCTCATCTTTGGCCGTCTCTTCCTCCCCTCCTACTTCCTCCTTGGTCTTCTCTGCAGCATCTTCAGATTCTCCCGTCTCCTTGACAACCTTGTCTTCGTCTTGAGTCTTCTCGGCCGGTTTCTCCTCCTCCGTTTCTTCTTGCTTGGATTCTTGGTCGGATTCTTTGTCTGCAGTTCCATCCTGTTAAACGAAAAAAAAAACACACAAATTTTACTTTCACTAATTTGTTCGGAATAGGTGATTGTGCTGCACCCAGTGTGAAGTGCACCCTAATGAAATCATTAACTGCTTCCTGTTTCTGTACAATCATTTCCAAAGGTTTAGTTTCCTTCTAACCCTTTTTAAATTGCTAACATTTCACAAGATTCACAGATTATCAAAGTTATTTTGTCTTTCTAAGATTGGTCTATAAAGTTGAATAAAAAATGTGTTAAAACTATTATCATATCAAAAAAGAAAAGATCGTCGTGTGCCCGGCAAAAGGGCGTAAGGAACATAAAGTAATTTATTCCAGTAACAAAAGGACGTAAGCGACAAAATGGCTCCTGACACGAAAAATATATCATTTTTGTTATTTTTTTTTGCTAGAATTATCCTGAAGACATGTTTCCCCGTTCCCCATGCAGAATTTAACCTTTCTAGAATGACTTCTGCATGGCAACATCTTTACCAAACTTTCCCACTCATATTTCTTGAAACACAAATTTTAACATAAATTGCTTACGTCCTTTTGCCGGGAACTTTCCCTTACATCCTTTTGCCGGGCACACGACGAGATATAAATGTATCATTTTAGTGTTTGGCGAGCAAAGTTAACAGGAAACCAGTCACAGATGGTATATGACATGGTAGTCTGGCTGCTAAACTATTTCTCATAAGTACAATTGTTTTGTGTTTTGCCAACTTTTTGTGCTTAGGAAGCATCTCAAAAAACTGAATGGTAGGAGCATTTCTAATTAGACCGGTTCAGTATTCCAGCGGGCGTACATGAAATGGTTAGTTGGACCATTCCACTGCAACGTTCACAATAAAAATGCATAAATTTCTCATGTAGGAATGTACCCATAGTTCGGCACAATAATAATAATAATAATTAAAACTTGTAAAGCGCCATCTATCTATGACTTAACATATTCCGAGGCGCTTGAACACAAAAAGTACAAACAAATATTGTAGAGAGTAACAAAAAAAGATTACAAAGTACATAGCTAAGAAAGAAAAGAAAAAAACAGATTGACATAAACGCATAGGCAAAAAAGTGGTTAAAATAATACACAGAAAGTCAATTGTAAAAAATATTGAACAGGTGAGTTTTAAGCAATGTTTTGAAAATGTCCAGAGACTCTGTAGATCGGATATTTAATGGAAGAGAGTTCCAGAGAGTGGGTGCAGCTACAGAAAAGGCACGATCGCCGTTGGAAGTGGTTGTTTTAGGGACAGTTAAAAGAAGTTGGTTTGTGGAGCGAAGATTGCGAGTTGGCGTATATGGTGAGAGAATTTCTTTGAGATAGGGAGGAGCTCTATCATTCATAGCTTTCCAGGCAAGCAAAATGATCTTGTCGCAGTCCAGCATTCTATTGGTCCACTGGATTGCGGGCGAATACCTACAGGGACATTCTGTCGAGCTTAAAACAAATTGCTAATATTTCACAAGATTCACAGATTATCAAAGTTATTTTGTCTTTCTAAGATTGGTCTATAAAGTAAAGGCACGACCAGCATTCTATTGGTCCACTGGATTGCGGGCGAATACCTACAGGGACATTCTGTCGAGCTTAAAACAAATTGCTAATATTTCACAAGATTCACAGATTATCAAAGTTATTTTGTCTTTCTAAGATTGGTCTATAAAGTAAAGGCACGACCAGCATTCTATTGGTCCACTGGATTGCGGGCGTATACCTACAGGGACATTCTTTCAAGCTTAAAACAAATTGCTAATATTTCACAAGATTCACAGATTATCAAAGTTATTTTGTCTTTCTAAGATTGGTCTATAAAGTAAAGGCACGACCAGCATTCTATTGGTCCACTGGATTGCGGGCGAATACCTACAGGGACATTCTGTCGAGCTTAAAACAAATTGCTAATATTTCACAAGATTCACAGATTATCAAAGTTATTTTGTCTTTCTAAGATTGGTCTATAAAGTAAAGGCACGACCAGCATTCTATTGGTCCACTGGATTGCGGGCGAATACCTACAGGGACATTCTGTCGAGCTTAAAACAAATTGCTAATATTTCACAAGATTCACAGATTATCAAAGTTATTTTGTCTTTCTAAGATTGGTCTATAAAGTAAAGGCACGACCAGCATTCTATTGGTCCACTGGATTGCGGGCGTATACCTACAGGGACATTCTTTCAAGCTTAAAACAAGCCAGCCTTTTGAGATGCTCCCTTGAGCAGTTCTACAAAAACGCGGCCCCGGATGAAACCTACCTCCTTCCCCTCAGGCTCCTCCTCTGTTGCTCCGTTCTCTCCACTCAAATCTTGTTTCTTCTCGGCAGCATCGGTCGCATCATCACTGGATCCAGAGAAGAAACTACTGATGGTTTTTCCAAGTTCTGACCGAGAGAAAACAAAACAAGGCAAAAAGTGGGAATTATCTCAAGTTTGACACTAGCAATTCAAGTTCATAAAGTCAACTTCTATACTTTGTCAAATGATCTACTTTTTACCGTAAAAAGTAGTGATAATCAGACTAATTAAATAATCCATTATGAATATTCATGACTCACTTTGTAGAGTGGATTGTTCTTCCTCGGTGTCGTTGACCTCTACCATCACATTTTCCGTCCTCTCAAATACAGACTCCACCTACAAACATGACAACATTCTGAATTATCATAGCATGAAACATGATGGTATTTCAGTCTTTCATTTCTTTCCCTGAAAATTTCCAATTACAAGCCCCACCCTCACCACTTCCTAGGGCCTACAGACATGTCACATTATGGGCCAAAATACCATCCACACACCCCCTTCCCCACTTAAGGGGGGGGGGGGGGGGGGAAGTTTCTTGGTCCATACAAAAACAAAGTTGTTCTTATTGGTGTAACAAATACATCAGGGATAAAGAATATTATTTCGGCTTCTTTTCAACCCTTACACCGATGTTTGATAAGCACTGTAGCCTATACTCAGTGCTTTACCTTAGGACCAACATTCACAGGCATTCTACTCAGGTGGGATTCGAACCCACACCCCCTGGTTTCGAGAGCCAAAATAAATATTTACTGTATAACAAACAACAATCTTATGAATTTGCCTTACACCGATGTGTGATAAACACTGTATACTCAGTCTTTATATTCATTCCCCCGATGCAAATATTAACATCTTTCTAAACAACAATCAATTTATATTCAAGAAATTCCACACAAGCAATATGCATTACATTTACAAATAATAACAACAAGAGCAAAAAAATTAATTGTTTTATTAAAATAAAAGAGAAATTCATTTTTAGGTTTATTATTCAACAAAAAAGTACCAGACTGCAGTTCAATGAAATAATATAGGCATGTTGACATAAACAAACAAAAAACAGTATGTAAGTTTAAAAGTCATACCGAAATGCTTTAGTAAATAAAAGTGGCTGACAACAAAAGATGAACAAAAAGGCACAAAAATAAACAGAACAAGAAAATTCAATAGTAACATTAAACTCCAAAATGCATTTTAAAATATCAAATACTTAATTTCAAAATAAGTTCATACCATTTTATTCATAGAAATAACGATTCATCACACACACTTAAAATTCATTACAGAGAAGTATTTTGATTGGTCAATCTTACCGTATCCAAGTGAAGTACACCACTTTCATCCAATCGGAAGTGAGCTTTGATACCCTTGGACTCTGCATCTGACTGCTTCTTTAGGGCCTTTTCTACTCCTTTCAGCGTGTAGGTCATGAGGTTTGAGGAACCAAATGATCTGATGAAGAGAAAAAAATAAGACTTAACAATGCAGCCCATAATGTGTGATGTGTAATCTCCAATTCCAGACCTTTGTCTTTTTGTTCCCAGAAGAGGATTACGAGACATCGAGAGGCTTCCACCATTGTTTACTCATTGTATTTCGGCTTGATGGAGGCAAGTCAGAATGAACTTGGTTTCCAGCCTTGTTTCTGGATTGAGGAACAAACATTTTGGCCGCAGCTCAAGGCCAAGTTTTTGCAATTCTCAACAAGCGAAAAAGGTACTTCAAAGAGAATCTTTGTTCTCTCGGCTTTGTCAAGTCAAAGTTTCTTTGTGCCAGTGGTACTCTCACAGAAAAATGATTCCGGCAATTCCGATAAACTAATCCTGTCAAACTGGATGGGAACAAATTGAGGATTTCCGGCGGAAACTGGTTAAGCTGATTGAACCTGAGCAATACTAACTTGAGGTCATCGTCCTGCAGGACTAACTCAAGATCCTTGTAGCTGACTGTGAACGAGAAGTCTGTCTTGTGCCGGTTAAACGTCATGACCTTCTTCTGAGGGAAGGGATTATTTTGACCGAAAAGCGTCCTCTTCACAGTCTTAGTCACCTCCTGCCCATCGTCATCGGTCGATACCCGCTGGAACTCAACCTTCAGAAAAAAAAGAACAATAACCATCAGTAAGGAACGGACATTATTGATCAGAATACTTGTTTTGAGTTTTGTTGTTTCTATTTTACCATCGTTTATGAACGTTTCTATCTACAGGGCCTATATTTATGGCTCAGCTTACTGCGGCATTCTACGCTTTTTTAAATAATAATGATAATAATGCAATCTATAGAGCACCCTACATAGAGACTACCGCAAAGCGCTGAACAAAAAAAAGTTCGAACTAAACACTAAAACTGTAGCAGAAGAGTAAATAATTCATCAAAGAAAAACATTTACAAAACATAAACGACTAACGGTAACCGTTCTTTCACCGTTCTCTGCTTAGGGCAAGCAGAAAATGTCTGCACCAGTTGTGTAGGCAAAGAATGCTTACTAGTGAGTACTGTAGAAAAATAACAAGCTCCTCGATGGGAGTCGAACCAAAGACCCCCACATTTTAGAACAGATGTCTTAACCACTTAACCAATGAGACTTTCTTATTCCTCGCAAGGAGATTGTCAAGAAGTTCTCTTCCAGACTTTGGCTATATCTTTACATTGATGTGTGATAAGCACTGTTAACTCATACACTCCAATCCTGCAGTAGAAAAAAAAACTCCACGGACTACTCGATTGGAATTCATCGTCTTTCTCTTACCTGAATGGGATATACATTTGCATCCTTGACGATGAACTTCTTGACTTTGAATCCCTTACTGAGATGAGCTGCCTGGTAGACGGCGCCCAAAGCCGCTGCCTCATCGGCGTTTATGTTCTTACTCAACTCACTCCTAAAATATCAAAAAACGACAAAGGGTTACTGCAGTTTTTAACAGCGCTCCTGGTCAGAATGCCAAAGGATGGTTCAGCAGAATTTCAAAACTTGATAAGGAGGACAAAATGATAGGGGGGTAACCATTACAGCACCCCTTACTTTGGTAACATTTTCCAGCGAATTGACCAACTATTTGAACCATTCTACGGCACAGGTCTGTGTACATGTGTCTACTGTGTAGATGCATGTTTGCAGTCACCATTTTGATATCATATTGCAGGCTGGCGTAGTTTATCTATTATTAAAACATTGAATAATGTCCAGTTGCTTCACTTCTGCCTTCTTCCACAGCCTAAACAACTCTCTAAGGGATGAATGCGAAATTAAACAAACGGTAACTCGAGGTAAGTGTCTTGGTTTTACAGGGTTTCCCGAGGTATAAAAGGTAGTGGATCTATAATGAGCTGATTATCTACGGGTCAATGGATTCAGAATTGATTCCTGGAGCAGTGTTTATAAACACTCAGTGTGGAATGATTGCTAATCCATTAATCCTATAATTACACAACTCCAAGGTAAGGACAGTCTTTTGTTATGACCAAGTTGATCCGATGAAGTTGAATGTTTTTTTATGACCCGCCTGTGTCAAGTTGACCTTAAGGTCTGGAAGACTATTCATAGCTTCATTGTTCGTATGCAAGTTTGTTTTACCTCAGGGAAAACCCTGTAAAACCTAGACACCTACCCAGAGTTACCGCTTGTTTAATTTTGCATTCATTCCTGATGATTACACATGATAAAAACTCACTTCTTGGTGACCTCCAGAAGCTTTTCTTGGACTTTGGGAACCCTGGTGCCACCTCCAACAAGAATAACGGAGTCAATCTCATTCTAAAAATGAAAAAAATACAAACAGGCAAACCAATCTTACCTTTAGTCCAAGCATTATTGTAAATTTGTACTGGAACATTTCAAGGGGCACCAAGGCAATGACCAGGGGGCATGGAGCAGGCCTTGATCTTAACCGAGGCCACTGAGGCCATTGGCCTCATGCCCTGTCAAGTTGGCCAGCATGCCCTTCAGAAAAATTGCACTGTCACTACCAACTTCATGACTTGGCCAGCATGCCCTTGTACAATTTCTCTGATTTGGCCAGCGAAGGCCCTGCCCTCGTTTTTCTTAAGATCGAGGCCTGATGGAGGCGATTGCTGAATTGCCTCTCTGTGAAGTGTTAGGCCTTCGCCTAAATTCATAGAGCTGGTTGGACACAAAAAGTAGCTAAGCACAACAAAATTATGCTTACCAGACTATTAAAGGTTACCAGCCAAAATATCATTTCACTTGTACCATCTGCGACTGGTGTCCTAGTCATTTTTGCTTAGCAGAAAATTGTTAAGCAAATTTTTCTGCTTAAACAGCTCCATGAAATTGGACCCTGGATATAGGCGGGTCTCTAGCCATGGGCGCAAGGGGGTAACAGTAAATAACAAAAAAAAACAAGAAGAAAAACACACTTTGGAAAAGATTCATGGGTCTGTCGGTCTTAATTTGACTTTAACTTAACCTTAACGTTACTCGTGATTTAACAGGCAAACCGATCTTATCAGAGTCTGAACATTTTAGGTGTTAAGTTACCATAGAGTGGAGCATTTTAGACAGATTTGCTGGACCATTAGTATTAATGTCACCTTACCATGCTCATCTCAGATGCCTTGAGGGCCATCTCTATGGGTTTACCGATACGCTCAAACAGATCGGCACACATCAGCTCCAGCTCCGCCCTGGTGACCTTGTGGCGTAGATCCTGCTCTTCCATCACATTCTCCACCTACCAGAAGATCAAGGCCAACAAATTATAATGGTTCCCGAGTCCTTGGTTAAACTACTGGCGAATAGGAGAGTTAGACAGTTTTTAATCAAAATCAAACTCAAATGAAGCAGTCACCTGTGCCATATGATCCACATTAGCGCTCAAAACTTTCTTCAACCTTTTGGCCTCCTTGAATAACTTGGACATGGCTCTTGGGGTCTCCCTCACGTCTTTCGTCGTCTTCTTTGATTTGTGGAATGTCTCCGCAAGATAATTTCTTAAACGCAGGTCAATTTCCAGACCACCAAGGGTACGGTCAAATCTAAGATATAAGACAAAAAAAATTAATATGTATTTATTATATGCTTTTCAAGCCCAGTAGGCCTCTCAAATCTTTACACTACTATTATTACCCCTTTTCATTGTGCATTAAGCTTTTCTGAAGCTCTCACAACTCCTTGGGAGTATGCAGCACCGGCAGCCAAATGGGTTCACAGGTTGCTAATCGATCAAATCAACAATCTCTACCCTCGCAGGTACCCATTTACTCCCCAGTGATAAGCAAATGATAGCTGAGCGTCTTTCTCATGACCACATGTGTCCTGACCAGGATTCGAACCCACACTCTGACGACTCAGCTACCAGAGCTTGAGAGTTCGATGCGCTGGACCGCTCGACCACAACACGCCACAAACAGAGCAAGTTATGACAGAGGCACGTCTCAAACATGGCATACAGAGCTATCATAATCTTCCCTCAAGACTATGAAATTTAACACAATTTTACATATGCCTAGCCTTTGCCTGTTAAATCATTGATCAATCGTAACTGTGCCACCGAGCTGTAACTGTCCGACAAAAGGTTTGGAATGCTCTTATCTATCCTATGCGAGGGTCCTTGCATCCAAGTCAAGTCCCAAAATGGAGGACACTTCACACTGACTCAGGTCAAAGTCCTGAACTCTAAGAACCAGCTTGTAGTCGGCTCTAACATGAAGCAGTTGTCACTTACCCGAGACCCTTGACTACCAGCTGAGGGTTGCTCTCGCTGAGGCCTTTCTCCTTCGACTTCACAATCTGGTAACCGACGATGGTTGCTATCGTGCTCCCAGCCCCTACGTCAAAGAACATGACGTTATGGACGGAGCTGTTGAAATCGTTTCGTCTGAACACTCCGTAGTTCAAAGCCACTGTGAACAAAAGAAGCGTTTGCGAACAAACAAAGAAAAACCGTCTGAATTTAAGCTCTAAACCTGAGAGGGTAGAGACTGATGATGGGAGTGATTAGCAACCTGTGTGGCCATTCAATTGCTGGTGCTGCATACTCCTAAGGAGTTGAAGAGGTCTTAGAAATGCTCAGGGCCCAATGAACAGGGGTAACAATACTGTAAGGCATTTTGCAGGGCCTACTTGGCATGAAAAAAAGCACACAATAAATACACTTTTTTATTATTAATAAACAAGATGTATTGTTCAGGTACGAAAAAAGAAAACATGTTGCAAAAAATGGAGCACTTGGTTTCAAGTTTCAATTGTCTTGGGCAATTTCACAAATTGAGCACAGAACTAGACGTATGTTTGAATAAGTACAATGAAAAACATGTCTCCTGAAGACACACTAGTCGAAATGTTTACATGATGCACCTGCAGTAATAAGAATTTAACATGCAAAACATCATCTGGGTTCACAAAGAAACTATTTCACAAACAGAACAGTTAGTCCAAAGTTTTTTTAGGTATGACAAAGAAAATAATAAGAAAATATTGAACAGACACACAATGCAAGTATCATTTTGCAATCAATTTTTACAAACAATGCAATTAACAATTATCTGGGTGAGAACAGGGAAATGTTCGTACACAATAAATAACTCCTTGAGATAAGACTAGGAAGTGATAACAAAACCAAAATAAACAATCAGCAGTCAACAAATGAGGATTCAATGACAAAAAAATACACCTCAAAACAAAATATACAAACAAAAATGACTTCGTCACATGGCAAAGTCAATACAAGTTTACAAATCCACCTTAATTATAAATTAATATCATAGTTATGATAGTAATACATGTCGCACATCCACAATGAAGACAAAACTTTTGCATTTTGGTTCCCTTCCTGCTCTTGCTGAGCAAGATTATTTCATGCTAAGCAAGTTTGGACGTACATACCAGCAGCGTTGGCATTCATTAACTGTAGTACTTTGATCTCAGCGAGCTCAGCAGCATACATGACTGCTTCCCTCTCTGCTTGATTGAAGAAGGCCGGTACGGTGATGACAGCATCTTTAACTCTCTGCTCTAAAGCCCAAATAAAAAGCAAAAACAAAGACCGTCTTCATTCTTAAACAGTACCGTGAGAAATTGAGGTAGGAGCTGGAGTTAGAGGGAATGTTATCACACAAGAGAAAGCGGACTACGGAAAAATAATAATAATAATAATAATAATAGTGAGTATTTATATAGCGCCGGTATCCGCCAATATGGCGCTCATGGCGCGCTTTTTAGGCTTTTTACTACAGGTTTTTGAAGGGTTTTTTTTTAATTGTGAGACCCATTTATGTAGCACCTTATAAGGGTTTACAAGGTGTTGCGGCGCATTCAGCAGCCACTGCCAGAAACACCGGGGCAGACCCCTTCTCTTCGCGGTAAGTGTCACTGGGTTCTTTTACGTGCATTACACAACACACGGGACCTACGGCTTTACGTCCCATCCGAAGGACGAAGCAATAATGGTTAAGTGTCTTGCTTAAGGACACAAGTGTCATGACCAGGATTCGAACCCACACTCTGCTGATCGGAAACACCAGAGCTTGAGTCCGGTGTTCTTATCTGCTCGGCCACGACACGCCATACTTTAGAAATATAGAGATTCTGTGTCCCATATCCCTTAAGCACGTGCATAATAACGAATTAATCTTCCAGCCAACTTGAAGTTAATACAATATTTGAGCCTTTTTATATGAAGAGCAGCACGTGCAATGCGCAAAGTTTAGAGCGTTATTTTACACTGTCCGTATACGGAGCGTGATGCATGATACTCAAAATACGCAATATAGACTACTGGGAGTATGATATGGTTAATGATCACACTCCCATTGAGCAATCTGATCGGAGGATTAGCGCGTACCGGAAGATAATGTCAATTATTGTGCAGGCTGGAAGATTTTATCTATCATTCAAAGCCACAGTGGATGATATTTAATTCAGACAGTTTTTTTTTTTTTTTTTTTTATGGAAGTCGCCAGACACACAAGGCCAGTAAGCCAGTTGAGGTGTGGGCTACAAATCAACTGTTTTATCCAGGGGCTGTTGCCACCTACTCCTTGGGCTGAAACAGGGTAACCCCCTTTACAGTCCGTAAGGATGTAGGCTTAGGTATCATCTATCAGAAGCCTGGCTGGTAGAACTGTGGAAGGATAAAGAAAACATGATAACAAGATCCAACCAACCTGCAAAATCTTCGGCTAGTTCTCTGGACTTGTTGAGGACGATAGCCAATAACTCCTCTGGATAGTATTTCTCCTCTCCACTTTTAAAATACACCGTGCCTAGGAAAATATCAAGATGAAATTATCTAAGGGTAATAAAAGAGTGGTGACCGTGGTCTGAAACGGACATTTGAAAACCCAGAAGGGTCGTGGTCGTGCGATCCACAACACTGTCAAAATCGTTTTGATACCTTGTGCTAAAATAAAACATTCAACCTGCCTCTAGCTACCGGGCAAGCTGGGAGGTCTAGTGGTAAGACATCTGTTTGAGAATGGCAAAAGGTTGTGGGTTCGATACCCAACCGAGTGATATGCCTGTGGATTTTTTTTCACATGACTCGGGGAAAATAGTGAGAATGGGTAAAACAAATAATATTCTCAACAGTTTTAAAAAGTGAAAACTTAAGTTGCTGCTACAAACTGTTTTCCAAACAAAATGACATGGGTACATGTACAAATGCAAAAAGTGGTCATGGCCCCCAACAGTCTGACTCTAGCTGAGTTTTTATCAACGGGTAAAAGACCGACTCTGCTCTGGTCGAAAAACAACTTTCTGCAATTCTAAAAGGTATTCACTTTTGCCTGCCACAGGTTCAGTGCAATTCCTTTTATATCCGTGTGTCGTAGACTCGTAAGGACCCTACCTCGCTCTTCATCTTCTCCGAGCTGTACGTACGGAAATCTCTTCATGTAATTCTGTACTGCTGGGCTGTCAAGTTTCTTTGCCAGCAGGTCTTGCATGTAGAAATACGCATTTTGTGGATACCTCAGTCCCTAAGTACAAAGAAATAGTACATATTTTTATACATATTATGTTGACTAAGAAATTGCATTGTATTTGACTAGGTTCAAATCAGGAGGGTCGAACAAGCCATTCAGGAGTAACATTTGAATATTGCTTGCTCGGTCACAAGCCAAACTCAATTTGAATTCTCCAGTATTGATATGTTACATGCTGCAGGGCTCACCCTTAACACTTTTAACGTTCAAATCTACGGCCGCTGGAATACTTGACTGATCCAATTAAAACGTTCCTACCACTCAAGACTCGTTAGACGCTCCCTTACCGCCCTCTACATCAAAGCATTGAAGAAATTCTCTGAGATTCTTACCACTGCAAGTGCAGCATCCCCAAACTGGACCTCACCATCTTTAATTGACACCATGACTGGAGTTTTCCTGCGCGACTCTCTACAATAGAATTACAAAATTACGATTGGGACAATTCAGCCAATTTATTCAAATTTCTGTACAAAAATTCAAAAATAAGCAATTTTAAAATTCAAGATAGTCTTAACCCTAGCAGTGCCCTGTATCAAATGCTTGTAATGTTGTAATGCCGCGCATTTAAAGCTGGAAATTACTAAAAGCTGCCATTCCAAACTTATTTTGGTCACAAGATGAACTTTCACAAAGGTCAGTAAAAGGTCACATGGTGTGATGTAGCCGATACAAATGTTTTATTAATAGGGTCTACTTAAAGGGGCTGTGTCATCATGATTACAGCAGGTCTATGGCTGTGCATGGGAAGATGAACTCTCACCCAGATACTGCACACGTGCGCCCTTGCGGTGAAATCACAAAGGGTGCCGTCTTTGTCAAACTGTGATGTGACCGCCAGCGCGCTTAGTAACTGGGTTATTCCCTTTACTGTTATAATCATGACGACACAGCCTCTGTAACCAGCCCTGTCAAGCACAGTTCAAAAATGTGGCTGATTTAATAGCCTGAAACACTATAAGGGTTACTAAAACTTAATTTACACACAATTTTAAGTATTAATAATTTATTTCAGCCCTCATTTATAGGCTCTGTGATATCACCCCCAAATTCATGAAACTTTCCATCAGAAATTACTTACTTATTCAGAACTATCTCCATGGGAACACCAGGCTGAAACAGGTAACAAAAACAGATCACAAATTATTTCCGGGCACAAAGAACTTGTGTTTTTTGATTTTCAATGGTACAGCTGAGACACACAAAAAAAAAAGGAAATCAGCTGATCAGTTGAAAATTGCATACTGGACAGTTTACAGACATTCAATTCATTTTGTAATAATTTAAATAATATTTAAGCTGGTTGTTTTATCAGGATCGACATAAGATGCAGGAAAATGAATTATGCATGAACTAGCTTGAACCCACCTTGACCAGTGCAATCTTGAGCCATTCAGAGCTTAGATCTATTGACATCACTGCTAAGGAGGCGGAGCCTTGAATGTGATTGGCTGCAACCATGATGGCAACAGCCAATGAAAGGAGACTTGCTCTTGCTTCCATTCTAATTGCTTCGTTTTATTGTGTGGTTGAAGAATTTATATGTACTTCTGTGGAAACAATGAGAACAAAAAAACAGATGTTTACAGTGGACAATTCAACTACTGTTTTATGTACTGTACATATGTAATCGTGAATAGACAGTCAAACTCGCCTTGTGTTACTCACAATGATGTATGTACATAAAACAGCACCGAATAGACCATTATCATGCTACCACCATCTTTGTCATATTCCTTGTATCCAGTAACAGTAATGAATGCTAATATTAATTGTACAAAAAAAACCCAGACTATTTCCCCTTCCAGCCTCGGGTTGGTTACATTGATTTGAATGGGAGGAAATCAAGATAAAGACCAATAATCATTGTGTTTGCGCCCTCTCTTGCCACCTGGTGACGTATTTCGAGTCGGCATTGTGGGTATTAAAAATGGCCACAATCGCGATGCAACCAACTGGATGCAACAGAGAAGAAGTCTGAGCAAATTAAAAAATTATTTGCAAAAACCTTTAAAAAGGTATAGTAACTTCAACATCCAAAGCACTGGAGGGAAGCTAACTAGGAGGAAACTGGACACATTAGTTGGTTAAAATTCACCACAGCGCTCGTTATGGGATGCGCCGGCGAACAGCTGCACGAAAAATGGGGTTCAATGGGTTGTTAAGGATACATACGATGTCAAGAATCCTTCGCCACACCAGTGGAAATAGGAAACCTGGGGACGATTTCACAAAACTCTTCCTAACTTAGGACTAGTCCTAGGACCAAGGAGGAGTCCAAGACTTAGGATCGATCTTAGCTAAGACCGATCCTAGGATCGATTTCACAGTGTTTTAAGGACTAGTCCTAAATATGATAAAACCGTAACACATTTATTGAACGAGGCTGGATCTGCTCACGCGACGGCTGTTTTATATCTGTCACAATGCACCAACGAAACGGCCGTACGGAATTACGCACTCACATCAAATTCAAGATGGCTGATTGGCGAGCTGACACTGCACAACTTTTAAAATGATAAATAAAATGAACTAGTCAAGAGTTGTACATGTATCTGTCACCTAAACCTTTATAACAGTTGGGTGATCCCAAGCCGTGTGAAGCGATATCTTCTCCTGACTTCTTCGTCAGTGAGACCATCCAACAGGTTTTGCCTGACCCTAAACAGTCTCTCTCTTCTCAAAGCACGTCTCGCTTTGTGGTCCGCCAAAAGCATAAGTGCCATAATTAATTGCCGAGAGCGAGCGGAAAGAAAAGTCTTTAAAGAAGAGCCTAGGCGTAAGTGAAGAACTTTTATTAACAATTTCAATAGTTAAGACGACCCTTACACCAGTCCTAAGTTAGGACTGGTTCAGCACCGTTGCCATAGAAGTTAGGACGCATACAACCCGTCCTAAGCTTTGTGAAATCGATTCTAATAGAACTTTAGATTAGTCCTAAGTTAGGACGAGTTACTCATCCTAACTCGAGATAAGACGCGTCTTAACTCTTCGTGAAATCAACCCCTGGTGCTTTACAGAGAATCTTTGTTCTCTTGGCTTTATCAAATATGATATCATAATTATTCACAACTATCGATTATGACCAAAAACAGAATCGTCATATCTGGCTGGGTAAACGAGATGAGATGAATGATGATTGATTGGCAGTCGGATGAGGAACACAGAATCTAGGTACTTTAGTAGAACGTTAATCTAAAAATCTGGTTAATTTTTTGGTAATAAATATTAATACTAGAACCTTGTATCAGCCGCCATCTTTGAGGTCAAATCAAATGCAGCATCAAACGTGCGTTGTAGCGTTTTTGACCTCAGCCCGTTATTGTGTACTAAATCATGCTCACATAGTGACGTCAATCGCATAAGGTCTATTATCACTCATTATTATTAGTCCTATAAAAAATACTGTTAGTGTTAATGTGTTTTTTTTGTTAATGTTGTATTTTATTTTTAGTGAAAAGGTTGCGGCCTGATTTGCCTAGTGATTTTATTAGAAAATGCTACAGACAGGATGGGGAGAATTCATCAATCCAAAAACAGCATCACTTGAGCCAGTGAATCACTTGAGCCAGTGATGATGTACTACAAATTCTAACTAGACTGCCAATCTGGGATGGACAATGCCATTGTTATAAACAATGCACACCACACAATTTACCTATCGAGTATCGTGCGTATGTACACGTCAGATTTAAAATGCCCGTCAGAAGATGGTGTTCATGTGTGTCGAAATTACGTGAGCATTTTGCATACTTTTATTGGCTAACTAACGTTAAGTTAAAGTCGATTCCACGACTGTCAAATTTAAAACGTACACTACAATTACAAAACGAGACTGGGTTAACAATTTATCAGATGATCTGTGCAAAAATACTTACAATTTGTTTTAATACCGCAACTGGAAGATGCAACCCTCCATTGAGTAAATACTGTGTACGAAACGCCGGTACATCAATGAATGGTGACAACACACATGGCAGATTAGCTTTTTGTGCATGGACCATCTGTGCGTGTGAAAGAAACGTGTACATAATGGTGACCCGGAAGTGATTGCTTCTCCAAAAATCAGAATGTGGCGAAACGCTATTGGCTGAAATCTGACCGCTCATGTTTATTCATACTTTGGAAATACGCGTTGCTGCTTTGTGTGCGTAGAAAATGTCTTCGGGGAATTAAACAAAAATAAAATAAAAATAGGGTTTCATCATCCTGCAATAGACGTTATTTTATTCCTGAAAATTCAGGTTTATTGTGTGGGGATAGTTTGTTTCGTCATTTTTTTTTGTCATTGGCACATGTGGTTCGTCGTGAGGATGGTTTTTTTTTATCCATGGTGGTATAATTTTACCTCCATGGTTTATCATACGCCAAATGTCTCAGACCTTGGCAAGAACTTTCATGCACGCGTACTCGCCATCATCACACTTGATATTTTTTTTTTACCACAGACAGACTTATATAAATCAAAAATTAACCTAGTTTCCAGAGGCTACGGTAGGCCTACATTTTGTGGTCTCTCGATTGACAATATTTAAAGCCAGGCTGAATTTTGTGAGAGTGAGTCCAGTATAATGCATACCCTTTACTGTTGCAAGATAATTGGATGCAGATGCACTTGTTCCCAGTGTTGCAGGGAGTACATCAGCTCCTCCTTAATTGTTCCTCAAAAAGTTGCCTTGATTTCCTGTAAAAACCTGACAGTGTATATACTTGTCAATGTTTCCCCGCATGCCGCGTGGGACGGTAGAGCAGTTTTTTTATGTTGCACTGCGACCGATACACCAAATTTTCAATCTGAAGGTTTAATATTTTCACCTTTCCTTTTTTGAAACTTCAAGGGTCTTTTAACAGTTTTGGATACTAGTAGTGTCGTCCTATTTGGGGCAGGGTGTGGGGAGGCACGCACTGTATCAATTATGGGTCAAAGACATAGTTATTATTAGTAAGAGTGATATATTAAATACTGTTATGGGAAAAATAGCGATTTGGAGGGTATTTTTTAGATTCTAGGGCTTGACACTATTGACCCTTCTCAGATGACGTAACTATTTTATCGATCACCATGAGTAGAGTATACTCACACGCGCGCGTCACGTCATTAGAACTGCTGCGCACGAACGTGCTCAGAAACGTAACGTATCGTACACGGGCATTGCTTTTTAGTTGGGGCATAGGTCCATGTTTTTCAATGAATTACATGTACCTGAATTTGTTTCATGGGGGCACCTGGGGGGCTAAGAGATTGTATGGGGGTATGTGCCCCCAGCCGCCCCCTCCCCCCGTGGCTACGCCGCTGGGGCATTGTAATCCAAAATGGCAGACCTCATGTGAGTTTCTATAGAAATGTGACGTAAGTGAAAGGGGTCTATTGATATAGTTACATGGTTGTCTATGTATATAGGAGTCAAGTTGGAATCAACAATTCCCCGAGCACAATGGACCCATTCAACAATACCTAGAAGCAATGACCTTCAACTCTTCGACTTACAGAAATCAACATGAGCATAATATACCACGTAACATTTGTGTTTAAAAGGAGGGACCATGGACATTCCAAGGTGTTTCTGGCAGGCAAGATACTACAGTGGTCACATGGGAAATGATCGTATTTGTTGTCATAATTTCTAAATAATATTCAAGAGTTATAAAAATAACAGCTGTACAGGTTTTGAGATGTGCCCCCTTTTCTTCATAGCAAAGGTTTATAAAAAATCAGACAATGCAATTTTCATAATATGTTTGTAGGTTTCTTCCGTTGGGCTGTGTACAAATCGTGCCTGCAGAAGGTCAAGGCTCTGTGGCTCTTTTATGCTCTTTTATAAACATGATGTCACACATGCTCTGAACTAACGATGCTTAGACTTGACACAAGTCATACTTTCGTCGAGTCCTTGTCCATCTGAACAATCGACAAATCGATCCACTGCTGCAAGTCCCTCATCGCGGCTTTATTTCAGCGCTTTGAGGCTCGATTTCACTGGATTGGCAATTAATTGACACTAGAGGGCGCGCGTTACAAAAAACTCGGACACATTATTGCTGACTCAATCACCACGAAACCCGACTTGAACCAAGTCTAAACGATGCTTGGCGCATGATTCAGTCATGATAGTGTAGTGCACACTGGCAGCTAACCTTTAGACATACCCCTTTGGGACGTACCAGGAGCTAGGTCAATCACTTTGACCCAGGCGATCGTTTTTAACATTATCTGGGATCAACTCCGATTCAAAGTTCAGAATGTGCCAAAAGTAACAATGCTCTCGGGAAGAGAGAAGAAGTGGTTCAATATTTGTACAGTATTTACACAACCATGTTGTTCCGTACACACACTGTTTTTTATACAATCATTCTTCCTACTAACGACTGTTGAGGTTGAATGGCTGCATTGGTTCTTTTGACCCAATTCACCCTAACGTCATCATCGTGGTTGCGCCAGTCTGGGAGTCGATGTTCCTGCTGTGCGTATTATAGATGAATGAAATGTGACGCGCGGCGTTTTACATGCTTGAACCTGTTGACTCCCAAAGTAGAAGTGGGCGTGGTACTCAGTGTATTTGACGTGTGTGTGACGTGGTTGCAAGGGAAGGGGTCAATAGACCGATCCATTAAGCCACACCCACTAAACACATTGACCAATCACAGCATGGCTGGATCATCACTGTACACACGTGGGCAGCACATTGTGTGTCTCTTCAATGCCACACTGCACGACATGAATGCGAGCACTGTTAAGTACGCGCACACATGTTTACATTTTCCAATAGCTTTTTTATCGTGTCGGACTTTTGTTGGACTTTCGGTGGCGTACCCAAGGCTGTGATTGATCAACACGTTAGGGGGCGGGGCTTAATGGATCGGTCTATATCATTCTGATACCAGGAAACGATTTTATTTCCTGAAGTCGGCGACTTTTTTGCAGCGCTTTAAAAAGGCAAAGTGCATGGCGTGCATTGCTTTGTCTAATCAGAAACAGGAACTTGATCATACAGCCGTTGTGCGAGAGGCAAATGAATAATAATATTGACAGTCGTGGGAACATAAACGTATTTAAACCGCCTGAGTTGGTAGTGCGCCGAGCTTATACCGCTTCGAGCCATAATACGATTTTTATTATTGTCATATTATATAAGACAATACATCACATCATCTCATTATGGAATATGACACCGTGTTGAGATATTTACTGGACGAACGCATTCTCGTACTGTTCACATTTCTTTTGCTTTACCTTCTGTGGTGGACTTGCAAAACCACGAACCTTCCCCCTGGACCGTGGGGTTTCCCTATCATTGGCTCCATCCCAGCCATCGTCTTTGCCGTGCGCCGCGGCGTCCAGCCCCATCAGATCTTTGACGAGTACGCTAAGAAGTACGGTCCCGTGTTCCGAGTTAGGGTGTTTAACAAGACGGTCGTGGTGCTGAACGATTTCCCATCAATCAAGGCTGGGTTCCAGAATCCAAGACTCAACGATAGGCCTCACATGCTCCTAACCGAAGCATTAGAGAGTGATGGTAAGTTAGAAGAAACCACAGTTTTTGTTGATATGAAAGTTCCACCTGTTTACCGAGCATATAGCATAGCCAACCGCTGAAGCACAGCTAACGTACCGACCAACCGATTATTGTACATCACAGAGCAAAACCAATATAAGCACACTTCAGAACAATTATCATTATCGGATGCCCCAGAAAGTAGAAGGTCACCAATTTTCTTTTTCTTTTTATAAAGAAGGTAACACGGTCTATGTTTTGTGGTTTGACGGTTTTAAATACAAGTCTTTGAAGTAAGACTTTACAGCATTATAAATACATTATTTGTTTTGCAATTTAATAGGGGTTGTTATGGCGTCGGGTGAGCCATGGATACAACTCCGTCGCTTCTGCCTGACCGTTCTCCGGAGTTTCGGGGTTGGCAAATCAAGCTTCGAGGAGCAGATCGCCGTAGAAGGCAAAGTCCTACTGAAGGAAATGTCCAACATTAACGGGAGATCGTTCAACCCACAGTTTCTGCTCAACAACGCAATCTTCAACGTGATCTGTGCCGTTGTCTTCGGCAAGCGCCACGACTACGCCGACAGTGAGTTTTGCGAGCTGCTCGACTCCCTCCAAAATAATGTCAGACAGATCGGCGTCGGTGGTGCACTGAACTTTTTCCCCGGGCTGCGCCATTTGCCGTATTCCGGGATGGATAAAGTCATGTCAAACTTTGACAAGGTCGTTAAGTTTATTACGAAAAGAATTGATGTCCATCGTTCTACCTTCGATGCCGAGAACTTGAGAGATTTCACTGACGTGTACCTGATGGAAATACAGCAGAACTCGGAGAGAAATGAAGATGATGAGGGAAGCTCTCGACCCCCTCCAACAACTCGTTGCCACCTCAGCGAGGGCAACTTGGTTGGCACGATAGCGAATATCTTAGTAGCGGGATCGGTGACAACATTCACAACACTTCAATGGAGTCTTCTTTACATGATGGTCTACCCGGAGATCCAGAAGCGTGTCCAGGCCGAGATTGACGCCGTGGTCGGTCGCGACCGACTGCCGAGACTGGCCGACAAGCCGAACCTCAACTTCACCCAGGCGGTTATTTGGGAAATCCAGCGCTTAGCCTCCGTTACCCCTTTGGGCGTCGCCCATGCTGCCGGTGCTGATACCCAACTCAACGGCCTTGATATCCCCAAAGACGCACTGCTTGTGGCAAATCTCTGGGCGGTGTTTCGAGACCCAAAGCTCTGGCCCAACCCTGATCAATTCAAACCTGAGAGATTTTTGGACGGTGACGGCAGGGCAGCTATTAAGCCGGAAGAGTTAATACCCTTCAGCACTGGTAAGTGTATATTTGGCTTTATATATTTTATATATTTATATATAAGGCTGCTATATTTGGTCGCGCGACGATAATCGACAGACGCTGTGATCGCTGGACACTGAACCTTTTCATTGCAGTCTATGGTCACTGACGCGTCAGCGTCGAATATTAACCGCGTCACGCGTCGATTTTACGCGTCAGTTTCTACCCTGTCCTTTTCCCGCCTCCGATTTCATTTTCTCTTTCCCTTGTTTTCTTCCCTTGAAGGGCGGCGCAGCTGCATCGGAGAGCACCTTGCTAAGATGGAGTTATACGTCTTCTTCAGCTATTTCATGCATCAGTTCGAAGTCAGGAAACCAGACAACTCGCCACCGCTTTCTTTGGAGGGAGGGGGAGGATTAACGTACGAGCCAATGCCGTTTGAGATTTGTGCCATCAAACGTGATTGAAAAACATGGACATTCCAACATTGAGGGCGCCTCTGTGGAATTTGCCCAGAGTTGCGACAACTTGCAATTTGAAGCCATTTTCGGTCCGAAAAATGCATGTGCGTACTCAGGATGCCAGACTGGACTGCACAGTGAACCCCTTGGACCCAAAATGGCGTCGAGCAACCACGTGATCAAATAAAACTGGTCCTTACATATCTCAACTCTCACCCACAGTTGCTGTGAGTCTGCCATGCCTAGTTTTTTTTAAATAACATTACCCCACCGTCGAAAATAATGTTTAGTTTGTTTTTCTCCATACCCAGTTACACAGTTGCAACAATTATTTTGACTGCAGCAACTTTGAGGTGGGCTCTTCACTGCCGTTTTTTCCCCATAATCAATTCATTTGTTCATTATTACTCATCGACATTTCCGTTGAACCAAAAAGAAACGGTTTAATACAGTTAGACACGTCCTAAGTTGCTATTCGGACACGTCCTAAATCAAGCAAAGATATATAGTTCATTTCTGTTTACTACTTCCTGTTTCATTTTTGGTTATGGTTTATATATTGTTTACTGTATATACTAGAAGATAAAACAAACTTTCCAGAACTTATAAATATGGGACGGTTTGGGTTCTTTAAATGTTAGTTTTGGTTATGCATTCAAACGAAAAAAACCTAGAATTTATTGAAACTCCCTACAAACCAAAATAACTAGTGGTTAACATTTTGAAAAAAATAGCCTCACGTTTATAATAATAATAATAATAACAATAATAAAAATTTATATAGCGCCCAATCCATCGAAAAAACAATGCTCCAGGGCGCTTACAGAATAACATTAAAAAATCCTTTTAAAAACACAATGTATATTTATTAGAATTAACAAGAAAAATATAAAAATCAGTAAAAAATCAGCACGTTTCGCCCCGAGCAGAGTCTTTCTCAATGGCTATTTTTTCTTTAACTGTTCAGTATTACGATGCATGTTGTTATATTACGAGGTTATTCGAATGCGGTAAATAAAATAAGAAAGTGTTATAAGGGGGTCTTTTGCACCAAAAATGGTCATCAGCATTTTTTTGCGAGAAAATAAGGGTTTGACTGAACAGTGTCAGCCGATTTCAGGGGACTTTTTCACTTTTTTTATGCATTTTGTTTTGGTTTTGTTTTGTTTTTGTTTTTGTTTTTTTCTTTTATAGAAAAAAATAACATTTTACACGCGGGGAAAATTCCACATAGGCATTGAAGAGAAACAAACGGTAATTTTTCATTGGCCTAGTCCATGGACATGTTGATTTAAGATTGGTTGTGATTATGATTACGTTACCAGCACACCCATTGCTACCAAACAAACACAAATGAACTGCTCTTGCAAAGGCCAGACAAATAACACACAGTGTGTGGGGGGGGGGGGGGGAGGGGGGGAAAGTGGTTTCAAAAAGGTGGGTTAATCTCTATATTTGACAACTAATTGACATCGCTTGTTGGTTAATTTCATTGAAAAGTGCATTTCTTTAACCATTTAAAAAAAATTCCATGCTTTTCTGAACAACTGAGGGCGCTTTTGTCGTGATTTCATTTCAGGGAGACACTGTGGTTTTCTGTTGAAATTCATAGCATTGTGAGCCCCAGAATTTACTTATTAAAAGCATTTGTGAGATAGGCTTGCTGCCATGAACTAACACGACAACGAATCACTATAGAAAAGAAGATTTACGACCACGAAATATCCTAAATTCTGTCAACTCTGTGTGCATAATACAACATTGAGATTTCCGCCTTATATGACGTCACACTTTTGCTCAAAAGTGGGACATAAATGTGCATTTCCAAGGATGGGGCCCCTTAAGGGTCACGTCAGTGTCTGGCTTGTTGGCCTTCAACCACAGGAGAGACACTGAACGATCCGGATGTCAATACAAGTTGCAGTGCGACTTAATAGTGTCAACAAACTTTATCAAAATAATCGTAGTGTGAGTTGGACAATGGTGTATGGTTGTGGGTAGGTATATATCGCTTGTGCAGTCAAGTGTTACACATGATTGTTAAAAA
The DNA here is from genome assembly GCA_911728455.2 of Marthasterias glacialis. Taxonomy (NCBI): domain Eukaryota; kingdom Metazoa; phylum Echinodermata; class Asteroidea; order Forcipulatida; family Asteriidae; genus Marthasterias; species Marthasterias glacialis. The sequence continues at coordinate 11,769,738 of OU452239.1, read as the reverse complement.
TAAAACACAATATTGACTCAACCAAAGTAAAACTCAAGACAGATCTCGTATGGGCGTAGTTCATAGCGTTGTTTTGGAACCCTAGTTATTATCACCAGAAATTCGGCAAGACAATACGCGGGCTTTAATGATGGGTATTCTGCAGAGCTCGTGGTACCTGATGGATACTCGGACACTTCTCATTACCGTGGGAATTCTACTCATTTTGTTCTGGTTGTTCAGCAAACCCAGGAACCTTCCTCCTGGTCCGTGGGGCTTACCGATCGTCGGCTCTGTCCCGGCTTTACTGTTCGGGTTACGTCATGGTGTGTACACGCAACATTTACTTGGGAGGTACGCCCAAACATACGGACCTGTGTTTCGTTTGAGAGTTTTCGACAAGACTCTGATAGTCCTCAACGACTACAAATCAGTCCGGTCTGCTTTTCAGCACCCGCAGTTAAGTGACAGGCCCGCCATGTTATTGACGGAAGCATTCCAAAGCGAGGGTGAGTGGTTAAGAAACTACACGTTGCACAGTGCACTTACGCGCGCCTGTCCTGATGTCCGCCATTTTGGGAATCAACATGATTGTACGCAAATGAATAGACCGATCCATTAAGCCCCACCCCCTAAACATACTGATCAATCACAGCATTGGCTACGTTACCATTGTACACATGGGCAGCACAGTGTGTGTCTCTTCAATGCATTCTGGACGACGTGAACGCGCGCGCTATAAGTACGCGCACGCATGTTTTCATTTCCCAGTAGGATTTTATCGTCCCCGGACTTTTGTCGGACTTTGAGTTGTGTAGCCAAGGCTGTGATTGGTCAATACTTAAGGGGGCGGAGTTTAATGGCGGAATTAGTAGAGCGTACAATGTGCGGAAGTGCGTTATTCTGCGTCGTAAGAGATTTATTTTATTTATTTATTTATTATATATATATTTTTTTTGGGGGTGGGGGTCTAGGTGTTTAAGTCATGCATGCCATGGATTTGCACTTAAAATTTCAAACATCCTCACTCATTGCCTGAAAACTACTACGTCCTTATAGCATCATTTACAAAGTTCGACGGTAATTCGGCTTTGTGAAAGAGGGAGTTGGGCTGTACCGTATCTGATTTAATGGATTGCAACCGTTAACAACTTTAGATAAATCCATGTTGTGCTTAAAGAAGCAGTCTTTGGTACAGGTGCCATGAACGGATAAAGAGCAATTGTTGATGACGTCTGAAGGGTTTTAATAGTTTGTTTCTTATGGAGTGATCTTAGCTAGGTAATCAAATTGATGTGAAATGAGGCTGATGTGAATTCATTCTGTTGCATGGGTATTTCATTCTTATGTTTTAATGTATAGGGGTGGCCATGGCGTCAGGTGAACCCTGGACAGAGCTTCGTCGTTTCTGCCTGACCGTTCTCAGGAGTTTTGGGGTGGGCAAGTCAAGCTTCGAGGAGAAGATTGGCACCGAGGCCGAGGAACTTCTAAAAGAAATGTTTCGTTTTGACGGGAAGCCATTCAAACCAAACACTTTGTTGGACAATGCCATCTCCAATGTCATTTGCTCCGTTATCTTTGGATGGCGGTATGAGTATTCGGACCGTAAGTTCGGCGAGCTTCTCGAACTACTGGGTCGCACTATAGCATCCTTTGGAGCGGGCGGGGCCCTCAACTTCTTTCCTGGTCTTCGTCATCTGCCGTTCATGGGAGTTGAATCTGTGGTCCTGAACTTCGAAGAGTTTGCAAAGTTCATCAGGAATGTGATCGACACCCACCGTGCATCCTTCGACGAGAACAACCCGAGAGATTTGACAGATGTGTACTTGATGGAGATCCAGCAGAGTCAAGCCAGTGACGAAAAAGCACCGATGACCAACGGGACGAAGAGCCGCGCCCGACGTCATCTTAGCGAACGGAACCTGGTGGGTACCATAGCGAATCTCTTCGCGGCCGGGTCTGGGACCACGTCCGGCACGCTCCAGTGGTGCCTGTATTACATGATGACCAACCCAGACATCCAGAAGCGGGTCCAGGCCGAGATTGACGACGCGGTCGGTCGCAACCGTCTGCCGAAACTGGCTGACAAGCCCGAGCTAAACTACACCCAGGCAGTCATTTGGGAGGTCCAGCGACTGACCTCAGTCGTTCCCGTGGGTGTCCCACATGCAGCCGCTTCAGACACCCAAGTTAATGGCTTCTTGGTACCGAAGGGTTCGCTCTTGGTGGCAAACCTCTGGGCCATCTCCCATGATCCAAAGCTGTGGCCAGAACCCGATGAGTTCAAACCTGAGAGATTCCTAAACGATGAGGGAAAAGCAGTCAAGCCGGAAGAGTTCATACCATTCAGCACAGGTACTAGCCTGTTATACATAGTTCCTAATAGACGCCATCTTTGCGAGCAAATTGCATTTTGGCTAGCAGGCGCGTCATGCGCTCAAATTATTAACGCAGCCGCGTTGTTCACTAACCAATCGTGCAATGAGTTTTGTGAAATGCGCGCGTGCTGCACGCCGTTCTTACGCGAAACACACGAGCGTGTTTTCCAAATTGCCCGTAAAGATGGCCGATTTACGTCATATTTGGAACTATCTATACAATCCTATTCACGGTGAAATCCACATCACTTTCATTCACAAGGCTTCCGTAAAACAATCAATCAGGTCTGTATCAGGACCCATATTAGCATTTAAAGACAATGCTTAATTAACAAGCTAATGGGTGTGCCATCACGTAGTCTTGACTCAAGACGGTTACATGTATTGCAGCTGGTTTTTATTCATTTCCAATGAGTATCCTTGTTGTTTGTTTCCATCTGTTTACCAAAGGTCGACGAAGCTGCATCGGTGAACATCTGGCCAAGATGGAGCTCTATGTCTTCTTCAGCTACTTCATGCATCAGTTCGACGTCAGGAAACCAGAGGGCTCACCATCTCAGCCATTAAAAGGGGAGCGGGGAATTTTTCACTTCCCCCCTCCTTTTGAAGTCTGCGTTGTCAGGCGTGATTAGAGGGGGTGTTTCATTTTTTTTTTTCTTAAATAATGAACGCAGATAAATAAATGGCAAGAAATAATTGGTAACCATGACAAAGATAAGAATTTAAAAATAATAATTAAATCAATATATATATATATATAAATCTAATAAAATAATCAAAAGCGACGACTGGATGACGTCGAAGAAGGACGTAAGCTATTGTGCAAAAGTTTGTTTCCAGAAAACTGAGCTCGAAAGTTTGATCGGTTTTCTGCCATTTCATAAATCATTATAGGGAGATTTAATTCTGCATGAGAATAGAAAGCATGTCTTTGCGTAATAGTTCTAGCGACAAATATGTAACAGTACTGCCATATTTCTTTGCAGCAGCGCAACTATGGTAAAGATTTTAGGGAGACACAAGAAGGTGCACAGTTTTTTCGGGGGGGGGGCACTTTTTGCCAGTTAAAACTGTAGTCTCCGTTTGGTTTTTTTTTCCCGAAGCAAGCCCCTTTCAGCGCCCTTGTTATGCCGTTTACTATTTTCATAAAATAATCTGATGTGGAGGTTTACAAAATACATTGTCTGCGTTTAAGTAAAAATATTACTACATAAAAGCTTATAAAATGTAACATTTTATTATGTTAATTCTTAATCTCATAAGTCCAGATTTCAAATGGGGGCACCTGGGGGGCACGGACATCAGTTGGGGGCACGTGCCCCCCGTGCCCCCCCCCCCCCGCCCCTTTATTTACACCACTGTTTCTTTAGTCAGGAGCCATTATGTTGCTTGCCTTAATTCTGTTACTGGAAAAAGTACTTTGTTGACCCGAAGAAAGGCGTATAGCCTCGCGCCGTTCTTCTGGGCACACGACAACGTGGAATGTTTGTCAGAACACGCGCCCCATATCCTGTCAAAAGAGGCAATTTGGCCTTATTCCTCGCCCTTCTTAATTTTTGTATTCGTGGGCCTACTGTATAATTACAATAATCGACCCATGCTATCGATGGGTTGCAACAGACGCCATCTTTGATGACAATTTCTATTTTTGCTTGTAGCCGGGGGAGCTCTGTAAATTTCAACGCAGCTTGAGTTGCTTACCAACCAATCATAAAAGCAGTTTATAAAACGCACGCGTGCCGTGCAGTACGAATCAATCTAAAAGACAATTCAAAAATTCATTGTACGCTATTTATACTAAACTTACGTCGGTAACATTCGGGAGATTTTGTTAATGTACTGTTTGTTTTGGGTAGCTAAATTGAATCTTAGTGATTATAATAATTTCACTATAGTAAATTGCTATACAAAACTGCTGCAATTTTAATATTTGACAAGGTTGTTTACTATACGCGCAAACTGTCATTAAATAATTAAAGACACAAAATAATATAGCTATTTAAATAGTTATTCTAACTTTTTATTTAAAGGTAAGCCTCCGTAGAGACTCCGAAAAATTGCATATGCCGACGATATTTCACGTCGTCATCGCGGGGTATTGGGATAAGTTTTCAACTAGCAATAATCGCACCTCGGTTAAACCTCATTGGTTACGATATCGCCTCTGCGCAAAGATAACCATGGGAGGTTTCACGATGAGGGGACTATCGAGGCTTACCCCGTTGAGTATATGGTGCCCAAGTGGTCGGACGTTTACGTAACGTACACGTAGTTACAGATGAGTGCGTCTGGCTGAGACAGAGACAGAAAAAGGAGCTGACGTGTCTTCATGCATGGGGGAAAAGAAATCAGCCATGAATTTTGACCAACAAAGTGACTTCCATCCACGAGATCCTCGCCAAGCAGAAAGCCTACCCCTCCCCCTAATCATCCAACTAGGCCCTTGAATTGTTTGCATTGATTGGTCCATTGTTTTCAACTTGTTAGAACAGAAAAACACCACATTTTCTGAACAAGACAGAGTTTAAGAAAGAAATGGATAACCGAAAACAACACATTCCGCAATCTTATTCTGGGGACCGTCGCTGGCTGCGAAGTTTCAGACATAATTTTTAAGGAACTGCCTGACTATCGTGACATCACTTTGGAATGTTCGAGGTATCAAAAATAATTAGTGAGTGATTAGGTCAACAAACATTAATATTAATTAAATGCCCCGCGACCCTCAATTTTTAGCTTTTGAAAAAGACCTTGGCTGGGTCGAAACTTGTGGCCCATTAATAGCTCTTTGCATACATATAAACAAGTCCTTTGGTTCGGTAAGCAGTGTTGCTTTTATTTTATTTTACATTATCGATTCTGTCTTTTTCTTTTATTGCAAGCCTCCGTAGAGACCTCAAAAAATTGCACATGCCGACGATATTTCACGTCGTCATCGCGGGGTATTGGGATAAGTTTTCAACTAGCAATAATCGCACCTCGGTTAAACCTCATTGGTTACGATATCGCCTCTGCGCAAAGATAACCGTGTGAGGTTTCACGATGAGGGGCCTATCGAGGCTTACCCCGTTGAGTATATGGTGCCCAAGTGGTCGGACGTTTACGTAACGTTTTAGTACGTCTTCACAGATGAGTGCATCAGAGGGAGACAAAACGGTGTCTCCGTGCATAAAAACTTTTAGCCAAGATTTTTATTATAACATCAACAGCCAAAGGGAAACTGGGTAAATTTTAATTCAATTTTGGGGTGAACAAAGAAAAATCGACTAGCAGCGGGATTTGAACCTGCGATCTCTGGACTAACGTGCCGGCGCTCTACCAACTGAATTATTTAGCACTAAAGTCGGCGGTCTCCCTATTTTGTCAATATTTTTTTTCGGGGGTCAGAAACAAAACTCGATCCCAATAATTCTCACTGAAGACGGCGCGTCGGCTAGCTGGCAGGTGGCGAGTTTCCCTTTTCTCAGAAATCATTTGATGATTGAATTAAGTTAGTTGTTCAATCATGGTTCAATCTAATATTTTTCAAAAGATTAAAGATATAATACTTCTTGGAGGAGTTGGAGTGAGTGTGTAAACAGGTTTACAATTTTCTCAAACATCGTCATTACTCTTCACCCGGTAAATAAAAGAGTATCTGTGCAACAAAAACACGAAAATGAATGAAATGAACATACCTTTGACGCTTCGATCTCTCTGCGTCCAATAAGCGTGTTAGCGCCACCAAGTGACAACAATTGAAAAGTACACAGGTCACTTATCAAAACTCATGAACAAGTCAGATAATTATGGACTGCTGTTGGGTCTAGTTTCTTCGCAGTTTCAAACATAATTTGCAGTGAATGAAAATGGCGTGGAACCTTCCGGAGAGTGGAGAGATAATGAAGCTCCAAGAAGTCATTGACAGTTCGTCGCAGCTCAATGGGAAGGCAGTACGTCTGATTGCAAAGTGAGGAGGTTTTTTGGTCGAATCTTTCGTGTACTGTTTTTCTATGTCATGTGTACTTCTTGTTGAGCGCAATTTTTAAAGTTGGCAATTTTTTTAATTTGCGTACGCATTTTTTATGGGGCTATGCTGTGGTGTTCCTTGACTACACTAGCAATATTGAATGATTCTCATTATTAACAAAAAGGGTTCAGTCTATTTTGTTCCTCTACCTCGCTTTGGAGCTTGGTGACATATTTATGTTATTGTTGTCGAGCGCAATCTTGACACTTGCGCAAATTTATTATACTCTTTACCCTGGCTTGATTATCATATGAATGGATCCATTCATATGATAATCAAGTCAGGGTAGAGTACATTTGAAATTTGCACAAGTGTCAAGATTGCGCTCAACGTTGTTGATTGGAGATTAATTTTGTTTCATACATTGCTTAAGTTAAGATTAAATCGCAACCAGTATAACACTAGCTGCGAAGAAATCTCCTGCCAGACGGTGAAAATCTGGCAAAACTGGACACTAGTCCGACAGCAATGGCTGAAATTGCACCAGATGGATAGTGTTTTGTTAACAGCTAGTTTTTTAACAGTGTTTCGAACAACAAACAAATCAAAATGGTAATATCTGGATCCATGATTGATAATGTATGATATAATTGTTAATTTCATTTCAGATTATACACGTATGACTGTGTGAAACAACTGGCGACCTTATGCAGCGTTGAACGTCAGCACAATCACCGCCTCCTGTTGGATACCCGCTTTATCGAGCCATTCCAGGCCAGACCAGGTTCCGTCTTCCAGTTTATCGGAGAGCTCGACTCTGCATCGTCAGATGACAAGCCAATCCTAAGAGCCAGAGTTGCACGATGTGTGGATGGCATGGACATGGCGATGTACAGCAAGGCGTTAGATGCACAGAGAAAGTTCTTTGAGAGTAGAAAGATGAAAGATGCAGCAGGGAGTATGCAAACGTGATCCAAAAGGTGCTTCTAAAAAGACCCTTTTTTTTGCTGGTGGTTTAGTCTTGAGTTAAAGACTACATTGTGTCCCAAAAGGATACAGAGTATATATAGAACACGAGGGAGCACTTATGTATTAGACTTGAATTCAAAACGTTAAGGTTCTTTTGTGTCGGTCTTGAGAAAGCTACAAAACTGTTGAGAAAAAAAGTATACCTATACACCATGACTTAACTCTTTTACTATGGCACTGCTCACTGCGGCTCGGTGAATTACTTCATACGCCGGAGAGCCCCTGCCAGCGGCTCGATGTTAACAAAATATTAAACAATTGGGAAAGACAGTTGATTTGTAGCCCACACCTCGAGTAGCTAACTGGCCTTGTGTGTCTGGCGACTTCCATAAAAAAAATAAATAAGTAAAAAAAAAATAAAAATAAAAAATCGTACGCGGTGGAGTACTTTTACCATTAGAACAAGACATTATTTTTCATGTTGGCGAGTACAGGCATAAGCTTTAGTATAGTACGAGTGCTAGTATACAAATATTGACTGCTTCGAGTGGCGTAGTAAAACTAGTCACTCGAGGTGATCCCCGGAGCAGCCTATCTTCCCGAGGCGGAGCCGAGGGAAGATAGGCGGCTCCGGGGATCACCGAGAGTGACTAGTTTTACTACGCCACGAGATAAAGCAGTCAATATTTGTTTTATAACACCTCAATTTCATCCATTTTGTGGTAATATTCGTTAAACAACTGTGCGTATACCAGTCTTCAAACAACTGTATAAAATCTGACAGGAAATCTTGACAAAAAGAAAAAAGGGGTACCACACTGCCTTCGTTCTCATACCGTATTTCAAATGCACGTATTATTTGATCGTTTCACGGGGTTCGAGGTTGTCGTTGGATAGTACCATTTAATAGTTCTTTTGGTCGGTGTGCAGTGTGATAGTAAAAATACACAACACCACGTGACGCACGTTCGGCCAATCAACAGATAGAATCAAAGGAAGAGGTGTTATAATAACAAATAAAAGGTCTTAAGTACATGGGTTCTTTTCTGTGAATACAAATCAAAGAAAAAGATCTACACAAGTCTGTAAACTGTATTGTTGATAACTCGTTTAAAAAAAGGACAAACATCACAAAAATCAATGAAAAAGAAGACAAAACTGTCACTGTTTAATTCCGCAATATTTTACTCAGTACTGTTACAGTAGTACATACTTTGTCTCAAAAACCATACTTAATTTTCTAAGTACTATACTTAAAACACAATTATAAATCAAGTTCATATATTAATTAAAAAAGGCCCAGCATTGGTTTGTGGAAATACTATCACTTGGTCCTATTGATATAACAACTTTTCAAGAATATATAATTTACTTATTCTACATGTTGTATCTAATAAATGATCTTAGAACTATTTTTTCAATAAAAAATAAATTTTCAAAGAATTTTTTTTTGTCTTGACACTTCCTTTTTCAAGTTTGTTTTGTTTTGACCCCTCCTGTCTCCCACAGGGATGTCAGTTTTCAGGGGAAAATCTAAATTCAGGTTTTTTCTCATAAAATCACAGCCCAAGGTAAGGATTTTTTAGGGGTGTCCATGCGTGGTTTATCAGGCTCTGGACAAAAACCCGACAGTCGTCCCTGCTCTCTGCACCCTTTCATGCAAGAAGTCAAAACTACTGAAAACCAGGCATGATTTCTTCCTACTTAAGTCTCATTTTAGAATTTTTTTTTTTAGCCCTCTGGAAAAATCAGCAAACTTGTTTTTAAATAGCCTGAAAAGTCTATAAAAGACTATACCATATATACACGTAGGGCAGCCCTTTTCTTACTTTTTAATGGATGACACCAAATGACTAATAATAGACCATTTACAAAGTACTAACATGATTATGCAAATTATGTAAATTAAGGAGATTAGATCTTACGTTAATGCTACGTATTATGTTTTACATTACACAGATAACTTTACTGATCTTAAAAATAAGCACGTTCAAACACATCTTAATAAAAATCAAGAAAAAATTACTTGAATCTTTAAACAAGCAAGAACAGATTCATTTTAATTTATACAAAACTCACTTTGAACCATGTGACCGAAGATTAACACGTTTGAAAGAGTCACGCTGGAGTCGGATCTGTCCAAGAGGAACAAAAAATACTACGCTCAAGATGAGCAGGAGCGAGTTTCACGAACAGAAACCTACAAGCTTTATGTCTCAGTAGCTACACCAGCACATTTCCGCACCACCACCAGGGCTAGAAACACCCACTGATCCATTGATAAAGGAGTCTACTAATTTAAGCATAATAATATTTTAGGAGGGAACCAAACCAGGGCCGCATTGGTGAGAGGCGAGCACGTTACGCACATGCCACCCATGCCACCTAAAATTGGTCCATAACACCAAAATCCAACAAGTCCAGCAGTCGATCAATCTTAAGATGAGTAAATGTATGAATCACTCTTAATCGCTAAGGAAAGTATGATGTCACAAGACAAATCACTATGCATCTTAAAGTTAGGATGATTCCTAATTTAGGAAGAGTTCTTGGTGAAATCGACTGCACCAGTCTAGAGGTCTCCCAAACACTTACTTTAAAAGATTTAGCACTTTAAAAGATTTAGCACTACATGTACAACTAACTATACTCAAACTTTTCAGTTCCACAACTTTTCCTAAAAGTTCAGTAAATTAAAAGAAAAAAAATAGTTTACGTCTTGCAAATATTGTGTCTGGTCCAGTATAAAGTTCTAAGCTTCAAATGGCGATTCTTAAGAAATTTGAACCCTGCACCTCCCCAGAGTATTCCATCTAATCAAGTTAACGGATCCCTAAAATATATTCAAAATTAGTAAACTTTAAACCTTCACCCCTCTACCAAGTTACATTTAAGCATAAGTCCAAAGAGTAGTTAAAGTTCATAATGTATAAATTACAAAATATTAAAAGGCAAAGGTCAATACTTAAAATATGTTTACTTGAAGCTATCTAAAACAGCATGCATCACACATGTAATACTTCAAAATTGTACAAAGCTATCAATATTAAGGATGATAAAAAATTTAAAATAAGTTTATCATCATTTAGTGCGTGGTCATAAAATCAATCAATCAATTTAAAGTTCTTAAAAGTTGAACGGTACCATCTACTCAAAATTGATTTGCTTAGTTGATAAAATTAATGTATCGACAATCAGAAACAGATCCTACCAGGGTTGTTGCAAGGAGCGTGGCCGATGTGTGTGGCAGCCAATTTGCCAACTGGCGACTGCTTTCGGGGGATATGGATACGGTATGGAAGTCAGTTTGCCAACCTGTCGACTACAATTATTCTCCATTATTTCAAACGAGAGTAGTGCACCCAAAACGGAACCTCGCTATTTTCAATAACGCCAAAGAAACAAACTTCTTTCTTTTCTCTATTTTGTTTTCTCTTCAAAGTAGTGTGCTTCAAGAAAACAATGATGATTTTTGGATTTGAGTTTGGATGCCGTTGTTAGACTTGATGTTCTTCTTCATTTGCCAACTGATACTATGCCGACAGGGAAGAACTGTTGTTTTTTTTTGTTGTTTTTTTGGGGGGGGGCGGTGTTACACGCTCCTAGTCGCTACACATCTGGTTTTCTCTGGGATCAAACTTAAGGTTAGCAATTCATGAGTGAAAAGGCCGACCAAATATTTCTGGATTTTTGTTGGTATTCCGTCTTGTGCGATGGCTAGAAACAGGCTCTTGATGACAAGGACTGCGGACGGATTACGTTATCATTTTGAGATATTGTAAAACTTGGTTAACTAAAACTAATAATAACAAAAACAATTATTCTTGTACAAACCAACAAAAGCATAATTTTAAAACTTATAACCTAAAAACCAAAACCATACGTCTAAGGCACATTAAAAATTGTCATAGCAAAATCAAAATTGATTTCAAACTGAAAACACTTCGTAAACCCTTTTAATACATTTTTACAAAACATTTTATAAATTAAAAAAAAAAGTTCTCTGAGAAGTGGTGAACAATTTAAAAAAAGTTTGTTCAATAATAAAATATGGAGGTCGTCATATTTACACTAAGAGTGACCTCTGACCTCATAGCATCAAGGCATTTCCTGGGAAATAGTTTTGTGTAGGATTATCCGTATTCAACTTTTACATTATAAGCAGCTGTGAATATTAAAACATTTGAAACGTAACATCCTTTCAGAGGTATGACTGTACAGAAATGAAAAATCCTGACAAAACATGTAGCGCCCCTACCCAATACTTGAATCACTTCAATAGTGTTCAAGTACCAATCAAATTAGCTGTTCACAAAATACTCATTGAAAAATAATCCTTACACTGAACCCCAACCTTCAAACAACACTGGGGGGGCCTGGGAGAGGGAGGAGACGAGAGGGGGGGGGGGGGGGTGGATTGGGTTGCGGACAGAAAAAGTCACAGAAAAAAGTCCCAAAATTACTGTTCAGGAAAGTAGGTTTGCTGATTACAATCACGTCTGAAAAATAAACATCTTTCACAAAATAATTGTTTCTGTAAACAAATTCTACATGACATGTATCTTTAAAAATGTTACAGTACATAAATCAATATATACGCGTACGCGCCTGTTTTTTAATATAAATATCTACGAAAGTCATCAAGATGCTCCCTCAAAAGGACAACCGTGAGTATTTCCGTTGAGACATCGTCCTCTTGTAAGACTTGCTTTATCTCTTGTGATGTTCCTGACCGTGGAGGTGATGCTTGACCTGGAGGAACAGAGAGAAATCAGAGTTTAACACTCCAACTTTTGATAAGATTTTCTTAGGAAGTTCACCAACCATTTGAATAAGCCATTTGTGAGTTAGATTTGAATAATGTCTGGTACCGTGACTTCCTTAGTCACAAATCACTGCTTAAACTTGAATTCCTCTGACTATAGACAGTTGCAACGTTAAATGGTTCGGGGCAAGCTTTTGCATAGCAACCTCCAGATGAGCAAAGCCTGGTGCCATTGTACCTTCTTACGTAACTATGTAAAAACTTGCCGAATCATGTGACATAGCAACTGTCTCTTTCAACGAGTATACTCGTCTTGAGACGATTATACTCTGCGCCTGAGGACAAGCAGAGTGTCGGAACATCAAGACCAAAAAAACAGCCATAACGGCTCTTTTAAGAGCCAACACCTGGCCGAAAAAAGATTTACAAACAGTTGTACCCGCACGTTTACTACTAGTATTTACTTAATTTTACTAATACATTTTTCTCCATAAAACAAAACCAGAAATCAGGAAAAAATCCTACACAAAAGGGCCACGCTCTGACACTAACCTGGCAATGTTCACGGCGGACCAGGTCACATGGTTTCTCATTAGCATCGTTACTGATGCTGACGTTGGCTCCTCTATTCATTAACATCCCCACGATACGAAGGATGTGGGTCTCCGGTATGGCCCGTCCGACGATCAGATGGAGAGCCGTGTTGCCATTGTACATCTTAGAGTTGACCAGCCTACTGGCATCCTGGCACTCCTCGAGAAGGATGTAGATCAAGTCCATCTTCTGAAGTTCCACCGCGTAATGGAGGGCAGTCTTACCACTCTGGTCATCCTTAACATTCAGAATGAAATTCAAATTTAACTACTTAGCGCTTCATTGAAAAAAATCTTAAAGTCTATGGGAATCTTTTGAAGGGGCACCAAAGCCAGGGCGAACAGAGGCCATGGCCTTCATGGCCTTGTAGTGTGTCGTGGCCGAGCGGATAAGAACACCGAACTCAAGCTCTGGTGTTTCGGATCAGCAGAGTGTGGGTTCGAGTCCCGGTCGCGACACTTGTGTCCCTGAGCAAGACACTTAACTATAATTGCTTCTCTCCACCCAGGGGTAAAATGGGTACCTGTGAGGGCAGAGATGGTTCTTGTGAATGATTTAGCCTAGTAGCGCATATTTGTTGCACAGGCTGTATACTTCCCAGGGAGCTGAGATGGTTTCAAGGAATGAAATAAATGACCCAGTGACCAGGGGTAATAATGTTGGAAGCACTTTGAGACGCCCTTCGGGTGTGAAAAGCGCTATATAAAAACCAATTATTATTATTATTATTATTCATGTAATTCCAGACCTGTTGTCTCTTCAAGGTACACATGGGCCATTTCTATTTTGTTGTCATTAATACATAATGAGGGGTGGGGGGGGAAACTATTTTCAAGAAATTTGGTTCCGATGATACTTACTGGGACCATTGGATTGGCATTGCTCATGAGAAGCTCCTTGACCGTCTCTGCACAGTTGACAGACTCACAATGGGCCTCAATAGCAACCATCAAGGCAGTCTTACCTACAATGACAGAGACGTCAGAAACAAAACAGGGTCATACCATTGCAAGGAAAATATGCACAAAGTGTAACTGAACACCTTGAAGGTAAAACAATGTTTTTAATAGTAATTATAATAGTGTACATTCATAATCATCAAGTGCCATGTCTGTCATAAATGACATTCCTGGCACCGAATTATCAAATCAACTTGCGATTGTTCAGAATGATTGTATGAGATGAAAGGACCCTTAGATAACACTTTGAAAGAGATACAAGGTGCTGCGGGGCATATTGCTGGTCGATCTGGTCTACGCTCCTGTCCTGACGACACATTGCTGTTAGTGCCTAGATCCAGAAACTCCTTCTCTGACAAAGCCTTCTCGGTCTACGGTCCTACGTTCTGGAACAATTTACCCCGGCACCTCAGAACACTCGACACGGTTGCGACACTCAAAAAACATATTAAAACTCACCTGTTTCCAGTAGACCAATAATTATCATTGTCTTCTTTGGCTTGCTAGCGCCATGATCTAGATGGAATGGCGCTAAATAAATCCCGTTATTATTTATTGCTGCCAGACCATGCCAGAAACAACGGGGCAAGTCCCCTTCTCTTTACGATAAGTGTACTGGGTTCTTTTATGTGCATTACACATAAAAGGGGAACCTACGGCTTGACGTCCCAACTCAGCAATGTTTTTAAGTGTCTTGCTTAACCCTTTAGAGACCATAGCGGCCGCAAGCGGCTGTAGCTAAAACGCCCATAGCGGCCGCAGACGGCCGCTGTGTTTGACCTCGTCTCATTGACCTGAAAAAGGTCATGATAGGTCATGTGATGAGTTAACAATTCTCAATGTTTCCCATGGTAACATTCTAACTTCTAAATGTAAAAAATACAGAAATTGCTGTTTAATATCTTCAGGGAAATATTTTTATTGAAATGGAAATGTTACAAAATGTCACACATCTGGGCGTATTAGGATGATTTTGAACAAACTTGTGGTCTCTAAAGGGTTAAGGACACAAGTGTCACGACCGGGACTCGAACCCCACAACCTGCTGATTAAAAACACCAAAGCTCGAGTCCGGTGCACTAGACATGCCACTGATGTAACTGCCCACCCCGTCAAACTTACCCTCAAAGTTGGTCGCATCAAATAATGCACAGGTCTCGGGGTAGCTGTACCCACTGTACGACATACACCTGATAATGGTCTAAAAGAAACAACGAAACAATAGAATATGTAAAACAGCGTTTTTTAACAAATAGCCGTATTGGCCTAAAATCAACACTGCCACAAGAAGTATGCCAGCTTTACTTTCACATAATGTACAACACTTCATTTTTCATTTTATATCAGTTTAATTGATCAACAACAACAAAAGTCCAACAACTAAAAACTATATCTGGCGTACAATGATAAATTTACGCTAGAAATTGAACTACATTGACATTTAAAATCATTAAGAAAATATATATACGTAATAAGTTAATACTACTGTTCTTACATATTTGATAACAAAAGAAACTAAAAAGAAAATTTAAAAAAAAATTGAATTGTAAGAATCTGAAACGATAAAAAGGCAAGTATGGATTAACTGAAATATTCTGGTTTACAACAAAATCAGTAAAAGTGATCAATTAAAAACCTTCTTTAATTCTCATTTCACTGTGAGTTAATAAAGCCATGTCACAAATTCAAAGAAGAATGAGAGGGGACCAGTTGGTCTATGACTGGATGCCTCTTTTGAGGGCTACCATACTTGAGCGCACGCTTAGAGTGGATCGGCCACGGGCCTAATTAAAATGTGCCGTATACTGGCACGTCTGAATCAACTAATTCCAAGGGTTATGATTGCGCAAGGCATGATGGGAAAAAATGGTGCGGCGAGATTGATCACCCCTGGGGACGAGGTTGTTGTTGTGATACTGTATCTGGTTGGTTCCCTACCTTGATCGCCTCAGTGTTTCCTGTCATGGCTGCAGCATGGAGGGGTGTGTTACCATCTTTGTTACCGATTCTGAGGCTGGCTCTGTAGTTGATCAAGATCTCCGTCAGGATGTGCAACTTGCAGACTACGGATAAATAAAGTGGAGTCTGTGGAACAGAAATAAAATCTCTGTCACAATGGCACACGTCACTTTGTCACAATGTTACCCTGTCACTTTATCAAAATGCTACACTGTCACAACAATATATTGTCACAATAGATACTGTCACAGCATCACAATGTCACATTGCAACATTGTCACAATATTACACTTTCACTATGTCACAATGTCACAATGTTACACTGTCATGATATCACAATGTCAGTATCTTAAAGATGCCCGCTCGTCAACGCGCGACAAACAAATTCGTGCCACGAAAGATCACCTTTGACCTATGCACGCATTGTAAGTAAACTATGGACGGATACATGATCATTTTGTGCCACAGACATAGTCGTCGGGTAATGGTGACGAGTGGGCGTCTTTAACTTCAAAAGTGTTCAGGTTTTATTCATCATTGGTTTTTAGTATTATTTCAACATGCAACTTCAAAACGATCACTTGGCCACAAAAACGACGGACTGGCTATAAAGAGGGGGGGGGGGGGGGGGAATTAGCTGACATTGCAAACCACTCACCTACCAAAATGATCTGTGGTGTAAATGCAAAAAAAAAAAAAACGGTCAGCAGCCTCAACGTTTTGACCCTAGCAGAGTCTTTCTTCAAGGCTAAAAGGAATTAAGAAAGTGAGAAGACGAGGGACGGAGGAGAAACTTACCTGATGAAGTTTGTTTAAGATGTCAAGACTCCTCTTCTCCATCCAAAGACGCTCAATTATCGCCACGGACAAAGCCACTTTATCCTTGCATATCGACAGATGAAGAACTCTATGGTCCAATGAGAAGACAGATACGTTTCTAGTCATTTTGCGAGTTAAATACATGGAATAAACGTTCACTGAATAGGCCTACATAACGTTGAGGTAAATGAAATTAAGAAAACTTACGTGTCATTGTCTTCGTCTGTTTCCATCAGTACCTCCATACTGTGTTCTGCCACCAAAGCCTTGAAAGCTTCCAACTCCCCGATGTAAGGCGTGACTCCCGGTGGGTACACCTGAGAAGGGGTGTGCTGGGTCACAGCGGAAGTGGGCATGACAGAGGTCGGAGGGCTCACTGCAGGCATTTGAGTGCTGGGATCCATGTGATAATGCCGTAGAAATTGCCTCTCCTGTTGGGGTGGTCCTTGGTAAAAGTGGGGTGGACTCTGCGATGGGTCGGAGTCTGTCATAAGCATCGTTTTGATTTCATGGATCCTCTTCTCTTCCATCTCTTGTAAATTTGGAGCGCGGGGGGCCAAAGGAGCCCTGTCTTGTACGGTCATTGTGCCAGCAGTCATGCCGATCTGGATGTTGTATGTCGGGCTCTCCGGGGGAAGAGACTCGCCGGGAGACCCCACGTTGGAGTCTGGTGTCCAAGGTGAGACGTCTGGAACCAGCTGCAAAGGGGATTCTTGAGGTTCTTGGTACGGGGAATGCTGAGGGCTCAATGAAGATGCCACACTGGACGCCATTTGCTCTGCGTACGGGGAGTGCTGTGGGCTGAAAGCCGAAGCCACACTGGATGACGTTTGCCACGGAGACTGTGGTGATGGAAGGAAGTCCATCAGGCCCCCACTCTGCATTGGTTCTTCGTTCTCCACAGGTGACTTCACAGATTCTTCATCGCTCGTCATGTTGTCTATCATGTCTGTGATCGATTCTGGGGTCAGAGGGCAAGGCCATGTGCTTTCTTCTGGCATCTTTTGCTCACTGGACTGAAATGACAGACCACCTGCACTTAAATCGTTCATGGGGTAGGCCTGATTCTGGGGCTGGGGGAACAGGGTATTTTGAGCAAATTGGCCCTGTTTAGATTGTGTGATAGCCGGTCCTTGAACCTTGTGCACGGTGCCGGTGGGTTTTAGGTAAATGGGCTGGAAATTTCCCTGGCCAGGAGGACTGACTACGCTCTGTTGGGCCTGTCCTTGACTGTAACCATGAGTTCTCTTGAAAACCTTAAATGGGGGAAGGGATTGGGTTTGGAAATGCGGTTGGGTCTGCGTCTGCCAAGGCTGTGCCGGAGGAAAGTGAGAAGCTGGTTGATTTTGATGGTATCCCCCGAAGACATAGTTGGGGTGGGACTTCAAGTTACCATCTGGTCTTCCCATGATCGGTCCTATGATTGGTCCCATATCTTGAATACCCTTGGCTCTCAAACCAGACCGCCCAGAAGCTGATGCCGAGGCCTTTTCTCTCAGGGACATTGACTGGATGTCTTTTGCAAGGTTTGAGACCTCTACGTCTTTGGACTTTGTCTCTTCAGCCTTCTTACCATCGTCAAGCTTTAAGTTGGTTTGGAGACTCTGTGTGAGTGAGTCAATGTCTCCAACTGTCTTCTTAACTTCCTCCTCATCCTTCTCTTTCTCCTTCTTCTTGTCATCGGCATCTGATGAAACGTCTTCTGTCGTCTCTTTTACCCCAGCATCCACTTTGTCCACCTGGGGTTTGATATCAGAAGAATTCTTCTCCGGGTGTTCTTGACGGCTGTCATCTTTTCCAACATCTAGTTTCTCATCATCCCTCTCTTCAGTGCCATCTTTTTGCCCGTCTTTGTTTCTGATATTGTTTTTCTTCATCTGTTCTTGGGGCTTGGTCTCCGCGTCCACTTGCTTTCCCTCCTGGGGAATGTTTTTAGATTGATCTGCAGTATTCTTTTCTCTGGTTTCCTCATCATCAAAGACTTGATCTTTCAAGGAAGATTCTTTGCAGTTACTCAGTGCTCCCGGCGCACTAACCGCGTGAGTGAGCACGTGTGTTTCCTTCTCATAAGAACTTGTGACACTTCTGTGTTTTTCTAGACGACCGTGGCATTTAACCTCCGTGTTCAGTAACTCAAAGATCTTTGGCTTGGATTTTCTCTGTCCAGTCTTTGTGGTCTGACAAGGCTTCGTATCTACAGAGACTTTCACATCCTCCGATTGTCCAGAGGATGTTTTTAGATCATCAGGCTGGAGAGGTCTGTCGACTGAAGGATGTGCTTCTTTTGCCATCTTGGATTTTGCCTCCTCTACTGTTGCTCCATTGTTGCTGTGTATGTTGTTACCATGGTGATGGGTATTAAGTTCTTCATCAGTAGGAGGGGGTGACTGTGATGCAGTGGAAGGGTTGCAAGGCATCTTGACCGGCTGCTCAGTCTTACCTGTATTGATATTTCAAAAGATGAACCGCAGTATTAAAGGCAGTGAGATACTTTTAGTCACACTTCACAAATAAATGACCATAAAAACTGACTTGGTAAGGAGCAATTGAGAGCCGTTTATAGTTAAAAAAAATGTTGTAAGAAACTACTCTCTTAGAAGTGACGTAGTTTTTGAGAAAGGAAAATCACTGAATAATAGTCACACCAGAACCAATCCTCCAAAGAAATTTTGTTTTAAAATACTGGAAGTTCAGAAAATAGTCTTTGCAAGCCCCACTATCACCGTCTGCTGTTGTTTACTCCTCCCAAAACCAATGTTGTATGTTCCCTTGTAGTGAGTTGTAACCAACAGCGAACAGAATCAAAGCGATGTTACTTTGAAACATACAAACTAACATTAACACAGGCCCAATTCCTTCAATTCCCTCATTCTCCATCGTAGTCTGACGTCATTTCTTCCTGAGGTCATGCTCACGTCCTTGACAGTGGTTCACGCTACTTCCCTCACAATAGACCTTTATCATGCTGCAACCATCTTCGTCATGTTCCCTGTATCTAATAACAGTAGTATATGCCAATATTCATTGTACAAAAAGGAACCAGACTATTTGCCCTGCCAGCCTCCGTTTGGTTACATTGGTTAAAATGGAAGAAAATCAAGATGGCCGCACCATGATAAAGGTCTATTCATTCCATTGTACACTCAACACAGAGAGCACAATTTACACTTTTTAATGTTGCTACAGCATCAAATTCCAGCAAAAAATAGCGGTAAAATAGGGTGAATTGCTTTTCACCTGTTCACAGCAGGTTGTTATCATATCATAAGTGCAGATATTTTTTAAGAAAGATCATGAAGATGCAGGTTACAAAATGTGGGTTTCAACACGCTAAAGCTTTGACCATTGTTTTTTTTTACGATATTCGTCGCTGTTTTGTGTGTACCGGACGGCGTGAACCAGTTGCTACGGTTGTTGTTTAATGATCAGGATTACATCATGACTACGACAGCAATTCAATTGCCAGAGTGAAGGATTCTGAAGGAGTGGAACCAGTCAGTAGGCCCAAAACAACAAGTGTATCATCGGATGAGGCAGACCAATCTTATCCAAACAATTTCAAACAAGTCCAAACAATTTGTCGTGGCGTGACATAGGAGAATAGGATAATAATAATGAAATTTATAAAGCGCAAATTTTACGATAAACAAATGCACTGTACACAAAATAAGCCAAATAAAGCACCAACTGATGAAATCACCAAATACAGATTAGCCAAAAAACATACAAAATGATCGATAAAAATTACAGAGACAAAAACCATGTAAATACAATAGAAAACAATAGAAAAATAGTAACATGAAAATTACATTAAACAACAATCATACAGCAATAAAAAAAAACATTTCAGGTTGAGAGCAATCTTAAACAGATGTGTTTTAAGCAGTGACTTCAAACAATTTAAACTCCTGGCATTTCTTACACCAATTGGCAGCTTGTTCCATAAAGAAGGATACAGGACGATTGAGGCAACACAACTGCCTAATCTGTCGGTTAAATCAATAGTAGGCCTAGGCCTAACTTCTACTTAATCACACACTGCCACTCTTCATAAAAAGACGCACTCAAATTAAAAGCTGATACAGAACTGCCTAAAGAGCTGCACATCAAGTTGTTCTTGTTGCAGCTCTGTAGCTCTAGCTGTCTTCAAAGAATTCTATAAATATAATCCGAGAGTGAGCCATAGACATGTGTTTACGGCACCAGAACCGAGGGTTTGCAGAGGGAGTGTCCCTCTACACAACCCCACTCACTAAGAGTATAATACACCGTCATCAAAACACCAAGTTACTTCCTTGAACATTCAATAAACTCAGTCAATCTCTGAATGATGTCACAGACCACTATAATTCCTGGACTTTCTGGGATTTACCCTTCCATGAAGCCCTAGTACGACAAATCATGGTGTGATTTTTTTTTAAATTTTTTTTTTATGGAAGTCACAAGACACACAAGGCCAGTAAGCCACTCGAGGTGTGGGCTACAAATCAACTGTTTTTCCAGGGGCCGTTGCCACCTACTACTCCTGGGGCTGAAACAGGGTAACCCCCTTTACAGTCCAGAAGGATGTACATGTAGGCTTAGGTATCATCTATCAGAAGCCTGGCTGGTAGAGCAGAAGGCTCTACTTCCCCAACTTTTACAAAGCAATTATGGTTTAAGTGCCTTGCTCAAGGACACAATGAAACAAGCATGCAATTTGGCACCCAGTGGGAGCATGGAGCAAGGGCCAGCGGTCCTTGCTCTACATGTCCTTGCCCTATGGTCAGAGCATATCATGAGTTCAAGATATATGGCTAGGGGCCATCACAGATCAATGTGTCCTTTGAAAAATATCAGGTAGAATAACAAGCAATGGCAGCCATTTTGAACATTTTGAAAATTGCTCGCTATTCCACAAATATTTTTCAAAAGACGCAAATGGCCCTTTATAGCCAAATATCTTTTTCGTGGCATCTCTGACTTTGTGCCTAATTCCATGCTTATATACCATCAAAGGCACAATTCTCCCAAACATTTCCCCTATCTGCCACAACTGATTTCCCCCTAAAAAAGCCTTTCTTTTCATCACCCACTCCATACAACTTTTACAAGGTTCTTATTGTGAACTCCTGTTCCATACAACCACCCAACCTTACACAAATTAAGGAAATATGAAATTAACTAGCAGGGGTTTTTCCTGAACTTTTTTGTTCCCTTTTCAAACTTGAGGGCGCTGTTTGAGAGTGTGACGTCATAATACAACTTGAAAGGGGTCCACAGGAAATGCATTCTGAGTTAGTTTGTTCTTTTGATACTTCGACGAGAGAATTACCCAGTTTGAACCTATAGACTGATCCTTTAAGCCCCGCCTACTAAAGCATTGACCAATCACACCTCAACAATGCCACTGGAAGTCCCACAAAGGTCCGACACGTTAAAAATGCCATTAGAAAAGTAAACAAACTGCCACCATTGTTCTGACACACAACAGCACACACGTCGCCCTATTTTTTGTTTAGTTTTGTTTTAATTTTTCATATTTCTGGTGGTGCAAATCCCAGTTAGTGGTCCCTGTACAGTCGTGTATTAAGTGGTTTAACAGTGTTGTTGTCTGCATCGTTCTTTGGACTCAAGGCACTGCTCGAAAGGCCACTAAACTAATTAAATCCATACCATTCACAAAAACCCATGTCTGTGTGTGTATCAGATACGTTTGAGGTTGCACGTGAGGTCACCGGAAACCTTTCTTCTTAGGCTGCGTGCACAAACAGACGCTGGGAAATCATTTTCAACAGACGATGGCCCAGCCGTTGAGATTGCATGGCTGGACCAAACATGGCTGCGAAATGAACTTTTCCCAAGGTTACATGACCTCTCTACAGTACACGCCAGCTCTGGACCTAGAGCTGGCATTGAGATTTAATTATTTACATAGACCCCTGAAATTTCTATATATAGACAATGTAAAAAAAATTACAAAAAGAGTGAACTTGTATGGCCTTTCTGGCAGGCAAGACTATTTATAGACCTGTACCCTAGTTTCTGTGTTCGGTTCCATTCCTGGAACAATTCAATTCAGTCAAAGTTCCCAGTTACAAGACCTGGCACTCTGGTGGAGATTTCTTTTTGCAATTTGTAATTAGACTCTAGAGTCATGAAACAATCCACCCAACTCTGGTATACCATGCCCGATATGTGGAAGAGGGAAGCCCCCCCCCCCCAAAAAAAGTAAATAAATAAATAAATAAATAAAAATGTTCCCATTCTCTAACACACTCTTCCCCTCTTGTACAGAATCAACTCCCCTTCCCCCTAAAATCCTCAAAAGAATTCCAGAGATTTCCAGAACACAATGAAGACACAATGGGGGTCGTTCTATACTTGAAACAGTTCACCCCTCTGGCCAAAGAGCTAGCATTGAGATTTGCTTTTATTTACCTAGACCCCTGGAATTTCTATGCAACTTTTACACAACACCCTAACCTTTGGACTTTGATAACATTCTGTAACAGAGCTCACCACAAAAGGAAATGAAGTCTGGCACTGAAACCGACAATTTATAGCAAATCATTATGTCGGTAAATCTTAAAAGTCATTGAATTTACAAGGTCACATAAATCTTTCTATTTTATCGAACTATTTCTGGCTTCTGTGAAAGTCAACGAAATAGCATTCAAAGGCCCTACAAATTTACTTTGATTGCAACCATCAAAATAAGTCTGAAATGCAAAATGCACAAAATCCCCCCCCCAAAAAAAAAAAAAATAAATAAATAAAAACACACTAGTTTGTTTCAACACAACACAATCATTTATCAAACCACACTATAAATTAATAAAACAGTCAGAATTGCCTTCATTGTTGGCATAACGCCAGCTCATAGATTAACGATTACAGGAATCGTGACTCCCTGTTTATGCATCAGTAGTTTTTCATAATTAATATCCGACACTAGACCCAGTAAGTGAGGCGCTGTATTCTTTTTTGATATTTTGACATTATCGGTCTTACTAGCTAGTAGTAATACTAGTAGTACGACCGATAATGTCAACAAAAAATTTAAAAGGAGTACAGCGCAAATTTATGATTTCAATTAGGGCCTACCCATATAGATTTCTTCCTGCCTTAAAAAAACAAACCATATTATGAACGACAGCAATTGATATTGCCGTTTCCAAATTAATGGTTTTGGCTGTATGGCTACACCCAGCAGTAGCTATGGAAAAAGAGGTATTCTCCAACGTTGTTGTTGCTGCCAACTGCCATAATAGAATTAGCCAAAGTCGCTTAATTTGGACACGGCCTGACAAGCTTTGAAAGCACCTGTAATTTTTTAGACAAATAAAACAGATCCTGTATAATTGATTAATTAGCAGTCATGTTAAGTAAATTATCCTATCAATGTTTTGGGATTTCTTTTTCCAAAACCACAAGTGAAACTGGCTTAGCATGCGCAGTCTTCTTCTGATTGGCTTCAGTACATTCATTTAAAACAGAGAAAAAAATGTGGAATACATTCATAAAAAGACAGAGGTTTAAATAAAAGCTTGCATAAAAGGAAAATCCTACAGGAAGTCAAATTGCACATAAAAATTAGGCAGGCGAAATTCCGATAAAACAAAACAACTTGCGACCGAGTCAACTAACAACTACATTGTACCTACAACTAGTTTACTACTTTTTACTAAAAACAAACACTACAGCTACAAACTAGTGGGAAAACAGTAACTACACAAACATCACTGTGTGGCCGACCAGCCACGGACCCACTGGACAATTCTGGATGACACTTGTTGGGTTGGTTATGTAAATTTACGTCGCAATACTCACCTACTTTCTCCAAAGGTTGTTGTGTGATCCTGTCGCCGTTTTTCTCAACTTCACTGTTGCAATCCTTGCTTGTGACTTGTACCGATGGCATTATGAAATTCTCCAACCGGAACTATCCTTAATATGTAACAACAGTATACCTAAAGCCTTAAATCGAAACGGGATGGACACGTGAACAAAAAAAAGGGGGATTTCAGATCGCCTAACACGGAACTAACATCCAGTAAACGCATGTGAATGTGATTTACGTAGTGGGCACTGCATGCAGCAGCTATACTAATGGCACTGTTTTTCTGATGACGCAGACACAAGCGAAGCGGATCATCCGATTGGCCATTGGGCTACCTTATGAATAATTCATTAGTACGGGAATTTTCAGGGGAATTCCCTTCCTGTCCCGCATAAGCTCATGTTGATTCGCCTTTGTTCATCGTTCTGATTGACCCGCCGCCGTCCCCCCCCCCCACACTCCCCGGATGACAACAAAAATAAGACTAACTTAAATGATGAATGCACCTGCAACGGTACAATCATGACACCAACGCGAGGACGGTCGGTGCAACGAATTATAATTTGAAAATTCAGAATTCATGAAGTGGATGTTTGTGTCATAACTAATTATTCCGTCACTAACACCTTTCCTTCTTATAACAAACTGTAGCGGGGTCTCCGGGTGAGAAATGAAAACAGCTATGTTGCTCTTTTCACGGGTTTTCCTTTTTGTTTTGTTTTTGTTCTTTGTGTTCTTTGTGTATGTAAAGGAAAAGCTACGATTAAAATTCTGATTATTTGAACCAATGATTACTATCTTGACAAATTCTACCTAACAGTGACTATTTTGAGCATCACAAAAACGAATAGTACATTTTGCGGTTTTTCTTCGAAACACTACGCCGTGTGTGATATCTCTGTCGCATACGATTTACATGCATGCAGACAAAAACTCGTCTGATTACTGATAATTATCATGATCCCCAAAATAGACCTGATGCGAGCGTGTGTGATGTCATCACTGCTGTAGAGCGACGCGCAACAGCGCCCTCACTGAGGTCACGGCGGGGGTAAGTGTTGTGGGATGAGAGGAGGGTGATTCTATCTTAAGGTATTTTGCAACTACAACCCAGGTACGTACGGAGCCGCCAGAAAAGGAAGTTTGCATGTCGTCATGATGATTGTAGCAGTAAATGGAATAACCCAGTTACTACGAGTGCGTGGGTGCCGCCAGTTTTGACAAAGACGGCACCCTTTGTGATTTGACCGTACTAGCGAGCACGTTTGCAGTACCTGGGTGAGAGTTCATCTTCCCACGCGGACTGCCGTCCACAGGCCAGCTATAACCATGACGACACAGCCCCTTTAAGCTAGTCACGCAAGTGGCGTCCAGACATTATTTCGTAGGCGTGGCGGGGGCAAAGCTTTTTATTGCGGGGGTGGGGGATGTGGGGGATGTTTCATGTATATCAAACCATTCATTTGTGCATTTCTTTCGATCTCCCCCCCCCCCCCCCACCCTGCCCAACCCGGCCCGGTTACGACACTGAGCCACGCCAATGATGTCGCCTTATCGGGTTATCTACCAAGAAATAAAACAGATCGTGTAAATCCTAACAAAACTGAAACGAGCACGTCTTTACTATTACTAATAGCTCCAAAAGATAGAAACTTAACTGATCCGTGACATCACTCTTCTATTGCGCAAAACGGCTCAAATTATAATCCACTCGTCTCTAATGTTCGGACTGCTAATAATAGTACAGTCGTGAAAGACCCGAAACAGAAAGTTGAAAATGCAACGATCAGTAGCACAAGCTTATTCCACACTTAAACACAATAACGATGCATATTTTAGTTTTGAAAGCCAGCTAAAAATAAACCTTATACCGAGCGAGCTGCTCGTCCATAATAACCAAACTTCTGAAATAAATACTGCTACAGGAACTGAGTTTTCCTGATGGGAGATTTTTGAGGACGCTAGGTGGCAGCAGACTTACCAGGTAAATCCATTGTTCTCAGATAATTATGTGCGCACGCTCAGAGCAACTACTCAAACAATGAAATTACCAATCGTACCAAAGTCTCCAAATACACGATATAACAATGGGTGTCCCGGTGTGGTTTTCACACCGGGACAGAGTCTTATCTCAAGTTAGGACGATTAACTATATAGTCCTATTTAATACTAGAACTAGTTTTGTGAAATCCACTCCAGATCAGAGGCGCTCCTGCCATTGATGTATAACACACGTCAAAATAAACAGCCTCGGCTATAAACACATTATTTAACAATACCATTACTCTGTACAGTTCTTTTTATTCAATGTACTAAAAATTCCATTATTTCAACTTTTACAAATAAACTTTTGGAGAAAAACGAAAAGTGTTATCACGAGAAAAATAATTATCGACATTGAATAAAGTCAGCGACCAAGATAGTCTTTCAATTCTAACAAAAAAACATCTAGGTAAAAATGAGAGTGGTGTTATTTGTTAGTTTCCAGATTTAAAAAGAACGGTACCATACTAATGAACAATGTTTTCCCGGCTAATTTCAACACCCAGCTCATTCGATTCCGTTTGAAAATTAATGCTCCGCTCCGGTGCATCAGCATTCGACCGTCAACAATTCAATTTCAACAGTTTTGTTATTAAATAAGATCATTCAAACTCGTTAGGTCACAGGGATCATTTTTAATTTCGCAGATGCCAACAGCAAGAGCCTTAGTTAACCAATCAATACCAACAGTTTGACTCCTTGCACACACGTCACACGAGGCAACTGTGCCGCGCTTACCATTTTGGAGTAGGTGAAAAAGACGCGTCGCCCAATAAAAACACCAAACTGTATAACACACGGTGACATTGATTTCCAAAATGGCGCATCCAAAATTTATTGTGATGACGTCAGATGAACTGGGTCAATTGAAAATAGTTAGTATGAAATTGAAAGAGCGAAGAATGGTGAACATGTAGTTTTGAATGTCTATTATAAAATGAAATAGAATGACTGAAACGAACCTGATTGAGATCATGTGTTCACGAAAACGAAACTGAGTTCATTAGAGCTAAAAAGAAACACCTAGTTTGAATGCATCAAGGAAACATGCGTGAACTTGAATGCGTGTTAATGAAACTTAACCGGGGAAAACATATATTAATGAAAAAGAACAACAACTTAAAAGGGGTTCCATTCACTATGAACAAAATAGCCCCAGAAAGCTGTCACTTCTTTTGCATTAATCTTTCTTTACGTAAACAACAAAGAAAACAGTTATGTAAATGTTCCAAGAACAAACTTAAATATGAGAACAACTTGTTTAAACTGTGGCAGTAATCGGAGGAGATTTTTCTGGCGAAATTGCGGTGAATCTAACCCCGGTGAATTTAAACCCCAGTTAAAAAAAAAATAAAAGTTGAGAAAAAAAAAATCAATAGCACTCTTTTCCGGCAACCGGAAAGAGTTGAATTACTTTCCTGGGAACTTTAAATTAGCTTGCAAACGATGACAGATGTACCTTTCCTACTTTTTTAAAATAACAGTTCGTAAAATTAATATTTACACTGGGCGTTCAACAACCCCTCAGATTTTTCAGTAATGAATCGTCTAAATCCGACAAGGCGTAGGAATGTTTCTACTTTTGTTAAACTATAAAAGTCAGATCGGTGGCCCAATTCCATGGCTCTGTTTGCCGTGGAGTTCTGGTCTCTTAAAACAAAAACCAAAAAAAAAAAAAAAAAAAAAAACAAAACATACGCCAGGGATCAGGTCTAAATTTCTCAGTTGACTGTGTCAGCGATAATGCTTTGTTAACTCGGAGTAAGCACGTGTAAAAGTTATTAAAAAATAAATAAATACAAAAAAAAACATCAACAACAACAAGTTGATCGTAGATTTTTTCCTGCTACAGCAAATACCAATCTTTCCCTTGCGGTTAACAGAGTCTTGGATAAAATGTTATTTATGTTTGGTAACATTTTCCAGTGATTCATGTTAAATTAGCATCGGGGATACAGACTATTCTGTTCATGCTTTACCCATAAAAAAACGAATCCACAGGATCATTAATCGTGCGGGATTTGAACCCACGCCCTTTGCCATTCTAGAGCAGACGTCCAGCGAGTTGACCAACCATTTGAACCCATTCAACTGCACCGGTTGCGTATGGCTGGCACGACTATCCACTGAACTGAGTATGTACTGTGTACAATTAGATGCATTCATCACATTGATTTCTAATGTTTTCAATCCCATCAAAGTATGTAATTCTAGAGGTACATTAATAGTGGTCCCAGAATGGCCCCCTGCAGTGTTCTGGCCATAGTTCTTTTCAAACTCTAGCCAACTTAAAGGGTTAATCTTTAATATGGCGAGATTTGGTGAATATTTGATATGATATTGTTTATTCAAAACCAGAGTGGGTGATACAGACTGGCCATACAGTAGGAGGGTTGACATTGTCCTGTGCAGATGCATTCACCACATGATATCATACTGCAGGCTGACACAGTTCATTTATCAGTCTAAACCACAGTGGATGATATTAAATGGTCAGACAGTAGGAAGGTTAAACCTTTCCTATTGTTACAGCTATGTATTTTTTAAAACTTAATTTCAACCCATGGATTCTGCATCCTACAAGGAAGTCTACATGATAAACACTGGACCTGAGCTTCCCAACCGAGGTTGAAACCACGGCAACTGCTCATAAAAGCGAAATAAAAACTTCCATAATTCCTAGTTCTCCATTCTGCAAATGAAATAATTCCTCAAAATAAATGATTGTTTGTCTTGGATTGAAGTCAAACTGAGTAACAGAAAGTTTATATTCATATAGATAGGGGTGTTTGAAGCCTGTTGGTAAGTGATGACGTTTCGGAGCCGGAAGTGCAGTGTAACGAATGTTCATGTACATGTATGTATACCATTCGTTTACATTACGATTCTGGCGCCAAAACATCATCCCTTAGCAACAGGATAGTCTGTCGAGTCAGCAGTCCGCACAAAGATGTTGAAACGTCTCCTGAAGTTGCTTTTAACCCTATGGCATGTATGAAACATCACAAATGGTGAACATAAAATTGTCTTCACACCTGATTTGACTAGCCATCATCACTTTTACATCAGGCCTTCGAGCATTATCGCATAGCTTATAAAACACTCATACTGTATCATGATGGCATGATAGTATCATGAGTGTTTTATAAGCAAGGTGGTAATGCCTGACGGCCTTACTTATAAGTGACGGTGGCAAGTCGAGCAGGGTAGTCTTAAACTCAAGGCCTGATACCTTGCCCCTTGTAAGGGCGTTTAGGGAAAGGCAGATTCTCCGTAATAAAGGGCACCTCGCGGAGGGAAACGTAAATTTCTACTGGAACGTTATTTCAAGGGGCACCAAGGCAGTGGGCCAGGGGGCATGGAGACGATTGCCTCCGTTGCCTACGTGAAGCATCAGGCCTGAGGTTAATGCTAATGGGTCCTGCTGGCTAGCCACTGAAAAGGTTAACTGCAAACCCCTGCTTGGCTAGTTTTTCCTCTTTTAAAAATCTACTGGAACATTTCAAGGAGCACCAAGGCAATGACCAAGGGGCATGGAGGCAATTGCCTCCGTTGCCTCCGTGAAGCATCAGGCCTGAACAGCTCCAAACTACAACATTTTTTTGTTTGGAGCCTGTCTCTTGTGTGAGACACAACGTCATCGTAAAATGGAAAAACACTGTTTTCTGCCCTGATGAAACGAGTGTACATGTACACCTTTGCACAGACAAACTGTGCTCCTAAAACTTGGTGCATTTCCTAAAATCTTGGTGTATTTCACAAAGTAGATATGACAATGCCTGAAATCTGAACTGTCTGTTAAGAACTCTTGAGTGAGTGAAACCAGAAAGGGCCCTACGTAATTACAAGCTATACTGTAGCATTTCATCTGCAACCGACGTTTAGTTGCTCCTTGATATCGCCTAACCTCTAGACCTTGATCGCAGTGCAATCATCTTTCTAAGAGCGTGTCTTCCATACAGATCCAGAGTGAGGCTGGAAGCACAAGTAGTCTTGTTCCTTTTCACTTCTCCATGCTGTACGAGATACTGCACTCAGGGCTCCAGACACAAATGGCAGCAACATGATGTGTGTTTATACAAAGACATTATGATGATTTCTATGTTTTTTTTAGGTTTTTTTTAAGAATTGTCCATGGATGCACTCACAATCTCTATCCCATGTTGCTGTAACTGTGTCCTCAACAGCGAGTTCTCGTTCTTCAGTTCTTCAACCTGTTGCCGTAGTAACTCGTTATCAACAGAGACGCGCTCGTGCTCTTTCACGGTTTCTGCCATGCGGGCGTTGGAGTTTCTTAAATCGGCGATGTAGTCACAGGTTTTAGAGAGAATACCACCTTTGCTCTGGATGACAAGAATAAAAACAAAGTCAATGTTTTCACCAGCGATGAAATCAAATCAGCATGAATATTCATAGGAAAATGTTACATGCTTGTACGAAAAAAAAAGAAAAAAAAAAAATGATAACAGCATGTCTCTCCTTATAAGTGGTCACAAAGCTTGGTAACCAGTTAGCTGACAAAACTGTTTAACGAGTTAATTAATAATAGTGTACATTTATAAAGCACCATGTCTGTCATAAATGACACTCCTGGCGCTGAATTATCAAATTTGGTGGAGATTGTTCAAAATGATTTTATGAGACGAAGCAGCCATAATACCACACCTTGAAAGGGATACCAGGTGAGGTGGCGCATATAGCTGCCAGACCATGCCAGAAACACCGGGGCAAACCCCTTCTCTTTATGAAACGTCTACTAAGTTTCTGATTTCTATTTCTATGTCGGTTCTCATCAAAGCCTGTTTAGCATCTCAGTGAGTTGGCCAATTGCAGCCAACCATGCCAGAAACACTGGGGCAAATCCCCTTCTGTTTATGATAAGTCTACTAAGTTCTACCAGCGCAGGCAAACTTTTGCAATACAGGCATGTAATCAACACGCACATGGCGTAAAAGTAAATTTTCCAAAATAAATTGACTATGAAATTACCTGTGACTTGGACTGGTCCGATGCACAGTCAGGCACAAGTTTTGAAAGTCTGACAATCCAGTTATTTATCTTGTCTCGTCTTCTTCGTTCGACTTCATTATGTGTGGCTCGTCTTCTGTCGTCTCTTGCAGTACGTGCTCCGTCGATTTTACTGTTAAAATAAAGCAAACAAATTGACGAGCAAGGCTCAGAGACCAACCAAAAGTGTTTGTGAAAATGAAATTATGTTAATTTGATGGCACCTATCCACAATGGATTTGCATTGGTGCAACATTCATCTCCTTAAACAAAAAAAAGAAAAATGCTGGCAAATTAGTGTGCCTCTTGCTTTTCTGGTGGTAAGCAGAGGTTATGGAATAAAAAACTGCTGAGGGCCACTCCATCAGGAGAGGGGGGGGGGCTGAGTAAACAAATTTGCAAGAAAGCACATTGCAAGACAAAATTTTGTAAGAATCTCTACAGATAACTTGCATATAGGGACGATAAGAGGGCCACTTACGGAGCAAAGGAGTGAGTCCGAGGGGCTATTGTTCTCTGCGCAGCGCCTTGGAGGACGTCTTGCGGTGACATCATCACGTAGAACTGACCTGTAAATAAAAGGCGCAGCTGGTTGTTATGAACGGAACAACGATAATAAGAGAAAGGACAGGGAGAGGACAGATGAAGTTAGGAGTGGGGGAGAGGACAGATGAAGTTAGGAGTAGGGGAGAGGACAGATGAAGTTAGGAGTGGGGGAGAGGACAGATGAAGTTAGGAGTGGGGGAGAGGACAGATGAAGTTAGGAGTGGGGGAGAGGACAGATGAAGTTAGGAGTAGGGGAGAGGACAGATGAAGTTAGGAGTGGGGGAGAGGACAGATGAAGTTAGGAGTGGGGGAGAGGACAGATGAAGTTAGGAGTGGGGGAGAGGACAGATGAAGTTAGGAGTGGGGGAGAGGACAGATGAAGTTAGGAGTAGGGGAGAGGACAGATGAAGTTAGGAGTGGGGGAGAGGACAGATGAAGTTAGGAGTGGGGGAGAGGACAGATGAAGTTGGGAGTGGGGGAGAGGACAGATGAAGTTGGGAGTGGGGGAGAGGACAGATGAAGTTGGGAGTGGGGGAGAGGACAGATGAAGTTAGGAGTGGGGGAGAGGACAGATGAAGTTAGGAGTGGGGGAGAGGACAGATGAAGTTGGGAGTGGGGGAGAGGACAGATGAAGTTGGGAGTGGGGGAGAGGACAGATGAAGTTGGGAGTGGGGGAGAGGACAGATGAAGTTAGGAGTGGGGGAGAGGACAGATGAAGTTGGGAGTGGGGGAGAGGACAGATGAAGTTGGGAGTGGGGGAGAGGACAGATGAAGTTGGGAGTGGGGGAGAGGACAGATGAAGTTGGGAGTGGGGGAGAGGACAGATGAAGTTAGGAGTAGGGGAGAGGACAGATGAAGTTAGGAGTGGGGGAGAGGACAGATGAAGTTAGGAGTGGGGGAGAGGACAGATGAAGTTAGGAGTAGGGGAGAGGACAGATGAAGTTAGGAGTGGGGGGAGAGGACAGATGAAGTTAGGAGTGGGGGAGAGGATAGATGAAGTTAGGAGTGGGGGGAGAGGACAGATGAAGTTAGGAGTGGGGGGAGAGGACAGATGAAGTTAGGAGTGGGGGAGAGGACAGATGAAGTTAGGAGTGGGGGAGAGGATAGATGAAGTTAGGAGTGGGGGAGAGGACAGATGAAGTTGGGAGTGGGGGAGAGGACAGATGAAGTTGGGAGTGGGGGAGAGGACAGATGAAGTTAGGAGTGGGGGAGAGGACAGATGAAGTTAGGAGTGGGGGAGAGGACAGATGAAGTTAGGAGTGGGGGAGAGGACAGATGAAGTTAGGAGTGGGGGGAGAGGACAGATGAAGTTAGGAGTGGGGGAGAGGACAGATGAAGTTAGGAGTAGGGGAGAGGACAGATGAAGTTAGGAGTGGGGGGAGAGGACAGATGAAGTTAGGAGTGGGGGAGAGGACAGATGAAGTTAGGAGTGGGGGAGAGGACAGATGAAGTTGGGAGTGGGGGAGAGGACAGATGAAGTTGGGAGTGGGGGAGAGGACAGATGAAGTTGGGAGTGGGGGAGAGGACAGATGAAGTTAGGAGTGGGGGAGAGGACAGATGAAGTTGGGAGTGGGGGAGAGGACAGATGAAGTTAGGAGTGGGGGAGAGGACAGATGAAGTTAGGAGTGGGGGAGAGGACAGATGAAGTTAGGAGTGGGGGAGAGGACAGATGAAGTTGGGAGTGGGGGAGAGGACAGATGAAGTTAGGAGTGGGAGGAGAGGACAGATGAAGTTGGGAGTAGGGGAGAGGACAGATGAAGTTAGGAGTGGGGGAGAGGATAGATGAAGTTAGGAGTGGGGGAGAGGACAGATGAAGTTAGGAGTGGGGGAGAGGACAGATGAAGTTAGGAGTGGGGGAGAGGACAGATGAAGTTAGGAGTGGGGGAGAGGATAGATGAAGTTAGGAGTGGGGGAGAGGACAGATGAAGTTGGGAGTGGGGGAGAGGACAGATGAAGTTAGGAGTGGGAGGAGAGGACAGATGAAGTTAGGAGTGGGGGAGAGGACAGATGAAGTTAGGAGTGGGGGAGAGGACAGATGAAGTTAGGAGTAGGGGAGAGGACAGATGAAGTTAGGAGTGGGGGAGAGGACAGATGAAGTTGGGAGTGGGGGAGAGGACAGATGAAGTTGGGAGTGGGGGAGAGGACAGATGAAGTTAGGAGTGGGGGAGAGGACAGATGAAGTTGGGAGTGGGGGAGAGGACAGATGAAGTTGGGAGTGGGGGAGAGGACAGATGAAGTTGGGAGTGGGGGAGAGGACAGATGAAGTTAGGAGTGGGGGAGAGGACAGATGAAGTTAGGAGTGGGGGAGAGGACAGATGAAGTTGGGAGTGGGGGAGAGGACAGATGAAGTTGGGAGTGGGGGAGAGGACAGATGAAGTTGGGAGTGGGGGAGAGGACAGATGAAGTTAGGAGTGGGGGAGAGGACAGATGAAGTTGGGAGTGGGGGAGAGGACAGATGAAGTTGGGAGTGGGGGAGAGGACAGATGAAGTTGGGAGTAGGGGAGAGGACAGATGAAGTTAGGAGTGGGGGAGAGGACAGATGAAGTTAGGAGTGGGGGAGAGGACAGATGAAGTTAGGAGTGGGGGAGAGGACAGATGAAGTTAGGAGTGGGGGAGAGGACAGATGAAGTTAGGAGTGGGGGAGAGGACAGATGAAGTTAGGAGTGGGGGAGAGGACAGATGAAGTTAGGAGTGGAGGAGAGGACAGATGAATTTGGGAGTGGGGGAGAGGACAGATGAAGTTAGGAGTGGGGGAGAGGACAGATGAAGTTAGGAGTGGGAGGAGAGGACAGATGAAGTTAGGAGTGGGAGGAGAGGACAGATGAAGTTGGGAGTGGGGGAGAGGACAGATGAAGTTGGGAGTAGGGGAGAGGACAGATGAAGTTAGGAGTGGGGGAGAGGACAGATGAAGTTAGGAGTGGGGGAGAGGACAGATGAAGTTAGGAGTGGGGGAGAGGACAGATGAAGTTAGGAGTGGGGGAGAGGACAGATGAAGTTAGGAGTGGGGGAGAGGACAGATGAAGTTAGGAGTGGGGGAGAGGACAGATGAAGTTAGGAGTGGAGGAGAGGACAGATGAATTTGGGAGTGGGGGGAGAGGACAGATGAAGTTAGGAGTGGGGGAGAGGACAGATGAAGTTAGGAGTAGGGGGGAGGACTGGAGTTAGGAGGATTTAACATTACCTCCAGCAGTGGTGGCGTTGGCTAACGTTGACTCTGTCTGCTGGGTGATGACACTAGGGTCGGTAACGACGGCTGATGTTGGGAAGTACGTGAATCTCGTCTCACCAGATTGGTTATCCGATGTGGGGCTGTCTCCGTTACTAAACGGACTCTGGATGACCTGATACCACAAGAAGAAAGCTCATTAAAACATAGTGTCTTAGAAAAATTGCATCAGGGACAAGGAACAAAACTACTCTTGGTATTATGTGTGAAAAGCACTGTATAAAATCAGTGCAGCAGAAAGGGAAAAGTCCCCCCAGGTGGGAGACAAACCAGTGAGCTCATCCAATGAAGACAGGCCATGCCCGAATCAAGCGACTTCAGGGGTTGATTTCACAACGCACTAAGATTCGTCTTAAGATGAGTTGTCAGTATTACCATAGTAATTTGCATTGTGACATCACACTTTGCTTAGCAACTAAGTGTGATTTGCAGTTAAGATCAATCTTAGCTCTTTGTGAAATCCAGCCCAGCTACGGTTATGGCTGTTGGCTGCAGCGGCAACATTCAAGAAAAAGCCTTTTCAGCAATCTGGCTGAAGCCACTGCCGAAGCCGTCAAATTATACGGCTTAATATAAAAAGTGTTGCATGCTTAGCAAAATAACTAGTCTAGGTTCCAAGACTATCCTTGTGCTGATATCTAAATGGCTCAATTCTAACAACAGAGGGCGTACTGAATTTGATTTCGATTTCTGGCTTAAAGGATAGCGGTTCTTGAGACATAGCGGTTTGTCTTGAGATAGCGCCCTACATTAGCGATAGTGCGTGGATGAGATGGATTGTGTGCTATCAACAACTGGGTGGTACCGAAGCAAGACTACAAAGTAACATGCTTAGCATCTTTACAAACTTAAGCAGCTTTATAAAATTGGGCCAACTTCAATATCAACTGGCATCTTCAAGAGTAAACTCTCAATGTCTTTACTTATGACTCATTCTGACATTGTAGGAAACAAGTCTTCAATCCGTCTTGGATGCCTTCAAGATAAGCCTAGGGGTTCAGATGAGACATCATACAGCTATATTTAGACGCTGAAAGGCAGATTTCCTGGGTATTGTCCAAATATCCTAAATAAAAATCACATTTTTTCTTTTTTTAAGGGGAAAAGAATTCTCCAGATATTTTAAAGGTATGAAGTTTACTTTTTCCTGTGAGACTGTTAAATATTATTTCCAAACAGAAGGATGATGAAAAAATATCTCTGAGACTGAACTGCTTTTAGCCTCCCTGGGTATGGTCCAAATATCCTAAATAAAAATCATGTTTTTCCTTTTTTTAAGGGGAAAAGAATTCTCCAGATATTTTAAAGGTATGAAGTTTACTTTTTCCTGTGAGACTGTTAAATATTATTTCCAAACAGAAGGATGATGAAAAAATATCTCTGAGACTGAACTGCTTTTAGCCTCCCTGGGTATGGTCCAAATATCCTAAATAAAAATCATGTTTTTCCTTTTTTTAAGGGGAAAAGAATTCTCCAGATATTTTAAATTTATGAAGTTCATTTTTCCTGTGAGACTGTTAAATATTATTTCCAAGCAGAAGGATGATGAAAAACTATCTCTGAGACTGAACTGCTTTTAGCCCTTTTCATAATTTTGGTTGGGTCTTTCACACTTGAATTGCAAACCCTGGACTCTGGCCAGTGGTTTCAGTGGGTATTTCAAGCCCTGGCTGGACTTGTTTGGTTATGGGGTTACTGGCAGTGGTAAAACTGCTGGACTCTGGCCAGTGGTCCAGTGGGTATTTCAAACTCTGATGTCAGGCCACAAAATTAGACCAGACTTCTGATTCCTGCCATCGATTTCACAAAGAGCTAAGATTGATTTTAACTGCCATCCATTGTAATCGCTAGGCAAAGTGTGATGTCACAATACAAAATACTATGGTAATGCTGACAACTCATCTTAAGATGAACCTAGTGCTTTGAGAAATTGACCCCTGTGCTCAAAAGACGATTGATACTCTTGCTCTTGGTGCCCTTTTCGAGTAAATTCATGCACCAATTGAAACCATTCACTGTAAACCTTATGCACATGACGTCATTTGAGCAGTACGCCCCAGCCAATAGAGGTCAAAAGGAGGTTGTTCATTGGCCAATCCTGTGTTACAAATTGTATCGTCATCGTTTACCTCTAAGATGGCGGCTGGATGACGTCGATGTGTAACGTCTACTGTGGTTTTGCATGGTGAAGTAACTGTGTACAGTGACTACCCCACGTGGTTTTGAATGGTAGGTATGCTGATACAAAGCCTTGTGAGGGTAATTCCAAATGGTAGCACAGCTGTGGTGAATCAATGGACCCTCTATGCTATGGTTTTGAATGGTAGTACAGCTTGATATCAACACTGTTCAATTGATAGTACCATGTGTGAACAACAGCAATAAGGAAACGTGAGAGTTGGAATTTTGAATGGTTTTGAATGGTCTAGCAGTAGGGGGGTTAACCCATGGAATCACCCATGATGCCTTTCACTGACAGTGGATCAGAACCTTATGAACGGGATTTCAAACAGAGTAAATATGAGTGTAAATTCTCGTGAGGCGGATCAATGGTTGGGTGGAGCTTGTTATGAATCACCATGTGACTGTAATTTGACAGGAAAATGTCCGTCCATCAAAATAATTGGGCTTTTCCCGAACGGCCTAAAGCCGAGATGTCGCTGATGAGTTTTGTGTTTAATGAGATGGGAATATTCTTTTATAGGAGAATGGGGATTAAGCGATTTGGATCTTGGAGTAATCTTAGATAATCCTATTTGTTAAGTTTAAAACGTGTTGTACAATGAACTGCCTGGTGGTGAACACTTGAGTGAAGACGGTGTTTCTTTGTCACATGGTTTGGAGAAAGATTTCACATTGTTGCACCCATATATGATTTCCCATGAATGGCACAAAGGTAGCTGTGAAGAGATCAGGGTGAGGGAAGGAAACACTCGCCAGTTACGCTAACCTGGTCATCTTGAAGGAATGTTGTGATGTTAACAGGCGGGAGAAGTTGGGGTCTAGGACAAAAAAACGACAGATCCTACAGACCTTGTTGCTTGCCCGCCAACTTTAGGCCTCGATTTTAAGAAAACCGGGGGCAGGCCTTTGCTGGCCAAATCAGAGAAATTGTACAAGGGCATGCTGGCCAAGTTGGTAGTGACAGGGCAATTTTTCTGAAGGGCATGCTGGCCAACTCGACAGGGCATGAGGCCAATGGCCTCGGTTAAGATCAAGGCCCGAACTTGACGAACGACGGGGCATTTAGGGGAAGGGGGAGGAGTTTTAGAGTGAAGAAAGAAGAAATCATGGGCGATACCAATCTGGGTAACTGCCTGGCAACCAGACATGGCTCATGTTAATGATTTTTTGACTAAATATTTGAAAGTAAAAATGTCTGCCAAAAAAAAAAAAAAATGCAATACAAACAGAATTTGTTTTCTCAGCTACACATTACGTTAACATGGGAAACATTGGGTATGAAAATTTAGGACATGACCTTTACTTTGTCATTTACGGTTGAGTTGAAGTAGGTCAAATCTTGCGGCCGTTGCAGCATTTTGGTACAAGCCTCTTGAGGCTGCTGTGGTCTTTACAAGGTTAGGGCGAGAGGGAGGAGTTGCGGAGGTGAAGGGGGGCACAAAAGTGAACTTAGGGGATATTGCTGGCCAATATCAACTTGGGTAACTGCCTCGCTACTTGGGGGGCTGGGGGGGGGGGTGGAGGAGGAGTGAGGGTTGGTGGAGGAGGAGTAGGGGGTGATACTGACCTGGGTAACTGCTTGGGCACCTTGGGGGAATGATGTTGTAGTGACGACATTTACTGCAGCATTACTGTTATTTGCATCTGGATCAACTTGGACGACCCGATACGTCACTTGACTCTGCCCATTACTGTCTGTCCGAAACTGATACTGCAGATAAAGCAATCATTGCAGAGCATTATCACCAGACTGTAATTTACTGTGTTCACAACCATCGTTGTACTATGGAGACGTTTGATTTGTGAGTACATCCAGGATACAAGGCTTGGGGCAACATGGGGCAACTGCCTCCATGCCCCTTGGTCATTGCCTTGGTGCCCTTTGGAAATGCTCTTAATTTTAATTTTCTTCTCATAGAGGTACCCTTTATTTAGGGAAAAAAATACCTTGCACTTACAGGAAAAATGTTTACATCATTCTAACAAACATCAAGTAATAAACCACAAGGGAAACTGACTGGGTAAATTTTAATTCACTTTTGGGTTGAACAAAGAAAAATGGCGAGAACGAGATTTGAACCTGTGACCTCCCAATTAACGTGTAGGCGCTCTACCAACTAAGCTAACCAGCCCTTATGTTGGCGGTCTCCCTATTTTTCTCAATGTCTTTGTTTGGGGGTGCTAGTCAGAAGCCATTCAACCCCCAAACAAAGATACTGTCAAAATACGGAGACCGCAAACAATAGGAATGGATAGCTCAGTTTGTGGAGTGCCGGCACGTTACTCTGGAGATCGCAGGTTCAAATCCCGCTCCAGTCCATTTTGCTTTATTCAACAGATAATTCTAAAATGTGGAAATTTTATAGAACGAAGTCAGTCTCAGGCCACCTCGCATGTTTTAAAAGTCAAAGAGACCATGAACATACAATATTCTCTGCTGTAAATGCTCCTGAGTTGGCAATAACTGTGTTAGGGTCATCAGAGGCTGATCCAATATCTCCTGCAAAAAATAACAAACAGCATTTTCAAAACCCTCGATCTCTTGGTAACATTTTCCAGCAAGTTGACCAACCATTTGAAGCCATTTAGGTGGCACAACTGTGTGTGGAACTATGTACATGTACATTGTACACAATTTGTGTTTTCTAGAAATGCATTTACCATGTTTACCACACCATAAAAGGCTGACTTGGTTTATCTATTATTCAAGTTCACAGTCGGACGATATTGAATGGTCAAAGAGTAGGAGGGTTGACTGTGTACTGTGTAGGTAGTAGTATGCATTCACCACATATCATAATGCAGTCTCAAGGGTTAGTTTAACTATCATTCAAAACCACAGTGGATCATATTGAATGGTCAGACAGTAGGAGGGTTGACCGTGTTCTGTTGCATTCTCAATAGTAACATGTTGCAGACCGCTCAAAACCACTTGGATGATGCATGTATTGAACAGTTGAAAGGTCAGACAGTAGAAGGGTTAACTTTTGCTCTTATTAATATTCTCTTGGTTGTACATCAGGAACAATCAAGAGAGATTTTAGGGTCTTCAAATGAACTTTATAAACAGCAAGCTTTCAGGTTGAAACTTCATTTTTTTTCCTTCATAATTACCAGTCCGGCTATGTTTTTCAGGACGGTCTAAATTTAAACAGGGATACCACTCACCGTCATCTTTTCCTTGTAGCTCTTGGTCACTCTTGTCGTGTCCACTGCAAAAGAAAAAAAACAAACTTGAATTGAGAAAGTCTGGCTTAGCAACTTAACGTTCACTGCAGAACCATT
This sequence comes from Marthasterias glacialis, assembly GCA_911728455.2. Lineage (NCBI taxonomy): Eukaryota > Metazoa > Echinodermata > Asteroidea > Forcipulatida > Asteriidae > Marthasterias > Marthasterias glacialis. The sequence continues at coordinate 11,729,254 of OU452239.1, read as the reverse complement.
TTCAACCATTTTTCTTACATTCAACAGGCCCAAGACTATACTTTGTCTGATGTGCAAAGTGGCAAGAAAGTATTGAAAAAAATGTTCCTCCATTTCTGTTCTCTAAAATCTGTATACAAACCACGGGAAATTTGGCTTTAGATATATCTATGGCAAAAAAACGGTAAGCTCAATCTGTAACTAGAGATCTGCAAGACCAGTACAAAAAAATGTGATGATAAAAAAATAATAATAATACCTGTTTATTTCACCATTTACAGCCATTATTTTGATCGTGAAATCCTCTTGTTCGTGTACAGGGTAATAAATGAGAAACTTTTCTGAACGTCTTGACCTCCAAGCTCACATATCCAACAGCGAGTTTAAAATGACGGCTCACAATCAATTCATCCGATAAATTAGTTACATTCGGCGTCTCGAAAACCATTCTTGCTGAGCCTCGTCTGGTAAAAGTCTCATCAATTTTGAAACATTCATGCTTCGTTAGGACAACGTGACCCGCGCCTAATAATACCAGATAAGTCATAATTTCTTCTATTTTTAAACAACGAAGGGTACAGTCATCAAATAGTCTTAAAATAGTTTGTACTACTTGAAGTACTGGCATAAGCGTCTCAAGGGTAGCCTAAAAGTTTTTTCCCGCTTGCAAAGCTCCTTGGCTGCATTCACTTACTACAGGAAGTGTCTCATTACAACCCACCTCCCACTAAATGAAGTCACTGCTTTGCTGGTACATGATTGGTTAGGACGGGGCATTTGTAACTTCGGATGGGACCATTGTCAAAAGCGAGGGGTGATCGGTTTAGTAACTGTGTTCACTTATTACTACAGGAAGTGTGTCATCACAACCCACCTCCCACAGAATGAAGTCACTGCTCTGCCGACAGATGATTGGTTTAAGATGGGACATTCATAACTTTGGGTGGCACCATTGTAGAGATCGAGGGGTGATTGGTTAAGTAATCTAATAAGACATTCAGGACGTGATACACATTGTAGAGCTGAATGGTCATGACCACCTGACTGAGTATTGCAAACATGTGACTGTGAATGGGGTATTGGAGTTTAATCTCTTGGCAATTAAGAGCCAGCCTTCTAAAGACAAGTCTTCACCTTACACTCATAGTGTAGCAATAAAGACAAGGTTCACTGCCTCACAGGAGAAATTCAACCTATTTAATAGCAGGATAGGGGTGGGGAAGTTCTATACACACAGGAAGTCTTCTCGGCATTTGAAGACTATCGTCCAAGACTTCCATCTTATAATTGTGTGGAGGAAAAATGTGCCGACTTTAAATTAACCCGCACCATCCCAAGTGAAGCAAGCTGTTCTGACAGAGGTTGACATTTTCCCCAAAGAAATTGGCTGTGCACCATCAAGGGAGTACAAGGCCCTTGAGCTTGCTTTGAATCGGGGTCAAAACAGCGTCACACTACTCCAGTGGGGAGGTGAGGTGGGGGGGGGGGGGGGGCAACTGGGGAGTGTTGTGACCGAGCCCTCTAGTGGACCAGACTCAAGGTCCGGTGTTATCAAGAGTGCCAGGGTCAACACTCATGAAAGTCATCCTTCCCCGTTCAATGACTTGGTGACTCATTTTTGTCATGAACATTTCGTCGCATCCGTGCAATATGAAATTGTAACTTGGATTTCATTCGGTTTGCATTTAAATCACTTTTTAAGGTTTGGGAACGTTTCAAACAATCACTTCAAGTCCACTTCAAGTACATAAGAATTAAGAAGAAATTTAAAATAATAACTTTATATTAAAGTGATATCTACACTCAGTTACAGTATCTATAAAATAAGTTTATGCCTTGATTACCATGGTAACTGTTGATACGATGACCTTAGTGCACAGAGGAATATGGACGGTTTACATTGATCAAAGAGTCGAATCTTGTTGCACAAACCTCCACCGCCTGGGGCTGATGGGGAATGATGTTTCTAACACTCTGAATTTCCTGCTAGTCCAGGTCTTGATCTTAAGAAAAATGGGGGTAGGCCTTTGCTGGCCAAATCCGAGAAATTGTACAAGGGCATGCTGGCCAAGTTGGTAGTGACAGTGCAATTTTTCTGAAGGGCATGCTGGCCAACTCGACAGGGCATGAGGCCAATGGCCTCGGTGGCCTCGGTTAACAGGTTAAGATCAAGGCCTGCTAGTCTGAGCGAGTCCATCGTATCCAGACTATTTATGGGATTTATGGGGTTATTGGTACCTACTGCTTACGCCAGCGTGCCCTCTGACAGTGCAGATCAAAATCTGCTCAAGGAAGCACACTTTGTTGGACATGTTGGAGGAGGACCATGAAGAATGCCGGGGCCAATTTCATAAAGCTGTCTAACGGCCGATTTTGTACTTACTGTGTGATTTCCATTTCATAGCACTGTTAATACCTTCAAGCACGGTAAAAGGCATGCCAACATTCTGGCACTTTTATTGTAGCAAGTGACGGACATTTAACAAATCCATGGTGAATGCGCAAGCTGGTTGCATAATTTACATGATTTACCTAAGCAACTTTTCATTTGCTGTTTGTTTGTTTTGTTTTTTTTTGGCGGGAGAGGGAGGGGGGATCCTTTTCAAAATCCTGGATCCACACGGAACAAGTTGATCGGAAAAGATGCCAAATCGGCCCAACACTTTTTCACCCGTTTAGACTAAAAAATAGTCTTGTGTGTGTAAATACGTGACTATTCTTGTTCATAATTTAAAATTTGTTTAAGTAGCAGGCGGTGTCAGTGGCAGGAGATTCTGCCCTCAAGAAGATCGAGTATCTGTGAAATTTGAATCTGTCCCCCTATACGGCAAATTGTGTAACTATAGTGATACTGATGATACGAAATTCAGACAAGTCGACGGTCGGACCAGTCGACTCGAGACAGGTTGTCCGTTGAGACATGTCATCCGTCCAGAAACTCAACGGCCACATCCGTTGAGCCGTAAGACAAGTCGACGGTCGGCGGGTGGCTTTGCATGCAATCCTCGGGTGGCCCTGTGTTGGCAAAAGGGTCTATCTAAAAAAAATTGCAAGTTGAAAAAACTGATTCTAAACTTTAATCTTTCGTAAGTTTTTCGTCATTTTTCAAAAAGTGAGTAATTTTAGAGCAAAGCCACATTATAGTTCCCTTGTTTCATGTTGTTAATCTTGAGATTTAAGACATTTAATTTTTTCAGTTATTATCATTAAAAAAAAGTAACGGAAGCGATTCCGCATTTCATAGGCTGTGCAACTCGCAACACAACCACAAACAAAATCCTCCATCCCATTCTACACGCCAAACAAAATTTTCTGCAGCCCCCTCACAAAAAGGGAAGTGGGAACAGCGGTCGGAGTTTCTGACGGTCTAACCGCCATCGACTTGTCTTGACCGCTGAGTTGTCTGAACCGTCGACTTGTCTCAACGGACGACATTCTCAACCGACGAGTTGTCTGGAGTCAACTTGTCCGACCGTCGACTTGTCTGACATTCGATGATACTGATAGTATAGCGTCCTCTTTTATTAAATCAACTTCCCATTTTAATTTACCGTTATGAGGGACACACACACCAGGAGACAAAATCCCCCACAATGCATTGTACGACACCGGATTTGGCATCTTTTTTTCATCTGCTCTTCCAAAAGACCAAAGACCAAATAAGTATGTAAAAATAATAATTCCAAACTTGACCCAACCCAAGCCAAGGTTAAATAAACTAAAGTTGTTACTGACTTAAGAAGATTTTACATATATAGCACTATCAATTGTTAATTTAAATATTATTTTTATCAATCAAGATTCAAATTTCAAGATCAATATCATAAAACTTTCTTAATCTTTAGGCCCTATTTCTTTTTTGTAATAGTCTAGTAAAACTCTAAGAAGATTAGAACTATCACTCAGTTACAGCTGAATACAAACTAACTGTTGAATCATTGACATTGGCTCAAGGTTCTAGGATTAGGAGCCAATGGGAATGTTTTCGTTTTATCGTAGAATGACCAGAAAATATTCACCTCCATCTTTACGAACACACGCTCTGCCTCTGGGCCTCTGTTTTTAATGCAAAAGGAAGAAACGCAAGAATACTAAAAAACGCACCAGTCTAAAATGCCAATGCAGCCGGCTTAAGCTAGCGCGTTGTCAACCAACGGTGCTCCGCGGGCATCGACAACAAAGTTTCCGAATTTTCTCCCCCAAATACCCTTAATATCTACTTCGTTACTGTTGGAAATTTATCTGTCGTGGTTCTTACCTAGGCTCCAGAGCTTGTTCTAACATATCCATGTGGATTTGCCCAAACTAAGGACTGCAAACGAATCAGGGATGCTGCACAAAGTCACGGGGCCAAACACTGGGTCATGTGGGTATACATGTGACATTGGATAACAAAATGGCTGACGTTTTCAATGTTCCCATTCTACAGCGTCTGTTCGTGTACTTTGATATGGGGTGATTTTTTATGGTTATATCATTCCGCGGTGTCGTTAAATTACAACATGAAAAGTAACTTTTTATCCGCAATTTCAACAAATATTGTGATACATCAACAATTATTCACAAGATGGCCGTATAACTTGTAAATAGTGTGGTGTTTGACTGGACTACCTTGAGGTCTATATTAGGGCGCGTGCTGTGATCGGCGATGCGTCGGGGTCGTGATGCGGTCAGTTATCGCCTGTTCGGCAGTTCTCGTAAATCGACATCGTGCTAGCACCTGATAGTAGCCAATCACATGACAGGAATATTGGCGTTCACACAGACGTGACCCCGAAATCATAACATCATACTAATTATTTTTCCCTATGGAATGGATGGGTATGCCCCGCAGCAAGTAGCCATGCTACTGATAATAGTTCGGAAGTTAGAAGCACTACGAGTGAAGGGAATTGGTGCTGTTTGAGGTTCTGGGTGTGTGTTCGTGGTGGGGGGGGGGGGGGGGGGGAAGTATGGTCTATTAAAATTGGGGAAAAGAACAGTTTAAAAGAAAACAACGAGCCGACGATGAGCAAAATTCACCGGAAACTCACATGCCTACGCTTGCCATTATGAAACACTAATAAAATGACATGAAGGACAACTCCAGCCGAAAGAACAACCTCTGACAAAATAATTATACTGTCGGCTCCACCCCCCCCCAAAAAAAAAGGGGGGACGCAAAACAAACACACCGTGACCCAACCACTTGTTACACAGTCACTCATTTTCGGTATTAGTCTTTCAGACAGTTTTGTTTGCTAAATAGGCCTAAAACTTGTTTTATTCAAGACTCAACTACTAAAAACAAAGGCAAAGTACATTTTTATATGACAATTACATTGTTTTAATGGAGATATGGAAGATCATACAAACCTGACCCGGCCATTTTTAAATGAAGAGCGTGGTACAGGGAAATAATAAAATATACCGTAATAATTACTACAGCATGTGTATAATCATATAGAGCTCTATGGTTTAAATCATGTACACACACTGTATAGGCCTGGACGTAAACCCGCCATCTTGTTTTTCCTTCCACCCTCTTCAATGTAAACCAAACCGAAGCAAGAAGGGCACTTTCCTTTAAAAAAAAATAATGAGAATCAGTGACTTATTAATGCAATTTCACACGAGGGGCATGCAGGAGTAAATTTGGCGGTAGAATGGTCCACTTGGTTTTTTTTCAAAAGGGAGTCCTACGGTTTGCAAGTCAATTATGCGTCACACGCGCACGATAGCCTACATTGATTGATCGATTGATGAATAGTATGGCTTGCTTATTTCAAAACTAAATGAGACATCACAATCAACGTTCAATCAACAGAATAAATTACGTCTAAATTGGTATTGAGTCAATTAAAAATCCATCTGGATCTGGATAATATACTCGTCCGACAAAACGGATACCCGCATCACATCGGATGATTGTATGTACAATGTCATGATTGTAATAATAATGATGACGTCAGTTTATGAGCCAGTACTTGCGGGAATTGGGGGTGTGGCAAACACAAACAAATCAACATATAAAAACAAAAATAACCGAGTTACACCTTTCCTCTTTCAACGCGGGAAATGATGGAACCGACCGAAATGCAGGATACTTTGGCAGTTTCCTTTTCAAAACAGTTGGATTGCCAATAATCTATAAAATGCATGATTTAAAAACAAAAATGTATAAGTTGTGCGGTTATTGTTTGACTTATAGGCTATTGTTTGTTTTGAATGTTCTATTTGCACCGAAGATCCTGCTCTCAGTGATTCAACTTTAGAAGCGGTATGACGTTTCTTCCAAATATTGCAGACTCGGGCTAGCTATAGGCAAGCATCCTAAATCGATTAGTGAAATGGATGAACTTTGATTTAAAATCTTTTTGTTTGTTAGATTTTGACGTTCAATATAGCCGCATTTTAAGATTTGCTTTTTTAATGTAATACGCCTAGGCCTGCTAACCTAGCCTCTTTCTTCACTCTCCGTTATTTACCAGTTTGCTTTTAATCGTTATTTATTTATTTTTTCCTTGACTTAATTATGATTCAGTTATTCGTCTACGTACCGTAGTTCTCTTTTCTTTACATTTGATGTTCATTTGAAAGAGTGTCGAATAAACGTTTCTTGAATTGAATAAAGGCGTTTCTTGAATTGAATTTGAAAACTGAACTTTTTTCATGATGCAAGAAAATATTACTTTATAAAAACTATTTGAGATGGCAAAGCATATTAATTATTTCAGTTTCTCCCGAAGAAATCAACTTTCTTTGTGGTTTTTCCAACTCAAGCGCATTCTAATGCATCTTGATACTTCTTTATCAAATAATTCCCGATGTCATTCCGTCCAAGTTCAAACATTACGTTGGCCAGTTCAACTGCTGTTTCGTGGGGAGCATTCATCTTCAAACTTTTCGCCCGCCAGTCTCTCAGGGCAGCAAACAGCCGCTCATTCGGAGGAAAACCCCTTTCGATGCTGCCAATTCGTAGTTCAGGAAGACCGAGTGATACCGCCACCATGCGCCAGTCTGTTGAAAGTGTGCCGGCGATTCGAAGTAGCTCTTGGTCACTGATTGGTCCTTTAAGAAAAGGGGAAAAGTACAGTTATTTTGTTTTTCAAATACGTGAAAATTTTCTGGAAATAATAACTGGCCTTCCGATTAGACTGTAATGTATGACACGTGATCGAAAATATAAATGAAAATTAACTTTTTATATCAAAAGTTTACTAAAATTGTATAGTATTGATACCAGTAGGCTAGTTTTTTTTTAAAGTTCCGTCTTCAAAACTGCCGTGTGGTGGAAAAATGTCCCCAAACAATTTTTCTTTTGTTGTCTGTTTTCTGTTTTCTCCGTTTCTGGGGGGTGCTTCGTTCAGTTGTTTTATTGAAGTGGGTGTGATGAGAAGAACATTTTACACAATGTTAGAGGTATAAAATTTAAACCAACATACTATTTTTGGCAACTAAAAAAAAATATAGGTTTGCAGTACACTACAACTGTAGTTACTTTACTTGCTTTTAGCTATTTTTTTCACACTTACCTATAGGCGCCTGTAAAGGGACATCGGAGCAAATTCTGTAGTATGTTGTTGGATCACCGTTGCGTGGCATCTCGGATCTAATGACGTCACCGTGACGTGAAGTAGGCCTATTACTCTTTGATATTAATGAAGCTGTATATTTAAAAACAAATCGAGTCAAAAATGGCTTATTTTCTGCTTTAAAGGTCACTGTAGAGGATTGGTATTGGTGGGGCTTACTTTGTCTGATTCAAAAATAATACATGAAAAACAGACCTGTGAAAATGTGCTGCCGAAACCCTGATCTACAATAAGTTTGACAAACTTAGTTTGATCCCGAAGAGCCGGTTAATGACAAAGAATTCATTTTATAAAAGTATTAAACTCAAAATTTAAATTCATGCATGACTATAGGCTTACATACAGCAAAGGGTTGGGGCAAATGGTTCATTTATTTCGGTGATACAGTCGGTCGAGGGCCAGATACATGCAACCAGTACCCCATGCAATAGCTTATTCCAGTCCTGCCTATATTATATAAGCGATGTCCCACCGACCCACAGTCCCGTGTGACGTGGTTAATCCACGCATAAATACTTAATTACAGAATTCATAAATAACAACAATGAAAGAAATTGCAGGAATGTGATTCAAGTTACAGTACAGGTAGAGGATCTTCGAGTATAGTCTTTCAATGTTAATTTTTAATGGGTACATGAATATTGAAAGTCCAAAAGTGATTTTGTTTCAATCATTCAGCAATTTTGTTTTCACTCAAATGAACGTCAGTGGGTTTGTCAAGTCACTGACACTTTTCAAAAATAATCGTCACGACAAAATTCTTACTTCGTGACTTGGAGATCATTATGAAAATAAGACCACAAAAATAGGACGGGGACAAACACACCCAAAACATGAAGGAAAACTTTAAACTGACAAAACAGTACACTCACCTCGCACCTGTTGTGATCAGCTAGACAAGTTTCGTGCTCGCACTGGTATTTATAATTTTCTCGACTTTTTTATTTTGCACAGATTTAAGCAACTTATACGCTCAGAGTAACTCCTCCACAGTCAGAATACTTTAATCAAAACAAATACATTCCAACAAACAGTGAAGTAAAACTCTGAAATTTTTGAGGAAATATTTTTGAGCGTCTGTTCTTCCACGGGCGTGTGTACCGTACCTCTCGGTGGATATGACGGGTCACACACGGGTCCTTGTCACCCACACACATGCTGGAAATACCGCGTTGCGATGTAAACAAGTTTTTGGTAGCCATGTGTTGTTTGATCAGGGTGTATGCACAATGCCCTTTGCCCCGTTCGCTGATCCGATTATAGAGGCTTTACAATCAGCCTAGGGGTTGACAACACTTGATGATTTGATGAAGGGTTTTGATCAAAAAGAATTGGGTACTAGTGAAATGAAAAAAAAAAATCAATCATATGGGGCAGATCGAGGTCGTACGGCAGATATTTTAAAAAAGTATCAGCGAACAGAGGAATTTGATAATTATAGCAATATTAAAGCCTTAAAGGACGCGAAAAGTGGAAGAAACTATGAAATTAAAGTGTTTTACATTCGTGACGACTGTCGGCCTAAACATTATTAATATTTCTACGTGGCGAAGAAATTACCTGTAATTTCTTGGTATTACTCCAATGGTTTCATTAGTATCAGTCTGAAAGCTCACTGATTATAAAGTTCATAGTACCAATCTTCCATAGAAATATTTATGTCTGAGATACTGCCGCCTTCGAGAAAATAGAATTTGAAGACCCGATTTTAATTTCGGTTACAGTGTATAAGCAATCGAAATGAAGGACAATGTGTTTACAAGCTGTAAAGTGGGCACGTTTTTTTCACTATTTTCTCCTGACTCAGATGACGGCTTGAGCCCAAATTTCCACTGTTTTCCTTCATGTATAATTATATTGAACACAGAAAGTAAGAACACTGCTCTATCAGCTTTACCAATCCTGTATTTTTACCTTAAGCCTTAGCTCTACATGCAGCTACAGTTCAAGTCAATAAATAATCAAAAACTGCACAAACAAAAATAGTTTACCGGTAAGTAACATGCATATTGGAGTGCATAGTATTTATTATAACAGTAACAGAGGACAACACGAGTGTGATTTTAGTGTGTGAAAGAAAGCGAGAGAAAAAAATAAATAAATAATGTGTCCGAAAACGTAACAAACAAAATCACTTCCCATCCCAGAAGCTGTCAAAAACCGACCGCGAACCACTTTCACCGGGAACAACCAACCACCCACGATGTTTTTTCTGATGTTTTAGTTTGTTCCAGTTCGGGTGGATATAAGGTGGTGGTCGGTTAAAAAAAAACAAGAGGCCATATCAATTTATCTATCTGCGAGAAGAAGAATTCCGTTTCACAAGGTCTTGTCCAACTCTCCACCTAAGAGCACATTGAAAATAAAGCGACAATTTGGAAAATTGTACTTTAACTCATCTACTTAAATGCACCCATTGGTCTTATTTCCACTCCCTTCTTCTCACAAAGATAAAAACAGATAAGCCTCTTTGGAAAATCCAAGATATTATTTGGATTTTTTTTTTGACAAGATGTTCTTTTGACTGGAATAATAGATCTTCATCACGCAAGGTTTCAGCTGAAGTTATTCTACACGAGGCAATGAGAACCAGAATGCGACACCAGTCAAAAATAGACTGGCGCCAAAAGATGCTGCGCCATTCTGCTCTGTGATCTTACAGTATACACCTCAGCGAACCTCACAACCAGCGTGTATGAAGACTAAGAAATGGAGGTGATTTTTGTTTGTCTTTAAGATTCCTGACACTTAGAAAATGACAGAGTACAATTTACACATTAATAAAAACAAGTAACTATAGAGGTAATTTATCTGAATCGTTCTACACAGCACACACAATGAGCTAGCCCCAGATTGGTCTCCTTGTGTGTACTCGGGTAGTAGCACCTCAGGCGAAAAACCAACCCGAGGCCAGCTCTGACTGGACCCCCTCCCACCCGCCAAGATGTGTACGCCAAGATGACTGTACGCGTACACACTGGGTCCGCCCTCCCGCCGACACATAGTTTTGCATGCTTGTAACAAATGTTCCAAATACACCACCTTTTTAGGTGACAAAGTAAAATTGAAAATAAAAACAATGGAGACAAACCCATTGATTGGAGCGCCTCCTTAAATGTCAATGCTGCATCTTCAATCAAATCTGATCATGAATCAAACAATCAGTGAGATCTTAAAACAATGATCTGAATCAATTTGGATCAATCTCTGATCAGTTCTTAAACAAAAACGTGACCTTTTTATGTCGGTGAGACTGAATCCAGACCGACCCGAAATCCAACACAGCGTTGATTTTGAAAAAGAAAAAGAAAAGAATCAATTCCGGTTGTTCAATTATTGCAAATTACCCACTGACTCACTCACTTGGATCACCATGACTAACACATCTGTGTTTCACTCACGCTACTACATCTTCACTACAATCAAACTTCACTCACTACTCATCATCAGATTCGGCCATCATTTTCACTAATCTATAGATCTTGTTCAGAACCCCCAACCACCCCCTACAAAGCGACGGGCGTGCCACGTCCTCCCCGCAGTCACCATCCCAGCGATGCACTGCACATAGCCTACACTTCATCACCCTGTGAAACATCTCGTCGTCCCCCAACCTACAAACCAAAATCATGCTGGCAGCATGATAACATAAAGGGGGAAACCCCCGCTCAATGACGTCTCACAGGATTGTGAAATCCAGGTCAAGCGCAGGTCATCCCTGAGTTGATGAGAGCCGACAGTGTGACGTACCCGCCTCTTTAAAAAAGTGTACACCGTGGAAATGATGAAAGATTTCTTGAAACTGGAATTCAATTTAGCATCAAATCCGATCTTTAAACGGCATACGCGTGGGTCCTGCCCCTACCACCAACCGACTGAAAGTTGGACACTTGTGAGAATGACGGCAGAATATGAAGATTTTTTTTGTTCTCTTTTCAAAACCAGTGGAAATAGAATACAACTGTGATTAGTATTAAATAAATAAAAACTATAGGCTGTACAATTCAAAACGATATATACATACATTTACACAAGTATACAAAACTATTTACAGTATTTAAAAAAAACAAATGGTATTCAATTGCAACACGGTTTAAAGATAAGATGGGTGGTTTTAAAATTTGATTTTTATTGGTGAAAAATTTTAATTTCCCGTTGATAAAAAAAAACTGAACAGCGAGGAGTTATTTAAATGTGTCACATCGCAGGTCATGTGGTTTTTAAACAATCCCTCCAAACTATTTTGATCTTCCAAGTTCAATTTTTATACGCTGGACAAAAATAAATGCTGAAAAGGTGAAAATATTGATGAAAAACCATGAAGACCTACACCCAGATATCTGTCGAAATCATTGTGAATAAATATACTAATTACCTACTTATGCTAATGATGAAAAACTAGCTAAGTTGAAAAGAAATTAACTGTGCACAGTCTGTTTGTAAGGACTGTACTGTGAATATTTAGGATGTGGGTCACCCATAAGAGCCAATGAGAAATAAATCTCAGAGATTTTCCGATGAAAGAATCTACTGAACTAAATGATTAAGAAAAGCTAAAAATTGTTGTTTTTTTCTAACCAATTACCTAATGGAGGTACAAAGCGTGTATTGAAACACAACTATACTAAAGATTAAAAATTAATTTTTACTCAGACCTTTTTTGTTTTTTGTTTTAATGAATATCACTAAATTATCAATAAAAATTAACCGCAACCAATCTGAAACTTCGTCAGAAACAAATGCATACCCATTTATCGGGAACTACTCGTCCGTGGCATTCACACGGTCAGAACTGTATCCATGGCAACAGACAGAAATCAACCACAAAAAGAAAAGGCCTTATCCAATCACACCATGCTGTGGTACTATGGTATCCGGTACCCAGACTCCAATCACTAGATCTTATGCAATACCCTGGCTGTCATTCACTCGGCTCCATGCCGAGAGAATGGCTGACACAGCCAGGTGCCATACATCAAGTCTGGTGCCCATTCTTCTACTGGTGTTATCCTACTCCATCCACTATCTACACTGATATCCGGTACCCAGACTCCAATCACTAGATCTTATGCTATACCCTGGCTGTCATTCCCTCGGCTCCATGCCGAGGGAATGGCTGACACAGCCAGGTGCCATACATCAAGTCTGGTACCCATTCTTCTACTGATCTTATCTAATCTATCCACACTACACAACATCAGATTGAACAGCGAGGAATCTGTCTACTGATATGAAATACAGAACACTTGGTGAACGTTTCACTCGTAGTCGCCTCCCAAACAGTTGAGTAACGACAAAAAAAATAACGAAAAGTAAGGAAAACTGTTGGTTAACAAGAACTATGCACCGCCTCTGGCCCATCCAACATCAGAGAGGGACTTCACAGGCAAACAAAGTTCCAGACGGCTTTAATTAATTATCTACAGATGAAATGATGCACAGACGACGAACACAATCGGACAAATGGAAACAGACTAAAACATTGAGTACTGAAATGTGAGGGCTTCAAAAGCCGATTGACTATAACAACAAATAAGGGTTACTACAAGAATGACCTTTGAACTCATATTGACCCATGACCTTACTATTATTATTGAGGGGCAGAGATCTTTTGTGGCAGTCATATGAGATTTGAGGTGATGTTGAATTCCTGTAATAAAAAAAACAGGTAAAGGGTGAAAAATGGTCTTTTCTTTTCCCAATACCTGATTATCCTTCTCGTTATTCTGTGCATTTTGAAACTTTCACATTTTTCATTTTTTTGCGATATTCCTGAAGGTACCCATACCTTGTCAGTAGTTGAACTGAGGTCAAAGGTCACAGACTACCGTAGAATAGGAGCCGTATTTTCTCATTTTTGTTTAAAAACTGTGATGGGGTGAACAGTGAACCAAGGACAAACATCCGAAGGGACCCATGGAGAGGCAATCTAAATCTAGAATGCGAGATCCAAAAGGTTTGAGGATATTTACAAAAAACGAGAGCAACAAAGAAACCAACAACAAAATGACCGGGCGACAAACTGTAGAGTTTGATGCAAGTGTCACTCCGTTTGGAGACAAAACATACAAACACGCACAAGACACAAACCAACACGCCCCACCAGAAACAAAAACTAATCGTCCCACCTGTGGAAATCCGCCAATTGGGAGTCATCTACTTTGACCTTTGACCTCGTCAAGACTGACAAACGATTTAGTCGGACCATCCTGCGAGGATCTTTCAACCGAGCTTTTGATCAAGAACAACAGTCTGCACAAGTGGGGTCCTCGAATGTGCAGACTATAAAACAAGCTCTCGGGCAGGACATTCAGTGCAGATCTTACTTGCAAAAAACTCCAGAAATATCTTCTTTTTTTTTTTTTAAGTATTTGATTGGTTACACACATATGATATCTGAGTATAGGTCTAAAAAAAAACCAATTGAATACCATGTGAAAACTTAAAACACTTAGATATAAGTTATTACAACTAAACCTCTATCAAATGTTCCCCCGAAAAAAAAATACAATGCTTAATTCCCCAAAATTAACAAAGTACTGTTTCTTGATAGAGGTTAGGCCTAATTCCTCTTTTCATATAAAAGTATCTTAAATAATTCAAAGGGGGTATACCTCCCCCCCTCAGACGAGTTGATTCACCCGTGATGACTGGTGGGGACTCCTCCATTTGGTGCCAGAGGGGAGAGGTATACAAGGGAGGGAGCGAGAGAGAGAGAGAATAAGAGTTGGGATGAGGGATGAAATTCATCCCGGTGAAGTGATGCGAATAAGATTAGATAAAATGACTAATTGATCACAGGTGAATTTGTGACCAATTAACAACAGGTGGTTTGAAAGTATAATTAACGACAACGGATGACTAATTGACTGCAGGTGGATTATAATCAACAATTGGTGACATGTGGTTAGGTGACTAAATAAAAAATAAAAATAAAAAGACAGGTGGGTTTTATTAGATGATTACTGACTTATTGTTAACAGGTGGTGAATTTTGTTCTCCCTCTCACCCCCTCCCGGCAAGATGAGGCTGTTGTTCTTTGGCTCACTCCTCCACGGTTTGTTGGTAGAAGAGAACGTATGCATAGGAACTGGGTACGTTGGTCTCACTGATGGTCTCAACTCTATAATGCAAACAAAGAAAAAAATAAAAAATTCACCACCGAGGTAGTATACATGATAAAGCAATGATCGGAAAAACCTCTTGAACATTTTCAAGATGTGAGCTTCCATTTTTTATTTGCTTGATACCGCGACCATATGTGCTAAAAAAATGTTTCCGTCGGAAAAATCAAATTCTGAAAGTTGTTGACTTTGTAGGATAAGGACTTGAAGGCCATAACAACTGCTTATCATTGGGGGCTGGGCAAACCAATCAATCAAGTCCAAACAAGTGGTGTTGACTTGCCATAGAGCGCAGTATTTTGGAGGATCTGGGAGGCCAAAATCAACGTGGGGTGAGAGGGGATGTGGGTTAACAACTATCCTACATCAGGCCTGTATGCTTCGTTCTTGAAAGGGCAAGGGCACCACGGCATTTTATCCTTGGTAAAGGGCACCTCTATGAGGAAATTGTAAATTACTATTGGAACATTTCAAAGGGCAACAAAGTCAAATGCCTCTGTGAAGTATCAGGCCTGTTACGTAACATATACAATCTTCTAAGACTTCAAACACTTGGAAACACCCATTTTTTGCAAATATTAAGATAAAAAGCCAAGAAATAGAACCTTATCTGAGTCCAAACATTTGGGGTTTTGACGAGCTACCACAAGGTGGAGTATTTTGGAGGATATGGGAGGGTCGGGAAGGGTTAATAATCTTCCCCCCGAGATCTTATTGCACGGGTACCAGTGAATTCCTCACTCACCTACTATCGTCATATACGTGCCATTTGCTGGTGTTCAGATGCTTGGCATATGCGATGTAGTGACCCCCCAACATTGATCCTGAATGTTGCGAGACTCCGCCCAGATTGTAGTCCCCATGTCTACGATTCAAGTTCACACCTGAGGGCAAAAACATTGAACGTTTCAGAGGATTGAACGTTAAAAAACATCAAATGTCCAAAGATTCAATTTTAAAAAGGCAAAATTAAAGTTTTTAATTTAACATGAAAAAAATAAAATTAGCTGTTGCAAACTGCTTACCAAACTGAAAGGACCTGTCGTATAAATGCAATTTTTTTTAATGGCCTCACGTTTCAACCCAAGCAGAGTCTTTCTCAAAGGGTACAAATTACGACCTTAGCAGAGTCTTTCTCAGGGGCTAAAAAGCCTTTGAGAAAGACTCTGCTAGGGTCGAAACGTGAGGCCACTAACAATTTTATTTTAACATGACAAAAACTAATGTTGTACCACTAACATGATGACGTTAGCTTAAAGATATTTTGGAAAAGTATTCCTCAAAACAGCTTCTGAAGGGGTAGAAAGTGAAATTTGAAACGAGATACTTGGTTTTGATTTTTGCCACTTAGGGTGGACTATTTTTTTCTTTCTTCAGTCTTAAGGTGTATTGTCACCTTCGATACCAAGGAGGTACTCCCAATCGTACAACGGTGGCTGGCTGTACGTTTCCCACACCCTTTGGAACATTTCCATTTTGCTGTTCTCGATGTGGCTAGCACTGCCAGACAGTGAGTACGTGCAACCGGTAGCTGTGATTAGCGTGCAAAGCGGAGACGACGGACGGAGTGAGATGTGGATAGAGTGAAGACGGAAAAAGAAAGATGGATGAGAGGAAGACGTACAGGGACCAATGTTATGGCTCTGCTTAACACTGAGGAAGTCTGCGCTTACGGTCACCATTCTCCACTTACAGGGTTAGCGCAAAATTTCTGAGCAAGCTGTGTAAGCGAAGAAGGTAAGCTTAGCAACGTGATGTGTACCTGCGCAGAAGCAAAACAATTCCTTGCTAACCTGTGAAATACGCTTATGTGAAGTGCAGGTTTTTTATGCTTCCATAAGTGCCAATTTTTCAGGTACAGTTAGTGGAGCTTCAAGGTTGGGTCCAGGGACTAATTTGATACAGCTGTTAAGCACAAAAAACTGTTTAGAAAAAAAACAAAAGAAACCCCCAAAAACAACCTAGCTTAGCAGGCAACATGTTAACCAGCCAAAATACCATTTAATGTGTTTTGTCCGTGACAGGTTGGTTCCTTTCTAATTTTTGCTTGGTAGAACAAATCAGCTAAGCACCATTATCCGCTTAACAGCCTTATGAAATTTGGGCACAGTACATAAGATCAAATTACAGAGAAGGAAAACAGAATGGAGTTAAACAACAGAGATACATGTGGGTAAAACAGCTAGAAAATTCAAATAAAACAGATCAAGATTACAATGAGACACAATTATTGGGATGAAAAGAACTAGAAGATGAGTACCAGAAATCAACACAAAACAAAATAAACATCATGCAAATCGTAAGCAACAAAGAAAAATGACAACTAAATTCTGTTGAAATATAAGCAACGTTACAATTGTTAAACTCTGTAATGTCAACCACTTACAGACATGACAAAGCAATGGACAACCAAGAATATTTGTTACGTCCGCTTAAATTTTAATTTTTTTTTAGTAAAGCTGGGTTAGATTTCACAAAACTTTAAGATTCATCTTAAGGCCCCAGCTCAACATTGGTAAACTGACTGTAAATGCTTCCATTCTCTGCACAAATCAAGATATTTGTACTAAAACCAACCTGTGAAAATGTCCGCTCATTTCGTTGTTTCATTTTCGAGAAAACGGTAAAAATGCATTCAGCATTTTTGTACGCATTCCTATAGGCAGATTTTTCATCTCACTGAGACGAAAACTAATTTTGGATCTTATTTCATTTAAAAACGATAACACAGAAATATTTCAAGGAAAGTTTTCTACCATCATTATCTTTACACCATGTAAGGTAAATGTAAATCTGTGAACATTTATGTTTTTCTTCTTACCAATGTTGAGCTGGGACTTTAAAAATGAGTTGTTAATATTGCCACAAGAAGTTGTTAAAGTCGATTCCTGCTAAGCGTCATTCTGCGCTAAGCAGGTCTTCCGTGGACAGACACTTACCTGTTGTTTCCGAGCAGTACTTTGACATGTCAAGACCCTGTACGGGAAAGTTGATGTGAGTGGTCAACTTGGAGCGAAGACCGCTGAATCGTTTCAGATCTGAGATGTTGATTGGGTGGTCAAGGAATAAAGTCGACTCTGGGTTTAACTGAATCACCCTCGTATCATCTAAACCTTGTCTTCACACTAAGAGACTAAGGCAGGAGCAAGCAGCTTGTACTAAAATGCCCAAAGTGGCCACAAACAACTGCAAAATTAGACCTATTTATTTTCAACCGAAAACACAACAGGCAACTATCATCCAAACCTCATCTTCACCCTTTAGCGACCAAGGCAGGAGCAAGCAGCTTGTACTAAAATGCCCAAAGTGGCCACAAACAACTGCAAAATTAGACCTATTTATTTTCAACCGACAACAGAACAGGCAACTATCAACCAAACCTCATCTTCACCCTTTAGCGACCAAGGCAGGAGCAAGCAGCTTGTACTAAAATGCCCAGAGCGGCCACAAACAACTGCAAAATTAACCTTTTTATTTTCGACAGACAACAGAACGGGCAAGTTTTACTTCTGTGAATTAAACCTTTCCAGGAAACCTTGGGTCCTAACTTATATATCTTTCATGTGTGAAGTAAACAAATGTAAAGTAAACAAAAGACGCTGCCCAATGACCAATGCCCAATGTTAGACTTGCACAGTCTAATGATCCACTAGCCCTCCCATTACCTAAATGTTTTGACGAAAAAACTGCATTGTTTGGCCACTCAAATCATGAAGCACACATTCTCACACAACAGAGTGCATTTGCTCAAAGGAAATTTTACTTTGTTTTCATCCATTCAAACCAACGTAAACCAAACCGAGGCTGGAAGGTCATAACAGTCTGGTACCTTATACAGAATTGCCAATTCCACCTTTCAGTATCATTGTGTATATATATGAACCACAGGAACCGGACTGAGGTTTTTATATAAAAAAGGATACGAAGCACAAGATGTTTTGGAAAGCGCTGGATTGAAAACCATTTGATGAACGGACACTTCTTCTTGCATTTGTCACACGTCTGTCGAGAGAAGAAAAATACAATCATACACTAACCCTCCAACCATCTGACCATTCAATTCCCCTTCTCATTTTTTTCTTCACATCCCCCATCAACACACACAAGTGTAATGACCTCCAATCGAACAGAGGGGCGGGGAAGGGGGAAGGGGAGAAGAAACTCTTGTGAGCACTTGTTCAACTCTTTGTCCTGACAACTGTGTCGTGACAACCCCGGACCCCAGTGTCTGGTGCTACGGTTGGTGTTCACATACTTTTTTTTCTACACTTTTTGACAGTTTCTTTTCAGATGGAAATATTTCTCACCAACATTTGGACTGGTATGAACTTTTTTTGATCAGTCACCTTTCAGACTGAAACTAATCAGAATGATATATACTGATCCAGTGCGTTTGTCTTAAAATAACCCTTACTCCCTAAAAAGCCTTCCTGCCAGCAGGCTGGTGACCTCAATCCTCCAATATCCTCATCTTGTCTGTCACTCCACACCAAATTGTTTGGATTGAGATAAGATTGGAATGCCTGACCCAGAAATAAGCAAATGTTATTTAGGCCTACAGCCTTCAGTTCTTCTGAATCTTTCATTTTGGCGAGGAGGATATAGAAGGATTTGGAAAGGCGAGTGTTAATTGAGGAGAATCTTCAAGGGACTTACCACCATGTTTTCACCATCCAGTACCTCGGCTTCTGTGAACTTATTCAGGCAGTCTTTGATGTCAAAGGAGGCTTGGTTCTCCCGTTCCCAGCTGGCCCGTCTCTGAAACCCACCTCCTTTCCTCTGTAGTAATCAGAAAAAACTAAATTCATAAAGCACTCTTACAAGCGAGATCAAAGCGCTGTACAAGATTAGGTTTACTAGGGTGTCATACAATTAGTTTTGAAAGACACCCTCATAACTTATTATCTATCATAACATTAATCTCGATTGAATAACTTGCCTCCGGTACAGGAACCGAGAGATCCCAGAAGATGTCAAAGGTCACAGAGCGGCTCTTACAGCTTTGACACTCCAAGGTGCTCTTGAGTTGGCCTACGAAGATGCGAGAGAAGATGGAGTTGTCTCGGGCGCAGTAACGGTCCCAGTAGATCTCAGCTTTTTCATCCTCACTGCACAGTCAAAGAGGAGTACATGGGTTGAGGAGAATCAGTGAAGACATCTTACTTTTTTGTTTTTCTTTTTAATGGAAGTCGCCAGACACACAAGGCCAGTAAGCCACTCGAGGTGTGGGCTACAAATCAATTGTTTTTTCCAGGAGCCGTTGCCACCTACTCCTGGGGCTGAAACAGGGTAACCCCCTTTACAGTCCGTAAGGATGTAGGCTTGGGTGAAGACAACTTACCTCATCAGGGTTCTCCCCATGCACAAGCTAGCGTATCGGGCCGAGACGCGCGAATTACGGGCCGATACGCAGAAATTACGGCTGATATGCAAAAATTTTTTTTTTTTTTTTTTTAATTTTTATATCAAATTCACAAAAAATTCTACCATAAAACCATTTTAAATGCTCCAGATTGCACAGTAGAGCTTTTCAAACCAAACATAAACGTTAAATAAAAACATTCCAAGGACCTGCTACCAATTCAGTGTGCTTCGGCCACACTTTCAAAATTTGGGCCCAGAATGCCCCCCAATTTTGAAAAATCCTGGGGAGAACCCTGCTCATGTCTTGTTTGTTCTATATTCGATTGTCCATTGTCGCGGTGTTTTTTTTAGTAAGTGGGTCCTCAAATTCAGCTTTTAAAGATTGTGTACAACGCTGGTAAGATTGAAAACACAAATGTTTTCACAGATTTGTACTAAAGGGCACAGGCTCGTCGCAAGAACTCGACGGCCGTTTTCGTGGCACAAAAGATCATGTACATGTTCATATCCACTTTTGAACACCGAGTTGTGGGGACTTCCTATTCTTGTTCTATTATTCCCTTTTCTATTGAATTACCTTGTGGGGACAGGGTTTTACAAAGAAAAACGTTGTGGGGACCTTTGTTCCATTGTATAAATGTCCCCACAACGGTGTGTGTGCGTACCCATGTACACACATACAACGTACAACAAGTCGCAAGTCTCCCTGCGACAGATACACGATGGCTATTTTTTTCCAGACGAGCCTATATCTTTAACTTGGTGTTTTGCTTGAAATGCTGTAGTTTTGGGTAGAACAATTAGTTTTGATCTCGCAAGTCCAAAACCTGATGTTTGAAAAAAGTGAAAACACATGAGAGTTTTTTCACTATTTCCTTGCGACTCCGATGAAAAATTGAGCTTAAATTCTCAGAGGTTTGTCTTTGTTGGGTCACATAAAGTGCCGATACTTTTCTTCGACAATTACCAATGTTGTACACAGGCTTCTGAGCTGGTGTGTGGCATAACTTCTTTTTTTTTTTTTTTAGACAAAACAAGAATCAGAGTCGATAGCAACTTACGAGATGTCATTGGGGATGTTAGGCTCTTGAGTTCTCTTTCCAGCAGCAATGTTGGTCTCGTCATGAAGTTCACTCAGAAGGTACCTGAGGAACTCCTGTGCATCTTGCTGCCTGTAAGCGGGGAGGGAAACAAATCCACACCAAAAAAAAACAGTCAGTCCTAAGGTTGCACATAATGCACAATACTGTAACTATTATTAATTATTTCTGGTTGTGAAGCCAAGGGTTCTTAGAAAGCGAACTCGATCACTATCCTAGCCAAGAGCCCCACGGAGAGAAGACGAGGAAGGAAATTTCAGTTTTAGATGTGGGAGGAAAACCCCAGAGATTTAAACCAGAAAACCCACGCAATTAGGTACGGACTGAAAACCCAATCTACACATAGTGCCCCCGACAGGATTCGAACCAGGATCCTAGAGGTGAAAGGCGAGGAAAGATACCACTACGCCAACCCGGCCACTATTAACGTGTTGTGACTGAGTGGTCTATAGTCGTGGCCCAAGATGTGTGATGGACCCACACTCTGCTGATCAGAACCACCAGAGCTTGAGTCCAGTGTGCTTGACCGCTCGAACACAGCAGGCCACTCATGGCTTTACACCCCATTTGACAGACGAAGTAATTTTAGTCAAGTATTTAAAAAACGCAGCTTTCTGCTTACTGCTACTCAAGATATTGCCATGCTCAGCAACGTTATGAAACAATGGGCCATGTCTTACTTGCTTCCACGGAACTGCTTAGCGATCTTCTGAAAAGCCATGTGAAGCTTGCTGGGTGCCACAGAGTCTCTCTTCTTTGGCTCCCACAGCTGCTTCATTAACTCCGCAAATCCTGAAGACAAATTGTAAACAAATTTGTAAAGATGATTTCCTAGTTCAGAAAGTTGGTGAATTATTACTTATGTTTTTTTTTTTTTTTTTTTTTTTTTTTCCAGAAAATCTGATACTCCTCTCAGAGTGGGATTTTTGTTTTCTTTCTTCAAGTCGAGACATACCTTTGATGAGGTTTCCCTCGCCAGATGATTTGCGATTGATGTCTCTCAGATATTCACCAGAGAGGAGGTAGTCCTTCAGCTCTCCGATCTGGGCAAGACACTGCAAGATGGAATTCATGTAGCACTGTGGACACAGACAAGAACAAAACCAGAAAGAAATGTTACAGCGAACGATTTCCCTTATATAGCATAGCGAAATGCTAATAAATTGTATCAACTGCTACTCAAAAATCATCACTTGCTTCTCATTATTAGCATTCAGTCTACACAAAACATGTTGAGTCCAAATATTTTATGAATAATTGCTGGACGAAATCATTCCCTGATGTTGGTCTAGTACTCAGACGACCAATCACTACTAAAGCATGGATGTATAAAACTTTTAAAGGGACCAATCTTTTTCACTCTTCGGTGTTGTTCGAATGACAGCTCTCACTTACGATTATTCAACGTGTGACTTTCGAACCCAATTTCAAACGGTTGTAAGCACGAAAATTGTTCATCCAAATAAACATATTGCTGAACACAAACAGACAAATGGGTGACCGGCCAAGAAACCATGCAATGAACGACTGTATGACGGGTACCCTGCTGAGGCTGTTTAGGAACTTCTTTTCCTGCTGAACAGTTTTACAAAAAAAAAAATTGTCCAAGACGTTCAGGCTACTTACAGTGTTGCCCAAGTTGATCAGACCAACCAAGCCTCCTCTGTCAGAACAGCTCGAGATGTTCCCTGTTCTTCCCTGGAATCAGAACAAACGATGGGACTATCAACTTGAAAGAATTTCCAGGGGTCGATTTCACAAAGCACTAAGATTCATCTTAAGATGAGTTGTCAAGTATTACCGTAGTAATTTGTATTGTGACATCATACATTGCTCAGCAATCAAGATCGATTTGCACTTGAGATCAATCTTAACTCTTTGTGAAATCGAGCCTGAGATACTAAAAATAGTCTGTTTCTATTTATTTAAATTGCCTGGTCACAGCAAATTTCGGGGCGGGGCGGGGCGGGCGAGGCGGGGGGAAAGGGGAAGCAGTGGGGAAAGAAGTTCCACGGGGCAAAAAGTTCCACGGGGAAATACATACGGTGCCAAGAACAGAATGCTGAGCTGCTGAGCTGAAGCGAGACTGTCGAACCAACTTCCGATCCTTATCTCCCTCGCTGTTTGACCTTTCTTGCAACTTGCCTTTCGCCCGGGCCACCGCGGTGATCTCGCTGACAGATCGTTCCTGCATCATCGATGCATTGCGAGATACTGCTGGTATCGGGGTGGCGGGTGCTGAAGGTTGAGCGGCGTAGGTATTGGCAAAAGTTGGCTGTTGTTACAAAAAAACAAGTTTCCAATCATTATTCCTGATGATGAACCCAACATTCGGTCCTGCTATTAAAGGCCTTATAATAGTGTCTTTATATATTGGGGGGGGGGGGGGGAGAGAGAGCAAGGGGGAGAAGAAAGGTGTGAGGAGTTGAACAACTCACCTGATAACTGCTTGAATAGGTACTTGAACCGAGTCCTGTCACCTTGACATGGCTAGCCCTCTCCGGTGGTGAGGCTCCAGGGATGGGCGGACATTTAAGGTCTGATGAACTGAACCTTGCCCTTTGACCCAAACTATAACTGGAGCGTCTGAGGACAAAATGACACGGTACTCAAAATATACTCACTGATAATAAATCATTACAAAGGAAACAAGATTGTGTGAAAAATTCAGGAAGTGTTTGGATTCTTTGTTGGAACTGTGACGCAAAGATTGGTTCGTCTGCCCTCATGCTAAGAGTGGGTCGTCAGGAGGTACTGTACCAACACCATCACAATTCTTCGAACTGCCTCTAACTGCCGGGCAGTCTCGATAGTCTAGTTGGTAAGGCGTCTGCTCTAGAAAGGCGGGGGTCCTGGGTTCTAATCCCACCCGAGGAAAATGCCTGTGATTTTTTTTTCTTCACAGGATTCGGGAAAATTCTGAGTATACAGTGCTTAACACACATCGGTAAAAGTTGGGTAGGTAGAGCCTTCTGCTCTACCAGCCAGGCTTCTGAGAGATGATACCTAAGCCTACATCCTTACGGACCATAAAGGGGGTTACCCTGTTTCAGCCCCAGGAGTAGGTGGCAACAGCCCCTGGAAAAAACAGTTGATTTGTAGCCCACACCTCGAGTGGCTTACTTGTGTGTCTGGCGACTTCCATAAAAAATAAAAAAAATTAAAATGGTTTAAAATTACAAATAATGACAATTTCTTTTTCCATACTACCTGCTGCTAGCAGTCGATGACCCAGGTGACAAAGACCCAGACGTATCCTCAATCTGCAGATTGTCAACGTCATCACTAAGATCCTCAATGCTGTGGATACGGCGACTATTCTGCTGCCGCCGAGAAAGCGTTGGATTCCGCGATGGAGCCTGACGGCGAAGAAGACACCAGGTGAAAAGGTCACAGACTGCTTGTGCAGTGACATCATGAGAGAAGATATGTCTGACAATGCATTGACCATACTATTACTAATGGGTTCTTCTACAGTGCACACACCCTAGCAGCTACATCAAGGCGCTTTACAACATTATCCCTGTTCATCGGGCAGCATGCCCTTGTACAATTTCTCTGATTTGGCCAGCAAAGGCCTGCCCCCGTTTTTCTTAAGATCGAGGCCTGTATTTGAGCATTACAGTGAACGATTTGATTTCCTTCGGGTTAAAGCAACGTTATGTGGGAACCCAAGCAAGACCTCCAAAATGTTCCATTGCCCTGCACAAGAAATTTTTTCCATGATTAGGAAAAAAACGGGGGTTGGGGGGGGGCAGCATGATGAAAACGACACATCAGTTGAGTTTTCTTACCTCCGTTTGTGGGTGTACTGCACGAACAGGTTGCTGTCGCGTTTGTTGTTGTAGCTTACTCGGTGGGGACTGTTTGACGTGCAAGTTGGCGTTGACGTCTTTTTCTCCATAGCGCGAATAGAGACCTGATCAATCAAATAGGAGTAATTGTCAATAATCACAATATCTCGTATGCTGTTTGTTATATCAGTTTACCAGACTTTTGTCCTTTTGTTCTAAAAAGGGGGGTACGTGACATTGAGAGGCTTCCACCATTGTTCATTCATTGTATTTCGGCTCAATGGAGGTAAGTCAGAGTGAACCAGGGATCCAGCCCTGGTTTTGGATTTAGTACCAATCCTCGGCCATAGTTCACGGCTGAGGTTTTGCAATTCACGATGTATTTGACATTTTCTCGATAGAGAAATCAAAAATCTTGAAGCTATCAAGAGAATATTTGTTCTCTTGGCTGTGTCAAGCCAAGGTTCCTTTGTGCCAGTGGTACTCTCAAAGAAAACTGATTTCGGCAACTCTGAGAAAATAATCCCATCAGGCTGGCCGATGCCTGTAAAGCACGTAACTCTATAGGCTGTAAGCAGAGAATTCCACGCTAAGCAGAGCCATGACATTGGGCCCAGGCAAACCAACATAATTGAAATTCAAGTGTTTGGGTGTTGAGTTACGATTTGGTGTTGGATTTTGTTGGAGGAAGGATCCTAGTAAATCACTCAAAGGAGTTAGGGTTGAAACAAACCTGGGCCGTTGTTGTCCTGGATGCTATTTCCAGCTTGAGTAGATCGCCGTGACGGCGGCCGATTCTTTGTAGATGATGGTATGTAATCTGTGCGCGGGTAGCCGCTGGGAGGATGGGGGGTCCTCGCACCAGCAGGCGACACCCTCGGCACAGATGACGACGACGGGGAAGGGGAAGACGATCTGGAGTGTCGATGCACCGTGACAGGGGATTGGCGCTCAGATGCCGATCGATACGACATTCCTACTACATCCTCCTCGTCAGCAGCACTCAGAGGTTCCTCTACACTAGGGACGGCATCTTCGATAGACCAACTATCAAGAGATCCTCCGATCGGTGTGGTGATTACTCTCCGGTGGCGGTACTGGTTCGGACCGGTTCTCGGGATGGGGATGAAACATCCAGAGTGACCGGGATCTTGACTGGACGAGCTGGCGGAGTAGTAGTCAGACGAAGCAGACAATTGGGGGTTGTCTACAACCTCATCTAACCCTTAAAAAAAAAAAAAAAAAAAAAAAAAAAAAATCATCAGAAAGTTTCCATTAAGCCCTGGGGCCAATTTCATCAAGCTGTTTAGCAGAAAATACTTCTTGGCAAATTTCTCTGCTTCGCAAAAAATGAGTGGGGCACCAGTCCCAACAGTGTAAACATAATGGAATGTTGGCTGGTAACCTATTTCTGCTAAGCAAGATTTTTCTGTGCTTAGCAAGTTTCTGTGCTTACAGGCTTGATGAAATTGGGCCCTGTTCACACATTATCCAAAATTGAAATGCACACCAGAGTTGATGGAGGAAATTTGCTTCACATTAAGATGTGTGTGAAGTATGAAGCAGGCTTACATTATAACGGACAACAACAAAATATGGATTCTCTTTTTTGAAATATAATTGATAGGCTACTTGAAAACTATATCAAAAGACACAATATCAAAGATTTGCCCACTGCTATTGTGCTATCTTCTAACACTTCAAACCAGTTTTCCTTGACATATGATTGTTCAAATCCGTTGTTTTCCTAAACAATATTCTTCATGTTTTTCTATAAAGATACTGTGAGAACTTGAATTTAAAAATCCATGTAAGTAAAAAAACATGCTCTTTTTTGCACAGCAGAAAACAGTTAGGCAATAATTTGTACATAGCAGCTCCATGAAATTGGACCCTGAAATTTATTGGTCGGTCTTCTTAATGAAATTGTTATTGCCTGATCTAATAAAGGTTTCCCAGCCTGCATTCTTCAAAACTGCCAGACACCCTATCCTTAAAATTAAGAACACAAAAGACCAAGTCAAAAGTTAGTGGGGAACTTGAGCGAGAAGCCAGTGCACTTGCTAAACGTCAGGGGTTTTGCCCCATGCACAAGCTAGGGTATTGCGTGAATGAGTGGTCAGTTACGCGCTGTTATGGGCCAGTACACGGAAATTACAGCCGATAGATTGAAGATCAATTTAACAAAAAATCATCACATAAAATCAAAGCAGAGCTTTTAAAGGAGCAATTCAGAATTGGTAAGACAAAATATACTTCAAGATCACAGATTTACATAAAACTTACACGGTATAATGATGACGATAGTAGAAAATATCCCTTGAAATATTTCTGTCTGAAATGCCACATTTGATGAGAAATAGATAAACTAGTTTTCCGATTGGAGTTTATCGCTCAGAAGCGTTTTATTATTCATGACGACTTCATTGAAATGTTTAATCGGTTTTTCACTATTTTCTCGTGACCCAGATGGCTGATTGATCTCAAACTTCTACAGGTTTGTCAGTTTAGGTACATGGTGGATTACATAAAGTGCTTACACCGTTCTGTTAGCAAAAACCAATTCTGAATTGCTCCTTTAAACCACATATAAACATCAAATTAAAAAACCTTTTGAGGACCTGGTTTCAATTCAGCATACTTCGGCCAAACTTGCATAATTAATTGTCCACAATGCCCCCCAGTTTTGGAAAAATACTGGGGAGAACCCTGAACAGTAACTAACTGTGCACAAAACAAAAACAATTTGAGTTTCTCTGCAAAACTGATACCCTACTCCTGTACTAACACCTAAAACTTCAACGTGCAACAAATCCAATTATCCCACCTTCTTGTCAAACTGCCCCACGATCTAACTAGAAAGAAACACAGGGAACACAGGAAGAAAACAAGTATGTGAAATTTACCTTCGTGTCGAAGAGAGCGGCGTTTAAGTCTTGACATGCAAAAAAGAAGTAGCTAATTGGGAATTATTAGCATGCAATGTTACACAGGTGAGAACAATGGATGTAGACAGGACATGAAGCTGAAACGAAATGTTGAACAAAATTCAAAACAAAAGGATTTTATCAAGATATCGCTCAGATGTTTGGATCAGAAATTTCAAACGAACTCGATCCAAAGGTTGGTCCGTAGGTGAAGTCTGTCGAGGCACCGGCTTTCCTAATGATGTAATGTTGCTCAAAGTCCTTCAATTAGTCCATGGTATTCTCTGAAAGGCAGACTGAAGACGAAAATACTCCACTGTCGCACACAAAGCTGTTGATCCTTATCTCCAAGGTGAATTTGATGTTGATGACGCTAATTGGAAAGTAGGCTATATCGTTACTCTCACTGGAGTAGAGGCATCATACAGAATCCTTCATGGCTCCTCATTAACTTTATTAAGCAAGATGTCATTTTAGAGTTACAATAATCGTGTGAGTCTTTGCGAAGAACGCAGACAAAAAATATTTAAAAAAAAATTAATGGCTTTTCAAACTTTGTTTCACTAAGTCGTTGCTTACCACAAGTCAGTGAAATGGACTGTTTGCCTTGCTCATTGGCGTGGTCAGACCTGGACTCTGTTGTCAGTGTCTCTCGACCACTGCTTGATGTTTCTGGGGAGTGAACTTTCTTAGAGTGCTTCTTGGCGTTCTTCTCAGCACGGCGCTGAGCTTTCCTTTCCTTCTCCTTCTCCTTGGCTGCGTTCTTAGCATCCCGCTTAGCAGCCTTCTTCCTCTGCCTCTCTGCCTCCTTCGCTTCTCTCCGCTCCTTCTCCTTCTGCTGAGCAAGTTGCTTAGCAGCTTTCCTTGTGGCCCTCTTAGCACTCTTCTTGGAGGGTGGCTTGATCTCAGTAGCCACCTCGTCCAACAGCTCACTTACATCTTGATCCACATGGTCTTCGTGAATCTCTACGGGGAGATCGGCCTGTGCCGGGACCTTGACGCTCTTGGTGGGTCTTGCGACCTCTCCTTCCCCATTGACCTGGTTGTTTAGATCAATCTCTGAAGCGACAATGACTGGCTTGCACAGGCAGGCAGCTCTTTTTACCTTGCGGATGGCATTGCAGACCCTCCCCTTTGATGGCCTTCTGGCCCTCACCGTATCCACTCTGCCGGGGCTGGTGGCACTTACCCCTTGATCAGAGGGACGGCGGATATAGTCAAAGTACAAAATGTTGGCTTAACTTTCCCAGCAAACACGGAGTATAAGCTACAGTTGCTCGACTGAAAACCCCCGTTTTTGCTAACGAAATTTGCCTTATGTACTGTGGTGTTAGAGGAATAGATGGAAAAATATGGATTAGATTAGATGTGATGTTAGTTGTGGTGGTAAAAATCATGCAGGCGATGGAAAGTCAAGAAAAAGTCAAGAATGATTTAGGCTTGGAAAGTAGCAAAGGGATTATCTTCGAATGGATGAGGTGAGGTGAGGAGTGAACTACTTCATGCATTTAACTTTGGTTAAACAAAAATCTTGTCTGGCTCATTTGAAATTTCTTCAAACAAAATAATGTAAAACAACATTCTATGAAAGTTGCTAATTAAATGTTTCTACTCGTTAATCCCAATTTGTTATTACATGGCAAAAAAGTAAGTACAAAAAACTATAATTTTTCTTAACGTAGTTGGCCTATTAGGCCTTCATTGAAAAACTAAGCGAGATTGTACCTTATATTTTTCAAGCCACATCAAATCCCAATTAATTTTTTTTTTTAAATAAATAGAAGTGAATAAACAAAATTAACAAATACAGAAACAAAAACCCAATAACTAACCTAAATAAATAAAACAATTAATAAATAGACCTAGATAAATAAAATAAATAATAACTAAATAAATACATTTAAATAAACAAACGAACAACTTTAAAAGCACACAAATAAATAAATGGAAAATTGAATACAAGGAAAGGTAAACAGGTAAAAGTAGTAAGTTACAACTAATTACTACATGAACAAAACATTTTTATTTACCTCAACTGTTTCTCAATAACTAATAAAAACAAATTGTAAAGACATACAAATCAAATATTTTTGCCTTAAAAAATAGGATTCATAATAAAAATTTACCGGTAAAAAATCAGGTATCACTAGTAAAAATACACCTAGGGCTAGGCCTACTAAAAAAATCCTGCATCACTACACCAGCGAATAATGCCAAAAATACACCTACTGACTGACCTGGGGTGGATTTCACAAACATGACAAAACCTGTCCTAACTTAGGACTAGTCCTAACTTACAATTAGTCCTATAAGTTAGGACTAGTTACTTCCTACCAGGCCTAATTTGAGATAAGACTAGTCCTAGCCCTTTTTTTAAATACTACTCATTACTACTAATACTATACTAGGTTGAGTTAAAAAGAACAAGACGATACTGTCTGACTGTAGACCCAGTAACTGGGGCCCTGTACTCCTTTTTTGAGATTTTTGACATTATCTGTCGTACTAGCTAGTACGACAGATAATGTCAAAAATCTCAAAAAAGGAGTACAGCGCCCCAGTTACTGGGTCTAGTCTGACTGTATCGTCTCATTGCTGAAATTTACAAGTGGTGTCGCTGAAATGTCACTTTATTTAGTTTTAAATTTAGAATTTCTTTAGCACACAACTTCACTTTCACAACAGTGCAGCACAGGTTTCTTACCAAAGGCCAAGCAAACGAAACAGTCAGACTCATTGACATATTGCGTCATGATATCACCACTTCAGTTATTTGCAACATCAACGCTGTTGCATTTTGAAAATTCTACAGAATTTTGCATAATCTACTGACCAATGCTGACTATATGATTTGGAAGCGGGTGATACCACACCAGCGTGATTCACAGTTCGGCTCGTGGGTCACCATGGACCTGTGCACGGTGGGTGTTGAGCGCGTGACACGCTCCACACACCGCGCAAGTAACAAACAGGGGTTTATAAAAGACCAAATATTTTCTCTCACACTTCACCAACAATTTAAACTTCTTCACGGGTACCAATTTTACACCAAAATACATCAGCAATCTCCAAATATTGTAATCCTTCTGTACGTATTTGCATATTTTAAAATAACTTACCTTGTGTGACAATAAAAAGGTTTTCTTCGTAACTAAAAATCAACGAAAACACTCGCTCTTCGCAGGCGACATAATATGTTATGAGCGCATGCGCACACCGGTTATCGTCATAGAAACAACCCTTTGAGTTCAATGGTACTTTACACTAGAATCACCTAATTTGAGGTATGTCAGTGATTACCAGTCAAAACAAAAGTCTGGTTCCAAAACTATCTATGCATGTTTCTATATTAGAGAAGTTGGATACCAAATTATTAGCGCAAACTCGGTCAAAAGAGGGCGGATTACACATAACCTCATTCACAAATTATTGTTCTCTCATTGCAAACCAAACGTCAAATTAATTCAGTAGCAATTTGAGCCATCAGCAAAAATTAAAGTAGCAAAAAAAAAAAAAAAAACAATTATAACAATTTTTTTAAGAGTAACAGAGATTTATAATTGAGCATGTTGGAGGAGTTTTCATCAATAAAAATAAATAAAAAGTCAAAATACTGAAAATGCAGCACTAAATACAAAAGCTTTTGTTACACCAACGTATATGTGGGTGTGTTGTGTTTTTAGCCCCCGAGAAAGACTCTGCTAGTGCCGAAATTACTTGAGGAAATCACCACTTTTTGCAGCCACGTCATTCTGGTTAGCAATTTGCAACAGCATGCAATAGTTTTATTTTTCGGTAATATTGCGCGCAACAAAACCATTATTTTCACAAATCCATTTGAGGATGCAAACTTACATGTTGCGCAGTTTTTTTAACTGAGAGTGTCAGGCCTATACATCATGACATTACTCTCCCAATCAGATCAGTGGAAGGGCGGGTGGAGTGGGAATAAAAGAAAAAATAGTTTGGTTGTGTATCGAGAAACATTGTACAGTTTTTTTTAAAGTCACCCGTTAATTAAAAACTTCACGACAAAAACTGACGAGGTATAATGGGCGACTTTTTGGAACGCTAGGTGGCAGCAGACTTACAAGTTGTAAGTATTAACCAAAGAGTGGGGGGGGGGAACTAGAGGGAGCACTCGCGATGTCACACACGGAACTCCGCTGACCCACCATGGGCGAAAATCCCTATGGGTCAATTATTGCATACGAATGTCCACTTAGAAAATGGTTGCTGTGTAAACTGATGAGTGACTAGTGTAAATGAATGGTCCGCGCCATTTTCTCAATGGTCAAAAATGCTCCTTGTCGGGCCGTGTCGCATGGTTTTGTACGCCCTCTGGTTCTTATAACTCTATGGTATTTACTGTTCTCAGAACGACGTAAATAATGGAATGTTACCGGTGAGTCTGCTGCCACCTACCGTTTCAAGGTATCAAATTGTAAATAGTGCTGACAATAGAGAGGTGAAGCTACACGTTTTCGCGAAACGCCTACGTATGACGCGTACGTTAGGCCATTTGCTTTGTTGAATAATAACTAGACATGTTTGGCCTACACGTCTATGGTCTAGCGAACACACAATGGCAATCTGCATCTGCACCCAAGAGGTCTATTGCAGATCGTTTCATGAAAACTCGTAGCTTAACCTAATAGTCTGCTGTTTTTCAAGATTATTAAAGAACTATACAAAATACGCAGTGAAACTTGGTAACACGAAGTCCTTAAGGTTATCGACAGACCTATTTTATTTTAAATACAGTATTGTACACACATTTTCTGAGACATGCGTTGTTCTGAAGTAATACTAAGTTTTGAGAAAGGACAACCTTGTATACAGCATTTCAGTTGTTTCTACAGAATATTGATGCATTTTAGCAAATTAAAAGGTTTAGCAAAGTTTTTTAAAAACTTGTCACTCCCACCTGTTTTTTCTATGCATGATTAATCATTGGACGAAGTTTATAAGTCAGGCACTCCATGCATGACGCATGCCTCGTTCACGAGTGCCCATTTACGGATTCCTTATTCGGCAAAAAAAAACTCATTGTAAAAACTTTATGAATGCTGCTGCAGACGTTGTAGTTTGCATGCAATAAGCCACGGTATTTGTTACAAGTGCAAAGTAGCAAAGTGCTTAATTAAACGTTACATCCAAACGAACGCGTTTAGTTAATCCATACGTGGGCGCCGTGTACTACACTCGCAATGTTGTGACGTCATGCATAATGGAGTGCCTGGGTTATAACTGGTGGTTAAAGGCCACCAATTTCAAATCTCGCTATTCAAACAAGGGGCCAGACTTGCAAGCTTGAACTGAGAGTACGAGAAAAATGGCCGTTCCACGATAGAAGATATGGGGGCTCTATTTCAAGGAACTGCTTAGCAGAAGTGAATCTACTATTAAGCAAAAATCAACATGAAACCAGTTACACACATTATACATAGAGCTAGGTGATAATTTGGCTGAAAGTCTTAGGTTAACGCTGAATGCGCAGAACAAAACTTGTGTTAATATTTTGGTCCCTGTTGTTAAGATCTTCTTTAAAGAAGTTTTTTTCCAATGATTTTTTTAGCGCAGCATGAGGTGTTTGGTGCAGTTGGGGTCCCTGTGCTTTTCATCTTTTTGACAGGTTTCTATGCATTCTTCCAAGTTGTAAAAAATGTAAATGATTCTTTGTGAGCAGTCAAAACAACCCAAATATATTCAAAAAAATATAGGCCTACCCATCTTATTATCTAGGCTTCTACAGTTTATGTTCCATGGCCTATAAGAACATTCACTGACAATCCTCTTGGCCGCTGGCACGCGCCCACCGTCACTTCCCGCCAGAACGCCGATGAGAGAATCATACGCCCTCTTCATGTTGTTGTTGCTGTCGTTGTCCGGCGACCAATCAGAGGCGTTTGTCAGAAGGACTGAAAGTGCGATGAGGGAAAGTAGAAGGGGTGTGATAGTTGGTGCCAACATTCTGTATGTGAGAAAAAATTATATGAATAAAATAATTAATGTCAAAGGTCACTAAGGATACGGCGCGTAGTAACTGGGTTTACTGCTATAATTATGACGACACAGCCTCTTTAAGAAGGGAACACGTCGGATGATGACAATACTTCGAACCTCTGAATCTTATCACAGGATGTCGCGAATATGTCATACCTCACTTTGCCCCTTTACTCTGCAAAAACTTGGGTGTCAATTCTTTTCTCTTGGTATGTAACCACATTGCTAATTTTACCAATAATAAAGCAGCGGGTATAACTAACACCATGACGGTGTTGTCTCTTGAGTGTTTCAATATTAATAAAAACGAACCTGACTGGGGAAATGGTTGCTTTTTTATGTCCAAGCGATCATAACTAGAAGGGGAACGATTAGAACAAACTAACGGGGCTATAGGCTGCCGATATCCGCCAGCTTGAGCGGGGGTAATCAATTATATCCCCCCAAATGGTCTCTTATGATTGTGGGGCCTGGTTATACAATAACTAATCGGCGTTATTAGGGAATATGGGGACATCTAACGGCCGAAGTCTGACTTCTTACTACGTCCATTAAACACACCCAATACCAGTATTTACTTCGCAATGATGTTCACTATGTTTTCCCAAACAATGTCAATATAGAGTTGGGATTGGGCGCCAGCTGCGTTCAATGATAGTTTTTTTTTCTCCCACTCTCTCGTCTTTTCTTTACCTTTCACAGGGGAAGATGCGTCATTGGTTTTTGGCAGAGTCCATAATTCAAGCTAGAGCAATATATAACACTTGGCCGCAATAACCCCCTAAAAAAAGTCGCAAATTATTGTTGAAATTTATGATCAACATGACCTAATAACAACAGCACAGATAAGAGGAGAGCTAAATGCCCTGGTAGTCTGGTACTCAGTGTCGGAGGAGATAACGTTAGATCTCAGCTTACCTCTTTGTTGATCAGCGAGCAGTCGCTACGTGGCGAAACCCAAAAAGTCTGAAAATCTTCTCCAAAATCAAAGTTACAAACTCTCATCCAAGTCAATCGCGGCTGTTGTGATCTCAAGTTGCATGTATACACGGACCAGCTGTCTTATGTACTGTGGTGGTGCAGTATAATAGCAATGGATTGGTAGCCAGCGTTGCGGTAACTTCGATATGGTGATTCTTGAAACAATGTGGACAATGTTGCTGCCTGGAAAGCTAGAACCACTTTATAAAGAAATCCTATGCCTCGAGTGATGTGAATATTTTTAAGGCCATGACATCATGCCTACGTCACATTGACTCCAAAGGTAAATTTGAGAGACGTTCACGTGTTTAAGCACTGATCGCGGACTGATATAAAGACATACGCCCGTAATTAAAAACACCCATGGCATCCGGTTGTGAGCGCCAATACACAATGGGGAACTACTTTCAAACGTAGCACCGTGACAAAGACAAAAATGACGAGCGCGCTAATGATCGAAAAAGTCCTAATCAATATTTGTTTCTGTCGCGTGCATAGGCGAGACACACAAAAAAACCCAGAAAAACCCCAAACCCAATAGTTTGATATCATCATCAAAAGTCGGCTTTTGGTAATAATAACACAGTTACTATTGGCCATTTTATTAAAGTAGTATGTTGTGACATTGATATTAGTCACATTACTGTTTCATAAACTACCAGTATTCTACTACAAAAGAGGTTTATTTTGGGTTATGCACTACCGGCGTCGGGCGACTATTAAGCCACCCGCCTGTTATTTTGTTTGTAATGTAGGCCTAAATCACTGCAATAAAAAAAAATAAAAAAGGGTAAAGAACGTTGGGAAAAGTGAGCATTTATACCTAGCCTTGCGAAATTTTAAATAGGCAAAGGAATCACACAGTTTTTAAAAGCAATTTTTTTTTTGATGATTTCAGCTTGAAAACTTGGAAATTCTTGTGTTGAAAAGTGTGTGATCGCGGTCGTCTGGCCTAAACGTTCCGTCGTGCACTAATACAACGTGCACATTTATACGTTACTTCTACAATTTCCAAGACTTGCTGCATGGAACTGTCGTTACTGGCTTTATTCAGCCACTCGAATGTCTCTGGTACAAACTCTGGAATATTTTTGACAGAT
The DNA here is from genome assembly GCA_911728455.2 of Marthasterias glacialis. Taxonomy (NCBI): domain Eukaryota; kingdom Metazoa; phylum Echinodermata; class Asteroidea; order Forcipulatida; family Asteriidae; genus Marthasterias; species Marthasterias glacialis. The sequence continues at coordinate 11,693,305 of OU452239.1, read as the reverse complement.
TTCGAGCAAGAAAAGCCTCGATCGAATAACCTAAATGCAACAATCATCATGTACCGTACCGCACTTTCCTATGGAGGACGCCGTGTGCGTTACATTTAGTAAATACCAACAATAGGTCACCTGACGCGGGTTGCGCATTGGTCTATTGTTTCCAGATTTTGTACCTGAACCAACCAAACGACCGAATAAGCTCTGTACATATTTACAGCTACATAAAGTTCCGTTTATTGCCCTGCCTCCGTTAAAAAACATAATTTAATTATATAGTTAAAAACATTTTGATAAAGGAAGCCTTACATCACTGCAGATCATTTAAAATGTGTTTTACAAACTTTACAATTTACATCAATATTTACAATGAACCATGTACAAAGAAGATAAACATAAAAAAAAAAAACATCAAAACATTGCACAATTGAATCACAAAGGCAGTAAAAACAAATTAAAATCCCCCGGAAACATTAAAATTGCATTCTTGTAATAATCCCTGAAAAGACATAAACCATTTTTTCAATTTTTAAATTGATTTACTCTTCCAACAGACATACAAAATTATTAGACGAACTTTCTATTTTATAGTATTGTGATGTTGCTTTATTTCTCTTTAGACCATGAGTGCTCTTTGTAAATTACATGATAATCATAAATTTCAAGGAACTGATCAACTAGGCTAGCACACTCCCTATCAGTGGCATTAGGTCTGCCCTTCCAAGAATGTTTTAAAAAGCATCCATGTATTTTCATACTTCAAATCTTAGAGGTTTTATGAAACAACATCCACTTCTCATTTCGTTTCTTATTAAAGACTGTGTCCAAAACGGCGGCTCCGGCTGCTGCTAAGGACAATTTTGGGGGGTTTTGGCCATCAGCCGAAATCAACTTCGTTTTCGTCCAGATTTTTTTAAAATTATTTCTAATATTATTATTATTATTTGGGGTTTCGGCCAACCGTTGAAATCACCTTTGTTTTTGTCCAGTTTTCTTTATTTTGGGGTGTTTTAATCACCTTTGTTTGCGTCCAGATTTATATTTATTTTTATTTTTATTATTACTATTATTATTCCTAAAGGCCCAATCTCAAATGTTTTGATCCACTATAATTTGTTATCAGATAATCTTATACTTAACATGTTTCAATCGGTACAAATTATATATCATATTGTAGCTGATAACTCAATTTAGTATTTTTTTTACAACATTGCGTCACTGTTGTCTGTTCGTAGATGTTTTTAAATTTGTGGCGACCCGACGACTTGATCTAATTTGGGACGACTTGTTCGTGCAACTTCGTTTGTACACATTTAGATGCCTTCATGACGGACGGAATTCACTTAATTTCCACTCCAGTTGAAAGTAAATTGAAAAATCCCAACACGGAAATAAGCCTTACCTTATACCATTTCTCATAAAACAGAACTTAGATCAACAGTTCTGCACCCTATGTTCACGATATGCAAGAACTTGTTGTTGTGCCTCCGCTTAGAAGTCGACTTGGGAATTCTCTTTTTTTGCGAAGCATGCTCAACTACACGTGTCGGTCCTGGTAGAGAAGTGTATGGAAAGGGATCCGAAGGGATTTAAGGGATCCGAAAGAGGAACAGACCCCTTAAACTTGTATAGCGCCCTCACGTGAAAGCCATGCTCTCTACAAAATAGAGAGAATTACCAACAGAAATCAATGTGCTCTTTCTCTGCTGAAAGCTAACAGAAAAGAGAGCGAGTCTAAAGGTCGCAAACACAAACTTTAACTTGTTATTGTTTATATGCAAATCATGAAGTTTGATCACACCCTTGAACGCTGAGGGCGCACTTTGGTTCCTTACATAAATAATGCTCATCACAAGTGTCACTTATGCTCAGACATGGAGAAAAACTTACCCTGTTTCCGGTCAAAACCGGAAGTAAAAGTGAAAAAATATTGTTAGAGGTCTGCAGCCAATGGTTTGGAATTTGGATATAATTTGTGTATATTAAATTATTAATAAGATGTACTCTTTCAAAAATGTAGGTTTGATGGCCTCCCTATAGCAACACTTTTCGATAAGATTCATTTTTATTTTAAATACTGTTTATCACATTGAATTAAATTATAGTGTAGCTTGTAAGATCAATTGATCTTCTTTGTGTCATTTTGAAGTAAATAACCAATGTGACATGTTTTTTTTTTTTATTAATGAACCTAATTGACCTTTCCCTTTTGTTCAAATAGGAAATTCAAATGGTACATAATTATCTAATAAGAATTATGTAACGGTGTGCGACCGAATTCATAATATATGTTACCAACAGATTTATTTTCTAACATGAAATCTTGATGTTCATTGTTTTTCAACTGACCCAAAACCCCCCGTGTTTGTTTTGCTTCAAACACAGCTCTAGTTATTATTATTTTACTGTCCGAACTGTCTCATTGATTTAACACAATGAAACTTGTGCGCGGCTGATCTCAGGAACTACGGCCTTAAAAACCACAAACAATACATCAAGTCAAAGCTTAGGGTCTAACTTAGTACATAAACAACATGACGTCACCATTGTTTTTTTAACCGACTCAAAACACCCCGTGTTTGTTTTTGCTACAAACACAGCTCTAGGTTTTTTTTGGTTTTTTTTTTAAGAAGTCACCGTTTTCAAGAAGTGACGAACCCGCAGGAGCACAGCGAACAAGTCCGTCGAAGTTGAACTATTTTTACCAAACTGCTGATTACGGACACTGCTTACTATTGTTTTCTTTTCAATCCTTCTGCCAAAATAAAGCTGACTTCTTCATTCTTACAGAAGTGTCAATGTTTTCAATCTTGCAACTGTTTTGATGAGTTATTAATTCCTAAACACATTCGTCACTTCGTGAAAACCCCCAAACGAGACTTGCTGGAGTTCTTATGTTCTTTTTTATAGGGTTTCAGCTCGCTTCAAGAAAATGGTCAAACAGTCGTTATCATTGGAGAATGATTTATGACGTGAGCTGAGGTAGCCAATCAGAAGAACGCAAGCTCAAAATGATGAGCGGTTGCTAGATGGGGATAAGTTGAATTACATAATGGCAGAATTAAAAGCCAGGTTAAAGGAGCGGCTTTCCAACGCTGGTCTGGGTCACCAAAATGCACCCCCTGTGCAAATGTGGAACCATACTTTTACTCACGCACATGATGATGACTTTCCACGTGTACGTGTGTAGAGCCCTCACATGAGGTGGGTACTTTCTGATGTCGAACCCGCGAGTGTGGACACCACATAGAATGCTTAACTGAAAAAGGCAAAGACGAACGATTGACTAAGAGTGTAAAGCATGGGCACGAGGTTGGTAAGAATGTAAATTCACAAATGCGTCCAACGGGAAACTTTGAAACGCTAGATGGCTGCAGACTTACCAGGTATGCCTACATTTCCATTATAGAGAGGTTTCACGTGACGTCACCCGAGCCCTTTTTCTAATGCCGTGTGTACAAACAGACGCTGGAACTCATTCAGCAGGCGACGCGCCAGCCATTGAGTTTGTACATGGCCGTACACAACATGGCTGCGAAACGAACTTTTCCCGGGGTCATGCAACCTCTCTATTTACGTAGGTCTGAGCGTGTCTGCTGCCACCTAGTGTCCCAAAAAGCCTCTCCCGTTGAATAACATTTTGATTTTTGTTCAACTATTTAGATTCAAGAGCATTGAACATTTTAGAACAAATATAATTAAAAGTAATACATACTGGAACATCAGTGTTCTTCAACCTCTCCATAATGCCATCATCAAGTTTGAACAAGGCCTAATTTCATAACGCTGTTTACCAGTGTTGTAGTCGAGTCCTGATCTCCGAGGCCAAGGCCCAGGGGGAGGCCGGCCTCGAGGCTGAGGCCGGCCTCGAGACCTCCAACACTGCTGTTTACCAGTAAGAATTGTTTGTGCTTACTGTAGCAGGAAAAAATATACACCAAAAGTGTACTTCATAAACGAAATTACGTGAGGAAATCACCACTTTTTGCAGCCAGGTCATTCTGGTAAGCAATTTGCAACAGCATGCAACAGTTTTGGTTTTCGGTAATCTTGTGCACAAGCTAACCATTTCACAAATCCATTTGAAGATGCAAACTTGCGCATTTGTTTTTTAACTGAGAGTGTCGGGCCTGCACATCATGACATTGCTCTCCCGATCAGATCAGTGGGGGCGAAGGGCAGGTGGAGTGGGAATAAAAGGAAGTCTTTTTGTGTATCGAGAAACATTGTAAAGTTCTTTTTAATGTCACCCGTTAATTAAAGAATTCGCGACAAAAACTGACGAGGTATAACGGGCGACTATTTGGGACGCTAGGTGGCAGCAGACTTATGAGGTTAATGTACTGTTCTCGGAAATGTACGCATGCTCAGAACGACGTAAAATAATGGTATTTTACCCGGTGAGTCTGCTGCCACCTACCGTTCCAAGGTATCAAATTGCTGACAATAGAGAGGTGCAGCCACACGTTTTTGCGAAACGCCTACGTATGACGTGTACGTTAGGCCATTTGCTTTGTTGAATAATAACTAGACATGTTTGGCCTACACGTCTATGGTCTAGCGAACACACAAGGGCAATCTGCATCTGCACCCAATAGGTCTATTGCAGATCGTTACATGAAAACTCGTAGCTTAACCTAATATTCTGCTGTTTTTCAAGATTATTAAAGAACTATACTATACGCAGTGAAACTTGGTAACACGAAGTCCTTAAGTTCTCGACAGACCTATTTTATTTAAAATAATTACAGTATTGTACACACATTTTCTGAGACATGCATTGTTGTTCTGAGGTAATACTAAGTCAAAAGTTGAAGATATCAAAGTGAGTGGATATGACTTATTACTACTGTCTGAAAAGAGGCCCAATGCCCACAAGATGCAATTCGGAGATTTTCATCTATTATTACAAACCATAAAAAAGTAATAACATTTAATCATCGACGAATTTCATAAGCCGTTCACCTTTAAGCAATTGTTTGTCCTGGATATAGCAGAAAATGTGCATTTCCATTAATTAAAGGGGCTGTGTCGTCATGATCACAGCGAGTCTGTGGCTAGACTGAATTATGACTTCCCAATCTGTTATTGCACGCACACGCGCGCGAGTGGCGGTCACATCACAGAATAATAATGATGGCGCCCTTTGTGATATGACGGTCGAGGCGGGCGCGTGCAGTAACTGGGTGAGAGTCCATGTTTCTGGGCCCAGAAACAGGCGGACTACGATCATGACGACACAGCCCCTTTAATTATTTCACAAACGATCAAGACGATTTGACTGTGCGTGTGGGCGTTCACAACGAATTTGCATGGTCGCGTCACTCGTTTACGTTACAAGACTGGGGCCCGATGTTATGGTGCTGCTTATCAAACGATATAGACATATCCATTAAGCCCCGCCCTTAAACTTATTGACCAATCACAGCATTGGCTAAATCACCACTGTACACACGGGCAGCTCATCGTGCGTCTCTTCAATGCCACACTACACGACATGAACGCGTGCGCTATAAGTACGCGCACACACGTTTACATTTTCCAATAGGATTTTTATCGTGTCGGACTTTTGTCAGACTTTCGGTGGCGTACCCAAGGCCGTGATTGGTCAACACGTATGTGGGCCGGGCTTAATGAATCGGTCTATTCCGCGCTTACGGCGTCATGTAAAGGAGCGTACTCCTATGGAACGTGGCAGGGCGTAAGCGCAGAATTCCGTGATAAGCAGTTGGGCCTTGGGCCCTGCCCACTTTCATTAAGCTGTCTGCAGAAAACACTGTTAGAACACTGTTCTTTGCTAAGCACTATGAGTGTGTGCAACCAGTTGGCGCAACAATGTAAACTTCATCGAATTTTGACATGGCTACCTGGTTTTGCTTCAAAGCAAGACTCTTCTGTGCTTAGCCAGATTTTGTGCTTGCAGGCTATATGAAATTGGGCACTGTCAGCAAGTTTTAGCGTCCATTTTGCTTTGCTTGTGGTGGCTTTGAAAAAAAAAATAGAAAGTGTGATAAGAGCCACTCCGTAAGCAGTAAATGTCCGCTATCACAGGTTTGAAATTGACCCTACACATCAATGAAAACATTCAATACGGATGTCCACAGGCCCATGGTCGAACCTTCCAAAAAGCAGTGACGAATCTTAACGTTATGCCCCCAAAATGTTATTGAATATCGCCATATTGCTTTCAAAACGAAAGGTACTTTTTGGGTAACGAGACCGTGTAAGTCTTGAACTTATTATTAATTGATAGGAGGTCCCTGAAAAATGTGCGATTTTGTTGTGAAATCCATACGTCAAAAAAACGTGCACACACCACACTTACTTCATTGTTTGAAATTTATTTTGGAAAACGCTTGTAAATAACTACATTCAAATATAATTTTTTATGTGGGTTTTGAGAAAAGACAGCCTTGTACAGCATTTCAGTTGTTTCTGCAGAATATTGATGCATTAGCGAATTAAACGTTTAGCAAAGTTTTCTTTGAAACTTGTCACGAGTGTATCCACCTGTTTTATGCATGATTAATTATTAGACGAAGTTTAAAAGTCAGGCACGCCATGCATGAAGCAAGACTCGCTCACGAGTGCCCATTTACGGATTCTTAATTCGGCAAAACTTTATGAATGCTGCTGCGGACGTTGCAGTTTGCACGCAATAAGCCACGTATTTGTTACAAGTGCAAACTGGCAAAGTGCTCAAAGACGCCTGCTCGTCACCATTACCCGACGACTATTTCTGTGGCACAAAACAATCATGTATCCGTACATAGTTTACTTACAACGCGTGTGCAGGTCAAAGGTGATCTTTCTTGGTACGAATTTGTTTATTGCGCGTTGACGAGTGGGCGTCTGTAATTAAACGGTACATCCATTGATCTCCAGTACTATGGAGATCAATGCACGAACGCTTTTTAGTGAATCCATACATGGGCGCCGTTTACTGCAATCGCAATGTTGTGACGTCACGCATCATGGAGCGCCTGGGTTATAGCTCAAACCTTAAATAAACTAAACGTTATCATGCTGCAACCATTTGTCGTGATCCCACCATCCAACAACGGTCATCAATTTCAAATCTCGCTATTCAAACAAGGGGCCATACGAGAAAAATGGCCGCTCCACGATAAGATATGGGGGCTCTATTTCAAGGAACTGCTTAGCAGAAGTGAATCTACTATTAAGCAAAAATCAACATGAAACCAGTAACACACAATACATAGAGCTAGGTGATAGTTTGGCTGGTAGTCTTAGGTTACCGCTGGTTGCGCAGAACAAAACTTGTGTTAAGCAGTTCGAATACTTAATTTTGGTCCCTGTAAAGATCTTCTCTATAGAACCCCCTAACCCCAATATTTTGTCCAATGTTTGTATTTATGCCATACGACGTGTTCATGACAGTCAGGGTCCCTGTGATTTTGATCATTTTGACAGGCTGTTAGGCATTCTCCCTGCAAGTATACGCTGACCCTGAGCCTGATTCCACAGTCCAGACAGTCCAATGCACATTGTTTGGAAATCCTTTTGGTCGGCGCGCGCACACCGTCACTTCCCGCCAGAACGCCGCTGAGCCAATCACGGGCATACGTCCTCTTCTTCTTGTTGTTGTTGTTGTTGTTGTTGTTGTTGCTGTCGTCGTCGGGCGACCAATCAGAGGCATTTGTCAGAAGGACTGAAAGTGCGATGAGGGAAAGTAGAAGGGGTGTGATCGTAGATGCCGACATTCTGTATGTGGGAAAAAATGATATGACTATGAGTAAAATAATTAATGTCAAAGGTCAATCAGGATACGGCGCGTAGTAACTGGGTTTACTGCTATAATTATGACGACACAGCCTCTTTAAGGAGGGAAATCGTTGGATGATGACAATACTTCGAACCCCTGAATTTTATCACAGGATGTTGCGAATATGTCATACCTCAGTCTGCCCCTTTATAGCACTGCAAAAACTGGGGTGTCAAATTGATTCTCTTGGTATGTGACAACACCGACACATTGCTAATTTTACCAACAATAAAGCATACGCATAAAGCATAAAGGGATAACTATAACACCATGACGGTGTTGTCACATATAGATACAGAGAGAATAAATTAAAACCCAGTTTTTGCAGTGTATCACATTGTTGTGACATCGTCGAGGTCATTACAAGCCTCAACGACATTGGCATGGTTGCAGTTGTCACAATCGCGGTCAATATCGCGGTAATTGTCATCGTCGTGATTTTTAGGGGCGTCACCTTATGGTCACACGACTGTAACTGCTACAACGAAGGAAAATGTCCGCACTTTAAAACTCGGTCAATGTCGTCCCCGGTCTTGTCATTATCACCATCTTCTCAACTGCCATTATCGCTATCGTGTGAGATAACAGTTTAGCCGGGACCGCCCCCCCCCCCCTTTCATTTTCTTCTTCACATTTACATACTGTATCATATTGCCTCATCAATATGCAGGTGCCGTAAGCTTTAAACTTCTCGCCTATATAACTACTCAAAACGTCAAGGGACCACTTAATTTTTTTAAAACGCGGATCGCAAAATTATTCAGTGTTCCGCAGATCAAGGGAAATCCCCGGAGGGCCCTTTTTATGAATCTTATTGTAATGGCGGCGTTAGAATGCTCGGGGGGGGGGGGATTGAAAGTCAAGACGGTGAACAATGAAACTAAATACATGTAGCTGTGACTCTTGACACCATTTTGTCTGAAAATCGTGAAATAACAGACACGATCAATAACCGGTAATCGTTTTTCTCCACACGGTGGTCACGTCAAATCAAGTTTGGACTTGGGGTCCGTCCACCTGTTTGAGTCCCCGTAAGGAAAGCACACGTTTTCAAAATAACGGACAGAGCCTCAGCCCAAGCCCAAGCCCAAAGTCCTGGTTTCGTACACGGCCTTAGACTCGTTGACACATACCCAATTATGGATTCCCAAATCGTCAAAGAAATTCACCGAGACAGGACATTAATCTGCTTGTTGCGGTTGTGGGAGTCGCCAATAATGTAACCATTCAGAGTCTCAAGTTTAAAACAGCATCCTGGATGTCCTAATAAAACGTAATTAATTGCCCACGCTCTTATTGAGCAATGTTCTTTTCTAGTTTATAATTTATAATGATGTACTACTACGGACGGTAGACAAGTCCCCAATATAGAGTCGCATTTCGCGCGGTTTTCTTTAATAACATCATCCAATATAACGAGTACATGGCAGTAAACAATGATTAAGTCGAGGATGACCCTTACTTGGTTAAGGCTCCACAATGATTAACTTCGTTACCTGAAACAGATAAGCTTTCAGTGCAAATGGTTCATTTCCCCCCAGATCGTCTTAGTGACGCACTTAATAAACACACAGTGCATTAATGGTGATTCGATTGCAGATTTCTGGTGTTTCCGTGTCGTGTAATTATGGTTAACGACTATTTTGTGGCACCTAGTGCGCTTGGATCTCAGGCAACTTTCGTAGAAACGGTTTTACGAGAAAGTGTCACCGAGGGTAATGACTTCTAGTTTTACGACTAAGGCCGTGTCCGACATAATGACTTCAGTTATGGATGGTCGCCTGAAAAGTCCTTTTCGTCAACGTCGGCATTGTAGCACACAGCCGTGGCCCTATAGCCTTATTAGCCAAATTAGCTAATACGGACGCCGTGTTAGAGGTAAGGGACCCTAGTCCTTATTGAAACCACGGCTTGGGCTTCGACTCTGTCAGTTACTCAGAATTATAACACCTCTTCCTTTGATTCTATATGTTGATTGGCCGAAAGTGTGTCACGTGGTGTTGTGTATTTTTACTCTGGCAATGCGCACCGACCAAAAAGAACTATTAAACGGTACTATCCAACGATAGCCTAGCAACCAATGTACTATCGATTGGATACCCTGGTACCCTGACTGCATTGACTTCAAGCGTTGATTTAATTGAGCTGTGTGACAACCTGGAACCCAGTGAAACGATCAAATAATACGTGCATTTGAAACACGATATGAGAACGAAGGCAATAATATTAGTCTGGTACCCCTCTTTCTTTTAGTCAAGATTTCCTGTCAGATTTTATACAGTTGTTTAAAGATTGATTACTACATTTTTTTATACGCAGAGTTGTTAAACGAATATTACCACAAAAATGGATGACATTAAGGTGTTATAAAACAAACATTGACTGCTTTATCTCTTGGCGTAGTAAAACTAGTCACTCGAGGTGATCCCCGGAGCGGCCTATCTTCCCTCGGCTTCGCCTCGGGAAGATAGGCTGCTCCGGGGATCACCTCGAGTGACTAGTTTTACTACGCCACTGGAGGCAGTCAATATAAGTATAGACGTGCACTTTCCTCACGGGGTCGGCTTCATACAGGTTGAGGGACCCCATGAAGCCCAACCCCAAGCCCAACCCCAAGTACAAGCCCAACCCAAAGCCCAAGCCCAACCCCAAGCCCAAGCCCAACACAAAGCCCAAGCCCAACCCAAAGCCCAAGCCCAACCCCAACCCCAACCCCAACCCCAAGCCCAACCCCAAGACCAATGCTGGGTTTCGAAAATGGCCTGAAAGAGTCCCGTCACCAATTTTCAGCCAAGCTGCTTTATTACGCCCCATTTTAGCTCAGCACCAAACAGCGAAACAGAAAAGTATAACATTCCTTCCGCTTCTTTATTTTCCATTAAACACAACACCTGCAAAAACTATAGGCTGTTAAATTGATTCTCTTGGTATCTATCTGTGACAACACCGACATGGTGTTAGTTATCCCCATTGCTTTATCGTTGGTAAAATTAACACCATGTCGGTGTTGTCACATAATAGATACAAAGAGAATCAATTCAACACCGCAGTTTTTGCAGTCTACAACCATAGTACCATATGAACATCAGGCAATAACGTTTTAAACGAAATCATCGAATTCGAGCATGCAGTTCGAGGCAATAACACTGTGTTTGTCGAAGACCATATTAATGGAATGCATTTATGATTATTTTTTATACTGTTTGAAAAATTTAACAATCCTAACAGTTAACTGGCGTATATACAGTTCCTCAATAAAAATGACTTTTATTTTTTGTAAACAATGAAGAGGAGACTCTTATTCATCTGGTTTTCGTTCCTTTTGGAACAATCTCCTTTTGGACTTCAGTTATTGTGTGGATCCAAGGATAAAACAAATTGTTACATCATCCCAGACATTGAAGCTTTTTCGTTTGGTAAAAGTGACATTGAGTGTCAAGCTATTAGCCCAATTCTATTAATTTGCCGTCTATATTTGCAAACTGAAAATGTCTAAGAGGACACCATCGTTTCCAGTTCTCAAGACAGAGCTTAAGAAATAATACTCCATGGAATATGTTTAAATGTATACTAATTGTAACCGATAATATGGCGAGTTTTTATCGAAAACGAAATTTCTTTTCTGTACTTTGTCAAGACGATTTTAAGTATGTAGCGTTTTGATATGTTTATCCTTTGCAGAAATAAGATGATCCAATGTACTGTTTATTTTGAAATGTTGATATCAAACTGTTATCCCCGGGATAAAAACAAAACAAATAAATAAATAAATACAAAAATAAATACATGAATAAATAAAGGATTTAGCTGTATGCAAAAAGGAACAATCAACTCCGATTGCAGTGTCTTTGTAACAGTTCGAAGACTTGTCACAGCGTGGTCAAAGGAATAGAGTTCATTCCCCTTTGAGTTTAATGAAGTTCGAACACGAGTTTGAAGTAAAACAAAAATATGTCAGAAACGGATTTCAGGAATGACAAATAGTTCAAAAAAAATAAAAGGTCCCCAGGCGTCGACTCAATCGTAAATTCTTCAAGTAATATGATATCTGGGAACGCCGCAAATGGGAGATTTAAAAAACGATTTTCCACGGTGTGAGCTCCCTTCCGGGAGATATTAAAATGAAATGAAATTCAGAGAAGAGATTCAGAAATAAAGTTGAACTGGATCGAAGGTAAATATGATTTAGGTTTAGGACACACCACGCGGATAATCTCACTAAATCTGGGATGTGATTAGTCAGATACGGTTATTAAAGAAAAGCCTGCTCGTGATAAAAAAAAAAAAGGGGGGGGGGGACGAAATCCTTTATGATTTGAGATAAATTTTGAGCCATATTCCGGTGGCCTTTATTGGAACCCCGGTAAATTGGAACCCCGGTTGAGCATTATCAAAAATAATGGTCACTGCCTCTTGTGCTGTAGTCTTCCTGTCTGGGTGAGTGATGGGTTGCGTTAGCGTTGTCTCGAGTGACTTTGCTGAAGGCTAGCGATTCTGGGTTTATTACTGTACCTACGGGATGGTCTTGACAGTTAAATAATGATCCTGAGACAAAAGCAATTGTCCGGGACTGCACAAATAATAAATGACAGACGGTACACGAGGGGCTGATTTCATAAAACATGTGAAGCAGACTTTTCCTCGCTTGCGGAACGCCTCATGAACCGTTTCAATCCATGGGGAAATATTGATAAAAAGGGGACAATATTTAAAAAAAAAAAAAAAAAAAAAAAAAAAAAAGTATATAAAAGTTCACGATTAGGGGCCACTTTTGTGTGTACATGTCTGCGCATTCAAACCGAGGACTTTAACAAAAGGGATCCGGGTAAATGACATACCGGGGACAGTCCTCGGTATGTTCGTGTACAAAACCAATAGGGGCGTCACTAAAAAAAAACGGGAAAACAGAGGTATGTCCTCGGTCTACACCGTACAAATGTGTGCGTGGTGTGGGTGTGTATGTGTATGAGAGAGGGAAGGGGCAGACGAACCAATACTATTAACTAAAAACCTAACCGAACTCTAGACGAATTCCGTCTGAAATGCTTCTATCCTCTCAAGATAGATTGGGGGTGTTCACTTTAAGACTAGCCAAGCATTGTTGAAGTGTAGGCACGAGGTTTAGAGATACGAGTAAGGAATGGGGTTGGGTTGGTGAGTTGTGGGTTGGAATGGGTTAGGTTGGTGAGTTGAGGGTTAAAACGGGTTTGGTGAGTTGAAGCTGGGCATGACTTGGGTTGGTTGGTCGAGGGTTTGAATGGGTAGGGTTGGTGAGCTGAGGGTTGGAATGGGTAGCTTTGGTGAGTTGAGGGTTGGAGAGTTGAAGCTGGGCATGAGTTGGGTTAGTGGGTTGAGGGTTGGAATGGGTGAGGTTGGTGGGTTGAGGGTTGGAATGGGTGAGGTTGGTGAGTTGAGGGTTTGAATGGGTAGGGTTGGTGGGTTGAGGGTTGGAATGGGTGAGGTTGGTGAGTTGAGGGTTTGAATGGGTAGGGTTGGTGGGTTGAGGGTTGGAATGGGTGAGGTTGGTGAGTTGAGGGTTTGAATGGGTAGGGTTGGTGGGTTGAGGGTTGGAATGGGTGAGGTTGGTGAGTTGAGGGTTTGAATGGGTAGGGTTGGTGGGTTGAGGGTTGGAATGGGTGAGGTTGGTGAGTTGAGGGTTTGAATGGGTAGGGTTGGTGGGTTGAGGGTTGGAATGGGTGAGGTTGGTGAGTTGAGGGTTTGAATGGGTAGGGTTGGTGGGTTGAGGGTTGGAATGGGTGAGGTTGGTGAGTTGAGGGTTTGAATGGGTAGGGTTGGTGGGTTGAGGGTTGGAATGGGTGAGGTTGGTGAGTTGAGGGTTTGAATGGGTAGGGTTGGTGGGTTGAGGGTTGGAATGGGTGAGGTTGGTGAGTTGAGGGTTTGAATGGGTAGGGTTGGTGGGTTGAGGGTTGGAATGGGTGAGGTTGGTGAGTTGAGGGTTTGAATGGGTAGGGTTGGTGGGTTGAGGGTTGGAATGGGTGAGGTTGGTGAGTTGAGGGTTTGAATGGGTAGGGTTGGTGGGTTGAGGGTTGGAATGGGTGAGGTTGGTGATTTGAGAGTGGGTATGGGTAGGGTTGGTGAGTTGAGGGTTTGAATGGGTAGGGTTGGTGGGTTGAGGGTTGGAATGGGTAGGGTTGGTGGGTTGAGGGTTGGAATGGGTGAGGTTGGTGAGTTGAGAGTGGGTATGGGTAGGGTTGGTGGGTTGAGGGTTTGAATGGGTAGGGTTGGTGGGTTGAGGGTTGGAATGGGTAGGGTTGGTGGGTTGAGGGTTTGAATGGGTAGGGTTGGTGGGTTGAGGGTTTGAATGGGTAGGGTTGGTGGGTTGAGGGTTGGAATGGGTGAGGTTGGTGAGTTGAGGGTTTGAATGGGTAGGGTTGGTGGGTTGAGGGTTGGAATGGGTGAGGTTGGTGATTTGAGAGTGGGTATGGGTAGGGTTGGTGAGTTGAGGGTTTGAATGGGTAGGGTTGGTGGGTTGAGGGTTGGAATGGGTAGGGTTGGTGGGTTGAGGGTTGGAATGGGTGAGGTTGGTGAGTTGAGAGTGGGTATGGGTAGGGTTGGTGAGTTGAGGGTTTGAATGGGTAGGGTTGGTGGGTTGAGGGTTGGAATGGGTAGGGTTGGTGGGTTGAGGGTTTGAATGGGTGAGGTTGGTGGGTTGAGGGTTTGAATGGGTAGGGTTGGTGGGTTGAGGGTTGGAATGGGTAGGGTTGGTGGGTTGAGGGTTGGAATGGGTAGGGTTGGTGGGTTGAGGGTTGGAATGGGTGAGGTTGGTGATTTGAGAGTGTGTATGGTATTGGTTGGTGAGTTGAAAGTTGAAACCGGTCAGGTTGGTGAGTTGAGAGTTGTCATAAGTTGTGTTGGTGAGTTGCTGTTGGAATGGGTTAGGTTGGTGAGTTGAGGTTGCAATGGGTTAGGTTGGTAAGTTGAGAGTTGTCATAAGTTGGGTTTGTGATTTGTGGTTGGAATGGGTCAGGTTGGTGAGATGAGGGTGGGCATGAGTGGGGTTGGTGAACTGATGGTGAGGATGGATGGGTTTTGGTTGGTGAGTTAGAGGGTGAGACGAGACTCGGGAATGAGAAAATGAGGGGGGCAATAGAGTGGATTGTGTGTCATTCCTCCCTGAAGTACACCCTTTTTCTGTGGGTTGAAGATGGGTGGAATGTTGGGATGGGGTACGGGTAGTATTTGGGGTCAGTGGGGAGTTAGGTGTTGACCAGACGGGTCAAACATTTATCCTTCCGCTCTCAGTTGTGACTTTCATTTTGTGAGCCATATTAAAAGTCAATTTACCAGCCATACCAGTGTAAACAACCCATCATTATCATCATGAAACGAGGAGAGATGTAATTGGTGCATCTTAATCATTCCGTCTTTTCCACTCTTCAGTTTCCATTCACCTAATGGCTTGATATGTCTCTCAATCTCTCGCGGTATCTCGTTTCTCACAATCAGGAAAGTATTTTGATTTTGGAGACTAATATTACGCAACACGGCAGAGACACGTGTTTTATAGTTACCGCGGCACAATATTAGGCCATGTTTGGCGACTTGTCAGAATCTGACAGATTTACGCCAACACCTTCAAAACGGAGCTGTTGGTATTAGGTCATGTTGATCATAAATTTCAACAATTATTTGCAACTTTTTTCAGGGGGTTATTGCGGCCAAGTGTTATATATTGCTCTAGCTTGAAGTATGGACTCTGCCAAAAACCAATGACGCATCTTCCCTTTGAAAGGTTAAGAAAAGACGAGAGAGTGGGAGAAATAACTATCATTGAACGCAGCTGGCGCCCAATCCCAACTCTATGCTGACATTGTTTGGGAAAACATAGTGAACATCATTGCGAAGTAAATACCAGTATTGGGTGTGTTTAATGGACGCAGTAAGCAGTTAGACCTCGGCCGTTGGATGTCCCCATATTCCCTAATAACGCCGATTAGTTATTGTATAACCAGCCCCCACAATCATAAGAGACCATGGGGAGATATAATTGATTACCCCCGTTCAAGCTGGCGGATATCGGCAGCCTACAGCCTAGTTTGTTCTAATCGTTCCCCTTCTAGTTATGATCGCTTGGAGATAAAAAAAAAAAAAAAAAAAAAAAAAAAAAAAGAAGAAGAAACCATTTCCCCGGTCAGGTTCGTTTTATGAATATTGAAACACTCAAGAGAATTCGTGGAAGGAAATAATCTTTACAAAATTGTTTACCTTTTCCCTCGCCGAAACTTGCTTTGCAGAAGAGAGGAACTGGACCATGTAATTTATAACAGTTGTCAGGGAAACCTACATGCGCAATGGCACTTTTATCACTTAAAAATAAATTGAAGCTTTGTTTGCTGCACTGCAATAAATGTTACTTTTCTAATTTATTTCCCTGGATATGGAGGGGGAGACTAATTCGAATTATACAAGCAAAGGAACAACACGGTACTGTACGATTCATGGCATATATTACATTTTCTGCAATGGAAACGATTAGGTTAATGTTTTGTGCTTTAAACGCTTGTGTGACATCTCAGACGTATCCCAAAACCTAAGCCGGGCCTACATGTATCCCACATCTCAGACGTAGCTCGTGATATAGGCAGGGCCTATGCATCTCAGACATATAGCCCGAGACCTAGGCTGGCCGTAGACTAGCCCACAGCGCTGTATCTAAATGTAGCCCGCGTATAAATAATGTAGGGCCACTCCATACCTAAACTAGCCAGTAGGTCTTTTACTTTCTTCGTAGTCTTTTTCTCCCACTATCTCTTCTTTTATTTACCTTTCAAAGGGGAAGATGCGTCATTGGTTTTTGGCAGTCCATAATTCAAGCTATAGCAATATATAACACTTGGCCGCAATACCCCCCTAAAAAAAGTCGCAAATAATTGTTGAAATTTATGATCAACATGGCCTAATACCAACAGCACAGAGGAAAACTAATTGTACTGGTAGCCTGGTACTTAGGGTTGGAGTTAACTTTAGATCTCAGGCTACATTTTGGTGGTAAATGGCTAAAATTAGGCACCACGTAGACTCTGAAGTCCAAGGGGATTCGAACCAGCGTCCACAAAGGTGAAAGGCATAGAAAGATGCCACTATTATCCACGGTTGATGCAAGAGTCTGGCTTTGATGTTTAAACTACGCTCTCGTTATTCGCTGCATACAACAGTGGAAAATATCCGCCAGTCTGATAGTATGTTATCATTATGAGAAATGTACGCTTACAGAGCCCTTGAAGTCAAGTAATAAGACGAGAGGGCTAACTAATAAACAGAGCGATAATCCATGGGGGTTGCAGTTGTGATATTTCCTACATTTTTTTTTATGAAAAAAAACCCTGCTGTATGCAGTTGTAAAAAAAAACAGAGTCAGTGACCAGATACTTATCGACACTTGTCAATTGGCGCATGTCAAAATATCTGAAATCCTGTAGAGTTACATACTAATTTGATTAGCAGGTGGGTTACGTTCTCACCCTTTTACATTGTGGGATGAGAACCTCGGGTATGCGTTAAAACGCACAATACGGGCTCAGCTGCTGCTGGGCTGTGACGGATGTATTGTATCGTTTCGACGATCAAGCACTAATGGACTCCAAGGAGGATGGTGTCTTCTTTCTGAAATCTACTGTCATCGTGTGAACAAGAAACTCTTAAACGGCAGAGGTTCTCGGAATTTCCACTTTATGTTTTTTTTGGTTTTGTTTCAGGGAAGAAGAAAAGTAAACAAATAATAAAATATATACAGAAAATATATTTTAAAAAAATGTCTAGGGTGAATTCGCCAACAGGAAAACGGCAATCGTACAAAGAAATTGCTGTGGTTGATGACGCAATTTTTATATTGCTTGATGTATAAAAACGAAAAGAAATTACGGGGGAAAAAAAGATTCTTGGAGTAGTCAAAGACACTATATCGTTATTCTCGAATATAAATTGTGTATAAAAATTTCGGAAAAGGAAGTAAGATTAGAAAGGAAAAAAAGTTACTACAACTTTATTGCTCATATTTTTTTTTCTCTTTCCAGTTTCGTATAGCCAAAGGAAATAACTACCTAAATAAATGAAATAAACTAATTAATTAACTAAGTAACTGACTAACTAGCTTACCAATGATACTAACCAATTAACTAAATAAATACATAAATAAATATTCACATAAACAGACAAATAAATCAATAAATAATTTAAAAAAATAAATACAATAAATACATTTAGTTAGAATTCATACAGTCGTTATTTGAGACGTCAGACTCATCAGACTCATCATCCATGAAGACAGCCGGTCTGGACAACAGGCTCTGAATGAAGCGAGTGAGTTTATACAAGGCCTTTAGCCTGTTTACTTCCGGAAACCTTCCATTCATTCTATAGAGAAATGTATACACTATCTTTATTATTAGCGCCTTGACTGGAGACTAAGGAAGAAACCATGCGTTAACGTCATTTTATAAAGTTCGTGGGCGCCGCCGCTCTTTCATGAGATAGCAAAGCCTCCGAATAGTAGTCTGGTTAACGCCCACGTATTCCCTGAACTCCATTTCCAAATAACTAAATTCACTGTAATGTTTATATGAGTCAAGTGATCAGAAATAGCCTACTTCATGCGTCAGTATCTTGGGAAAAACACATTGTAAACCTTCTAATTTTCAATAAACACTCATGAACAAAATGAAGGTGGACAATTCATCAAAAGTGTTACGTTTTAAAGAAAACTCCGAATAACAGTTTATGTTTTTTGTGGATTTTCCCGGCCAATTTCAACAAAAATTCATTCAAGTTAACACCCGGCTCGTTCAATTTCGTTTGAAACTGAATGCTCCGTTTTATCAGCATTCAACAGTCAGAATTTAATCAATTTCAACAGTTTAACAATCAATGGTCAAAAAAGATCATTCAATTTCATCGGGTCATAAACACCATTCAATTTCGCAAAAGCCAACAGCAGGCGCATGGTCAACCATCAATCGTGAATAGGTAGTAGAAATTCAACCGAAGAATGGTGAAAATGTAGTAGTCTTATAATGTCTATTTATAAAATAGAATGACATAAAACGAACATGAATGAGAAGAACGAAATCATTTGTTCACGAAAACGCAACTGAATGCAATAGTAACTAACAAGAAACCCAAAAGTTTGAATGTGATTTTTTTTGGGGGGGGGGGGGCTGGGAACTTATTTCTTGTTTATTAATTATAAATTAATAAATAAATAAATAAATAAATAAATAAACAAACAAAATAGTCCAGAAAGACAACTGTGGGCCATCACTCAAAGAAAAAGAAAGAAGAAGAAAAAACCCAATGAAGAGACAAAGACCAATTAAGTGTGCTAGTTTCGCATTTGGCCGTACGATTTAAGATATCAAGTAAAATGGACAAATTTCGCTCAGATGGATAATTTTCGATCATGGACACTCATGTATCACGTTCTTTAATTAAATGACAAAAATGACCTGTCAGGGCGAATTTCCGTCAACACTTTTCTAAACTTTTTAATGATTATAACAAACATCACGAGGGGTTGGATTTCAACTTCGACAAAAACAATGATGCTTTCTCCCCGATGCAATCGTCTATTAAAAACAACACGTGTTACACGGTATTTTGGCTAATACTCTTATTCCGGTGAGCATAATTTTGCCACGCTCAGCTACTTCTTGTTTTTAATTAAGAAGCTCTGTAAAATTAGTCACAGAGCGGTTCGTCAACAGTTTGAAGGCGTGGTTAAATAACTGCAAACATGCTGGCGGTGTTTACATGCAACTTAATTGTTCACACTCCTTTTCTCCTCCAAATTTCGTAACCAAAGATAATTATACCTGGGCAAACTAAAAACAAATGAATGACTAACTAACTACGAACTAACTGATTATGAAAGTCATGCGCGCATTTAAGAATACGATTTTGATTCATTTACTGGGACGCTCCGTCATTATCAGCTAGACTTTAACGTGGGAAAGGCTCTCATGCATGGTCTACCGAAAAATATCTGTTGAGGGTTCGATAAGTTCATAACCGGGCAGCTCGTCTGGCCGTATGTACAAAGAAATGACACGTGACACCGAAATGACACGTGTCACGTGACACCGACCCTTGAGATCCCGAGTGGCTACCAGTAGAATCACGAATTAAATGTGAGATCGCGCATGCTAATTGTGTTATATCGTTGCATTAATGCCTTAATCTCAGTATCTAACAGATATTAATGTCCATCAAAGGACCTGTGTCTGGAATTGCCATTCCTTTTCCTTCCCACGCTTCAGTCCTACGCGCTCTACGAGCCAAATGCAGTTGGGAGGATCGTGACTTTTCTATCGCTCCCAGAAGGACGTGGAATCATCTTCCCCACAACATCTCTCAACCTTTTTTCTTAAATTCTACTTTTGTCTGAATGGCTTCTGTCCTGCGCCATGAGCAACGACCGTTTGAATTGTCGCCTTTAAAAATTTATAACGATTGATATTGACGTTGAAATTGATATTGAAACCAAGATTCACCACACCGAATACGCCACAGACTTTAGACAGGCTATTAGTTACAGACTTTTATCATGGTGCGGCCATCTTGATTTTCTCCCATTCAAACCAATATAACAAAACCGAGGCTGGAAGGGCAAATAGTCTGGTTCCTTTTTGTAGAATGAATATTAGCATCTGTTACTGTGTTGGATACAGGGAACATGACCAAGATGGTGGCAACATGGTAAAGGTCTATAATGACCTTCATGCCCCTTTCTTTGCACATCTCTTGGCGTTTGTGGAGAGTTAGACACAATTGGGCCCGTCAGCTGGCCCTTAACATAAGGAGAGAAGGGGGAGGGGCACTGAAAGATGTCCACTCGTCAACGCGCTACAAACAAATTCGTGCCACGAAAGATCACCTTTGACCTGTGCACGCATTGTACTTAAACTATGTACAGGTACATGATCGTTTCGTGCCACAGAAATAGTCGTCGGGTAATGGTGACGAGCGGGCGTCTTTAAAGGAGTTGAGACTGGGGGGGGGGGGGTGTCTTAGAAATATACAGGCGTACTCGACAATTCGCAGATTTACGCGGTTGTACATAATATGGTACGCAGTCTGATACAAAGAGATGTACCATCCCACCCCTCGCACCAACCAGTGTAGTGCAAACATTGTCCCAAAGATGTAAGCCCCCATAAATGGTATAGATCTACAAGATGTTTTTGAGAAAAAGTCTGATGACCCGTTTGCACAACAATCTCAGTTTACATTTTAGCAAAATCGTCTCCGGAAAAATAACTTGGACGGTAAAAGGTACAATGCACTCGAACTCCATTGCGGTGTCCACAATATTTAGTTTAGAGGTACAATGTGATGGTTGATAATGAACGGGAAAAAAAACGATTGTAAACAACGAGCAATTTTTTGTAAAATTGATACCAGAAGTACCTGAGGAATACGTCAAAAATCTTGACAGGCGCAAGGACGGTTTGAGAAATACTTACAGTAGGTTTGGTGTTAACTGTTTATTTTAAAAACAAAAGAATGAAAGTGATTTTTTCTCTCCGCAAACCCCCCCCCCAAAAAAAAACCAAAAAAACAAACAAACAAACAAACAAACAAACAAACAAAACAAAACAAAACAAGGATGTCTCAAACCTCTAAACTCACGGCCAACATTGGTAGGTCAAAGATCGTTATCCACCCCTTTATGTGGCCCAACATAATATCACACAGGAAATAAACATGTGGAACTTGTTAAAAGCTCTCAGAGTCACGAGAAAATAGTGAGAAAACCCCTCTATGTTTGCCCTGTTTTGCAAACATCGGGTTGTGGACTAGCGAAGCCAACTGAATTGTTTCAGTCGCTTCTTAAATATTTATATATATAGCATTTCAAGCAAAAATGTTTCATGGATTTTGTCGAACATGTCTATGTTTATACCATGTAGGTTATGCGTAAATCTGCGAACTTTTTATATCAGCCCTGCGCGCGAAGCAGGCTGATATATTGTGATGCGAAACTTCTTTCTTTCTTTCTATAGTCAAACGGTCACGCGATCAAAATAAAAACGGTAATAACTCCTAAACTATTTGACCGATTTTACCAAAACTTGGTCAAATTAAGCCATGACACCTGCCCTATCTATGGATGGTGAAACAATTTGGCCAGTGTTCATCTTGTGGTCAGTAGTGCTCATTTTATGAATATTTACAAAACGCCTTTTCTCCTACTTTCTTTAGCCGATTGCAGCCAAACTTGGTGGAATGCTTCATTGCCTCGTGATACATTTGGGGGTGTACACACATTTTGGCCAGTGGTCACCTATCGGTCAGCAGGGGTCATTTTATAAAAGAAAATTACCTAGTCTCTGCTCAAGAGCTTTGTGACACCTGCCCTATCTATGGATGGTGAAACAATTTGGCCAGTGGACATCTGGTGGTCAGTAGTGGTCACCTATTGGTCAGCAGGGGTCATTTAAAAAATTACTTAGTCTCTGTTTTGTGACACCTGCCCTATCTATGTATGGTGGAACAATTTGGCCAGTGGTCACCTATCGGTCAACAGGGGTCATTTAAAAAAATTTACTTAGTCTCTGCTCAAGAGCTTTGTGACACCTGCCCTATCTATGGATGGTGAAACAATGTGGCCAGTGGTCATCTGGTGGTCAGTAGCGGTCATTTTATGAATATTTACAAAAATACGTCTTCTCCCACATTCTCTAATAGCCGATTGCAGCTGATTCCCATGGCCATCCTTTAGTTCATAGGGCTGATATTCGTGCTCCTTGAAGCACTTAAGCTCTAGTTTTTTTTTCATTATTTGCAATCTTACCAATATTGCGCACACACTATTCCTCAGACATCACGTCATTTTTGGGGGGTATAAAATGAACGAAGAAGGGTAATGGGGGTGGTGATTGATTTTTCCAAATGGGTCCAATGTTGACTTTCTTCGTCCACAACTTTTACACTTAAGTATAAGTTACGTATCTTATTTCGATGGAAATGTACACATCACATCTCGCCAGCACACTTGTGTTCGTTCTTGATGTGCATGCCTGTACGCGGCCTCACATGGCTACGGGATTTATGATTGGAATCAATGTGTTTTTGTACTTTGGCATTTAGGTTTTTTTTTCTACATTGTGTTTGGCCGGGTCTGGTATGGTCAATTTTTTTTAAGTTGGGTTCGGCATATGGTGTATACCCCCTTTAATTGTGTCTTCAGTGTGTCTTCGGGGAATCTCGGGAATTATTTAGAGATTTTTTTTTTGAGGTGGCGGGGGGAGGGGCTACTTCTGTACTTAGAGGGCAAGAGTGTGCCCGAGTAAAGGAACATTTGGGGTGGGGGACTCCCTCGGCCACATATCAGGCATGTGCCCATAAGGTGAATTGATGTGTCCCACTTAATTTCCTAAAAACTATTTACCGGTTTGCCCTAAATACAAAAGCACCGGTGTCCGGTAACATTGCTTCTTTGAGATTGAAACACAAATAAACACAACTTGTGGCATTTGCATCGGCAGTGGAGACATCAAAATACATTTTTTATTATTTGTCTCAATACTATACATTAATTTTTTTGAAAATGTAGACCTCGAAGCTTTGCATGGCGTATGTAGATTTAGCTTTTAATCGTGTATGGTCACGGCTGCGCTCACTGCATGCAAAATATTTCATCAGGTTTCACTTATTACTGATTTTTTTTACCACGCGTCATAGAATGTATTGAGCTCTAGAGGTCTGTTTTGACAACTGCAGAGTTGCCGATTCGATCTTTATGTTTGTATCTCGTTTTTTTCTCTCAAAGTTTAATAATGATGAGGTGGTGACCTTCCAAGCCCAAAATCAATTAAAGAGAGTACAACGTTAAATGTTGTTTTCTCTTGTTTTTTTATTTTTTATTTCGTGTCTTCGAAAAGACTTGACGCACAATTTTTGTGTGACGTCAAAATATTTACGTCTAGTGTTCAGTCCTATCTAGCTGCTTGGAAACACAAAAAGTGGCTAAGCACAAAACTATTTTGCTTTCAAGTATAAGGTTACCAAAAAACAGTATTCTACATTGTACCGACTATGACTGGTATCCTGCTCATTTTTTCTTTGCAGAAAATTGTTAGGCATTTTGTGCTTAAGCAGCTCTATGCAAATGGACCCAGGCAAAGCCTATGGTTGAAACAAAATAGTTACAATAAAATTTAAAAACCAGAAAGTTGGTATCACGTTCACACAAAACTAGGTCCTAAAATTGAAAAAGAAAATACTGACAAACGGGGAGTGTTCGTCACCTAAATTCAGCCAGAGATCTAAATTTAGCCCAGCCCTAAATGTAACCCTATAAAAAGCTTAATTGTACCAAAATGTAGCGTTGACCCTGGACCTATAGACCACGTGACCTGTGACATCACATGTTTGCATAAGAGCCACAGATGTTTTAAAGTGTACACAAACTCCTCAAAGAATAGGCCTGCATGCTAAAAAAAAAATGGAAAGGCGAGGTGCGTATACTCGCAATGTATCACAGGAGACAAGGAGAGGTAGAGTTACATCGACACAACGAAAAACAAAAGTTATTTAAATTTGTTGACTGGAAAAAATTACTTTCTTGTGACGGTATCAACATTGACATATGGTAAAATGCCCAATTACAAACATGGCTTATCGGTATTATAGTTATTACACTATGCTTACCTCTTGGATGACCAGTGAGCAATCGTTATGTGGCGAAAATAAACAAGTCTGAAAATCTTCTCCAAATTCAAAATTACAAACTCTCATCCAAGGCAGTCGCGACTGTTTTGATCTCAAATTTGCGTTGCATGTATACACGGACCAGCTGTCTTAAGTACTGTGATGGTTCAGTAGATAGCAATATGCGTTGATGAACTACCTGGTTCGGTAGCCAGCGTTGCGTAACTTCGATATGGTGTTTCTTGAAACAATGTGGACAATGTTGCTGCCTGGAAAGCTAGCACCACTTTATAAAGAAATCCTATGCCTCGAGTGATGTGAATATCTTTAAGGCCATGACATCATGCCTACGTCACATTGATTCCAATGGTTTGAGAGACGTGTATAAGGACTGATCGCGGATTGATATAAAGAGATACAACCGTTTAAAATCGCCCACGGCATCCGGTTGTGAGCGTCAATACACAATGGGAACTACTTTCAAACGTAGCACCGTGACAAAGAAAAAAATGACGAGCGCGTTAAACGCCGAAAAAGGCCTAATCAATATTTATTTCTGTCGCGTGCTTAGGCGAGGGAAAAAAATATGGTTCCATATCACCACCCTTCCTGATTTTTATTAAAAGTGAAAGATTTATCAGTAGGATTTGAATTATAAGTAGGATTTGAAGACAACCAGCGCACACTGCTCGAAACGTCGAGAAGTTATACAATCACGGGTTTGTTTTCAGAAACAAATTATAATAGGAACACAATCATGTTATCACTTCAAACGTTGGTGGAGAGGGGTTTACTTGTGTTGAATGTGGGGTTTTATGCACAGCGTCATAAAAAAGATGTAGAAACAGTGTCTATTCTGGTCATTATTTTGTTGGCCCCATCAATCACCGCTTCTTATTTTGCTTTCCACAAACCAAAAAAAAAATCCTAATTTGATTCGTGTATTAATCCCTGCAAAAAAAAAAAACAATTTTTCGTGTTTTTTTTTTTTTTTTTTTAATGTACTCTTCAAACAGACATTGACGAACTTTCCCTTTTATAATAGTGTGATGCTTGCTTTATTTCTCTAAAGGCCCTGAGTGCTCTCTGTAAATTACATGGAAATCATAAATCTCAAGGGACTGATCAAGTAGGCTAGCACAACTCCCTATCCCAGGCATCAGGTCTGCCCTTCCAAGAATGGTTTAAAAAGCATCCATGTAATTTCAGACTTCAAATCTTAGAGGTTTTATGAAACAACATCCGCTTCTCATTTCGTTTCTTATAAAAGGCTGTGTCCAAAACGGCGGCTCAAGGCTGTTACGTTACCATGGTGATGCAGCCGCAACCACAGCCAAAGCCGCTAGTCGGAAACGGCCTCTCAGGTTTGCTAGGGGAGAAATGCAGAATTAAACAAGCGGTAATTCAAGGTAACTCGAGGTAGAACCCCGGATAACACTGGAGAACCTCAAGAAACCTTGAGGAAACCTCGAGTTACCGCCTGTTTTATTTCGTAATTACGTGTCCCCCCCCCCCCCCCCCCCAGCGCCCCGCATTACCTCTGTGACCCCAGTTCGAATCCCGGACCGGAGCCTTACATATGGATTGGGTTTTCAGTCCCTTATATTTTTTGTTTATGATATTTTTCTGGTGATGAAACCAAGGGACCCTCAAAAGTGACTTGCACTGTGACCCGTAGGCCTGAAGATACCTGTGTAGAGAAGATGATGAAGAAAAATCAGTCTCAGATGTGTGAGTAAAACTCCAAATAGGGGAAAACCCACGCAATCAGGTAGGGACTGAAAACCCAATCCACAACCAAGGCTCCAGTCCGGGATTCGAACCGGGGTCCGCGGAGGTGAAAGGCTGGGAAGAAACCACCGAGCCAACCTGCATGCCTGATGAAAGTCCCTACCTGATTGTGCGAGTTTTTCTTATTTGGGGTTTTCCTCCCACATCTAAAAACTGAAATTTCTCCATCTTCTCTGGCTTCACTACCAGAAAGATAACAGTTGACCGATTTCGTTTGCATAATGACAACGTTTTTCTTCTATGGTTGTCAAAAATGCCTGAAGCAACTTCCTAACAGATCCGATTTTGTTTTATGTGGAACTGTAAACAACAGCATGAAAATTCGTAAATTAATCATTGAACGGGGAGGTACCATCAAATAGCGTGAATACATCATCGAACAGTGTGGAATACAAATTAGCAAGTTTTTTTGAGACATTATTCTAAAAACCTGAAGGCGGGTATCTTATGACACTTTCTGGAGACTGGTGCCATTAGCAGAATATATTGTGCAATGTATTGGGAAGTTTCATCATATCAAGTTGCCTTACTTCGAAGTCTCAGCGTTAACTGCTATACTTAACTGTTTAACTGCCGCGCCGTTTTAAAACGGACACGTTGTATAAATGGACACAGGACACAAAACTAAGTGTGATGCATTTGACAACTGGTTCGTGTCAATAAATCATCGCAAACTGCGGCGTGGGATTACAGCACAGTGACCCGGTACAAAAGTCGAGTAATTTGGTGAGATCGGGAGTATTCCACGCCAAAAAAATACTCATCAAATCTAATGACCTACTTTCCTGTTGATTTGTATGAAATGTTACGTCCTTGCTCTTCCAAAAGGGTAATTTAAAGGTTGATTTAGTGTGACCATTACGTTGCTAATGACGTGTTCTTCAAGACAGCTATCCATTGAGATGTCCACTTGGGAAAGGCTTTGTGACGTCCGATGAAAATCTGAAAATGCTTTCATTTAATTCAAATGGTTACCTGACCAAAGATTCCCTGACGACTCCTGTTGAAACTTTTACGTCAGGTGTCACACATGGTTAAAAATAGAGCATGACGCAACATGTCAAGTCCGGGGTCATCACCAGGGAAACCCGGACTGCACCGGAAGCTATTGTTAGAGGTAAGTTTTTAGAGGCGAGTTAAAAAAATTCAACTAGTGTTAAAACCCGAATGATGGTACTCATTCGTGTTTTTCGACATTAGTGGCAACATTTCAAAACTGAAGTAGGCCTTCAGACATGACTGATTCCGTTATTACATACAACACGCAGTACCCAATACACGACCTGAAATGTCCGCCCACCAATGATACTATCCGAATATTGACGCAACGAGTTCGGAACATTTCGGATATTTTCGGAAAAGGAGGATTAAGGCCGTATCCGAATTGACGGCCATGGCTCCCACTGTGACTGTTGCTATTAGGGTGTTGCTAGGGACGTCCAATACTTCAACGCACGCAGACGCGGCGATCCAGCCAGCGATAAACGCCCTCATTGTTTCAAATTATGTTTTGCGGTCGTAAACTGGCCGCTACTAAATACCGTAGAAACCATCGAGCAAAAGAAGAATATAAAATCTTGACAACAGACATGCAGCACTATAACTAAACCATAATAGCTCACTTTGATTTGTTTTTTTTTACAAAAATGGTACTTTTATTGCCAACTTTAAATTTACAACATCGAAACCTTTATACAAACTGTATGCTTAATTATACCACTCAATTTTCAGTGCAAAGTATAGTATTAAAGACGCCCGCTCGTCACCATTACCCGACGACTATTTCTTTGGCACAAAACGGCCGTGTATCCGTACATAGTTTACGTACAACGCGTGCGCAGGTCAAAGGTGATCTTTCGTGGCACGAATTTGTTTGTTGCGCATTGACGCGTCTTTAAAGGGAACGGTGCCTGAATAAATTGGCCTGAAAACTTTTACTATTCGTTCAGTCTGGATTTATTTTACACTTTTTTCCACCGCTCTTGTAAGTCCTAGTGGAAATAAGCATGGCCGATTTAGGATACTACTCCAGGTCATTTCTGCCCCCGGAATCTTTCTTTTTAAGTGAACGTCATTTTTTTCAGCTTGTATCGTTTTTCGCACAATATTTGACACCCGCACCGCCGTTTTTTCGTACAATTTCAACAATGGCGTCGAATTCCTTGCTGTTATTGTTCTCTTCAGTCCATCTGTACCTGAGGTTTTTATAGACGAGAATGGCCAGGGCGGAGGCATCGAAGCGATGGGTTCCGTATTTGGATCCAATGGGGGCGATGCACTCTCTCCTCAGGGCACATTCCAGCAGGGGGTCCAGTATCTTCTCCCATATCGCCGTGTTATTCGCCATCAGAACTCGGCCTGCCGAGATGTGGGGTGCGGCCCTGGCGGAGTTAGAGTACTCCGCCCTGTCCACGCCCAGCTCTGCGAACATATCGCTGTGCGTGTAGAAATACTGGTGCTTGATTTTCTGGGGGATTTTGGGGTCGAAGCCGTGGATGTGACACATGTAGCCGTCGTTACGGCGCAGGTACGGGAAGAGGGAGCGCAGAGTGCCTTTGAAGCGGACTGACGAGTCCCCGTAAAAAATGACGCCAAACTCTTTCAGAGTCTCCTGTTAACAGAAAAAAGAAATCAGCTCAGCAAAAGTCATGGTCTTCTGATATCTGGAGGACTGGTGCGAACTATAATCACGGAGCTTAGTACATAAATGAGATTTTAGGCATAGTATTATAATTTTTTCCAGTCCTGTGGCTTGTCTAGCTGTCAGCATTGAACATGACATCTGCTCATTCACTTTTTGTCAGCTGTGAGTTAGGACGGAAACAAATTAGTTTATATTTAGTCAAATTAATGTGTCCATCTTAAACAAAAAATGACTTGTGATTAATCATCTAATGATCTCAACTTTATCTCTTCGCTTTCTCATCCATAATAAATGACACAATTTACAATGTGGTTATTAGTTGAACGTGCAACGGATGTTAAACGACCACGTATTCGAAATCAATCAAAACGTAGCCACCCACTCTCCGAATTAGTGCTTTACAACCACGGTCTCGGTGAGTATTTCTTTTTTTTCTTCTTTTTTTCTTTTTTAAAGATATCAACATTTTCACGAAGTGACGAATCAGCAGCACGACGAAAAATTCTGTTGAAGTTGCACTATTTTTTTCAAACTACGGACACTGCTTATACTAGTTTTTTTTCTTTTAAATTTTCCTGCCAAAATAAAGCTGACTTCTTCATTCATACAGAAGTGCCAATGTTTTCAATCTTTTGCAACTGTTTTGATGAGTTATTAATTCCTAAACACATTCGTCACTTCGTGAAAACCCCCAAACGAGACTTGCAATTATTGGAGTTATTGTTATCTTTTTATGAATACTCATGCTCGCTTTCAGAAAATGGTCAAACAGTCGTCATCATTGGAAAATGACTTATGACGTGAGCTGAGGTAGCCAATCAGAAGAGCACAAGCTCAAAATGATGAGCGGTTGCTAGATGGGGATACATTGTATTACATAATGGCAGAATTAAAAGGCAGATTGAGAAGAGTGGCTTTCCAGGGTCACCAAAATGGGCCCCTGTACAAAATGTGAAACTATACTTTTACTTACGTGCATGATAATGACTTTCCAGGCGTACGTGTGTAGAACCCTCACATGAGGTGGGTACTTGCTGATGTCGAACCCGCGAATGTGGACACCACATAGACTGCTTAACTGAAAAAGGCAAAGACGAACGCTTGACTGAGAGTGGAAAGCATGGGCACGAGGTTGGTGAGAATGTAAAACACATAATACGTCCAATGGGAAACTTTGAAACGCTAGGTGGCAGCAGACTTACCAGGTACATTTCCATTGTTTACGTAGGTCTGAGCATGTCTGCTGCCACCTAGTGTCACTAAAAGTCTCTCCCGTTGAATAGAATTTAGTTCAACTATTTCGAGTCAAGAGCATAGAACATTTTATAACAAATATAACTAAAATCAATGCAACTTGGACCTTATCGGTTGGAAGCCCTCAAAAACCCAATGGCAATGGTATAGTACAATTCCCCTCATTTATTTCATTTCATTTATTAATTTCACAGGTAAAAACGTACAGCACAGAGCTACGTAAAAAACAACACAAAAACAGTAAAATCCAACAAACAACGAACAAAAACAAACAATTAGCACCCCTGCAGGATCGCAAAAAGGCAAAATAAATTACTATCGAGTTGCTCTCCTGATGCTAAATAATAAGCAAACACTATACAAAACAGTTATATAAAAGTATAGAATTGTGAAACAAATAAAAAATAACACCAAAATACAGAATAATGCACTATAAAGGACATTACAAAAAGGCAAATTGAACAGATTATATAAAACAAAAAAAGGCAATTTATGCAGAAATATCCAATACAAAAGTACAATTCTTGAACTATTATAAAGTGGGTTAAAAAAATGGCTAAGGACATCTCTTATGCCTGGGATTAATAATTGTTTTCTAAGAGAATTTGTAAATGAAGATAAATCAGTGAGAATCGTATCTTTAACACCCGCTGGAAGGACCTCCCATAACCTAGGAAATCCGTGAAACAGAGAATGATGGCATGCATTGGATCTTGCCCTTTGGAGAGAAAACTTAACTACTTCTGTATGCCTAAACCGATTAAGAGTATTGGTGGGAATGTCGAACTTGTTCCTGGAGATCCCATAACAGTTCCTGAAGAACCCATAACAGTTCCTGGAGAACCATCTCATGGAGAACCCATAACAGTTCCTGGAGATCCCATAACAGTTCCTGAAGAACCCATAACAGTTCCTGGAGAACCATCAAATGGAGAACCCATAACAGTTCCTGGAGATCCCATAACAGTTCCTGAAGAACCCATAACAGTTCCTGGAGAACCATCTCATGGAGAACCCATAACAGTTCCTGGAAATCCCATAACAGTTCCTGAAGAACCCATAACAGTTCCTGGAGAACCATCCCTGGACTTTAAACTCTGGATCTGGATTTGGATGGTAACTGCAAACAACCTCCCATGAAAGTAATGTACAGTTTGGACTCGGAAAAATAACACGATATCAAACAGTTAGACTGCAAACCGAATCACTTATCTATTCACAACCCCCCGTGCAAAAAACCTCAAGTCGGACACGTTAATGTTTAAAACAACCAAAACTGTTTTACCTTTCGGTAGGTTTCGTTCTTCAAGCCCAGGTCGTAGAGGTAGATTGGTACGTTCGGCATGAAGCGTTGTGCTGACGCGATCATACCCAGAGCTTCTTTCATGTGGTTTTCAGACACGGCGGTCACAATCACCAGCCGTTCAAACATGGCGTCCAAGTCTGTCATCTCGCTCATGTTCAGAGGGCTCGAGGCTCTACTGATGGGGAACAGGACGGGATCCGGCACGTAGCGAGTCGTCCTCATCGTGGCGTCGGTGGTCTTAGTCTGACCAGCATGTCCAGCAGCCTCGTGGTCTTCTGATTTGCCGACAATGACCACGTGGTCGACAGTTCTATGGATTGATCGGTTACCATCTACATGAATATAAATTAGGAAAAAAAGAAAAGTTACTTTGAAAGCTTTTTAAAGAAATCATGTTTTAGAGTTGTGCTCATTCTAACTATACGCAATGATATCGATTCTTATCATCAAAGGCCATAAAAATCCAACTGGAAGTTATTTTAATTTATGTGTTAATATTATTTATATAATATACAATTCTGTTTGACTGAGGACTGCACAAGCAAACTGATCATGCTTTGACGGATCAGACATACCACCTTAATCAGAATCTAATGCTGTTTGTATTGGATTTTTGTCAGAGTGAAGAAATACTCTAAATATGGAGCCAGGGTTAGGAGTGCGGAGTTTTTCAATAAATGGATTAACGTACATCATAGAATCTGAATACGGACTTACTGAATTTAGGTTTAAAGGGGCTGTGTCGTCATGATTATAGCAGTAAATGGAATAACCCTGTCAAAATGAACTCACACTCTAGACGGTACAGAAGTGCTGTGAACCCCACCAAGCCAAGTGCAAGTAAAAGGACGACCTTGTAGAAAAGGTATGGTTGCATCTTTCTGTTAACGTACATAAGAAATAAAGATGATGATCATTAGGCTATTTATTTACCATGGCAAAATGAATAAAACTATGACCACGTCATCAGTACATCCATGCGTCGATTTAGTCAGATCCGAAGCCTCTTATTTTAGTTGGCCTTGACAGGCATGGACGAAGATGCAAGGGTGCCTCAAATGTAAACGGGCGTCACAACAGTTCAGTGCCCGATCCACTCATCTCTATTATACTGACAGTATAATAGGCCCTATGGGCTTTACATGTACATGGTTCCGTAAACAAAGAATTCCGCGGTAGCCAGGGTAGTGCAATAGGACCCTGTTGAGACGATTTGGTTTTTGGAACCGTACCTGGCCAAGGCTCAGCGGCGTAGCCACGGTGGGGGAGTGGGGGGGGGGGGCAATGTACCCCCCCCCCCCCCCTTATCAGTGCCCCCCAGGTGCCCCTGAAAACGTATTCAGATACATGCAATTCATTAACCAGCATGGACCCTGCCCCCTCCCCCCAGAAAAGCAATGACCCCGTGCCCTCAATCCTGGCTACGCCGCTGCCTAGGCTCTAATCTAGCTGCTGCAGACACTACCGAGTGATGGGAGGAAGAGGGGGAATGTGGCTTCTTTACGGTAATCATAATACATGTACAATGATGAATTTAAGGCAGCATGACCAATAATGAGACTGCTACGCCTGAACCAAGACTCATTTGGTGCTCGATATGAGGCAGGGTCGCCTCCTACTGTGTCTTCATTATGTTCTGGAAATCTTTGGAATTCTTTTGTGGATTTTAGGGGGGGGGGTACTTCTGTACAAGAGGGGAAGAGTGTGTCAGAGTACGGGAACATTTTGTTTTGTGGGGAGGGGGAGGGGGAGGGGACTAGGTAGTCCGTTAGTGGACATGTTTCAATGTCAAAGTGACACAAGAACAAGAAGCAAACTCAAGCTCGTCAACAACAGTCACTTGTTCATATCGAGTAAACACTGATCAAACATGGGTGGTTCGAACTATGCAAATCAAGCATAGAGCGCCCTCTCCGCTAGAAATTGGCAGCGTACACAACTTCCCACTCGAGGGGGAGGGGGGGGGGGACAGAGACGGTAGCACGAGGTACCAACAACTAAATTGACGGTACATAAAGGTATGCAAACCTTTGTACACGCTGATTCGACTATAGCGGGGAACAAATTTTGTCGCCAGTTTGAGCCAGCGTTTACCGTAAAAACTCGAGAAAACAGGAGTGCAAACTGATAGGCAACGTACTAGTTCAAACTCACATTTTTTTCATCTTCCAATTTGGGTTAACGCCGGGGTACCAGGCGGGGAACGTATACGAGAGGGCGCTGGGAAAAGGTCAGGTTCAATTGTATCCGGTCACCTCGTCCCCAATCCATCTCGACGTCATGTGAGGAAGCTCTTCGCTTTTTGGTTTATGTTGACATGCTTCTGTTTATTAAGGTAAACATGAAAGGTCAATTCTATAGATTGACAATACCGTCTGTTTTGGGTGAATTTCAGACCTTGAAAGCAAGGAAAGCCCTAAGCCAGAGCAGATATATTTGTAAATGTAATGACTGTGATGACTTATGAACGGCAGAAATACATTCATCGAACCAAGTTTTCTTGGAACACAATCTTGGGCATTGATTGCTTACGTCCTTTTTTCTGGTGAAACTTTTGTTATATCCTTCTTCCAGGTATACACGAAGAAATGGTTCAGTTTTCCTTGCTCTGCGGTTTTACGCATGTCTTACATAATAAAGATGGTCATGGTGGGAAACGTCCTTTGAACTACTTTTCCCTAAGGAGGTTTTGTGTTGGACACAACAATTAGTTCTGATTTCACGAGTCCAAAACTTGGTGTTTGAAGACTCGTATCACCGATGACCAAAGATCTTCAACTGTCTAAGGTTTGTTATTTCATGGATTATGTTGGGTCGCATAAAGTGCGGATCTTCGACTTGCCAAATGTTGGCCACGTACTTTAATCATGAAGGAAATTGGGTAAAGTGTGTTCGCTGACTCCCAATCCATAAAACCCACACCTTTGGTTATCAATACGATCCTGGTACAGTATAGTTGTTTTCCCCCCTTTAAAGCCGCAACTCAACAATGGTACGAAAGAAAAATAAAAAGTTCTCAGATTTACAGGGTTTTTTTCTTTCTTTTTTATAGCTTTTATATTTTTCATGCTGTCTAATAGATGTACCCTGCTAGATAATACTGTACATGTTATTACTTATCTTGCAAGTTTTAACGTATCCAACGGGTTTGTTGTTTTAAAGCCTAATGTTCTTACCTATATCATTGTGTTTTAAGTATTTTATTGGTAATTGTAGCTTTTAAGTTTTTTTGCCTCGTACTTCTTAAACTTATCCAACTGTTTGGGGGGTTTTATGCTAACGTTTTTGTATTTTTCTCTTTATAATTGTGTGTATTTTTATTGTTTTTATAATTGTAAAGCGCTTTGAGACTTTGTATAAAGCGCTATATAAGTATTACTTTATTATTAATATTATTATTATTATTATTATTATTATTATTATTATTATTATTATTATTATTAGATGTGGGGCAGCAGGTCTAATATACAGATCACAGTGATTAATTTGCTTTTGCTGCCCCTAGCCCTTCTGGTAGTGTTGCTGTATTTGTATGTGTTTTTAATGGCTGAATAAATAAATAAATAACAATAATAATAACCTTCCTTGAAATATGTTTGCCTGAATTTGTGCTATCGTTCTTTATTAGTAAATCAAATAAGATCCCAAATTAATGTTCATCTCATGTGAGACAAAACCGCTGCCTAAGAGTGGGTACAAAAATGTTATTGCATTTTTACCACATATACTACATAGGTATTGTTCATGACTTACTACATTGAAATGCAAACAATATTGTCAACGTTATGGCCTCACGTTTCGACCATAGCACAGTCTTTCTCAAATGCCTTTGAGCCTATGAGAACGACTCTGCAAGGGTCAAAACGTACGTGAAGCCATTAACAATTAATTGGCAATTATGCCGCAGATCCTTTCGGTTGGTAAGCAGTCTGCAACAGCTAATTATATTTTCTACAATAAAATTCATATGAAACACGGGGAAAATGGCGACAGACCGACACTACTCACCTTGCGATAAGTGTTGTTATTTTCGCCATTTTGTTATTAGATTCTACGGACGTCGTAGACTGGGGCTTCTTCATCATATCATAACTCCTGAAGCTCCTGCACCAAAACACGCCTCAGATCCCGCAAGACAAGGAGGTTCGAACCACCATGGACAGTTGAGCGTCGCGTTGCGCCTTGTTACTCCTATACTAAAAACACAAAAGGCATAACATCAGGTTATCCACGGGACACCATCCACGGACACACCCAGCCGGCAGAGAGGGTGACTGGTTCAGACTTTAGGGTTTCAAACGGGCAGATTGTTCGTATCCCGACTTAGGGTCTACTTTCTACCTCAACATTAGCCCATTTCTTTTATCGCTTTTCTACTGAAGTATCTATTGAAGTAGCATACTGCATGGTTGAATGGATAAGAGGTAATGCAGGGACACACATTGACAAAAGGGTCGATAGATGATTTCAATGCAAAGGAATCGCGTTGCATAATAGCACGTGACGTCTTTTGTTTGCCTGATGGGAGAAGAGAGCACGTGACCAGCAAGGATTATGGCAAGAATTTAGTCCCGTTTTCCTTTTACGAAGCAAGACACAATTCTCTCCCAGCTCCTCAAGAGAAATCCGCCATGATGGTTTAACAAACTTACGGTATGATGCGGACGTTGTAGTCGTTATACAAAAAAAGGCAAAGTGTTTGTTGTATTAACTTCGCATTCTAACAGTACTTCAACTGAAAGTCCAATGCGGATGCGACTTTTAGGAACTCTAAAAAAGGAAAGTTTTTTAGAAGGGCCCTTTTGGGCTCCGGCTTGGGCTCCGGCTTAGGCTACGTCCGCCTGATTGAAGCCCTGTAAGGAAAACGCATATGGCTCATTCTATAAATTTGGGGTCCGTTTTGTATTGTTGTCCCTGTTACATCTGACACAAGATTTCATACATTTACAGCACACTCTTT
Source organism: Marthasterias glacialis (assembly GCA_911728455.2). Lineage (NCBI taxonomy): Eukaryota > Metazoa > Echinodermata > Asteroidea > Forcipulatida > Asteriidae > Marthasterias > Marthasterias glacialis. Next base: position 11,656,908 of record OU452239.1, on the reverse strand, counting down.
GGTGCCTTCTACCTCCACGAGTGATTATGTTAACGCTAAGTACATGCTGAACAAATCAAAACAGTTTGAAGTCAAATTTAAAGATATTTTCAGATTAAATTGCACACGTCAGGTGTAACAGGGACAGGAAAATGTCACACACTTTGGACCCAAAATTTATAGAATGACCCACATTTTATTTTCTAAATAACTGCCGGAGCCATGATTTCAAAGAGGGCATATAAGACAAAAGGTCATTTAAATGTCGTGCGTACAGTAGCGTAACCAGACATTTTCATTGGGGGGGGGGAGGGGTGCAAGAGGGAAGCAAAGACACATTTAAAAAAAAAAATCTATCAATATTGTTATTATTATTTTTTATTTTGTTATTATTGTTATTATTGGAGTGGGTGGGGGACCTAAACAACATATCGAACCATTCATTTGTGCATGTTTCCGATCTCAATTGGGAGTCAAGGAAGGGGTAAGGGCTCTGATCTCATTATGGGCACTTTAATTCCTGACAGGAGTGGACACTGAGATCTCTTCGTCAACACACTTTTGAAAAGTGAAAAATGTCTTAGCAGTTAATAACGTGTGCTATAATGAAACTCGGGATCAAAAAGGTTGTTATTGACCATTCTTCCCAATCCGGTTCCAACTAATGACCTCTTTTAAATCCAACAAATGGATCACGTTCCCCGGTCAATATAAACGACAGAGCTCTAATGAAGTCGTTAGTTTTTCTGCTGGTGGTTTTGTGGACAGACTATAACGTGAGGTTATAAAGTAGGCCATATTGACGTGCGACGTCATTATCACTTGACAACACTTTATTCTAATATTTAAAATTAAAAAAAAAATGGCTTCTGACTGGCACCCCGAACAAAAACACTGACAAAATAGGGAGACCGCCAACATTAGGGTTGGATAGCTCAGTTGGGCTATAGAGCGTTGGTACGTTTAAACTGGTGATCGCAGGTTCAAATCCCGCTCCAGACAAATTTTCTTTTTTCACCCCAAAATTGATTTTAAAAAATTTACCCAGTCAGTTTCCCTTATGGTTTATTGCTTGATAATTCAAAAATAAACAGATGTTGGGAGAAATCAGAACGTAAATCTTAAGAAGGCAAAGGAATCTTCCTTGGTTTATTTACTAAAATTCATTAAGAGGAAGCGGCTCAACCTTCATTTGTTTCTGAATGAAAATGAAAATGAAAATATGATTAAATATCTACTATATTATTGTATTTCAATGTGTTTGTAGCGGACGTGCTCAATCGGGGTAAGGCCCCTTTCAGGGTAGCTTCGGGGTAGGGCTCCTTTGGGGTAGGGCTCCTTTAGGGTAGGGCCCAATTGAGAGAGAGCTCTTTTTAGAGTAGGGCCTCTTCGAAGTAGGTCCCTCCGGTCATTTCAGGTTAGGGTCCTTTCAGGGTAAGTGCTGTCCAGGGTAAGGGCCCCTTTCAGGGTAGCTTCGGGGTAGGGCTCCTTTGGGGTAGGGCCCCTTTAGGGTAGGGCCCAATTGAGAGAGAGCCCTTTTTAGAGTAGTGCCTCTTCGAAGTAGGTCCCTCCGGGTAGGTCCTGCTTGGTATAGGGTCATTTCAGGTTAGGGTCCTTTCAGGGTAGTCCCGTCCAGGGTAAGGGCCCCTTCTCAGGGTAGCTTCGGGGTAGAGCTCCTTTGGGGTAGGGCCCCTTTAGGGTAGGGCCCAATTGAGAGAGAGCCCTTTTTAGAGTAGGGCCTCTTCGAAGTAGGTCCCTCCGGTCATTTCAGGTTAGGGTCCTTTCAGGGTAAGTCCTGTCCAGGGTAAGGGCCCCTTTCAGGGTAGCTTCGGGGTAGGGCTCCTTTGGGGTAGGGCCCCTTTAGGGTATGGCCCAATTGAGAGAGAGCCCTTTTTAGAGTAGGGCCTCTTCGAAGTAGGTCCCTCCGGTCATTTCAGGTTAGGGTCCTTTCAGGGTATAAAGGCCCCTTTCAGGGTAGCTTCGGGGTAGGGCTCCTTTGGGGTAGGGCCCCTTTAGGGTATGGCCCAATTGAGAGAGAGCCCTTTTTAGAGTAGGGCCTCTTCGAAGTAGGTCCCTCCGGTCATTTCAGGTTAGGGTCCTTTCAGGGTATAAAGGCCCCTTTCAGGGTAGCTTCGGGGTAGGGCTCCTTTAGGGTAGGGCCCAATTGAGAGAGAGCCCTTTTCAGAGTAGGGCCTCTTCGAAGTAGGTCCCTCCGGGTAGGTCCTGCTTGGTATAGGGTCATTTCAGGTTAGGGTCCTTTCAGGGTAAGTCCTGTCCAGGGTAAGGGCCCCTTCTCAGGGTAGAGCTCAATCTGGGTAGGGCCCTTTTTAGGGTATGACATCTTAGAAGTAGGTCCCCTTCTCGGTAGATCTTTTCGGGGTAGGTTCCGTCCAGGGTAAGGGTCCCTTTCAGGAACAGTACAGTAAATAATGCAAGTAAGAAACATGTGTTTATGTAGACAGTGCCCCATTGGAAACCACAGCCAAATATTTGGGTATACCTTATGGATAAAGAAGTTGGGGGATAAAATAAAAAAAAATAAGTAAATAAATAAATAAACAAGTAGAGCTCAGTGCTCAGAAGGAAACACCAAAGACTAAGAATTACAGAAATAAAACATCGTCAATTGCATTTAATTCAAACACATTGTAATTATTGTTAACACTATACATTTTAAGTTTATCTACGAGTCCACAGTACACAGTCGACCCTCCAACTACCGTCTGACCATTCAATATAAAGTCCTGTGGTTTGGAGGATTTTAGAATGATGTATTCGGAATGTGGACCTTTAGGAAATAAGGTGGCACAAGACATATACTCTAGTTTTTTTTAAGTACGTTCTGAGGACACACAGATCTCAAATAACATTGACAAATCTTTGCTGCAACTTTGACTTATTCATTTATTTGTTTATCCTGGGGAAACCCTTCTGTTTTTCAAAGGTGCCCAGCAATAAAATCTTCATTTACTTCCCGTCCACTGATAGTTCTTTGCAATGTTTGACGTTTCCTCCGTCTTTGTTGGTTCGTTTTATCTCAACAATCGCGTCAAACTCCTCGACATTATTGTTCTCTTCCGTCCATTCATACCTCAGGTTCTTGTAGACGATAATTGCCAAGGCGGAGGCGTCGTAACGGTGGGACCCCACTTTCGCCCCCTTGGGTTTGATGCACTGCTTCCTCATCGCGCACTCGTACAGAGGTGCCAGAAGTCTCTCTCGTATCACCGAGTTGTTCACCATCAAGATTCTTCCAGCTGAGATGTGCGGGGCAGCTTTCTGGGATTTGTAATACTCCTCCCGGTTGACGCCCAGCTCAGCGTACTGATCCATGTGTGTCTTGAAATACTGGTGCACAATCTTCTGTTTGATTTTGGGGTCGAAGCCGTGGATGTGGCACATGTAACCGTGGTGGAGGTGGAGGTACGGAAAGAGCGTGCGCAGTGACCCCCTGAACCGCACCGATGCGTCACCGTAGAAAATGGCGCCGAATTCTGTCAGACTTTCCTGCGGACGGTTAACAGCGAAAAGTTGTCTCAAAATAAGTTCAACTATACTCTTTGAAGAAAAGATGAGGTCTCCTAGTAATAGGAATACCGCAAGAATTGCACCAAGATACATAAACAGAAAAAAACAATACAAGCCATACAAAAAAATGTACCACAGATTTAAACTTCGATTTCTTGTACTGGCGTTTAAAACTGGCTAGAGTGCAGACTTCCAGGAAACTTCCTCTTTCAGGAGGCATAATAGACCGATCCACCGGTCTACTGCCAGCAGTAACTGTGTTTGTTGGCACTTCATCGGCGCGTTAGAGCATGTCTGTGTGTGTTTGTGGCGCAGTTTTATATATGACAATGTATAAAAACAGAGCACCTCCGAGAATGATGCGTAATAAATGTGTATCATATACATGTATTTGTTGAAAACCATCTGGGAATAAAGTGCGCCCAGCTGGGAGATTGAACATCTTGTTTATGTCCTATTAGATATCTCAGTAGTCAGTGCAGTTTTATTTTCTCTCTGAAAAAGTGGACGGCATATCTCTACTAAAATACTTTGCAAAGTGAAAAATGGTGTTGCCGGTGGCTTGGTTGTTAATAGTATGAAGAAGAAAAAAATCTCCGTCCAGAGCCAAGTTTACTGACCTTTTTATTCCAACAAATGGATCACGTTCCCGGTCATTATTAATGACAGGACTCTAATGAAGTCATTTGTATTTCTGCTGGAGTTTGTGTGGACACAATTTATTGTGTAGGAGTTAATAAGTCGGACATATTGACTTGCGACGTCATTATCAACCGACTTTATTATACAGCACCTCGTTTTTATACAACAGAACAAATGATTGGAGAAAATGAGAACATAAATCCAACGAGGGCAGAAGAATTATCCTTGGTTTATTTTCTAAAATCAATAAGAGGCGGTTCAACTCTTCATTTGAAGAGAAGATGATGAAAAAATGTCAGATTTAGATGAGGAGGAACTCCCCCAAAACCCACTCCACATGCAAGGCTCCGGTCTGGGAATCCGAACCGGGGTTCACAGAGATAAAATACAGGGAAGAAACCATTGAGCCTACCTGAATGACCTTGTTAACATCTCCATTTGGTCTGGAAATAGCCCAGAGTAAGGAACTACTTTACTTACGCGCATGATGATCACTTTCCATGAGTACATATGAAGGTCTTTGACATGTTGCGGATAGTTCCGGAAAACCAGTTTGCGGATTCGGACGTTGCACAATGCACTAAGCTGAGCATGTCAGAAAGAGATACATTAATTAGGTTTTTCTTTTGAGACTCAAATTAAATAAACATAATTAAGTATTATAGTTGACACACAAAATGTAAAAGTAACGGGTGTCGAGTTAATTACAAACTTCACCACATCAAAGCTGTAAAAGTTTGTGAAAATGATGCGAGAGACATTGAAGTAAAAAATGTGAGATTTTCAGGGACGCTAGGTGGCAGCAGACTACTTACCAGGTGAGACAACAACAGCAACAACAACAACAACAACAACAACAACAACAACAACAACAACAACAACAACAACAACAACAACAACAACAACAACAACAACAACAACAACAACAACAACAACAACAAAACGAAGACGAGTCTCAAAGGAAACCCCTCATAAAGGGGACAAATTTTTGAAGGTTAAAGCGGGGAAATGGGAGGTAATAAATTAACTTGTTTTGGTTTTTGATGATTGTATACCTTATCATAATTTTTTTGATTGAGTCCCAAGTTGTAAACATAAATTGGTGTGTCGGGCATATGAAGCTGCGCAGACGATATCATCCCCATCACCTCACCCACGTGATTATCAGAAACTGCTGTGACAATCACCAGCCGCCGAAAGAGGGCGTCCAGGTCCATCATGCCTTGCTCCGTGTCGATGAAACTGAACGACATGGGGTCGGTTGAATTTTGTTGTTCTGGTGTTGTAAGTGATGTTGCGTTGGACTTTAAGACGTAAGAGGAATTTTGAGCTACAGTGGTCCGCGCATGTCCAGTATTCTGATCCAGTGATTTGCCAATAAGTTTCACGTGACCCAAGACCAAGTTTTTTGAGTTGTCTGTAAACAGAATGAGATACATCAATGTTATTAATTCAGTTAAATTCAATTCATTTCAATAGACCGATTGCGCAACAAATGTTGACATGTCACCACGTGACTTGTTGTGGGTACTACGTCATCTCAGCTGATGGCAAACTACGTGCAAATACATGCTGTGACCGAAAAAAGTCAAATCAACAGTGGGCTTTTGGTAATGAAACACAGTTACTAAGCCCTTTTATTAGAGTTGTATGTGGTGACATTGATTTTTATCACATTACCAGTATTCTACTACAAAAAATGTTTATTTTTCAGTTATGTGTCGGAGTCGGACAACGGTGTAGCCACCCGCCTGTTATTTTGTTTGTAATGTAGGCCTAAATCACTATAAAAGGGGTAAAGAACGTTGGAAAAGTAAGCATTGACACATAGCCTTGCGGAATTTCAAATAGGACAAAGGAATCACAGATTTTGGAAAGCCTTTGTGGATGATTTCAGCTTCAAAACTGGGAAATTCTTGTGTTAAACAGTTTATGATCGCAGTCATCTGGCCCAAACGTTCCGTCGTGAAACCAGTACTACCACATCATAAACATTATAAGTTCCTTGTGACATTTGCAAGACTTGCTGGAACTGTCATTACTGGCTTTATTCAGCCACTCGAAGGTCTCTGGTACAAACTGTGGAGTATTTTTCACAGATTTTGAGAAAGAAAAGCCTCGATCGATTAAACAAAATGCAACAATCCTCATGCACCGTACTTTCCTTGGGAGGACGTCGTGTTTATTTACATTCAATACCCACAATAAGTCACATGACGTGGGTCGTGGCCTATTCAGCGCAGCATTTATTTCCATACTAACATAAGCTTTGCGACCATCAGATTTCCCATTGAGCTGACTGTTACAACTGTAAACTGTAAAATAAGTCCAAAATTCCTAACATTGTTGAAATGTTACTCGACTAGTTCAAAACTAAAATGATTGACCCAGCAGTCTTGTATATCAGACGACCGAGTCGTCAAAATGTGGGTTCCCATCCTAGTCATGACACATGTGCACACGGGCAGACACTAAACTAATTGCTTAAGTTCACCTAAGAGCAAATCGGTTGCTGCTTCGTGTGCGTTAATTTGGCTGATGGGGTTGCATACTCCACAGGAGTTTTTGGTTTCAGGAACACACTACCCGATTTACAAGGGCAGTAACGTTGTAAGAATCTACTGACTACAAGGCCTACATTAGTGCGCGTTATATCCCCTCCCGTAAAAGATCAAAAAAGAAAGATGAAATCAAACACAATTTTGAAGTTAATGAGAAATCTTACATATTGTGGTTGTCTTTATTATAAGAAGGGTGAGAACGAAGATTCCACACACCAGGAACACTTTTATGAAACGAACGGGGCGCGCCATCTTGTATCTGTAACAGAATGATACAAAGTACATAATATTATATAACAAGATATGAGAGGTACAACTCCAAAAAAAGAAAACCATCTGAAATTAGATTTATGTTGGAAGAACATCAAGTCTTATCACACTACCAAACAGAAGCTTACAAACACAAACACACAGAGGAGAAAAAAATACTACATAACGTTAAGACGTTTCCAAATATGACTACATGACTTGGTGTTTGTAGCACCAGTTTAGAGTGTGTGCGTTCGGGCAGTAATCGGATCTTTTGGTGTACACATCCTATTTACATCCACGCTCTTACACAATGGTTTGAACAGTATTAATCCTCCCCAACTATATGTCCATATCGTATTGGTTTTTGGAAGAGGATAGTCATTCGAATCATCTGATTGTCAACAGACAAACTTGAGAACATTGTTTTCACCACAGGACGAACAACGGATAACGTTTTTTGAACGCCGTTTGTATACTGTTGTTTTTATCAACAATTACCAATCTTGGTGAATATGTATGACACTGTGAACTTCTCTCTTTTTGAAAAGGTGATCGCATCAACAGATCGTCCGGTTTCGACAGGAATTTTTTCCCGTGAATTTCGGTTTAACTACTGGTATATCATCGTGTGGACATACTCCGTCTGACCGCCATTTTTTCATTCATTCCGACGAAATAGTATTCTATTTACCCATGTAAGAGTTTGATTTGGGTCGTATAATCAAGTGAAAAGGTAGCGGTGAGAATTTTCATCTTTTCTTGTTCCGTTAGTGTTCAACTTCCGTATTACTCTGACGTCTATAGTTAATGATTTATTTATTTATTTTTTGTTTTTAATGGTAAACACTTACCCCGTTAAGTTTCCAGTTCGGGAATGCAAGACCGTTGGAGCAGCCAGTGGAGGCTGTAATTAAAGATGGGGACACACCGAATGCTGGACGGTACAACAACAGTCAGTTGGTTTCCATTCAGACGTGACAATTCAGCAAGGTACAATCGAATCCAAGGCAATTTTTTGCGTATGAATGGTATAACAATTGAACAACTGCTGTGGTGTTATGTAACAACTTCAAAGGGTTGCAGTTAAAAGCCAACCACTCCGTGCAATAGTCACAATGTTGTAACAGACGGATCAGGACGGTACCCAGGGTGTTTAACAACTACCATAGCCATCTAGACAGTTTCAATTAAGACAATGGTATAAAATAATTTTCTCCTGCAATAGTTTCTGCTTTATTTGCACAAAGACAATCAAATTCTTAGAAACAATCATAAACGATCAACATTAAAGGTAGTGTGTGAACGATCCTGCAAAACTACAGGAACATACAAGAACCATTTCTACTCACGTACCATCAGTCAGTCATGTCAGTGAAATCTGCTTCAAGTCAGTATCGTAACTCTATCATTTTCAACCAAATCATTCAATAAGAAGTTATGGGATGTCTTGAACAACCAGAAGGCACAGCTGTACACATGTCTCGCCTCATATCAAATACCACATGAACAACATTTCAAGTCACTGTATATTATATTACACTATTTGCTCTCTTATTTTATTTATCTGTTGTTCATTCGCACCATTGGTTGCAATGTGAATGGCGTGTTGAGATGCACCAGAAATCTGGATATTTATACCTGATGGTTCTATCCAGTACCAGCTTAGATGTAGAAGAGTGGGTTTTCCCCATTTTTTGTTATTAATGTATTGCACGATGTGCATGTCTTTTAGCAACAGTCGTGCGAGATGTGCCATGCGCGAGGCAAGGTCCACTCTACGGAGCTTTGGAAGGAACATGCCACAGTTTTTGAGATCATAGTCCGTTATACATGAAAAAAAAATGTAACGCAACCAGAAAATTATCAACGTTTTTCTTTTCTTAAAACTGATGTACATCTAAATTAAAAATCTAACATCTAAATTCCATGGCTGCTCTTATGTTTCAAGGTCTGTGCTAGACCTTTATCGTGGTGCTGCCATCTTGATTTTCTCCCATTCAACCCAATGTAACTAAACCGAGGCTGGAAGGGCAAATAGTCTGGTTCCTTTTAGTACAGTGAATATGAGCATCTATTACTGTTATTGGATACAGAGAACATGACCAAGATGGTGGCAGCATGATAAAGGTCTTTTATAGCAGGTCTGTGGCTGTGCATGGAAAGTTAAACTCTCACCCAGATACTGCTCACGCGCGCGCGTGCGGTCAATTAACAAAGGGTGCCGTCTTTGTTAAACTGTGACGCGCGCTTAGTAACTGGGTTATTCCATTTGCTGCAATTATCATGACGACACAGTCCCTTCAACTTGAATAGTAATTGCTTTGGGGATTAAACAAAAAATCCCGTAATCTCAGTATTTTTTAGAAGGAACCATCCTTTGTAGAGATCGCATGAAAATTAATGTTTAAGTTAAAGTACCCCTTTAGTGAATTTTTTCTATGAATATATTTTCTCAAAGGCTGTTGAGCCTTTGAGAAAGACTCTGCTAGGGTCGAAACGTGATTCCATTAACAATGTTTCGCATTTGTACAACAGGTTCTTTTCGGTTGGTAAGCGTGCTGCAGTTTGCAACAGCTAATTATTATTTTCTCTAACATATTTTGTGCTACTAATCCCCTTAAGTGTGTGAAAACTACTTGATATCCTTTTTTGGTTAATTTGATTGAAGAGTGAAACTTTGTTAAACATTTAAAAATGTCCATGCTTTTCCGAACAACAGCTAGCTGTTGACGTGATGTCATTTCAAGTAGACACCCTTGAAAATGGCAAACTGAAAATGAAAATAAGCTTGAATGGGACACATATGTGTCCAAGTATTGCAGTACAACAAGAATTACACTTCATTGTCCCTTTAATGTCGCTTTGAAAGTACTACTCATGACTATATAGCAAAAAAAAAAAAAAAAAAAAAAATCAAATGAGGGCGTGCTTCAAGATAAACGGACGCTTCTGTCGAACGGTAAACCCGGAGAACAGATAGAGCAATAGTACCAGTTTTTGCCGCAAAATGCCTTTAAGTTTTTTTGTTTTTTGTTTTTTGAAACAATAAAACAATAATGGGATTGTTTTCCCTGTGAATATTTTGCGTTTTTTTTTTTAATTTGTTTACAATGTCTGTCAACAAGATTAAATGTTTCCAGTGTGGTTTGTTCATCAAAAAAAAAGGTCTACACACGCCCGGAAATGCCCGACCATCAACGACACTGTCCGAATGTTGACGACAACGAGTTTGGATATGTTCGGAAAAGGAAACATTCCTCCTTTTTTGTCACGTGACCCTCGGGTGATACCGGACCCTAAAATCGATAGAGAATAGTCGGAGATTTTGGGGTCTGGTAACCAGACTACGCGTAGAGTGGATCGGCCACGCGTCAAATTAAAATGTGCCATCTACTGGCACATTTGAAAAGCCAATTTCAGGGGTTATGAGCGAGAAAGGCATGCTGGGGAAATGGCGAGGCGAGATCGACAACCACTGGGAACGAGGTTGCCTTAGGCCATGCCTGCATCATGCGTTGAAGCCAGTGATCTCTATTATACTGACGTTGAAGTACAGGACGTCCATAGCAACACTCTCAGCAATGGCCCCAGGCGTAGTCGTATCAGCAAATATTATAATTTCTCATGAAATATGCTAATTTCATTCACGCATGCGTACAGACATTATTGGTGGCCGAACGCCATAAAGTTGTGCACAATGCGGACGCACAAACGCGTGTGCGTCACGCCACCTTTAGCCCCACACAAACAGTCGCGATGTTCCCTCATTTTGCCCCGCTCTGATAATACGTAAACAATAAGAACAAGCATCTAGCATCTCAAAGGCTCCATTTTGATTTAGTAAACGTAGTAGCCATTTTTAGTTATGACCACTCAGCTGTCAAAAAGAATTACACAAAATTAAACTAAAATTACACAAACAAAAACAAAGTGTCCGGTTCTTCACTCAGTTTATTATTCACTTCATTGGTCATTGAACCTTTTTAACAAAAGTAAATGAACTTCGACTTCTCGTCATAGACTGTGCAAATCTCGCAAGTATTTGTGCTAAATTTTAACCATTACTAAACCTCGTAGGGCTAAAAAAAAAATGTAGAAACGAAAGCTGACGGATTCACCTCAACTCGTTGATAAAAAACAGAGGGCGTTAGGTTAAGCCCCCCCCCCCCCCCACCCTGATGTTGACACGCTGCGTATCGTTGATAAATACTAACGAATGGTGAAATAGATACAGTGCCGTAACTAGGGTAAAATGTAAGGGGGCACAAGGGGTCACCATTTTTCCTAGGTGACATTTTTGGCCAATTAAAACTGTAGTTTCCGTTTGTATTAATTGTCCTAAACAAGCCCCCCTTTCAGCGCTCTTATGACGTGTTGAGGTAAAACAAAATACATTCTGCGTAAGTAATCAAAATTGGTTTTTTTTTAACATTGAAATTACTACTTAAAAGCTCATAAAATGTAACACTTTTTTCTGATTTTTTTAATCTCAAAAGTCAAGAAGGGCACCCGGGGGAATCGCGGACATCAGTTGGGGACACGTGTCCCCCCATGTCCCCTCCTTTAGTTACGCAACTGAATAGATAACAATCAAGATTGCATTCATAATAAAAAAAAACTAAAGATCAAAATGAAGTAGATGCAGCTTTTTCAATATTTTGTATTCACCCTCGAAATTGATTTTATTTCCAGGAAAGGAGTTCGTCCTTAAAACACACTACGTGGTTTGGTAGTATTAAACGTAAACTATTATAAATACACGTAAACATTTAGACAAGAATACAGAGTGCTATCTCGTGACAGGTTGTCTTCGGATTGGGCGCTTTTAGGCTATCCTGTTGGAGCCTGAAGTGCAATTTAACGAATGGTATACATACGTGTACATGAACATTTGTTACACTGCACTTCCGGCTCCAACACGTCATCACTTACCAACAGGATAAACAGCGTTTGTTATGAAAATGACAATAGTTGGAAAGATATTTTAAAAGTAGAACATAATGAATCACATTGTTACAAGCAAAAATAGAAATTGTCGTCAAAAGATGGCGTCTATTGCAACCACTGATATCCATTATTCATAAATACCTGAGACAGTTTATCCATTCTGATTGGCCGAGAGGGCATCATGTGGCCATGTTTAAATGGGCGACATAAACACGGTAAAAAGTGTTTAGAACCGGCTAGCTGCGAACGAAAAATATAGCCCCTGTATCAGAATAAAGAAGTATACGTGTTTCCAGCTGTTGGGTTTCTGATTGGCCGAGAGGGCATCAAGTGCCTATAACAGCTGCAGAGACTTGAAGATCGACATTCCGTTCAAGGAATTGGCCCGTAAATATGGATATAAATTTAACGCAGAGTCGAGCTGAGAAACTGTCAGATTTGTTCCCAATTTTTGAAGGTTTTTGCATGTTTTTGACAGAAAGGCATTTATGAATGGGAATGAAGGTGTGCTGAATCGGGCACCTCATCGGTTTTAAACAATAGTTAAAAACCTCTTCATCACACCTTTATTCCCTTAATACTAACAGTATTAACTGAGATCATTGATTGCAATCCATCTATACAACTGCACATCGACAGCAACAATGTGCCATCTTTCAAAACTGACACTCTTTACATTTCTGGAGGACGGTGTGGTTTGGCACCAGGTCGGGAATGGTAAGGCACAAGTTGAACCAAAGAAAGGATTTTCAGATGCAATCATACTTATAGCTAGAAATAATGAAAGAAACAAATGGCGCACAATCCACCTGCCACCCCATGGCTGTATTACGTACTGTGTAAATCAGTGAATCCACCGATATACACAAAAAGGACACGAGGAAATGAACGTTTTCTGAATAAAATATGATGTAGGTGATTTTCTAAAGGATCTCTTAGCACGTTTCACGTATTTTCATGCTGGATGCTTTATGAGGGTTGATATTTCCAGCATTGTAACACCAGATGATACCTTTGCCACCTTGTGTCTGCCCATCTGGGTAATAGCGGCCATTTAAGTGACAGTGTTCACAGGCACCAAACCACCAGGCTCCTTCTAGCGTTTGTGCACAAGTTCCACCCAAGTTAGAATGGTCCTTTGTCGAGAAGGGGTTTCCCTTGTCATGGTACAGCGAGTCGCCAGCACCGGTGGTGATGTACTGGCCATAGTCCATCGAGTACTCCTCACCAGTTATTTTGAAATCTGTGTACATCGCGTGTGCTTTTCTGTTACCCCAATCAGTGAGATCAATGCGGAGCACCCATGTTCCGTGTGAACTGTCGGCGGTCAGCCACAGCAAGTTGTCGTTTCCCAGCCAATGCTCACCGTTCAGGTCCCCGAACCCGGACCGGTACTCGGTCCAGTTACGGTAGAAGTCAACGCTGCCGTCCTGTCTCCGCTGAAACACGATCCATCCCCCGCCATCGGTGTCCATGTCGCAATAGACATCGAGACCATCTCTGAATCCGGCAGGGTAGATCTTGAAGACGCCACTTGTGTGGTGTCCAGCCTCCATCAGCTCCTTGCAACTTCTGTAGTGGACGCTATTTACAGATTTGTCACTCTCTGGCCAAGTGAGGGGTGTGGATGTATTTTCGTCAAAATACACGCTCCTCGTGTCGTTAAAGAAAGCTCCAGGATGATCAGATCGTGTAGAATTGTTCAACTCGCAAAGTTTGGAGCATTGATTATAGTTGAATGACTTGCAGCCTTTCTCAAGACTGCAGTCACGTCCGCAAATTACATAAGATGAAACAGTCTTTTTCTTCAGGGTTCTGTTCCGGAGGACTCTGTGCTCGGCGGGGAAAAACTTCCGTTCAAGCCCATTATGCAGATTGTCAAAGCTTGCCACCGATGTGACGAGAAGTACCACCACAACCACCAAAATCATGTTGGGATTGGGAAAGCAGACGAGGGGTAATTTCTCTGGCATTTTAATCGTACAGTCGTAAACAGACAGACGGACTTCAGTTTTATCCATATACTGATTCAGGCGTAAACTACGATACTATACAGTCTCGCCGGCTGAATAAGAAACGCGTGAATGTACGACAAAGCAATACGAATCGGGTTATTTCCCCGTCAATCGCCGACTGAATTTGTTTTGCGAACCGGTGTGGGTTAAAAAGGAGAAATTTTGCTCCCGCACGGCAGCGAGGTGTGGCCTGACGTCACGGTTGATGCTAATCAAAACTCTTCCTGATTGGCTGCGGGTAAACCATCACATTCTGGTTGCTTAGTGAAACGTGAGTTCACTTCAAACCACTCCCACTTTATAAAGCTTGGTTCCAACGGTTATATGAGAAGTCCATGGGAAATGCACTGAGCCAGTTTTTCTTTGAAGATTTGGCCAAAAAAGGAAAACATTTTAACTACTTAGTTTTTTCAAACCTACAGAGGATCTGTGTGGACTGTGTCAAGTCCATTGTCCACTGTCATAATTATTATAGGGATCTTTCAATATGTTCAACATTTTATTTAAGGTTACGGCAGAAACAACTACTTTTTAAGCCCCCCCCCCCCCCCACCCAACCACCTCCCAGGGAACCTCACCCATTGTGGGGGGTCAGGATGACCCATGAAACTTGTTAAAACTGGGAATTTTGTATCGGATGCTGCGTCAGTTTGACACAGCTTAGGGTCAGTTTGACACGGCATCCGCAAACCTGCAAAACTTGGTCATCGGAGTCACCAGACAAATTTAAAGGGGCTGTGTCGTCATGATCACAGCGAGTCTGTGGCTAGACTGAATTATGACCTCCCAATCTGTTATTGCACGCACACGCGCGCGAGTGGCGGTCACATCACAGAATAATAATGACGGCGCCCTTTACTTTGTGATATGACGGTCGAGGCGGGCGCTTACAGCAACTGGGTGAGAGCTCATGTTTCTTGGCCCAGAAACAGGCAGACTACGATCATGACGACACAGCCCCTTTAATAAAAAAAAACTAAAAAACGAAAGCCAGGTTAATCATGCCTTCCCCCTTTTTGTTCAGGATGAAATTTTGTAAGAGCAGAGAAAATAGAATTTGAAGACCCCGATTTTAATTTGTAACAAATCAGAATTTAAAGACAATGTATTTGAATGCTTAAAAAAATATGCACGGTTTTCACTTTATTTTCTCCTGATTCAGACAACAGATTGAGCCAAAATTTTCCAAAGTTTATTATTTTTTTCCATATACATATTGAATCACACAAAAAGTAAAAACAATATACTATCAGCTTTACCAATCTTATATTTTAACTTTTTAACTCATCATTCTGGACCATTTCAGGCAACAACATAAAACAATGATACTATTATTGGCTTTAGGCAACAATGTCCAAGGGAAGTTTTCTACCATGGCCATCTTTATTTCATGTAAATTAATTGCAAGTCTGTAACAATTTATTTGTCCGATCTTCCCAATGCCGTCCACACCATTTAAATTCTCACACAATTTTTAAAATTTAAAATGTCCCCTTTAGTCTTGTTATTGAATAGAAACATGCGGCTGAATTAATAACTAATTTAGGAATAATCATCATGGAGCAGGCATCACACACACTCTCTCTCTCTCTCTCTCTCTCTCTCTCTCTCTCTCTCTCTCTCTCTCTCTCTCTCTCTCTCTCTCTCTCTCTCTCTCTCTCTCTCTCTCTCTCTCTCTCTCTCTCTCTCTCTCTCTCTCTCTCTCTCTCTCTCTCTCTCTCTCTCTCTCTCTCTCTCTCTCTCTCTCTCTCACGAGACGTGACTGTAAAGCCAATATTATCCCTTAGTATAAAAATAACTTATTACGGCATTAATTATACGCAGCGCTATATTGAATTTATTCAAGGTCTAGCAACAATAAAAGTCTAATCTTCAAATGCCCAATTTCATTAGCCGCTTTATAAACAAAAAAACCAACAAAATGTAGCTATTAAGCACAACAAAAATTGCGCTTACCAGAATGAGACTACCAGCCAAAATACCATGTTACTTTTACCATCTGTGACTGGTGTCCTGCTTATTTTTGCTAAGCAGAAAACTGAAGCAGCTCAACCAAACTGGGTCCCCTGAATAAGCCAAAATACCATGTCACTTTTACCATCTGTAACTGGTATCCTGCTTATTTTTGCTAAGCAGAAAACTGAAGCAGAAGAAGTCATAACTAAGCTTTTTTCCTTTGTTCGTTCCATGATTGGGGCAAATTGAGGCAATGCGTTCGCCAGTGGAGCACAAAACACACGTCATGTGTTTCAATAAATTTGGGCCAAGGTTTTATTAAATTTTTAGTATAATACCAATGTTTTTAGTATAATACCAAAACAACATTTTCATTCATATTTTATCTCGTTAATGAAACCAAGAGATCGTCAAAAGTGATTATAAAAAAAATGCAACCCGTCGGGCGAAAACAATTGCTGCGAAATATCTGCGCAGAGTGGATGAAGACAAAAGTCGGTCAAAACCTTCGACAAGACAACCGGAAGTAATATTCTAACAAGTCAGTGTGAACGAATTGAAGAATGAATTATTTCTACGGCAACCTGCGGGTGTTAAAATAAATACGAAGAGTGAAATGATGAGAAAATTATTCGGCCAAAACCTTCGGCAAAAAAAAAAAATAAATAAACAAAAAAAAAAAAAACAGAATGCAACGAGGAAAAAAGAGATGGACATGTTAAATGCCTGCCCGAGTTTTTTTGCTAGAATTACCCTGAAGGCATATTTCCCCATTCCCCATGCAGAATTTAACCTTAATGACTTCTGCAAGGCAACAAAATTACCAAACTTTTCCGCTCGTAATTCTTGAAACAAAGATTTTAACATAAATTGCTTACGTCCTTTTGCCGGGCACTCGATGTTCTTATTTGTTCATGTCAGTAAATGATATAGCAATCTAACATAGCCTCCAAAGAAAGCAAAAATATGCATTTTCCCCCGAGAAAACAGAAAATGAATGTGAGATTAAATGTAGCAGTGACCCCAGTAACAAAAACAAAATGTAATTTTTGTAATAGTGTCACATAAAAGTTATTGTAGAAAAAATATTAGAATTACCTTTAATTGTAAAACTGTCCTCTCAAAAAAACAAATCAACAAAAAAATGCAGGCATTTGTTTTCTTCTAATTTCTAATGCATTGTATCTCTTAAGCAGCAGGATAACATTAGCGTGTAAAACACCTATTTTACTTACCAAAACTGAATGTGGTTTTAGGTGTTTCTGAACTTTTTTAGGGGATCAAAGACAGACCCCATACCTACAAATGAACACTACGTGTACTTTTACATCAGTAGACAGCAAAGCATAATTGACACTAATAGCTAATTGCTAGATTGTATAATTTTGAATTTATTGTGTTAATACTTTTTATTAGGGTCAAAGACAGACCCTATAACTACAAATGAACACCACGTGTACTTTTACATCAGTTAACAGTCAAGCATAATTGACATTATAACTAATTGCTAGATTGTATAATTTTGAATGTATTGTGTTAATAATTATTGACAGAACTTAAAATTTAAACGGCTGAAGCAGCTGAAAATTAATCAACCTGCACTCGTTAAAAGCAGTGGCGTCTCATTTGTCTCCTTAATATAGCCTGCTGAACTTAGAAACAAACGCTATGATGAGATCATCTAAATGGCCACTTACAAACAATACACAATTTAGTGGTTTTCTCTCACAATTGAATCTTTTGTTTGATCTTAATTGGTATTGGTCATCCTGCAGGGAATGATTAATGAAGTATTCAGAGAGTAGACAGCCTGCATCTAGGCTATCATTCTACACTTGTTTGGTTTGCTGTATATTCATAAATACCTGTGACAGGTTCTCCATTCTGATTGGTCGAGAGGCCGTGTTTAAACGAGTGATATAGACACGGTAAAAACTGTTTAAAACCGGTTGGTGTGACTAGCGTAGTGCGTATTTCAGCGTAACGCGCGCACACACGTGCTCCATATCTATGACGTGCTCAGGCATGACATGTACGCGAATGCTCCCGCGGGAGCCTACGCACACGAGCGCGACACAGAAATCGCTCAGCGCCCACACACGGGAAAACTTAGATGTGAACATCTTGAAAAAAGTAAGGAAAGCCGTGACTTTTGAAGCCCAGAAATTACTTTTTCATGCTTTTTGGTCGTTAAAAACCTCTTCATCACACGTTTATTCCCTAAATATAAACTGTTGGTATGTCAGAGGTCAGTCCAGGCATATAACCACTACACTCAACAGAGAGGCGAGTTGTTAGTTGATTGTAGGTTATATACAATGTGTATTAACACTTCAACCAAAACTACCCACAACAAGTTCTGAAATAAAACTCTTTTTTAGTGTATAGATTAGGAAAATATTGAAAAAAAGTTTCATTATTAGAAAGTGGGAGGGACGACCCATTAGTTTTTAGAAAGAAGAAAGTGGGAGGGAGGACCCATTAGTTTAAAGAGAAGAAAGCGGGAGGGACGATGGGAATGATGTTTATTGACATTATGACGTCCCACGAATAGCAAGTGTGCATGCAGTGATGGCCAAAGTCCATAAAGCTACAGGTAGAGAACAAGAAAACTCTAAGTGCGTTATACTGTTGGTAAGTGATGACGTTTTGGAGCCGGAAGTGCAATGTACGTGTATTATACCATTCGTTTCCATTGCATCACCTGCTTCAAAAAAGTTATCACTTACCAACGGGATAATGTCGTGGGAGTAGTCAAAGTTGCTCGTGGATGGTTCCCTACACATTTTTACTTAGCAAATAAAAAACCCATTTGGTTACCAACGATTTTTTTTAAACGTCTTTGAAGCGGGGCACTGAGCTTTTCTAGGCACAGTAACAAGGCGTTGATATCCCTATAGTCTCATAATTCGGTTATAAATAGAGACCCACCCTTGTGTTCGGCTTCCAACCTCAGCTTGTATTTTTTGCTTGTTTTTCCTGTGTGTTTGTTAAGCGAAAATTGATGCTTTTTAGAGGCAAGTCTTAAAGACCCCCGCTCGTCAACGCGCGACAAACAAACTCGTACCACGAAAGATCACCTTTGACCGGCGCACGCGTTGTCCTGTATACGGGTAAATAATCGTTTTGTGCCAAAGAAATAGTCGTCGGGTAATGGTGACGAGCGGGCGTCTTTAATGGCCTCTAAACTCCAGTCTGCCCAGACAAAGCAGTAAGCCTACACTTCGGGCTTAGAGCGCAAGATGCTGTACACTGATATTGATAACTTCATTTCCAAATGATCATTAATAGGGGCTGCATAATACAGTAAATGGAATAACCCTGTTACTACGAGTACGCGCGCGTGCCCGCCGCCGGCGACAGTTTGACATTGGACGGCACTCTTTGTGATTTTAACGCAAGAGTTCATCTTTCCATCCCACAGGCACATACCTGCTATAATCATGACGACTTCGGCCACAGTTTGAACTAACAATATACTTTATTGTTCGAAGACTACCGTATCCACGATAACAGTATGAGTGATAAACTTAGATAAAAAAAATCGGGGAAAATCCGCAGTCACTGGCCACTACCCGGCGGAGGGCATGGGCTGGATTATTAATAGCCTGAAAAATAAACGCCAAAGAAACTGTTGATAGAATTTTTAGTTAAGTTCAACACTTTTATGACTGAGCTGGCAAACGTCAACATATTATTGAAAACACATTATTTTTTGCTCGCAGCTACTGCCGCTTTCTACCACAAGAGGGCGACATAAGATACCGCAAAAGTGAAACATTTCACGGCGATGATCGTTGAATACGCGTTCTCAAAACACTCCGATGATGATGATGAACTCGCTCACTGCAATTTTGTTCTCAACGTTTTAACTCGATCTCACATTGATAAGGGAGGGCATCGTGACTCAACTGCCTACTTCTGGGGACGTGATCACACCAAATGATTCAGCTTTGTTTTGTTTTTGAGGTCATCAAAAAGTGTCTGAACTTTGACCTTGAAGTGTTTCACTGGTACTGCAGACTGATCCATTTGCGTTATACAAAGGGGGGTGCTCTTGGTCACCACTGAAACTCGGCCATGTTGGAAATCTGTGAGTCACTCCGGCAGTATCAGTCCGCAGTTTGCGAAAAATACAATTGCAAAAGGAATTTATTAATCAGTTTTGCTTAAATTTGTGCCCAGAATATGTAATGTTTAAATTGTAAGTTTAATGAAAAACTGGGAGCGCTTATCTTTGATTTATATATCATATTTTGAACTATTTTATACACATGCGTAGTTGAATAATGTTTGAGTAAAGTGTCAAAGACGAGAAGAGGGCGACAAGACTGCTAAAATTTCACCGAATTTTATTAAAATTTCACCAAATTGTGATTGATAACATCGACTAGAATGACGCTGCTACTATACATGGTATATGAGGAATACAATTAAAGGCAGTTTCTCGAGCTGAAATTGTTGGCACAACTCAACATTTGGACTTTTTGCAAGTGTCTGGCCACGGTAAGTTGTCAACGTCCAAGAAAAGTCCATTAACTTTGTATTGGACCTGTGTAACGTCAGTCGATGCATTGATGTATGTGTGTGTCTGACTTGTGTATGTACATGTATGTCGTGAGTGTAGCAATGCTTGCATGCGATAAAATGATAAACTTTATCGATACAAACAATTTCAAGTCAACCTTTTCATATTTCCATTAACACCAATACATTCGTTGTTTCACCTTGATATATATAATTAATAATTTTACTGTAGTGGATGAATGTTTTTTAAATGCAAAGCCAAGCTAGAGACGAGTTAGCCCCATACATTGTGCCAATACGCTGGACTCCCTCCGCTTCTTGGCCCAACGAACCCTATCCTCTAGGACCAGACATCAAATTTGAAATCGAAACTTACTTTTTTGGGCAATTTTAACCCTCAGTGATCGGTCGGTCATTACTGTCAGAGTCTTTAAAAGATTTCCGCCGCCCTCCCCGTGCGATAACTCCTAGGCTTTTGGTGGAATTTTATGACAAATCTCCGTACAGAAGTCCATGTGAACGACGGTGTAGAGGAGCCATGATGGTTGCCGTTGCGCTAGTCTCTTTCGTGTCGCTATGTGTGTGTAGTCGTTCGTCGTCCGTTGCCGAACGCCCGTTGCCGAACGCCCCTTACCCCCGTCCCCCACCTCCCACTAAAAGTAAAAAGGGTCACATTCGTCACTAAAATTGCAGGCTGGCCTTGTCCAAGGCGACTGAATGTCGCCCGGCTGCAAACGATGTGGATAGTTTTACAGCGGCTGTCCCAAGTGTAATGCACGCAATTAGTCAGCACATCCAAGAACGTTTACCACTGCTCGAAACCTAGACGTCACCACTTTCAGGTAAACGTCGCAAGAAGACTGCTGGAATAAAGACTAGCGCAATATTACGACGAGTTATAGCGCCCTCACTCGCTGAACAGCGCAACGGCAACCATCATGGCTCCTCCACACCGTCGTTCACATGGACTTCTGTACGGAGATTTGTCATAAAATTCCACCTAAAGCCTAGGAGTTATCGCACGGGGAGGGCGGCGGAAATCTTTTAAAGACTCTGACAGTAATGACCGACCGATCACTGAGGGTTAAAATTGCCAAAAAAAGTAAGTTTCGATTTCAAATTTGATGTCTGGTCCTAGAGGATAGGGTTCGTTGGGCCAAGAAGCGGAGGGAGTCCAGCGTATTGGCACAATGTATGGGGCTAGAGACGAGTCTACCCCCAGTCCCACTCTAACTCGAGCACTGTACTTCTTTTTTTCTTCTTAAGTATTTAAGATGAAATAATATGCATTTAATTTTACTCACGATCATTTTCTGTCCTCCAAATCGATGATTTTTAGGGTCTCTGACAACCCTGCCGTTACAATCGCCATTTTTATTACTAATGTCACGACTGTTTCCTTACTTGAAAAAAGTCGTATTAACGCTGCGGGGATTGCGTGTTCGCTGATGCCCGGACTTGCATATTGTATTGCGCAGTCAACACAGGATACCAGTCAACGAACCCCACAAAGTTCCATTGGTCATGATTGGCCGAGCGCACGTTGTACAATGTTGCAATTGTGGGGGTCGTTGACACTACACAGCTGGTATACCGGTTTGCTAGATCACTCAGCCACGACACGCTATCATGGGGCTTTTTTTTTTATTTGTTTTTTATCCAATAAAATAAGAAAATTTTTCTTTTATTACATTAAAAACTCCTACTTGACTCATAAATTTCCACAGATTATTACCTTTTCTTTTTCCGATTTGTGGTACCGGAGGAATTTTTTTTAAGGGGAAAAAAATTTTTTTAAATGGTCTGATTCCCATCTCACGAATACAAAGTCACAACGCCAATGTTGGCACAGAACCTGACTAACGTTTGTCAGGGTAAAATGTCGAGAAAAAGAAACAGCGGCTTCAAAACATTTATTACGGTCCTACTAATTGCCGACCCCTGCCGACCCCTACCGACAACTCGAAAAAACCTATCGACAACTCATTCCAAATGCACTCTTAGTCACTGGTATAAGCTTTAAATGATAGATAATGGTACTTTGAATCCTAGAAGTCTTATTTTTACTTCTTTAAAATAAGAGAAATAAGTATTTTCAATCACGGAATCTGATTTTCCGCGAAGCAGTAGTGCTGTCCGCCATGATGCTCGATTATGCGTAGTGGACTAAACCATTTATCGATGGGTATAGTAAACATTTGTATGACAACAGAGGGCGCACTTCTAAAATGGAGCGTTAATTGAATATTCTACAAAAAGCAAATGTGTATCATTTCTAGTTTGATGAAAATAACATTTACATATGAACATTTTTAAACCTTTTTGTCTTCAAGAAAAAATGATTCAACACGAGTATATAGGGTTTATTCTGGAATTATTTCCCGATATAGTTTAGAAGGGCGCCCTCTGTTTTCATACAATTTTTAAGTATACCCATCGATAAATGGTTTAGTCCACTACGCCTAATCGAGCATCATGGCGGACGGTGCTACTGCTTCGCGGAAAATCACATTCCGTGATTGAAAATACTTATTTCTCCGATATCAAAGAAGTAAAAATAAGGATTTTAGGATTCATAATAACATTATCTATCATTTAAAGTTTAAACCAGTGACTAAGAGTGCATATGGAATGAGTTGTCGGTAGGTTTTTTCGAGTTGTCGGTAGGGGTCGGCAGGGGTCGGCAATTAGTAGGACCCCATTTATTACAAGAAAGCCGGATGAGGAAAAATATGCACTGCCATAAATGTTACATGTAATTAAAAAATCCACATTTTCCTTTTACTATTAATTAAATAATTTTTCGTTTTTTTTCTTCAACATTTCAAATGTGCAACTGTAGTCAATTGGTTGCACATAAAATGTTCAAATAAAAAGGTCAAACGAATTTGCACATTTTTACGCGTGGTTCGTCGTAGACCGTGGAGAGGATCGAGGGTTATGAATATGATAACATTTTATCACATTGTCACATTTTTTTGACAATCTGTTAAACCTTATCCACACAGCCATGTTAGCTTCCATCCTGAAAAAGTGTCAGCGACTCAACTGTCGCACCATCCATGTTCTTTAAAAAAAAAAATAGTATGGTAACTCTGCCATTTTGACAGGCTGTTTTGTGTTCAGTGATTTCTTAATCTTAGCTTCCATTCAGTGAAATGGTAAATTCAAGTTTCGTGGAATCACCTGAACAGTCCTCGTCCAGACCCAGGTAGTAAGATTGCGTAGCAGATCCCAATCAGGTGGGATCAAGGATTGGACTGTCAGATGTGCCGTGTAAATCTGGTGATGGATTTTGAGCGCTGATGTCCTCCACCGTCTTTCCATTTGTTTCCTGACACGCTCTTCTTGAGGTATGTTTTGTTGTCCGAGCAGAGGTGTTTAGGCCTGATGTGGATTTCACAGATGGACTTCACAGATGTGCCTGTTTGTTCAGGATTTCAAGAACAATAGAGTTGAAGTTCCCGACTGCACTGTCCGGATCATCACTGTCACACAGATCATCTACAAATTTCAGCAATTCAATCGATTAGAGATTCCTGCGAGCGATCATCTTCGGCCCTGATTTGGGTTTACATGTCGAGAGAGGAAGGTCACAGAGTGATCAGTTATTGAACTTGAAGATTGGAGATGGTTTTAGCATCCGAATTCCTAGTTATTAGGGTAAGATCTGGGGTATGTGTGAGCATTATGAGTAGGCCCAGTGACATGCTGCTCTTGTCCGGAAGACTGCAGGAGGTCACTTGACCATGATTGGGTGTAAACGTCATTCATAAAAATATCGATATCTCCGGTGATATCAGAGATCCTGGCTGTAGAAAATAGTGAGTCCAAAAGGTCGAAAATTCCTTAAGGAAACTGCTGAAAGGAGATAAAGAGCCTGGTGGACGATAGATCACAGCAACATGGGTAGAGCTTCTTGTAATATCTGCTGTATGGAAACTTGAAGTATGTAGTTCGAAAAACCTTTCTTACCAGTGTCCGTCTAAAGATTTTCTTTACAAAATCTATTTATTTTAAAAATTTATTTTATTTGTAGTAAGTATGTCCTTCTGGAGGACCAACTGTGATAAACATTCAAAAGATTACAGTGAAACCAATGTTAAACACAATAATACAATCAAAGTTGTTTGATGATTTCCTGATGATATGCCTTTCTTTGCAAGTAATAGTTCTGTTTACTAACTGTGTCACAGGCAAAAAACAGCTCTTCATTTCTTTTCTCTCTGAAAGTTCCCCCGGCCGGAAAACATTTGAACATTTAAATTGTTTTCACAAATATTGTTTAAACGATTAGCAAATTAAATATGCAGAACACTAGTAGACGGCATGAGAAGGAGTTTGTATGACTTTGTAGACTGGACAGCCAGTTCACCAGGTCGGCCGCCGGCCAAATGCCATCCAGTCGTCACCTGCCCAGATAAATTTAGCCAAACTAATCAAATAAAAAATGGAAAAACTGTCTGCCTTCGGCTGATGTAAATCTGTTTACCAACGTTTAAGTATGTATATGAATCAAGTAGTTTGAAAATTATGAGTTCCGTAATTCTGTTAACACTAGTGTGTTTTCAAATTGTTGTTTATCTTTGAATCTACAGAGTTCAGGCATCATTTTGACGTTAAGTATCGTAACAGTTTTTCCCGTTGTTTGTGGATGTTTAGGGTTCACAAAACTTATAAAAAAATTAAAATTGAAATCGAATCAAGGAAGCCTTTTGGCCTTTTGCAAGTTGTATCAGCAAAAAATGTGTACCTTTGGTGACGAGATACACATGTGCACCGTGTTTGGTATGACCTGGAAGACAGGATACCAATAATTTTGTGAAATTCAAAAATAGTTTGGGTTCGGAATAACAGATTTAACAAATTGTTCAACCTAGGAACTGGGTGGCTGTAAAGACGGTTACACCCCTCTGGCTGACACTATATGGAATCCAGTCATTTTAGTTTTGGGTTCAATAACCTCTCAATCCATCAAGTCTTGCAATGCATTGTTTTCCCCAAACACATTCTTTTTAAGATGTCTAGTTGAGGATGCCAGTTTTCCGGCTATTGCCGGAATTCCGGCTTTTTCTTATTTAAATCCCACGTAAATCGGGCACTTCGTCTGGCCAGAAAATTATTTCTTTCTTTACAATGCATGCTCACATAGATAGTCTTAGTTATCAAGATGCTCATAAAAAATTGTAAATTCAATTTAGTGTAATGCATAAGTAAATTTCACTGAAAGAGGGCGTATGCTCACATTTAATGATTGTTGTAAAGCAACTGCTAGCGATCGATTGTTCTTGCATGTATTGTAGTGCATGCAAAGCAGTGAGATAATGAAAAGTGTGTGTAACCCACTGTTTGGCTATTAATTGGACAAGTGCAAGTACATGTGCTTGATATGTGTGTGTCAAATCGTGATCGTTGCATTTTGCGTCCGGCATTTTCTGAAGTTTTTACAGATTGTACTCATTTTGGCTTCCAAAATGAAGGACGAAAAAATGTGTGTATTTGGAAGAAAAATCTTTGCTGATTGTAAAGAACAGGTGTGTGGACTGTACATGTACTGTACATATGTACATGTAGTTTTAATGTATTGTAACTGTAATACTGGATTCCGTGTGTATGTTGTACGTATACATCAGGGCTCGAATTTTACACTGGACCACAGGCCCGAGGCCAGTGATTTAAGCCTCGGGCCAGTAAACTCAAGATTGGACAAGTCCGGTGGTCTTGTGTTTTTCAATTGAATAATAATACCTCACTGTGTAATATCTTTAACAAAAAGAAACACAAGAAATGATGTTCAAATTGTTGACTTTGAATCTGATCAATATCTTTCAATTCTGTTGAGTATCAAAATATACTTGCCCACAAGACAAATGAGACAAATCTTCTCTTATAAAAACAGTTTCCATTTGAAAGTTCTTTCTCATTAAGATTCTGGTCTTGTAAAATAAATTCTGGTCCGGTAAAAATATTGAGCTACAAGCCCTGCGGTCTTGTGGACTTTTACCCCAAATTCTAGCCCTGTACGTGTACATGATGATGGAGCGAAGATCTTCTGGCATCCCTCTGTCCAATGAAAATTAAGACAATAGTTAGGAAAGACATTTAATTATAGGGTTTGGTCCATCTGCAGTACAGTCACAAAAGTCAAGCCCCTATTTATTTGTTTATCCCACAGCTTTCCATGATCTTTACTATGCATGCGTACAAAGTTTGTGTTCATTGCTAACTGGATCAGTTCATTCACGCTCCCTCAGCTCTTGCAACCATAGGCTCCAGGGCTCGCAAAGCGGAAGTTGTTGTTGTCCAACTTGTTTATCAACCTACTTGCATATTCGATGAGTGTGCTGGCAAGTTAATGTGTAGCAAAGCAAAGCTTTGCAGAATTGCTGTTTAATTTATTCCTCTTGTACTATGACAACGATTGACGGCCATGGAGATTAGAAAACGTGTTTCTTGTGCATTGTTTGTGTATACTGCACACATTCAGAGGCCCAAGTTTTTGACTGTTGGAATGTGCTATGTACTTGGAACTGTATAGTATGCTAATATGTTTGTTCAGCAATATGTACAGTCTCTTCATGTTCTTCTATGGATATCTGTGTATATTGTATGTCAACTTATTATGGATTATTGAAAATGATTAAACAGCGGTTGCAGGCATCACTGTTAACTTTTTAAGTGACTAGGCAGTGTGACCAGTTGGTTCGTCGTTTCGCTATTCCATCAGTTTTTTTTCACATAGTTCATACTTCGGACCAGGGTCGATTGTACATTTGTTAGTTGCCCACTGCAATTTTTACTGGACAATATACTCAGGGTTTTCCCCAGCACAAGCTAGCGTATCGGGCTGATACGCACGAATCAGGTCCGATACACAGAAATTACGGCCAATACGCAAAAAAATAATATTTTTTTTTTTTTTTTTTAGATTTAAATATATCGAATTTACAAAAAGCCTAACATTAAACCATTGTAAATGCTCCAGATTGCACAGTAGAGCTTTTTAAACCAAACATAAACATTAAATAAAAACATTCCGAGGACCTGCTACCAATTCAGCGTGCTTCGGCCACACTTTCAAAATTTGGGTCCAGAATGCCCCACAGTTTTGAAAAATCCTGGGGAGAACCCTGATACTTCCTGGCTAGTGTTAAAAGTAGAGCCTTGTTACACTTCTGTACAAGACATGTAATTGTAAGAAAATCCTTGTGCTCGTTGGCATTTCGTAGTTCATCCTATAAACATGACCTATGGCATTTTCCCTTTGCCATTCGCCAACCCACCCCCAAATTCACGTATGTCAATTCAACGCTCATTTATTTATAACCTGCTAATTCAGGAGCAGTTGGGGTATACTGATTGGTATCTATATAAGGAACATTGCTTTAGCCCCCCTGGTGGGAAGTAGTCACGCTGTCTGACTGGTGGGTGTGTGGCGAGGAAGAATGAAAAAAGGTCCAAAGTTTCAAGACGCAGTCCCTCAGAATCAAGTGAACGTACAAACTGATTCGGCAAGTTGTTGTACTATATACATGTAGGTGTCCTGGAAAAGCTGAGAAGGATGTGAGCTTAATATGCTGGGCTTGACCTTTGGTCTACATGTACACTGGTCTAGTAAAACCAGCCATGGGCTACAAAATTCCACTTTGTGACTTGCCCTGCGGGCTACTTTAAAAAAACATTGCAATCTTGTCTACATGAAGGCTACTTGTTTAGAAAAGTCTTAATTTTCTTCTTTCGGATGTGAGAAAAGCAAAAACTTGTCAGACCAGTAAGCCCAGTTTGTGATTGCTACCATTGAAAGTAATGAAATTGGGAACAGGGTTACCACTCTTGACTATCTGAAGTTTAAGGCTTGAGAGAAGACTAGCGAAGAATGTGTCTACGTACAAATGTACATGTACATGTACCAGATCAATTGACTAAGTCTAATCACGGAGGTAGAATTCTAATTCTACCTCCATGGTCTAACACAGTGTTTGAGTTAAGACTAGTGAAATTCTTCTGATGTGTCATGCCCAATAAATCAACTAAAGTGTACAATAGATATTGACTTTATGAATTTAAAGGCTTGCGAGCACACTAGTGTTCATGGGTCACCCTACGTGTAGCTGTTACGTACTGCAGAAATTGACTAAATAATAAGTTCAAGGCTTGAGTAGAAGACTAGTGAAATCATATGATGCGCAGGCTGTTAATGTACACCAGAGCAATGTAGTTGACTTTAGATGTCACAGGAAATCCCTTAATCCAGTCACATTTGGTAAAATCAACAAAAAGGGCTTACAGAGTCTTGTTCAGACACATAATCATGTGTGGATTACAATGTGTACTGTGTGTTGGGCGGTGATGTTAACCACGCTGTCAGGATGAACTGAGTGAGACTGTGTACATTGTGCATTATATCGTCTAGGGCTTCATGTATGATCACAGGCGAGACAGACCTGAGCCCAATTTCATGGCGCTGGTTACCAGATGATTTTGTTATACCATGGTATTAGATTGTGAACTTTTATTGATCGAGAATCAATCACGTGACATAATACAAAATTTCATGTCTTCTCAAAAAAGTGATGTTGTCGGGGTCCATTGCCTAGATCGTCCTCAGTAAATTCATTTCATCGTCCACATTGATATGTATATTGAAGTTATCAAAACACCTGAGAAAGAGGTAGGTCATGTTGCCCGCGTCCATTACCTAGATCGTTCTCAGAACATTTTTTCGTCGTCCCTATCGATCTGTACAAGGGCAATTCCACGCAAGTGCGACACGAGGGTCAAAATTTCAAAATGATCTTTGTTCAAATATCTTTTGCAAAATCAACAGGGTATATTTTGCAGTTTCTAAAACTACTAAAACAATTGTTCTGGACCAATTATTTTGTAAGTTACAGCACTCGGAAGATGTCACTACATTTATGTCGCCAACCGTAGGTAAGAACACCAAACTTAAATATTTTGTTATTATTCAGTAGTCTATTGATATGTAATAAATGTTTGTGTTAAAATAACAACACTTGGTGTCTATTTTAGGAAAATAACTTTTGAAAAATGAAATTATTGTTAGCTACCCAGGATGTGCCGTCAAAATAATGCTTAGGCTTAACGTAATGTCAGTCACAAAAAACGTTTATTTTTCCCATAAAAACATACAGGATAACAATTAAAATCTGCCTTTCATTATTTTCTTAGTATGGGGTGTGGGAAGTGCTATGATGTTATCAAGTGGGCAAAAAATTGTTATTTAAAGATTTGGTCAATTAAACAAAAGTGTAATGTCAGTCACGTGTAATGTCAGTCACGATATTGTAATGTCAGTCACGTATATTACGTCAGTCAATGGAAGAAATTTTGAACAGTGGATTGGCTGACAGCTTACCTATTACCCATCATGCAACTTAATGAAGATTATTAATCCTAAAACAATGCTCTAAGATCCATCATAGTTTGTATTTTTAATTTAATCTTAATTTAATCCACCATCATGTGTGTTATATGCAAGTACGCAAGTGAATAACTAATGGTGTTTTGGGTGAAATGCACCCCATTGACATGTAAGACACATTATTTGACTTGAATGTTTTCATTTAATTGAAGGAAAATTAATTTCAGACAACACTTTTCTTTTTAAACAGGGACATAAGAGTCTCACAATACACAGGTTTCCCAATTGAGTGTAAGGAGGATGCCAAAGACAGCAGCAGAGAGACAGGCTAAATGCAGCAAAAAGTTGATTGTGTCCAAATGACAACTTTGTAGTGTCAGTGTAATAGTGAGAGCTGGTGCATACACGTGTGTACATATACATGTACTGGAAGTGGCCACTGAGAGGGGACAAAATACATACACCAGAGATAAAATCCCAAGCTGGAAGCACCAGTTTTTGTTAATGCCCCAAGCATTATAACTTTGATGACTTTCAAGAAAGTACAGACGTATATTGTAGGTGAATTGTTGCACACCAACAAACTAGCATCTCTCCATCATGACATCAAGATTGACTGGATGGATACAGAGTGCTGGTTTGATTGGAAAGACTGATCTGTTGAGTAGAGTGGAGTATTTTACTTGTATGATTTAGTACTGTAAAGACTTTTAAGTATATAAAATGATCCACTACACATCCAAGCTGTAGTGGTGTGCGGAGGGTGGATCAACCCAAAGTAATGTGTAGTAGATTTTTAAAATAAGAATATGGTAACAAAATGTCTTAAAACCTGCCCACAATCTGACAATGTTAGTGCTTGGTACTATACATGTACATCACTTACAGTACATGTACATGTAGTACAAAATGTATTTACTTAGACCGTTGAGCTAAGTACATTTTAGAGACCAGTTTTATTAAATATTCTATAAAATATAACATGAAATATTTTTAGCAATTGGTGCACTGCAAATGGGGGGGGGGGGACTAGAATGTTATACCTGACCATGTTGACTGTTGCTCATTGGCTAAGAGGGGAAAGTAAATGTGTAAACAAATCTAAGCATTATATGTTTAGCAGCCATGCTGCATGTACATGTATCCCAAGACAAGTTACAACAATGCTTGAATATTTGTGAAATAGCAGTTTTACATGTCTTATCTACTCTCAATTATTTCATGCATGTGAAAAGGAACTTCTGGTATTTTACTCAAAAAGACTATTTTATGAAAAAGGGGAGCACCCATTTGTTCTTTATTCATTTCACCAAATTCAAAATGACAAAAAAGGTAGCTTGTGAAATGTTATGTTTATAGCGCTTGCCATTTTATGCAATTTATGTATTTTATACATTTTATGACATTTAATGCATGTTACAACCTTTAAACATCTTAAAATTATGATTGCTCCTTTAAATAAAGCACAAGCAATTAGTTGATTCTTCTCTAGTTGACAGAAAGTTTATCATTTTAGTGTCAAATTGTTTTTACTGTGAGCAGGAGTTGCGAATCTAATGCGTAATGTCAGTCACAGTAATGTCAGTCACAGAGATTAATTTGCATAATTGTTTAAAAAATCATAAAGAGTTGTTTCCATCTTTTAATGTGCATTAGTTCCCCTATGAGCTATAATGTTTATATGGATTCAGATCTGTAGCACTTTTAACTTGAAGAGAAATTTTAAAAACATGTTTGACATTTTTTGATTGCGTCGCATTTTGTAATGTCAGTCACGGTGGTAAACAACCCACACACTCAGAAAAGCTGAACATGAAATTTCAAAATTTGAAAACTGTACTGTGTATTCAGGTCCTAGTGTCCCCCATGCCAAACAGGGTTTGGATGGCTGTAATAGTTTAGACATCAGAGCTGATTTGATAGTCACAATTAGTTAAAATCGTAATGTCAGTCACGGTGGAATTGCCCACAACCACATTAGCAGTACTACCTGAGGAAGAGGTTACTCTGCAACCACTGGTACAATGCACGCTACTGTACTTTCGATATGATGCTTGCGATATAGGGTACCAGTTGATACATTTTGGTTGATAAAAAATTTGTAACTGACGCACTTTTGTTGAATTGAATATTGTCGTCTGCAAACTATGTCGGTAAGGGCCTTTTTAACAATCCTGCAATCTAATGGTATAACAAAACAATTGTTGTCTGCTGTGATATGTGGTCCATGCTGTTTTGGACACCCTCGGGGGGGGGGGGGGGGGGGGGGGGGGGTGGCACCCGAGGCGAATCTGCCCCCTCGGGTGTCCAAAACAGCATGGACCACATCACAGCAGACAACAATTGTATACTGCGCGTTACAGCGCACTGTAACGTGCGTGTTTCTATGGGCCGCAGCAGGGCGTAAGCGCAGAATTCTACGGTAAGCAGTGGCATGAAATTGGGCCCTGGAATTTCATCTTTGAGAGGGCAAGGACAGTTTTCATTTTTGTAACAGATACTTTCATGGTAAAGACTTTGATAGGGGGTAAAAAGGCAAAAAAAAAAAAAACGACCATTTTACAAGACTACATTTGTACTGTATACAATTGATGTCTGTAAGCATTCGGCTGAAGGAAAGTCAAAGAAAAAGTTTCATTAACTTTTAATGGAACAAAAGCACACAGTGAAAAGAAGTTTAGCCTTTGGAGACTAGACAGTAGAAATAAATTAACTCTTCATAAAACAATAATTTACATCCCTATGGCAGGTGGCTGGCTTCCCATTGCGAATATACCAGGAAAATGATCATTGTCTAGCCTCTTTATTTATATTTTGTACTTCCTGTTTCATAGTATTGTGTTTTGAAGAGTACATGTAACTATCAGGCTTGGATGTAAGTATTATTTAAAAAATTATTAGACGGCCAACATTTGGGCTGGATAGCCCAGTTGGTTGAACGTCTGTACGTTTAGCCGGTGATCGCAGGTTCAAATCCCGGTCCAGTCAATTTTTCCTTTGTTCACTCCAAAATTGATTTAAAACATTTTACCCATTCAGTTTCCCTGGTGGGTTATTGCTTGATATAAAAAAAAAGATAACTGTCAATTTAAAAGTTCGCTAATTGATAAAAATGATCAAAATGAAATAAAAATGGTGGTGTGTGTTTCCACCAAAATGTGACACACTACACAAGAAATCATGGGCCTCGGCTCTGGGGCCCTTTATGAATTTCGAGCTCTTTTGGTTAAGCTATAGAAGGGGAGTGAATCTACGTACATGTCAGGGTTTGTCCTTTGCTTTTTCAGTAACTAGCCAGCAGGACTAGTTAGCTTGTCATTTCACTGGTCCACCAGCGCTTTCACTGGTCCATATTTCATACTAAATGGGGACGTGTTTTAACACTGAAGTAGCCAGCCGGTCCACTTGGAGAGAATTTTCACTGGTCCTCAGGTGTTTTAACTAGCATTTGGCCAGTGGACCATTGTTAAGGGAGAACGCTGTATAAAAAGTAATACAAGACAGATAATTTGTTTTTGTTTTTGTTATTATTATTATTATTATACATTTCTGGTAATGAAACCAAGGATGCCTCATACATTGTAAGTGAACTTAATCACTGTAGCTCTCAAGCCTGAGGAAACCTGTAGAAAAGGGTGCTTGCTATGTGAACCAGAAACACCGGGGTAATTCCCCTACTCTTCCATGATAAGTGTTCTGGGTTCTAATCTTTTACGTGCACTACCTATCCTAGTACACGGGACCTACGGCTTAATGTCCCATCCGAAGGACAAATCAATTATGGTAAAGTATCTTGCTCAAGAAAACAAGTGCCGCGACCGGGATTTGAACCCACACTCTGCTGCCAACAGCACCAGAACTTGAGTCCAGTGATCTTAACCGCTCGGCCACGACACTCCACAAGGTGGTTTTTACCTCTACGGGTGCAATTTTCATTTCTATTCGAACGTTTCGAGGGACACCAAGGCAGTGAAGGCAATTGCCTCCGTGAAGTATCAGGCCGGATGCTATCCCCACATGCCCAGCATCCAGTTCTTCGACGCCCTCCCTGCCCAGAGTATTTGCAAAGGTCAGGGAGTGGAGGAGGAGGCTGGCTCGCCCACTGAGCTACATGGAGCTGCATGCCAGCTAGTGCTGTGGGAACCCGTCGATGGAGCTACATGTAGGAGCAGGGGCAGGAGATCACCTATGTCGACCGGTTGAAGAAGAACGCAGCGCAAGAAAAAACCGCTGAGCTGAGGACACTGATGCTTGACCAGGGGTGGATTTCACAAAGCCGGAGGACTTGTCTTATCTCGAATTAGGATGAGTAACTAGTCCTAATATGACTTGCCATAACTTAGGACTCGTCCTAAGTTAGGACTGCTTTTGTGAAATCCACCCCTGGATGCATGTAAGGCGACCATTAGAAGTTCCTAAGATGGTGTCAGTTGAAGACAACCTCTCGCATTCTACTGTTATCCCCTTTAACACACTACATAAATTGCAGCTCCATCTTCTACCTGCTGTTTCTTCACACTCGGTTTGATACCCCCTTCTGGCCGGGATTAATTGTAACAAAGAGGCAAATATATTAGAAGACATGGAGATAGTCGGACAGATGTCAAATGCCCAAAGTAATGGTTCATTTGTGATCGCTCATCTGTGACTTGGCTGGATTAAAGAATTGGGTAAATTAGGAAATTGCAATCATACACCTTTCAGTAATAATCCCCTGAAAACATGAATGACAAGCTGAATTTATTCTCAAAATTTATTTATTTGTTTTCAACCCGAAGTGCGTGATGTACATCACACATTATCTAGACAGCAGCACCAGTTTAATATCTTGTCATATCACTGGTCAATACAAAATTGTATTTCAAACCTAACCATTCCTAACCCATCACGCTCGAACAGTATGTTTTGTTTGATTCTGTTGGACTGAGGACTGCACTCCGTAAACTGATAAATGATTTTAGGATCAGGCACACCACTATAATCAAAGTCCAACAGTTTGGGTGTTGATTTATCATAATTTTCATAAAAATCATAATTTTCATTATTGGTTGAACGTCTGTACGTTTAGCCGGTGGTCGCAGGTTCAAATCCCGGTCCAGTCAATTTGTCTTTGTTCACTCCAAAATTGATTTAAAACATTTTACCCATTCAGTTTCCCTGGTGGGTTATTGCTTGATATAAAAAAAAGATAACTGTCAATTTAAAAGTTCGCTAATTGATAAAAATGATCAAAAAATTGCCCCAGGGAGTGTTAAGGCTACTCTTTTCAAGACTATCATTGTTAATGGCAATTTTAATGTGAAGGACCAATAAGCATTCGTATGTTTTTACATACAGTAGTACATAGCATCAGGCCTGATACTTTACGGAGGCAAATGCCTTCATTGCCCCCTGGTCATTGCCTTGGTGCCCCGAGCACAATGCATATTATTTACATGTGTGTTTTTTATTTACCTTGTATATTTTATGCTCTCTTTTAGCTACACTGGTCTGACTAATTTTGGTAAAACTGTGGTCCCGAACGATTGATTCGGGCTGTTCTGGCCAGTTATTCTAGTTCTTTTTAGTCATGGTAGTGTTAGTTTTTTCGTGCAATTTTATCCAACTTCTTTTTGTGCTCCTGTAATGGTTTCATTTCTTAAATTTATTTAACCCTTTTTGTGCTTATCTTGATAGTGTAATGATTGTACTTTTAAGGGATGGCCCATTGCAAATCATCTTTTTAGGTGACATGGTTACCATCAATAAATAAAGCTTTTATTATCTTGAATGTTCCAACAGAAATTTGCAATTTCCTCATAGAGGTGCCCTTTACCAAGATGTATTAGCCTTTCCTTTGCAGTCTATGGTTGCTGAGGTGTCAGCGTCAACTACATGTATAAACTGCGTTGCGTGTCAATTGTACTGCTGTGCGACCATCGCTCAACTGACTATTTAACCTCTGCCGTGTGACAATCGCGTGGCCGGCTATAAACTGGCCTTAATACACACTTGTGACTCGGTGTGCATGGTTCGTTGAGGATCAGTGAACTGTGATTTTGCCGATATTAAAGAAGCAGGTTCACAATCATAATCAACCTGTCAAGCTTGGCATCTACCCAGGGTAGTGGAAATTCCACCAAAAGTGCTTTTCAAACATCATTAGATGTACGGATGTAAAAAAATATATATATATATTTTGTTTTAAGTGGTTGCGCTTTAAAAACTTCAAAATTGCATTATTTGTTCTTTGAGTGCAGAAAAGGTGAGAGATACATTTTTTATATGTGTTTGATCTTTGACGAAATTGAGAAATGTCATTTGCAGTTTGAAGTACAAAATGTATACATGTACATGTATAGTGCAGCGGACAAAACGTCTTTGTACATGAGTAAATTTTAGTTTATGTTTTTACCTTGAAAGGAATAAAAAGTCGTATTTTTGTTAAATTTCTTTGATTTACTACAAGTAAACACAATAATCATGAAATTTTTCTTAAATCTTAAACGCCCACTGTGTAATTAGAAGGATACGGTTTCATTTTTGTCCAAGAAGAGATTTGAAAACAACTACATGTACAAATGACCTTGGTGACACAGCTGGTGACCTTGGTGACACAGCAGGTGACCTTGGTGACACAGCGGGTGACCTTACATTTGACCTTAAAAGGGGGGTCATACCGGGTTAACGGCTGGAATGCTTGTTCCGGGAATTTCAGAAATGTTCCTAGATGCTAAAGATGCTTTTCAAGCAATTAAATCATACGCAATACATTATGATTTTGTGACAAAGGGCCGAAGGCATAACAGAAATGAAGATCGCATAGGCACTGTCAATGACTGTAGCCTGAACAGTGTAAGAGTTAAACTACATGTATGTACTTGTACACTATGTAATGTATAATGCATACAGTACAATACATGTCCATATCGTACACGTACATAAACACTGTATGCTTTGTGTTGGATCCATTTGGAAGGGTGGATGGCCGGGACTCGTGGAAGTTTGGCCACTGTCCATACCAGTAAACCTCTGTTGAGCGTAATTTGTAATGTGCATCATTTCTTTTCATAATTTTGTATTCTTTTTCCAGTGCACTTGAGAATCAGTGTACTCAGTAACAATAAATGATGCACACTATTAATATACTGTATACTTCATTGGCTTAATTTGATGATGCAATGAGATTTGAAGGTTTGCATGGTGGAGAGAAAATATAGGAGGAACTTGCGGTGACACCATGTAATGTCAACTCTTTCTTTCTCTTTTTTTGTCTCCTGATGAAGGACAGAGCATACTGTCCGAAACGTTGAGATATACCAACGGCTCTTCTCAGAGCCACCACCTCTACAAAAGAGTTGTTACATGGTGTCACCGCAAGTTCCTCTTTATTGATGATGCAAGTAATGTAAAACCGCCCATCCAGAGTTTTTTTTGTTAATGATTTGCATACAAATGCTACTGCCGAATGAATAACTACACGTACTGGCAATGTTCTCTGAATCTTGTAAGCGTTCCACGTTCAGGTACGACGACTTCAATGTTGTCAGTGCAAACATAACCAGGTCTGATACTTCACGGAGGCAATGGAGGCAATTGCCTTCGTTGCCCCTGGTCATTG
Organism: Marthasterias glacialis; assembly: GCA_911728455.2. Taxonomy (NCBI): domain Eukaryota; kingdom Metazoa; phylum Echinodermata; class Asteroidea; order Forcipulatida; family Asteriidae; genus Marthasterias; species Marthasterias glacialis. The sequence goes on along the minus strand of OU452239.1, from coordinate 11,619,516 downwards.
CCTTGGTGCCCTTGAATTTCCTCATAGAGGTGCCCTTTATCAAGAAGAAAATGCCTTGGTGCCCTTGCCCTTTCGAGAAGGAAGCAATCAGGCCTGCATAACGCTTGATAACTTTTTAACAATTTAATTGGAGAGTTGCATCTCAAATTGTGCTGCATTACCCTTTATTTAGATCTGGTGGACACTATACACCTGTACATTGTAGGAGTGCACTGTTTGATTTGGGTGGTGCAGACAAATTTATCCAATCCTAATGCTAGTGTCATGGTATTGTGTCCATCTTATCTCATAGAAGCTTATGGATTCCCCCCCAGTCAAAGCCTCTTGAAATAGTTCAATTGAAAAAGTGTTGATTTTTTTTCTTCAACTCAGTATCCTTTGCTAGTGTACGGAGAGTAAAAATGCCATTCCCGTTTCTGACGGAAGGTATTGTATACGACTATCAAGGCATTGAAGGAATCCATACTTGAGCGTAGATAAACTGCACCTGCTCTCCTTGGTTCACCATAAAATTCAGAAATTACGACACAGCTTACGACTTGATCTGCCACACAATCTAGATCACCAGTGTGACGCTCGCAAAATATTGCCAAATTTCTCGCTGCTCTTTTTTTTTGTTTCTCATAATTACAACACATCCGGGATTGTCAGCTCAAAATGCAGGCTTCGTGCTATGTAACTGTTTTATGTGTTGTGTGATTTTGTATCTGTACTGGAATTCTGCAGAAGAGGGTTGAATGCATACTGTCAGAGATTAAATTTCAAGACGATCTCCACTTGACCGAAGGTCTTGAAGCTGAGAACTTTCACGGGACAAGAAATGTCTTTTACAAGACCCAAAACATTTCTTTGTTTTGTTGAAATTTGGCAGAGCTTTTGAATTTATTTCAAGCTGAAATGTTTGTTTTGGAAAAACATTAGAACACAGGATTTGCTGTGGGGTTACTGGCCGAATGCTAAAACTGCTGGACTCTGGCCAGTGGGCCAGTGGGTATTTTTGAGCCCTGCTGGCTAGGACTACTGCTGGCCGGACTTGTTTGGTTGTGGAGTTACTGGCCGAATGCTATAACTACTGGACTCTGGCCAGTGGGCCAGTGGGTATTTTTGAGCCCTGCTGGCTAGGACTACTGCTAGCCGGACTTGTTTGGTTGTGGAGTTACTGGCTGAATGCTAAAACTACTGGACTCTGGCCAGTGGGCTAGTGGGTATTTTTGAGCCCTGCTGGCTTGACTTGGCTGGTTGTTGGGTTACTGGCTTAAGGCTAAAACTACATGTACTGGACTCTGGCCAGTGGTCCAGTGGGTATTTTCAATCCCTGGCTGGACTTGTTTGGTTATGGGGTTACTGGCAGTGGTAAAACTACTGGACTCTGGCCAGTGGGCCAGTGGGTATTTCAATGTATTGAAAAATCACACTCAATCATCAGCAGATTAAATTCACACTCAAGGGGACTCCATCAAGTACATGTATAAATGTCTGCATCATGGAGGCCTACAGTGTGAACTTTCTTTTTGTAGTGTCACACAACAGTGTTTTTTCAATTATCAGAAAAAGCAATTTAAAAAACAACTGTACATGAAACAGCTGTTGATCGTTTTGATCCCATTAGTATTTGGCCATATCTCATATCAGTCTCAGTACCATCTGGGGACACATCGTCAGAATTGTATGCAGTCGAGCATTTGACACCTTGTTTTAGCAATCAACGCCCAGCTGCTTAGCGTAGAAAAGGAATTTTGCTGAGCGAATTTTGTGTCGGTGTCATGTGTTAGAAGTCCAAAGTTCAGAGAGCATTTTTTTGTTAGGTGCAGGGAAATATCTGCAAGAAGGACCCTGAGCCATTGTCTCATTGTATTCTCTGGAGACGTCTTTATCCATTGAGCTTGTCTGATTTATAAGAGGTGTGGAGTCCTGACATTTGCTATGTCTTCTTATCCAGGCCTCGCCCTTGAGTTGTTTTTTTTCAAGGAGCTATTTACTGGGCAAGTTAAATGCTTTTTACAAACCCACAGGAAATTTGAGTTGCCCTGCTGTATTTAACCATGTTCTGTTTTCATGTAAAAGTCTTTGTACTTGTTCTAATAAATTAAAACTAACTTCCCTCCGTACATTCAGTTGGCTCCGTCATATAATGACAACAGACCTTCCCTGTTTACATTCAATAGTTTCTAAATCTCTTACGATGTCCATAGATCAAGGGTATTCATTCATTATCTTTAACTAACCCTGACGGTTCAGAAATATTAATTAAATATCCCAAGTCTTTAATAAGTGATTTCGTGATAGTTTTCTTCCGCCCCTATTTTTGTTGTCTTGACCGTCAAATCATCATAGAAAAACCACAGACTCAGGCTCGGCACTTAATTAAGTGTACGAAAGCCGCAGTCATCAGACTGTATAGTATTGTAGTTTCCAGTTTATTTATTGGATTTCATCTCGACGAATAAAGATGCGGTGGTGGTTATCCTCGGCAGACGACTTGGATGAGTTATCACTTCTGGAGACGCCTGGGAGCGTTACAGCAGAGTGACTTGCTGCATCTGCTGGTTGGTTTGTCAACACGCAGCTGTCCGGTAATGGATGTTGATGGAATCTCATAATCCGACCATGGAGGAGGAGAGTGTATCTCTTGCCCGTTATTATTCCGTGGATATCGCTCCCGTTTGAGAGGCTTGTAGCGTTGACAGGTACTCAGGTGTGTCGCGGGAGGAATGCCCAGTTTGATCAAGATGCCACGCCCATGGAGGTACAGTGCTCATTGTTGCACCTTAAATTTCACTTCACAGGAATATCTTTGGTAACTCCGGGAGTTGGGGGCAGGTGTGAAGGTTGTCAGATGTAAATTACAGCCGAGGCTGAGCGCAGAGTCCTCGTAACAACAGAAAAATGGTGCCTGGCGAATCAGTGTTTAGGAAACTAACTGAAGAATCTACATGTATAATGGCAAACCTGTTGCTTGCAGTAATTTTGTACAATTTATTGATAAAGGGAACTTTGAAAAAGAAATTGCAGTTTTGTGTTGAAGAGAGCCTTGCCATGCATTGTACATAATGCATACATGTATAGGGCCATTTTTACAGCACAGCATGGAATAGGGTATTTGGTCACACAATAGGCATTGTTAACAATTTCCCACCGGGAATCTCCCATTTTCCCCCGTCCAGCCTGACGGGAATAGTTCCTGGAATTGCTAGAATCATTTTTCTTTTGAGAGTACTGCTAGCGCAAAGAAACCTTGACTTGACTGTACACTGCATGTCTCAGTACAAGCATGCATGTACATGTATGTGTACTGGCTGTACACAATTATTATTATTATTATTAAAAAGATTTATATAGCGCATTTCCAAAATAGACCAATGCGCTTTACAATAAAAATTGAAATTAAATACAATAGAGAGCGAAAAGCACTCACACAAAACTCACAAGAAACAGCACATAAAAAAAAAAGTATATAAGAAAATAAAACCTACAGGATAAGCCTTGCGAGGATAAAATTGAACCAGCAACATTAGAATTCCTTAGGAAAGAGGAAAGTTTTTAAAAACTTCTTAAAAATTTGAACATTAGGGGCAGTACGAATATTTATAGGTAGACTGTTCCAAAGTCTGGACCCAGCCACAGAAAAAGACTTGTCCCCGAAAGATCTTTTAGTGGACGGTATGGCAAGACGTGTGTGATCTTGGGTAGATCTAAGCCCTTGATGACCAGAGTTGTATTTATTCAAAAGCTCTTGTAAATAAACAGGTGAAGTACCATATACACTATTGTACACATGCACTAAAATCTTAAAATCAATCCTCTGCTGGACTGGCAACCAATGCAACTCATGAAGAAGAGGGGTCGCACTTGTGCGCTTGCTGACCTGGTAAATAAGACGCGCACCATAACAAAGATACTAGAAATCCAAGATACATGTAGGACACGCTATTCATAAACTTCAAACGCAAAATAGGGGTTCCTGCTGTCGTTCAGTAGGTCAAACCGAAGATCGTTTGCGTGATAAGTAGGGCCTACTAAATGGAAAAACTTAGGCCAAACAATCCCACCAACTAAAAAAAGTTGAAGGGAGATCAAAAAATTTGGTGTTCGGCAATAAATTGTGTCAATAATTCTTGCAAAATTGACACACGGGGAAGGGCGCCATCACGCGGTTGGTAGGTATAAAGGCGTTACATCTGCTACCATGCAAAACAGCACAAGTGTTCTATCTTGTGTTTCTAGTATCTTTGACCATAGACAAGACACATAATAAGTGCAGTCTGTCAAAGTACGTGTGCTGTATGATTGGATTGAGAACGGTAAGATGCATGTTGTACTGTGTTTGATCGAGTCAGAAGTAAATGAAGAAAAAAAAAATAATATGTTTGGCAATCATTCAATTAAATATTGCAGTATTCAGGATTTTGTACTTAAATTGAGTGCCGGTCGAACTGGTTTCATTTTCGGACTGGTTTCATTACCAAGTGGTGGGATGTGCCGAAAAGGCGCCGACCAGCGTAGCTGCATCCCTGACAGTAGATCCAGGCCTCGATCTTGAGAAAAACGGGGGCAGGCCTTTGCTGGCCAAATCAGAGAAATTGTTCAAGGGCATGCTGGCCAAGTTGGTAGTGACAGTGTAGTTTTTCTGAAGGGCATGCTGGCCAACTCGACAGGGCATGAGGCCAATGGCCTCGGTGGCCTCGGTTAAGATCAAGGCCTGTAGATCAACCAATGGAACATGTATTGCAAGAGTTATAGCTTGAGTATCGTTTCGAAGCCTGCTGTAAACTGCATGTACAACGTGTAGGTGAGAGTTTTTTTTTTAAACACTTCTACTCTCGTTGATATTTGACCGAGTTGACCAATCATTTGAAACTACTCAACTGCACAGGTTGTGTGCGATGGAGCAACTGCGCCATAAACCACGTAGCCACGTATCTGTGTACAGTGTAGATAGATTCACTACATGATATCGTATCGCAAGCTGGTATAGTGCATCATTCGAAACCATGTGGATGCTATTGAATGGTCAAACAGTAGGAGGGTTAACCCACCCGCTGTTATGCTACCGAAGCTTTGGAGCATAACTGATCAACTACAGTACATGGACGAAGTACATGCCTGTATTACACATTTATTTTACATACACACAGTGACATTTAATTTAAGTTACACCCACTCGCCAGTTGTTCTACGCCTAGTGTGAACAATTTGACGGGTGCAAAACTGACAAATGCACATTGTAAATTTACTTAAAATTTTTGCCAAAACTTAGAAACATAGTGTCAAAATTTGCTTTTAATTGATATAAAAGGACCGTACTCCCCAAGGGGTTGTTCATTGTTGGTTCAATAACTGACGTGGAGTGTCGTGGCCGAGCGGTTAAGATCACCGGACTAAAGTTCTGATGTTGTCGGCAGCAGAGTTTGGGTTCGAATCCCGGTCGTGGCACTTGTGTCCTTGAGCAAGATACTTTACCATAATTGCTTTGTCCTTCAGATGGGACATTAGGCCGTAGGTCCAGTGTACTAGGATAGGTAGTGCACGTAAAAGAACCCAGAACACTTATCGTGGAAGAGTAGGAGTTTACCCCGTTTCTTGTTCACATGGCAAGCACTCTGATCTACAGGTTTCCTCAGCTACAATTATTAAGTTCACTTATGTGGCATCCTTGGTTTCATTACCAGAAATAATAACAATAATAATGGGTTCAATAATTTTATACTTGTAAATATAATGGGAAAGGCAAATGTACAACGAACGCGCAAAATTCCTACTATAGAATGTCGCTTGGGGAAAAAAGTTTGCACCCATGCAATGATCATAACTGAAAAAAGCAGCTGGTTCAATAACGTTATACAATGTAAATTTCCTGTACTTATAATGGCAAAGGTAAATGTACAATGCATGCGCAAATATCCTATTATACTGTGTTGTTTGGGGGGGAAAAAATTGCTCCCACGCTATGATCATAACTGAAAAAGCGTACTGGGTGATTACCCCCTCCTCCCCTAAGCTTTAGTTTGTACGCTTGTAAAATTGTTGTACCACCTCGATAGCTTCACCTAGCCTGAGCGTCTGACATCATACCGCGAGGCTCATGAATATTAATAATGATAATATAACGTATTTGTAGAGCCTACTGCAGGCCAGCCTTTAAGCACTTTAAGTATTAGAATATTTTTCCAGCAAGGTATTCGGAGTTACTTTTTTGAAGTATTAGATCTATTCCTTTAAATAGCACCATGTAACGGTTTACAAGGTGCTGTGGGGCAATCTGCAGCTGATCAAACCAGGAACACCGGGGCGAACTCCTTCTCTTTTCGGTAAGTGCACTGGGTTCTTTTGCGTGCCTTACACAACACACGGGACCTACGGCTTTACGTCCCATCCGAAGGACGTAGCAATAATGGTTTAAGTGTCTTGCTTAAGGACACAAGTGTCACGACCGGGACTCGAACCCACACTCTGCCGATCAGTAACACCAAAGCTTGAGTCCGGTGTTCTTATCTGCTTGGCCACAACGCCACAACACGCCACAATAGGATAACGCTAGATACCGGCTGTTAAATCCTCCTCGTTCCTACCAAATGTACCTGTGATCTCACATGCCATAACACTGTGTGTGTCCGCACACATTACACTGAACACACGCTCAGTGTACATGTTATATCGCTGTACATGTAAGTCTGGTAGTTACGCTTCACTGCGTTTATCAATGAAACCATTGGGTTTATAAGACCGGTGCCTGTCTTTATTCTTTACCAGACAGGAGACCAGTCTACACTTGATCAACGTTATAAATGAGAGGTAAAGACTAGGCGTCAAAATTTAAAATCAGTTGTCAAAAGAGACACCCAGATACATGTACGCCTGCTGGCTATTGATTTAATGTACATGTATGGAATACTGTCTATGGTCATGTTGTACTCAACTACTCATTATTTACATTGGTGTTATGCACTCACTGCACAATAAGACAAACAGTGGCAGACCATGGTCAGACACACCTGCTTGCATAACGTGTATTATCATAATCCCAGGACCTCAAATTTGCTAAGCATAGAAAAATGTTGCTTAGCAGATATAGGTTACCAGATAAGTGTCATACATGTACTATGTACATGTAGCTTGGTTGTATATGGTGCCCTGCTACATGTATGTCTTTGCTGTAAAGTAAAGAAATCTGCTTAGCTATATTTTCTGGCTACTGACTTTATGAAATCGGGTCCGAATCACTTCAAATCAAAACATCCTTGTACTTTGTCCTTGTGCATTTTACTAACGCTTGATTCAATTTGCCAGCTGCCCCCCTTTAGTTTTAATTCATTTACATATACACAGTCTTTCCCTCCCTTCTTAGGTATGCAAATTTCAACTGATCAGCTGATTTCTTGTTTTTTTTCTTCTTGTTAAAGGCCATAGAAAACTGACAGTTTTGTGTTGTGTGCAGTTGCCTCCTTTTCTCAGACATTTTTCCCTGTGGAGATTTTGAAAAGATCTGTGTAGTTCCATCATCGGAATATGCCCCGATCACTGATCTCTCCTCCCCAATTTTCCTTTTTGCAAAAGCAAAGTTGTGAACTCTACTTTCTGACTCCAAAAAGCAAAATTGCAAACTCTACTTTCTGACTCCAATAAGCAAAGTTGCGAACTCTACTTTCTGACTCCAAAAAGCAAAGTTGCGAACTCTACTTTCTGACTCCAAAAAGCAAAGTTGCGAACTCTAACTTTCTGACTCCAAAAAGCAAAGTTGCCAACTCTAACATTCTGACTCCAAAAAGCAAAGTCAGAATCAGATTCCCCCCGTGTTACTGCACAATGCGTATTTTAGGCAACGCCCAACATGGGCCCAGTTTCTGCTTAAGCAGAAAATATTGCTTCACAAGTTTCTGCTTAGCAGAAATGAGCAGGATACCAGTAAAAAATGATACAGAAAACAAGGTATTTTGGCAGGTAACCTTATTCTGGTAAGCACAATTTTTGTTGTGCTTAGCTACTTTTTGTACTTAAGTACATGTAGCTCTATGAAATGGAGCCATGGTTAGATGCAGTTTTACTGCGAAGTGGTGGACCATACATGTACATGTACATGTAGGCAGTGTGGAGATCAACAGAAAATTTCCACTACAACATTTTGAGGGGCACCAAGGCAGTGGCCAGGGGCATGGAGGCAATTGCCTCCGTTGCCTCTGTGAAGTATTAGGCCTGAGCATACATGTGTGGATCTGATTCTGTGTTTGTACATTGTCTGTGCCTCTAACAAAGGCTTGGTTTGATTCAAGGCCTACCATCTCCATCTCTGTTTCAAGTACACATACGTACGTGAGATGTTGCCACTAAATTTGAGTTAATCCATCAAGTCAGAGGTTCAAATATTTATTCTGGCATCTTCCGCCTTTGAAAGGGGAAGATCAGAATGCAGATGATCGTTGAGGTGGAGTGTCGTGGCCGAGCGGTTAAGATCACCGCACTCAAGTTCTGGTGTTGTTGGCAGCAGAGTGTGGGTTCGAATCCCGGTGGCAGCGCTTGTGTCTTTGAGCAAGATGCTTTACCATAATTGCTTTGTCCCTCAGATGGGACATTGAGCCATAGGTCCCGTGTACTAGGATAGGTGGTGCACGTAAAAGAACCCAGAACACTTATCGTGGAAGAGTAGGGGTTTACCCCGGTGTTTCTGGTTCACATGGCAAGCATCCTTATCTACAGGTTTCCTCAGACTTGAGAGCTACAGTGATTAATTTCATTTATGAGGCATCCTTGGTTTCATTACCAGAAATATATAATAATAATAATAAAAAGTCCTTCCCCTGTTGGATTTTTGTGGAAGAGTAAAAAAAAATCATTCCAATCCTCTAGTTATCAATTAACAAAAAAATACAACCGATCTTTGAAATGATAAAAAAAAGATAGTCCTTTTTCAGGACGATTGCTTGGTAATCAGGGTGTATGTTTTGACATGGATTTTGTGTCATATTTGATTGTGCTTGCACTTCAGACTGGGCAGGGTTCTCCCCAGGATTTTTCAAAACTCGGGGGCATTCTGGACCCAAATTTTGAAAGTGTGGCCGAAGCACGCTGAATTGGTAGCAGGTCCTTGGAATGTTTTTATATAATGTTTATGTTTGGTTTGAAAATTTCTACTGTGGGATCTGGAGCATTTAAAATGGTTTTATGTTAGAATTTTTGAGAATTCGATATAAAAATCTAAAAAAAAAAAGAAGTTATTATTATTTTTTTTGTTGAGTATCGGCCCGTAGTTCGCGCGTATCGGCCCGATACGCTAGCTTGTGCATGGGGAGAATCCTGCTGGGTTCTCATCAGGATTTTTCAAAACTGAGGGGCATTCTGGACCCAAATTTTGCAGATTTGGCCGAAGCACGCTGAATTGAATCAAGGTCCTTTGAATGTTTTCTTTACTTGTGCTATACTGTGCAATCCGGATTTTAAATGGTTTTATTGTATGATTTCTGTGAATTTGATCTAACATGTACATGTATAAATATAGAAAAATAAAAACATTGATTATTATTATTATTTTTTGCGTGGTGCATTTTGGCCGGACTGGCATGGGGACAACTCGGGCTTACATGTACCTGCACATGTAGTATTGACTTGGCGTAATTGAAATTCAATAAATTGAGTTGGGGGGAAAAATGTTTTCGTACATGGCAGTAAATGAGATGAAAATAAAATAGTGTATAAATATGATTTCTCATTTTCTCTCATGTGGTGCTGTCAAGTTAAAAAAAAAAACACAAAGTGAAATGAAACAAAATCAGATATGAAAACTTGTTTAGTTTTTGATCAATTCCAATCATGTGACATGTACCTGGACCTTAAAACACTTAAAGGGCCCATGAAGAGGTTTTTTGTCACGGAACATTTTTGTGGTTTAATATATGGTTTGAAATTAACAAACCATAGTATTGACTATTTTGATGTGTCTGTTATGCGTTAATGCACTTTAATTGAGCCCCGAAAATGTGTGCCATCTGATTGCGCAATGATCCATGACGTAGGCTGTGGTAAAACATTTCAAAGACGGCTCTGGTGCCGAGTGGTCAACAATGCATTGTGTGTTATTGTCACACACATGGCCCTGGTCAGCCGTTCCACTGTCTACGTCACAGATTTTATGTTAGTGAGGAAGGGTGGGCGGAGCGCAGCAACCCCCTAATTGTAGAAATCATTATTTGTACGATTAATACGCATGTAAAAAATGTGAAAAAAAGTAAAGATATGCTATAATAGGCATACTTTTTTTTTTTACCAATAAAAAAAATAATTCATGGGACCTTTAAAGCATCAGTATGATGAAAAATATTACATAGTAATAATTATACGTCACTTTTCAAATTGTTTTTACATCTCCTAACCCCTACCGTATTCCAGATAAATATCACAACAAATTGTGAAACCACAAACAAATTCCAGTTATCAGTCGAATGGAAAGATGGACTTGACAGATTTCAGTCAAAACGAAAAAAAAAGGGACGCATCATTTTGATATTGGCAGAAAATATTTTACAGCTTGGATAACAGCATCTTGATTGGTTGCTATGATACGTCTACGTAGGTGATGCTAGCGATTTATGGATACGTGACAAGAAGCAGATTTCATCTTTCTGGCAGTTGTCCAACGTCTTGTTTTGAAGCCTTCAATCATTTCGGTACAGCAAGTACCGGCCGTTTCTCCTGAAAAAAAAAAAGATTTAAGGATTGTTAGCCCTGGACATTCGCATATGGGCAAATGTTTGTTAAACTTACTTATTCATGCACTTTACACACAAGCACAGGAACTTGCCTTAGACAAATCTATTACATGTAGGTGACACCCCAGACCAATATCGGACACTTCTTGGAAACACAATTGACACAGCATTTAAAGTGAAGTAAACCAAAACAGCAGCCATGACATCAATGCAGGGCTCACCCTTAAAGGCATTGCATACGTTTGGTAATGACTCTGAAAATTTTTGGCAATAAAAACTTACTTGGTAAGAAGTACAGCAGCTTTGGATAGTATAATGCATTTTGAGAAACGTTTCACTTCGAAGTACTGCAGTTAAGGAGAAATATATCACTTTTTATCACCCAAAAGTTTGAATCTGAGAAGCGTTATGGCCGTAACACTTCTCAGAATGTGTATTCCAATGACGGATACTTCTTCTGCGTGAACACAACCGCTCCAGATTTTTGGTGATATCTCAAAAACGCTGCCACCTTTTGAAATGAAATTTACACAGGTTAGTTTTATGGTATATATCTACAATTATATAGCATTAAGGCAAACGTACGGTTCAAAAAACCAAAGGTATACTTTGCCCTTAACACTAGCCCGGCGTACATTGTCTAGTAAAAACTGCAATGGGCTAGTAAACACCACTTCTCAACTTGCCCTGTGGGCTACTAAAAACTGTGCAACCTACTTGTTTATAATGCCCATACTTGTTTCTTTTCAGATGTGAATAATACATTTCAGAAATGTTGTTATTTATTTTTCGAATGTGTGAATGTAACTTCATTTGACCGTTAAACTGGTTGTGATCGCTACCATTAGTATCAGAAAGATACATTTATGACAATACATGTTTAAAATTTGGGCAACGAAAAGTTCTTGGGGGCAAGTAAACTGCACAGTTTACTAGCCCCTTGGGCTACTTTACAAAAAGCTTAAGAGCAAGGCCTGTAATGTAATGCGTGGTGTCTTAAACATTCTCTTCAATTTAGTTCATGCATTGTACATGTACTTGGTTTAGGGTACAACAACATGTGACAGTATAACATGGTTTTAGAGTGGACAGTCGATATTAGCTCCCCCGAGGTATTAGAAGTTGACAGACTACATTTAGTTCCCGAGTCGAAGCCGAGGGAACTAGCTTGTCAACTTCCAATACTGAGGGGAGCTAATATCAACTGTCCACCCGAACTAAACCATGTTATATTTGTTTTACTATACCTCACAACTTCTCTAGTTCGGCATCATTGAGTTCGAGAAAATGCGGATTGACATTTAGGCCTACTTGTAAATAAGCTGCCATCTTTTCATGTGTACCAGCTAGGTAGACATACGCGATATTTACGCGTGAGCACTACACCCATGCGACAGTTCCATTAGTGTTTTATAAAGTACATGTACATACTTGCGTAGTTGACTGTTACATGCGATAGTCAACATGTACATCACATGCATATTTACCGTGTGCATGAATATTGGCACGTGCTAGGTAAACATCGAAAATAGCATCTGGCACGTGATGGCAAATGGACCAGTGGGAATTCGGCTCTTGTTCATGAATATGTATGAGGTATTAATATCTGCTGTGTACATTGGTTTTAGAAGGGCTGTCCGGCTGTTTCTACTGTCGCGGAGTAGATTAGGAATCGGGAAACTACCAAGTTCAAATAAGAACTTGTCTGGTTTTTTTTCTACTTGCGGAAGTAGATTTTTGAAAAATATGGGAGCCTTCTTAGTTCCGATAAGAACTTGTCCTGCTGTATGTTTACTACCTCGGAGTCGAAAGGAAAAATTGAGGGACTTCTACTTTCGCTCAGTGGACTTCTCGTAATTATTTTCATTGCCGTTGAGTGAGATATTATTAGTCTCAATGTTTCGACTAGGCTGTTCTGATAGTCACTGTCAGAAGTGACTTGATTGTAGCAAAGTACACCGGAGTCAGAGTGCTACATAAGTGAAAAGACATTATAATGAGCCTTCACTTACAGTGTACGTTATCTTTAAATATTAACCAAGTCAATCTCTGGGCTACTGTTGATAGATGCTGGATGATAACAATGACAGGTCCGTGTTCTATGTGTAGATGTCTGGCTATTTATTAAAAAGTGTTTCTTGTTTGAGGTGCTATAAGTTTTGAAAGAGGCCGACTGTTTTTCGTTTCGTAAGGCACAATGTTTTGTGTGAAAGACTTCTGGTTGATGAAAGTGTCATTGCAGCCAAAAGGAATTGAGACAATTTTTACAAATAAAAATATTAGAAAATAAATGTATACCAAAAATTACAATGGAAAGATACAACAAAATTAAAGTAAAATAAAAAAATTACACACTTTTCTTTTCATATTTATGAGGGGGGGGGGGGAATATTTTATGAGAAACAATTTTATTTTTTTTTAAATCAGTGTAGTAGCATCTAAGTGTATCCAGGATAGACATGAACTTGAGTCTTAAGTACATGCCCAGCCAGACTCCAGGGTACAAGGTTGTAGACACAACCTAATTTTACCGAGAAAAATGGAGGAACCTCCGCAATGGCAAAACCTAGATACATGTATGTGCAGGCTAGGCGGGGCCAAACATCGTCCACTTACATGGAGTGCAGGCCACAGAGCAGTTGACATTTGGAATGATTGTACTAAGTACCAATTTGCAGTTGCTTGATTTAATTTATTGTTAGTTAGCATTTAGATTGGCTAGGTTTTATTTTGGGTCAGATGATCGTGTAATGGATTTACGATTATCTTTGAGTTGGTGGTGTGCATGTAAAATGCTCTGCAGTACAGCAGTACAGGCACACCCATATTGTGCTACACGGGGGTAGGCCTTTGCTGGCCAAATCAGAGAAATTGTACAAGGGCATGCTGGCCAAGTTGGTAGTGACAGTGCAATTTTTCTGAAGGGCATGCTGGCCAACTCGACAGGGCATGAGGCCAGTGGCCTCGGTGGCCCCCGGTTAAGATCAAGGCCTGCCTTTCTCTATGGTTACATGGCCAGCAGTTAGACTGCTACTTGTGTTAAATTGGCTACGTATCATCATTTTCTTTTCTTTGTTGATAAAATGTGAAAATTTTGCTGTTGATTGTAACAGATTTCAGTTCAAATCATACAGGGTAGTGGATCGTTTTATGTCTTTAGACCTTTATCATGGTGCGGCCATCTTGAATTTCTTCCATTCAAACTAATGTAACCAAACCGAGGCTGGAAGGGCAAATAGTCTGGTTCCTTTTTGTACAATGATTATTAGCATATATTACTGTTATTAGATACAGGGAACATGACCAAGATGGTTGCAGCATGATAAAGGTCTATTGGGGGCGTCTTGGCCAAGCAGTTTAGTGCATTGAGCTCAAGTACTGGCGGCTGATCCATCGAATCGTGGGGTTTGGGATCCCGGTCGTTCGACAACTTTGCATTCGAGCAAGGCACATCATTGCTTCTCATCACCCATTTAGTGAAATGGGTACCTGTGAGGATACAGATTGTTGATGTGAATGATATTGATGAGGAACCATGTTCGCCCACGTTCGGTGCTGCTCACTCCTTAGGAGTTGAGATGGTTTTCAAGATTGCTCAGGGGTAATAAGGAGCTTTGAGGGCCTACTTTGCTTGAAAATCGAATAATAAACAATTATCTGTATTGAATGTATCCAGGCATGATATACTCCTGATTTCCGATTTCCCCCTCGGTAAGATTGCTTTTAAATAGCCTGGAATAGGCTTTTCAAACCTAAATACCATATGTAGGTCAGCCCTAGTTACTCAATAAGATTTTCAGGTTTTTTTTCAACGATCAAACACCGTTCCTGGTAATATGAATAACCTTATAGAATTACTCTGTAATATATAGCAGTAATAGACCCTTTTTTTTGTACACCATGGCCGTCTCTTTGTCAGGTTCCCTGTATTCACAATGACAGTGGATAGTTCTAACGGTAATTGCTTAAACAGGGGCCAGATTTATTGCCAGTTAGTGATGTAATCAATACCTGCTATCGCATTGGGGTGGGGGGAGGGGGGGGGATGAAGTTTACAATTTGGATGATACTTAGCATTCATCGTGTTCGATTCATTAGCTTCGATTTGATCTCGTTTATTGTTGATAGTGTAAGCCCCTGGACGAGACTGGAAGGGATTTAACTGGTACTTATGTAGATCGGGACAAGTAGCAAAGTACGTCTGTAGCCAGACGAGTTTTGTGGGCATGTGTCGGACACTTTGTTTATAAACAAATGTACATCAGACACCCCGCTCTGTATCTGTCTTTAATTTGAGATACATGTACAGTAGCTAATGTGTACTTGTAACGAACAGTTATTAAGAACCCTGCTATAAAATTCTCAGTGGATTTTGACACTCTTTCCACACCTTTGCTAGGAACGTATCAGGTACCTCTAGTGGGATTATTCGCAAAACCTTGGCCATAAGCCATGGCCGATAATCAACCCCATGGCCAGAATCTATTCTGTAATCTCAGTACACTTGGACTTGGCTCCCATTGAGCCGAATAAATTGCTGAACAATGGTGGCACCCTATCGATCCCTCGTAATCCTCTTTATTTAGGCCTAACAAAAGGACAAAGGTCTGGAATCGGGGATTACACAGTACCCCCCCCCCCCGGAAAAGGGGAGATTTAGAGCATGAATTCCAGTACCATCTGTCCCTCTTTGTACGGGGGGAATCGAAGCATTGCACGGTGAGTGCATGCACTGAGCACGCTCTGCAATGTAATGTCCGGGGTGTTTGCATTCCAGTATTCCGATTTCATACAATGGTGTGTTTATACATCATCCGATTTGTGGCAGGGAATATTACTGGCGTATGTACACAGCTATCAGCACTAGCTGGTTAAGAGTTAAATATCACACCTACATTTATTGGTCTCATCACAAAAAGGTAATCTTTGCAGGCAACTTTGAGGCCACCAACTTGCACTGTATGAAAAAGAGACACTCCAGCAGCACAAGGGATGTTTTTCTAACGGTGTTTTACTTTCTTGAGAAATTAATGTAAATGTGACCGTTTTCTTTCTTGGGAAATTTGCCTGATGGGTCTAAGAGATGCATTCAAATTAAATATTATGTGGATCCCCCTCAGCATGTCAGGAGGTATAATTGAAAGAAAACAAATAATAATAACAAAAACAATATTTATATGAAAAGTTGTACTTGTTTTCACAATATTTCATTACCATGTCTTGATTTGTGTGACTAAAGCGAAACCACATTTTGACAATAGACCGATTCATGAAGCCCCGCCTATGCTGTATTGACCAATCACAGACGTGATTGATGCGGCAACCAAAAGTCAGACAAAAGTCAAACACGGCAGTGCATATGGTGCAAGTGCACAGTGGGCGGAGCTTAATGGATCGGTCTGTTTTAGTCTGTTAACAGTCTCCATTGTCTGATGTGGAAGTGCACAGTGGGCGGAGCTTAATGGATCGGTCTGTTTTAGTCTGTTAACAGTCTCCGTTGTCTGATGTGCAAGTGCACAGTGGGCGGAGCTTAATGGATCGGTCTGTTTTAGTCTGTTAAGTGTTAACAGTCTCCGTTGTCTGATGTGCAAGTGCACAGTGGGCGGAGCTTAATGGATCGGTCTGTTTTAGTCTGTTAACAGTCTCCGTGGACTGATACGCCTTTGCTAGTGTATACTGTAGCTTTGAGCATAGAATGAGGATGGAGCAAGTACCATTGTACAATGTATGTCATCAATAATGGAATGATTAATCCCTGTCTAGCACCATCATAATAAGATAAGCTGCTAATGGGCCTCTCATTAGAGTGGTTGGTGTATCAATTACTTCGCTAATCAGTCCCATGGATGATAGGGACTCCTGTAAGGTGTCAGTCAGTGCACAATTCTGTCCTTCCCATCATAGACTACACAACAACTGAAGGAAATTACTGACCAGTGTAATGAGTCCTGTGAATGGTCAGAGATCAATCAGAGACTTTGGGTTGTTGGAAGGCCTGGAATTTCATCTTTGAGAGGGCAAGGCCTTTTTCATTTTGCAAAAGGCACTTCTGTGTTGTACATGGGAAACCTTTGAAGGTGGGGGTTGGGGGGGTTGGCTTGGGTAACAGGGGCCATGGCCTGCTGTGTGGCAAAAGGCCTACCTGTTAATGTTGTCCTTGTTAACATACTGTACATGTATTTCTGAGCATATGCATGCATTACATCTGGGAACAGTGGTTTATCTTGTAAGTCTCCTGCTACCTAGTTTCAGAAAGTTCCCTACAGGGTTTTCCTCATGCACAAGCTAGCGTATTATGAGCAGATACGCAAATATTACAGCCGATACGCAAAAAAAAAAAAAAAAAAGATAATTTTTTTTAATTTTGTTTTTTTTAGATTTTAATATCAAATTAACAAAAAATGCTAAGATAAAACCATTTTAAATGCTCCAGATTACACAGTAGAGCTTTTCAAACCAAATATAAACATTAAATAAAAATATTCCAAGAACCTGCCACCAATTCAGCGTGCTTCAGCCACACTTTCCAAATTTGGGTCCAGAATGCCCCACAGATTTGAAAAGTCCTGCTGGTGTGAAAAAAAGTGCGCACAAATATTTACTCTGCTGAGAACAGTATTACTTTAGCAGAAAAGAATTACCAGTCACCTCGGTCAGATTTAAAAAAAAAAAAAACTGTTGAGCACAACGATTTTGCTAAGCACAAAAATTTGGCGTTCGAATTAAGTAGGTGTGTTAGGGTAGTAAAATTCAAAACAAGGTGATCAAAAGTCATCAAAGTGTTCCTCTGGCTGGGCAGCACAGTGTTGTATATAAACTACACGTTGTACACAACGCATGGATGAGTGCTTATGAAACTTAGCAAAAGCAATAACATTTTTTTTCCCTTTCTCATAACGATGTCACCCTTGATGCTCACTCCACGCATGCAAGGATTACTGACTGCAATCAGTGAGTTCTGATGAAGAAGCAATCCGCTTGACAGGGAGAGAGGGGAAAAAAAAGGAGAAGAAAAAAAAAAAAAAACCCACATGGGAAATGTACATTGTACATGTATGTGTTAATTCGCTTGTCCTTCATATGCGTTACAATATCTCACATCACTCCATCAGCTTTATGTATATTATCCACAGCAATATGGTTTTCAAATTATTATCTGCCATCATGTATAATGCATGTGTCGGCATGTGTAGTGTAGATTACGTTTATACCTCCTCGCCAACAACCTCCCCCCCCCCTTTTACGTGATTGTTATTAAATCATGATTAGACTCGGTAGTTGTGTGTGATTTGAAGCGATGGGTTTGGTAAGGCATGCTTGAGTCTACCTTGTAATTTGAACATGGATTCTTCATCAGTAGACTGAAGAAGCTGGAAGTGGTGTCTGCCTACATATACGTACAAGTGTAGACAATCAAGTGGGCGTGGGGAATAACAGGTGGTATTGTGCCCATACATGAAGTTAAACAGAGACGCAGGGCTCGCCCTTAACACCAGCCCGGCGTACATTGTCTAGTAAAAACTACTATGGGCTAGTAAACACCACTTCTCAACTTGCCCTGTGGGCTACTAAAAACTGTGCAACCTATTTGTTTATAATGCTCATACTTCTTTCTTTTCAGATGTGAATACTACATTTTAGAAATGTGTTAATTTATTTTTAAGTGTGTGAATGTAATTTCATTTGACCATTAAACTGGTTGTGATCGCTACCATAAGAATCAGAAAGATACATTTATGACAATACATGTTTAAAATTTGGGCAACGAAAACTTCCTCGGGGCAAGTAAAATGCACAGTTTACTAGCCCCTTGGGCTACTTTACAAAAAGCTTAAGCGCAAGACCTGAGACGCTTGTTTTATATGTAACTCTCTGTTAGTAATCAGGCCTTATACATGCAATTCACGGAGGCACTGGAGGCAATTGCCTCAGTTGCCCCTGGTCATTGCCTTGGTGCCCTTGTAATGTTCCAATAAAAATTTACTGTTTCCTCATAGAGGTGCCCTTCGTCAAGAAGAATTCGCCTTAATGCCCTTGCCCGTTCAGGTGCGAAGCAATCTGGCCTTGGTAATCATATGGAAATAACATGGAAATAATATGGAAACATGTTCAGTACATAGTAATGTGACAGATGTGAAAGACCTTTTTTAGCCCGGCCATTGCCGTCTTGGTCTGTTAATCCCATCAACTCAATGACAGTGTGTGGATTTTTTTTTAACAATGGCAATGACAAAGGCAACTCTAATGGTTTGTGTGTTGAATAAAGAGACCGGAACAGTCTGTCATTCATATTCATTGTAAATTGTTCCAACAGATTTTAAACAGGCGTGAGATTTCTCAGGATTTTTCCTGATTTAATTAAGGATTTTCTCAAAATCTCCTTGAGCATTCAAATTTTCTAGAAAAAAAAAGTAAAGCAATCACCAAATAGAGAAAGAGGTAGTCCAAATTGTGTCCAAAACCTGTAGTTTTGTATTTCTGGTGATGCACAGAGTCAGTAAACCTCCTGAGTTGTAACATCTGGGAAGGTCCAGAAGGAATTTTCATAATTGGCAAATCTCGTCCCTGTTTAAAGTCGACGACATTTAGAACCACCTACCGTCGTGCTTATTTTAGTCAGTTTGATAATGCAGTGTTGTTTTTTCCCCCCATTTTTTTCCCAAGAGTGGATTTTCAGTATTTTGATGAAAAATGAATATTTTATGGTGTTTTTCCCCCTTTTTTTTCCCCGTCTTAGGATAACGGCTCGTGTTTCTCCAGGGGCTGGCAAACCTTCTTATAGATCCATGGAAACTATACAAGATCCATATGGTAAGATTTTACTTCTTTGCATAATGAATATTATATAAATAAAGAAAATTTCCTGTGTGGACTGTACAAACCCATTTATCATTTCAAATTCCGCTCTGAAAGAGTATCAAACAAAAAACAACTTTGTATGTAAATAATTTTTTTATGATGGCCCATTGAAAATTATTTTGGAGGTGACATGGCTCCCATCCATAAATAATTTGTGTTATGATTATTATTTTTATACGTTGCACATTACAACTGTACAAACAGGATTAACCAAAACTGCTAAAACAAACTCAAAATTTGAACAAAATTTGCACTTTATTTAGCAAATGCAGTGAAATGTGACTTCATATGAAGGATAGGCCTACTGTACATGTACTAACATAACAAGGATATTGTTATAATCCACTGTAAATAATGTAGTTATTGACAAGTTCAGAATGAATGTATTGAGTTACATTGTGTCAACTAGAAAGATACATTGTAGTGCTCTTTATGTACTTTGTGTTAGTCAGCCAGTAGGGGTCACAAATTTGACCTACATGTTTAAGCCATTGTTTGTGTACAATAGGATATGATTGGATTATATCAATATTTACTGTGCATGTATCCAGTGAAGGGTCCTTGTTATTATTATTTTATCTGGTGCACTGTAGAAGATACATGGCTCATTTACAAAAGAGCCACCACATTTAGAGAGAAAAAAAGATCCACCAAGGTGCAAATTTTGCCAGGCAAAAAGTGGGCACAGATGTCTTGTAAAAAAAACCCATAACATACGGGCCAATAATTTGATACTTTTTGGGACACTGCGTGGCAGCAGACTTACATGTACTTACATGTACCAGGTAAATTCATTGTCATCGAAAATGAGCTTGTGCTAAAAACTATACGTAAACAATGGAAATTTACCCAGTAAGTCTGCTATAATAATAATAACCAGTTTTTATATAGCACTTTATCACAGTACTGTATCAAAGCGCTTCTGACATTACTACCCCTGGTCACTGGGCCATTTATTTCATTCCTTAAACCATCTCAGCTCCCTGGGGAGTATACAGCCGGTGCTGCGAGTAACCGCGCTCCAAGCTAATCATTCACATGAACCATCTCCGCCCTCACAGGTACCCATTTACTCCTGGGTGGAGAAAAGCAATTACAGTAGAGTGTCTTGCTCAAGGACACAAGTGTCACAACCGGGATTCGAACCCACACTCTGCTGATCAGAAACAGCCGAGCTTGAGTTTGGTGAGCTTGACTGCTTGGCCACGACACCCCTAGGGTTTCAAAGTCTCCCATTACTTGTGATGGGTGACTTTTGAGCCTTTGAGAAAGACTCTGCTAGTGTCGAAACGTGACGCCATCAAAAACTGTTTTTGCATTTTTCCAATTTAGTAAGGACTCGTGGGAAATTGGGTGCATCACAAAACAGAATCTGACCTGAGAGACCCCCTCTTTAAAGTAATATTTGGGCAACATCTTGATTTGTACAAGTCCTGTACAAGCTACAAGCCACATATGTACATGTAACTGCCTTCCTGGAAATGCCCTGGTAAAAAGATTTTTAAAATGACATCATCTCTTCAAGCGCATATTGAAAACCTATTTTGGAAAGGTCGTGCTGTGTAAATAATCTTTAACAATCACATTTTGCTGCTCTATTGAGTCCCCAGCGACTGCTGTAAACATCGGTGTGCAGGTATGATAACAGTTCCAAAACCCTCCGCGTTTTGGTTTTTTTATCTTGTAGCTGGTGTCACAACCGGATCACGTTGACATTGTTGATGGAGTGATTACACATCAGTGAACCTGTCCAAAGGTTCTGCTCCATTATCTGCAGGGTCCATGCACTTATCTTGATCAAGCTTTGAAAATAGCGCCCTCTGTTGGTTGATTTTTTTTTTTTTTTTTTTTTTTTTTTTAGAATTAAGTACATGTACAGTTTGTGATTGCTTTAAACTGCCTGATTTTGGGAATGAGTATTATAGTTAGATCTTAGATATATATTTGTTCAAATGTTTAATAGATTTGGAAATGTCTACAGGTGTAGTGGTCCTAAAAAGAAAGGCCTGATACTTTGGTACTGCAAGGAGGCAATCACCTCCACTCCCTTGGTCATTGCCTTGGTGCCCCTTGAAATGTTCCAGTAGAAACTTAAACTTCCCTCCTAGAGGTGCCCTTCACAGTAAGGACTAAGGAAAACTGACTTGCTCTTACAAGAACCAAGTACATGCGGGCAATTCTTTGGTAACGGAATTACGCCTATTTGTCACTTTGTCAAGGATTATTCTTTCCCAAGAAAATATGTTCTATTGCTAGGCAACTAATCTAAACATGGAAAGGGAGTCAAGACCCAATACAATGGATTGACCCCTAAAAAAAAAAATCCCACAAAATTACCCTTTAAGGGGCGGAGCTTAATATCGGTAACGGAATTACGTTATAAAATAAATCAAACCTTATCAGAAAGTAATACACAAAACTTTATTGGTCTACCAATTTTTAATCGTAAAATGCAAAAATCACTGTTTTTACCAGAAATATATAATTTTTTCCAATTTTATTTTTTGAACTGAATTCCCCACTTAGTTGAGGTCTGGAAAAAGTACAGGAAAGGTTTATAACGTAAATATTTATTTTTGACGTTTTTTCCTCTCCCATGGAGAATTGCCCATGTATGAAGCCTACACCTACATGTACAATCCCGGCCAAAATGCTTGGGTCGCTGTGACAGAAAATCATCAAACTCTTCCCCCGTCAATGTTGTTAATATAATCCCAACTGGAGCGCAGACTGTGCAATGAGAGCCAACATTGATCGGGAGGGGGGGGGGGCTGGAGGAGGCCCAACAAGATATGACCGGGATTGCAGCTTGATTGGCATTTAATGACAGTGGCAAACTCTTCTGTGATGTTTTATTTTTTGCCACAAAAATATGATCAGGTGCTTCTTCAAAATAGTATGCTAAACCGATTTTATGAAATTCCTCCA
Organism: Marthasterias glacialis; assembly: GCA_911728455.2. Classification (NCBI taxonomy): domain Eukaryota; kingdom Metazoa; phylum Echinodermata; class Asteroidea; order Forcipulatida; family Asteriidae; genus Marthasterias; species Marthasterias glacialis. Next base: position 11,597,032 of record OU452239.1, on the reverse strand, counting down.
AATTGTAACGAGGACCTTGGAGTACTGATCCGATGGTATCAGGGATAATTCACCACGGATTAAAACAAAAAGTTCATGGTGTTTTCGGAGTACAGTTGGCCATTGCCTTCTTCCCGTTTGGTACATGTGCGTCATTCCTGAAGCTCGCCTATTACCTCAACTAGAAACAGTGAAAGAGATGTTAGGTTTGAGATGTGCCATTAGCAATGACAGTGCTGGAAATGCGTCAGTAAGAAATGACATCTCTCAAGTAATAATTTAAGAGAAACCCCCCCCCCCCCCCCCCCCCGGGGCCTGCTTTCTCAAAATCCTATGGTCTGTGTGCCTGTCATCAGCGATGTTACAGCAATCCGTTGATTGAATCTTTCAGAGTGGATGAGAAAAGATACATTTTAAGTTCTTGTCAGAGGCTCGATACTTGAACAAGTATACATGTGTACACGTACGTGAGGATAAAACTTATGATACTTGATTGGAAACGATTGATCGGAAACAGTGGATGATGTTGAATGGTCAGACTGTAGGAGGGCTGACTGTGTACTGTGTTAGTATGCATTCACCATTACATAATATTGTTGGCTGGCATAGTTTAGCTAGCATTCAAAACCACAGTGGATGATATCGAATGGTCAGCAGGCCTTGCGGTGAAGCTTTTTGTAAAGTAGCCAACCAGGCTAGTCAACTGTGCAGTTTACTTACTGTCAGGAAGGTTATAAATGTGCATGTAGCCCAGATTTTAAACATGTGTTGTCATAAAATGTAGCTTTCTGAAACATTGTATTAATAGTAGCAATCACAACCAATTTATTGGTTAAATAAAGTTACACTCACCCCCTTAGAAATAACTTTAAAAAAATGTTTTTTTAACAAAATGTTAATCACATTTGAAATGGAAAAACACATGAACAGTATTAACAAGTAGGCTGCACAGTTTTTACTAGCCCAAAGGGCAAGTTAAGAAGTGGTGTTTACTTGCTCATAGCAGTTTTTACTTGACGTGCTAGTGCTAAGGGCGGGCCATGGTCAGACAGTAGGAGGGTTGACTGTACTGTGCATGCATTCACCATGATATCATACTGCAGACTGGCATAGTTTATCAATCATTTAAAACCACAGTGGGTGATATTGAATGGTCAGACAGTAGGAGGGTTGACTGTGTGTTGATTGTGCACTTCACCATGGTACATGTATATTGCTGGCTGGCATAGTTTATCAACCATTCAAAACCACAGTGGATGACATTTAATGGTCAGACAGTAGGAGGGTTGACTGTGTACTGTGTATGCATCCACCATGATATCATACTGCAGACTGGCATAAATTATCTATCAATCATTAAAAACCACAGCTTGGATGGCATTGAATGGTCAATGGTGTACTATGTTTCACCCCATGATATCAAAGCAGGCTGGGTTATAGTTTATCATTCCAAACCACAGTGGACAATTTTGAATAGTCAGAGAGTAGCAGACTTAATATTTAAAAAAATAAAAATTATGTTTAATTTCTTTCTTTACAGCTGCCCAGTTGATACAACGATGTGTAATTGTCCAGAAGGACGAGAAGGGTTACGGACTGACAGTGAGCGGAGATAACCCCGTCTTCATACAGAGCGTCAAAGATGGTAAAGAAATCTTGACATTTTGAAAAGTACTGGTGCTTCATCGTGGAGGCAAAGAAACCAATTACGTTCATGCCCCTCATTGTTACTCCCATGCCCCTCGTTATTACTCCCACGCCCCTCGAAACGTTCCAATCCAGTAGAAATCGTAAATTTTCCCGAATAGAGTTGCGCTTTCCCGTGAAAAAAAAAACTTTGGCCCTCATAAGGTCAAGGTTTCAGGCTCAGTCGAACTGATGGATTACAAGAGTTCCCCCAAAAAACTTTTGCTATTTCATTTATTTCTTTATTTGTTGAGAGTTACCCATCCAGCTCAGCTGACCATTTGAGGCCCTCATATGAAATTGAAAAATTTAGGCCTACTATTTATGTCACAAAATACATGTATCAAAGAAAAAGTGGAAATGAAACAAGCAAGAAAAGCACGGCTTGTGTTTCTTGAGCTTTTACTTGTGAGAAGAGAACCATGCAGTTTGAAAAAAAAACAAAATACCCCATGCGTTCATTTATTTTTTTACACATTTTTTTTCCCTTCACGTTTGACCTAAAACCCAAATTCACAAAGAGCCACATGTACAAGTACTGTGTTCACAAACTTGTTGCTGAACAACAGCATGTAACAGCATGTAACATGGGTGGCATGGGTGGCTTGTGCGTAAAGCGCTCGCCTCTCACCAATGTGTCCCTGGTTCGATTCCCGGCTAAGGCCAAATGTGAGTAGAGTTGTGCGTTGGTTCTCTCCTGTGCCACGAGGGTTTTTCTCCAGACCATCCGGTTTTCCTCCCTCCCGAAAAACCAAACACTTTCGATCTCAGGCTGTGCTCCGTGGTCATATATGGGTTGATGTGGCTGGCTGCCAAGGGCGCCCTTGAATGCCTGCAGCTCGAACACGTTTAGCCGCGTCCTTCGCAATTCAGCTTCTCAGCTGCGAGTAAGGATGATTAGCCTCCCAAATTATAAAAATAATTATTTTATTTATAAAGTGATGACTATTTTCTGTGACTTAGTTCCCTGCTTCTTTTTTGATAAGTTATTATTTTTTTCTCATTGCGCAGTGTGACAATTTTTAAACAGTACTCTCTGCTCAGTGACTCTCTTGATCCTGCCTCTGTTTCGAGACGACCTTAATTTCAAGGGATTTTGAGCAATTCTATAAATAGCTCTGTGACTCATTTTCACTTGTTGATCGTGCTCTTTGGTTTTTATTTTATTTTTTGCCCTCTAGATGGCGCTGCATCCAGGGCTGGTGTCCAGCAAGGGGATAGGATAATCAAGGTAGGACTAATCAATACTGAGTATTGATAATCAATTATTAACTCTTTGACTCCGGAATTTCTGCACGAGTATGGACGGAATTGTTTTTGTTTGTCATTTGGTACTGTACAAAATTCGAGGCCATTTGTGGCTTTGCCGTCCTGTGCGCCTGCAGCCATAATAGACCTTTATCATGCTGCAACCATCTTGGTCATATTCCCTGTATCCAATAACAGTAATAGATGCTCATATTCATTGTACAAAAAGAAACCAGACTATTTGCCCTTCCAGCCTCGGTTTGGTTACATTGGTTTGAATGGGAGAAAATCAAGATGGCCGCACCATGATAAAGGTCTATTGGACTGAACAGAGTGAAAGAGTTATATAATTTGTAATTCTAAGTTTATTTTTGTACTATTATTATTCTTTTTTTTTTTTTACTGCAGTTGTCTGATGTCTAATGAAAGTATTGATTCAATATAAAATTCAGTATGACAGACCCTTTCGTTTTGATGGCTTTTTCCAAGATGAAATCATGACTCAATTTATGTGACTCTAGGCTACAGTATGCATGTGTCATTCTGGAGAAACCAGGGTCCCCCCCCCCCCCCCCCCCCCCCCGTCTCGCTATATTTACACTGATGTCAAGAAAATAAAAAATAAAAAATAGATGTAACTGTTAGTATCGTAATAAAGATCACAGCCCAGTTTCATAGCTGGTATTAAAGCACATAACAAATCACTCAGTACAAAACAAAACTTGCTTAGCTGAGACTGGTTACCTGTCAAAAATTCCATGGGAGTTACCCGTGACCGGTACTTCGCAAATGAATTTGCTTAGCGGCTACATGAAAATTTGGGACCTGGATAGCTTTTCGCAAGTTGAACCACACACACACACACACACACTATTTTAACGCGTTCAACATCGATATTGTCTACTGCGATGCAACCCATCTTAAAAACCGGGCATCGTCGTGCACCCGATAAACTTCTGCTGGCGGAAAAGACAACAATTGGATTTGGCGTTTTGCCCTGACTGGCACCGGGCAGGTGACATTTGAAGAGTCTTGAAAGTGTTGCGCGTGTCTGAAGTCCCACGTCGCATACTCAATTCTCCTACCCCTGAGATGTTTGTGCTCACCTTCAAGCCAGGCTGCACTTCTTCAAACCTTAAAGTGCCGGTCTGACGCTGTTTTCAGATCTTTACAGATGAAGATTTATTTATTTTATTTATTCATTTAGGCTTTAAAAACATCAACACAAACACACACCCACCCACCCTTACATATGGCAGTTACGGGGTCCTCCTATTGTTGTTCTATTATTCCCTTTTCTGAAGAATTCCTCTGTGGGTTAGCACTAAAACAAAGAAAACCTTGTGGGGTAGCATTGTTCCATTGTGTAAAGTGCCCCGTAAGTTGGTGAGTGTAAGGGCACAAAAACAAACGGGTATAAAATTACAAAAACCAATGGGACATATTAAAATACAAAGAACAAACAGGAGCCTAGGGATTATCCAAAAGTGAGACAAATCACTATCCAGAAGAGCAATTCCCTGAAATAGAGAAAATTAAAAACATAAAAGCAAGCATAAGGGAAACATTTCTTTTTTAAAAGAGCCATTACAGACGTTGGCAAGCATGGCACGAGAGCATTAACAATTTACAAAAACACTCTAAAGTACTCCACCGGTTCCCTGCATGACCTGACGTTCTCTGGATACAGCAATTCAATTTAATCTCTTATAATTGTCATGATGACTTCACATGAACATTGGTTTCCACGAAATTCATATTTACCCTAACCGACCCCAACCATTCAAAATGCTACCCCAACCATTTACTGGCGCAGTACTCTGTTAGACTGAGGACTGCACTAGTAGACTGATTCATGCGTTACATGGGATCAGGCATACCACAAGAATCAGAGCCCAACAGTTTGGATGTTGAGTTACTGAATGGTGTTGGACTGAGGATTGCACTAGTAAACTGATTATGCTTTACATGGGATCAGGCATACCACAAGAATCAGAGCCCAACAGTTTGGATGTTGAGTTACCATATGGTGTTGGATTTTGTTAGGGTGAGGAAGGATCCTGGTAAATCACTCAAGAGAGTCAGGTTTTTAATGTTCAAAAATCACTGTGAAAAGTCCGTAAAACAGATTTATAGAGTTAAAAAGATTGATTAAAAAGGACCAGTAAAAAATAAAGTTGAAAACTCACTGTTATTTAACGAGATGAATTCAATTGAGGTTGGATGACCTTGTTTAAAAATCAACTTGTTATTTTTAAAATAATTTCCGCAAGTGGTTTCAACACTCATTCGTCTTAAGCTTGTTCCATATTCCTAAAACATCCTGTTTGGATATTTAGCACCCGTCTAGCATGTCCATTTAACATTCATACTTCCCCAAACTCACCACACCCTCTTGTGTACAGTTGTGATCGGCGCTGTACATGTACTGCATACAAACACAATGCCAATGTCGCTACCAATTCATTTCCGTGTTTGAGATCCAGGAACAACATCGGACAGCCCAGCCACATTGTCTTGTACCCAGTGGTACATGTAGTTTTTATTTCCATAAATAACATGATGAGAAGGTAAAGAAAATATGTTGGTTCAACAGCAGCAGCCTGGGTAATATTTATGTACCATGACCGATATATTGCAGAGGGAGTTTCTCCCATATGTTCCCATACTCTAACCCCCCTCCCTCCCCCCCCAAAAAAAAAAAAAAAAAAATCCTCAAAAGAATTCCAGAGATTTCCAGAACACAATGAAGACACAATGGGGGGGGGGGGGGGGGGGGTACACCCTGACACATATCAGAGCACCAAATGCAGGGTTACATGCCGTTTGAAGCAGTGCAGGAAACTCTGGCTTGGGGTCAAATTCAAGTTTTAAAGGGGGTTGTACTTGTATGTGATGAACAACATTGGGTTTTATTGACAATGAAGTTCATTCACTCATCTTGGTACTAAGAAACAGACAAGTGACCCCTTGCTTGCAGGTCACACGCGGCAACTGTACCAAGCTCACCATTTTGGAAGTCAACGGGTAAGCGTGTAAACTTCGCACTACACTGTATAACACACAGGGACATTGACTTTCAAAATGGCACATCTAAATTATTGTGATGATGACGTCAGGTGGATTGGGTCAATGCATAGAAAATACATGCACATCACTGGTTTGGGGGTTCTTGCCAATGATCTACATGTAGTTTGCAAGAAAAATGTTTCATGCCATGAGGGTAGGGATATAATATGTACTCATCATGAGTTTTGGGAAGGTAAAGTTCATTTCAATTCTCAAAATTTTGAGAAGAATTAATTATCATAAACGATGTTACATTTATCCCTTACAGTCTCAGAGGCAGTTTGGCTAAGCTTAGATAAGATAGGACTGCATTACCCAGGGTTCTCCCCAAGCACAAGCTAGCGTATCGGGCCAATACGCGCGAATAACGGGCCGATACGCGCGAATTACGGGCCGATACGCGCGAATTACGGGCCGATACGCGCGAATTACGGGCCGATACGCAATAATTGCGGCTGATACACCCCCAAAAAATTGTTTTCAAAAAAATTTTCTTTTTTAGATTTTAATATCGAATTCACTAAAAATGTTAACATAAAATCATTTTGAATGCTCCAGATTGTGCAGTAGAGCTTTTCAAAACAAACATAAACAATAAATAAAAACATTCCAAGGACCTGCTACCAATTTAGCTGAATGTTCAACTCAAGTATACATGCATATATATGTTATACAAGGAAGCCCCATGTATTTAAATTGTACATAACTTCCGATTTAACTTGTCTAGACACTGTTCCAAATCCATCAAATGACTCCACTTTCAATGGTAACTCAACACCCCCTGTTTTGGACACAGATAAGACTGGTACTTGTGATCCTGGCCAATGGTTAAGAGTGGAGTATTTGGGGGTATTGTAATAAATCCATCAAATTAAGTAAAATCGTGGGTGAATTTTTTGAGAATTTCAGGGGTTTGAATAAATACGTAGGCGTTTTTACTTTATCGTGTGAATACTTTAAAGGCATTTGACCAAATCCTCACTTCACACCTCCTTTAAATCGTTGCCTTTATGTTGTTTTCTCTGGATCTTTGACTTACTTATCTGCGGACATCTTGAGCAGCTTGGAATGCTGAACTTGCTGGCGCAGGCCGCGGAGGGAATTTCCCCTGTGTACCCTGCTCCACTTAAATAATAGCCTCAATAAAAACCCCAGCTTCATCCAAAGGAAGTCTTAAGTCCACTCTGATTGCATACACATGTGGGCGCTGACTGCACAAACCAGTCTGTGGATCTCTCCTAACCTAAAAACTGCTCTCGACACCCCCCCGGGCGCTTTTTGGACGTTTTCTATTAAGTCATTGTGGAAGGGTGTCTTGTTTAGGTCTTGAGTTTCTCCGTTAAACACCATTAAAATCGGCCTCTGGGGTTCACGGTGTGCTATTATGCAGTATTTTTATCCACTTGAGACGGAGGTTTAGATCATCGTTAAGACCATAAACAGAGTGAGGTGTCTCTTAAAAATTATCTCGCAGCAGTATGCTTAAAAAAAGTTAGCGTACTTTTGATGTCGTTAATTAGGCCAACGTCAGGTGGCATTTGAATTTTTTAATTTCAACCTAGTAAACCTAAGTCATGTTTGACCATCTTGTGTTTTTAGCTGTTTCGTAGCGAAGCGCAGCGAAACAGCTCTTGTTTTTGTTAAAGTTTTTTTTATTATTGTTTTTTTTTTTTTTTTTTTTTTTATTTGTCTGATTCAGTACTCGCAATTTTTTGCATAGTTCCCAAAGAGCAATTGCAATGAAACTTTCAGGGATTGAAGGTTATGGAGCAATAATGATCCTAAAGCAAGGATGTCATGATGACGTCATCACTGGTCACGTGACGTCATCTTAAAGGTGTTCTATGTTAAATCTTTGAAAATCTATATCATATCAGCCAAACGAGACCGTAGGTTTCTGTTTGCGGGATGTGGTAGGGATAAATTAGGTCTCCATTTTGTTTCGTGTGCGTGACCTTACATGACCTCTACTTCCGGATGAAACGGGCAAAAAACGGAAGTGCCCTGTAACTCAAAAGTGGTAAGAGTTATGAAGTTGCTTTCCAGGACGTAAGTGTCTAGCAAGGGTGGGCAGTTCAAAAAAAATATTGATGACGTCACAAATTGCAATAGCGCCCTCTAGCGGCAGGTTGAAAACTCGTCAAAATGGACTTTTTGAAGATGTCTGTGGTGAAGTTTTTTGTAATCACTTCAAATTTTACACACACGTTAACTGTCAGGCAGCCATCATATGTGTGAAGTTTCAGATCAATGACGTCATCGGGGGTCACGTGACGCGGCCTTAAAGGTGCACTTTTTGAACTAATATAACTCCCTAAGTAATTATGCGATCATGTTGAAACTTGGTAGGTTGTTGGATATTGACAAGTTCTTTTGAAATCTGACATGACGTCATGATGACGTCATCACGTGATTTTTTATGATTTTTTCAATTTTTGCACCTTTAACACATAAATTGCTATATGAATATGGTATAACCCAAATTAATTTTTGATTTATGCCACAGTGGGCAAATTGCTTTGAATACCCAACAAATTTATAACTCAGTTGAGAAATTTGAAAATTTTAATGACGAAACAGCTCTGCATTTGTGCACAAATGCAATTTAGCTCTAGTTTTTTTTTTTTTTGTATTCAACAAATGTAAAGCCGTGTCTGAATTGATGGCCCAATTTCATAGAGCTGCTTATAAGCACAAAAAGTAGCTAAGCTCAAACAAAATTATGCTTACCAGAACAAAGTTACCAGCCAAAACAACATGCCACATGTACAATCTGTGACTGGTATCCTGCGTATTTTTGCTTAGAAAAAAATTTTAAGCACTATTTTCTGCTTAAGCCGCTCTATGAAATTGGGCCCAGACTGAGGCCGGGGAAAAAAAAAAAAAACGTCTGGACCCTTCATTTGAGTTGAGAACTACAGGTTGTTCTTCTCGTGTGTAGACAGGATACCCACAAAGGCAGCTTTGTGGTGTGGTGATGAGGCAGAGCGGCAGAACAAACTGTTCAAGCACATTCTGTGCAATACATGTACATTAGAAGTACTTAATGCGTGCGTTTTTAAAACGCTTTTTTTAGAAAGCACTCCTGCTGGTTCTCACTGTGAAGCCAGAGGGGTGGCTGGGGTGTCTTGTAGACGGCATGTTCTGAATTTGTAAACCCTAAACTTAGTCTCAAATCTTCTCATTTGTGAAAGAACTGTTCGTGCGGATGTTGGATGCTCTGTTCTTCACTTTGCAGCAAATTTAGACTCCAGTATCCCAAAACCCTGGGTTGGTTTGTTTTTAATTCGCACCAAAATAACTATCAGATAACCTGGAGTACAGTGTTAGTTGTAAAGTTCATGAGAATTTATACGCCTGAAGTGCACTTGTCTTGGGGGAGAAAAACAACCGTGCGATACGTCAAGGAGGGCAGTGTGCAGGTTACCCTAAAGGGATGTCTGTGTAAGTCATGGAGAGATTGCGGAGGGGAGGGGGTGTCACAAACTCAAGTTGGTACTTGAAAAAATTCCAGCAGCTGTAGCTTAAGTACAGTTCAGTACGTGAACTGTACCCTTTTTTTTTTCCCTTTTTTTTTTGACGAAGGAAGTGTTTCCTTTTAAAGTGTTTTATTACAACTCTTCTCGGAAAGTGGAATTTGTGATTTTGTCTACGAGTCGGGTTCCCTAGTGACTTTCTGTAAGCCAATCCTTTTTCATCTTGTACTTTCGGACAAGCGTGGGACTAATTTCTGTAATTTTTTTTGAGGAGTTCTTAAGACTCTGCATTTGTTCCACAAACAGTCCTGTCACGGAAAGAGTTACTTGTTTTTCTTGATGTGGGAAAAACCGCTTTTATAAAAGATTTGTCACGGAAATTCCATTAGAAAGGTTTGAAAAGGAACAAGTGGGCGTAGCTAGGCAAATGCCCTCTCAAAAGATGAAATACCTGGCCTGCATACTGCAACAACAGAGTATTCGGACTGCCAATCTGAACGTCATTGATAATGTTGGGTACCTGCATTAGTCCTATATTTTTTCTCCTTTCTTGTTTGTTTTTTCTCTTTTGTGTATTTAGTTTTTTTTTGTTATTTATTGATTTTTATTCAAACTGCAATTTTGAATGAGAGACCACAATTCAGTTTTACTGCGAGTGTTTTTGTAATTGCCAAATGATGAACGAAATAAAATAAAGCATTGAAAAAAAAAAATTAAATCTATATTGCACTCTACGTATTGTGAGTATCATGCGTCACGCGACATACACAGATCGTGCAAAATAACGCTCTAAACTTTGCGCGTTGAACGTGGTGCTCGTTTGTAATTGTAAAGATACCTTTCATTGGTAGTTTAAGAGCAATGCTACACGGGGCTCTAATTCGGGGGAAAATCCACAAGACCGCAGGGCTTGTAGCTCTGAATTTTTACTGGACCAGAATTTTGTTCACAAGACCAAAATCAAAATGCGAACACAGTTTTAACAAATAAAACTGTTTTTATTTGAACAAACACGAAGAGAAGTTTTATCTCTTTTTTTAGTATGGGTAAGTAAACTTTGATACTCGGAAGAACTGAAAGATATTTATCAGACGCAAAACATTTGAACACCATTTATTTAAAAACAAAGATATTGAATTGAAATAAGACCACCTGACTTGCCTGTTTGTGAGGTCACTGTCCCGATGCTAAAATCACTGGCCTGCAGTTCAGCGTGAATTTTGAGCCCTGCTAGACAAGTTACATGGTCCTACTGTATGCTCATTTATCATTTGTACATAATAGTACAGAAGCTGAAGGAATTTCTGAAATGGCGCGGCTAGTATTGCATGATTTATCAACCATTGACAATAACTAATAAAAAATAAATACAACTGTCCCCCTCAAATTCAATATAATAATTTATCTTCCTGTACGCGCTGATCCTCCGATCAGATTGCTCAGCGAGAGTGTGATAATACACCATATCATACTCCCAGTAGTCTATATTGCACTCTTCTTATTGTATCATGCATCATACTCCGTATACAGACTTTGCGCATTGAACGTGCTGCTCGTTATGAAATAACACTCGAAATTGTTAAACTTCACGCATCGCACATGAAAATGGTATGAGGTTGGCTGGAAAATAAATCTGTTGTCACACTCGCGCTCATGGAATACGGAAAAATGTAGGGAGTCTACATCCTTTGTCACAGAAGCGCTATTTTTTCCCTTATTCCACTTGCGCTTGTGTGATAGCTTATATTGTGTAAGAACATGATCGATTGGCCCATTATGTATTCCACACTGTGAATTGTGGTACATATGTATGTATGCATAACACTACATTGCCAGCTGTGTCCATGGCCTTTCAGTTACATTATCAAGCTATGCTAACATGGTGTGCTATTAACTTTGTCATTTACTTTTTATGTCACCAGCCCAGCAGCCTTTTCACTTGTCCATGTTATGTCTTATTAAATAGGGATGCTTTTTAACACTGAACTAGCCGGCTGGACCACTTGGTGAGAGTTTTCACCGATTCCTCAGGCGTTTTTACTGGCATTTGGCAAGCTGATCACTGTTACGGAAAATTGCTGTACTGAGTAAAAGTTTGGTACTGAGAGAGGTACTGTGTACAAAAACCAAGGAAATTTATTAGCTAAGCAAAATTTAAACAGGAAACCAGTCATAACCAGTGCAGTGCTGAACCAGTGTACGTAACATGGCATTTTAGCTGGTAACCATTTTCGCTTAAAGCAATAGCTATGAAAAGAGCATTTCTATGCTTAAAATGCTGTTTACTGGTAAGCAAGTTGTTGTGTTTACTTAGCAGATAATGTGTGTAAACACAAACTTTGTGTGTATTTCATAAATTGTGTTGTGGGGCCATTAGAACATGTAGGCCTACTACTTTTCGCATTTGCACTGCGGGGGCCTTTTGGTTGGTGAGCTGTTTGGTTGGTGAGCAGTGTTCTTTCTTTCATAAACTGTCTGGTAATGTAACAGAAGCGGGTTGGGGGCGATGAATGATAGAGAAGATGCTCTTAAGTGTCGACTCTGAAGGATTACTGGTCGCTGCGACCTGGCTTGACCTCATTTAGGATCTATCAAGGATAACTTGATGAGGTCAAGTGAGGTCGCGGCTACTGTTCTCCTTTTACTGAAGTATCCACTGGTCTTTAGCTTCAGTTTCCTGTCTCATCTCTTCATTTGGCTTGAGTCTGTCGATGGCGGGGCCCAATTTCATAAAAGCCAGTAAGGAGATATTTTCTGCTGGCGGAGTAGCCATTAGCAGAATTTCATAAACACTGTTAACCGTAAGCAAAGCAAAAGGCATGCTAACCTGTCGGGGGGGGGGGGGGGGGAGGGGGGAGGGAGGGGGAGGGGGTTTCTACAAGCTGAATGAGTGACACAACAATGCATCCATTCTGAGCGTGCAAACCCTCCTCAATCAATTTGGAAAAATATATACACTTTTGCTTACGCATGTTTTTTTCCCTGTCATAGTTAGCACAAACATTTGCTTACCGGCGAAAAGCTTTATGAAATTGGGCGCTGGAAAGAGACAAGGGACCAGTCCTTCTCCAGTTGGTGCCCAACATGTTGCTAGGCAACCGAGAGGTGACCTTTTGTGACCTTTGCAGGGCTCATCATCCTAATCACTGTGTGAATATCAGTCATGGGGAGGAATGTTGAAGTAATTGCTCAGAATTCCAAGTACACGCATTATTTACATTATATTGTAACAAGGGACAATTTTTACCATTACCTTAAACCGTTCGTAAACGCCTGGCCTCTCACCATATGGTGGAGTACTGTTTGAAAAAAAACACCTCGCAACTCAACTGACATTAATTATAATTACATTTGCTTAATTCTCAACGAGATTGGTGAATAATGTGGGTAGGATTATGGCCAAGGCAACTGTAATATTTTGATGTTATTTTTCTAAACAAAAAAATAGCCACAGACAATGTACATGTACTTTTGAAGAAAAAAAAGGGGCATGAAATTTTTCTACCGTTTCAAAATTTTGCAGTGAAAACTATGCGCTGCTAACACAATTTGTATTATTTCATTTATTTATCTATTTTCTTATTTTTTTATTTATTTTTTATTCATTTTCTTATTTATTTATTATTATTTTTAAATTATTACTATTACTATTACTTTTCTGTTGGGGGTGGGGGGGGGGGGGTGGGGAGAGTGGTTTCTTTGGCCGTTGTGTTTATATATTATTACATACCACTATGTCATTCTAGAAGAAGACGCGACCTTTTTTGTCTTAAAAATCAGTGTGTTTTTGGGGGGGTACCAAGTCCAAGATCTGGGCAACGTGCCCTTTGTGTAAATTTAAGCGTTGATTTGCCCTCAAGACGCTCCACATAAACTCCACATTGACACAGTTTCATCACTTCAAGGTATTAGCCATGAAAGCCCGCCCCAATTCACTCCATTATAATTGTGGTTGCGGACACACATACCTGCATTCCATCGCATAATAACCATGGTAACCAATCTCCGGCACCGAACTCCGGAAAATCGCTTTACCCGGCATGAGCTAAACCCTAACCAGATTACAACCACTTCAGACTCGGCTCTTCCCCGGAGGGGGTTTGGACAGACAGAAAAAAAAAGGTTGGGGGGGGGGGGGGAGTGTTCTCGTCTCTACATTCACCTGTTTGTGAATGTCTCGGAGTTGACTAACGAGGGCTCCTCTTTTACACTTTCTGTGGAGGAGTATGCACGGAGCCTTCCTAAGCCATCGACTCGTTTCACTCGTGCCATTTTTACCCCCCGGCCATCAATCCATATATTATGACATTTGATAAAGAATAACCGACAGGTCCAAATTGTCTTGAGTACATCTAGTTTATTATCGGCTTAGAACCGGGAGATGGTGAGAGTACATATGCGATCGGCGTTGTGTTTGTCTCTTCAACTGCCAAACACAGACACATATTTAAAATTTTGTTATGAAATATGGACTGTGGTTTATCAGGATATTTTGTGGATTCATTTTTTTTTCCCCACCTCTTTTATTAAAAAAAAAAATCAAAAAAAAAAAATCAGGTTTTTTTTTCAGAGAGACCGAAGCACGGAATGTGATTAGCATTGTGTGTCTCTTTAAACATTGAAGTTTTTGTTTGAAAAATATAGACTAGTTTGGGATAATCAAAGACAAATTTAAAGGTGAGGGATTTGAACCTGCGACCCCCGGCTTAACGTACTGATGCTCTACCAACTGAGCTATCCAGCCCTATCCTATCTTTGTTCGGGGTGGGGGGGGGGGAGGGTAGGGTGCAGTCAGAAGCCATGCAACCTGAAACAAGGGATTACTCCCAAGTTTACGATACAACCATAGAGCTAGAATAGAAGCAGGACAGGGATCTGCCTGAGGGGATGCCACTTCTTAATTTCAAGGTATTGATGCTCTACCAACTGAGCTATCCAGCCCTATCCGATCTTTGTTCGGGGTGGAGGGGAAGGTAGGGTAGGATGCAGTCAGACAACCTGAAACTGCTGTAAAACCAAGGATTACACCCAAGTTTACCATGTTTACCATACAACCATAGAGCTAGAATACAGGACAGGGATCTGCCTGAGGGGATGCCACTTCTTAATTTCAAGGTATTGATGCTCTACCAACTGAGCTATCCAGCCCTATCCTATCTTTGTTCGGGGTGGAGGGGAAGGTAGGGTAGGGTGCAGTCAGAAGCCATACAACCTGAAACTGCTGTAAAACCAGGGATCACACCCAAGTTTACCATACAACCATAGAGCTAGAATAGAGGACAGGGATCAGCCTGAGGGGATGCCACTTCTTAATTTAAGTATAAAGCAATAAACTACTAGGGAAGCCGACCGGGTCAATTTTGATTCAATTTTGGGTAGATCAATGAAAAAACACAGACTGTGATTTTGTGATATTTTGTGAATTCAAAGGTTTTTTCAGTCTCCTTCTTTCTTGTACATGTATGAACTTTCTCGTAATAATTGAAAGAAATTACAGGTTTTTGTTCCCCCTGGTATTTGGCTCTGTAATATGAAAAAGGCTACAGAGGAGATTGCTGATCATTTTCAGGATGTTTCATTTTTGTCCGGTCACACCGTACCTGTCCAGGGTGGCGACATTGCCTTTTCCCGTTGCATATTTATCTATACTCTTGAAAGATCAAAATACAAGGTCTGTCTTTAGTTCATCCAGACCAGCAAGCTTGCCAAGTGCTTTTATAACATTTTGTCCTTTTAAGAGAAATAAAAAAAAATTGTTAACTCGTCAGCTTTGGAGAACAGGAACAAAAGCAGTATTAAAAAAACACTTATGAGACACGCGGATAAGGAGAAGTGTACCGTTTAAAACAAAACAGTTTGGCGCTGGTGAATTTAAGAAGCTGTATGGTTTAACCAAGAGGTTTGACTGAAGATGCTCTGGGTCCCAGCGGGACGACATCACCATCGTACTTGAAGATGACTCGACTACCCCACGGTGGCTATTACACTATTAGCGGACGGGCCAGAGGATGCGCTGTGAGCATCAAAAAAGGCTGTCGTGCTCAGGGACTGGCCACCTCAGATCAGAGTTACGTTTCTCCCTCTTGAGTGTACATTCTGGGGGCAATTAAGAGCCCTTTTTGAATATCTATTAATGGTTTCAGATGAGAAAGGTCAACCATATGGTGGAAGCGCTTCGTGGGATTATGACTTAATTGTAGTTGCTTTTTATAACTTGTTCTTGTTGGTCACCTGGATACAAATTACGTCTGGCCGTAAGATTTGGTACTTGGTAACGTGAGGCATTCAGGGAGGTCATATATGTTGTCGTTTCTAGTGAAAGTATGCATACTCACTGAGCTGATCCCCTCAAAAAAAAAAATTTAAAAAAATAAATAAATAAATAAAAAGATAGAATAAATATAAACAAATACATTCTTTAAGTGTTTAAATAAATAATTACAAAATATTAAAATAAATTAATATATAACAATAAAATAATATTAAATAAAAACAAATTATAAAAAAATATGATGTGAAAGCCTAGGTAGGCCTAAAGGAAGAAATAACTAAAACAGAAAGTGAAAATATATTGTTTTGAAATCTGCATTCAAATTTATTAGGAAAGTGGTTAACATGAGCAATTGTCATAAAAACCTGTGAAAGTTTAGCTCAATTCGTCATCAGAGTCACAAGAAAATAGCAAAGAACCCAAATTTTGATATGTTTTCAGTTTTCAAACATCGCGTTTTTGACTCAAAATTAATTGTTTTACTCATTTCTAAAAAACTACAGCATTTCAGGCAAAACATTTCAAGGGACGTTTTCCCACCATTACTAATCTTTAGGCCCATAACCATGTAAGTTTTGTTCAAATCTGTGAATATTTTTGTTATCCACGTTGGGCGCACCCTTTAAGCATGAGCGACGGGCAGTTTTCCGGAGATTTATTGAGGATTCCGAAAAGCAGCGCCTGAAATATTTATCCAAAATGTCATAAAGCACCTCTCAATGTGGAATCAATGTCTCACCGTTGCCATGGCAACTGACTCGATTTAAAGCTGAGCAGACAAGATGCTGTTGTTTCCGTGGCGATGGAGTGCTATCGAGGAAACAGTGGTTCCTCTGCAGGAGGTGGGGGGGGGATGCAGACATCTTTGGGTTATTAAGGAGATTGCCGATGGCTGGTGTTGAAATGTTGGGCCTATCTTCTACTAAACCCGTGGAGATTTCTCATGTGAAAGGCTGAGGCTCGATGTTGGAGAAGTCTGCTGCTTTGCTTAACCACCCCTGAATACCTCCATAATCCTTCTCCTGACTTTGCTTGGATTTGATGGATTGAGTACCGGACGTATGCAATCTTGTCTCTGCATGATTAAAAAACCCAAACTCCCTTGAGTGATTTACTAATTTATCCTTCCTCACTCTGTGACATAATCCAAGAACGTAGCGGTCACATTCAAACGGTTGGACTCTGATTATGGTGGTATGTCTGATCCCAAGTAAAGCATAATCAGTTTACTGGTGCAGTCCTCGGTCCAGCACCATTCAGTAACTCAGCACCCAAACTGTTGGACTCTGATTATGGTGGTATGCCTGATCCCATGTAAAGCATAATCAGTTTACTGTAGTGCAGTCCTCAGTCCAACAGAATCAAACAAAACATGTAGTTGGATTTTGAAGGGTTGGGTATGGTTAGTTAAACTGGTTGAAACAGCGTGAGTGTACAATTAGATTCCGCCAACATTTGCAATGATGTACTATATCTTTGTTCAAAGAGAGTTTACAAGCATATTGGTCATATTGTATTTCCCAGTCTTTATGCCCAAACATAAGAATACAAATTGAAGTATTTTGAAGTATTGAAGTATTGAAGTATTAGTGAAATTGTACCATATCTTGATTCAGAGAGAGTAGCGTACTAGTGACTCTGTTTTATTTCTGCCATTAGCAAAAAGACCCAGCAGTTTCTCCAGCATGACCATTGACCCAATGTACCTTATCTTGATTCAAAGAGAGTATACAGTTAAAGCACGCCAGCTTTCCACTTGACATTTTTTAATACACCCCGTACCTTGACTCTAATGACAGGTTTACATAAGACATAAACAAGTCTCAGGAGACGTCTCATGCACCCTTCCACTGATAAGTTGTTCGCTCCTGGTGGTTTTGCTGTCACCATCCAGGCATCCCTAGATATTTCAGATGTAAACTTGACCTTCCTTTGACCCCCAGATGGGCTGTTCATTCCCATCCTGATATGATATCAACATGCTCCCCGTCCACCCCTTAAATAAACAAGGATACTTCGATCTTTGTCAATGTGAAATGGAAAGGGGAAAAAAAATCGAAAAGAAAACCAAGAAAACCTTGTAAACTCCTTTACTTGACAGGTTGAGGGATTTGAAAAGCATCTGTTATGAATGTTTATTGGTCTGTGAAGAAACGACATTCATTCCCGGAGAAGTGTTGTTGCTGCGGTGGACCGTGGCATGTTCCATTCTAAATTCCATTCAAATGCAATTTTGATGCGTCGAGGATAAAACAATGTTGATTCACTGTTTATTACAAATTGGCCAATTTTGTAAACGCCATTTTCTGCGTTAAAGCCCCCGGTCAATATCGGTAAGAAGAAAAACATAAATGTTCACAGATTTACATATACCTTACATGGTATAAATATAGTGATGATAGAAAACTTTCCTTGAAATATTTCTGCCTGAAGTATTATCGTTTTTAAATAAAAAATTAAATAAAATCCAAAATTAGTTTTCGTCTCAGTGAGATAAAAACTGCCTAGATAGGAATGCGTACGCAAATTCTGAATGCACGAAATGAACCGACATTTTCACAGGTTGGTTTTGTTACAAATATCTTGATTTTTGTGCAAAGAATGGAAGCATTTACAGACAGTTTACCTATGTTGAGCTGGGGCTTCAAAGCAGCTGTATGTAAATGCATTTTTACCGTTTTCTCACAAATGAAACGACGAAATGAGCCGACATTTTCACAGGTTGGTTTTCCTACAAATATCTTGATTTGTGCAAAGAATGGAAGCATTTACAGACAGTTTACCAATGTTGATCTGGGGCTTTAAAGCAGCTGGATTTAAATGGTTACCCGGATATTTAATGCTCTATAAATGTGAAGAGTGCGACACGATGTCACGCTGGCAAATAAGTAACAGTTCTGGGGTACTTTTGCCCTGCGATGAGCAGCCCGTGGTGCCTAGGATTGTGGCAACAGGTTTGGCCAGGCTGGGATGAGAGGGAGGGGGGGGGGGATTTTGTCCAGAAGGCAGAATAGATTTGAATAAACACTAGGGTTTATACGACCTGTGATGTTTAAATGTCATTGATCTTGATGTCCACACCTCGCTCTACATGCATCTCGTTAGGAGCCCGTCACGACTGCAGTAACCTTTCTAAACGTGGTGGGGGAGAGATATGTTGTTGGATATTTAGGGCAGATCTACAAGGTACACATAGGCGTGATATTCATCCTACTCTAGTCTGATTTATGATATTTTTTTTCCCCCCCTCAGAAAAATTCAGTAAAATTGTTATTAAATAGCCTGAAAAGTGTTTTGAAGCCCTTACCGCACATGCATTTACCTGTGGGTCAGCCCTTGTTCTCAGTAAAATTGTCCTACTGGTTTTTCGAAGGACCAAATATGCCTGAATGTACATGTACACAAGCACTGTCAGTCACTAGCCAGTTTGCTGTTTCACAGAACCTTTAAAGTTTGTTTCGTTGGTAAAATGATAATAATTTATAAATTAAAAGTAAACAATAATAACTAAATGCTACTAATGCTCAAATAATGGTGCATGTGCTGTAGACAAATTTGCCCCTCTTATATATATATATATATATTTTTTTAAATCAATTTAGTTCTCATTATTTTTTAAAGATATATGATCCGTGCCAAGCTGATTTTACCTGGAAAAATGAATCCAAATGTTGAATTGCTATTTTTGTAGGATGACCAAAGTTGTTAACTTTCAAATGAGATTATCGAACGAAAAAAACCATCAATGAATAATAACAGTAATTAATTTTAAAACAACAAAAATTGTGTGGAGCACAATAGATAAACTCTGCACGCTGGCTTCTCAATTTCAGCCAGGTGCCTTGTTACACAGAGACAAAATGCAGGCGAAATGACGTTATAATAATATAGCTGACTTCTGGGTACCAGCATCGGGCATGACCAACATACGCGTTTTCACATATGGTGTTTGGCCAGGATATTTGTTTCAAAAACAACATTTGTATAGCCATCTGCAAGGTCAAAATGCAATTTATCAATTTTACTTCTTATTAAAATAACATACTCTTTTAAACTTTGTTCGCTGCAATCAATTCATTTTCATGCACAAATCACATGGATCATACATCTTTAAACATTCTCTGTTCCTGGATTGTCTTTTAAGTCATTTGGTGCCCGATATGTGACAGGGTGTACCCCCCACCCCTCCTCCCCATCCTATTGTGTCTTCTATATGTTGTAGAAATCTCTGGAATTCTTCTGAGGATTTCAGGGGGGGGGGCTTCTGTACAAGAAGGGAAGAGTGTGTTAGAGAATGAGAACAATTGGGGGAGGGGTTCCCTCTGCAACATATTGTGCATGGTATAATTGAAGTAGAGGACTCCTTAGCAACAGTTGAAGCCGTAGCCGTAGCCATAGCCGCAGCTGCCAATTCGGATACGGCTATAGTCTTGTGTTCTTGCTGATCTGCTGGTAACCTCTTACGTTTGTATGGCCCCCAGACTTCATCAGCCCGGGGGCAGCACAGCTTTTGACCAAAACGACCCTTCTATTTTAGGATCCAAAATCAGAGGAACACAATGCACAGGATCTTACACAACAGAGGCAATTACAGCCAATTAGAGATCCCCCCACCTGTAATAACCAGAGTTAAATGGGACAGGTGTGTCAATCCTCTAGAGTCAGGGGAACAATGTTGGACATATCGTTGGCACTTGAGTAATTACTGGATTTACCCTCAGCTCAACCAAAGCTACAGAATCCATTGAACTTATCCTGGATACAGGCTGCAGGGCAACAAATTGATGTTTGTGTAACTGAGGATTTGTTCCCTTGTAAAAAAAAAAGACAAATTAGACATATGATAAAGACTACCAATTGATACTTGCGCATTATAAGTTATAACCCCCTTTATTATCCAATAGTCTTCTAGGTGATAAATGTAGCTATTTTTGACACTCCCCCCCCCCAAAAAAAAAAAAAAACCTCAAAAGAAAAAAGAAAGAATATAAAGATGTCCCTATCTGCCTCGCTTAATGATAACAACACTGCCCTCTGATGATTAGCAAGCTACCCTGTCAATTCTCCGCATCTAGTTTACAATGCTGCCCTCTGATACATGTAGCTCCCCCTTCCCCCTCTCCCTACACCTCTCTGCAGTGTCATCTCTCCTGGTATAAATGATTCCCCTACCCTCTTCTCACTTTCATACGTGGTTTACCCTGGGCATTCCCATTCCTCAACCCTATAACGGATACACTTCCTGACATGTCCGATGATACCCCATATTTTCGTGTACATTGAGTGCCTCCCCCTTTTACTCCCAGACCCCGCCCCCCTGGGCAACCCAATCTTTTTGGCATGCCCTCTCAGATGCCCAAGTAGTATGGATACAACTGAACTTGAATGTCGCTGAATTCCTGAAGCCCCATTAAAAAGGTTGACAGTGTTGCAGTTGTCTCGAGTGACGTCTGTGATCGGAATCTCACTATGTGGTCATAATTCCATCTCGGCTGTCACTCAGCTTCTGCTCCGAGAATAGTTTCCACCGTTCTCCTCTAGCCTACCTACAGTCAGAGGCTACGAGCCTCCTCCAGTGGGCCTCGTCTTATTAATGTGATGTCTCTGCATCGGTGAAGACGTGGCTTTTACTCATGGATGCTCAATGGATTATGAAACGGTAACCGAGATGTCTTGGTGCGTTTGATGTTGAACCAATGTGTTGGTTTACTGGCGTTCATTGTTGACTTACCGGTGCCTTGGGTTGATTTAGGGAAGGACACCCACCGGTTCCCGACACCCGTCGGTTCCCGCAGCTATCCTACAGTAAGTCCTCATTGATTTTGTTTTGTGTCTTCTCCGTTTCGAAATCAGGAGCGTTTTTTGATAAAGCAGCTTTAAAGGCATTGCATACGTTTGGTAATGACTCTGAAAATTTTTGGCAATAAAAACTTACTTGGTAAGGAGTACAGCAGCTTTGGACAGTATAATGCATTTTGAGAAACGTTTCACTTCGAAGTACTGCAGTTATGGAAAAATATATCACTTTTTATCCCCCAAAAACTTGAATCTGAGAAGCGTTATGGCCGTAACGCTTCTCAGAATGTGTATTCCAATGACGGATACTTCTTCTGCGTGAACGCAACTGCTCCAGATTTTTGGCGATATCTCAAAAACGCTGCCACCTTTTGGAATGAAATTTACACAGGTTAGTTTTATGGTATATATCTACAATTATATAGCATTAAGGCAAACGTACGGTTCCAAAAACCAAAGGTATACTTTGCCTTTAAGCGTTGACAAGAAGCAGGACCTGATTACCAGCCGAAAAATCCATTGGATAGTAATGGTTTTTGTCCTGGTTCCCTGCTTAGTAATTCAAATGGAAAGCAATGTATTAATGTGCTAAGCGCCTTTATATGACATTGTGTTGTGTGAGGTTTAATATTTTCCTTGAGTGTTCTCCCTTGGTTCGCTAACCCAGTGGTACTAAAAACAGCTAATACAGCTAGTCAGAATTCTCTGAGTCTAAATGGTCCATTAGGCTTGGAAACTGCTCCATAAATACTGCAGACATGGATGTACATTATGTGCAGATAAATTTTTCAAATTTTCCTGGTATGCACCTGGGCTGTTTATAAAATTACACGCTGAAAATGTCATCCCCTGTGTCATGGGAGTAGACGTATCTGGGCTGAGCTATTGATGTGACCCAAAAAGAATTGATCACTCGTGAAAATGCTGACGAATTCGTGAAAAGGCTGACCAGGGAAAAAGAAAACTGTCAAAACGAAACCCTGTTTTTTTTAATACAGGCTTACATTCAACTCATAAGCTGATCAAAATTTTACATTTATTTGATAACAATGCCATAGAAAATGGAAAAACACCAAAAAGTATAAGTATTGCTGGAAATTTTCCCCTTCTTTTCTGCAAAGATTAAGTTGTATGTCTGATGATGGTGGGCCATAGATTGCATAAATTCTTGAGTTTGACTGTTGAGTTTGTTGTGGAGGAATTTGAAATGGTCAGACTGCACTTCTTTAAAGAGTGACAGCCCTCGCCGGTGCTCAATTACACAATTCTTCTCCGATGGCGAAATCTCTTTGTCAAGATTTTGCTAACCAAAGATCTGTAATGTAATGCTACATCATGGGTGGGAAAATGTCAAAGTGTACAGACGTAAGTGTACACCACTGAAAGATGTTCTATTTACAACTGTTCCTCAGATATCTGATATTGTTAGAAAAAGAGTTTAGTTTGAACTACAGTTTAGTGTGAACTACATGTAAATGATGTAGTCAAGTGGAGCAAGATTTCCTTAACAATTTGTAAGTCGAATCGCTGATACCACTGAGGTTATTTTTGAAGGATGACATCACATTTTTGCTCGACATTTAAGATCGATTTACTGGTTAAGTCATCTTCAGATAAATCTTGCTTCTTTGTGGGAAATGAGTCCCAGCATGATGCTCTAAAGATGTAAGAATGTGTGTCTGTTCAAGGTGAAATTAGGAGTATTTACCCGACAAACAAGCCTCACCGTATTCGGATGCACGGCTCGATGCTTGCCCCCAGCGACATGGATTGGCCGGCAAGTCTCCTGTACGTGTTCTTGTCCGAAGTTGTCAGATATCGGGGGATTTTCTTTCCACTTTAAAGATTCTGTGCTACCTGAGACTCGACGGTGTTTTGTTTGGGGGTGGGGGGAGCTTGTTCCTGTCTTTTTAAAGGGAAGAGGTGGCATTAACAACGTGATTTCAAAATTGGGAAACTTTCATTTAAAGACGGGGTTGATGATAATCAAAATCAAAATTATTAGTTTCAGTTTGGAAACTCACTGATTTTAAGGGGATCAGGCTGGTTCAGTGGTTTCTCTACCCGCCTTTCACCTCTGTGGGCCCCGGTTCGAATCCCCCCTCAGACCAGAGCCTTGCATGTGGTTTGGGTTTTCAGTCCCTACCTGATTGCTTAGGTTTTCCCCCGTATTTGGGGTTTTCCTCCCACATCTCAAACCTCACCTCTCGTTTCCTTATCACCATCCTGTTATTGGCTTTTGCGCTGTGTAATGAAATAAATAAATATTGAAACAAATAAAGTTGATACCAGTTGCTAATTTCAATTTGCTGCTATCAAAATAAGCGCTTTTATGTACACATACATGAAGTTGACAATATTGCAGCCGCTGTTTATGCCGGTTAGTGGAAGTTGGTTCTACTGAAAAGAGTTTAAAGATTTGAAGATAGAGAGCAAGAAAAAGCAAGCAAATTTGTTTTTATAAATGAAACGGTATATACTTAACTTACATACATCAAGTAACCTGCGTAGTGGAGTGAATACAATGATTGTTTGGTTAGCCAGCTGGTTTGGTCATATTCAGCTCATTAATTTTGGCAGCCGTCTCGTCAATTTTTTTTCTTCTTTTTTTCTTCTGCTTCTTGGGGTGGATAAGTCATCAGAATGTTGCATCAACATTTCTTAAGCAACTGTTGTTTCCTTTTGATTTGAATGTTGGTCACCAGGTCCATGGTGGACGAACAAGCTGTATACTTTGAGAAGATAAAGACATCGTTAGAATTGTGTATCCTGTGGCACCAAAGTGTTTCCTTTGCATGCAGTGGAGTGGGTTGCTTCTAAGTTGCCTGAAACAATTCCCTCGTTGGGGCAAGCCCCTTGGACACTGTGAGAAGATGAGCTCTTGTACCAACCGGAGTGTCTCTTTTTGCAGTCAGTGCAGCTGGGTTCCTCCGAGTTGCCTGGTACAATTGCCTCATGGGACAAGGCTCTTGGACACTGTAAGAAGAAGAGCTCTTGTACCAACCAGAGTGTCTCTTTTTGCAGTCAGTGCAGCTGGGTTCCTCCGAGTTGCCTGGTACAATTGCCTCATGAGACAAGGCCCTAACGAAGTTTTAGAAAAACGTATCTTGTATTATAGAAGGTTTTCTTTCGCATGCAGCGCAGCTGGGTGCCTCCGAGTGCTGGCCGGATACTTTGTTCTTGGAAGGGCAAGACAAAAGTTTTCCTTAAGTAAAGGGCACCTCTCTGTGTGGGAAATGTAAATTTCTACTGGAACATTACAAGGGGCACTAAGGCAGTGACCGGGGGGCATGGGGGCAATTGCCTCCTTTGGAGGCCTGATACTTAGGTCTTATAAGGGCAAGGCAATTTTCCCCCTCAGCAAAGGGCAACTCTGTTTGTGGGAAATGTCAACTTCCACTGAAACAATTCAAGGGACACCAAGGCGGTGACCTAGGGGCATGGAGGTGATCGGCTCTGTTGCCTCCATGAAGAAGCAGGCTTGCAAGTGATCTGAAATTGTGTGTCAGAGCCTCGTAAATATTAATTGATACTAATTAATATTCATAATTTGTAAATTTGTCTTTATGACTTTCGTATTTATACATAAGTATTTGTGCATTGCCCGCATAAAAATTAAAAAAATAAACCATGTAACTTCTGAGCTGATTTCCTCTTTTATCTACACACATGCATCTTTTAGTGCCATAGAAAATACCAAATTGCCAAGTCCCATGAGCTTAACAGCGAACTCTTTTGTTGCACGAACAGAAGTGAACAACTGTTGCACACACAAGTATTCCAGTTGGAATAGTGTCAAATCAATATTGCCACTCGTTCCAGAGAACCGACCGAATTGGTTTTGATTTTGAGGAAAATTGATGTAATGACAACTGTAATCCTCTAACCGGTATAAATTTAAATCCATCGCTCCTTCACGAGTCTTGATTGCTGTTCATGAGTTTTTTTCAGTTGAGCGAATGCATACATA
Source organism: Marthasterias glacialis (assembly GCA_911728455.2). Lineage (NCBI taxonomy): Eukaryota > Metazoa > Echinodermata > Asteroidea > Forcipulatida > Asteriidae > Marthasterias > Marthasterias glacialis. The sequence continues at coordinate 11,571,537 of OU452239.1, read as the reverse complement.
CCGAGGGTGGTATGTGTATTTTTGTTATCTGTGGTCTCGGACGAGGAGTCACGTTCGTTCGTCACCGTAACCATTAGTGTGAGATTCCAACCTTAGCAGGCTGCATTCCTACCATGGTTGAGGTGGCATGGGCCTGAGGTTCGATGGAATGTACTTCGCTTGTGTAGCGGACTTGCATGTTTCTCAATCGAATTAAAAAAAAAAAAAAAAAAAAAAAAAATTTAAATGCAGTTTGCTTGATATTGCCTTTGATGTCCTGCTTGTTCTGTGTTAATCATCGTCATTCCTAATCATGATGAGCATAGCATGCAGTGGCCCTCAATCATGCTGTCACCATGTTGGTATTGTTCCCTGTGTACAATAGTAGTAATGAATACAGATTCCCACTTCATTAAAATGGGGCCAGGCTTTTTTTTGACATTCCTGCCTCTGTTTCACTTACAATACATTAGTTTTGAAATGGCTGCGCTGTGGTCTAAAGATCAGTGGTTGTAATGCTGGTGCTATGTATTTCAGTTATACATCAATATTTATTTTATTTAGTGATCTTAGTGTTCTGTAGTAATAAATCAACCCACCTACTGCCTGACCATTCAATATCATTCGCTGTGATTTTGAAGGATATATAAACCATGCCAGCAGTATTAAATCATGCGATGAATATATCTACACAGTACACAGTCAACCCTCCTACTGTCCGACCATTCAGTATCATCCACTGTGGTTTTGAATGATGTATAAACCATGCCAGCCTGCATTATGATATCATGCAGTGAATACGGTCTACACAGTACACAGTCAACCTTCCTACTGTCCGACCATTCAATATCACCCACTGTGGTTTTGAAGGGTAGATAAAAAACTATGCCAGCCTGCAATTATGCGTTGAATGCACAGTAGACACAGTTCTTTGCACAGCTGTACCGTGATACACAGCTCATGCAGTTGAATGGTCTTTCTAGAAAGTGTTGCGTAGACACCATGTAATTATCTCTAATGAGTTGGTGTGGTTCTGAAAAGAACCGATGGTATAACAACTCAACATTTCGATCAGTATACTCTGATCCTCTTCAAGAGAAAGGTCTTTAAAGGCTTTAAAAAAAAATTTTTTTTTTAATTATATTTATGCAAGTCGCCAGACACACAAGGCCAGCATGCCACTTGAGGTGTGGGCTACAAATCAGCTGTTTTGCCAGGGGCGGTTGCCACCTACTCCTGGGGCTGAAACAGGGTAACCCCCTTTACAGTCTGTAAGGATGTAGGCTTGGGTATCATCCATCAGAAGCCTGGCTGGTAGAGCAGAAAGCTCTACCTCCCCACCTTTTACGAAGCAATTACAATGTATGGTTAAGTGCCTTGCTCAAGGACACATGTGTCATGACCGGGACTCGAACCCACACTCCATTGACTCAGCCACCGGAGCTTGAGTCTGACGGTCTAACCACTCGGTCACGACACGCTGGTAAATTCACTGGAAAGCACTACCAAGAGTATGAGGCTTAAGAAAGAATTAATCTTTAATTTGTGAGGCATGGCCTTTGATCTGTGAGTTGCCCTTGTTTTATTGTTTATTTATTTGATTCAACTGAGTCCAAAAGGAGGAAAATTGTCTGAGCCTGTTATGGTGTAATCTAGAATCAGTACTCATTGTTGCTGTTGGGTACAGTGAACAAGACCAAAACCATGTACAGCAGGAGTGGGAATTAGGGCAGGTGTAACCAGTCTCTTATCACTCAGGTTTGTATTAGTGTGAATCCTGTGATGTACGCATAATGTTAATCATGTGGATGTGATTTACAGCCCAGATAAGAAGTGATAGGACTCTTGTCACATGAGGCATTTTATGTACAGGCAACTTGGGGGCAACCAAATGCACTGCGTGAAAAAAAAAACCCAGAACACTTCGACAACACGTGAAACACTTTTCTTATAGCGTCTCCTCTGTACGTCCAGCTGTCGCTTCACACCAAAATATATCAAGATCGAGAGAGGTTATTCTAATGGTTTCTTAGTGCCTCCTAGAAAATGTGAAATTTCGAATGTGAGTGACCTTTTCGTCTTGGAGATTGCCTGGAACTGGTCGCCTGTGAATTGTCTCATGTGACGACGCCCTTTGGGTTATCGAGTTACAGGTATCTGTACATGTATTTGCTGATCACTGAACAGATTACATGGAATTTGACATTTGTTTGATTGATGGGTACTTGTCGACATATGCCTAGTTGGATATGTGATCATTATTGGTTATGAAATACTTCATCAAAAGTTACTGAGAATTGACCTTTCTTTTTCAGTTCCATTCATTCATTTGTAATTTTTTTTATTTTTATTTAGAACTGGTTGAACCCAATCCATACATTGTTCCGATTCTTGGTCTTTATTGTATCATCCTGTCCTTTTCCCGTATGTTGTTGTTTTGAAGTGTTGTCCTGTTCTCCAGGGAAAGGTACCAAAGCTAGGCTTCACCAATTCCCGACATTATGACATAATGTTTTTGAGTAAATACGCAACAGTACTGAATCAATCATAATCAAGCAATGCACTTTTTAGTTCCAAGTACTGAATCAACCAGAATCAATTACTTCCATAAAAAAAAGGAAAAAACAAGGCTTACGAGGAAATTGTAAAGTTCTGTTGGAACGATTCAAGGGCACCAAGGCAGTGACCAGGGGCAACGACGGAGGCAATCAATCGCCTCCGTTGCCTCTGTGAAGTATCAGGCCTGCATGATATTATCACCGGCACGTTTATTATGTGCCTGTTTAGCTTGAGCCCAACTAATGTACATGTACATGTACAGCTGTGGATACATGTTAATGAATCAGGTGTCATACGCATTTTGCCCGCACTTTAAAAGTCTGGGTTGATCTAGATCATTCATGTCCAACTCCTCCCTCAAGCTTATCCCCGACACACTTCCTCCCCGTTCACTCTTATCAACCTGATTTCCCCGCTGTAATCGGCAGGATGGCGGATTCAAAAGATGCCGCTGTCCTCCCTCCCTCCCTCCCTCCTTTCATTTTGCGCGTTTTAACAGCTAAGCTTTGCTCGGTCGTGCATAATTCCTTCTTTGCCGGGTAGCAGAATATCCTTAATTGTGTGGTTCTTATCCCACAGGTAAATGGTACCCTGGTGACAAACTGTAATCATCTGGAAGTCGTCAAGCTCATCAGATGTAAGTATCAATTACTAGTGCTCGGGTTACCAGCTATTTCTTGCTTATTACTTTGTGTGTTCTTAAGAGCGCCCGGTAGTTCAGGCTTTCGTTTCATTTGAAGCCGAGAGGGCTGTAGTAACTTAATGGTCACCAGGGGACAGTTTTAAGGACGAAACCGGTAGATCGTCTTTGTTATTATAAAAACAAAATAAAAATAAAAACTACGGAAATGCGTGGTGACATACGTCTTCATAATCCCCTCTCAGGCATGTCAAGCTGATCAAAGATATCCAAGGTGAAAACCATCTTTGTATTGCCTGTAATAGTCACAGAAGTGAAAGGGGAAATCTTTTTCACTTAACCGTTTCTCGGTAGTATGAGACGGCAGATCTTCTTCACGTTACCGAAACAAAAACCTGAAAAGGCACATCACGATCGAGTAGTGAATATTGTTTTCCGGCCTGCAACAGTTTCTTAGGGTAATGCAGATCTTTTTTGCATTTCGAATTTCTCAGTTACCCGTCGCTTCATGCTAACTGCTCTGGTTGTAAAAAGCGCCGACATCTCGACTGCAAATGTTTTTCCTTTTTTGTAAGACGGTCTCAAATTGTAATTGATTTGTAATTATTTCATAGCCAAAAGAGATAACCCTGGGAATAGTGTTCAGGGTGAAGTGTCAGATGTTTTTTTTTTTGTTAATCAAAATAACGAAGAGAAAAGGAAACGGCATGATGACAAACGTTTACGTTTACAGTACTTTACAAATCTGCTCCTAAAGAGAAAAAGAGGAACAAGTTATCTTCTGGCCTTTGAATGCTCAAAGGATGAAAAAAGATCTGTTAACGTACTTGGTTTCCAATACTCAGTTGACATGGTTGACAGCTGCATGTACATTGTAGTTCATGAGATGGTCTTTGGGGGATAAAAACAAAATTGGTTGTAAGATCAGCAAAATGTTTTCCTGCATTAATTATCTCTCTATTTTTTTTTTACCATGATGTCTTTGCAACGAAAAGTGTACCTGTGACTCAAGTACCCAAAAAAGAAGGCGAAAAATGCTCCAGTTTTTTTATTTTATCCTTCTGCATAAGTTCTTTCCGTTTGTCGGGATGATCTTGGCAGCCATCCTTGAGTGTCAGGGTTTATCCTGTTTTTAACTTGCATACAATTTTCTTTATCTTTGTATTGTAATTTACAAATGTATCATCTCCTGTTTTGGAGGTTGTTTGAGAAATATATATATATTGTATATTTCCCCCCCCCCAAAAAAAACCAAATCGGTTGCAAATAGCTTCTAGTTTGTGCTCATTTTGTTTTGCCCAACCTTTGTAGCATGGCGTGGCCTAGTAGCCTAGCACGTCAGACTCATGAGAGGATGGCCAATAGACCTTTATCATGGTTTTCTCCCATTGAAACCAATGTAACCAAACCGAGGCTGGAAGGGCAAATAGTCTGGTTCCTTTTTGTAGAATGAATATTAGCATATATTACTGTTATTGGATACAGGGAACATGACCAAGATGGTTGCAGCATGATAAAGGTCTATAGTCATCAGAGTGGGCGTTGGAATCCCGGCCGTGACACTTGTGTTCTTGAGCAAGACACTTAGGGAGGGTTTGCTTCTCATTATCCACGAGGAAATGAGTGCAGGCTTCATGGGTATAGAGCTTGTTGATGTGAATGCTTAGCAACCTGTGCGTTCATTTGGCTGCCGGTCCTGCATACTCCAAAGGAGTTAGATGGTTTCAGGAATGCTTAAAGCCCATTGTATAGGGGTAGTAGTAGTGCAAGGTGCCTTATTTACATGGTTAAAGGTCTATGATGTTTGTTGCTCATTCTAAGGAAACTTGCATTTGTGTGTTTCTTTATGTAGCTGCTTCATACGCTGCCTTAACGTTACTGGGCCTACCACCAGGAATGAAGAATCAATCCCCATTATCCCCGCCACACCAAGCGATCACAACGGCTAAACCTAACCAGAGGAGACCAGTAACGCAACCTGTTCCAGTTACGGTAAGTCATCTTATACTCTAAACCCTGAACACAACCCTAACTGCTCACTCGTATCATGAGTCAGGTGAACCAGAATCAGAATCAGTGAAACAACCGTTCCCACTTTTGTTATGTCCCAAATCGCAAACCCAAATCCCAACTCCTAACCCTAAACAAAAACACTCAGGGAGAAACTCAACTCTGACCCTAGTTAATAACCCGAACCTCGGTCTTTAAACCCAAACCCCAGTCCCTATCCCAAACTCCAATCCCTAGCCCTACCCCAGTCCCAAAATCCAAACCCGTCCCTAACCCAAACCCCAGTCCCTAACCCAAACCCCAGTCCCTAACCCAAACCCCAGTCCCTAACCTAAACCCTTAACCCAAAGCCAAGTCTAACCCAATCCCAGTCCCTATTCCAACTTCTAACCCCAAATCACGACCCACCATCTCAACGGATAAACCCAACCAAAGTCTCACCATGAACCAGTGACGCACCCTGTCCGAGGGCCATGGCATTGGGGACGTGGTTCTTTCAAATGTCCTCATCAACAATCCAAATGAGTTGAAGAATAATGTCCCTCTATGTGACTCCCTTGGTCATAATTCCAGAGATAGTTGACAACTTTAAACATATAATCAGCAAAATGCCAGAAAGCAATGCTGGCATCAAGCAGGATCAGTGGGTGCTCGTCTAAAAGAAAAGAAACGTAATTTAAAGGGCATGTCAGCTTATAATAATAATAATTAAAGCCATTCTTACATACTGCATATCACTGTGAGGTCCCTATGCACTGTCATGAAGTCAAGAATTATACAAAGTGAACAGATAAGTTTTGACTTGATTTTTGAATTGTTCTGACGTTTTGGCCTGTTTGACAACATCTGGTAAGTTATTCCATAACTGAACTGCAGCGTGTTGAAAAGAGTGGGAACCATATGACTTAGTTTTAATAACTGGAGGTGACAAAAGAGATTTATGGGTGGAACGCAGCTTGTCAAATATGTCTCATAATTGTCACTTTCTGTTTTACAATTTACAACTAAACAGAACTGCACAAAACAGGAAATGTTGCTAAACTTATTTCTGCTCAGCCAAATTAGCAGGGAGCCAGTCACAAACTGCACACAAATGACAAGTTGTCTTTGGCTGGTAACCCTTTTTCTTGTAAGCAAAATTATCTTGTGCTAAGCTAAATCTTTTTCACTTCTCTTTGAGATTTGGCTGTGTTCCCTTAAAACCCATTCATGACGAGTTTCCTTGATGATAGATACCAGATAATGCTTGTTTAGAAACTTACATTGGTGAATGTTGCACTGCTAAGCATGTCATATGATATGTACGAAACCACACATGTTAGGACTGTAAACTAAGCAAAATAGAGCTACTTAGGCTTGGCACACTGCCCGAAGGAAAGACAACAGATGGACAGAGAGTGGCAACCAAGAACAAGGAAAAGAACGGGCAGATGTTTAGTTTAGTCTGTGGCTTCGCCGAGTAAAGATCACTTTATGGAAGAGGTGGTGACTCTGAAAGAAAAAGAGCTGGTCGGTTTATTCACAACATTTCAACAAGTGTGTCTTCAGGAGACTGACGGGAGGTAGGACGCAGAGTAAGACGTGAGGCTTTGCATGGTGGGGATTGATCGTACGTGGTTTTCATCTACGGAGGGTCTCAATATTAAAAATTTGGTGGCGCTGGAAAGAGCCAGTTGGTTAACTTGTAACGTTTCGGCTAGTGTGCTCTAGCCATTATCAGGAGACTGAAGGAGTACGAAGAGGAATATTTAAACTTGAGATGTGTGGAGGGTACGTAGGCTAAGATTGGTTGACAGTGAAGATGGAGAGGTTACTTCACCCTCGTTCTTACAAACAACCTGGACGAGAAAAGAAAGAATGAGAGTTGAACGGCAAACATGAGGTGTGGTCTGTCTAAGATAACACAGCCTGAACTGAGAATACTGAGATGCAATTATCCTTTAATACAGATGTTGCCCATGTGTGTACAGATCAGGACTCCTGGAAGGGTGACAATAAAAAAACCTCTGTGTGGAATATTCATCAAGGTTGGCTGTTGGCAGACTTCCCAGGCACCACAATCCAAGAATCCACACCTCGCCAAGTCAAGGAGAGTCTGTCTGGACTTGGTTTCATAAACTGCTTTAACGCAGGAAATTATTTTATGTATTTGCTCAAATGCAAAAAATTTACCACGTTCGCGTCCCTGTCTGGACTCTTTGAGTGTGTAAGTGAGACTAATTGCTTCTCTTCACCCAGGAGTGCATGTGTACCTGTGAGGGCAAATAATATCAGTTTGATATGATACATACTTGGCAGCTCCCCAGGGAGCTGAGATGGTATAAGGAATGAAGTAAATGGCCAAGTGACCGGGGTTATAATGTTCATGAGTTGTGAGTGTTAAATTCGACAGATCCTTGAGTTAGACAAATGTCCGTTGTCATTAATAATCGTTACTTTTTTCTTTGTCTTCAGCCTGAGAAAGATGCAGAGCTGAAGAGTGAAAAATTGACAACCTTCCGAAGGATGCTTGACCAAGAGATGGAACTCTACGAGGTTTGCATTCACACTTTCCCCAATTTGTGATTTGTCAAGATTTTTTTGACATCAGGATTTCTTCCATAACGGACGCAGAAGTGCTAACATCTTTTTGTATGCCACTTTTGCTAATTTTTACTTGAAAACTGCTTTTCATTTTTATAATAAAAAAAAAAAAATGAATTCCATTTAAATTTAGAAAACAAAAGCGGAGTACGACGTCCATCCGACAGAGAAACTTCTCAAGGAACTCAATGGAATCAAGACACGTATTAAGGTTGTAGAGCACCAGTTGAATAAAACTGCCAGCATGCCACCCAAGGTGAGATCATAATCATGAAAAGAGGACGCCAAGGCGGCATGCATGTCGCAGGGCGTTGTGGGTAGGGCAGTAGAGGGCGCTATTGTATGTACAGGTAAAAAGGTGAGATCATCATCATGTAAAAGTCAGCAGTGTCGATGCCGAATGGCCCCATGCACAGCACTTGGGGATTCAGTAGTTAACAGTTTTTGGTTTAAATGGGTATGATGGATTTAGTCGGATGGGTTACACCGTTTTGAATTTAGGGGCTGTCCGGAGTTTCCAACCTTTTTACGGTCGTGTTTTGTTTGACCTTAAAAATGTCAGCAATTTTCAATCCGTTACACTTTTCCTAGGGGAAAATCCAAATTGGATTGGATTGGATTGGATTGGATTGGATTGGATTGGGTTGGATTAGATTGGGTTGGGTTGGGTTGGGTTGGTCGGGTCGGGTCGGTTCAGGTCAGATTAGATTAGTGTAGATCAGATTAAAACTTAATTATCCCTCATTAGATTAGATTAGTGTAGATCAGATTAAAACTTAATTATCCCTCATAAGGGAAATTAAAAATGGCCTTGGCAATAAACATATTACATTTAAACGAGATAACTTATAAGTAACAAAAGGGTTCTTAAATTTAAGTTTGCAAATAAAAACAAATTCTCTGGTACAGTCCTTACATATAATTATCTACATGTAGCAGAATGTATTTGACTAAAAACAAAAAGCTTGAGGGGTGTTCAGTAATGTGCGGTAAGAGTCGACCACATAACAGGTTATTGTTCCTCCCACTCATTGTTTGTACCAGTTCAGAAAAACAAACTTCCTGTGAATTTCCTTTGTTTTAGCATTTTTAAGTTGGGGGAAAATACCTACTGATTTATTTTTCTAGGAATTTCCTTGTAAATTTGACTGGTGTGCAAAGGCCTCTATTTGATTGGCATATGAAGCACTGAATGTGTGACCAACTACAGGTAGAGGAGCCACTCTTTGAGCTGAACATTTTTAGCTGAGCTCACCGCTTCAATTACTTTTTTCCTTCATCCAGGCTGAGGCAAGAGAGGGCGTGATCACCGATCAAGAACCCGAGAATCGAAACCCGAAGCACGAACGAAGTAACAAAAACAGTCAAGATGTAAGTAGTATCAACTTCTGTTGCCAAATTACAAGCCACAAATTTCAGGGTGATGTGTTGCAGGAAATGCCGCTTAGAAGATATCTTTTTTTTTCAGCTTAGCAGACGTAGACAGTGGACCAGTCACAGGCATGGCCTGACATGGTAATTTGGCTGGTAACCTGTCTCTCCTAAAGGAGAAAAGCAAATGTGTTTTCTAAAGAGCTCTAAAAAGTTAGGCCTAAATGAATGGCCTTTTTTTAACTTTTTTTTTTATATGTTACAAAATTTCATTTTTTTCCTCAAAAGAATCTCTTGTGGATCAAGTGTCCCAGAAGATGTTTATTTGATTTTTTTTAAATATTGTTTCGTTTGCATATTATGTTTAATGTTGCAGAATCATAAAGAAAAGCGTAAAACAACAGAAATTAGATCGTGGGTGAGTTGAGCCAGCCTCCCAGGGCGTGGCACGGGGTGTGGTACTAATCATTTGGGTGTGGTACTAAAACAAATCAGACACCATAGCCCAACTGCAGAGTCAGTGATCCACAAAAAGCCTTTTCTTAACACTAAAACGAGCATGGCGGTTTGCACTTGGACTTCTTATCTGCAGTTGGGCAATGTAGTCTGGTAACTGAACTCGTCACCTCATTAACAGGAGGGCTTCACTGCACCCGGCTGAAACACTGTTGTTCGTTGTCACGTGCAGCTTGCACACCTGGTTTCTCAGACTGCCTAATGGCAGTGAGTGTTTTGTCATCTTTTCGGAGTTCAGTAAAACCATACATCCTTTTGGCTCAAGTGTTTGACCCTTACACCAAACAAACAACAAACAAACAAACAAACAAACAAACAAACAAACAAACAAACAAACAAACAAACAAACAAACAAACAAACAAACAAACAAACAAACAAACAAACAAACAATCAATTCACAGATAGAATATTTGGAAATAGTTGGAAAAGCCTGTGCAAGTCTAGTGTGTGTTTGAGCATTGAAGCATGTGCATAACTTTGTTGAGATTAAAAATATAAATGTTCAAAGATTGAAACGTAAATTACATGTACTTGGTGTAAAGATGGTCATGGGTGAAAAGCTTCCCTTTGACTGAAATGCAATAGTTTTCGAGAAATTAGTAAAAGACTAAGTTGTGATCTTGCTAGTCCAAAATGTTGATGTTTGCAAACAGTGATGGGGGTTTTTTCACCATTTTCTCGTGACTCCATTGACTGATTGAGCATTAAACTTTCACAGCTTTTTTGATTTCATGTATATGTTGAGTCACACAAAGTGCAGATTCTTGTCTCTGACAATTACCAATGTCGGCTTTGTGCTCTAAAGTCCATGATTGTTTTCATTTCCTTCACACATTCAAGCAATGTACCTAAGGATCCAGGTGTGGATTCCACAAAGGACTAGTCTTATCTCGAGTTACGACGAGTAACTAGTCCTAACTTATAGGACTAGTCCTAAGTTAGGACTAGTTTTGTGAAATCCACCCCTAGGATCCTCAAAAAGGTTTGGACACGCTAGACGTGCACAGTCTTTTACAAAACAGGGTGTTCAAAATTTGCTGATTTGTCGGTTAGTGCTATACTTTTACATATACATTTATTGACAGATAAAAAACATGGAGTCCTTGAGCTGTCCATGTGCAAAAACAAAGAGGCTAAACTGCACAAGTTTCAAAACTTGTACATGTAATGTGTGTTGCAGATAAATGTGTTTCCCCAGAATCAATCCTAATTTGTGTGTCCTTTTTGCTAACTTGCAACCCCTGCACTGTGTAAATGACACATAAAACGGCGTCCTGAAACTGGCCAAAGTATTAACAGTGCCCAATTTCCTAGAGCTACACGAAAAACAAGCTCAGCACAGAACAGGGTCTGAATTGTGGCTCTTGCTTACTGTGGAATTCTGCGCTTGCGGCCTATTGACCCCTTGCACGCACGTCACACGCACCGACTGTGCCACGCTCACCATTTTGGTGGTCAGTAGGTTCACGTGTAAACGCCGCGTCTCCTAAAATGCGCTCTTCACTGAATAACTCAGTGACATTGACCATCAAAATGGCGCAACCAAGATTATTGTGATGATGACGTCAGGTGAAATGGGTCAATAGAATCAAGCATCTGACAGGGCGACGTAAGTGCAGAACTCTGCAGTAAGCAGCGCCATGAAATTGGGCCCAGTTTTGCTTACCTTAACAAAGGTCACCGACCAAAATACCATGTCACTTGCACCATCTGTGACTGGTATCCTGCAAATTTTTGCTCAGCGGAAATATGTTGAGCAGCAGTTGCTGCTTTGTTAAGCTAGTAGCACTATGAAATTTGGCCCCTGGACCCAGTTTCATAGAGCTGCTTAAGCAGAAAATATTGCTTAACAACTTTTTGCTAAGCAAAAATGTGCGGGATACCTGTCACAGACAGCACATGTGACACGGTATTTTTGCTGGTAACCTTAGTCTAGTAAGCATAATTTTAATGTGCTTAGCTACTTCTTGAGCCCTGACAGATTCTCCAGAAGCCTCCCAGTAATACCTGACTTATTAAATGCTGATAACACTACATATATTGACATAGTGTTCAAAACATTATGTAAACAAGGAAGTACACTCTATTGGAAAGAGAGAAATTTACATTTTTGTGGTCTGCGAAAGTGTCACAAGATTCGCCGGCTTGAGACCTCAGCTAACCATCCTGCTCAAATGCTGTGAAGTAGACAATGCTACCCACCAGCCATGCGAGCATGACATTTATTTTTCACTCTGCCAACGCTTTAAACGCGGCCCGAGAGTCTTATGGCCAACAAATACGGAGAAGTTTGCCTCGGGTGGATAAAAGTTGAGAAGAAATTACTCCGATTCGAGCAATTGTAACTGCAGGGCACAGGCGCGCAGATGGAATTATTGCTGATTGAAACCCTGGCGGGGCTAAACAATCGCAGGGTGTCGACACCTGCACGTGTTGGTCCAAGCCTTTAGCTCAACCTGACTGAGCTCTGAGGTTCATCTTTTGAAGATTAGTAATATTAAAAGCCTCTTAATGAATATGTAACTCCTGAGCATATTGTGACTGCACTAGTGAAATGTTCATCGTGATTAACCTACGTACATACCCAAGATATCTCTGGCTAGGGAACCCTCTCATATCGTCACAGTTTTCATGAAGTGACGAATGTTTTGAAAATCACAAAATTGGCAGATCGATTTTTGTACGAATTCTAGACATACTTGTTGCTGTTAACATTTTCAGCAAGTTTCAGGACCTAATGTGTATTAGTTACACAAATTAGCATAACCGACGAATCAGTAGATTTGCCATTTTGCATTTTCACGAAGCGACGAATCAAGATTCACCGCTTTATCCATTGAAAGACACAGCGCAGGCGTTTCCACGAAGAGGTGAATATGCAAAAAATGTTTTTTATTGTTTTTCTTCAATTTTAGATTGACATAAAATCCTGTTGGTTGTTATTCCGTTTTTTACAGTTACCTCACGGTATCGTCCATGCTAGACAGAGATCCAGTCCAGAGAGCCTTGGTGTTATGACGGAGGCTCCGCCAGGAACTAACCTCAAGAGAAACAATTCGGATGCGCAGTCAAAGGACGCGGCCAGGAAGAAGCACCTTCGCTCTGTGGGCGGTGCTGAGGCAGAGATCAGGAGGAAGAGGTCGGAGAACATTGAGGTACTGGGAAGGGTAAGATGAAATGATGACTGTGATAATCCTGACAGAGACAATGACAGTTAGTTGTGGCTTGTCGTGGCCTGAGTGGTCTAGTGCATTCAACTCAAGTTCTGATGGCCTAGTCATCGGAGTGATAATCCTGATAATGACATTCCTGATAAAGACAATGACAATGACATTAAGTTGTGGCCTGTCGGGGCCTGAGTGGTCTAGCACAGTCAAAGTTCGGATGGACTAGTCATCAGAGTGTGGGTTCAAATCCCGGTCATGATACTTGTGCCCTTACGCAAAACACTTAACCATGAATTGCTTCTCTTAACCCAGGTTTATAAATTGGAATCTGACAAGGTTGAGATGGTATTTTGTTGGATAAACCCCATTGTGCTATATTTATAATATAAGCAGCTTGAGGTTGTATGCTTCCCTAAGGAATTAAGGAAGAATATAGAAATATTTGAGGAGAATCTTCACTTAAGGCAATTTTGTCAATATGGCAAAATCAACAATTTCTTTTGGACACTTCTGACAGTTTTTGAAATGTTCTGTTAACAGAGTCAGTCATTACCAGCGGAGCCTGGTGGAGGAGACAGTGACATGGGAGACAGTTCCCCCAACTCAACTCCACCTACCAAGAGAAGGACAGACACTGACTCGAGCGTCGACACATTCGACAGTACGGCATCCTCGGTAAGTCGTAAAAGTCACTGGCTGGTTGGCTTAATTATTAGTGTATGGGTTCAAATGAAGATATAAGAAGTCCCCAATCAGGGTGCAGCCATCTTGTCTTTTTCTTTCATCCAAATCAGTGTAAACCAAACCGAACGTGGAATGGGGAGAAACGGTCTGGGTCCTTTTGGGTATAACGAGAGTCTCTATCTATTATCTCTGTTGCACACTTGGAACATGACTAAAATGGTGTATGGTTGTGTTAATCTCGCCACAGACCAATCCTTCAGCCTCTAACCATACCTTCAAGATGGCGACAGTCGGTGCGGTGGAGCCATTCTCCCAAGCCGTACCCTCCGAGGTGCCCACGGTTCAAGCCATCCCGACACCCCAGGTGCAGATCATCTCGATGGAAGATGATGACTTCCAGTCCGACAATGAAACGGTGAGCCGTCTCTTTTTAGACTAATCTTTAAATTGATAAAAAAAGAAAGGGGGGGGCGGGGAAAACCTTAAGTGGGTTTCGAACCTTTGACCCATGGTAACTGTGGCTCGTGCCTTTACCATGATGCACCGCGCATGTGCATTCAAGTGTAGACTGATGAATCCTAGTTTCTGATCCTCACCAAGATTTTTCAGATTATAATTTTGATCTCGCGAATTGTGTATGTCATTGGGTCAATGCAAGAAAATAGCTTGAAAAAAGGCCTTTTTGCATCACAATTGTCTCAGTGCTCAAAATTTCCCTGAAATATGCACTACATATCTGATACGTACACACGAACCCAATGACATTGGGTTATAGAGAGGTTTCCCGTGACGTCACCCAAGACCTTTTGTCTAATTCTGCGTGCACAAACAGACGCTGGAAGTCAATCAGAAGCCTACAACGCGTCAGCTATTGAGTGTGTACATGGCTGCGAAATAAACTTTTCCCGGGGTCACGCAACCTCTCTTTATCTATTTACTACTCTTATGGGAATATATTGTCGTTGCACACGGAAGATACAACATTTTTGCATTGACGCATTGACATGATAGATGTGTTCTGAAGCCCCAACTTCCAACCCACTAAACAAAATAGTTATTATAAATAAACTAAACCAATAAAATGAGCTGTTGCAAACTGCTTACCAACCAGAAGGACCTGTGGTATAAATGCCAAAAATTGTTAATGGCCTCACATTTCGACCCTAGCAGAGTCTTTCTCAAATGCTTAAAAAAAAAGCAATTTTACGTCTTTGAGAGAGACTCTGCTAGGGTCGAAATGTGAGGACATTAAAAAAAAGTTGCATTTATAAAAGAATTACTGATGAGAAACCATAATACAATAGGAGACTTTTGAGACGATAGCGGGCGTCCCACAGACCGGTCCTTTTCCATTGTTCTCAGCGATGGAAAAGGACCGGTCTGTGGGACGCCCGCTATCGTCTCAAAAGTCTCCCATTGAGGACTAGCTCCAAGAGACGAAGCGTTTGTTTTCCTTTCTGTTAAACCAACCTGTGAGCACAACCAGTAGAATGCGCATTTTGAATTGCTCAACCCTGTTTGAAATTTCTCATTTTTGTGCTTTTATCCTGCTTTAAAAGTACATTGTAGATGAGCTGATGACAAATGTGAAAACTGCCCCCCTTCCCTCCTCCCAATAATCCCCTCATATCATAACATTTTTACTGAAAATAACCGTCCTTATTTCTCTCCCTCCTATTCTACTCTCTCATGTATCTCATCTTTCCCTACACTTCTTGGTCTTGTAATTTCTCTAATTTCTCCTGACTACTGTCTGTCTGTTGAAGTCTTTTGTCTGTTAAGCAAATTAGTGTCTGTCCATTGAACTCTGTCAAACTAACGTTTGTTGAAATCTAGAAAACAAACATCTGTCTGTTAAACTCAAGCAAACTACTGTCTGTTCGTTTAACTCTATTGAACTATTGTTTGTTTGTAGAACTCAGTCTGTTTGATGAACTCTAGCAAACTGTCTATCTGTTGAACTCTGTCTGTCTGTTGAACTCTAGCAAATCAGTATCTGTGAGTTAAGCTCCAGCAAATTACTGTCTGTTTGTTAAACTCAGACAAACTAACTGTCTGTCTTTTGAACTCCTGTCTGTTTGTGGAATTCTAGCAAACTAGCTGTCTGTCTGTCTTTTGAACTCAAGCAATCCAAATCTGTCTGTTAAACTCTAGCAAACTACTGTATATCTGCTTTGAGTTGTCACACATTGTCTTTGTCCATCATTTTCATCTTTTCTACTCACATTTTGTTCAACCTGTCTTGAACCATCCGTCAGGCCTGTGATAGGTCAGGGTATTGCGGATCTTCTTCTCATACTGTCCTTCCTTTGAAGATGCTTCCAAACCTTGATTTTCCCCTTGATTGTGATGTGGAGGGTCTGTTAATTCTCTAAAAATAAACGTCCTGGAACTCCAAGTGGTTTTTAACTCTAGAACATGTAGAACAAGAAGAGACTAGAGTTTTTGTACAGTCAAAGCCTACTGTTTCAATGCTTTGTTTACCATAAGGGAAAAATCGTTGCCTACGATAGCAGAAAAACCTTCATTTAACGTAAGGATATTTCTTGAATTATCAGGAAAGTTTTGCTTGTAGGTGTTCGTACTTCACATCACTAAGCATTCTGCACTTCTAAGCCTGTGAGTGGAGAATGCAACTCCAATATTGGAGACTGATTCCCACCGCATCAAAAGGGGACCACACTTTTTTCCTTTCAGCTCTAGTTTGGTTCCCTGTTTGTGATCGCAAAAATGGATACTGATTCCCACAATATCAAAAAGAGATCCGACTAATTTCCTTTATGCACTCATTTGGTTCCCTGTTTGCGATTACAAAAATGGATACTGATTCCCACCATACCAAAAAAGGATCTGACTATTTTCCTGTCAGCATTAGTTTGGTTCCCCGTTTGCGATTACAATAATGGATACTGATTCCCACCATACCAAAAAAGGATCTGACTATTTTCCTTTCAGCATTAGTTTGGTTCCCCGTTTGCGATTACAATAATGGATACTGATTCCCACCATACCAAAAAAGGATCTGACTATTTTCCTTTCAGCACTAGTTTGGTTCCCCGTTTGCGATTACAATAATGGATACTGATTCCCACCATACCATAAAAAGATTCAGATTATTTTGCCTTCAGCCTCAAATTGATTAAATTGATTTCAATGGGGAATTATTTTGATAAATGTGGTCACTACCCACACAAACTCCCAAAATTTTCTCGGAATCCAACCTCAATCCCATTTTTTCCAAGCATGCCTTGCTGGATCATAGCCCCTGGTATTGTGACAGAGAAATCGCCCAAAATATGGGAGATTTTAATTAGTCCTGTGGCTGATCCACGCTACGCACCTGCTCAAAATAGTAGCCCGCAAAAGAGGGACAAGTCATAGAGCAACTGGTCCCCTGTCATTCTTTGATTTTTGACAAGTATAACTGTTCGGAGTTAAGGGTGACTCTGTACAGACATGATTCATTGAAGTGGGATTGCATCAAAATACTTGCATTTTGACACCCACATACAAAGCAACCTACAAGAGCTCAAAAGTTTTTAACAAGTGTGCGGGCAAAGTAGCCAACCAGCATTGTTTTTTCAGTGCTTCCCTACTAGGGGTTTGTGAAGAGCGGTATCGATAACAGCGCCCTGCCCATGGGAGCAAGGTTGCTTCCCTACCAGGGGTTAGTTACGAGCGGTGTCAATAACAGCGCCCTGCCCATGGGAGGGAGGTTGCTTCCCTACCAGGGGTTAGTGACGAGCGGTATCGATAACAGCGCCCTGCCCCTGGGAGCAAGGTTGCTTCCCTACCAGGGGTTAGTGATGAGCGGTATCGATAACGGCGCCCTGCCCATGGGAGCAAGGTTGCTTCCCTACCAGGGGTTAGTGATGAGCGGTATCGATACAGCGCGCTGCCAATGGGAGCAAGGTTGCTTCCCTACCAGGGGTTAGTGATGAGCGGTATCGATAACAGCGCCCTGCCCATGGGAGCAAGGTTGCTTCCCTACCAGGGGTTAGTGACGAGCGGTATTGATAACAGCGCGCTGCCCATGGGAGCAAGGTTGCTTCCCTACCAGGGGTTAGTGACGAGCGGTATCGATAACAGCGCGCTGCCCATGGGAGCAAGGTTGCTTCCCTACTATTGGTTAGTGACGAGCGGTATCGATACAGCGCCCTGCCCATGGGAGTGAGGTTGCTTGGACTCTTTTCTTTTCATCTTCACCACTTTCCTCTCCATTATCTGTTTTTTTTTTTTTTTTTTTTTTTTTTTTTTTTTTAACATGATACTGTTCTTCCCTCCATCATCATCTCTCAGCTCCGTAATCCTGTGGTCATTTAATTGTGTATTTTCCCCCTCTTTCCCTTCTATTAACAGCCGCATGGAAACGTTAGCAAATACGTAAGTGTCTTTAATTCACACTAATCACCATCTACCATCATGCATTGCCGTGCAAGCCTGGCTGATTGTCTCTCGTTTTGCATTATTAAAAGCAGAATTTTTCAGCCTACATGTATATCTCCTATGTTTTTGATGATTTGAACTAATAACCCACAAGGGAAACTGCCTAGGTAAATTTAATTCAATTTTTCAGTCTCGTTTTGCATTATTAAAAGCGGATTGCGTTTTTGAGAATTTTTCAAGACTATATCTCCTATGGTTTTGATGATTTTAGCTAATAACCTACAAGGGAAACTGCCAAGGTAGATTTAATTAAATTTTTTGGTGAACAAACAAAAATTGACTAGAACAGGATTTGAACCTGCTACCTCTGGATTAAAGTGTCTGCGCTCTACCAACTGAGCTGTCAAGCCCTATGTTGATGATGGCGATTTCCCTTTCTTTGTCAATATCTTTATTCGGGGGGGGGGGGGGGGGGGTGCCACTCAGAAGCCATTCAACCTTAAAATATAATAATGATTTTATTTTTTAACAACTTTTAACCAGTTGCCGCTGGGATGCTTTCATTTTTTCCCATCCAGCCTAACGGGATGATTTTTATGGAAGTACCAGAATCATTTTTCCTTTAGAGTACTGCTGGCATAAAGTAATCCTGATTTGACAAAGCCAAGATTATAAAGATTCTCTTTATTGCACCTTGATTTTTGTTTTCTCTGTCGAGAAAGTTTTCAAATACATGCAACGTAAATTGCAAAACCTCGGCCGTAAGCCACAGCCGAGGATTGGTACTAAATCTGGAACCAAAACTAGATCCCCGGTTCACTCTGAGTAACTTACTTCCAATGAGTCAAAATACAATGAATGAACAATGGTGGAAGACTCTCTATGTCTCGTAATTCTCTTCTTGGACAAAGGTCAGGGATTACACTGTAACATATGCACAACAGCCAAAACTCAGCGAAATATTTAGAGCCATCTGTCACGTTTGTGTGGGTGAAACGAAGCATCACACGGTGTGTGCATGCTCTGTTGACGCTCAGCTGTAGAATGTCCAGGCGACCTTTGTTCCGGTACACATCAGCCGGTGCCAACTGGTTACATGGAAGATAGCAAACAATAGTATTTTATTTCGTAAAATTTTACAATAATTGCATGGAGGGAAAGTCTGCCATTACACAATTTTCTTCACATCACTTTTATTTTAATCCCGTCAGTGCAAAAAGGTCGAATTGCATTTAAACAGCAGAGTTGTTTCCCATACAACAAGGTGTTCAGAGCTCTCCCCAGAATTATTTTAAAACTGGATCAAAATTTGTGTAAGTTTGGCCGAAGCACGCCGAATTGGAATGAGGTCCTTGAAATCATTTTTACTTGATGTTTATCTTTAGGTTTTAAAAACTCTGCTGTGTAATCTGAAGTATTTTAAATAGTTGTATTTCATTATCATTGTGAACTTGATCTTAAATCTAAAATAATATTATTACAAATTTTGCACAATCATTTTGTTCGCCTATTGGCCCGTAATTCACTCAGATGGGCCTTATACGCTAGCTTGTTAATGAGGAGAACCCTTGTGTATCTCACTATGGAAGTTCATATCACAATTTACAAGGTCGTATCTCAAACAAGGTCGTACATCAAGGTCGTATCTCTTACAAGTGGTCGTTTTGCCTGCACGGTCATGGTCGTATCCCATACATCAAAAGTTTTTCTCATACACAATTTCATCTCTCACCGATAATTGTATCTTGTACAAGGTCGTATCTCTTGCATCAAGGTCGTATCTCTTACAACAGGGTTGTATTGCCTACAGTCAAGGTCGTTTCATCATCCACGTTTTTGTGCAACGTCTTGTCCTGTACATGGTCATTTTTCCACTGTGCGGGGTGGAATCTCATACAACATAGTTGTGAGATACAACATAATATGTCAAGCATGATGTCAAGCATGATTTTGTTGTCCCTGTAACGAGATTGTATCTTTCTGAAATGTCTCCAGATGTACATGTATGTACAACACTAATATTCATGTATAAGATACAGCCTTGCCTCATCAACCACATTTCATGATCTCAAGAGTACGCGATACGACCTTTTTCAAAATCTGACTCATGACCTCAGTACAGTGACAGTCCCTTGTATTGTAGTCTCGTCTTTGCATTAAGGTTTTTGTAACAATTTCAACCTTGTTGCAATCACAGTTCATTCCATACCCTGCACAAGGGTCGTATCTTTCTTTACAAAGCCTCATCACTACAACAGTGTTTTTAGATACGACCTGTGTACTAAACCGAGTTACGACCTTTAACAAAACTGAGTTATGACCTAATCACAAAACTGATTTACAACCTTTTTACAAAAGTGAGTTAAGACCTAATTACAAAACTGAGTTACAGCCTTTGTACAAAACTGAGTTACGACCTAATTACAAAACTGAGTTACGACCTTTTTACATAACTGAATTACGACCTTATTATAAAACTGAGTTACAGCCTTTTTACAAAACTGAGTTACGACCTAATTACAAAACTGAGTCACAACCTTTTTACATAACTGAATTACGACCTTATTACAAAACTGAGTTATGACCTTTTTACATAACTGAGTTACGACCTTGTTGCACTGGCGGGAAGAGTTTTTCCTACGTCTAACAGATCTGCCACAAGTTTTCACTGTCTCATTTATTATGTAACATTTTACATTTATTTATGTTTTAAAGTTTTATTCTTCTTATGCACTCCATAACAACTTGTTCAAAAATGTTTGTTTGACTTTTCTTCTTTATATCAAACTGTCAAACGGAAGGATATATATTAATTTATGGTCTGACTTGAAGTGAGATGTGAAGCTTTGAGGTGTGCGGGTGTCAGAAAATAACTTGCTAGTGGGTGATTCAAGTGAAATTAGGGATGAATGCGAAATTAAACAAACGGTAACTCAAGGGGAGTGTTTTGGTTTTACTGGGTTTTCCGAGGTAAAAAGGTAGTGGGTCTATAATGAGCTGATTATCTACGGGTCAATGGATTCAGAATTGATTCCTGGAGCAGTGTTTATAAAGCTCAGTGTGGAATGATTGCTAATCCTTTAATCCTATAATTACACAACTCTAACGCAACTACGCAAAAGCTTGCACCTGTCAAGTCTGAGGAGCTCAAATTAAAAATGGTCACTTGTGACAAAAGAAGTCAAGGTACCAGACAGTATTCAAATCTAATTCGCAAATGGCTTTCCCGAAAGAGATTAAAATTGCATTGTAATCAATTTTATACTCGTCAAACAATCTTTGAGAGGGCAAGGCCATTTGAATTTTGAAGAGGGTACGCCCGTTGGAAAAATGTGGGAAACTTTTGAAAGGGCATCAAGGGCAAGACCTGGGCAATGGCCCCCGTGGCCTCCACGTAATGCCAGGCTTGAGTATTTAGGAAAAAGACTTTCTTGTTGATAGTGTCAACTCTCTTCGAATTCTCACCAGTGCTCAATATAAGACCTTTTCTGTCTCCCCTGTTTCCATCTCATAGTTTGAGGATCACGGTCCGTTCATCAGTCTGGAGCAGCTGGAGAAAAAACCTGCCCACATGTCCATTTTCCTTCACTATCTAATCTCCAATAGCGACCCTTCCAGCTTGGTGAGTCCACTTGTTGTGATTCATGGATATTTTTTATTTTAAAAGAATTGCGATGTCATTAATAGGGGTTCCACACTGATTGAGATAATTTAGGGATATAGGTAGCTCCCACTTTACGTCACACAGTGTAAAGTCTGCCATCTTTACGGGCAATGATACATCTTTGGTAGTTCAGGCCTCGATCTTAAGAAAAACGGGGGCAGGCCTTTGCTGGCCAAATCAGAGAAGTTGTACAAGGGCATGCTGGCCAAGTTGGTAGTGACAGTGCAATTTTTCTGAAGGGCATGCTGGCCAACTCCACAGGGCATGAGGCCAATGGCCTCAGTGGCCTCGGTTAAGATCAAGGCCTGGTTTTGGTTGACAATGTATCTGTAACAGCTAGTAGTCAGTCTACAGCTCAAAAACAGAACTTTCTACTTGTTCTTCCAAGCAAGTCATGTATGTCCAAATAATTATCATAAAAGTACTAATGCCAACTTTGTTTCTTGGTGAACAGTTTTTTTACTTAGTGACGGATAACTACAGAACCGGAAGTCTAAAAGAGATGAAGAAATGGGTGTATGAAATTTTCTCAACCTTCCTCGCTCCATCAGCTGTAAGTAAAGAGCGCCCTCTTCTGTTGGTCAATAGTACAGTGACTTATGATGTTTTGTTCACATTATTTTACTTGTTTGTCGATTGCTTAAATTGAAGGCGTAATGTTTTGTGTAATAGACCTTATGTGTTTGCCGCCATCTTAGAGGTCAAACAAGTGTTGAAGCTGTTTGGAACTCAGGGCGAGAGTATCCTTTCCTGTACAAAATGCTCAAAAAGTGACACCATAGGCATAAGGTCTATTAAAGGAAACAGGTTTGTCGGGTTGAATTAAATCTCCTTGACATCTGTATGTAATACTCTGGGCCCTTTGGCTTTCTTCCCTCCTGAAAAACCGAACACTTTCAATCTCAGGTTGTGCTCCGTGGTCATGTATGGCTTGATGTGGCTGGCTGCCAAGGGCGCCCTTGAATGCCTGCAGCTAGAACACATTGTAGCCACATCTTTAACATTTCTGCTTCTCAGCTGCCAGTAAGGATGAATAGCGTTCTTAATTATTATTATAATATAATTATTTGTTTCATCTTTCAGCCTTTGAGAATACAAGTCAGCGATTCCATTGTGCATAACATAGGTAAGTTTCAAACCAGAATTTTATTATTTTAAAGGTAGAATACAGGATTGGTATTCATCCATTTTTTTTTTTTTTAGTATCAGTCCGAAAGCTTACTGATTATGAAGTTCATGCCAGTTCCAATCTTCTATAGAAATAGTTTTGAAATGGGAAAATAAAGTTGAGAAACAGAAAGAAAATGAACTTGCTCTTTGGAAAACAACTTCTTCTGTACCATCCTTGTTTATAACAGACAACACGATGAACACACAGCTGAATAATGAAGAGGCAATGAAGAGCGTCTTCTTAGCCGCTCGGCTGAACGCTACCACCGAGGTGCAGGAGCTACTCGCCGACTTCAGGGCCAAGAGAGCGCTGGGTCTCGGCTCCATCTTCGGGGACCAGCAGCTTCATAATGAAGACATGGATCGGACGCAGGAGCTCAAGATTGTCGAGCAGACTCTTATGCCTCACCTTGATCGACTCACTACGTAAGTTTGCCTCTCCCACCCCCACCCCCCCCCCCTATTCTCTTCCTCTCATGAGTCAGTCCTGTGACTTGTCAGGATTTTTCAAAAAACCGTTTCAGGCCTGGATGTTAAGAAAAACGGGGGCAGGCCTTTGCTGGCCAAATCAGAGAAATTGTACAAGGGCATGCTGGCCAAGTTGGTAGTGACGTGCAATTTTTCTGAAGGGCATGCTGGCCAACTCGACAGGGCATGAGGCCAGTGGCCTCGGTTAAGATCAAGGCTTGCCTTTTGCCTTTAAACTGTCTTGAAAGACATGAATATACAATCAGGGGAAAGAAGATGGCCCTGTTGTGTCAATACTTTTCCCTTGTGATGATGTTGAGAGTCTCAACTTCCTTATAACTTACGGGAAAAAAAGGATCGTTACCAGAAATGTTGTGAACATTTGTTTCTTTTAATTATCTCAGGTTAGAAGCAGAGCGCGAGGATAAGAATGTCGCCATGGCATTTGCCATCACAACCTTCATGAAGCAAGTTGGCGTCAGGGTGACGAGTAACAGCGCCCTAGAGAGGTGCCCGAGCTTCACGGCGCGGGATAAACGGCCCAAGTGGGCCAAGAACAAGAAGCAGCACATCAAGGGGCATCAGTTTGTGGAGATGCACTACCAGAGTACGGTCTTCTGTAATCACTGTAACGGTCTCCTGTGGGGGATCGGCTTCCAAGGGTACCAGTGCCAAAGTACGTTGACCTTTCATTTTTTTTGATTAGCTTAAACCGTGGACTCTTTGAATCCTGATGCAGAATGTCTAATCACAACAGTGCATACCAACTGTATACATAAGTGTACTGTGTAGATGCATTCACTGCATGGTGCCACACTGCAGGGGGGCATAGTTTATTATTCAAAACCACAGTGGATGATACTGAATGGTCAGACAGTAGGAGGGTTGACTGTGTACTATTTAGATGCATTCACCATGTGATATCATATTGCAGGCTGGCATAGTGTATCTCATTTAAAACCACAGTGGATGAAATTGAATGGTCAGGCAGTAGGAGGGTTAATGTATAATAAGTTCACCTTGTCATCAATGCGTGTGCTGTAAGGTGTGTATTAAACTGTCCTTGCAGATTGTGAATTCAACATCCACAAGACGGGTCTGTGCCTAGACCAACTTGAAGACCAATGCCAAGGCAAAGAAGGCAAGAAGATGAAGAGGGACTGGAGACGGATGATCCCCGGTGGTCAGCGCCGAACGTCCGATAGAATGAGTCAGTACCTCCCTTCATCAGGTATCGGCATCTTGCTGCATTGTGCATTAATCTTAGAGGCTTTCTGTAACTGGGTCATTCCATGAAGGTGGAACATTAGGGGCACCGTTAGTTCGTAACCACCTATGAAGCTTTTTCACCACTTCACTAGTCTACTTGGTCAATCTTGCTTTACATAGTATAAATAACACCAAACAGGCATCATAAAAAGGATTTACTTGATTACTGTGGTGTAAAATAAACTTAATGCAGTGCCTGCACTGATGCAACAGGGACACCATAGGTGTGACATTTGGTGTCCCCGTTACATCGTGACATATATCCTTAATTTTCTCAGCCATATGTACGTTAATAGGCATGAAGGAGGTTATTGTTTTATGGATTTGGCATCAAGTTTCTGTGGAAAATTGTAAATGTGTTTATTAGTTTCATAATATTGAGAAATATGTGTTACAAGAATGGTGTCCCTGTTACATTGTTACCTTGAATTTTTAAGAATATTAGCAAAAATATCAGGGAAGATGGTGTGGGAAGGATTTTAAACTTTCTCAAATACTTTCAACACCCAAATAAAAGGTTATGATTGATAAACATAGAATCAACATTTTTGTAACAAAAACTAGAATATTGAAAATATGAAAAACTAGAATATGTGTACCCATTGACTTCCAAAATGGTTAGCATGGCACAGTTGCCCCATGACGTGCGTAGAAGGGGTCAATATATTGTAACTGAGGACAGACCAATCCAGTCCCGCCCCCTAAACCTATTGACCAATCACAGCATTGGCTACATCAGTACTTTACATGTGGTTAGTACAATGTGCGTCTCTTGAATGCCACACTGCACGACATTAATGCGTGCCCTATACGAGCGCGTACGCATGTTAACATTTTCCAACAGGAGCTAATCGTGTTGGACTTTTGTCAGACTTTTGGTGGTGTAGCCAAGGCTGTGATTGGTCAACACATAAGGGGGCCAGGCTTAAAGGATTGGTTGATTACCCATGGTCTGAGAGTTAACAGAGTATTTTTGGACCTTGTCCTTCTGATGAGTTAGAGCATGTTTAATTTAACAGATTTGAGCTTGCTGTGTTTAGTATCCTGCTCTAACTTATGAAACGGCATGTATTAGATCCTAACAGACTGGTGCTTGCTTTGTTTGGTACCCTGCTCCACTTATGGAACAGCATGTATTGGATTCTAACAGACTGGTGCTTGCTTTGTTTGGTAACCTGCTCCACTTATGGAACAACATGTAGTGGATCTTAACAGACTTGTGCTTTGCTGTGTTTGGTACCCAACCCTACTACCTAATACAAGAACTTGTGTTTAATAACTTGACATATTGGTGCTTGCTGTGTTTAGTACCCTACCCCACTTATTATGGAGTAATGTGTTATAACCCTAAGAGACTGGTGCTTGCTGTGTTTGGTACCCAGCCCCACAACACAAGAATGTGCATTTTAAAAGATTGGTTATTGCTGTGTTCAGTTGCCTACCAAACTTATGAAACAACATGCGATAACCCTAACAGACTGGTGCTTGCTGTGTTTAGTACCTGGCATTAATGCAGGCGTACTTGCATGCGAACCTAACAGCTCGATGCATGGTGTGTGCGTGTGTGTGGTACCCTGACTCTCCTTTCACCTCTGCAGTCTTCTTTACAGGTGATAAGAAGGACGAGATAGAGAAACCAGCGACATCACCGAATGCCACCAGTCCGCTACCCGCAGGGATCCAAATCAGACCAGGGATTCTGGAAGACGAAGAAATCAGTAAGTTTGTTTCCATGGAGACGGCCGGCCAATGTAGGCAAATCAAAAATGAGAAACTAGGTGTGGTTGCAGAAAAGTTGGCTCGTACGTGCACAGTATTTAGATGACAATATTTCTCAAAACAATTGGTACTGATATCTACTTTATAGTAAAATAGAAATTTCTCAGATTGAAAAAAATAATTTCTGTCACTTACCAATCGTTTATAATATGTATAATACCTTTTATTTTTAACAAACTGATAATACATCAGTGAGCTTTCAGATTGAAAAAGCAAACATTATTTTTTTTTTTTAGGTGGGGTGGGGGGTTCTTTGGTTTTATGATTACCAATCCTGAACTTTCTCTTAACTGTCTAGCTCAACTGAAAGAGAAGATCAACGTTGACACTCTGGTGAAGCAGTTTGAGGACAAGAGAGACGATCCGTTGGTGAGTTCACGCACCTCCCTCCAGACGGACAGCGGCATCTCGGAGAGTTTCGATCGGCTACAAGACGTCACCGAAGGCGAGGCATCCGCCTCCAGTAAACGCTCATTCCTGGCTAGATCAGCAAGCCTTAAAACCAAGGTAAAATTTTATGCAAACATGTACCAGCTTTAGAGCTTGGAATAGACCAAACGTTGTCGCATGCAGCAGATGAATGCTTGTTTGACGTAATGACTTACCAACAGGGTAGAGAGACGGCAAGTCCTGTTTGTTTTTTAGTTTGCGTTCTTACCGTTATTCTTACCATCAAGTATTGTCATCTTTCAGGGTGAAGAGAAACGGGAGAGACGACCACCTGGTGACCGTCGATCCAGAAGGTAAAAAATTAAATTTCATAAAACGATTAGAATGATTTGTTTGTGAATAGTTTCTTCACATTTTTAATTGAAGTGGTTTGGTGTTATGTTTTGTTGTAGTGTTTCTTGATAAACTCTGCAACAAACTGAAATTAATTTTGCATGACTGTGTTGGAACTAAAAGATAAGCTTTTAAAGATAATCTCTTTAATTAGTTTAAATTGAATTTGGTGAGAGTATCTCTCAATTTTCACTCTGTCTGCATGATTGTCGTTTTCAGCATACTCCACACAAGTATCCAGTGTTCGTTTTGACAAGAGTTTTGATATGGGTTTTGAGGCATTTTTGAGTTTATCACTTGAAAAGTGTGTTAACAATTTGATTATTTTATTGCACATTTAACTTATGCATGGCTGCCCGTTTTTCTTTTACGTCTTGAGTTTTCTCAGTCCGAAAGTTCAACTTGATTGTGTTTTTCACTCCAACTTTGACGACCAATCACAGCACGCACAGTTGAACTTCCTCATGACAGTCTTCACAAATAAAATGTTTCACTTTTTTCGCATAATATTGCAGATCATCTTTGCACAAAGTCCTGTTTTTCTTTCAGAAGATAACGTGCAAATTTTTCCAGTTAGAGCCTAATGTACAGGGGTTATTAAGTCCAGGAGACTGACCAAAACCCTGAGTTGTTTCATTACCAATTCATTTCCAGAGTTGACAAAAGTCTTTAAAGAGAAATTCACAAGGTGCTACGACAAACGTCGATAAGATAGTGACTTGTTTCTATCCTCGCACTTCTCAGAATCGCTGCAACTCTTAAAAGAGTTATAAAAAAAATCATTCTACCACAAGCTCTCTAAGGTTATGCATTGTTACACCAGCTGCTCTACCGCCACAGCTTCTCCAAGAGTTATTTTCTCGACGTTACTTTAAAACTGTACAGGTTGTAATCCCACCTTGTTGATATCGCCTCAAAGCACAAGAAAACAAAACAGAAACATGGGCATGGGGGGGGGCAGGATTTTACCCCATGGTTCTAATCTAGTAACTATAGTGCTCAGAAAAGGCACTTGACTTCATTTTTGTGTGTACTAGATTTTAACTCTTAGTTCCATGATTATGTCTAACGACATGCAGATTTCATCTTTGGTTCCACTGATGACCCTGAGGTTCTAATTAGCACTTTTTACTTGATAGCACTTACCGTTCATTCATTCAGATTTGAGTTTTCGTCCAACCAAGGACCTCTAGTTCCAATTGGCACTTCAAGTATTACATGATAGCACTTTACCTACATGTCTTCCCACCATACAGATTTTAACTTTAGTCCCACCGATGACACTGAGGTTTCAATTAGCACTTTTTACTTGATCGCACTTACGTGTATCCCAATCAGTCAGATTTGAGTTTCCGTCCAACCAATGACCTCTAGTTCCAATTGGCACTTACATGTATTACACGATGGCACTTTACCTACATGTCTTCCAACCATACAGATTTTAACTTTAGTCCCACCGATGACCCTGAGGTTTCAGTTGGCACTTATTACGTGATAGCACTTTACCTGCGTGTCTTTTCACCTTCAAGATTTGAGTTTTAGTCCCACCAATGACCCTCAGGTTCCAGTTGGCACTTACTACGTGATAGCACTTTACCTGCGTGTCTTTTCACCTTCCTGAGTTTTATTCCCACCAATGACCCTTAGGTTCCAATTACAGCGTTTGACATGATAGCACTTGACCCATAGTTCAATTTGCATGTTCTGTTCATACCAATTTCCCCATTGTGTTAGAGTCAATCCTGTCGTTTGATAACTGATTTGTTGCATACTTTACTGTTCTTTTGTGACTTTCTTTGATAACAAGAGTTGAGGGTTGATACAGAAAAAGGTCATTCCCATTGATCATTTGATAACTTGCTAGTACCTAATGGTGACATGTGATGCATGGTGCTATTTTTGGGGACCTGATAGAACCTGAATATAACAATGCTGAAATCTTGCGACAGTTTTGTGGGAGCAAGGCTCATGAACCACTAGGGATAAAATGGATTGGAAGTATAATGGTACATCACCAAAATCTTTTTTTGTACCTTAACCTTTACCTAGCACTTGACTAGCACTTGTTACCTTACCTTTAATGAATATAGTACATGACTGGCACTTGATGTATCACTAAGTATAGGAATCTAAAGAATTGGAATGTTAGGACCTTACCTTTAATGAAGGTAGCACTTGACAAGCACTTGATACCTTACCTTTAATGAATATAGTACATGACTGGCACTTGATGTATCACATAGTATAGGAATCTAAAGGATTGGAATGTTAGGACCTTACCTTTAATGAAGGTAGCACTTGACAAGCACTTGATACCTTACCTTTAATGAATATAGTACATGACTGGCACTTGATGTATCACATAGTATAGGAATCTAAAGAATTGGAATGTTAGGACCTTACCTTTAATGAAGGTAGCACTTGACAAGCACTTGATACCTTACCGTTAATGAATACAGTACATGACTGGCACTTGATGTATTACATAGTATAGGAATCTAAAGGCTTGGAATGTTAGGACCTTACCTTTAATGAAGGTAGCACTTGACAAGCACTTGATACCTTACCTTTACAGGAAGCTAGCCCTCGATGTCCCGTGTAGCAGTAGAAATCTAGAATGCATTAGGAATCTAGAGAGGATTAGAATGATGGGACCTTACCCAAATGGTAGGACCATACCTTTAGCGAAGATATCACTTCTCTGGCACTGAATGTCTCATTTAGCAGTAGGGATCTAGAGTGATGGCATGTTACCCTAATGTTATGGACTTTGCCTGAAAGGAAGATAGCACTTGAATAGCACTCAGTGTCTCAGCACTAAGAATCCAGAAGAATAGATTGGAGGTACCGTACCCAAATGATAGGACCTTACCTCTAATGAGGTTAGCACTTTAAGGAATCTAGATGATTAGAATGATGGTATCTCACCCTAACCTTAGTTGTACCTTATTCCACAAGATAGTGACTACACTATTGACTATGTGAAATCTAGTCTAAGTCTACATCTTTTGTATGTGCATTTTTTGGACCCATGGCTTCTAAGCCGGCTATGGCTAAGTCAGTCGTACTTCAGGCATCCCTATACGGCTTCAACATGGCGGACAGAGCTTAAGTCTGAGACATTGTTTTAAAAAATGCACTTCCTACATGTATCTATGGCATGCATACAACGCATGAGTTGAATAGTCGGATCACTCGTTCTTTAAAAAGACGCAATCTAAATTGAGAAATATTAACGTGACATTGGTAGAACATTTGAGTTCTAACATTTCGATGGATAAAAATTGTGTGTAACCCTAATTAATTCATCAATAATTGAAATGTTAATATCATCTAAAAAACACAAGTCGATTTTTATTTGTCTTCATTAATTTTATTAATCCATAATAATATTTTTAATAATTGGAATTAGAGAGGATGCAATTTTTTACACAAATACCTGTATGCTCTAGTATTTCAAATCAGTCAATTTTAACGGAGTATTAACAAGTGACACACATACACACTGAGGAAATTGGTATTTGCTAGCTCTTGTATGTCGACACAAGAGGGCGCTGTATATAACGTTGGGTCACAAGCAGAATAACTTTTCGGTTGACTTTTCTCAATGACAGCATAAAGAGTGCAAGAAATGGTGTGTAATTATCTTTTGTGTTTCTGATCGATATTCCCAGCTGGTTTTGTTACAGCACCCTCTTGTGGTCCGTATAAGCCATGGACGATCGCTCGTCAGACTTTGCATTTTGATTTTCTTTTTTGGTTTTTCCGTTTTCTTTGTGTTTGATTTTGGTTTCCCTCACGTTAACGTCATGTACGTAGCTCCAACGAACGAACTCCATCTCAGTCTACAGAGTAAGTTGATATCACCTCATTCCACTAACACACAAAGGTCAAAGGTTCTCAAACTGCTGTCCAAGCAAGGTCAAAGGTTAATGGACATGTGCAGTGTAAGGTCAAGGGTCACCTATTGGGACCCATTCACTTAACACTTGGTAAACAAATACATTTCTTAAAACAAATAAACAAATTGCACAGTTCTTCGTGTTTGTTTTTTTGGCTAAATTTTCCTCTTTTATTTGCAAAGTTTTTCAGTTTTTGTTTTAGTCCATACCACCTTTTCCATTCATTTTTTATCATTCTCATTTGGGTGTTGTTGAACTTCGCAACGTGTCATTTAGTTACACTCCTTGTAACCAAGTACAAAACTTCACTTTGTTTGATTTAGGGCCTAGGTTCAACACATGCTGTACATGAACAGTGGCCTCCCTCAACAATACACGGTACACGGTCAACCCTCCTACTGTCTGACCATTCAATACCATCCACTGTGTTTTTTAATGATAGATGAACTCGTCACCGTTTTCACGAACAGCCACTTATCTTTATGTGCGCGAGAATAATGTTTTTGAGATAATCAACATTGTAGTTTTGTTTGCACTTAAAACGTCATTCCACAGGTAAAAAAAGTACTATTTTTCATCAATGCCATGTTAAATGATACTCAAGTACATAATCGTACATATAGAATCGTATTTTTTATATGGAGAAATACTAAAATATGATTAAATATTAAGTAAAGATAAGTGGCTGTTCGTGAAAACGGTGACGAATTATTTGATACCATGTGGTGAATGCACAGTACATACATGTGCCACCATTCATAACCTGCGCAGTTGAATGTTATCGAATGGTTGGTTAAACTCGCTGGAAAATGTTAAGTCCAAGAGTAGGAGGGTTAAGTTATCGTGTGGAATTGTGTCCAGTGTAACACTGTCCTGAAACAAACCAGCGAGCGTAAGATTTGTACTTGGTCACACCCTACATTACTAACCATTACTGCAGGAGCTACATCATCATTGTTATTCCAACTTCATATTGCATTTTCACTTCCAAAAGATTTCACGATTGCAGTGATTTAAAGATTCCACGATCATAGTGACTTTCTTTAGATAGACCCTTTTAATTTGTAGTTGGCCCTCTTCAGGCCAGGAGTTTAACTGCTGGAAGAGTCAGGCAAACTTTCCATGGCAGAAGGGCACTTCCAGTAGATAGTTAGAAAATCTATAGTGGGGGTGGGGTGCAAGACCAGGGTCCAATTTTAAAAAGCTGTCTGGCAGGAAATATTGCGTATCTACACAAAAAAGTGGGACACCAGTTACAGTGATATGCTGTGTATAAACTTACGGCTTAGGGAGTGGCTCTGGCTGAATTGCTGAAATGGCCTTTCTTTCAACATTGTTGCTGCAGCCAGTGACCACAGCCGTAGCCAAAGTCACTCGATCAGACGTGCCCTTGTATACTAATCAGCGTTTTGGCTGGTACCCTGTTCCTGCTAAGCAAGATCTTTTTGTGAAAAGCTTTATGAATTTAGGCCCGGCCCCAGTTTCATGAAAGGGGTAAGCACAAAGATCTTGCTCAACAAATTAATTTGCCAAGCAGAAGTAATCCGGGTACCAGTCGCAAGCAGTGTACATTACATGATGTTTTGGCTGGTAACCTGTTTCTGCTAAGCAAGGTTTATCTGTGCTTAGCGTAATTATTCTCTAACAGCTTTATGAAATTTGGTACATTGATGTTTCTAAGTAACATCATAAAACCGCCATTTTAAAATTTTTCGGGATTAAGAAGAGGAGAAATATCTGATTTTGTTTCTTGCGGTACTGTTCTTTGTCGAATCAGTGACGTTGATGTGGACGGGCATAGCGTCGTCACAGCTCTAAATAATACATCACATGCCAGCTCCTCTTCCAGCCTGTCAACAAGGTATGTTGCTATTTCGTGTCTTGGTGTACATCCCAATTGCTATGTTACTGTTTCATGTCTCCGTTGTAGATGGTTATTTCATAATTAAATGGCTCGTCAATGTTTTTTCGACACAGCCAAGTGGCTTACCGACCAATCATGCAAGAAGTTTGATAAAAATTTATTCGTGACGCACGCGGTAGGAACACAAAACGCATAGTTGAGCGTTCAAAAAATTATGTTTGCCCATTAAGATGGCTTGTGACATCAAGTGGGAACTGTCTTTAGGATGTTTACAATATTAGGTGTTTACTCTACCCGCCGTTCTGTAAACATTGTTGTGTCAACATGTAAAAGTTCAAG
Source organism: Marthasterias glacialis (assembly GCA_911728455.2). Taxonomy (NCBI): domain Eukaryota; kingdom Metazoa; phylum Echinodermata; class Asteroidea; order Forcipulatida; family Asteriidae; genus Marthasterias; species Marthasterias glacialis. Next base: position 11,538,403 of record OU452239.1, on the reverse strand, counting down.
GTGACTGTTTAATGATTTTATATGATTTTTTTTTTCCCCCTTATTGGCATCACGACAGGAGTCAAGACTCTCCGTCGGCGTCAAACGACTCGTTGTCGTCTCGACCCATTGAGGAGGATGAGGGAGAGGACTCAGACATGGAGGCCGAGGCAGACCCGCCCAACTGGCAAGACCTGGTGGATAAGGACATCGTCAAACGCCTCAAACCTAAGGAGGTCAAACGGCAAGAGGTCATTAACGGTAAGGGCAGTGGTCAGCGGCTGTTTTTCACCTATTTGTCAAGGCGTGGTGAACTGAAAATTGTGGGATATCTCTCAAAAATCTACAATTTTCCTTGACCTAAAACCCCAACTTAACCCTAAAACAACAGCCTTTGTTCAAGACCAGATCAAGATGGTCGCGGGGAGACAGGACACTCTTGGTGGCTGTGCCACTAGTTTGGAACACTCTCCCAAGAGATGTCCAAGCATCTCAATCCCTACAGTCCTTCAAGTCCATTCTGAAGATTGTTCTTATGCCGTAAACGCAAAATAAAATAGAACCCTGCTGCTTTGCAAACCATGACCGATCTTAAACAATCCCAATCATGCATCTGGCGCTGCGAGACAGCTAAAAACTTGTCGACCGTTTCCCATGATGCATTCTTCTGGGCAGACTGTAGAGGGCGCTCTGTATTGGGAATCGCCTGTATTGTTTACTTTTCTCGTAAGCTACACCCTATTTTATCAAACCTCCGCATCATGTCCGTTCACAGAGCTGTTCCACACGGAGAAATCCCACGTGCGTAACCTGAAGGTTCTAGACCGTGTGTTCTACCGGCCGATGTTGAGAGAGCAGATCCTGAGCAAGGAGCTGATCCACGCGGTGTTCCCCAACCTCAACGAGATGCTACAGATTCACGGGCCACTTAACGACATCATGAAGAAAGAGCGGAAGACGTCCCACGTCATCCAGGAGGTCGGCTACTTTCTCCTCAAGACGGTAAGTTCAAGGGACTAGAGATAAGATAACTTTCATTTAATGTTACTGCAGGCCTAGTCCATCTAGGAACTGCGAATTTGGTTGGTAAAGCTCCTGGTACTAGCAACTACGATAAGTGCGTTAGATTTGTTTTTTATTTGCTTTCTGCACAGTTTGACGGGGAGTCTGGCGAGACGTCAAAGCGGGTGTGCGCCACCTTCTGTCAGAATCAGAAAGCGGCCCTGGAGATGTTGAAGATCAGACGCAAGAAAGACAGCAAACTGGCTCAGTTTCTTGCGGTAAGTCAAAAGGAAATGATGGTTTCCCCTGTATCTCATCTGATCCTCCACAAGTAAAACTCAGAGAATGCCAAGCTTGTCGTCTGTGTCTGCTGTGGACAAAGAGTATCAATTAAGCAGATCAACAAATTATTATTATTATATCTTTCTGGTAATGAAACCAAGGGACCTTCAAAAGCGACCAGCACTGTGACCCGTAGGCCTGAAGACACCTGTGTAGAGAAGATGATGAAGAAATGTCAGTTTTAGATGTGGGAAGAAAACCCCAAATAGGGAAAACCCACGCAATCAGGTAGGGACTGAAAACCAAATCCACATGCAAGGCTCCAGTCCAGGATTCGAACCAGGGTCAAGGAGGTGAAAGGCAGGGAAAGAAACCACTGAGCCAACCTGAATGCCCGAAAAATGTGAAAGCTGAAATTTGCTGATGGCTAAATTGGCAGCGAGCACGATTTGCCTCAAAGCATATATGCATAGATAACTACACACGCAGCATTCTCCAAGTTTTACTTCTATGCCCTCCAATGACAGGGATATAACAATAATGGTTTTGTGAAAATTTTATCAAATGCAGTGTGGTGGTCATTTTTTTAGAACAAACAACAAAAAGCTGTCAGTGTTTAGGTGATAGTTGCAAATCAAGTCGCTATCAAATTTGATCTCATTTCTGCAGGACGCTGAGGGCAATCCGTTATGCAGGCGTCTGCCTCTGCAGGCCATCATAACGACTGGTATGCAGAGACTAACCAAGTATCCACTACTCATTGAGAACCTCATGAAATACACTCAGCGTAAGTTAATTCACATTTCATTTGCTTTGTTGTGTAAGTTACTCACATTTCATTTACTTTGTTGTAAGTTACTCACATTTCCTTTACTTCGTTGTAAGTTAACAACTCATTTACTTGGTTACCTTTTTGTAAGTGACGCTACATTTACTTTGTTGTAAGTTTCCGTTTCATATACTTCATTGTAAGCTACTCACGTATTATTTGTTCCAGTTGTTTGAGTGATAGATTTTCTTCATAGAAATTTATGACAATGTTGGGCATTGGAGAAGTGTCTCAGCACAGCCGTCGAGTGAACCGAACTTGAGCACTTGTTAGGGTGTGGGTTCAGGTACTGGCAGTTGTGCTTGTATCCTCAAGCAATACTTTAACACAATTTATTTGTCCACCATACACGACCTGTGCAGTTGAGTGGTCTCAATTGGTTGATCCACTCGCTTGAGAATGTTACGAAGAATAGGAGTGTTGATGTTTGAACTTATCACTGTTTTACTGTTGAGCAACAAGTTATAAAATAATAAAATTGTTTTTTTTTTTTTACACTCAGCGAAATTGAAGGAGTACCAGGCGTTGGAGAGAGCGTTGCAGTGCACTAAGAACCTCTTAGCTAACGTCAACCAAGCCGTAAAGGAGTGCGAGAATCATCAACGGTTGTTGGACATCAATCGTCATCTTGAGAAGGGGCCGTTTGAACGATCCAACCACCCCATCGCTTCAGAATACAAGGTTGGTGACATATAATACTAATAATAATAATAACTAGTTCTCATATAGCGCATTCCTATAAACTAATCCGAGCAGCCCGTTCATGGGCGTTTACGCCGCAGGTGTGTCGAATCCTCCATGCTGATTGGTACATATGCGCGCTGAGGCACTATTGTCGTGTTGGGCGCGCGTGCAGTGGCCTTAGCTGCGGTGGTGTAAACCACCATAAACAACCGCTGCTCGGAATAGTGTATACTTTCATAAGCTTGTGTTTGTATTGTCTTTGTTTGATGATGGCATTTATTTCGGTTAAGTAGTTCCAAAATTGTGAACATGGTGAGGAAGAAATAAAAAATATTTTTTTCTCGGTTTTGTGTGCCAAAGAAAATTGAAAAACACTAGAAACGTCAAAGGCAGTTCCCCCATTTTTTTTTAATTAACAATTTTTTTATTTTTCTTAGTATTTGTTTTATTTATTCTTTCCTCCTCTTTTTCCCTTCTTTTAGAACCTTTCCCTGACATCCCGGAAGCTCCTGCATGACGGACCAGTCACATGGAAACTCAGTAAAACAAAAGTAATAGGTAAGCTCAAGATACTAACTGGTAAACATCCAAGACTCGTTTTCTAAAAGCTGTCAAACAGAAGAATCTGCAGGGAACCAGCAATGGACATTAAACTGTAATTTAGAAATTCCCCGCAAAGCCACAGGTCTTCGAACTTCGAACTTTCGCTGGACCAAAAATATTTTTGACGAGACCTGAAATATTTCTTTCTTCTTACATTTCTCTGGCCAGTGGTCCAGTGGGTACTTCAAGCCCTGGCTGGACTTGTTTGGTTGTGAGGTCACTGATGCAGTGCTAAAATTACTTGACGCTGGCCAGTGGTCAAGTGGGTATTTCCATCCCAGCAACATCTTATGGTAAAATGTTTTGGTTTTTGCAGATCTTTACGCACTGCTACTGGAGGATATTCTAGTCTTGCTCCAGAAGCAGGATGACCGTTACGTCATGAAGTGTCATTCTACGACGGTACCGACCCAGTCTGAAGAGAAGAAGAACACCCACAGCCCTATCATTAAGATTAACAGCGTGCTGTGCAGGGAGGTCGCTACGAGTAAGTATAACAACTCGTGACCCCACCACTAATCTAGAGGGAGCCCTACTCGCAGTCTTACAGCCACAAGCTCAAAATTTGGTATCTACCAGTTTTGAGATGGCGACGCCATTTCTCTACCAGTGCTGGCAAACCTTTGCAACAAGGGCCCATGATTAGTGTGCAAACAAGGTTTTTGATGTTAACCGAGTGCTGTGTGTAGGGTCCTGCGGGAAGTAGTGGCTGCAGCTGCCTCTTGATAGCTGCGTCGGCATGCGTTGATACCCACAGCAACACACCCTTAGCAACAGCAGCTGTAGCTGCAGCTGAAGGTGCCACTACAGACACGGCCTAATTGTCTTTTGTTAACTTCTCTAGACAAACGAGCCTTCTTCCTGGTCAGTACATCAACGGCCGGACCACAGATCTACGAGCTTGCCACCATCTCGACGTCGGAGCGGCAGACGTGGATGGACATGATCCTCAAAACGCAGGAGGAAGCCAAGAAGGCAAGCCGCGGGGGCACCACACCGGTCAACACAAACACTATGTCTCTGCTGAACAGCATGCCTGATTTACATGAGGAAGAGGGTGAAGATGTCTCGGCAAAATCGTAAGTTGGCATCAAAGGACGGTGAATCCATAGCCGTTCCAAAGGCCAGTACCTTGAGATACTCCCACTACCTTGTTCCCTCGTACTGCTGCACTTGGGAACTCCCTACCTGTATCTTGCCTCCCACCATCTTGCAATCTATTCCAGTTCAAGAGAAATGTGAGCAGATACCTTCTCTCCCTCTGAAAATTTCACCTGAGAAGGTCTTCTAAGCCCAAATTTAAGAAGGCGTTGAGTAGAAAATATCACCCAACAGCTTTTGTTTGCTAAATGAAAACTAGCAGGAAGTCAGTCAGGCACAATGTACATTACACAATATTTTGTCTGGTACCCCATTTTTGCTAAGCAAAACTTGTTTGCGCTTGGTGAGTGTTTGTGCAAAGTTTGCCCAGCAGAAGGGTCCATGGCCCTGCATCCTTCTGCCGGACAGCCGAAGAAGAGACACATTGACGTTGTGTTTTTGTTTTTTTTTCCCCCAGATCTGCGGAGGGTGGTGCAACCAAGGGAATGGAAGAGGAATCAATAAGCGTTGAAATCAGCAATCCACCAGAAGTCAGCCAGCCAGAGGTCGTTACACAGAGCACTAAGATTGCAGGTGAGTTGAGATTCGCTGACCTTAAATACCCCCTGAGCGATTTACTAGGATCCTTCCTCTCTCTTGACAAAAATCAACTCCAAAACCGTCGGGCTCCGATTATGGTGGTATGCCTGATCCCATCTATAAAGGCATGATCAGTTTACTAGTGCAGTCCTCTGTCCAACAGAATCAAACAAACCATGCAAGTTGGATTTTGAAGGGTTTTATTCAAATGTAACATTCATTTATTTATTTATTGATTTATTTTTTCAGAAGAGGCAAGACAAGACTCTCCGCAAGATATGTTAGCATCGTTGTCGAAGACGATACAAGAGGTAAGAGACGTATCTTGAATTGTCCTGTGTGGTCTTCAATGAATCGAATGATTTTTTAACATCACAAGATCTATTAAATGGACTGCGTGGAAGTAGGCTCGTTGAAAAGTGTTTATAGTCGGAACTGATTGTTGGTTTATTACACCAAGGCCATGGCCTCTGTTGCCCTGTTCTTGGCCTTGGTGCCCCTTCAAAAGTTTAGACTCAGACTTGAGATTTTCCAATGGAGGTGCCCTTTGCAAAATGAAAATGGCCTTGCCCTCTTAAAGCTGAAATTCCAGGCATGCAACTTCTCTGTAAATCAGCTGATTTCCTCATTTTTCTTGCTGTTTTGTTGTGCCACAGAAAACTGAAAAAAACACTGTCAAAGGTTTATTTCCGAGGCCGTTTCTTCTTTCTTCATGTAATTATCAGGTTACTCATTCAAAGATGGCCTTCAGTAGCTTCTGCTCAGTGCGGATGAATTATCATGGAACTATTTTTTTGCGTTTTGTTTTTTAGGATACGTCTACCCAAGCCAGAGCTAGTGAGAAGGCCAACGGTATCATTGCGCTCAGTGATCCTCTTCCAGTTCTTCTCAGTACGTATTTGTTAATATCTGAAACACAGACCTTTCATCACAAAGCCACCATCTTGGTCTAGTTCCCTGTATGTGTTAGCTTTTATGAAAAGGGATTGTCATTATGTTCAAAGAGGCCAGACTATTTTGACCCTTTGACTTTTAAATGCAGGTAGATTTTTTCCATCCAATTTTGATGACCTTTTGGTGGTGATTTTAAAATAAAATCTAAAAAGCATCAAATGAATCAAGTCAAATTATTTTCAGTATAAGCCCTCATGTCCATTCACAAGTTGAAACTTTTGGTTGGTTTTGGGTTCTGAAAAAAAGTTACAACTTTTGGAAAAACTGCTAACGTGATGGACGCAAAGTGTCCCCTTTTACTGTGTTTCCTGTCAAATGCTTTCAACTTGTTTCCTTTCACTGTAGAAAGTAATTTTGAGAAGCGGGATTCCAAGCGAGAGGAGTTGGTCCTGCAGGCCGTGGACAAGATTCAGCAGCTCAGCAAACACCTCCAGGTATTCCTTTTTCCAAACCCAAGAATTTTTTTATAAAAGGGATAACAACTAATCGAGATGCAGGTCAAGCCATGCACAAGCTAAGAGACTGGGACAAAACAGCAGCATCAGGGAGAATGCTGACCAACAATTGCTGGGAGTGTTGTGACCGGGTGGTCGAGCACACTGGACTCAAACCTCTGGTGGACGCGTTGTCAGAATGTTGGTTTGAATCTCAGACTTGGTCAAATATGGCACCTGTGTCCTCCAGAACTGAATTTGTTACTTTAATTTGCCAAAATGAACAAAGCATTACATGAATTTGTAAAAAAAAATCCACCGACAGTCTATGAACTATCATTTGATGTTTTCTTGAAAATTTTGATGAGGAGTTTCAACAAAGAATTCATTTATTTTTTTTTTTTTGTGTATCATGTATAAGAAAGCCGTCAAAGAGTCCTTCTTTTGATTGGAGTATTCTTTTTGTCTCAACACAGAGTGATGTGACTCGCCTAGAGTCGGACCTAGTTCAAGCCACTCAAGAGCTGAGACGAGTGCAGCAAGCTCTCCTGAAACAGTCGGAAAGCAATCTAGAAGAGCAAAGACGGCGGTCGCGACAGGAAGCTCATTATGTCCGGACAAAAGACGGCGAACGTACAGCGGATGCAACAGAAAAGGCAGCCCGGAACAAACCCAAGAGAATGTCGTCGTCGGCCGAGTCCGGTGGAAGCTCGACGGACTCTGAGGAGTACGGTGCTGTTGAATCGTCAGAGACTGAGGAGGGGTACACCCCTAAGGAAAGACCGAGTAGTTTAGTGGTGGATGTTGATGAGGGACCCAGAGACCAAGTAACCATGATGGCTGCCTTAGTGTCTGATTTCCACAAGGCAGAGAAACAAGAGGCGGTAGCCGTCTCCAACGAAGGTCTGGTCACCCTGAAACGGGCAGAGGTGCGTAAAGTCACTGACGTGGACAGTGCAGAAGTTGATCACATCATGCAAAGAATTGACGAGACCGACAGAACGGCTGTGAACGGCGTCGCGCCAGACCGTCACTCAAGGTCGGGAACTACGCAGTTGTCATCGTCAAGGCAACCGCAACCGGAAGGCAGCCTGCAAGATTTCGACCAGGAAGTGGGAATGACCGAGATCGCCGAAGAGTTATCCACAGGTAGTGTTGTGGATACGGAGCAGTGGGAGGACACCACCTTGGAGTTGGCCGGCACGCTGGAGAACAAGAAGTTCATAGCGACCAGACTAGACGACCTCCTGAATGAAGACAGTGAGAGCGACCAGGAGACAGTGGTCGCCAGCGAGAGCTTCCTACACGTCAGTCCTGAAATCGACTCGTCACAAGACGTGCCCACGTCAGTTGGCGACTCAAACGCAATACTGAGCAGTACGAACGATGGGATAGAGTCAACCCATCAAGACCATTGTAGTCAGGACAGTCTGGAAAATGTCGTCAATGTTGAGATGAACTCACAGACCTCAGTTGGGAACACGGCAATGATATTAACTGACGTCGGACCGACACCACCGCAGACCTTACTTGACGTGTCGTCAGGGGACAGTCGGCCGACGAGTCTTGTCTCGGTGGATTCCTTAGCTTGCGATGAAGGGAGTGAAGGCAGTAAACCGGAGGAGGTTACTGTTGTTAGATCAGCAGACGAAACCAAAAATAGTGGTGAGTTTGTCCATCAAAAGTGGATGCCATGATAGACCCTGGTCTTAGTTCGGGAATTCAATCTAATCGAAAAAAGGGGGACTTACTGAGCTGAAGATATTCCAGAAAGTAACTGTTAAATGTCAAACTTCAACTCACTGACGTAACGAAATACTGACGTTTGAAATATCGGGAGAGGTCCGACAAACATTCCAGTAGGAATCCTTTTTAACGATGAAAGCACAGGATGGGTTCATGGCTCTGATTACTTGATTTGAAAAATCGGCATTTCTGGAAAAACGCGCTTCAACGTAAGCGTAGTTAACAGGTTAGCATGGAATTTTTGCTGGTGGGCAAGGGTACTTCACCTTTTTAAGCTTTCTTCACTTGCACGGCTAATGCAGAAATTAGGCGCTAATCCTGTAAGCTGAGAATGACTGTAAGCGCAGAATTCGCAGTAAGCAGAGCCATGAAAGTCGAGCCCAGCGCTTTAAAACCTTGCCCAGAAAAAAAAATGTGTGGAACTGCGGCTCTTTGACATTGGTTTCCCAAGACCCAGTTACATTTACAATGTAGATGATGTAGATTTGTAGATGATCCATGTATAGCATTACATCAGTACACTTCTTCATATCTCCACCACATTATCAAAATTGTCGTCGCATATTTTTAGAGAATGGTAGTTTGGATATTGCATGTTTTTGAGAATCATCAACGCCATCCTACATGAGCCATCTAGGGTGAGATTTGTCTGGACTTTTTTTGTTCTGGCTCGAGGGCTGCTTTAAGGCAGAACTTTAGGATTTGGTTTTTGCCACATACACAATTCTGAATGATTGTGGTACATGTAGGCATAATGGTATCAAGCTGTACCCATCTGGAGGTCACTGTAAAAAAGCTTGCCCCTTACCATGTGAGTTATGATGTAGCAACACTCTAGTCTGGGGAATCCAACTTGAGTGTTCACTTGTGATCAATCAAGTCAGTGTACCAGGCATTATTCAAAATTTAAAACTCACGAAAGGATTGTTCAATTCTATGGAATTATTACATTAATTAAAACCATGAAAGTTCCATAGACAGACATGAAATTCTTCCTGTTTTAGACTGAAACGATAAAAAGTGGTGTTGGCCTCAACGTTTTGACCCTAGGCATGCTAGCACTTTCACGGAGACTGAACGAGAAAGACACTACTGCTAGGGTCAAAATGTGAAGCCATTAGCCTTTTTTGAGGTATGGTGGACACATTGCAAGTGCACTATTTGGATTGGGTAAATTTGTCTGTAAATGCCCAAACCAAACAGTGCACTCATTGTGTCGGCCATATATCAAAAAGGCTAATTGCCTCTCGTTGCCTTTTGTTTTTTAACCGCAAGTGATTTTGGTTGGTTTGCAGTTTTGCAACGACTGTCTCAGTTTTTTCAAACAAGTGAAAGTTGAATCTTTAAACTATTTTTTTAAAGGGTTCTTTGCATTTCTTTGTTATTATTCTATGGTCAACTTTTGAAACTAACAAGAATCGGACAAAGCATTGTCACATGACATCACTTATTCATGAATCATTTCATTCTAAACGCACTCACTAACTCATGAATATTCATACTCGTGTTTATTAATGGATTTAGGCCCTACTAATGCTTTAGCTCTTAAACTGACAAACCTCATTTGCATTTTAATGTATAATGATGTTTATGCATAATACTGATTATTCATAAGCCGCAATCTCTACTGTTGAATTACCACCTGTTAAAATCAAAAGGTGCTAGAATCAGAAAGCCAAAACAGAGATACAGTGCTTAAATGTCAAGAAAATCTCAAATAGACTATACATGTCGCTCAAAACTTTAACTTAACCAGAACTATTGTGTTTTTATTTCTACAACTTATGAATATTGATGTATACTTATTATTCATGCAAACTAACCAATCAGAGCTTCCTAACGGATCCTGAATATTGATATATTTCTCTTGCAGGAATTCTTTCTCAGGCAAAGAACATCACATTCACTCACCCACCATACCTTGTCTGATGTATGTACCTGCTTTACTAGAGCTATCATCAGTACATGTACATCCGCATAAATATTTGCATGCATATGGTGTCATCTGCATAAATTTGCATACTTTTCTACGCATTTGCATGCTGTTGCAGTCATACTGTACATTGCTTTGTAGTGCTCTCTGTAATGGTGGTAGTGATGTATGTAAAATGCAGGTCAGGGTTCATACAAACTCGCATAAATTATTGTGGATCACTCCAAGTTAGAACAAGTCAAAAGTTGTTCATCGACCTACCTTGAGATCTGAACATTTTGAATTGGGATTCAATCCAATATATTCTACCCCCAAGATCAATGGACTGAACCATTAAGCCCCGCCCACCATATCAACTGCCTAGCAACAGCAGTCAAGTAGACAACAAACTCTTTAAGATCATTAAGCCAGCCCACAGGGGGCCACACACAAAATACACAATGCAGCCTATCCTATTGGCACCAGCTACACATTGAAATTTTGTTGTTATAAGCTGTTAGAAGTTTTTCTTTTCTTCTCAGCTGTGATTGGTCAATGCATCAAGGGGCGGAGCTTACTGAATCTGCATATTTCAATGACTCACTCTGAAGCAAAATGTGATATAAATGATCACCATGGTATTAGTCCAAACTTGTATGAAGAGTCTTTAGATTTATAAACATTTGTGTTTGGTGGAGTTGAACCCGGGTCTGATCACAAAATTGTCTACACTTCATGTTTACAGTTTTACGCTGTCCTTTGTGTTCAGTGCATGCAACACCTAGCTTATGAACTTTTTCCTCTCTCTTGTGTTTAGAGTAATTTTATTGTTGCCCTGGGAAAAAAAAGCATAAGTTAGTTTTGAGTTTTAGTTATGTCGATACTGTACCTTATCTTTATTCAAAGAGGGTAAAGCATTGCAGCATTTGCAACGCCTTATCTCATCCCATACCCAATGTATGTCACCCTGTATCATTGCTATGGTAATGCCAGCAATGCTCTGTACAGACTGTGCAAGTCTCTGCTCTCAGCATGTAGACCTTTATCATGGTGCAGCCATCTTGAGTTTCTTCCTTTCAAACCAATGTAACCAAACTGGGGCTGGAAGGGCAAATAGTCTGGTTCCTTTTTGTACAATGAATATCAGCATATATTACTGTTATTGGATACAGGGAACATGACCAAGATGGTTGCAGCATGATATAGGTCCATTGGGACCGTCTATTGACCAAATTCACCTGACATCTTCACAACAGTAATCTTGGTTGCGCCATTTTGGGAGTCAACGCACCCGCGTGTGTTATACAGTATAGTGTGCATTTTAGGCGACACAGCGTTTACATTCAAATTTGACTCCCGGTGTGGCAAATGTGGCAGACAGTAGCCACTTGTGATGCTGGTGAAAGGGGTCGATAGTTCTTGAAGTTGTCGTCTACTCACATTAAAGCAACGTTAGTGTGAAGGTTCCCCAAAACAGTTGCATTTGGGTCTGAGACTTGCAATGTCTACCGTGCATTTTTCTTGTCTTTTGTAATACTTGCACGCTTCTCACGCTTTTTGTACTTTTTTTTCCCTGAAATTTTACAAGGATGCTGGAAACGTGAATATTGTATAATATTTTTGGTTTTTACTCTACACCGATGTGTGGAAAGCACGGTTAATGCCGGGGGGAAAAAACAACACAGGCATACTACACGGTTGGGATTTGAACAAACGATCCCCGCATTCGACTGTACATCTTAACCACTGTGCTTGCTAATCATCGGTGTGTGTTTGGTAAAAACCACAAATATTCGTCTTGATCCCCGACGCAAAGTATTGCATCTTCCAACGAATCCTGCAGGGAAATTGATCATTTTGTTTTTTCCTTAAAAAGTGATAATTGTTTTAGTTCCCTGTTTTAATTGTTAAGGCATTTTGACATTTTCATATGTTATGCATGATTTTGTATCGTACCATACAGTGTATGTAAATTGTATAGCTTGAACCAGCAGTTTCCTTGGTAAGGGCTGGTGGGGTTGCGGGGGGGGGGGGGGGGGGGCATCCCTCAGTTTATAAGTTGGTAATGTGCAGGCACAATGTGTTCAAAGCTTAATGGAAGAAAACAAAATCTTACATTTTATAATTTGTATAATTTTTACCAACTTTTGATATCAAGAAAGGGAGAACATCTGAAAAACTTATTTCTGAAAATGTTAGAAAGAAAATACAGTGCAAAATGAAAACAAGTAATAACTTACAGGTTAAAGTGCATGGCATGGCACATATTTAAGACGGGATACTTGCTAGGGTTAAACAGAAAAAGTAGCTAAGCATAAATTAATTTCACTTTCAGGTTACCGGTCAAAATACCATACCTTACATACCCTCTGCGACTGGTTTCCTGCTTATATTTTGCTGAGCAGTTAAAGAAAGATCCATTGGCTAAGTCATAAGACGAATCCTTAAGCTCAGTGTAAAATGTTGGTTACTTTTAATGGATGTTCCGATATCCAGCACTTCATAATAGGAAATTAATACTTGTTTTATGTCTTTGAATTGATATAGGAGCGGAAAATGAAGTAGAAGATGAACAAGCCACGGAGCCGATAAAGGAGGATGGTGATGACAATGAACCAACAAAAGAAGATTTAGATGACAATAAGGGTGAAGATGTAGATGACAATAAGGGTGAAGATGTAGATGACGATAAGGGTGAAGATGTAGGTGAAGATGATTCTGAAGATGAGGACGATGACGATGACCACAATGCTGGAGACAACAACGAAGGAGACGACGAAGAAGAGGAGGAGGAGGAGGACGATGATGATGACGACTATGAAATAATGGAATAGTCCGCTCGTTAATCTCATCGCACCAAAAGCAAAAACCTCTCCTGTGGTCACACTGCCTGTAAAGTTTTCAGCATTCTAGCGAAATCAAATTTCTCACAAAGCACCGAGACACATCATCTTGAGGTTGGGCTCAGAGCCAGCGCACCGATCTTAATTGCTATGATGATGTCACAATGTAAATCACGAAAGGCGATCTCATGATGGATCCAAGTTTGTGAAATGGAGTCATCTTGGCATTGGTGTTTCATTCTTGTTGGCGGATGAGCCGTTCTCCACCGAGGAAAGAAAACGTCCGACAAAAAAATGAATATTCTTGACGACCATCTTCATGAAGAGCACCAAGTTTTGGGAGGGAGGCAAGTTGCCTCTGTGGGAGGCAAGTTGCCTCTGTGAATTCGGGAGGACTTCCATCTTTCTTGGAACCAGTCTGGTGATGTTTTGATTGCTCAATCTCGTTACCAACCCATACCCTTAAGCATCTTCTCTCTCAAAACAAAATAATAACATCTTGACCCGATATCATTAATTTGTTTAGCAGGTAACGGAGCACCGGTCGCAACAATGTAAATGACAAGCCATTTCGGCTGGTAACCACTATCCGCTAAGCAAGACTTTGCTGTACTCGGCAAATTTTTGTTCTTGACAGCTTTTTGAGATAGGGCCCGTGCCATCTGCAACCACCCTTTATATATTTGTTAGAAATCATCAACATGACTGGCCGATTGTGACCTTTTGTATCCTCTCACCTGGTTATTTTGAAACTTTGACATTTTTTTTTCTTTTAATTAAAAGTGTATTTTTTATTTTTAACAAATTCTTGTATGAAAACAAGATACATGAGGACCAGTTTCTTGATCTGGTTCGAGTCTCATAAAAAAGCTAGCTTAGCAACAACAACAATTGCTTAGCGCTGATAAATCTTCCTTACCAGAAATGGATTACCATCCAGAATCCCATGTGTTTGTTAATCATTGCGGCTGGTGGACTCGCATATATTTTGCTTACCAAAGAAAAATGTCTGACAGCATTATGAAATTGGGCTGTACAATTCTGGTTTTAACCTTACGGGTACATCATGCACTGATCGTATTTTTTTAAAAGGGTAGCGACTCTGAAAAGAGCCGATTGCTTTTTCCTTTTTTCTTTTTTTCAAAAGTCGAGAAATTTACGTAGAGCTGTGTACACTTTGTGCCTGTAGCGAGTTGAGGCTGTGGCGTTTATTTTGTAAACAGGTGAAGTCATGAGTCACATGGTTCGCTAAGGGTAAAAAACAAAACAACAGGCCATGGCTCGGTCAGTCATAACGATGACTAGTAGAGACAAAATCGACAGAGGTAACCTTTGTGAGAAAGATCTTACGTTATGTAGTACTTAAAAAGAAAAAAATATTGTATTAATATATCATCAGTACTTGATTTCGTGTATAAATTAACGAGTATGTATTTATCATAATTTTGTTCCTTGTTCTGAGCCACACATAATATTGTCAAGCCTTTGCAGACGCGTTGTATCTCAAAATGAGTACTTACAATATTTTGGAAACTGCGCAAGCATCGCTCTATAAAACGATCCTGGATGCACGCACGGACCCCATGGGCACTGTGGTGTTATCCAGATATAACGTTTTTGCTCTGACACGCTGCGACGATATGCGAGGCAAAAAAACAAAAATCACTTAGGAAGTTCATTTGCTGAGCAAAGATTGAGGGGAAACCGTCACAAGCAGTGTCCCTTACATGGCATTTTGACTGGTAACCCATTTTTCTTAAGCAGCATTTTTGGGGTGCTTAGCGTGTCCGTCTGCTCAACAGCAGGATGAAATCAGTTCCGGTCGTTATTGTAATTCCTCTTCAAAAAAAAAAACAAATCTTGAGTTTCTTGTTTGGAAATCTTCCCCTGTGGCAAACTTTTCCTGTTGAAAGTATTATACATATTTGGTAACGATCAAGCGGGAAAAAAACTTAACGGAACGATATTTGATCTCAACTTAACAATTTCCATCTGAAGCAAGAATTGTTATTTTTGAGTTGTCAGGCCAAAGTTTGCACGGATACGAAAGTGCATAAAAATCCCTGGCAGAATCAAAATGCTCATTTTCATTTTCCTTTTTCGAAAGCGCAACAACACTTTCAGAAGTTGGTTGTATAATTGGCCCTGGATCGATTCTCAGCGACGTGAGTTGGTTCTTTGGGCCCTCCGGTTTTCCTCCCTCAGGAAATCAAACACTTTTGATCTCTGGCTGTGCTCGATGGTCATATATGGGTTGATGTGGCTGGCTGCCTAAGGCGCCCTTGAATGCCTGCAGCTCGAACATGTGTAACTGCATCCTGATTTATAGTGGTGTTTTAGTCTGCCCCCCCCCCAAAAAAAAAACAACAACAAGAGAATTGGAATCAATAGTTTGAGGGTGAACAAAGTAAAAGTGACTGGAGCAGGATTTGAACCTGTGGCCACCAGCTATACCGACGCTCTACCAACTGAGCTATCCAGCCCTAATGTTGGCGGTCTCCCTATTTTGTCAATATCTTTGTTCGGTAGGTGCCAGTCAGAAGCCATTCAACCGGTTACTGTCGTGTAGCCAGGGATCACACCCCATGATTATACGATACAACCATAGAGCTAGCTCTATGGATATAACCTGGGAAGCGGCAGCACGGGGATCTACGTTAAGAGTGATGCAATTTTTTATTTTTAAAAATCAAGCATTAGACCACAAGGGAAGCTGACCTACCCGTCACTTTCCCTAGTGGTTTATTGCTTGATATTTGAAAACCCAATAATGTATGATACTTTCAAAGAAAAGTATTTGATAACCTGTCTACAAATACCAATGATGATAAAAATAATAATAATAATAATAATATTTGAAGTTTTGATATTCGGCTGGGGTTTAAGAAAATATCACAAGAAATTTATCCACCTTCCCTATGGTTCGTAGTTCCTTAAAATATTCCCAACACACCCCTTCCCATGTTGTATGTACCACAGACATTATTCGTTGGTGCTTTGGTTGTATCAGTAAATCCATAGTAGTTTACAAGTTTGGAGGGAAACGAATTTAGTAAGCCATGTTTTTTTAGCAGCATTGCAAAAGAAATTGTGTAGTTTTCATCAAACGCCTCATTATATTTAATGTCATTGAATATCACTTATTGTGAATATTAAACATAACATAATGTAAAAACTATAGCATGCTTCACATTCTCTCTTTGTAATTTCTTTTTTATAAAGATTCAAATTTTTTACCTAAACCAAAAAAAAAAAGCACAGTGATGAATTTTTCAAATAACTGTAAAAATATTTTGTTTAATTTAATCATATGTCTCGTAGATCAAGTGAATGGATGAAGAGGGAAAAAAAAAGTATCACAATTTTTGCAAATACACCAACTTCTGCTGTATGAATACCGTAGCTAAATGTTTAGTGTTTCGTGTGCAGCGCTCTCTGTTGTTGGTTCGAAGACTGTCTTGTGATAGAAAACCACTTCCCTAGTATGTTTTTAAAAACTTCCATGTGGCCTGAACCAGTTGCCTTTAAAAGGGGCCAAGCTAAAGCACTAATGTTTGCTAAGCAGGGACAAAAAAGTGCTCAGCAGAAATGGGCTACTGGGGCCTGACTTATTTTCTGCTCAGCACAAAGAAAATTTGCCAAGCAAACATTTCTGCTCGTTATCTTTAAAATAAGAATAAGGTTGCTTGAAAAGTAGTTAAAAATTGATATAAAACAAATGCTTAGATCTGCATTTGTGACTGTAATTCAGATCTAAGTTCAAAGTATAGTCTTACACAAGTTGGATTTGTTGGAATAATGACAAATATTTACAGTCTAACTTTGTTTGGTGGGTTACTTTTGGTGGATCTTGGAGTTCTTGAATTTTTAGGTCGCGAACTCCTATCCCATTTGTTTGTCTTTATGTGATTTTTATTCATCGCGAAACTAGGGTCAAATTCTAGGGGGCACACACGAGGTGTAACATTTGTTTTTCCAAGGGGACACTTCTGACCAATTAAAACTGAAGTTTCCGTTTGCATTCTCTCCAAGCCCCTTTTATGCACTCTTGGTCATGTTAGTATGACGTTTACTATTTGTTATTAGATAATCTTTTGGGAGGTAAAAACAAATGCATTGTCAGTGTGTAAATGGAACAACAGTTTTAAAAACATTGAAATTACTACCTAAAAGCTTATGAAATATAACTTTATGTTCTGGTAATTTTCAATCTCAAAAGTCCAGATTTCAAAATTGGGGTTGGGGGAGGCACAGACATCAATTGCGGGAACATCCACCCCACCCCTGCCCCTTAATTACGCCACTGTTTTTATTTACTTTTTTTCCCCCTGAGAAAATAAGAGGTCAGCCAGTAATTGTTTCAGAAGAGGAAAGCGCAATCTGAAGTTTTTTTAAAGATAGAATTGAGACCATTCTTCCAAAGGAAAAAAAAAAGGACAAACCTGTTTTTCACGATTTTGTGTTTTTAATCTTTGACAGTCTTAAGACATCTCATTTTCATTTTGTTTAAATGTAAGAAAATAATTATCTTCAGAACCAAAACTAAATCTAGCCCCACAAAAAATAAAAAGATATGTAATCGAAATAAAATGATGAAGCATCAAGCCTAATAACGTGAAACACTTTTTGTGTGGAGTGTAAAAGTCAACAGTGGTTGCTACTGTAAACTATACAAATGAACCTGTATGAAGCAGCTGGAACTGGATTAAACCGCTTCTTGTTTATGATTCTGATTCACATGCAGCTGGCTGCATTATTGTAAAAATAGACAGAACTGGCTTGAGCCAGTTTGGGCCAGATTGGGCCACCTCCAAGCTGGATTACTCAGAACTAACCAAACATTCTCAAAACGGAATAACTTTGGCTCAGGCAAGGTATAAAAGTAGTGTAAAAAGCAACAAAAATTATTTGCTTTTAAATGAGTACATTTTTTTTTTTTTTAAATGGACAAACTATGTTACCTTGATTTTCTTTTGAAAAGAATTTGGGGAGATTTTTTTGTTTTTTTTGGTTTTTTTTGTTTTTTGCTTTCCTGTCAGGAAATGTTTCAACTGTAGTCGTGTTTAGATGGAATTTGTGTAAAAGCTCATCATCTTATTGACGAAATATCTTATGTTTTTCCCGTCATAGAAATTGACAACCACTACCAAATCTGTAAATATTGATTGACTTTTGTTGTTAATATGTACAGGTCTTAAAAGAATATTGTTATAGATTATAGATCACGAGTATGTAGGACGAAGAAAAAAAAAAAAAAAAAAAAATGCAGTAGTTACTGCATTTGATCGATCGAGTTGTAGTTGAGTTAATTTTTATGCGTATGAGTACGAACAAAAATCATCAGAGTACAAGCCCTTCAACCGAGTACTTGAGTCCGGCACATTGTCCGGGCTTCAAGCAGAAAATTAAACACTGGGGCGTGAATCGTACAATCCAGAGATATTGAGTAAATATTTTGAGACAAGAAGAAGAAAAAAATGCTACTCACGAGTGAGTCCTACGAAGGTGTTATAGCTGTATAAATTATCCGGAGTACACGTATACAGAAACAAAAATGAGATTCTCCAGCCTAGAGTTAAAGTTGAGGGAGTACATTTTTACGAGTATGGATTTTGAGTACAAGCCCTACAATTCTCACAGTCGGATCGTCTAATTGGTTCTGTTGCACACTCTATTATAGTACTCGATACTAAAAACCACGCTACATATTTCGTAAATGTAACAATAATAAAAAAAAAACTGTAATTATTATCTGGAAAGATGTTTTATTTACACTTTTTTCTAATTTGGAGGAATTAGAGGTGTTGAAAATCTCATAGTGGCTCGTTGACAAGTATTCTCTCGGATGTAGAAGTCTTAATAACAATTCTATAGGTATTTATCATGGTGCGGCCAAGTTGGTTTACCTCATTTAAATCACTGCAACCAAACTGATGCTGGGAGGGCAAAGAAGTCTGGCCCCCATTATTGATGATCAGTATGTATATTTTGCTACTGCAGTCGGGAAACATGACTTGACGTGTGATAAAGCTCAACAGATCTTTGTCATGCTGCCACCAACTCAGTCTAGTTCCCTATGTGCATTAGCAATCTTAAATACATATTCTCCTCCATAGCAACAGGGTACCAGACTACTTTGCCCGTCCAGCCTCAGTTTGGAATACATTGATTTGGGGGGGGGGGGGAAACGATGGAGGAACCATGGTAAAGATCATTTTATAAGTCTTTGTAGTTTTGTCGCTTCAGTTGTCATTTTCTTTTTTGAGTTTTGTGAATTTCTAAAATTCCCGATTATGTTTGGAGTCGACTATTATGGTTCAGAGCTGTAAGAGAAATTTAACGAAATAAACCTGCTCATAATAGATGAGTGTGACATTCAAGTAACTAAAGTTCTTGTGGTGATCTTTTTTGTTCTCAATCGATCCATTTCCCAAGAGATATGCTTATCTCTGAAGAAGTCAAACAGTATGTATGTAGCATATGTAAACTTGGCTGGTAACCCAGGTTCAAAGCTATTATGTGGACAATTTGGTGGGGGATGAGGTAAGAAAAGGGTTTAGGGCAGTTAGAAAATAAATCAAGCTATCCCTGTGAATGCGTCTACACAGTACACAGTCAACCCTCCTACTGTCTGACATAGCAATTTTAAATTGAGCTCAAGCAAAAGAAAATGAGGCTAACCTCAATAGTTTTCAACTACTTTGTTTTTGTTTATTATTGGTGGTTACTTATTAATGCCAATTTTACATTCATCAGGGTAACACACTGAAAATTTGCATTAATATCATATTCCAAATCATAACCAACATAAGAAAAAGCGTGTCCAACCGATTCAACTAAAAAATAAAAATAGTCATACATTTTTGTACGAATATTTCTCAGTAAATTTTAGTAATAAATATCCACCTCACCTAAAAAAAAAGATACATTAAGCGCCACCTTTATATTCATTGACCGAACATAAATGCAATTTTGTAGCCTTGATTACAAGACTGTCTTACTGTATCTCAATAGTAGACCTTGGAACACTAGGTGGCAGCAGACATATCAAATTTTCCCATTTTGAGGGATGTGATTGGATTTTGATTCAAAAGAACTGAAAAATGTTTGCAAGAATCCTGAACTCCAGTAAAGCAAGACGCAACTAACAAGAGTGGGGGTGCACGGCCCTTACGCGGAAAATTTGGAAATGTAGATGCTGCTCTGTGGTGAAATCTAGAAGGCTTTCTTGTTACGAATTTCGATGCATGTGCACGCTTCTGAGAACAATGGATTTACCTGGTAGGTTCGCTGCAACAAAGCGACCCCAAAAGTCTGACCCCCTGGTGCGCCCCTACTGCAGCAGAAAAAGCCTTAATGTCAGCAAATTTCACAGGTCAGCAAGGAATTTTCGGGACCGTAGTAATTCTGAGGTAAACAGAGCCATAAAATTGCACCCAGGCCACGTGCAACAATAGCCTTGAAATCAAGACTAGCACCTTTGCTGCCTAAAACACTAAAGAGAAATGTGCTGCCACCATTCAGATAGCTATGCTGAATATTTTCTTTGTGGGTCATTCTTACCAGAACATATAGCCATGAATTATTCACACTTACTCGGTGATTGAGAGGCGGAGACAGTCCTCCATTATGACCGCCATCGCTTTTTGGGTAATATGGTGGGCGGGGCTTAATGGATCAGTCCATTATACAAATAGGTGAGTTCCGACAAAATAATAGAAAAGTATTAAATCTAATAATAGTTCAGTGGATAGTACATCGATGGTATTTGGGGAAATATTTTCTTTCAATCGTCATAAAAGAAGTCACTAGATTTCCGTTTTCATCAATAATGGTTTGATTCTTTGAATACTGTAAAATGGTTAAGAATAGAAACGCCAAATGCATATCAAAGTTATCTTTGAAAAAAATTAAACGATTGCAGGAAAAATTCATTTCAACAGGCCTGGACTTTTAGAGAATGTCTTTTGCCTGGAACGAGTTTGCTTTTAAGAAAATAAGCAAAAAACTGTCCTGCTGAGCAGAAAAGAGTTACCAGACAGAATGCCATGTCAGTCACATTGCTGCAACTGGTGCCCCGCAATTTGCTTGCTCAGCAAATCAATTTGCTCAGCCGTAATGTTCAGCTTTATATTGAGCCATGGTTTTTTATAAAGATAATATCTGAGAAAAGTAACATACACTAATATGAATTGAAAATGGAAAGATCGTTTTGTAAGGGGGGAAGTTGACTTTTCCCTTGGCAGGACCAACAAAATTCAAAAATCCAGGTCTGCATTGTGAACACCATCTAAAAAAATTGCCAAAATAATCCCAGGTGTGATTGGTACGAGTACAAACTTGACATAAAGTGAATTTAACCACAATAAGTGAATGATTTTGAAAGTAGCATCAACGGAGGCAGATCCTGGTTTGGAGAGGGGGAATCCAGCCCCCCCCCCCTAGCAAAGATAGCACAAGGGATCGGTCCTCACCCTCGCTTTCCCCCTCACCCCGCCTCCTAACAAATTTCCCGCAAAATGGCACACTGGTTCCCTACCACTCTTAAATTTCATATACAACTGTTGATCTGTTCATAATGGGAGACTTTGAAACAATAGGTGGCAGCAGACTTACCAGGTAAATTGTCACTGTTTACATAGTTATAGAGAGGTTACATGACCCCGGGGAAAAGTTCGTTTAGCAGCCATGTTGGGTACGGGCCATGTACAATTTCAATGGCTGGCGCGTCGTCTGCTGAATGATTTCAAGCGCCTGTTTGTGCACGCAGCATTAGAAAAAGGTCTCAGGTGACATCACGTGAAACCTCTCTATAGGCATGAGCACCCGAGAACAATGGATATACCCGGTAAGTCTGCTGCCCTCTAGCGGCCTCAAAAGTTTCCCATTATAAACCTACAAGTTTATAAACTTTTACCATGTGGGAGAGGGTTGAGAGACGTTTGGCAGTCTTTGTGAATTTTGTACAACTACGCACAGTGAAGATTGTCTGGACTAGAAAAGCCTGAAGATAAATTCTGATTTTGTTTCGAAAAAGAGGCAGGAGTCTGAAGAGATATTTGTTCTACCAGGAAAAACGGTGAACATTTTAGACGACCCCCAACATACCTTCATTCTATCTAATATTTGAGCGATATGTACAGAAAAACAGTTCTGATTATTTTGTAGCGTCGTGACAAAACAAAATTAAAGTCGCGCAAAAGCTGAAGTCGACTGATCAACTCTTATATAAAAAAAACACTTCACAAAAACCAAAAGCAATCAATCAAGTAATTGTTACTAGATGATATCACTTTGGTGGAAAGTTTTGCAAGGGGATGTTTCTGTATGAGTTTAAAAGACAGTTATAAATTGAGGGCATTAACGGCAGAGTCTAACTCTTTGAATGTAAACTGCTTTCATCTTTTGACTTCTGAATATTTAAAAGTACATATCAACTGAAGTACTGGGTTTACAAAGGGTGTTTTTGCAATCATTTGGGGGGAACAGTCGTGAAACGAGTCCAAAAGAGGGAGATATTTTCATCACGTCTTTGTTAGAATCTTCTAAAAGTAACAGTAATTTCCTTGTATTTGTGTTTTGTTTTTTCCTCCCCTTCAAATATTTTAAACTGATAGTTTGCAAACCACCAGTGGGTTAACAACTACAGCCATAGCTTAGCAAATTTATCCTTTGCTTAGCAAACTTTTTTTCTGCTTTTAAGACTTTGGTTGATGACCGTTATGAAGGAGAATGAATGATCTCCAGAACTTTCGCAGAAAGTTATTTTTAGAGGATGGGGGCTGGTGGTGTAATGTTGTACTTTGTGGTGACGTTGCGTTGGGCTTCGGCAGCGACGCTCAGGGAGAACAGATGAGCCATCTCCATCTCCGTCCGAGCTAGATCGATGGCCTTCTCAAAGTAGTCCTTGGCAGAGGACATGTTGCCTCTGAAAAAGAAAGAAGGTTTTTTTTTTTAACCCTTGTGGTCATCCGAAATCTTTCTCAAGAAGTTGTCCTACTTTGTGGGATACGGTACAATCAGGGCCAAGGTTTTGCTCTAGGTCAGGTATAGTCTTCTTATCCTGGTCAGGTCAAAACATTTGGGTGTTGAGGTAGTATAGAGTGGAGTACTTTGAAGGGAATGGGAGGGTCTCTAGCCAAAGACACTTGGATTGTTTTAATATGTCAGGGATTTGAAATAGTTTGTGGGGGGATAAGGGGGGCTGGAAGAACCAGGGGTGTACAGCTGAAATAGAAGGAAGAATTTAGTTTCTCTACAGGGTGGATTTGAAATGGAATGAATGGGTATAAGGTGCTGGGAGGAACAGGGGGTGGAGGGACAGAACTGGGCTTGATGAGGAAGAGTGCTGGGCTGGAAAGGAAGGAATTGAATAGAAAGGGTGCAGGACTGGCTTCTTGGAGGTGCTGGAGTGGGACAAAAAGGAAAAGCGGGCTCGAATGGACGGGAGCAGGGATAAGGGGTTCAAGTGAAAAAAAAACCAACGCAACATTTTGAGTTCGATACCTAAAATATTCATTATTGGGGAAATGTGTCATGCACTCCCACAGTTTTTATGCCCTAATGCCTGATGACTGTAATGTCACAAAACACAGTATGTCTAGTTATTATTATTATTCTTCTTGTAACTGAGGCTTGATAAGGTAGTGTGCACTGTTGATGGGGGGGGGGGCCAGGGTGGGCATGTGTTGTACCTCTGTACTTCTATGGTTCCCAGGGTCTCATATGCAAAGTCGCACTTGCTGTCGATCTCTAGTGCCTTCTTGATCATCCCTATGGCTCCATCAGCGTCCTTCTTCCAAGTTAGATGTAGTAGTCTACAGTTTAAAAAAAAAAAATAACAATTATGAGAAATACATGTCATCAGAGCAGACTTAACCTTTATCGATATGTGGTCATCAATGTTGGGTTTACAAAGCGACAACAATTGTCTGTAGATCTACATTTCATGTTTATTGAAAACGGGGGGAATTTTTAGGTGTCTTTAATACCGTTGTATGAAAGTGCCTATACACTATCACTGTAAACCCATTAGAGCTTTAAACATTTCCTGAAATATCATCCTCAACTCCTTTGGAGTATGCAGCACCGGGCAGCCAAATGAGCTCTAATCATTCACATCAACTATCTCTACCCTCGCAGCTACCCATTTACTCCTGGGTGGTGAGAAGCAGTTACAGTTAAGTGTCTTGCACGACTGGGATTCGAACCCACACTCTGATAACTCTGGCATCAGAACTTGTGTCCGATGCGCTAGACCCCCTCGGCCACGACTTGCCATGATGATGGTTCACTTACCCTCTATGTACATATGCAGTTGGATTATCAGGCTCTAGGGCTATGGCCTTCTGGAAGTGCTCGTCAGCGACGGCAAACTGTCCCTGGTCGCTCTGGGCCTAGAAAACAAACAACAAATACAACATTTTAGATTGCAAGTCTATCACTATCCTGGACCCAAGAAGCACAAAATCTTGCTAAGCACAGAAAAATCTTGCTTAGCTGAAACAGGTTACCAGCCAAAAGTTCATAAAGTTTACATCGTTGTCACTGGTTCCCGACTAAGATTTTGCTTAGCAAAGAAATTTGCTAAGCAGTATTTTCTGCTTAATAGCGTTATGGAAATAAAATAGACAGATCCATTAAGCCCCGCCCACTGTACACGCGCTCAATATGCACTAAAGTGTTTGTCAGACTTTCGGTTGCGCAATCACGCCTGTGATTGGTCAATACAGCAAGGGCGGGGCTGAATGGATTGGTCTATTGGACCCTTTTAGTAGGCATGCATATCTGCTGCACGCCCAAAGATAGATTTTCACTACCTCTGGCTCCAAAGCTGTCATACATTTGTGTGTAATTTTACCAAAAATTACCCATTTCATCGTTCAAATGCATTTCTCATGACAGAAACTTTTAATTTTGAGAAGACTTGAAGAACTTCTTTGACGAACGTATTTAAAAGCCAAGTCCAACTATTAAACTTTCCTGGCGTAAATCAAAGAAAAATCTAGCTCAGTAGTACACCATGCCACTTATCAAGCAGTAATCAATGCATTTCCATTCCCACCACCAACCTGGGCGTATAATGCAAAAGCCTCGGCACACGTCGGGAACGTCTTGGTGCTGTTCTCTAGTTGCTGCATTGCCGTCTGTAACTGCATGGGGCTCTGGTGAACCAGGGCCAGCCTGTATTTAGCGTAGCTGTACTGGGCATGGGCCAGGGCAAAATTGCTGTTGAGTTTGTTGCATTTCTCGAAGTCTTGCGCTGCGTCGTCGATTCTATCTAGTAGTAGGTTGAGCTGTGGATGGCAAAGAAGTATAACAAGGTTTGTCGCTATACTAAACATGGTTTCCCAGAAACTTCAATTCAACTGAGTGTAAACCAAACTGAGGCTAGGAGGGCAATATAGTCTGATCTCTTTTCGGTGTGAGGAGATTAAGTATTAAGTATTACTGGAGCATACGGGGGATAGGACATACATTACCTGTCCTCTATGGTGATAGATGTCAGCATTGTCCGGATCGATCCTGACAGCTGTAGCGAAGTCGTTCATTGCGTCAGTGGAGTTGCCCTCCTGCATGTGCATGCTCCCTCGCTTGATCAGAGCATTAGCTCGCAACTAACAAGGAAAAAAAGGAAAGAAAACTGATAACAATAACTAGACATTAAGTACACTGTTATTATCTTTCATTATTTTTTTTATTAAGTACACTGTTATCATTTTTTTTTTCCAAAATGCAACTTCCTTAATTGGAATTTTTATTTTTTTTACCAAATGGTGTGTCTGTTGAAAAACAACAGGATTGGGATAAAGTTACCCTCAAAATACAAAAAAAAACCATGATGTATTATTCTTCAAATATCAATCTTACCTTCTTATTGCCTTCTTCCATGTTGATCAATCTGTCCAGATCGGGTCGAGCCTCGGCCGCTTGTCCCTTCAAAAGGAAGAAGGTCGCTCTCATTAATAAGGCCTCGGCTAGCTTATCTCCCTCCTTCTTGATCTCATCATCGCAGGCTTCAATCACGCCCTCGTAGTCACCGCTGGTGAAGAGATGCAGGGCCTTACGGTACCCAGTGTTGTTACTGCTTGTGGTGAGAAGATAAAATTGAAAAGCTTGCTTATACACCGGCTTCATAGTTTGTATTAACCAGTTTGCGCCCGGGGGCTTGGCATGTACACACACATATTTTCCGAGCCAGCAAAAGGGTGACGCAAGTTTTTTTTTTTTTGTGTGAAATTCCACGCCCAGTACAAAGGTCACCCAGACATTCCACTGCTGAGCGAGCACAGAGCAGGCACAAGCCGTGAAATGCTTCGTTTCAACCACACATACAGGACAGATGGCGCTAATTATTTCGCCAGTTTTAGGCTATTGTGCAGGCCTCATTGTGTACTCACTGCTCAATCCCTGATTACATGACACCGAGAGGCTTCCACCATTGTTCATTCATTGTATTTCGGCTCAATGGAGGGAAGTCCGAGTGAACCTGGTTTGCAGCCTTGGTTCCGGATGGCGAACAATCCTCGGCCGTAGGCTCAAGGCTCGTTTTTTTTTTTAAAGTCTAATTTTTCAAGCTTTGATCGATACATCAACACTTCCATTTCACAGATAAAGATTTTGTATTAACTGAATTGAAAGATTTAAACTTGCATCATGCCCCATGACCCTTACCCTTGACCTCCGACCTTACCCATTATCTCCTCCACCTTCTTCGTAGCCGTCCTCAGATTGTGAGATTCCATCATCCGAGAAAGATGAAAAGTAGGAACGGATGAACTGCCCCGAGGGTAGACTTGGTACACGCTCCTGAAAGACAAACAAATATATTTTCTTAGGGCAAAATGTTTTGGAATATTAGTAAGCATCGATAAAAAACGCTGCTTCAGCAGAAACAGGATACTTGGGCCCAACTTCATAAAGCTGCTTGGCAGAAATATTGCTGAGCAAAAGTTGGCAGGGAACCAGTCAGAAACACTGTAACATTTCATGGTAAACCCTGTTGCATGGTAAGTTGGTAACCCGTTTTTGCTAAGTAAGATTTGTCTGTGCTAAAAGGCAAATTTCTGTGCTTACCAACTTGAAGAAAATAAGCCGCGACAGTTCATAGAGGTCATTAAATCTCTTGCCCAAGTCTAGACTTTTTCCCATCCCTCAAAAATATTTCCTCGACATTCTTAGAATCCAATGGAAGTCTTCTTTCCTCATGAAAATGACCTGGCCCTATTTATAATTCTCCCACCCCCTTGGAGGCACTGGTTACCAGCCAAGATGTCATGTAATGTATGTAGCTTGTGACTGGTTCACTTCTAAATTTCACTTAGCCCAGTACACTTGTGCATCTGATCTAGTGTCTTGTATCGCTGGTAGGTTAAAAGCCTGTTTTTGTGGTCTGGTACCTCGTATCGCTGCTGTGCTCGTTCCTTGCCGAGCTCCTTCAGCATTTTATCTGCCAGCATCATGCTTTGGCCGTGGGTGAAGTTCTCTAAAATACAAACTGCAGTAGCATCTGTCACACAATAAACCAAAAAAAAAACACTTAAAAACTCATCACAAGAACTCATAACTCTGTCTTGTATCTCACACGAGAATAAGAGAATGTCGTGGCTGAGCGGTCTAGTGCACCGGACTCTTGCCCTGGTGTTGTCAGAGGGTGGGTTCGGTTTCCAGTCACGGCACTTTTATCTTTGAGCAAGACACTTTAGCCATAATTGCTTCGTCTTCTGAAAGGGATGTTAAGCCGTTGGTCCCGTGTATTTGTGAAATGCATGTAAAAGAACACAGTACACTTATCGTCACGAGAAGAGGTTTGCCCTGGTGTTTCTGGCATGGTTGGCTGCCGATGGTGCTGCATCACCCTGTAAACCCTTACAAGTTGTTAAACGGGTCTCATAATTCAAACATAACCCTTCATACCTGTCATAAAAGTAGTGAGTGCTTTGAGGGGTTTGTTGGGCGTAATTAACTTTTAAAGCGCTATACAAGATCTAGGTCTATGCGAAACGTCGTTTCTGGTTCAGCAGTCCAGAATCTTACCTTCAAGACATTCCATCTTCTGGTTCATGTTCTCATAGGCTTTAGAGCGTCGGAACAACGCCTTGACATAGCGGGAGTTCAGCTCCAGGGCCTTAGTGCAGTCAGACACAACTTGAGCATAGTTTTTCTAAACGAGGAAAAAACAATATTTGATCAACATGGTTAACCCTCAAATTTTTATGAGCAACCTTCTGCTCCTAATGACAAATGTTTTTTATTCGGCCAGTTGATCATTTAATAGAAACTATTTGACTGCAAAATTGTTATGTGTGATGGCACAACGGTGCATCGATCTAACCTTGTACATATCAGGCCTTGATCTTAACCGAGGCAACCGAGGCCATTGGCCTCATGCCCTGTCGAGTTGGCCAGCATGCCCTTCAGAAAAATTGCACTGTCACTATCAACTTGGCCAGCATGCCCTTGTATAATTTCTCTGATTTGGCCAGCAAAGGCCTGCCCCCGTTTTTCTTGAGATCGAGGCCTGTTGCAGGCTAGCACAGTATTTTTATTAGTCATTCAAAATCATTGTGGACGTTGTGGAATATTCAGACAGTGGGCGGGTTTATTTATCTAGTAACTACATGGTCATAGTGGTCCTGTGTGTATTTGAAGCCATGGGTGACTGTGATTTTTAACCATAATTCCTGGCAATGGGAACCTTTTTACTAGTTCTTACCAACTGCTCATGTGCAGCGGCTCTGTTCTGGTAGAATGTAGAGAGCTCTTTGGTCTTGTCATGCGGGACGAGTTCTATGGCCTCGTTGTAGCAGGCAATGGCTTGCTCATAGCGCCCCGCCTTAAAGTATTTATTGCCTTTGTTCTTGCTACTCTGAGCTTTCTCTTCAGCAGTCTGCAGGCAGAACAAATAAAATACATTAGAAAGAGAGTAATAACAGTAAGGAATTTGTTAAAACGCCTTTTCCCAAGGATACAAAGTGCATACAAGAATGGTTGATAAATTAGGTAAGTTTTTAAGTTCTTTCTGAACTGAGAAATGGAGATGGAGTTTCTGAGAGGTTGTGGTAGAGCGTTCCCGAGTTTTGGAGCCGAGGAGGAAAAGGACATCTCCCCAGCATGCTTTTTAGTTATTGGGCGGATAAATGAAATGGCAGATGATGAACGGGTAGTGCGAGTTGGGATGTGGCATTCCAGACAGTCAGAGATGTAGCCGGGAGTCTGGTGCATTAGTGACTTGAAGACAAGTAGAACAATTAGAGTAGCGGCTCTAACCAAAAAATTCCAAATGGTAATCCTTGGGTTTGCTTTAAAAAGCAGGGGGACCACTAATTGCGATAATCGTAACCCTCCAAGGTCTCCGACCATCGGGAGGATGGAGGGGGAATGAATATCGCAACTAGGGGACCACCACATCTCATAATGCTCCTCCTATTCCTAGAGTCCTAGAGTCCTAGAACTACAATTTTTGAAGGAGAAAATTTAAAAAACAAATTTTATGCTTCTGATTTTCAGGTAACGACAAATTGTTACAATGTTATAATATCAATGATAACAAATAAGATTAATAAATATTCATTTAACTGAGTTGTCTTCTTGGGGAGAAGTTTTGCTTTTTTTAAGTTACTTTTATTTATTTATTTTTTTGGTTTACAACACTAACAGGTGTACAATGACTAAAGAAAGGCAAATTACTTCCATAGTTAAATTTTAAAAAAGATTATAATAGTAATTAGTATTAATACAAATAGTAACACTACTGCACTGGGGCCTAGGCCTACAAAAAATTGTGTTTCACTTTCAGTTTTTTCACTGTTTCGTGTTTGTTCAATTGTTGTAACTTGTATTAAAAATAGAAACCCGTGTTAAAACACTGTTAGTGTTTTAACAAACTACCAACTAGAATGGTTGGGTAGGACAGGAGTAGTTGTCCATTGGAAGACGGGAGAACAATTAATAAGATGAACGATTCAAGATGTGTGGGAGGAGGGGCCAAGCATGGAGGACTGGTCAAGCTGGTGGTGGGTGGAATGGAAGAACACGTTACCCTCTCGTCCGTTGACGCTGCGGGCTCGTCCGAAGACAAATCCGACGCTGCTTTACTGGCTGTTTCTCCATCAATTTTGTCAGAATTTCTCCTGTGATAAAAGTAAGCTCCAACTGCGGCACCGATTGCCAATGGAGCCCCGATAGCGAGCGCAACTTGCCATGATTTAGGCCAAGAGCCGCCAACATCGGTGCCTGGCTTGCTAGCGTCCGCCATTTTGAAACCGTGCCTTTTACGTCAACCTTGTACACAACGCTATGGTAATAATCTTATGCATTGCCAAGCTACAGCAACGATCATCGAACGCGCTTAAAATGAGAACGACGAGATAGCAGAAAGGAAAGTGAGCACAAAGTTAATTTTGGCCTCCTGAAAGATGTGCCAAGTTTAAAAGCTCGTCAACGACCATTATCAACAGTAGGTTTCAACTTAAAATCTTGATAACAAAACTTACTAAACATATTTTTTTTAAAGTCTTTCTGTAGGTATCTTATACATTTATGGAGTTTACTAAAAATAAAATTAGCCCAGTAGAAACCCCCTTAAAATAATTGTAAGGGACCGGAATAGTGCTGACGGTTGTTTATGGTAATTGACAAAAACTAAAACATTATTTGACTCAATTTTGGTTCTAAACTTTAGCCGGTCGGCGCTAGCCGGTCTTGTGAATCTGGTTCCTGTAGTTCTTTTTCGTATTTCATAGGTTGTTACACGAAAATAGTCAGCCGTACTTTTCAGACCCGAAACAAAATGGTTCTTGTATTTCGGAATGATGCTTGTGGAATTGTGTGCCTTTTTATCACTTATGGGGCCGTATTTTATGCGGATTATGTAGTTATACAATGGCTCATAATACCAACAATGGTGGACAGGTAATGACAATCTTATTTTGTTGCGATAGGCTTTTATTTATCAATAAAATAATGTGTGAAAACCCAAAATATGCTCGTCCATTCGTCAGTCATAACGGGATGTAAACACAAGAGGGCGCTCTATTGTTTATTAATTACCATTATTAATTATGGACTGTTGTATGATTGTTAGTTAATACATTGACATGAAACCCATGATAGATGTAGACCCTGGCAGAGAATGCAGACTGGACCACACTCTGTCATGACCATGTCCTGCGCTTCGTAGGTGTAGCGGGCAACCGAATTGAGATGAATTTACAATTACATTCGAGTTCATAGTTTGATACATTAAAAATATCACTTGCATCGATATATGCACAGTATCTAAATGGACATCTGAATAGAGGGTATGCGCAGCCATTTTCCTTCAGTAAACTTACGGCCGTTTTGACCTCAGTGAGGGCGCTGTTGTACATAGCTCTATGGGACTCATGACGTCAGACAGATACGGTCTATCTGCTATGGCATGGACAACACAAGGCTCATTGAATTTATATCACATGTATGACATGCATTTGGAAAAAATGATATCACAGTCATGACATGCACGCGTGGATCAAGTATATGAATATTTTGTATGACTTTTAATAGGTCGATTTTAATGACACAATATCTGTACGGCATTGCCATGCAGTCGCGCATGTCTCATGAATATTAAACATTGTACCATACAGCATGTACATCTGACATGTACACACGTTGACAATTCAGCGTAAAAATTTGACAAAAGCTGCGTCCCCCTGCTAAAAATTGTCTCACAAATAAATCACTCGGGGGTTCTCTTGGTTCTACGCCTAGGCCTACATGAATTTCTTTTATTTGTTTCTTTTATAGTAGGTCCAATGTCATTTGACCAGTGTAATTGGATTTTAACTTAACTTAATAAAGTGTAAGCTGATATGTCCATGGTGCAAGTCCTATATACAACAAAATTCTGGACTCCTTCAAAAATCGGACAGCAGGAGGAGACGGAGTGGGAGCCCTGAAATATTGCCTCTTGTTTTATAAAGTATTGTCTCAAGACCTACCCCTGCTAAGTACCGATACTCTGGTGCTGTACAACGGCCATTACCCTTGGACATCAAAAGCTTTCAACAAAGTGCAGGCTTTTTATGCCTCAGTCTTGCCCACTAGTAGTACTAGATTCACTCACTCTGTTGGTTATGATGGTGAAGGAGAAATACAGATGCTTCCATGTCTCCTTTTCGTATACTTTTTATGGAGAATCTGCAACCATGTCAAGCATTTATCCACCTTTGTTCAGAAGCCATTTTGTTTCCCGATGTGCATGCTATTTCACCAACAAACTGTCTGCTACAGAAAGCTGTGTTTTGTGACTGTCTTGGAACATCAGCAAATAACAATCTTGCACGTGCCTCACGTCAAAGTGATGACCTTAGAATTATTTTCTTTGTTTTTATTTTATTTTTATTTTTTGCACAGTTTATGGGGTGCCTTTCACGCAGTGGTATTCAACCTGATTGTTTTGATGTTAACAATGTCACACTTCAGGGCTGTCCTGTCGGATCCAGGTAAGATTTTGAACTCCCCGTCGGTGTCTGTAGGCAAATTTGTCAGATGACATACTAAAACCCTACGATAGGGTTCTCACCATGCACAAGCTAGCGTATCGGGCCGATAACGCGCGAATTATAGGCCGATATGCAGAAATGACGATTTCTTATTTGTTTTTGTTTTTATATCAAATTCACAAAAAATCCTACCATAAAACCATTTTCATTTTACATTTTAAATGTTCCAGATTGCACAGTAGAGCTTTTCAAACCAAACATAAAAATTAAATAAAAACATTCCAAGGACCTGCTACCAATTCAGTGTGCTTCGGCCACACTTTCAAAATTTGGGCCAAGAATGCCCCACAGTTTTGAAAAATCCTGGGGAGAACCCATCCCCAACCCTTCAAAAGTCCAACATTTGATTCTGTTGGACTGAGGACTGCACTTGTAAAAACCAATCATGCTAGTTATATGGGGTCAGGCATGCCACCATAATCAGAATCCATCTAGATATCGTCATGGAAAAAGGAGATCAAGGCGCTTTACAACACACCTCTTCATCAGGCATTCTTGGACCATTCCTCAAACTTTCTCAACTCCCTGGTGAGCATACAACCCCAAGCTGCTTAAATTCGCTCTAAGAGGTTCATCCAACACAACACTATTTCAGCCCTTGCAGGTTCCCACTTTTACACCTGGGTGTAAGAGATAATTTATGAATAAGCGCCTTGCTCAAGGCCACAAGTGTCATGAATGGGAATCGAACCCACACTCCGATGATTCAGAACTTTAGGCCGATGCAGTACACCACTTGGCCATGACCAATAAGAAAATGATCCAGAGTCTCTTCTTCTTCAGGTATTGTTCCATTGCCGAGTATCGACTTCGCTGACATGAGATCAGGACAGATTCCAAAAAAGATTGTTCATAAGGTATGGATCCTATATTTTGTGTTCCTTGTTGGGTATTCTTGACAGTCGCCCTCCGTATACCGCCGTTGGCAGGAACATTAAACCTGTCTGAAAACTTTCAAGTACACCAAAAACAAACAAAAAAACTTTCATTAGGCGCTTTTAAACACTGTACCAAAGCACCTTACACTATTATTGCCCCCTGTTCATTGGGCCTTAAGCATTCCTGAAACCATCTCAACTCCTTAGGAGTATGCAGCACCGACAGCAAGATGGGCACACAGGTTGCTAACCATTCACTTCAACTATCTCTACACTCTCAGGTACCCATTTACTCCTGGGTGATGAGAAGCAAGTATTTAAAAGTGTCTTGCCCAAGGACACAGCTAAAGAATAATAGGGCTTGAGCAGTATTGATGGCGTAATTGGACATTGGTCTGTGTTTTGACTTACGTGTAATTTGTCCGATTGTGATGTTTGCGAAACAGGATGGAACAAATTGGACTGTTTGCCAGAAATGTGAAGCATACCGGCCACCGAGGGCGCACCACTGCCGTATTTGTCGACGATGTATTCGCAAAATGGACCATCATTGCCCTTGGTAAGGATGCATTATACTCTGTGTTTTTCACTCGGTGGTCGGTGGTTTCTTGAGGGTCATGGGATCAAACTCCACGCGAGTGTCCTGTGGATATGTTTGTTTTCCACATGGCCCGGAAAGCACTTTGTGCTCATCACGCATCAGTTCGTATTTAAAGAGTAAAACAAAATTTATATTGATTATCCAAATGTTACATCTATTAGACTACTAAATTGTTTCATATCTTAAAACAATTTTTCTTTTCGGATAATTTGTTTGCAGGATTAATAATTGTGTAGGGGAATTCAACCAAAAGTATTTCATACAGTTTCTATTCTATGTTGGTAAGTTAATCGTTTTGATTGAAAGCGTTCGATTGGTTCACTGTTTTGTTTGAAAGCTTGTGATTGGTTCA
The DNA here is from genome assembly GCA_911728455.2 of Marthasterias glacialis. Lineage (NCBI taxonomy): Eukaryota > Metazoa > Echinodermata > Asteroidea > Forcipulatida > Asteriidae > Marthasterias > Marthasterias glacialis. The sequence goes on along the minus strand of OU452239.1, from coordinate 11,504,077 downwards.
GTCTTTTGTTTGACAAGATTTGATTGGTTCCCTGTTTTTACTGGCAAATTTTCATTGGTTCATTGTATGAATTGACTGCTTCCATTTCTAATTGGTCCATATTGCCATCTGCTAGATTTTGATTGGATGTATATTTTTTTTATTTTATTTGCAGCCCTTGATTTGTCTGAAATTGCTGGCTGCGAGATATATTTGCTTAATTGATTGATTGACAGCTTTTAATTTGTTCTTTTTGAAATGTTTTCCTAACCTGTCCATATATGCTATCTGCTTATTTCAATAGAATTTTACTTTATATTGTATTTCATTTACTTTAGGTTTTGTGTTTATCTCTTGTGTTAGCCTTATAGTTAATTGCTCTACCATCTTTAATTGTTTTTTCTATTAGGTTTGTTTACCATTAGTTTCGTTTAAAGTTAATAGATTTTTATTTAAATAGTTTATACATATGTACCTATTTTTATTCTCCTTTCTTGTTTGTATTGATAATGTTGTTTTAGATTGCATTCGATGTGGCTGTCCATAATGTTTTTCTGCCCTGCTATTCTAAAATTCTTGTTTATGTATTTGGAATAATATTCTATTTGTTATAGATTTATTAGATAGATCTTTGATTGATTTATTGTCTTGCAGGTGTAGCGGGGATTCATGCCATTCTTATTGTTATCATATCCTGGTTGTATGACTGTCCGATGTGCCACAACATGATCCAGAAAAATGCCAGAATGTGAGTTTTCTTGTCCCGATATTGTTTTAAATACCAGGACGGTACTGTGTGCCTTAGGCTTCCAGAAGACTGCAAGTTTTCAGGAGACATAATAGTTGTAGTTCTCGTTTTCATACTTGTACTCATGCATGTCATGTACTCGTACTCCTGTTTTTGCACTCATACTTGAACTCGTAGTTTTCAGGAGACTCGCTCGTCACCATTACCCCACGACTGTTTCTGTGGCACAAAAATGATAATGTACCCGTTTGCGAACAACGCGTGCGCCGGTCAAAGGTGATCTTTCGTGACATGAATTTGTTTGTCGCGCGTTGACGAGTGGGCGTCTTTAACCAATTGATCAGATGAACTGAACTATTTCTTTTCTTTTCTTTGCAGAGCCCATAGCATCGTCTTAGTGGTCCTATCCATCCTATTTGGCCTTTTTGTTATAGCTATTGGGTGCGACCAGGTAAGTTCTCACTGGAAAATTGTTCCTCCCTGCGTCAGTTTTTTCCCCTACCCATTCTGACGTGGGGCAGCCCACCTAGTTACTGTCAATAATAGCGCATTTCACAATAATGTCTCAATGCACTTTACATTAGTGCCCTGGTCACTGGGCCAATAACACTCCTGTAAATCTTTCTCAGCTCCCTGGGGAGTATACAGACCCGAGCTGCCGTGGCGCTCCGAAGGCTTTTTCAAACACAATATCAACCTCTACCTTCGCAGGTACCCATTTATACCCCTGGGTGAGAGCAATTGAAGTACAGCATCTTACTCAAGGACAGAGGTGTCATGACTGGGATTCAAACCCACATCCCCGATGAATTGACCACCAATGACTTGAGTCCGGTTCACGAGACCGCCCGGCCATATCACGCTATGACCTTGCTCGTTATTTTGGAAGTCAATAGGTATAGGTGTAAATGCCGTGTCTCCTAAAATTCGCACTACACTGTACACCACACAGTGACATTGACTTCCAAAATGGCACAACCCAAATTAGTGTGATGATGACGTCAGGTGAATTGGGTCACTAAGAAATACTAAGCGAAAAGTGTTCAGTTTGGGTCTTTAATGAGCTCGTTCCTTGTTCTCTTTGCATCAAGAACTCGCAATTTTGACGTGCAGATGAAAGTATCGTGCATTTATGCGAGTGCTGCATTCTTGTCATTTTGCTGGCTGCGTAAAGTTTGCTTCCATCATCACTCTAGATTGTTCACACCCGACTGAGTTCATGAGCCTGGGGAAGTAACACGAACACTCTAAGTGTGTTTGTCTTCTAAACCAGGTCCTGGCTTCAATTTCTAAAGCTTTTAACCACCAAAACTGCTAAGCACAGAAAAAGTATGCTCAAGGGAAATGGGTTACCAGCCAAAATACCTATTTAATGTACAAAATACCTGACAGGTTCCCTGCCTACGATCGCTCAGCAAATCAGTCCAGTAGAGGTTTGCTGAAACAAATGTTTTGGATTGCTCTGTTTAAGGTCCAAGCAATTTTTGAAGAGGAAACGGCAGTGGAGCAGGTCAAACTAAAAAGTGGCGCCACCAACGGTCATCGAGTCAAAGGTCAAAAAACGAAAATGACCTTGCTACGAGAGGTGTTTGGCAAAGGTAAGTGATACCTATCATCAAGATTTCATTGTGATTGTGCTGTACAGAAGTAGTACCCCCCCCCCCCAAAAAAAAAAAAAAAAAAAGGGAAAGAAAAAATTCTAAAGAATTCCTGAGAGTCAAAGAACACAATAAAGACATAAGGGGGGGGGGGGGGTACACCGTGTCACATATTGTGCACCAAATGTGCAATCAAAATAACCCTAAAATGGACAGAAGACCAATTAATTTTTTTTTTTAAATATTGTTACTTATCTGAATATGCAGGTCCCATACTGTGTTGGATACTACCCTGGCGCTCCAGCCGTCAGGTTCCGCTCATACCACCCAACTGGGAAGTCGTATAACACTGCCTTCTTCCGCTGGTAACAAGTCAGTCCCTTAACCCTCCTACTGTTTGACCATTTAATGTCACTGTGGTTTTGGATGATAGACCTATGATATGATATAGTGTGATGAATGCATCTACACAGTACAGTGTGTACACAGTCAACCCTCCTACTGTCTGACCATTCAGTATCATCAGCTGTGGTTGCACTATGCCAGCCTGCATTATGATATGTGTTAAATGCATCTTCACAGTGCACGGTCAACCCTCCTACTGTCTGACCATTCAATATCATCAGCTGTGGTTGCACTCTGCCAGCCTGCATTATGATATGTGTTAAATGCATCTTCACAGTGCACGGTCAACCCTCCTACTGTCTGACCATTCAATATCATCAGCTGTGGTTGCACTATGCCAGCCTGCATTATGATATCATGTGTTAAATGCATCTTCACAGTGCACGGTCAACCCTCCTACTGTCTGACCATTCAATATCATCAGCTGTGGTTGCACTATGCCAGCCTACATTATGATATCATGTGTTAAATGCATCTTCACAGTGCACGGTCAACCCTCCTACTGTCTGACCATTCAATATCATCAGCTGTGGTTGCACTATGCCAGCCTGCATTATGATATCATGTGTTAAATGCATCTTCACAGTGCACGGTCAACCCTCCTACTGTCTGACCATTCAATATCATCAGCTGTGGTTTTAAATGGTAGCTAAACTGTACCTGCCTGCAATATGATATCATGTGGTGAATGCATACATAGTACACAGGTGCATGCTGCCTGTTCTATGCACAGTTGTGCAAACCATACACAACCTATGTAGTTGAGTGAGTTCAAACGGTTGGTCACCTCGCTGGAAAAATGTTACCAATAGCAGGAGGGTTAATGTTATTTTTTTATAATTGGCAATGTTCCGAAAAAAAAATTAATTTAAGATGAATGCTCTGGCTTTAGACTTGATACCAGTCCCTCTAGGAGACTTCGTGACACTAGGTTTCTTCCGTTGTAGTTTTTAGGTCTGCTCACCCAGCATCGGTGGAAAATTCGAATTGAACTCATGTGGCATAACTTCTGTCAGAAAAACTGCCATGTATGCAATTTTTTTCATTCACAACTCGGTTTGGTTTTGACTATTAAAATTCATTAATGCGCACAAAATCCCTGAAAAAACTGCGTGAGCAGTATCTGGGCGAGAGTTCATCTTTCCTTGTACAGCCATATGTGACGACACAGTCCCTTTAAGTCTTACTCCTGGGGCCCACTTGCCCACAGGTGACCTCAGTTCTCCACTGTATACTTATGTCACTCCACACCAACACTGACAATCACACTGACAGACTGACAGTCAATCCACTGCCTAGGTAACAGTTTTCCTTCATATTTTTTTTTTTTTTTTTTTTTTTTTTTTGGTACTGTAATTATACTATGTGATTATCATATGCAATGTTGTGTGTTTATTTTTTGTTAGAATATAAGAAGTTTATCTGTAACAATAAATCAATTTTGGGTGCTTTATTTTTTCTTTGTGTTTTTGAAGGGGTGGGGGGGCATTGAACATTGGGAGCATTTTATCGCACCTTACCTGTGACGTGATTACGCATCGTTCGTTGCATAACGTTTTTGTAAGTTCGTTTGCAGTACAGCCGTAACTCAGTGTTCCAACCATCCCCATGACCAAGTTTTGGGCTTACATGGATTTTTGTTTTAAGGTGGCAGAAATTTTAAACAAAGTGACGCTACTTTTACTGTTATTTGAGAAACATTGTAACCATGTGGTGACGGCCAGAGTTATTCAACCCCAGCAGAGTCTTTCTCAAAGGCCACTGCGAGACTTTGGAACGCTTGGTGGCAGCAGACTTACCAGGTAAATTTCCATTGTTTAACGGTTAAATCTGTTGCCACTTAGTGTTCTCAAAAGTCTCCAATTGTGTTGTCAGCTAGCCCTTGAGGAAGACTACTAGGAGCAAAACGTGAGGCCATTTCCACTTTGGCATTTGTACCAAAGGTCATTGTGGTTAGCACTTTTTCCCCTTTTTTTTAAGTTTTGAATAATTAATATTAACTATAAATTTGTGAAGCTCAAATTCCATTTCTTAAAAATAATGATAAAAGCTTTATATTTTGTCTTTCTAATTAGGAAAATGTACCGTATTCCCCTAGTGTCTCAGACCCAGAGACCAAAATATGCCAGCTCGACACCCAAATGTTTGGACTCGGAAAGATTTGGTTTGCAAGTTCTAATGATAATGCAGTGTGGCCCTGCAATTTCATGAATAGATTTAGGACTGTTAGGATTTTCAAAGAAATGTCTACGTTTTTGCAGCTCTTCTTAGTTATTTTTTGGCAGTTGGCTTTTTATCAGAAACCATGGTAACACACGCCTTAGTCTTTGTTCATGACGCTCCTGTGTTCTTTATTCGCAAAATATTGCCAACAGAGTGCGCTATCACACACAAACGCTATCACACAAACTGCTGTCACAGAAAGGCTTGTCTAAACGATTTATAAGATTCTTTGTCCCTCTCTAAAGAAAAAAATTCTTTTTTTTTCCAGATAATATATTTGCAACCTTGTTCTCAGGGTTTTTTCTGAATTCCATTTAGACATGATGTGCAATTAAAGAAAGATACGGCATGAATGAATATCTTCCTCTGTGGTTTTGAACGTTTTCCATAAATAGATCTTAGGTATTAAGGTAAATCAGGAACTAACTCAGTATATAGTACCTAGTTCCCAATAAACGCAATCTTTACGGGTACTTTGGGTTTGAGCTTTGAGCTGCGACAATCGTTCTGACTTGATGATCAGCCAAAGTGGTTAATTTTTGTTTTTTTGTTAAACGCGTGCCGCAACGTCGTATACGCGAAATGCATAGTTGTGCGTTCAAAAAATGATTGAATATCATCGCCGTAAAGGTTGCCGACTTATGTCAGTGTTGCACACGCGATAGACCTTTCTTTTGTTGATGAACAAACCGCGCTGGTTGCCAAAAATGTTAGCAAAACAATCAAGTCTTGTTGACAGACGTTGTGCACAAATTCAACTATTTTGCAAACTTTCTATTTAAAGAAAATGCATCCCAGTATTGGTTGGTTTGTTTCCAACAAATTCAACGCCATTTTTGGATATTTGTGAAACTGTAATTTTCTGTTCTTGCTTTGCATTGATGGATTCCCGTAATTTCTCCAACCTTGGTTGGCAAAAACTCGGGCTGTGACGTTGCAAAAAAAGGGTCTGTAGTGATGCGCATGACGTCACTGCATACAGTGGGACGTTCTCGACGTAGAGGTCAAAATGACGTTGTTCGTTAGCTCATCCGGTTCGCCGCGCGTGACTCTGCGAATGCCGTAAAAATCACGGTCTGTTGATAATTATTAAACCACTTTTTAAGTTTTTTTTTAATGTAACTTAAATGTATTTACCTTCCTATTTATGTTGTATTTTTAATAGTGTTTATAATTTTCATAGATTGCTTTATAATGGCTACTTTCCCATCATGTAGTATTGTCAATATGAACGAAAACATTTTATTAGGTCACTATTTTTAAAAGCGTGTATTAAAAAAATATGAAAGTAAAAAATGTGTTCCTCACGTTTAGTGTATGAAAACGCCTTTGTATATGTTGTTTAAATATGGACTTTAAATTGAGATAAAAGTATATGCAATGTTTTCCAAATAAATCTTTGTTTATTATGTGCCACGTATACTTCTCTATCGCAAAGTGAGGTGAATCAATAAAGTTTACACTGAAGTAAAGCAAGACTTGATCGTTTTATTTGAATGGAAGGTGGATGGGTGAGTGTGCCTCGGATCTGGTTTTGTGCATATCGGTGGAATAAATTAGTTACACAGTAGGGCCTACGTAATAGACCTTTATCATGGTCCGGCCATCTTGAATTTTTTCCATTCAAACCAATGTAACCAAACCGAGGCTGGAAGGGCAAATAGTCTGGTTCCTTTTTGTACAATGAATATTAGCATATATTACTGTTATTAGATACAGGGAACATGACCAAGATGGTTGCAGCATGATAAAGGTCAATACACGAGCCTTTGGATGCCAAGTGAATTGTGTGCCATTTGTTTCTTTTAATTTTATTACTACTATCTAAAAATCCTGTCCTCGGTTAAGCTTGTGTCTGAACGTCCCCGACCACCAAACCACACCTTGCTCTCGACACACTCTTCGGGCTCCTAGTTAAATGTCACCTTTTGATTTACAATGCTTTTGTTCGTTCTGTTTACACGTTTGAGTTTGAGTTGCACTAGACAAAAGTTGCTACGCCGTCAGACCTACGACTACAGAAGGGTCCGAATTCCACTTCTATCCAAACGTCGTCTCCAGAAACATGACGAGTGTCAGTTTTTTTTAAAGATGGCGCGTTGTTGCAGTCGATGCGCAGTGGTAGGCTGTGCGTTACTTCAGCTGCTTCTCTTTGGGCTACCGTCGTCAATACAATGTGAGTACCAACTTCTGTATTCAGTGTATTAAGTTCACACAGTGCCTTCAAATCTCTTAAAGTTGCTGTTTGCAATTGCTCCTTGATCCTTTTTTTTCAGAGTTGTTCAGGCAGTAAAACACATACAGTGTGTTGTAAAGTAGTGAGCAGAGATTCCAAAAACATACGGCACTCGCCTCTGGAAATACAACCAGCGGACACTCTACCTACACACGGTCCGCCATTTTGTGTAGTCAAACAATTGGTTCTACAAAATTGCAGACTGTGTTCTCTCATGAAATTAAACAAAAACCACAATTTCAAGGGATATTGATGTGAATCATTAAATTATACTTTTAAAATATCTATCCAACCATACTCAGTTTATATCAAACGCTTTTTACAGCCCAAAAGCGCCCAAATCTGAAGGTAATGTGTCCCTCTAATTGCGAAATTATGTGTATATAATATTATAAAATGTTGCAACATGAATTCACTTCAAAACAGTACTCGAAGCCTAAAAGTATACGGTACATAAATAGACTGTTCGATTTTGGCCAACATTCGAAAGGTCTGCGTAACATCTGCAGGGGGGTTGGTAAGGAATGGTGTGACTTCGATTTTTATTTTTTTTTTTATTATTAGGGCCTATGATCTTTTTAAGTACTTTATTTTCGTTGTCAAGCTCCATTGTTATTTAAAGGCACGTGTACCATTGTAACATTTATGTGATTAGATTGCATGTACGAATAATGTTTATCCGTAAGGATGAGTCAAACGTTTTGCATCCATTTACTTTTGTTTCTTTTCCCATAGTACTCCCTAGCCTTGAACTTTTCATCAAATTGTGCTCACGTACTTCAGAAAACACTGGATTATTTTGCACCTGTTTTTTTTTTTTTTTTTTTTAAGATTTCGTTCATTACTCTTGCTTATTTCTATTTGTCATATCGAAGCATTTCAAACAGGCACATTTCTTAGTCATTCTGGTTTTGAATTTTTAAAAAGGAAGCGCTGGTTACTACCATTGTCTTAATTCCTGTCTCCTATTGCACAGCGCCCTCATACGACCGAGTGACACCACCATCCCAAGGCCAGCACAGTCTGTTCAGTGAGAATATAGAAGCTCAGATCATCGTTGGAGTTGCTGCTGGGATCCTTATCATGTTTTTGATCGGCGCATGTTGTGTTTGGCACTGTTTGGGCTGTGCCATTTCCGATGAAGATGGTAATGAATAAAATGTAGTTGTGGTGCCTCAAGATGTTACTTCCATTTATTTATTTGTTTCCTATTTTATTTTTATTGTATGTTTTAATCCCCGATGAATGACTTACTGACAACAGTTGGCATTTTGTTTAACTGGGACACAGTGTGCTTTTAAGAATATTTTAGTCTCCATGCAATAAGCCGTGTTTAAAAAAAAGATGTAGAAATAATTGAACTAATAATTATCACTGTGTTTTACTCTGTAGAAACTGGAGACTGGTGCTAACGACTATGACATAAAACAAGCTCCGGCGAATCTGCACTTGAAATATTTTCGAGAGCATTGACGATGTTTATTGATAGGCGAGGATATTGGACCAGAACTCTACACGCAAGGGAGTCACGGTGGGACTGTGGGCCTTTTCGAAAATAGAGGTTTCGGCTTCGGTGACGCCACAAGGTCCGACCCCCTCATTGAGAAAGCACACGCTATCACTGGATACCTGTCGGAACCTATAAGTAAAACGGTCGCCGGAGACATGACTTCGAGAACGGCATGTTTGTGCAAGTCTTGGACGTGTTTCGAACGCTATGGGCCCGGTGATGTACATGGAAGCCACCATTTTTCGAATCATTCGCGAAACTTGCGCCGTTATCGAAAGGCAATCCATGCTCGAGCCTCGACGTCACCATTTGTTTAGTTAACGGCGCCCGTGTGAACTAACTTTTGTGTCCCGGTAGTCCCAACTGGACAATGTTAGTTACGTTTTAATGAAGACATTCAACGACAAAAAAACTATTTGAACGAATTTTATTTCAAAGCTTAGTTTTGAACAACAATGTTATAGGCCATTTTCGAAACAACGTCTTTGGCTTCTTTGCAGCCGGCTTAGGCATTATCCGCCTGTTTGAAGTCTGACACGGAGCCTAAGTTTGAGCCTAAGCCGGAGCCTAAGCCGGAACCTAAGCCGGAGCCTAAGCCAGAGCAGTGGTTTTGGAAAGGGTCATATATATAGCACCTGCTGAAGAATAGACCTTATGCATCATCATGCCGCCATCGAAGAGGTAAAACGCTGATGCAACAATATTGAGAACGCACATCATGTACGCGCGGCGCACAGGATGGGCCAATGAGCAACCTTCTTTTGACCTCTAACCGCTTTGAGGCTTCTCGTGTGCACAGCGCTGCCATTTTAGCTCGATGGCAAATTTCAGCTTTCCCATTGGTTGATCTGGTTATTACTTTACTAGGCAAGCATGTCACACACACTTTGTCCGCAGCTGACAAAGAGGGCGTTCAGAGCAGACGCAGTTGACTATTATAATGAGCTTGGCCTTCATCATGTACCATTATTAATATTATGGGCTGTTAGGATCAATAATTAGGCGGTATCCGAATTACTTGGCTACTGCCGTACATAACACACAAGTCTATGAGAATTGACTGCAGCCGCTAGCTAGCAGATTCCATAGACACACGTTATTTCCAGCGTTTACGGCCCAAGCCTCTGTCATGAAACTATTTGACAACGGCCGGGTGAGGGCGTACAGCGGAAAAAAAATCAACCAGGCGGATAATCTAATGCTAATAGTTTTTTTTTAACAAAACAAAAAAAAAACGAAAAAAAAATTCATAGGAACGGCCCACCATGTTAATAATAATAATAATAATAATAATAATAATAATAATAATAATAATAAATCACTCTTTTAGAGCGCATTCCGTCAAGACAGACCCCAATGCGCTGTACAGTCATGAATCAAACATACAGAGAAACTACTTAAACGACATTAATTATATATACAACTATAGTATTAGGCGAATGAAAGTACACCGATGTGAGATAGCTAGCAGGATATTGAAAAAGTCACTGAGTGAGCAGATGAGTTTTAAGCAATTTCTTGAATAGATCCAGTGAGCGAGCATTTCTGATATGTATATGTTAACATTTCTTTTGAAATACTCTTCGATTGATAAGGTCTATCTGTTTCTAAATATTGTAGCCCCTATTTCGAGATTTATTTTAATCAAATATATTTACTGGAAACCAAAGAAGTTTAAATACCACTTAACATTTCTGGTTAAATAGATTACAGTAGGCCTAAAAGTCTGATAAAAATAATCCCATAGCAGCCACCGGGCGTTTCCACCTTCCACCCTGGCGGCGCCACAGACATAGGTATTATGTGTCTGTAGGCGTTTCGCGTCATTACAGACGCCCGCTCGTCACCATTACCCGACGACTGTTTCTGTGGCACAAAACGATCATGTACCCGTACCTCGTTTATTCTACAACGCGTGCGTGCGCCGGTCACGTCAAAAGGCGATCTTTCGTGGCACGAATTTGTTTGTCGCGCGTTGACGAGTGGGCGTCTTGAAGTAACAAAAAAGTTTTCGTAAAGCATTTTGCTGTCTTTCTAGTTTTAAAACTACAAATTGATTATTAAAACATTATATTTACAAGATAGTTGATTATCACAAATTATGTTTACACAGATATTGGGTGATCAGGGGCCCAATTTCATGGCTCTGCTTACCGTAAGCAAAAAATCGGCGCTTGCGGAAGCAGAAAATTCCGCACTTACTTTATAATAAGCGTATTTCACGGGTTAGCAAGGAATTTTTGCTTGTGCGCGTACGTAGTTCACTTAACTAAGGATTCCTCGCTTACACAGCTAGCGCAGAAATTCGGCGCTAACCTCGTAAGCGGCGACTGGTCTTCGTAAGCGCAGAATGATGCAGTAAGCAGAGCCATGAAATTGGGCCCAGCTAAGACATCAGATCTGCGACTTGGACTCACTGATCTCGATCATACTGACTTGATAGAGAATGATTATCCCAGTACAGTGCCTAACGAAGTGCTGATTGTACTATGGAGACATATTGCCACTCTCATTCAAGAGAACATTAAGGTGCCTAACAACGTGTTTTGGGCACCATGGGGACATCTTGCTACTCTCATTCAAGATGAACCTCATTGAAATTCATAAACTGCACCAATAGAGTAGCAACATGTCACCCAGTGTCTTTAGTGTTACGAAATAACCACTAATCTAGTTGGTCTTGAAATTTGGTATAAGTCACAGAAATCAGTGCTTAATTTGGCTATGGCTATACGTCTAATGGCTAATGGATATAGCTGCAACGTAGATGTGACTTTATATAACTGCAGCCAAAGTCGCCATTGTTAGACGAATCCGAGCAGCTTGTTCATAGGCGTCTCCACCACCGCATGACCGCTGCACGCGCGCGTCGAGGCACACGCACTGTGAACCCTCCATGCTGATTGGTACAAAATGCGCGCTGACGCGCGTGCGGAGGCCATTGCTGAGGTGATTTAAAACTCCATTAACGAGCTCTGCTCGGATTGGTGTATACTCGTCCTGATTTCAACGTGATCATCATTTTGCTACACTCTATCTCTCAGTTAAAAGGAACCTAGGGCGCGTGTTGACGACCCCGACCCAAAACATCTGAGCAAAGGTCATTGGTTAAGCGTTTTAAGTTTTGGTTAAGATTGCGTCCGCAACCTTTGGACCTTCCTCTTTTCCGTTTAGCTTTTAGTATTGCATTGCAGCGTATAGTATAACAGCCACATTCTGACCCTTAACCTTCACACTTCAGTTGTTGTTTTAATAATTACAATTTACTGTGAATACACAGTGCTACGTTTATGGTGTAATATCTATTGTGAGTATCAAATCTGAGATTTATCTGTTTTATATTTCGGACGTCACATTGTGCATTTTGTTGTATATTTGGTATTTAACGCTCGTCCTTTTTTAATAGGCCAGCCTCCTTCCCATGTCTCTACATTATATGCTTGCCCATCCAGACACATTTGGGTGCGCCATGAAATACTGGCCCGTATGAACATTGTTATGCTCGGCATGAACCAAGGATTCTGAAGGAATAAAAGCCTGTTGTTTCACATGCAATCCTCTAAATAACAAGACTTGTCACTCTCTGTCCTGTAGAAGTAGTCGGGCTGCCATTGATGATCCAGAGGGGGAGGTGGTGGTATTCTCGCCAACCTCGGAGGTACCGGCGGAGCATCGTCGTCCTCTCGGTCATTGCCTGTTACATGGAAGTCGCCCTGCTCGTTGAAGTTGAACTGTGCGTACAGTGTCGGTGGTTCGTCACGTTGGATTGGATTTACTCGGGGCTGCCGGTTTAGCGCCAAGTCAGCATACACGAGCTGGCTCCGAACGTCCCTTAAAACAGTCGCCTACAACAAAATAATACCGTTAATAAAACCTTTTTTTAAAGAACATTTATTTCTATGCAGTGTATTACTGTCTAATTGTAATTTTAATATGGATTTTCTATCAAATACTTGTCCTTGCATAATACAATTTGATTGGTAGATATTTTCGATTATTACACCTTTATAGTTTTAGAAAGTAGCGCCCCCTTTTGGTCACATTTACTCAGGTTGACTTGGTTGTCTTTTTTACGAGCTGTGCAGTGCCACAGAAAATTAGTCCATTCACACTCTAGCACCGGGGCACAATTTCACAAAGCTGCTTCAGCACAAAACATAGCAATAAGCACAGCGAAATTATGCTGCCAAGAATAAGGTTACCAGCCAAAGTAGTATGTCACAAACAGAAGTTATGGTATCCTGCGCACTTGTGCTAAGCAGACAGTGTTAAGCAATTGTGTTTAGTTAAGCAGCTCTATCAAATTGGGTCGTGTTTGAAATGATACTTGGGTTTTCAGCCATGGTCGAGTGTGGACACCTACGATTCGGGGTGGTGGTGGGTAGTACCAAAGATACTAGAAAAACAAGATAGAACACTACCGTTTTGCACGGTAGCATATTATGTAACAACTTTTTACCTATCTACCGCGTGATGGCGCCCTTCCCCATGTGTCAATTTTGCTATGACTATTGGCACAATTTATGGCCAAACACCAAATTTTCGATCTGCCTTCACCTTTTTTTAGTTGGTGGGATCAATTATCTTAAGCTTTTGTATTTAGTAGGCCCTACTTATCGCGCAAACTATCTTTTATTGGTTTTACCTACCCAACAACAGCGGGCGCACCTATTTTGCGTTTCATGTTTCTGCGCAGAGTGTCCTATCATGTTTGTCTAATATCTTTGGTAGTACCGTGTTTCCCATAGGCTGAAGTTCGCGAAGGAGACCAGGTGCCCTGGTTTTTTTAATCCTGTCCTTTACTAGGGGTATTTTGCCTTGCTTTAAAATTTTCTCCGGTAACCTCCTCTTGGAGCGGGGTAGGCCTAAGTGCCATGTTTATTTCTTGCCGACTAATTCCATTCAATTCTCTGGATGTGTGTACGCTAATAATGAGCTGCCATAAATCCTTGTTTTTCCCATCAAGTAATTGTTTAGTTGGTCGGTCGGTCGGTTGGTTGATCGGTCGGTCGGTCGGTCGGTAGGTCGGTCAGTCTCGGTTGGTTGATTAGTTGGTTGATTGATTGGTTGGTAAGTTAGTAGTTAGTCATTTTAGTTAGAATTTTTCTTGGTACCTCCATTTCCACGTCGTTGGCTGCTCTGCTCATGGAGACAAAATTGTCGAATAGAACTTGCTCACCTACATTTTAAAGACAAACATTGATAAGGGAGTGATTTTTTTTTAGGCCTTAACAAAATTAACAAATTAACAAATTTTTTTTGTTGGTACAGTCGTCATTTAGAAAATGTTTATAAACTATGGACCATGTAACCTTCGTTTACAAAGCAAGAGTGACCTTGTACATTCCAGAGGGCATTTATGGCAGGCAAGATACTACAATGTTCGTATTGACATTATCCATTTTGTGTCATAATTTCAACATAAATTTAAACGTTATAAAAGTAACAGCCGAAGAAAAATTGTCGCTGAAAATAAAACATATGTTTTCGCCCAAGTTGAATCTTGTCATTTGACTGGAAAACTGTACGTCACTCTGTAAACGGGTACCTAATGTAACCGAGTTGGTAAGGCTACTCAGGGTGTGACACGAAGGAAGTCAGAGTTTGTTTTTTGTTAAAGTTCAGTTCATTCTGTAGTTGTTGGGTTCACAATTTATTTACAATCATCAAAACATAACAAAACAAAACGACAGTCATATATATTAGGCTTTCTGAAAATTAAAAGAAAAGGAAATATGACTGATTAAATTCATTGAAATTCACAATTATTCATTCAAACTATTATACACCAAAATCTTTAAACACAATAAGTACATCAGATAATATCACTGTGAACCAGTTTATATCAAGTCTAAATCCGTATGGATCACAGCTTAATAAATATGTCAATCCTAAAGTCTCTCAATTCATTTCAATTCATCAATAGTTTATAAATATAATGATAAAACGGCTTCTCATACTGAGATATTATTTTAATACAAATAGGAAAATTCAACAAGCCATGATTATTCATTAACAAACGTACCCAAAACTAATTGGAGGCCCTTGATAAGTGGCAGCTAGGCACGTCAATGGTGAATTCAAGAATGAATCAGCAATAAAATTTTGTACAATAATTATTATTTGCTATTGAGAGTTTTCAGACCGTTCCTACATAATTGTGGTGAAATATTTGTGGTACAGTTTGCAAAGGTTATTATGAGTTCATTAAGAATTATTTGAATTTATTATTTATGTAAGCGAGGCAAGATACCGTACTCTTTACAACATCAAGAAAATAACCAAGCTTTTATCCAGAAAATAACAAGGCTTTTTATACTAAATGTGTCGAATTGTCGAGTAGTTGTGAAAACAACTGACATTCCGAATTGGAGCTTTAAATAATTGGTGAAAATGTATCCAGAATATATGATAAATATAAGGTTAAAGACACTTACCAGGACACGGCCTCGACACATATGCCTCTCCACAACTGGTGATGAAATATCACGGGAGCACAACACGCTGGCAAAATTAGGGTGTGTCTGCCTCGGAAAGCAGCAGAGGAGTGACTACTAGCATTTAAACTACTCTCCAAGAGAATGTAAAAGAATGCTAAGAATGTACACGCAGTGCAGCCAAATATTTAAATACCGCGCTATGTGAAATTTAACAAAGCGTGCTCAAAGAAATGCTAGCGGCGCTGTTTCGCGAGCTTCGCCTTTAGCATTACGTCACTATTAAATATATGTACAAAGGGAATACAACAAAGAAAGTAAAGGGGTTTATCATACAGGGGCCTGGCAGCGTAGTCTGGCTGGTCACAATCACCCGGGGAAAATTGTGAATGAACTAGTGAATGAACTGCCACCAAAATCCTGGGGAAACAAATGTACACTTGCAGACGTGCGGATCATAACTTCAATAAAGAAGTAAACGAGTGAATCTCAACTGATCCAATCTAAGTGGTGTACTTAACAATACTGCTGTAAAACCATGCCAAAAGATCGTTCGTGACTGAACCAGAAATGAAACATCCACAAAATTTCAGTTGGGTGAAAAAGGGTTGGTAAGGTCCGCTTAGGCTTAACGCGCTAAGAAAGAAATGATTTCATACAGGCCACCAAGATACATGAGTCACCTCAACAAGAATATTCTTATACATGTCAATTCCTGCAAGAAGTCCTTCAAGATATGCTGACTGTTACTGCCATAATGATCAAAACTAAAGTACGCAAAATTACATAGACTAAATTTTAAAATACACAAGTGTCACACTTAAGTTAAATCTTCTATTCTCTCATCATCGTTTACAACTAATTCCAAATTAAATTAATTTACCTAGGTATTTCAAAGTAGTAGTACCCAATGGATAGAAAGAATCAAGAATCAGTAGAAACAACGATATGCAGAGTACCGCTTGAAGTCCAATTAGACTATATACAGGGGATATCGAAACAACCAACAGTGCAAAGATGAGGAAAATTACAAATCCCTTTATGGACCCTCTGGATATAGATGATTGTTGTTGAGACAACACTGACCTGGGTAAATGAAATGGGTTTTGATGTTTTCCCTTTGTTGCACGTTGTGATCTTCTGGGTCCCATTTGTTTCGGACTCTCAGGCTCAAGGGCTGGAAGTACTACTGCAATATCAAACTCTGAGTCCGAACTTGAACTCGACAAGTTCTCGGGAGAGGGAACATTACTGGATTTAGAGGTATCGTCTGGATGTTCAGAACTAGCAGCTGGTTTGATAATATGCAATAGACCTGGAGGAACCAATTTAATTTCAACAGAATTGACTGTTTTTCTCCGACCATCTTCTGTTGACTCAATGATATAGACTAAGTTATTGGAATCAGGTTGATCGATGATTTTATAGATCTCACTACGATAGCTGTCCTGTATTTTATTCCTGCCTCTGACATGACTACGCAGATAAACATGGTCACCAATTTCGAAAACATTAGGATTAGCCTTCCGGTCATGAATATTTTTGTGTCTATCACGCTCGTGCTGGTTCTTTGCCCCTGCAAGTCGATAAGCTTCTTGTAACCGCCTCTGATGAAGAGAAACCCAATTGTTGTCTAGAGCAGCCCGTCTCTGTTCCGGATTCAACAAAACATCTATGGGCAAACAAGGATTTCTACCAAACATAAGGTAAAAGGGCGAAAATCCGGTAGAGGAGTGAGGTGTGGAGTTATATGCATAGATCAATTCTGGTAGAAAGAGTGACCAAGAACGTTTTTGTTTAGCTGAGAGTGTGCGAAGCAGGTCATGCATGGTACGATTGAATCTTTCGCACTGGGCATTTCCCTGAGGGTGATAAGCTGTAGTATGAGATTTCTTGATATTATACAAGTTACAGAGGTGATGTATAAGGTCTGACTCAAACTGTCTTCCTTGATCTGAATGTATGCGCAAGGGAGCACCATACTTCAAAAACCACTCTTTGATCAATACGTTAGCTGTAGTCTGTGCTGTCTGATCTTTGGTCGGCACAGATATTGTAAACTTGGAAAATATATCTGTAATGACAAGAACGTTTTCAGATCTGTCGGACGCTGGTTCCAAAAGCGTGAAATCAATAGCAATAACTTCCAACGGTCTGCTAGCGATTAAATGACCAAGAGGATTCTTGACTGATGGCCTAGGCATTTTGGCGATGTTACATCGTTCACAGTTTACAATCCATTGTTTCACATTTGAATACATATTTGGCCAGTAATAACGTGAACGAACCAAAGAAAGAGTTCTTTCAATGCCTTGGTGGCCGAATTGATCATGTAGACAAGTGAGGACTTTGGACTTCATGGACAAAGGTAAAACAAGTTGATGCAAACTACCCATCTTAGGATCTTTGACATCTCTATACAAAATTCCATCAACCAAAGAGAAATGTTTAGTCTGCCTCAGCATCGCCTGAACAGACTGGGATACACCTCGTCTTTCTCGTCTACTTGGTAGTTGATCTGACGTAAAGAACTTCAGAAATTCGCTGACGGTCGGATCAGACTGCTGCAGCTCACGTAGCTGTTCTGTAGTATATGAAGGAAATGTGGAAATATGTTTACACAATCCTGACTGTACCCTACTAGGACCAAGTTCACTGGCTACTTCATTTACAGTGCACTGTAAATCCGAAGGAAGGAAATGGGATGTACTGGACGTCAACAAATTACTATTGACGGAGACTTGAGACACAAAGCATGTCTTATCTTCTACCTTCTCATCTTCCTCGTACTGACGAGACAAAGCATCGGCGTTCTTGTTGACTCGACCAGGACGATAGACAATTTGGAAGTCAAATGACGCTAGTTCACCAACCCACCTCTGTTCTACAGCACTCAATTTAGCAGTTGCCAAGTGAGTTAAAGGGTTGTTGTCTGTGCGGACAAGAAATTTGGAGCCATACAAGTAATCTTTGAATTTGTCAGTAACTGCCCATTTGAGACCAAGCAATTCCAACTTACGAGAACTATACTTTTCCATCCTTTTCTCGCTGTCCCTAAGTGTACGGCTGGCAAATGCTATAACTCTCTCTTTACCCTCTTGAATCTGTGACAAGATTGCACCTAGTCCGGAAAGACTGGCATCAACATCAATGATGAAAGGCTTTGAGAAATCAGCAAATGCCAAGATTGGAGTAGATGTAAACTGAGCCTTCAATAAATCAAAAGCTTCCTGACACTCGGATGACCACCTACTTCGAAAATACTTAGGATCATGACCCTGACAAATACCTACTAAGGCATGCAATGGACGAGCAATTTGGGAAAACTTCTGAACAAAACGCCTATAGTAACTAGCAAAACCCAAGAATGACCGGAGTTTCCTCAAAGTCTGTGGCACAGGCCAATCACGTACACACTTAGTCTTCTCACCATCAGTCGAGATCCCTTCCTCGGACACTACATGACCCAAATAATGAACCTCTTTACGGAACAGATGGCATTTAGATGGCTTGAGCTTTAACCCATGTTGTTTTAGACGAGAGAAAACAATGTCAAGATGTTGCAAGTGCTCTGTAAAAGTTTTAGAGTAAATACAGATATCGTCAAGATAGACAAATAACAGTTGATAAACTAAGTCACCAACACATCGCTGCATCAAACGTTGAAACGTAGCAGGTGCTCCACAGAGACCAAATGGCATCCTAACATATTCATACAACCCCATAGGTGTGATGAAAGCTGTTTTTTCACGATCTGCTGAGTTTACTCTCACTTGATGGTATCCACTGGCCAAGTCAAGACAGGAAAAGAATTTCGCACCTACAGGAGCGTCAAGGAATTCTGAAATCCTGGGCAATGGAAACGCATCTTTCTTTGTCTTGGAATTCAACCTTCGATAATCAACACACATTCTAAGAGAACCATCCTTCCTTTTCGCTAACACAATTGGAGCAGCATATGGGCTATGACTCTCTGTCACAATACCGTGATGTACCAAGTTCTTAATATGTTGTTTGACTTGTTCGTATTGATTCGGAGGAATTCTACGGAAAGTTTGGGAGACAGGTTCGGAATCAGTCGTAATTCGATGTTCAACAGTATCAGTATCTCCTAAATCAAACTCATGGTCAGAAAATATATCCCTATGTTTGGCTAATAACTTGTTGACTTCTAACAACTCATCTGATGAACCTGAAAACCCTTCTAAATCTACTGATATAGGAGTCAGTGATGTAGCTGTGGTTGCAGTTTCCTCCACTCGAGAAATAAGGATATGGTCAACTGTAACCTGAAATTGTACCTGTGGACTATCGTCAACGACACTATCTATTGCTCGAACAACCCCTATACGAGTTTTTGGTCGCAAGATGAAACCCGAAGTAGATATGTTATCAATTCTAACTGGAAAAGTGCCATCAAGTTTTACAAGAGTAGATGCTGTCAAAATACCAACAGGAAGATGGTCAGAAGACCTCAAAGGTTCTACTACTACATGTTTAGATGAAGACAACCCACTAGTTTCCGCCATAACAGTTATTGTAGACTCTGGTGGAATAAAAATGTCCTCTCCGCAGACAACCTTCGCAAACCCAATGGTTTCATGCTCGGCCTTCGCTGCCAAATCATTAAGTGACAAAAGTTTGTTCACAAATGAAAGTGAAGGAGATTGAACCTCGTTGCTCTCGTTCATCGCTTCTACGAAGGATCGCAAAATATTCATACCAAGTAACCCTGGGATTTGTCTCTTCTGTTCCCTGTGTTCTTTGTCAACAGAATCTTTAACTATCAAGATCCCCACCTGTGGGATTAATATTCCCTCACATTCAACGTCAACCTCAATATAACCAACATATGGTATTTCAAGACCACCAGCAGAAGTTATTTTCAACCAGAGATTGTTACTATGTAACTGTGTATCACCCGGTTTAAATAAAGAATTGAAACCTTCCTCAGTAAGGGTAGATATCATAGAACCCGTGTCAACCAGACAGGTAACATCTTTTCCACCAATCTTGGCCATTAATGTGGGACAATCTCCTACAAAGCGATGTTTCAAATGATCAGTCGAGCCCACGCTATGCCTACCCACCGATGGACTCAAAACGGTGGGAGGATCTAGTTTCCCGACGAAGACTTCTCACTCACTTCTTTTCTGAGCTTCTCGATGGTTTCCTGTGACTCTTTAAGTTGGAGTTTAAAACACCTATCCTTAGTATGGCCTAATGCCCCACAGAAGTCACACTTCATCCTAGTTCTACCTTTGTCTTTGCGATTTGAGTATGTTTCTGTGTTTTTGGCGACATCTGGTTTTATTATGTGTTCATGTACAAGGTTGGTTAAATCTGCAATCTGTTTCTGTTGTTGTTCTATTTGTTGCTGTTGTTTTTGAACAATGTCAGTCAGTGCTTTAGTTTCTGCCACAAGACCTGTTCTGGCTGCTTGGATGGTAACTTCCTGTTTCGATGTGTTAAATTGATCAGCCCAGTGAATGGCTTCAGACCTCGAGGTAAATACTTCAGCAGGAGTTGAATTAGTGGTAGCTTTTGGCTTTGAAACGGGTGTATCATTCAACTCATCAGCCCAATCAATGGCTTCGGATCTTAGAGTAAAGAAATCAATTGTCGGTGAATCTTTCACTCTTTTCCTCAAGGTTTTCCTCAAAAGGCTGTCTGAGACTCCATCTGCAAATTGGTCACACAAAACCTGTTCTTTGTGAGCAGTAAGGTGAGGTGATTTTCTGCTAGCCCTATCAAAAAGGTCTAAGAGAGCATGAGAGAAATCTCTAATATTTTCTCGTTCTTTTTGTTTCCTCTCGAAGAAAGATCGTTGGAAATGAACTGAGGATCCCTGATCTCCAAACACTTCTCTAAGAATACTGAAAACATCATCAACAGTCTTCCTAGGTCTAAATTTTACTTCTTCCCTAGCTGGACCTGTTAAATGTTGAAAGACAAAATCAACTTTATCTTCTTCGGACAATGGGCGAGATCTAATTGTTGCCTTAACGTCACAAATCCAATCTTCTAGTTTCAACAAGGACTCGGGTGAACCAGAGTATGATGCCAACTTCTTTTGACTGGGCATAAGTAAGAATGCTGGATTAGATTTTGGTTTAGGCTCTGTTTTGGTCGCCTTCAGTTGTTCCTGCAATTTGTGTATCTTAGCCATCATATCACCTTCAGACATTTTTTTTACTGGGGACCAAGGTGTTTTCCCATTGGTAGCCATGCTATGTACATTAAATTCCTGCTGCTTATGGGAAAGAACGTTAGTACATGTGAGTGCAATAACCAAAATCACAAGCAGAGCATATTGTACCTTATACGACACGGCATTAACGGACATACGCATCATCTGGCGCACAGCGATGCATGGACTATGGAGAGTAGCAAGTAGTGCAAGTAGATAGATGTAGCAGGTAAGATTGCAGGGTGGGGAGAAGAGGCATATGGTGCAGAAGTCGCAACTGTCCTGTTCAAGCTTTCACCTGCAGAATTTTAAGAAAAAAAATTGACCTACAACGGTGTTATTACACAATTCAGAAGACTGTAAATTCTTACACTGACTGTAACATTTCTATTCTCCAGAACTTTGTGTTCTGCTGAGACAAACACTTATCCCAAGCTAAGCTAAGACTACGCCAAATTACCTCCTTAAAGAATTTCAATAAGGCAATGCAGTGGTACTTGTACTAGTTATAAGCAACAATGTACACAGTTGTCACAATTTGTAAAAGTTTTGACAAAGCCTATTAAATTGTCAAGCACAAAATGTAAGAGAAATGTTCACCACGCACTGACAGTGACACTGAAACATTTTGACAATGACAGGTTAAAAACATTTCGGTAAAAAACAACTACTACCTCACCAAAGATGACCAATCATACAACTGGTACAATACAAGTTTAAAACACACTTCAACAGTGAGTCAACTAACGTTATTATGTTCAAATTTTTGAGAAATTAATTTTTTTCCCGATTTTAGAGGAAATAATTTTTTTTTTTTTGTTTTTTTTTTTGAAAAACCCGATTCTTTTTCAACTACTGACAATTCAATTTAGAAAACTCACGTCAACAGTATAAACTATTTTCAATGCAGAGTCTATGTTTCAAACCGGTCAACACTGTAAAGTTAGTGTTTTCCAAACTCAGTGTCCGTTCTCACAGTCACAGTTTAAATTAACTGACCACGAAACAGTTCTGATGAATGATTGTTCTTGTACTTTTGTAGTAGACTCGCTGAACAAGGAAAACGTCGTCAAAACGCTAAAAATGTCTCTGGCCTGGAGTAGACTTTGCTGCAATTGTTTCATCAGCTACGGGAGAGTGCGTCACACAGCCTGACCAAGGGTCGATTTCACGAAGCCCCAAGATTCATCTCAAGACGAGCCGCCAGCATTACCAGTGATTAATATACTGTGACATCACACTTTGCCTATCAACCGAGAGTGACTCGCAGCCAACACCAATCCCAGCTCCCCGTGAAATCCAGCCCAGGCTACGGTAGTAAGTCGATGAAAATAGACTGCTCGGTGAAGTCAGGAGACAAGACCGTAGTAGCTGAATCCGTGATAGACAATGAGGGCGGTAGACACTGGGAAATTCTCAGAGCAGCGATCGTTGGAAACCGGTGAATAGCCGGCACGTGTAGTAGAAAACATCGATGATATAATGATATGACTGTCGTTTGTAATTATTGAACAATGTCACAATCCTGCCGACTACGCCATTTTTGTGTAACCGAGTTGGTAAGGCTACTCAGGGTGTGACACGAAGGAAGTCAGAGTTTGTTTTTTGTTAAAGTTCAGTTCATTCTGTAGTTGTTGGGTTCACAATTTATTTACAATCATCAAAACATAACAAAACAAAACGACAGTCATATATATTAGGCTTTCTGAAAATTAAAAGAAAAGGAAATATGACTGATTAAATTCATTGAAATTCACAATTATTCATTCAAACTATTATACACCAAAATCTTTAAACACAATAAGTACATCAGATAATATCACTGTGAACCAGTTTATATCAAGTCTAAATCCGTATGGATCACAGCTTAATAAATATGTCAATCCTAAAGTCTCTCAATTCATTTCAATTCATCAATAGTTTATAAATATAATGATAAAACGGCTTCTCATACTGAGATATTATTTTAATACAAATAGGAAAATTCAACAAGCCATGATTATTCATTAACAAACGTACCCAAAACTAATTGGAGGCCCTTGATAAGTGGCAGCTAGGCACGTCAATGGTGAATTCAAGAATGAATCAGCAATAAAATTTTGTACAATAATTATTATTTGCTATTGAGAGTTTTCAGACCGTTCCTACATAATTGTGGTGAAATATTTGTGGTACAGTTTGCAAAGGTTATTATGAGTTCATTAAGAATTATTTGAATTTATTATTTATGTAAGCGAGGCAAGATACCGTACTCTTTACAACATCAAGAAAATAACCAAGCTTTTATCCAGAAAATAACAAGGCTTTTTATACTAAATGTGTCGAATTGTCGAGTAGTTGTGAAAACAACTGACATTCCGAATTGGAGCTTTAAATAATTGGTGAAAATGTATCCAGAATATATGATAAATATAAGGTTAAAGACACTTACCAGGACACGGCCTCGACACATATGCCTCTCCACAACTGGTGATGAAATATCACGGGAGCACAACACGCTGGCAAAATTAGGGTGTGTCTGCCTCGGAAAGCAGCAGAGGAGTGACTACTAGCATTTAAACTACTCTCCAAGAGAATGTAAAAGAATGCTAAGAATGTACACGCAGTGCAGCCAAATATTTAAATACCGCGCTATGTGAAATTTAACAAAGCGTGCTCAAAGAAATGCTAGCGGCGCTGTTTCGCGAGCTTCGCCTTTAGCATTACGTCACTATTAAATATATGTACAAAGGGAATACAACAAAGAAAGTAAAGGGGTTTATCATACAGGGGCCTGGCAGCGTAGTCTGGCTGGTCACACTAAGACTGCACTCGCTAATTCCATACCTGGTAGAGTTGGGGACGCCCTCGCGGGGATCTCTGGTGCATCATCGGTGATTACTTCTTGTTGATCTAGGTAGATATTTTCTCCTTTTAAGGAAAAAAGAGATCCATTTAAAATTTGTAATTTGCAGTTTAGTAGCTACGGAAGCCCTTTTGTACTACTAAAAGTGTTTGTATAGCTTGTTTGAAAAAAATAGACTTCCCTAAAAACAAAATTTGTAACAAAAATAAAAAATATACTTTAAAAAAGTAAAAGGTTTGCTGAACGCATAGTTACTTCAAAAAAACAAAATAAGTTCTACTAAATTTACGCATGATTGAAAACAAGGTTTGGAAAACAGGCCTAAACTTGCGGGACAAACAAATACAAGCTGTAGAAAATGATCATATACTAAAGTAAATAAAACCATTGAAACTTTCACTCTCACGAACACATCTAGCTATTATTATTACAAGAAAACAAAGGTTAGCTCCACCTTGGTTTTGATTGGCAACGGCGCCCTCCACCGTCGGTAACTGTCTGTTATACCGAATAATGTGACCAGTCGGTCTGTAACAAAAGAGGGAGAGGGGGCGAAAGTAAGTTCGACTTAACTTTGAGGACAGATGGGGCCATTTTCAAAAGGCCTGTAAAAAGATAAAGGTCATGAACTTTGGATTTTGCGAATTAGACTAGCTTGATCTCGTTTCAGTGGTAATTCCACTCATCAAGCCGCAAATGAAATATCCAGTTTATTGTGAAAAGTGTGTGAGATTTAGCGTTTATTAGAGGATCTTTCCCCTACCAATATTGTGATTTCTTTTACCGTCTGGTAACTTTTCACTTCAAAAATATGATACCATCAGTTTCGAGAAATTAAAGAAGGGGACTTGTCCTCAGATTGATCACTCTTTAACTACTATTCTATTGTATGGTGTTAATACTTACAGTCTGCTCGTTTGCAATCTTGTATGGCCTGCGAAATAAACAAAAACACTCTTTATTGCCTAGCTATTTTGGGTGGGTGGGTGGGTGGGTGGGTTGGTGGGTGGGTGGGTTGGTGGGTGGGTGGGTTGGTGGGTGGGTGGGTTGGTGGGTGGGTGGGTTGGTGGGTTGGTGGGTTGGTGGGTTGGTGGGTTGGTGGGTTGGTGGGTTGGTGGGTTGGTGGGTTGGTGGGTTGGTGGGTTGGTGGGTTGGTGGGTTGGTGGGTTGGTGGGTTGGTGGGTTGGTGGGTTGGTGGGTTGGTGGGTTGGTGGGTTGGTGGGTTGGTGGGTTGGTGGGTGGGTGGGTGGGTGGGTGGGTGGGTTGGTGGGTGGGTGGGTTGGTTGGTTGGTTGGTTGGTTGGTTGGTTGGTTGGTTGGTTGGTTGGTTGGTTGGTTGGTTGGTTGGTTGGTTGGTTGGTTGGTTGGTTGTTTGTTTGTTTGGGTTTTTTTTATAGTATTATTTTCTTCGTGTTTTTCTTCGGGGTTTATAATTTGGGTTATTTGGGTGTTTGCTTTGTATTGTTTGGTTTGGCTCTTTTATTAGTATTTTATTACTAACGTCAATATAGAACTACATTTTAGTTATTAATTCATTTTCATTTTTACAGTTTTACTTATAGGTTTTTAAAATCTTAACAGTTTTAATCACATTTTTAGAGTTAAAGTGTATTATGTGCATGTGTTCTTGGAAATTTCGTTGTTTACTTAAATACATAAATTTTTTCCACACTATTTATTTGTTTTATTTTTATTTATTTGTATATTTGTTTTCTTTTAGTACAACAAGTGCCTCACAAAGCTTATTATTTAAGACTGTTGGCGCTATATTTATGATTGTATTATTTAGTAAAAATGTTAACATGGGGATGCCCCAGACACTTCTTGAGAACGGTTTCCGTTGGGGCAAGCATGCATTACAATATTCACTACCTACAGGTCTGGATTTACATACAGGCCCCGGAGACAATGGTCTCTGTTGCCCTGGTCTTGGCCTTGGTGCCCCTTCAAAAGTTTCTCATTATTATAGACTTTTAAGATTTTCCAATGGAAGTGTCCTTTACCAAATGAAAATGGCCTTGCACTCTCTCAAAGATGAAATTGCAGACCTGAATATTTAAAAATTTACTCCATCCTGTGTCAATTAAATAAACCAAACATAATGAATGTTAGATGGTGTAGATATAAATACTAGCTATAACAGTATCCTGCGTATGCTGTCATCTACACCGATCAAAAATTGTTTAAAAAAAACCACACACACACGCAAAAAGCAAGAAGTACTAGAACAACTTACTGTTCTTCTTCTTTCTCTTTCGATAAACTGTAACAAGAATAACCAAAACCACAGCTGCAATGACTAAACACGATGAAACCGAAATTGGCACAACTGTATACTTTGCTGAGGAAAAACAAAAGTAATAAAAAAGAAACATTTGAGCAAGGAATTAATATGTACAGTTTCTAAAAAGAAAATCATTTTTTGTCATGTGTGTGTATTATACAAATATCGGATTCATGTCGTAGAATACAATCACGAGGTGAAATATTGGCTGTTCCATTTAGCACACGAGGTGACTTTGTTTTAGGCGGCGAATTTCTGTTTTTTAGGCGGCGACTTTTGTTTTTTGTTTTAAGCGGCCAAGAATTAAAAAGTCGCCGCCTAAAAAATAGAAGTTGCTGGAAAAATAAAAGTTGCCGCTTAGACGTCCATTATAAAACACCGTACAAAAATGGTGGATACGGAAACTTGTCCACCTCACACTCTGAACATTAGAAACTAAATAACATGGACGACTCCATGTCCAGTTATTTCTGAAAGAACCTCACCAAGAATTGGCCTCGAACGATAATCGACTTTTGAAGCAACATAATTTCTAGTCATTATGTAAAGGCATAATTATGATTATTGACTGGATCACACTGTAAGAATTAACTCACTTTATTAGTTAGTCTGACGACTAATTTGATGTAAAACAAAAGCTACCCCAAGTAATGAAACCTCTTGAAGGGATTCTTGTTTAAATTCAACTTTATTTTCCGAGCCTTATTAACAACCAAAAGAGGAATCTGTTCGTCAGAGTGTGGGCTGGACGAGTTTCCGTGTCTACTTTGTGTTTATTGTGAAACGATGTCAAATGACAAGGATCTATGTGTGAGTTATATCAAACATATTGCAAAATATAAAACACGAAGTCTGTTTTTCCCCCCAATTTTACTCGGCTTTACCTCGTGAAAATGGAATTGTCCAGATTTCACCTAGATTATATTTCTACCTGTCATTATTTTCTTCGACAACGCACTCGCATGCATTCAAAATTTGTATAAAGGTAAATAAAACCGAAACCTCCTTTCTCACGAAGGGGTTCTATATTAATTAGTATTTGTTGTTGTAATAGCTTTCAGATTGATATATTAATCATTACCCTTATTGTTAACATATGAATTATATTTCTTGGCTAAAAAAATCATGCGTTTCTTAAATGCGTATTATCGATCAAGATCGAACACTTAAACTACTGCAAACAATCAGAGCATAATCTGATCGAACGAGTCCAGTTATGTTCAACAGGACTTCTGAAGACTTTTGAAGAAACATAGTTCCTAGTATACAAATATTGACTGCTTCGAGTGGCGTAGTAAAACTAGTCACTCGAGGTGATCCCCGGAGCAGCCTATCTTCCCGAGGCGGAGCCGAGGGAAGATAGGCGGCTCCGGGGATCACCGAGAGTGACTAGTTTTACTACGCCACGAGATAAAGCAGTCAATATTTGTTTTATAACACCTCACTTTTATCCATTTTGTGGTAATATTCGTTAAACAACTGTGCGTACAACTGTATAAAATCTGACAGGAAATCTTGACAAAAGGAAAGAGGGGTACCACACTGCCTTCGTTCTCATATCGTATTTCAAATGCACGTATTATTTGATCGTTTCACAGGGTTCAAGGTTGTCGTTGGATAGTACCATTTAATAGTTCTTTTGGTCGGTGTGCTGTGTGATAGTAAAAATACACAACACCACGTGACGCACGTTCGGCCAATCAACAGATAGAATCAAAGGAAGAGGTGTTATAATTAGGGAATAACAGTGCGAGGACCCGGTCTTCACTGCTTGGTAATGACCGGGGTGGTGGCTGGCCGCTGTTAACGACCAAGCCGGAGGCGCGGTCGTTAACAGCGGCCAGCCACCACATGGTAGACCAAGCAGTGAAGACCGGGTCCTCGCACTGTTATTCCCATTAATAAATACCCTTTTAACGAAATAAACGGCTAAAATCGTCCATTTTGTAACTTTTCTTTCTCGGCGATACTTTCTTGTTTTGTTAGCCGGTCTTTATATCGCCGTTAATACACCCCCACGTGATCACGTTTTGACCAATCAGAATCCACAAACTGTCCTAGGTATTTATTAATGCGTTATATAAAGGCCTGGTATACATGATAGTAGACCGATCCATTAAGCCACACCCACTAAACACATTGACCAATCACAGCATTGGCTGCATCATTACTTTACACACGTGGGCAGCACAATGGCCATCTCTTCAATGCCACACTCATAGATATTCTATATCTATGGCCACACTGAACGACATGAACGCGCGCGCTGTAAGTACGCGCACGCATGTTTACATTTTCCAATAGCTTTTTTATCGGGTCGGACTTTTGTCGGACTTTCGGTGGCGTAGCCAAGGCTTTGATTGGTCAACACGTTAGGGGGCGGGGCTTAATGGATCGGTCTAGAATACCACAGTAGGAACTAACTAAATTTATAAATTAGTCAGACGACTAATTTGATATAAAACAAAGGCTACCAGAAATAGTCAAACCATTTGAAGGGATGATTCTTTGCTACTTTCCGCACCTTATTACTGACAACCAAAAGAAGGATTTATATTGCTTTATTTCATTATGGTTTGAATAAGCAACTATGCTACGGTTTTCAGATGTTTTGTTGTTGTAAACTTACCGTCGTTTACGTCATCCATTGTCGTCGACTTGGATGTTGTGAATGTAGTCACATGTGTAGAACTGCTGCCTGTAATATAAGACGATGTACTATCATGCCATGCCGATGGGTGTGTGGTTTGCAAAACACCTTCAAAGGGAAAAAACATTAATTTTTTGTTTGGGGGAACTAAAATAAACCAGCATCGCCTCACCCTACCCCACCCCAACTCCCACCAAACACACACACACCTTAGCCTACAACTAACCTGTACAATTTTCCGTGGAGCTGGGTGGTCACGTTGTAGTGAAAATACCGAAACACTTTGTTATGTTTTGTAAGAATGAACATGTTCATTTTGATCGCAACAACCTAATAATAATAACCCATAATTATGGTGATTTTGGTGGGGTTTAGCGCTGCTTCCCCTCCTTTGACAGAAGTTTAGACATCAGGAAGATTGGTACTGGTATGAACTTTATAACAATCAACTATCAATTTTTCATATTACTAGCCTATTATATCTTTCTGGTAATGAAACCAAGGGACCCTCAAAAGTGACTTGCACTGTGACCCGTAGACCTGAAGATACCTGTGTTGAGAAGATGATGAAGAAATGTCAGTTTTAGATGTGGGAGGAAAACCCCAAGAGAAAAACCACGCAATCAGGTAGGGACTGAAAACCCAATCCACAAGCAAGGCTCCAGTCCGGGATTCGGACCAGGGTCACAGAGGTGAAAGGCAGGGAAAGAAACCACTGAGCCAACCTGAATATTAGAACAGTTGGGTTTTTCCCCCAATATTTATCGATTCTGGAAAATCAGTCAACCGCTGATTGATCAAAAACCCGCCATTAGTTTGTAGACTTCAAAATCGTCTTGATACGCGTGTACCATACCGGCTCCCACCTCTCCACATTTACCAAATAACGACTTGTTTTCAAGTCTAATTAATGTAATGGCTTCAGTGTACCTTGCAGTTGAAGTTGAAGTCGTTTTGAAGGTATCTCAGAACCTGGGAAGCTCGATAAACAGACCAGGGATCCGCCGTCATTTTCCGTCAGCGTTAACTGACTGTAAGTATCCCATAGGCCTGTGTTGTTTCCACTTATGACGACGGAAGTGTTTGTCACATTCACTGTTACATTCCGGCCATCCAGGGTCCAGCGCAACACAGCGGCTGGTTTGGAGCCGTAGACAGAGCAGTTTAGACGGTATGGGACACCAGGATAGACAAGCATGACATTGTCGGTCTCCGTAAAGTTGTGAGTTTGGTTTGATATAACCATGTCGGTTGGAGGAACTGTGTCGACGTCACAAGAAAAAGTTATTTGAATGCACGTTTAACAATATTGTGTTTTAAAAGTAAAACGCCGTCATGTGCCCGGAAGAAGGTCCTAAAAGCTCTGTACGATCTTTTTCCGGTCACACAAAGG
Organism: Marthasterias glacialis; assembly: GCA_911728455.2. NCBI lineage: Eukaryota > Metazoa > Echinodermata > Asteroidea > Forcipulatida > Asteriidae > Marthasterias > Marthasterias glacialis. Next base: position 11,473,580 of record OU452239.1, on the reverse strand, counting down.
TACAACTTTTTTGTCCCAGCAGAAGGTCACAAACAATGTGGCTCTTTTGAAAAAAGTATGGCATGATTATTGGATGTTTGATGCTGGAATTACACCAAATACATGTTTTTCCATTCCCATGAGGAATTCTATTTTCCTGCAATGAATGACAGAAAAAAACGACAAAACTTTCACACTCAGTTTTCTTGAAAAACAACTTTGGACATTAATTGCTTACGACTTTTTGTTACGTCACACTTTTGTTACATCCTCCTTCCGGGCGTACTACAACATTAAACCTGCTGTACAGAAATGTGTAAGATCCTCTGGTTTTGGTGCTAGTTTGTTCGTTGGTTTTTTAGATTATAGTTACATTATATAAAATGATTTATTCAAAACTAACAACAGGCCACAGGAGCAACATGTGCACGCATTTACCAAAATACATGATCACAACTTGTTTTATTCCTCACGAGCAGGCAGAACACAACAAGGTGTTTATCTAAACAGCAAAGGGCGTTCACGCTGATTGCAAATACTTGAGACGTAGTCTTGACTTTCTCCTCTAAATGTAAGAGAGTAGAACACCACCCGTTGTGTCAGCCATATGGCGGACAACTCTTTTTAGAGTGAAAAGCGGGTGGTATTTGCAGCTTGATTAAGAGTGAGTGAAGTTCACGCCACGAGAGAGTGATTTTTTCACTCTTTCACATTCAGAGCGTTCATTTTAAAATAGCAACGTTTTTCTTGAAAGGAAGTTTATTTTGATAGGCACTGTGCGTTAGAGTGAGGGAAATGTTTAGATAAACACAAATCATCTCTAGTAAAACAACTTCCAATCGAAATAGGAACTGTTGTCTTTTTCTTCAACTTCACGATAACAGTTAGAATGTGAACAGTGAGTAATGCACTCATATTGTATTTTGTACCTGCTGGCGAGTGAAGACAACCATAGATTGTGCGAGTTTCGCGCATTTCTGGACAGCGTTCTCTTGTGGGATTCCACGCCCACTGCTTGAAGGAAACACATTCGCTCCCATTCAAAATCGCGCGAGACTTACACAGTAGATTTTCTCCATAGATCCACTGAGGAATTCCAAAGACAGGAATGCTTCTCATAGAATTTTGTATACATTAGAAATCTCCTCAAATTGAGAATTTAAAAGTTTATTAATAAACATTTTTGCAGCGACGTGCCAGCTTTTTTTCACTGAGGGAGGAGGGTGCTTTTAATGGGGCCAAGCAGCCATGATTTAAAAAAAAAAATGATATACGTTTATCTGGATTTTTTTTTCGTGGGAGGCACCTTGGGGCGATATGCAACTGGGGGGGGGGGGAATCCGTGACGACGCCGCTGCAAAATGAATCAATGCTCTTACCGTGCACTACAAGCTCTGAGATGTTAGCACCGCTTGAAAATATCCTCAACACTTGACACTTGTACTTGCCATCGTCACTAAACTCAACATTTCTGACAGAGAAGTTGCAACTTCCGCACTCGAGATCGTTCACCGTCGACCCGGTTTGCGTGTTATCCACCGAGCATTTACGCAGCAGATTTGATGTATTATTGCAGTTATCATCCTTACATTTGAACCATTTAAAAACATGCCTTGTTGTCACTCCACCCTTCCCACAGTTATCTTGCCACTGGCATACGAGAGTAACGTTTTCTCCACGCACGGCAGTCACGCTCGGGGTCGACCAAACATTTAACTTTCCTCCTACATCACAATAGAAATACTGTGTAATAACTGACGACACATCAATTTTAGATGTCTATCTAGTTATGCAGTTACCTTTAGATGATTTGTTTAATTCGACAACGTGGGCTCAGGACAATTTGTTTTATTAACCTCCACAAGTAAACATTACACAGTTTCCCCTTTCAACGACCATAACGGCTTCAAACGGCCGCAAGGTTTTTACCTTCGACCCGGCATTAAAAAGTAAAACATGTCATAGTAAGGTTCTTGTCCTGGTTTCACATCCTCTCATGTTCCCCAAGTGAATATGTTATCTATACTTCCTTAAACGAATAGTCTGACAATTTTAATGGAAAAGCAAATAATCTGCAAAAGCAGGCATGCTTTGGGATGGGTGTGTGATGGTACTTTATAGAGAAATGCATTGTTTTCTAAACGAACACCCCCCCCCCCCCAAAAAAAAAAAAAAAAATAATAATAATAATAATTTTGATCGCACATTATATTGACTTACCATTGGTTAGCTTTGCCTGATTAGTAATCAGAAAATACGCAATGAAGATTGCAATCATCTTGATATCCGACGTTTCAATTTCACAGATCCTTTAACTTTTCTGAAATATTCGAACAAATTAGTTGTTTCATCACCAAAAAAATGGATGTGGAAGATTATTTTGAACTACATTTTCCTGACTGTTATGAGCTAGCAGCATGGACCTCTTTTTCCGATGTTTTGTTTATTTGTGCCGATCCATTATGTTCGACAATCCGTCGCCCTCTGTATGGCAAACAAAATGTCTGACATACAGTTAATTATGTCCGACAAAAATAACCATATCCGACAGACCAGTGACAAACTGTTGCCCCGTAGACTCTTATGTTCCCTAAACATTTATCTTAAAAACACATTTCACTCACTGTTACCTTATGTAAATTCCACATAATTCAGTTCCGAGATGCCTTTTTTGTTTAGTCATCAAGTCAGTATTTTCTAAAATGTCCGACCAAGATATTCGAACGGAGGTGCTCTACATGACATAAAAGATCGAACAAAGTGATCAAAATCTGTTGTCGGACATAATGATGTACATGCTCTGATTACAAGTAAGCTTGACTATTGTAATGCTTTATTGTTTGGAATGCCTGATACTTTGATTTCTAAGTTACAAAAAGTTCAAAATGCATGTGCAAGACTTGTCTATCGTTTGCCAAAGTTCAGTTCCACTACACCCCTTCTGAGAGAGCTTCACTGGTTACCAGTACGTCAAAGAATTTCATTCAAAATTTTGTTAATTACATATAAATCATTAATCGGTCAAGCTCCACAATACATAACAGAATTACTCAAACTTAACTTGGTGATCGCGCATTTGTAGTTGCTGCCCCCAAACTATGGAACAGCCTGCCCTCTGACATAAGAAGCTCTCCATCAATAACTATCTTCAAATCTAAATTGAAAACGTATCTATTCAGTTAAGATAATTATGTAGAATTAAGTAAAAAGGAGCTCTGACCGGCGCAGCTGAATATATCCATATAAAAGCTGCGCTATACAAATTTATGTTTACTATTATTATTATTAATCCACACAAGTGGGTCGACATTCTCCCATCCCTAAAAGTTACTTTGCAGTAAACAGCTAACGGTTCCCTAAAAAATAACAATTTTTATTTTGAACGGTCACCATCAATTTTATACCAGGTTTGCATTTTTTTAAATCTTAATTTTGTCTTTTAATTTATTTATTTATTTACAACCATATTTGCCCCGATACAATTTGATTTTTACTATACAAAAACTTGAATATTGCTTACTTACCGTGTTCTTTCCAAAGATGGGCACTCAATCCGTGTGTAGACCCTCGTGCTTCGCATAACTCATTCGTAATGAAACGAAACTTTGTTCTAATTCAGCTTTTACTTTTAAAAAGTATCGTTTTCGGAAGGTTGAAGTGAAAATATCTATAAGTCACACCTTTGAACTATTTATTTGTAGTTGTTTCCTGTAGTGAAACAATAATACTCTCATGAAATTGGTATCAGTCGTGCAACTTTGATTTTTTTTTTACAAAAAGAAAAAAATGACAAATTTCACTTGATTTAGTAGAGTTTGATTATCTTTTTATTTCATTATTAATTTTTATGGCTTTTAATAAAGTACAAAAAGGAGGTCAACTGAACACTTGAAGCGTTGAAAGCCTGTTTATAAGCCTGTAAATTGACCTTTATCATGGTGCGGCCATCTTGATTTTTTCCCATGCAAATCAATGAATCCAAACCGAGGCTGGAAAGAGAAACAGTCTGGGTTTTTTTTACACTGAATATCATCATTCATTAATGATTTTGGACACAATCGTTATCCCCATACACACCACAAACATACACTATTGTTGATGTTAAAGGTGTGAAATTGCAGAATGGCTGTTTCTTGAAATCATCGGAAACGTTGAGGGCATTATATGGGACGCCCTCTAGTGAAACTCTTCCTCACAAAGGTTACTGAAGAATCAAAGCCTGACATTCTCCGTGCATCCAGAAACGAGACTCTTGCGAGACGCACATTTTTAGATTCGCAATTCGTCAAGGAAACTCCCCATTATGGTAAATTGCTGCTGACGTGGTGTAGTTTACAACAAGCTGGTAGTCAAGGTGGGTATTTTAGAGTCCAACTTCCAGCCTGTATGTATAGGCGAATGACTTAACACATAATTAGCTACGCAAATTAGGCAAACTTGCGTTATCATCCGACCTCCACTATATTAGTTTCCGGTTGATAGTCTAAACCGTATTTTTTTGTTAGAACGGTCAATACGTATTGCATTTACTACCACAGGATTTCTGAAGAAAATAAGGCAAATAATGTCTAGCATTCATCAAAGAAGCAAACCACAAAAGCGAGCCCCCCCCCCCCCTTCCCCCACCCAACCCCCATTTTTGATACCCGGATGTTGTTCTTATTGGAAACGTTTGCTACATTTTGCAGTGTTGTAGCATCTTGCATGGACGATGCCTTTGGTTTACAGCCCATGCCATTATATATAGTTGCTCAATGTTATTACAAAAGTATATGTCAGTTTAGATCGAATGCTACTTAAAACTAAACCATACAAAACAAAGGAGGTTTCAAGCCTTAATGTGGACATAGAGAAAGGAACAAAACAGAAAGTTAAATCCAATTTCAGATGCCATAATCTTTTACACTCATTTAATAAAATTGAAGAGAATGAACACTTAGCTTCACAAACAGATACAGAAATCTTATTCCAATGAATATATCCACACAGCGGCGTAGCCAGGATTTTTTTCAATAGGGGGCACAGGGGGCATTGCTTTTAAAGTGGATGGGGGGGGGGGGGGCAGGTACCATGTTTTTTAATTAGAAGTACCTACATTGTTTTCATGGGCGCTCACTGGAAATTAGAAGGTGCACGTGTCCCCGGCGCCGGCCCCTGCCGGCTATGCCGCTGCATCCACACACTAGCCTCCACCAAAAAAAAGTAATAATGTAGAAAGAAACAAGGACGCATATAATTATGACAGCTTCTGAAACAAACTCAGTTCTAAGAGACGCTGAGTGGTTGGTTATAGACTTGAGTTCAAGCCTGAAACAGTTCAGTTTATCTCCGCATCCGATAATCACACACAGTGATTTGGGAGGGGGGGCGGAGTCTAGCGTTTGGACCCCTTCCGCCCAGTGGGCGTGGTCGACTTGGCACCAGGACGGGAACTTTTATTGGATGCATCTTTCTTGCCATGCTTTCTCCTGGAGCCTTTGGCACTTCCAGATCCAGAGTGATCCTTTGTAGATAATCGCGCTGGAAAACACAGGAATAATCCTCAGCTCATTTATACGTCAAACTGATTCATAGTTTAACATTGTTTAAACAGCATAAGCACGTGTAGCACTTACATCTGCATTACATTAAAGGCAAAGTATACCTTTGGTTTTTTTAACCGTACATTTGCATTAATGCTATATAATTGTAGATGTATACCATAAAACTAACCTGTGTAAATTTCATTTCAAAAGGTGGCAGCGTTTTTGAGATATCACCAAAAATCTGGAGCAGTTGTGTTCACGCGGAAGAAGTATCCATCATTGGAACACACATTCTGAGAAGCGTTATGGCCATAACGCTTCTCAGATTCAGATTTTTCGGGATAAAAAGTGATATATTTTTTCATAGCTGCAGTACTTCGAAATGAAACGTTTCTCAAAATACATTATACTATCCAAAGCTGCTGTACTTCTTACCAAGTGAATTATCATTGCCATAAATGTTCAGAGTCATTACCAAACATACACAGACCCTTTAACAGTTCTTTATTAAATGCCTTGCAAATAAGCACACCCGCCCCATCAGACGGTATGCTGTTGGAAAGAGTATGATAATTCAACCCTATTACTATCGTTTTACTCTCCTGCCCGACTGACCCATGCCACAGAACACCACAGGAGACTGTGGAGACTAAGTTCACACAGTACACACTGATTTCCACATAATACCAAATGTACAAACAGAAGAAACCCATGCAGCCAATGCTAGCCTTTGTGGCGGTCTGTGGTACCAGTTTTTTGTGATATTATATTTTACTATGTTTCCCATCAACTATCACCATTAACAGAGTGTATACAGAAATACACTCTTCCCTTTGGTAGGCATTCACAGCGTTTGTGTGTTATACAGGAAACTCACTTTCATGGTGGTATTGTAGAGCTGGTATTATAAAGAAACCCCACGGCTTGTTTACTGTGGACTTGGTCTCCACTATCTCCTGTGGTAGTTTGTGGAAAGAACCAGTTGGGCAGGAGAGTGCACCGATAGTGGCGTGTGTACTGTGGACTTAGTCTCCAGTCTCCTGTGGTATTTTGTGGCAAGAGCCAGTTGGGCAGGAGAGTGCACCAATATATAGTGGCTTGTCTACTGTGGACTTAGTCTCCACAGTCTCCTGTGGTGTTTTGTGGTAAGAGCCAGTTGGCCAAGAGAGGGCGCTGATTTTAACATGTATGCTTGCAACAACAACATCTCTTATCCCAACAATTTCTTGGGGAAAAGAAGGCAGATCTTACCCAAAAAGGCTGCATCAATTGCTTGGATATCGTTCAACAGTGGAATGTAGTGAGGTTTCTGGCTGCCTTCATTTTCTACAACGTGAAACAAAAAAAAATGACAATGATCAACTGGTAAGGCAGGGGTTGATTTAATTTATAACAACTCTCTGGAAAATCAGTGTAGCATGGCATGAACCCCAACTTCCCTGGAGTGGTTTACTAGGATCCTTCTGCACTCAAACAAAATCCAACACCATACAGAAGTCAACATCCCACTTTTGGATTATGAATGTAGTATGCCTGATCCCTGGCTGGGTGCACTAGTCTTTCTTGAAATAGGAAATAATGGTATTGAGCAAATCAACGAACTGGCTTTGTACACCCCCTCCCTACCGAGAAACACCAGTTAGCAAATTGGCTTTCTGTACACCCTCCCAGAGAAAAAAACAATCCTTGGTATGTCCAAGACTGGCTTAAGCTTCAACTTACTCTCGACTCGAACGAGTACCAGGGTCTCCCGCTCCTTTAGTACCTCATTTGCATACCGTAGTGGAGCCTCCCAGAGATGTTTAACATTCCCTTCATTGTCCGAAAGGTCAACGTCCACTAAAACAGAAAATGAATATTGACACCTTTAAAATCTTCTTTAACTTAGAGTTTCTGGATTCTATCAACGCCATAGGGCATGCAGGACGAGACTTTGATTTTTTTTTTAAACCACTCGCTTCTACAGATTGAAAATTTTAATATCACGGCCTCCCATTCCCCCTGCCAACCCCCTACGTTTCTGACAAATTTATACCACTGTCCTGGACACTTTTCTCCCAACAGCAGCCACATGGGCACATGGGTTGCTAATCATTCACATCAAGAATCTCTCATGGGTTCGAATCCCACCCGAGTGGTCTGTGGATTTTATCAACAGTGCTTATCACTCACATCGGTATATGGGTAAAATCAATATAATATTCTTTATATCCCTGATGTAGCTAATACATATATTACATCCTCTCATTTACTCCTGGGTGATGAGAAGCAGTTTATGGTTAAATGTCTTGCTCAAGGACACAAGCCTCATGACCAGGGTTTGAACCTACACTCAGATTACTATTTGAAGGCTTACCGTCTTCTGCACAGTTGCATCTCTGCTTTATGTTCTCCAGAAGCAACAGTGTCCGGCAGTTGGGGTTAAACAATGCTTCCTCCTTCTCTGCAATCGGACACGAAAAACAAAACAGACGAACAATCAAACGTGTTTTTTCTTTCCGGGGTGGAAGAGTTTATTACTCACAATCATAGTAAATGACATAATGCAAAGTGAAGACAGTCAAATGTTATCACTGGTTTTGGTAGAGTTAATTATAATTAACCCCCATCTCTAATGAAAAACAATAATAATTTATTGTTTTAAAATTCAACCTGTACTTTGAACTGGCAACAAATAATAAATAAATCAATAAAAAAGAAGACCTGCCCAGTCAAAAAAAAAAAAAAAAAAAAATGAAATTATGTAATTTTGTTTACCATGTCAGTTTCCATTGTTATTAATTCCTTGACTTTGTATAAATGTATATACTTTTTATTTCTGACAATTACAAAAACTTCAAACAATTCAAAAGTAAGATCACAATAAAACTCACCTCCGAACCGTACTGTAATAAACATTGTCGGGGAATTGTTCAGATCGGCTTCAAGATATCTGGATATTATGAGTGCATTCAGTTACTTTTTTAACAACTACAGTTGTACACAATCTCCTCTTTTGAACTCGGGCTCTTCAAAACTGTGCACGAAGACGTCTAAATCCATCCCATGGTTGCCGGTGATTTACAGACCACAATCAAGTGGATTTCAGTTGAACCTCGGACATCGCAGGCAGTAAAAAGTAGATGAGAAAGTGACAATCGGAATATCAATCTACGACTGCCTAGCTCGTTAACTAGTAATTATTTGGTCACATTCGTGTTCTGTTTTTCTCCGAAATCCCTTAGCACACAGACTCAAATACACAGTAATTGTATGGGTCTTTCAGCGCATACAATGCATCGAAATCCTGTCAGCGACATTTCACTATTGTTGCACACTATTCCCTGTATCGATCCACAGCCCAGTTTGAGCTGACATTGCAATAAGTCTGTACACAAAAGCCAGTGCCTAGAAACGGAACACAACCACACGGGCAAAGGTCAGACGGGTGTTCCTCTCATAAAGTAGCGACAGGTGCACGCGCCACCGGGACCCTTAAATGGTGTTAGCGCCCTCTATACTGGCAAAAGGTAGCAAATTTCCCCTCTTTGGGCGTTAAAATAATGACTGTTGTGAATGGTAAGGTATTATCGATTATTTTAAGCCTAGACATTTTATTGCAATATTTTGTGTACAAATCGTGTCTTCTTTCCCCGTCTTTTCTTCCTACCTGAGGGGAAAAAATAACTGATCTTTTTCGGACAAAATTAATTATACACACTAAATTTAAAGGCAGGGTAAACCTTTGTTAATTACATCACAGAATTAATTAATAGCAGTCATACCAAAAGAAGCTTACTCGGTATAAAGCACTTGAGAACCGTTGATAGTATAAAACAGTGTGAGAAACTATTTCCTGAATTAATTTGGTTTTAGAGAAAGAAATAATTTTCAGCCCAAAAATTTGAATCTAAGGAGAAGACTCATGCATGAATCGTTTATTACGTAATGAAAAACATTTTCGGCATTTTCGGATCTGCGTGGATAACCGCTCCAGATATCTTTTCGCTGATATCTCAAAAACGCTACCATCTGTTGCCATTTTTGCTTTAAAGGTTAGGTGTGTGGTATCCATTTTATCCTTACCCACCATCCAATCTGTTCTTTTAAGAACATTACCCCATGAGAACATTTACCCCATTATTGTGTTCTATAAATGGATTTGTTCTCATGTCTTTGCTTGTTTATACCTCTGACAAAGGTCCAGTTTGGATCGAAAGCTGAGGCCATCACCCCTACTAGTTGTTTACAATTACATAGAATTGAAACCGTGATACAAGTCCGTTTCCAATCAAAGGTATCCCTTGCCTTTAATCATAAAAGCTCCAACAAAATTCTTGAATTATCAGAGAACCTCCTAACACCAGATTATCGGAGACACCAGTTCTTTCAAAAAAAACCAAAAAAACAAAACAGCACTCCTGAAAGATTTTGTTTCGGGAATCATTCTCACAGGCCCGATACATTGGTTGTTGTAAAGGCAATTAAGCATATTTTGTTACCGTTAAATTAAACTTCAACTGGAGTATTTCAAAGGGCAGAAGCTGCCTTGTTGGTTGCCCATCAGCGCCTTTGAGCAAATGTTTTTGGTTTTGTGATATCTAAAATAGATTTATTAATTGACTGTACAACTATACATGTCTGTAATAAAAGTGTAACTAGCCAAATAGTAATACTAAACCAAACGAATAAATGTTGCAAAAAATCTGTGATCACACATTGTTATCAAACTATTGTGTCAAATCTTGGACGGTTGCCCTAATTCCAATTTCACCATCGGTAGTGTCATCGATTGATAAAATAAACAGAACAGTCGATGATAAAATCCCTAGTTTATCACAACAGTTAGGTTTTCATTGTTACCCAATACTTGACATTCTTTAATAAGTTGTGTAATTTGCCACCCTATTCAAGACACCGTTGGTGTGTTCTTACGTGTGCGCGAGATAGCTTGGTGGAACCATAACGACAATGACGTAACCTGTGACCCCCTAAGCTATTCAAAATAGTTCATTGATTATTTGGTGTGCAAAGTTAAGTTGTGCAGGTTTTTGAACTGAACGGAACTTTTACTATATTAAGAAACAAATACATCGTAGAACGATGGATATTTGGTACAGAAATGGAGCCAAGATGAACTGAACATACGTGGATATTATAAGTGAAACGTGGAGAGGTTTTCTAAACTCTCTGAAACTTAAACGAAACTGTAAAGTGGGCCACCCTAAAAATGGACTCCAACAACCACGTTGGAGCGGGCGCCAATGGCCTACGGTGTACCGTGCGAAGCACCGTTTCGTCCCTCACAAATTCGCACAGAAAGTGTAAACTTTCCTCACTGCAAGTGAGCCTATTTTGGAAGATATTTGTCGTTTTATTGGTGTATGGAGCTGTAGCAACTGGTGGAGTGAATGGTGAGTTATTATTATGAGAGAAAAGACGGGATTTTGTGACGAAATTAATTGAATTTAGGTCGTGTTGCGTGATGATATTTTGTTTTTGAGTAGGCCTAAGGCCCTAAGTGTCAAAACACTGGTGCATGACAATTTGACATTGCAATTTTTGTATTTTCTGGGACAGTGCTTCGATTTATGTTCAGTTTTGTGGTAGGCCTAGTGGTTCGATCAGCTTGGTCGATCATTTGCTGCAATTTTGTGTTTTCAATGTAAATTTATAATAAATAAAATAGGCTTTAAATAAAAGTGTGCCAGATGAATCAATGTGGTTACTGCAAAGTCCAACCTGCTAATTTTATTATCGTCAGCATTCTCCCTTACCACCAGAGGCCAGTGCAAGTTAACATACCTGAGGAGAAGTCAAAATTCTCTCTGGAGGTCTGGCTGGCTAGTACTGTTTAAAAAATATCCCAGTTTAATATGAAAATTATTGAAATACATGTATGAAGAAATGAAAAAGCTGGGGGACTAGAAAGTAGAAAGTTCCGTTTATATCTCGCCGTGTCTTGTTTGTGCTTTGGGCAGGCTTCAAAAAGTAGCCCACACCGCTGGGCCTTGTGATGGGTGAATTGAAGCAGGTCGTTTCGTACCCAAGACGTTTTGTACCCAAGTCATTTCGTACCCAGTCATTATTATTGCACAAAGGAGATAAAGCCAGTCACGCTCGCAACCCGCTACATTAGGCGTTCAGCTGAATCTCTAAAAAAGCCTCCAGAAAATGAGTTTCGCTCCGGCAATTGCGGGTCAAGATTTTGTGAACAGATTTAGAAACAAAAATTACCAGAGAGAGAGAGAGTATAATCCAAAAAGTTCTCAAAGGGAAATGCTGTCAAAGTAGGCTAAAATTTATGAATCACAGTCGCGAAATTACTTCATGCCGTGTAGCATTCTATTACTAGCCTTTCTCAAAGGCGGTAATTGTGCACTGTGCTATGAACCGTGGGTTTGAAATGACTTGGGTACGAAACGACTTGGGTATGAAACGACCGACATTTGGTTGAACTGCATAAAAAACAAAATAATAATATAAAAAAAAAATTTAAAATAAATAAATAACATACTTTTAAAAAGCAAAGCTGGTCCAGGCCTGGAATTCCATCCTAGCCTGACACTTCCATCGGAAAATCTTGAAGTCTATTGGAAAGTTTCGAAGGGGCACCAAGGCCAAGACCAGAGGCCATGGCCTCCGTGGCCTCCGTTTAAGCCCAGGCCTGCTCGTCCTGCTGGCTAGTCCCAGAAATTGAAAAGGCTGCAGCAGACAAACCCTGCTGGTTCTTCTCAAAACCACCACAACTGTTCAAACTCATAATTTTTTCCTGTAAAAGTAACCTTCTGGTCCCTGACAGGTCATGGACCAAAGGGTACAATCATCACAACTAGCTCAGGCCTTGCTTTTATTTCCCGCCCCCCTCTCGCTTATTTAATTGTAGACCCAAGGCTATTCAGCCATCCATTTTGACTAGCCCAACGTTTGACTGTGACTGTGTTCCATTGTTGCTGTCAGTGTCAGTGTTTCTCCTGCCCATTCAGGGCTCGAATTTTACACTGGACCACAGGCCCGAGGCCAGTGATTTTAGCATCGGGCCAGTAAACTCACAAACGGACAAGTCCGGCGGTCTTGTGTTCTTCAATTGAATAATAATACCTCACTGTGTAATAATATCTTTGACAAAAAGAAATACGAGAAATTATGATGTTTAAAATGTTGACTTTGAATCTGATCAATATCTTTCAATTCTGTTGAGTATCAAAATATTCTTATCCACAAGACAAATGAGACAAATCTTCTCCTATAAAAACAGTTTCCATTTTAAACTTTGTAGAAAGTTCTTTCTCATTAAGATTCTGGTCTTGTAAAATAAATTCTGGTCCGGTACACATTTTGAGCTACAAGCCCTGCAGTCTTGGGGACTTTTACCTCAAATTCGAGCCCTGCCATTCAAACAGCCGCTGGGGTGGGGGGTGGGGGAGGGGGTCATGGGTTTGTATCCCACAGGAGTACAGTATAGTATGCCTGTGATTTTTCCATGCACTAGTAAAACTTGAAAGCATCCTTGGTTTATGGTAAAACAAAAACATTCTTCTTGACCATGATGCCTAGAGCTAAGTGTTCTTGCATTCAGAACTAGTGACTAAATCAAAGTCCCCTGACTGTACAAAGTGATACATGAGCCTTGCATGAGATCGTCGAGGTCAAATCAAAGGTCAAGTTTGAGTCAAGGGTCATTTAACTCATTTAACCCTCCCTAGTGAGCCTTTTGGGTTTTAAAAAAGAACTTAAAAGTTGCCTCTCACATCAGCCTACATGTATATATAATGTTGGGTCACGCAAAGTTTGTACTTGGCCCAATTTCACAGAGCCGCTCAACGGCCGATTTTGTGCTTACTGTGCGATTTCCATTTCATAACGCTGCTAACCGTAAGCACAGGAAAAGGCACGCTAACCTTCCGGTGCTTACTGTAGGAAAATGAATGACGTAACAATGCAAATTCTTAGTGAACTCGCAAGCTGGCCGCCTATTTTTCTTGCTAACCTGTGAAACACGCTTACGCTTTTAAAAGCAAATTTTTTTTCCTATAGTGAGCAAGAACATTTGCTTGCCGTTAAGCAGCACTATGAAATTGGCACTTGGTCTTTAACAATTACTAATTACCATTTGTTGTCGGCATGCTTTGATACTAAAAATGAACAATTTTGACGTTTCCTTCATCGTTCTGTCCAGGTGTATGTGAATGTAACAGCGCTGACTGTACAGCAGGATGTAACGCTGGGAGCTACTGGGACAGCAATGCTACTGCCTGTATAGAATGCGCTGCTGGATACTAGTAAGTTTGAACTTAGACATTCTGCCAAGTGATGAAAATTAATGCAGCATTTTTTAGCAAAGAGAGGTTGCCAGCCAAAACTCCATATTGTCAAGTTAATTTCTTTTGTGCTTGTTTTGCTGTCACCTGTGGGACACTGTCCTGATGACGTTTTGGAGCCGGAAGTGCAATGAAAATGGGTTGTACGCACCCTAACATTTGTTACACTGCACTTCTGGCTCCAAAACGTCATCACTTACCAACAGGATCTACGCCTTTTCACACTGCAAAAAATCTCCTTGTTGGACACGGGTCCGGTCTGTGCAAAGATTATAGAGCGCCGTAGGCGCAAGATGGGGAACTGGGCCTTTATCTACTGTTGGAAAGTGAAATACGCATGGGCACCATTTCGGCAATTGAATGCCTAGGTGTTTCCTATTAATAGCAATTGTCCTTGTCTACACTGGTCCGCACGTATCAGTGTTGTATCAAAAGAGTCACTTGCCGAAATGGCGTCCAGTGAGATTTCACATTTCAGCCAGAGTTCCGCATCTTGCGCCATTTCGGCGCTCTATAATCTTTGGACCTGTGTAAGTTTGACAGACCTTTTCATACTACAACATTTCAATCCAGTGTTGACCAATGGTGTAGAGCACTCAACTGTGTCGGGTAAGTAAGTGTTGAAACCAACACTTCTCAGGAGTGGGGCTGAGGGTTTCTAAAAATGATTTAGGCTGGGCAGTGCGAAAACAGAGCAGATTTGAACCCTGTTAAAATTATGAAGTCAACACGGATTAGAACAAAGAAGCTTTTGGCACAGATTTGAGTTTGATACTGTCAAACAGCCTTTTCACATATAGGACCTTTCACATACTACATGTAAATGCTCATATGTAGTAACATCAAACGCATAATTTACATTAGGTCTATTCGGTGGTCAGCTTTTTGCGAAAACTGTTAACTGGTTAAGAACGGTATAGAAACGCTTTAGTGATTGTTCATTTTCTCAAAATGCTGCATGTTTGAAACAAACATGGGGTGGCTTAGGGTTTAAAATCCCTGGGAATTTCCTGGGGTTTTGTTTCATGGGAAATGGCTCTGTAGTGTAAACAGGGTTCATTTGATTTCAGTGTCAGTAGCGAAGACTTCACTGAGTTTTAGGGGACAATTTTCTTGGACACTTGGCACTGATTTTTAACCAGTAGGCACCGAATGCCGTGTATCAGCGCAAATATTTACCGAGTCGGCAAAAGGATTTAATGCGAATTTTGTATTTTTGTGTGAAATTCTAAGCCCGGAACAAATGGCGCCTGCACAATCCACAACAGAGCAGGCACAGAGCATGAGCAGGCCTTGTAGTGTTTCGTTTTGTTCACATAAGGCGCCAGATTGCGCTTGAATATTTGCTGAATTTCTCCATTATTCAGGGGTTATTGTGTAATACCTGATTCCAGACCTTTGTCCCTTTGTTCCAAGAAGAATGTTATCATTTTATTCATTGTATTTCAACACATTGGAGGTACATGTAAGTCTGAGTAAACTGAACATCCAGTCTTTGTTCCGGTTATAGAAACAATCCTAGATGCAGTTAGCTCATGGTTGAGGTTTTGCAATTCATGGTGCGTGAATTTGACATTTTCTGGATTTAGACAGTCAAAAAAAATTGCGTTGTTTTCTTGGGTTTGGCTGTTGGGTTTGTCAAGCCAATTCCGGCAATTCCGACAAAATAATCCCGCCAGGGGGATTGGAAAAATGGAAGAATCCCGGCTGCAACTGGTTTAAAATGAAGCCTGGTCTGGTCTGGAATTACCTCTGTTGCCCTAGTCTTGGCCTTGGTGCCCTGGTCTTGGCCTTGGTGCCCCTTAATATGTTTCCCTTTGAGAAACTTTGTAATTTGCTAATGGCAGTGCCCTTTTCAAAATGAAAATGGCCTTGCCCTCTCAAAGATGAAATTCCAGACCTGAAAGTTATCCATTAAATATAATTTTTAATGACCAAATACCTTTTTAAAGTTTGTCTGTTACATTATATTCAAGAGCACATAATTTGCACTGTGACAAGATAACATTCACGGACATCCTTGATATAAATTTAATTACACATGACAGCATTCCAAATTAAACCGGATCCAACTGGCCTTCCATAAAAATGAGGTCTCTTATCTATCCATGAGCCGAACCCCTCACTCTGACTGTTACCTAGCAACCAACTCAGCCAAAGTTGTGTTCAAACAGTCTCCATGGTTACCGATCAACATGCAATTGAGACAGGCGGACCGTGACAATGTCCTGGTTGGAGGGCTTTGTGTTAATCCAGTGGACCGAGTGCTTGTATTGGGGAAACAAAATCTCCTAAAGCTCTTGTGACTGAGCTTCTGTGGGACTGCCGATACTAATGCGGTACAATGTAGATAAAGCAAAATGTACATGGTTGAATGAGTCCAAAGATCTGTCTGTTGGTAGGACCAATGGTACATTAGTTCATTATATGTAGTTATTTTTTTATGAGCAATGTAAGTGGTTATATTTAGACCGTTTCAGGGAATTTCCCTCTTAACTCTAACAGTCCGTATTCCATCAAACTCTAACAGCAGGATTTGTTGGATTTTGTTGGACTGGGGACTGTGAGTAAACTGATCATGCTTTACATGGGTTCAGGCATACCACCATAATCAGAGTACCACAGTTTGGGTGTTGAGTTACCCATTTGGTGTTGGAATTTGTTGGAGTGGGGGAAGGATCCTAGTAAATCACTCAGGGGAGTTAAGGTTTTAAAGGTGTACTTTTTTACATACATGTAGGCCTATAAAATTTAAGAAGGCAACAAAAAAATGTTATAAAAAAAGGGTAATTTGACAAAAATGATTAGCATGGTTTATTTCTGACAGGATTCTTTTGTATAGTTGAGCTGAATTACATACAAAGTTAAAGACACAATAAAAAAGGCAGACAATGTTAAAGTACAGTCGATCATTAAGAAATTTTCCTGGTACCAACATTGTCAACGAGCAAAACTTGCACAGAAGACATAAAAAAATGTGTTAAAATGGACAAAAACTAGTCAGTCATAAAATACAGTTGATAAAAAGGTAACCCCCAGAATTACTTAGAATTAATAAGAATCATTTTACACTAATCCGAGAACAAATTCAGTTTAGTCTAAATATATTTTGCTATCTAGGCAAAAATTCTGCATAAAATCTTCAGTTGTGGATTATTGTGTAATTTTGAGATTTTTTTACATATATGTAACTTGCCTTTGATTTTAAGTGAATCGTGCGGCCTGCAGTACAAAGTGTATTTGGAGTCGCATGTTTGATGCAATAGACCTTTATCATGGTGCGGCCATCTTGATTTTCTCCCATTCAAACCAATGTAACCAAACCGAGGCTGGCAGGGCAAATGGTCTGGTTCCTTTTAGTACAATGAATATGAACATCTGTTACTGTTATTGGATACAGAGAACATGACCAAGATGGTGGCAGCATAATAAAGGTCTACTAGTGAGTTCCGTCCTCCATGGTCCTCCATTGTCAAACTTTATCCGGTTGTAAGACCATGAGATTCACTGCACAGGATAGAAAAACAAGTTGGCCTAAACTTCAATTAAGCTTCTCTGTTAATAGCGACCACACAAAAGAGTCTACTCTAGATCAATAAACAGCTCAGCGTATCCTACCCCAACAGCAGACGTGAAAGCCAATTCATAAAAATTAAGGACCCGAACAAAATGTGTTTCCCCCTCCTAAAAAAACACAACCCAAAACACCAAAGCAAATTTACAGGCAAGCAGTTCCAGGCAATGTCTAAGAAAAAAGTCTTCCCCTTGAGTTCTTGAACTTTTCTTGGAGGTGCAACGCCTCCATATTACACTTTTTACAAGTGTGGCCGAATGTATTTGTATTGAATGTCATTGAATGTATTTGCATTGAGTGCTTTTTATTGCCTTTTTAACATCTCCCTGTAATTGGCGGTTATTCTGCTGTTGGATGAGATTAATAAAATATAAAATCAGCTTTTTCACTACTCTATATTTCATATTAAAATGGGATGCTTTTCAAGACTGAAGTAATGTAGCCAGCCGGACCTCTTGGAGAGAAATTCAACTGGTCCTCAACTGTTTCAAGTAGCATATGGCCAGCAGACCACTATTTAGAGGAGAATGCTAAGATGCCCGTAGATAATGTGTAGTGTGATATTAATAGCTCCTTGCTTCACAAGACTTGTTAAACTGCCTTTTGTTTTTTATTCAAATCAACGCTTGGTTTACAAACCCGAGTAACAAAATCCCATCAGTGGTGCAAACTTATTATTATCTCATGCATGACTTGTTGAATAGGAATCGTTTGTTTACTCAGTGTGCAATGTTTGTGCCTCCTAAAAGCTTGTTTGCATAGTATACCAGAATTGCAAGAGGGCTAGACTCCTTATGTTTGTGACTTTTTAACTGATCCTCGCTGAATCCAATTAATTTACCAGCCAAGAGGTCATGAAGGCCCTACATGTTTGTGCGTTTTTAGAAATTGTGTGCAAAATTAAACAAATAATTTATACTGAAAAGTACATAGTACAGGGATAAGAAATGTCAGACTTTTATCTTAATTCAGACTCTTAATGTCTGCCTTGTGAAAAAATAGTTGTTGTTTTAATAAAAAAAAAGTTGGTTTTCATGGTTTTATTACAAATACCTTGATTTGTACAAAGAATGGACGCAATTTACAGTCAGTACCAATGTTCAGCTGGGGCTTTAAATCAGTATGTATTGTAAAACCTTTGAAATGAACTCAAGAATTAGAGACGGACAGCAGTTCCATTAGTTAGTTGTTTAACAAGGTTAATTAGACCCTTTGTTTTTGTCATTGACAGCTGTCCAGGTGGAAATAATGGGAGGGTCCCGTGCGGAGGAGGAACGTTCAACGGCGACCCTGGACAAAGCGACTCAACAGCATGTCAGGTAAGATCCCTCTCTGTAAACATTGTCATTAAAAACACACTGCCCAATCAACTGATCATTTTAACTTGGCTTAACTGTGTTCTGTGATGGATAAAGGTGTGATTTTTGGAGGTATGCAAATGCCATTTTGACAGTACTTCCTTAGAGGATTGGTACTGGTATGAATTTCAGCGAGCTTTCAGAATAAAAGTAATTAATTTGTTTTACGATTACTAAGTCCTGTACATGTAGGCTACTGCTCTCGAGGCTTGCCAGGTATGTGAGACAGTTTGAGGAATGGTCTAAACATGCCCGGGAAACAGGAAAAATTATGTTGTGAGAGCCTGGATGTACTAGGTTATAAATGCAAAAAGCCATTACAACAGCTTTTTTCCCACTGCATCTGTTTAGAACTCCTTGCCTGGTGCATGTTTCCCTCCATCCTAGTTCCTACAATCTAGACTGTTTGAAGAGGAATATCAATTCCTACCATGTACCTTGAGCTACCCTGAGTTATTTTCATCTTAATTCAGGCATGAGATTTCTCAGGATTTTTCCTGATTTCAGGATTTTCTCAAAATCTCATGGATCATTCAGATTTTCTTGAAAGAAGTGAAGCAATCACCAATAATGGAGAAAGAAATAGTCCACATTGTGCCCGTATTTCTGGCGATGCACAGAGTCTGTAAACCTCCTGAATTGTAACATCTGGGAGGTTCCGGGTCTAGAATAAGGGAGAACCCAGACCCACGAGCCATTTTTCAGGAATGTCCACAATTGACAAATCTCATCCCTGTTAATTTTTTTCTTCGTGTAGCCCCTAACCGAGAGTGGTTTTTAGCCTTATTTTGGTGAACTTCCATAAAAACAAATTTTAAAAAAGGTGAGCTATATATTCAAGAGCCAGTATTTTGTATTATTTAAGCCCAATGCAAACTTGACTAACAGTCAACTATTCGAATCCACTTTGTGGTTTGTTTCTGATCCCCAGTCATGCTCAAAAGGGACCTACAGTGTCGGTGCAGCCGAGTACTGTTCAGAGTGCCCGTCCGGTCACGCTTGCTTCGTGAACGGCACCAGCTCGCCGACACAGTGCGGAGAGGGTCAGTACGCACTCAACGGTAGCTCGGTGTGCAACCAGTGTCCGCTCGGGCATTACTGTCCCAACATATACAGCCAGCCCGTCCAGTGCGACTTTGGACAGTATTCCAACGGGGAAGGCCAGACAACCTGTACGGAGTGCGAGGCGGGTCATAAGTGCCCTGACCGTAACTCATCGGTACCCTGCCCAGCTGGTACCATAAGTCAACTCGGAGATGGAGTGTGTACTAGCTGTCCTCTTGGATATCGCAGGTAGAGTATGTGAATCTATAGATAAACCATCATCAGTCGGCGTTCTTTCTCATTTTTTCTTGGAGTAGCCGTGCGGTCTAGTGCTTCGGTCTCAAGTTCCGGTGTTGTCAGGTTTGTGTCCACGAGCAAGACACTCAAACCTAATTGCTCCATTCCTTGTAGTACTGTTCATGTGGGTTCATTGAGTTGTGTAATGCCAGTAGACGTATCGATTAGAGAAGGGGTTTGTCGTTGGCTGCAGATTGCACTGTGTATCATCTTGCAAACTCTTGCAAAGTGATTTATAAATGGGTCTCAAAATTCAAATGTACAGTTAGCTCTTTATATCTGTCATATAGCCTATACCATGGATGGTATGCCGGTCGTGGGTAGATAAAACGCTATAAGACTTGTGTAGTATTACTTCCACATTGCAAAACCTTCAATCCTACTTGAACATTAAATGTTATTTGTCTTTTCAGTGATGAAGGTCAAAGTGTCTGCACCATCTGTAACGCTGGCTACAAGTGTCCAGACCCGGCCGGCTCGCAGGTCGCCTGCGACGAAGGCTACTTTTCAACCGATGGCGCCGACAATTGCACACGCTGCGGGAACAATGAGATCAGCAACACCCTCCATACGGCGTGTGACCCTTGTCCCGCGGGGAAGAGCTGTAGCGATCCAACTTCGACGCCCTCTGGTTGTTCTGAAGGGGATTACGCCATGCTGGGGGACGGTGTGTGCCAGCCATGTCCTGCTGGAAGTCGCTGCCCGACGACGTCAAGCGTTGAACCCTGTCCAGCAAGTAAGGGGGGTCTTGTCATTTGGTTTTTGTTTTTTGAGTTAAATTCTTTTTTGAGAAGTTGTCATATCACATTGTACTCCTGCTAAGGGATGCTGCATTTTAGATTATTCTCAACCTTCCTACTATATCACGATATCAATCCACTTTTTATTTCTCTTCATTGTCACACCTTGTTTCACTAGATACGTATTCTGTTGGGGGCACTACATCCTGTACAACATGCTCTGCCGGTTATAGCTGTACGAACACATCGACCTCGGCATGCCCTGGGGGATGGTACAGCCCTGAAGCCAGTAAGTACACAGAATGTTTATCGCGAGTGGAATATGGAAGAATATAAGACTCCTGTGTCCCATATCAAACGAGGCCGTCGGCCGAGTTCGATATGGGACGCAGAACGCGCTATATTTGTCCATATTCCACAAATGCACATGCGATAACCTTTTTAATAGCTTGCATTTTTGTAACTGCAACAACGTTGTATCTCTCTACGCAACTTCAGCGTTTTTGCACAGAGTTGCTCCCCGTGTGTGTTGTCACAGAAAGACAATTTTACCAATTGGAGTTATGGCCTATAGACCTTTATCATGGTGCGGCCATCTTGATTTTCTCCCATTCAAACCAATGTAACCAAACCGAGGCTGGAAGGGCAAATAGTCTGGTTCCTTTATGTACAATGAATATTAGCATATACTACTGTTATTGGATACAGGGAACATGACCAAGATGGTTGCAGCATGATAAAGGTCTTTTTGCACTGCCGCGATGAGATGTGATCTAAAACAATCTTTATCCTGAATAGATTCTGTCTGCTACGAGTGTGCGGCAGGGACCTACTGCCCCATAGGATCGGCAGAAGCATTTGATTGTGAAGATGGGTATTACAGCAGCTCCGCTGCTCAGCAGAGCTGCCTGGAGTGTCCGGCTGGTTCTATGTGCTCCACCAAGTCAGCCGCTCCAGAGAGCTGTAGCGCTGGCTACTACTCCTTGGCCAGATCAACTGCATGCACTGCATGTCCTGCAGGTAACTGTCTTTCTCTTTGTGTTGTAGCTGAGGGGTCGAGTGTATCGAGCTCGAGCCATAGGAGAATTTTTTTTTTGTGCAATTCACCCATCACAAGGCCCAAAGGCTGCTCGAGGTGTGGGCTACAGGGAGGGGTAAATGAATCCGTTGCGAGACAAACATATAAATGCCTCTTCCCCTATTTGAAGCAATTGTAGTTAAGTGTCTTGCACAAGGACACAAGTGTCATGATCGGGATTCGAACCCACATCCTGATGACGTAGCCGTCAGAACTTGAGTCATGACAGGCCATGACATGCGTATGAGTTCAAATCCCAGTCAGGGGGGCTTGAGTCCTTGAGCAAGACACTCAACTGTTGCTGTTTCAACACCCAGTAGAGCATGTAAATGGGGACCTGCAAAAGGTAGAGGCTGTTATTGTGGTCATTTAGCTACTGGTACCAGCTGGGGCTGCATACTCCTAAGGAGTTGAGATGGTTTCTTGAATGCGTTAGCCTGATGAACAGGGGAAGAATCAGGCATTGAAACGATATAAAAATTAGTATGATGCACACTGTCCGTAACTGGTACCCTACCAATTTGTGCTAAGCAATTTTGTGAAGATTTTTCATACGGCACAAAGAATTGCTAAGCAAAAAAAATCAATAATGCTTTCCGCAAACAGTTTTCCAGCCAGTATGCCATTAATTTTTGGATTTACATAATTGGAACCAGTGCCATGCAAATGTCTTGTTTAGGATGGAAATTCACTAAGCAGATATATAATTTCTGCTTACCATCTTTAAGAATTGGACCTTGATTGGTTATTTGAGATCTGTCCAAAGGTCATTCGCTGCTTACTATTTGTGAAAAAAATAGTCGATATTGACTCCGTCCCTGAAGTTTTGGGGTAAAACTGACATTGTAAAATCTTCGTTTCCTCCCGTCCATGTAGGTCATTCTTGTGTCAATAATAAAAACATCGAGCCTGTACCATGTGACGTGGGTTGGTACAACGACGAACCGGCCACTGAGGTTTGTCGGCAGTGCCCAGCCGGGAAGTACTGCTCTGATCCAACGCAAGGTCCTGTGGACTGTGCTGACGGTAAGTAAACATATAAGAAAACTAACAAGGAAGATTTGCCAAGATTAGTGCTAGATAGCTCAGTTGGTAGAGTGCTGGCATGTTAATCCGGAGGTCGCAGGTTCAAACCCCGCTCCAGTCGATTTTTCTTTGTTCAGCCCAAAATTGAATTACAGTTTGCTCGGTCAGTTTTCCTTGTGGTTTATTACTTGCTATATAAAAAAATAATAATAAAACGTCCATGTATGTTGATTTTGGTTTTCTAAAGAATCGTTTTCATGCTCAGAAGATTTGTAATGTTCCCTGACTGCTGAAGTAATAACCCAAATACAATTTCATCATACCTAAAAGGGGCCCGACTATCATAATCTAAGCAAATCTAATCTAATCTAACAATTTATTTTTAAAAATGCACTACATAAAATCATCTCAGCACACTGCAATAGTAAAAATGTATTGCCATTAAAAACAACGCCAGAACAATTAGAAGACAAAACCAAAAATTTAAATTGGTAAAAAATATAATTTAATTAAGAGCTAAAAAGTAAACCACAACGACAGCAATAAAGAACTTCTAAACCAAGGAGTTTTAGAATAAAATAAAGAAAGACAGCCGTGGGCTTGTGCGCTTGCCCTATCTACCTGGGTATAGTTACATTGATTTGATTGGGATGGAAACAAATCAACAAAGGTCTGTAATCTCACTTGAAATGCTTGGTTTCAGGTTCGTACAGCTATGCAGGCTCCACTGCTTGCACTGACTGCCCGCCAGGCTATGCCTGTACAAACCATACCTATGAAGGAAGAGTTGCTTGCGCGGCAGGCTGGTATGCTACTGGCAAGGCCACTTCCTGCATGGAATGTGCTGCAGGCTACTTCTGCCCAACCACTATGTAAGTATGACGGTTTGTTGTCTTAGTTCTTTTTATAGATTCTTCTAATCTTGGTAAGATCTTCCAGGGAGTTGACCAACCCTTTGAAACTGTTTGCGTACGATGGCTGAACTGAGTGATTTGTGAAGGTGCCATTTTCTCAAGTGGGCAGTTTCTCAGTTTCCGTGTTACAGAAGACTGGAAACAGCGTTCAAAGTTTGTGTGCTGGGCATTTTCCTCTTTTTGTTTT
The DNA here is from genome assembly GCA_911728455.2 of Marthasterias glacialis. Classification (NCBI taxonomy): domain Eukaryota; kingdom Metazoa; phylum Echinodermata; class Asteroidea; order Forcipulatida; family Asteriidae; genus Marthasterias; species Marthasterias glacialis. The sequence goes on along the minus strand of OU452239.1, from coordinate 11,449,558 downwards.
TGCAAACCCCTTCTCTTAGCGATAAGTCCACTGGGTTCTTTTACGTGCATTACATAACACATGGGACCTACAGCTGTACTCCCATCCGAAGGATGCAGCAATAATGGTTAAGTGTCTTGCTTAAGGACACATGTGTCACGACCGGAACTCGAACCCACACTCTGCTGATCAGAAACACCAGAGAGTGAGTCCGGTGGTTTTATCCGCTCAGTCACGGTATGCCACTTTAAAGTCATCAAGCCTTACAGTCCCAGTTCATTCTATATCCAATAAACCTTATTTTTGACTGCAAGAGGGCGCCCTTTGGGGTAGATTGGGGGTCAAACCATAGAAATAGTGTGGTAAACCAGATGCAATTAGACTTCTAATAAAGCAGTTCATATACAATTTTGAGGGTTTTTTTTATTGACAGTTTTACAAAGTAATCATTGTAAGATAGTTGCTTGGAAAGTTTGTATTTTTAATGCGTTCAAATATTTTTGTACTTTCAAAATGGTATTAGTATTGCGCCCTCTTGCTGTCAAAAATACGGCCTATTGCCAAAGTGAAGGATTCAAAAGGTATGTTCAGGTATTCCAATCTTATCCAAGTCAAAACAATTTGGTGTGGTGTGACACAGGAGAAGAGGATATGACAAGATTGAGGCCACATTCTAGCAAAAATGCTAGCCTGTAATGGTTACAGGAGTGCAAAACTTACGCCATTTACTGCCATTTTTTTTTACTTTTCACTGTTATGATTTTGTGTTCGTGTTTAGTGATGAAAATAAGATATCCTGTTCGCCTGGTACCTACTCTTTGGCTGGAGCGACCTCGTGCCAAGTCTGCCAGGCCGGTCAAGAATGCCCACGCTTAGACGGGCTGGACATCCGTAACTGCACCTTGGGGGAGTACAGTACAGCTCAGAGCACAGCCTGCACAGCGTGCCCATCTGGTTACGCTTGCCCAGTCACCAACAGCGACTACAAAGAGCCGTGCACCGGCGGGTTCTACTCCACGGGGATGCAGAGCGTCTGTACTGGCTGCCCAGCTGGATTGTAAGTATTGGCTGTGGTTGTGAAGACAACTCGAATCCTATTAGCAGCGAGTACTGCAACCATTATAATAGATTTAGATTTTTTTTCACGGGACTTGGGAAAGCTCTGAGTATACAGTGCTTACCACACATCGGTGTGTGGGTAAAAAAAAACACAAATAAATATTCTTAATCCCTAATGAAAACAAAATAAAAATTAATATCTATTATTATTGTCATTCTTATTTTATTTTGTCGTTTGCAGTTTCTGTCCGAATCCCTTCTCTGATCAGATGTTGGAATGTCCGACAGGCTACTACTCCCTGGGTAATACCTCGATCTGCACTCAGTGTCCAGCTGGCTATGCTTGTACGGACAAAATGACCGAACCAAGGTATAGCATACAAGTCTGCATTTTGGGAGAGTAAATCAGGAATGAGATTCCTCCAGACTTTTTCCGCGTTCTGGATTTTACAAAGTTATTGTGGAATGTTTAACTTTAAATTTGGATTTTTTTTTTAAAATGTCATTTCATGTACATCCAGGCCTTTGTAAGGCCTTAACACAGTACTTGTACTGTATTTTGACTACACCAAGGTGCTTGCCCCAATGGGTCTCATAATTCAGAAACTTCAAAAACCTGTTTAAAAAAAAATAATAATAAGCGCCTTGAGTGTCTAATTGTTGGTAGATATGAGCGCTATATAGGACTCTGGTATTATCAATTCAATTCAATTCACTTTATTTATTTATTGTCCATTTAAAAAAAATGTAAAAATAGAAAATTTAGATGTCTTGAAAATGGATGAAAGCTTCAAAAACAAAGCATAAACATTATCAAAAAAAATTATTATTATTATAAACTGTACTACTTATTTTAATTGCAGCAATCAAAACAAGCAACAGTAATTTTGATGGGTCTTACAATACTACTTTCTTGACTTTTCTTCACTAGTAATTCAAATGGAAGTGTATATCTGGTGTTTCCTATTTGTATGAATTTTATAGTTGGATTTTAGAGTGAATCTCATAATTATTTCTTGCTAAATTTTTTTAAATGCAATTTCAAAAGGAATCTTTAAAGGCCTCTGTGTAACTGAAACTGTTAATAAACTAATGTAAACGTTACAGGTTGATTATTTTTATGTTGTTTTCTCAAATCAGTGATATCTGTGACCCGGGCACCTACTCGTTGGGTGCTCAGATATCGTGCACAAACTGCAACCCCGGTTACTTCTGTCCGTCGATCTACTCGGGACCAATCAAATGCTACAAGGGTTACTATAGCAGCCTCAATGCAGCCAACTGCACCATATGCGAGGCAGGGTACCAGTGCTCTGACCAGACAGGTGAGTGAATGCTCAACTTAATAGCTGGGCCCAATTTCATAGAGCTGCTTAAGCAGAAAGTCTTGCTTAAAAATGTTCTGCGAAGCTGAAATAAGCAGGATACCAGGCACAGATTTTACATATGACATGGTATTTTGGCTGGTAACCTTATTCTGGTAGGAGGATTTTGTTGTGCTTAGCTACTTTTTCTGCTTAAGCAGCTCTATGAAATTGGGCCCCATGAAGATGTTAAGCAGAAAGTCGTGCTTATCAAAAATGCGTGCCATGCAGAAGTTAGTATGGAACCAGTCCAAACAATATACTTTACATGGTATTTTGGCTGGTAACCTGTTTTGGCTCGGCAGGATTTTTCTTTGCTAAGCAGTTTTCTGTGGTTAACAGCTTTATGAACTTGGCCCTTGTAGCATTACAGGTTAAACTAGACTTGCCAAAGTCAATGCAATGTTTGTGTAGTTTGGTGTTTTCTTGGATTTCATCAGACTGCACTGATGGAAACGTTGAGTTGTTCCTGGAGCAATTCATCCAAGATCCATTATATTTTCCTTTGCAAATATCTTGCTGCATCCTCCCAAGGCAACCCAAAACTGACTAAATCTGTCGAAAATTTTCAAAAAATATTTAAAAACCCACCTTTTTTCTCCTTGTGTTACAGTGCCCGAAGTTTGTCCGCCTGGTACCTGGTCTGAAGCGGGCTGGGTCGGCTGCAAAGCCTGCGAGTCAGGTTACACCTGCGACGAGGGTTCCACTGTGCCCAACCCCTCAGCTGATATCTGCGAGCCAGGGGGATGGTGTGACGGCAAGACACGTTACGAATGCCCTCCCGGAACATACAACCCAAACAATGGATCGACCTCGCAGGCAGCAGGCTGTATTCCATGCCCAGCAGGTCAGCAGCAATTTTATTTTTTACAATTGTGCAATTGTACAATTTTTTTTTTAAAATGTCATTTAGGTACATCCATGCCCTTTTAAAGCCTTAACACAGTACTTGTTTTGTATTTGGCCTACTCCAAGGTGCTTGCCCTATCTACACTTAAGCACAGAATGCTGCCACTGATACATGTTATGGCGTGGTTGGTAGCCATCAAACCCTCCACCGGTGTTTCATGGATTTTTCATACTCATCCTCTCCCGTCCCTGCAGTACGGTATGTTTGGAGTAATTATAACTCAAAATTTCCCATGTTTCAGGATTCTACTGCCCTGGTCCAGGAGACAGTGACTACGCAACAAATCTCTGCCCAACCGGTCACTATTGCCCGATTGGTACAACCTACGAAACTGCCTTCCCGTGCCCAGGTAAGAACGTTTACCCCAACTTTCCTTAACATCCCGTCTTCATCCCTCATTAATTTTTTCCAGTGAGTCGGCCAATTATTTGAAACCATTCAACTGCACTGGGGTTGTGTGTGGTGGGCACTGGGGTTGTGTGTGGTGGGCACTGGGGTTGTGTGTGGTGGGCACTGGGGTTGTGTGTGGTGTGCACTGGGGTTGTGTGTGGTGGGCACTGGGGTTGTGTGTGGTGGGCACTGGGGTTGTGTGTGGTGGGCACTGGGGTTGTGTGTGGTGGGCACTGGGGTTGTGTGTGGTGGGCACTGGGGTTGTGTGTGGTGGGCACTGGGGTTGTGTGTGGTGGGCACTGGGGTTGTGTGTGGTGGGCACTGGGGTTGTGTGTGGTGGTCACTGGGGTTGTGTGTGGTGGGCACTGGGGTTGTGTGTGGTGGGCACTGGGGTTGTGTGTGGTGGGCACTGGGGTTGTGTGTGGTGGGCACTGGGGTTGTGTGTGGTGGGCACCGGGGTTGTGTGTGGTGGGCACTGGGGTTGTGTGTGGTGGGCACTGGGGTTGTGTGTGGTGGGCACTGGGGTTGTGTGTGGTGGGCACTGGGGTTGTGTGTGGTGGGCACTGGGGTTGTGTATGGTGGGCACTGGGGTGGCACAACCTGTGTGCAGAACTATCTGTTTACTGCACAGACGCCATTTTAGTCTGCAAAGATTTCAATATTATTTGTAATGTTTTACCCATACACCGATGTGTGTTAAGCACTGTATACTCAGTACTTTCCCGAGTCCTGTGAAGAAAAAAAAAATCACAGGCATTTTCCTTGCGTGGGATTCGAACCCACGACCCCCGCCATTCTAGAGTAGATGTCTTACCAACTAGACTACCGAGACTGCTGGGTAGCTAGAGGAAGTTCGAATCCATTAACTTCTATCATAAAGATTTTAATGTCAAACTGATGTTGATTTAACTCACTCATACTCATCACAGGTGGTACGTACAATGATCTGACCAATCAGACGTCAGAGTCCCTCGCGTGTAAACAGTGCCCTGCCGGCTACTACTGCCCACAGGGGAGTTCAAATCACGATAACTTCTGTCCACGAGGATTCTACTGTCTGGAGGGTCAAGCTTCCGGGGTTGACAATGCCTGTCCGCTCGGATATTTTGGGTGGGTACCGTTTAAATCCTCAGAGCATCCAGAATTTTGTTTTACTTAGCTGGACTCATGAGGATTATTTTTTCACCAGCCAGTCTTTTAGGTCAATAACCCACCCTGCAAGCCCTAAGTTGTTATAAATCACTGTTGGGTGAATTGGAGTGCCAGCCAAGACTTAAACTTTTGTTATTTACAATCCACATGCCGCAAAGTTGTTTTCACAAATTGCATACCCTTGTGCCAAGGGACATTCTTGGCACAAGGGTCAATCAATTACTGTACTGAGACAGGTGGCTGCTGTCTTTCAGCACTCCTTACTCTGCAGTGGTTAGGGTCTGGCCAATGGGAGTCTACAGGCTTGTGGGGTATACCAGGGGTGAGGATTACATGGAATCTTGGCCTTATTGGCCCATTGAAAAAAAGAATGACCATATTTGGTAAAACATGGACCATTTTGTCACCTTTCCGTATACACCAGGGTTTTAACTGATCCTGGGCTGGATTTCACAAAACTAGTTCTAACTTAGGACCAGTCCTAACTTAATATAACAAGTCATATAAGTTAGGACTAGTTGCTCATCCTAACTCGAGATAAGACTAGTCCTAGAGCTTTGTGAAATCCATCCCAGAGTACATGAACGCTGTTGTTGCCTTGACCTATGAAAGGGTTACTGCAGGGAGAGGAGAAAACATTTCAGATCTGATTTCAAACTTATTTTATTTAATGTCTGCCTGGTGAAAAAAAGTTGCAGTTATTTTCTTCAGATATAAAGAAATCCTACTCTTCAAGTTACTTCTCTAATTCTCAGGATACTGTTACCAGAAGCTCCTTGCAATCTACAGTGTAACTCCAGGGTGGATTTCACAAAACTAGTCCTAACTTAGGACTATAGTCCTATAAGTTAGGACTAGTTATTCGGCATAATTCAAGATATGTCTAGTCGTAGCGCTTTGTGAGATCCACGCCAGCGGTTACTAAAAAGTGGAAATGCCATCATGTCAACAGTACCTCCTAAAATTTGGAACCTAAGTGTGAATTCAAAATGATATGAAGTTAAATAACAATTTTTCCTTTGCTTGCTCCTCAGGGATGGGTTAGGATTCGAGAATGCTACCCAATGCACAATCTGCCCCGTGGGCCACTTCTGCCCCCACGGCAGTGCGACCAACCCCACTACGTCCGCGAGCCCTTGTGAACCGGGGACGTATAATCCGGATGAAGGGGCGGGTCATCAATATAACTGCAGGCTGTGCAACCAGGGACGGTCCTGTCCCCTGCCGGGATTACATAATAGTTCACACCCATGTGCAGAAGGTGAGTAGGAAAACAATTTGTTATTTTGTTGTAGCTGTTCAGAAACGTGGCACCTCAACTGTCCTCCTTGTTTAATTGACATTGTGCATCCACAATAGCCTTCCTCTCTGGCGTATTTTGTCTCAAATCTCTTTGATGTCTTTTATAACAGGGTATTATTGTCCGAACGGGACCATCACCAACGACCAGTACCCATGCCCTCCTGGGACTTACACTGGATCAACATCTCTAACCTCGTCTGAAGAATGCTCAGCGTGCCCTGCCGGGAAATACTGCAGCTGGGCAACAGGTGGGTTGATTGATTGATCAAAAAATACTCAGAAAACCCCCCAAAACAAACAAACATAATGCCAACATAGTGGACAGGCCTTGCGCTTAAGCTTTTTGTAAAGTAGCCCAAGCTTACGGCGTAGGGAGTGAGGGTTAATTAATCACACTTTACAACAAAAGCCACTAAACAGTGATTTGGTGGGAAAAAAGTTTAGTTTTGCACTTGTAATATAAAATAATTTAATAATATTAAATAATTTAAATAACTAAAAGTCGCATCCCCTTAAGGTGATCCCCATCCTGCTGCTTCCTAGGTTATATCCATAGAGCTATATATATTATAGCTCTGTTGTTGTGTCATATACTTGGGGTGGGTCCCTGGCTACACGGCAGTTTCAGCTTCTGACCGGCACCCCCAAACAAAGATATTGACGAAATAGGGAAACGCCACCATTAGGGCTGGATAGTTCACTTGGTAAAGTGCCGGTATGTTAATCTGGGGATTGCAGGTTCAAATGCTGCTCCAGTCAATTTTTCTTTGTTAACGCCAAAATTGAAACAAAGAATTTTTTTTTTTAATGGAAACTTCTGCATGAATCTTTTCTTGTCAATAATGCCTGAGATTTTTTTCTTTGCCTTCAAAGCATCTAAGAAGACAAAAAACTGACCCTCAGTCGTTGAAATTCAAGCCAAGTGTCATGTTCACTTTACCAATCTCATTTGTTTTTCACCTTCCAGGAGATACTGTCAACGGTCCCCAGCCATGCAAGCCTGGTTACTATTGCCCTCTGCAGACACCGAGCCCAGACCGGTACCCATGCCCCGAGGGGACCTTCTCCCCTAGCTCCAACCTCACCAAGCCGGCGGAGTGTACAGATTGTACGGCTACATACTACTGCCTCGGTACGTAAAAATACGTGAACCCAATTACCACCCCAATTCCCAAGTTTGGGTGACATGGGTGGCTAGTGCGTAAAGCACTCGCCCCTTGCCACTGTGGCTTGTGTTCAATTCCCGGCTAGGGCCATTTATGTGAGTAGAGTTGTGCGGTTGTTCTCTCCTGTGCCATGAGGTTTTTTCTCCGGGGCCTCCGGTTTTCAGCCTTCCGGAAAAATCAAACACTTTTACTCTCTGGCTGTGGTCGGTGCTCATATATGGGTCAATGTGGCTGGCTGCCAAAGGCGCCCTTGAATGCCTACAGCTCGATCACGTTGTAGCCGCGTCCTTCGCAATTCAGCTTCTCAGCTATGAGTAAGGATGATTGGCCTCCCAAATTCTAAATCCATGGTGTTGAAAAATGCCCCGCCATAAATTTCTAATAAAGTTCAGTTTCATATCAAGTTTTGCTTCTCTATAATGTCATCATTAGGTGGCGAACCTACAGAGAGTGGACCCTGTCCGCCCGGCTACTACTGCCCCACAGGTACGCAGTTTGCTGAGCAGTTTGCCTGCCCGAACGGCACCTACAATAAGGAATACAGTCAGGATGAAGTCAGTGACTGCATGAACTGTACACAAGGTATGGAACTAGGCTATTTTGCTTTGGGTGTCTGTGTATAGAGTGGGTTAGGGTGTACTACTGCCCCCCCCCCCCCCTATGATACCCATAAAGGTATGTCTGATCAAACGGCACTTACAATTCGGAATACACTAGCTACAAGTCAAGATGAAGTCAATGACTGCATGAATTGTACACAAGGTATGGAACTAGGCTACTTTGCTGTGGATCTCTGGGTGTAGACTAGGTTAGGGTGTTACTACTGACCCCCCATGGTACCCAAAAAAGAACCCAACATGGGCTAAAGTTGGTACCTTAGCACTGGGTGTTTGGGGATATTACAAGTTGGGCTGATTTGCGATTGACTACTTCCATTGGAGCAAAATCTGAAGAAAAACAACTTTTTGGGGACACTAGGTGGCAGCAGGCTTAACAGGTAAATCAATTATTCTTTGAAATGTATTCATGCTCACGTATACAATGGAAAATGACCTGGTATGTCATCATCCCATCGACTCTCATATGTCTGCTGCCACCTAGTGTTACAAAGTCTTACATTGCTCAGATAAAGATACAGTACAAGGCTCAATTTGACTTTTTGGATGTGTTGGTTTCTTCATCAGGTCATTTCTGCGAGTATGGAGTCAACGAACCTGAGGCTTGTCCACCGGGTACGTACATGCCTCAAGGGGTTGACCGCAAGGGCGCTCTCATCGGTGATACGGCAAAGTACCAGAGTGACTGCCTCGATTGTCCCGGCGGGTCTTGGTGCGGGTCGGCCACTTTCGACCCAAGTAACTGCAGCCTGGGGATGTATTCCAAACCGGGCCAGAGCGTCTGCGTGACGTGCGAGGCCGGGTACTACTGCGACAACGTGACGACGTCCCGCTGGGATATGCTGAACAATAAGAAGTGTCCCGCCGGGCTGTACTGCGCCACGGGGCTGAACGACGTGTCCGAGGCTACAAACTGTAGCCAGTCTCATTACTGCCCAGAAGGTAAGTAGGAATTTCAAGTACAGATAACATGGACAGTGTGGTCTGTGCTTAGCGTGGAATATTTTCTGCAGTTTCTACCGTCACAACTTGTTCAAAATTTGTCAGATTTTGTCTGAACTTTGAACTGTTATTTTATAGAACGCTTGGCTAGTAGACCCCTGGACTGATGACGTAACACTTTGTTTTATATGTTTTCCCTATGGGAGCTTCGAATTCGTAGCTCCCCTCATTCCCTGGTCCCCACCTCAAGAACGCGCACATGTAAACAAAGTGTGACGTCATCAGTGCATGGGTCTATTAAGCAGAGTGCTGTTGCAACTTTCATCAATCGGCCTGTGTCAGTCATTGGGGCTTGGTTTCGTTACATAGCCTGCTAGCCTTGCTTTGCACAAACTTGCAGGGAACCATTCTGAAACATTGTATGTTTATGGTGTTTTAGCTGGTACTCTGTTTCCTGTTGAGCAACATTTTTCTGTGCTTAGCACATTTCAGGATTTTTACTTCCCCTTGTACTGACGTCGCACACGGCTACTTTCTGCACATGATCTGCCTTTTTGGAGAGTCTAATTTCATATTGTGCATGTCCAACCACACACGTCTAGAATGTGCAATCCACAGAAAACAGGAAACCCATTAAAAGGAAACTTGATAATGATAATAATAATGATGTACATTTGGTTTGCAGTAACACCATGTGATTATATCTACGATATACAGTAGATTGTTCTTGTGAGAATTTGTCCTGTTAATATTCTACTACCGCGGAGTAGTTTCGAAAAAGAACTGTCCTGCTTATTAAGTACTACCTGTGAAGGTAGGAAATCGGCCGGGACTGCTAATACTTTGGCTTAGTGGATCGAGGGGACTTCTCAGATAACTTCACTGCCGCGGTAGTAGAATAATAAAAGGACAAGTTCTCACAAGAACAATCTACTGTATACAGCAAAGTAGATATAATCACAGGGTGTTACCGCAAACCAAATATACATTGATACCTCAACAAGCAATGCCTCAAAACCTATAATAATAATGACGTCTTCCATAGTGCTGGTATCCACAAAAGTGCTCATGACACTTGCTCTAATAAAAAAGTTCCTCCTTGGCTTGTCTTCCATTCATATAAAATTTCTTGTTGCAGCCACGCCGTTCGAAGTGAACTGTCCCGTCGGTACCTACAACCCAACGACCGGTCTGGGCGACGTGAACCAGTGTACGGCTTGCGACGCTGGCTATTACTGTCTGGAGGAAACCAACACTCCGGCAGGTCAATGCCTGATGGGATACTACTGTCCGACTAATATCACCAACCCCTACAGTAACAACCCGGCCAGTATTGGCTCCTATGGACCACAACAGGTACCACCTCAACCTGCCTCCTTATTATTTTAATTCCTCCTTTTTTCCCCCCTGAATTTATTTAGTAAGGAGAAGTTTCCAAATTGGCATAAAAGTATTTTTAAAATGCCTTATTCTTTTGAATGTAATTCTTGTTGCAGTGTGGCATTGAAGAGACACACATTGTGCTGCCCACGTGTACAGTGGTGATGTAACCAATGGTGTGATTGGTTAATATGTTTAGGGGGCGGGGCTTAATGGATCGGTCTATTGCTGCATCTATCTACCAGGCGCAGGATGATATGTTACCCCCCCTCCTTCACATGCCATTATACACCACCAATGACTACTTTTTGGTTTTTCCATTATTTCCCTAGGTACCTTGCCCAGGAGGGACCTACATTGACACCCAAGGGGGCCGCTATCTGGAGGATTGCATCCCCTGTCCAGCCAGCTACTACTGCCCTCTGGGTACTGGTGATCCCATAGAGTGCCCTCGTGGGTTCTACTGTCCCATGAATTCCTCCGTGGCGTTCCCGTGTCCGATCGGAAGATACGGAAACTCCTCTGGTAGGTTCTCGTAACCCTTTAGAAACCCAGCGGCCCCAAACGGCCGCAAGATTTGACCTACTTCCACTCGACCAAAAAGGTCGAAGTAAAGGTCATATCCCGGAATGACATTTTTCAATCTTTCCCATGTTAACAAAGCGGGAACATCTGATGTCACACTTCAAGGACTCTCAGCGGACTGGGTCTTTTCAGGTCTTATAAGTCCTTTCTGCTCTGAGCCGACTGGGTCTTTCTAGATCCTATAAGTCCTTTCTGCTCTGAGCGGACTGAGTCTTTCTAGATCCTATAAGTCCTTTCTGCTCTGAGCCGACTGGGTCTTTCTAGGTCCTATAAGTCCTTTCTGCTCTGAGCGGACTGTGTCTTTCTAGATCCTATAAGTCCTTTCTGCTCTGAGCCGACTGGGTCTTTCTAGGTCCTATAAGTCCTTTTTGCTCTGAGCCGACAGTTAATGCCTACTCAATGAAACCATTTGTTTTGTAAGACCAGTACCTGTTGTTATCCTTGCAGATAAAGACAGGGGACCAGTCTAATTTAAACATAGTGTCTACATTTCAGCCTGAAGTTTCGACAATCGTGCCTTAATAGTCTTCAGGAAAAGACCAAGTTTCTCTGATGGACTGAAATAGATTATTAAGTATGATGTGTCTTTCTTTCTTCCCAGGTCTCCCGTCCTTAGAGAGCTGTCGTCTCTGTGACCCTGGCTGGTATTGTGACGCCCCTGGTCTAACCACACCAAGAGCGCCTTGCGACCCCGGTTTCGTCTGCTACGAGGGCGCTACGTCATCAGATCCAACCGATGGGACGCTGGGAGAAGTTTGCCCAGCAGGAGGTTACTGTCCTCTAGGTGAGTGACCATGGCCAGTGGATTTTTTCCTGATCAGATTTGTTTTTCTTCATTTGTTTCGCTTCACTGTAAATTTTTTCCGAAAGAGGTTAGAATGCTTTTCTTGCTAGACAGGCAAAGCCCTTGGTTTTGACCGAACCTCTAGATTTTTATTTGAGGTGCTGATAGAGAGTCTGTAAACCTCTAAACACCCTGTATAATCAGCGGACTTGATCTGAAGACCCAAGAGGGTACCCTCTGTTGATCGGTACCTGCAACGGTAGGGTAGAGATTGTTGATTTTTTTATTTTTTAAAAAATTTTTTATGGAAGTCGCCAGACACACAAGGCCAGTAAGCCACTCGAGGTGTGGGCTACAAATCAACTGTTTTTTCCAGGGGCCGTTGCCACCTACTCCTGGGGCTGAAACAGGGTTACCCCCTTTACAGTCCGTAGGGATGTAGGCTTGGGTATCATCCATCAAAAGCCTGGCTGGTAGAGCAGAAGGCTCTACCTTCCCAACTTTTACGAAGCAGTTATGGTTAAGTGCCTTGCTCAAGGACACAAGTGTCATGACCGGGACTCGAACCCACACTCCGATGACTCAGCCACCAGAGCTTGAGTCCGATGCACGGCCATGACACGCCACAAAGTGATTGATTGATTAGCAACCTTTGCGCCTATTTGGTTGTTGGTGTTGTGTGCTCCTAGGGAGTTGAGGTTTCAGGAATGGTTAAGAACAGGGGGTGGTAATAGTGTAAAGTGCCTTGATACTTGGCTAAATAAATGCCTATCATTATTATTATTATCATTATTTGTGATTTTTTTTGTTTTTTTGCCAATACACTAATGTGTGTTAAGTGCTGTATACTTTGTATTTGTGTCCTGTGAAAAAAATCCACAGGCATATTCCTCGGGTGGGATTCGAACCCATGACCCCCGCCATTCCAGAGCAGATGTCTTACCAACTAGACTACCGAGATTGCCCGGCAACTACAGGCAGTTCGAATCCTATTTCCCAGGTCTCAGGAAAGTACTGAGTATACAGTGCTTAACACACATCGGTGTATGGGTAAAAATCACAAATAATATTCTTTATCCCCGATGCAAAAATTAACATCTATTATATACAGGTTTCCTCAGGCTTCCGAGGTACAGTGATTAAGTTCGCTTTTGAGGCATCCTTGGTTTCATTACCAGACTAAATATTACTAATAATATTGTTGTTTGGACAGGATCATACACCAGTTTGCCATGCCCACCAGGGACTTACAGCAACACATCAGGTGCCATCAATCACTACGACTGCTTCGACTGTGATCCGGGATTCTACTGCAGTAATGCCAGAACACCAAGTAAGAGAAACGATCAATCAGTTGACTGTGTTTAATTATCAAAGATGCATTCACTAGTATACAAATATTGACTGCTTCGAGTCGGGTAGTAAAACTAGTCACTCGAGGTGATTCCCGGAGCAGCCTATCTTCCCGAGGTGGATCCGAGGGAAGGTAGGCTGCTCCAGGAGCACCGGTCTGTGGGACCCCTGCTATCATCTCAAAAGTCTCCCATTCAGCCAGTTTTGCGGCTGTGACTGTCCTTTTTAAAATGAATAAACTTATAATAAAAAGTTAAACGGTTGCGTACTGACTACAGGTCTTTGAATCTTGTGTTTCACGTTTTGTACAAACATTTGATATGTTTAGTTTTTCTCAACCTCAGTAAAACAAATTTAACGGATTTTCTCTTTTGAGGTTTTTATTTAATTTGTTGTCTATGTGTCGTTCCACAGGTCCATCGGGTCCATGCAACCCAGGCTACTACTGCACAGGAGGGGCTCGAACCCCCAACCAAACCGTCACCCAGCCGGGCCATTACTCAAGGTCTGGCGCTACCCAGCAGACCCCCTGCCCACTGGGCACCTACATGCCCGAGGATAGGGCGGGAGAGTGCTACATCTGCGAGCCCGGGTTCTATTGCCCCTACGAGGGGATGACTAACATGACCGTGTGCGAAGCCGGTAAGCCATTGAAGTCTTGTTCCCTGTATGCAAACCCATTTACCAATCCTGATCGTCATCATACAGATAAGGTGCCAGACTATTTTGACCATCCAACCTCAGTTTGATGAAAGCAGCATGGCTTGCACAAATAGGATTTCTCTTGCATATTTTGACAAGCAAGACTCAAAAATACTTAAACCCATAAATAAGTCATTTGTATCCCCTGCCCCAATCCCCTTTCACCCTCCAGGTCAGTACTGCGGAGAAGGGGCCTTCACCTTTGAACTTTGCCCTCCGGGTACCTATTCCGGTGTCAGTCATCAGACTCATATCGATAACTGCACGGATTGTGAGCAGGGGTACTACTGCAGTGAGAGAGGGGGTGTGACGCAGACGGCAATGTGCGATGCTGGTCATATTTGCTTCCAAAATGCCCTGTTTGCGACGCCCGTCTATAACAACGACTCGTCTGGTGGTAAGTCCACGTGTCAACTTTGCTTAACCCTGGAGTCCGCCGCAATGAAAATTTTACGCTGTTATTTTATTCGTCACACTGCACTTCCGGCTCCAAAACGTCATCACTTACCAACAGGATATAAGACTCTGGTATTATTTTAAATATGTCTTGTAAAGTGGAGGCTCTCAAAACCCACTTATTCACTGCTGCTTTTTCTTAGGTTGATGGTTTTCATTTTCATTGTTTTTTTCATTTTGTTCCTTTTGTAATCTCTTTTTATGTGTTTCCTTGCGCCATGAGCATCACTTGTGGTGGATACCGGCGCATTATAAAAAGTGTTCATATTATTATTATTATTAAAGTCTCAAAATTTGCTATAAAAATGCCAATTATTATTCATGCTTTTATTACAGGTCAGGTCATCATTACCTGGGGTGATCAGTGTGCCCAAGGGCATTTCTGTGTCATGGGGGCGACCTTTATGGAACAGTGTCCCAAAGGGACGTATCTTGATTTTGTTGGAGCTAAATCGGAGGATGACTGTATACCTTGCGGAGAAGGGAAGTACTGCGACACAACGGGAGCTGTAGAAGAGAAAGGTTTGTGGATCTTCTTTTTTCTTTTTTTTCCCCACGCATTTGTTGTGCAAATTTAAGCTGTGCTTAAATTGGTACCAACTTAGCAAAGAGATCTTTACAGGATGATACTGCAGTCCATAGTTTCTAGTTTTTTTTTCACACCATGCAAAGTTTTGAATTTGGGGGATCAGGTTGGTTCTGTGGTTTCTTTCCCTGCCTTTCACCTCTGTGGACCCTGGTTCAAATCCCCCCATCAGACCAGAGCCTTGCATGTGGATTGGGTTTTCAGCCCCTACCTGATTGCGCGGGTTTTCCCCCATTGGGGGCTTTCCTCCCACATCTAAAACTGAACATTTTCTTCTCATTTCCTAAACACCATCCTCTTATTGGCGCTTGCGCTGTTGGATGTGTAATGAAATAAAAAAAAAATATAAAAAAATAAATTCTACTAATCCTTTGTAGTATACACATACACACGACTTGTGAATTTTGCTCATATTGTCATGAAGTTCTGGTGTGTTTCGTCTCCCAGGTGACTGTGATCCGGGTTACGTGTGCCTCGGTGGGGCTATGCAGAGGGATCCCACGGACAACGTCACCGGTCACGTCTGCTCCAAGCGACGCTACTGCCCCGGGGGTACGGCAAATGAGTTCCAATGTGCTCAGGGTTATTATTCCGATGTTGAGGGACTGTCTGAGTGCAAGATGTGCGAGCCTGGGTTCTACTGCGCCCCCGATGCGGACCCTGTAGCCTGCCCTCAAGGTATTTACGAGTGAAAGCGATAACAAAAACAGAGAATGCTCCGAAAAATTGAGGTCACACAAATTCAATTCAAGTCAATTTAACATTTATTTCCATACTGAACACAACATGGGATGTGAAGCCGTTGGTCCTGTTGTGTAATGCACGTAAAAGAACCCACGTACACTTAGAGAAGGGGTTTGCTGCGGTATTTCTGGCATGGTCTGGCAGCAATATGCGCCACCCCACCTTGTATCCCTTTCAAGGTGTTGTATTATGGTTGCTTCGTCTCATAAAATCATTTGTAACAATCTCCACCAGATTTGATAATTCGTCGCCAGGAGTGTCATTTATGACAGACACGGCGCATTAGAAATGTACACTGTTATTACTATTGTTACATAAGGAAATGCAACAGACAATATCGTGGAGGCACGATGCTAACAAGCCAAGGCTTTAGTGGAGTGCCTTAAGAAGTGAAAACAAAAGCCCTGAAATAATTATCTTAAACTACTTGTTAAGAGGAGGGGTTTGCCCCGGTGTTTTCATGTATACGGATGGCTGTGGATTGCACCACAGCACCTTGTAAACCATTACATGGTGCTGTGTAAATAAATTGGTCTTATAATTCGAACATAGCTCAACATACCTTGTAGACAAAATAGTGCTTGAGCTGCCCTCAGGTGTGATAAAGCGCTAATAATATAAGAACTGCGTATTATTATTATTATTATTGTAACCAATACAAATGTGTTACAACTAGGGCAGATTTAATTGATTTAGCAGCCTTGCCGATTTTGGCCCATTCATTCGACCCAGGAGCACTGCTCAGGTTAAATGCCGCACTTACTACTTGCTTTATTGGTACAGGACAATATTGCATCGGTGGGACTGAATCCAACAGAGATCCCATAGACTGTCCGACTGGAACGTTTGGAAATCGGACTCAACTGACCCAGGAATCTGAGTGTACTATATGTCCAGGAGGTAGGTACCAGACTATTTGTATTGAGCAATTAACTAAAAATGCCTTTTTGACAACGTGAAATAGATAGGTTCTTAGCTGTGCTGTGAAGAGATTTGCGTTTATACCTCGCCATGTCTTGTTTCTGTGCATTGGGGCAGGTTTCTATCCCTTCAAAAAGTAGCCCACACCTCGAGTGGCCTTTGGGCCTTTTGATGGGCGAATTGCATTAAAAAAAAGTAAAAAAGTAAAAATAAATGGAGTACAGGAAGTAAAAGAAAGAGATTAGAAGAGACAAAAGAAAATTAGAAAACTCAGAAAGAAAATGGAAAAAAAAATTGAATAAAACTAAAAAAAAAAAAAATTGGAAGGAATTTTGGAAATTTTAATTTCAGAAAAACAAAATAAGGGAAATCAAAGAAGAACTCTGAGAAGTAAGAAATTGAGGAAATGAAACCAAGAAAAGTCAGTGTGATCACAGACATCAGACAGGTAAAAAACAAAATCGGAACATTTTAAGGAAACAATGAAATCGACAAAATCATTGAAATCAGTGTGATCAAATATTGTCACAGAATTATGTCAAATGTTGTGGCTCCACCTCATGTTTGAACGTATTGAACCGAGTGGAGTAGAAGAAAGCTATCAGACATCACTTTTTAAATTGAACTAATGAATTTTTTTGAACTTTTTTTTTTCTCTGTTAGGTAAATACTGTGAGCAGCCAGGCTTGTCCACCTACAGCGGTCTGATCGTAGCAGGATTCTGGTCCATTACCGGAGCGACCCAAAAGGGCCCCTTTGATGACGTCACCAACCCAGACTTTGGTATTTGTCCCGAGGGATACTTCTGTCCCGCAGGATCGGACCACCCTAGTCCATGCCCTCCTGGAACCTACAGGTGAGAATAGTTGATTTACCCAAACCAAAACCTCAAAATCCAATTGTGAATATATCGTTTCGACTCAACTATAACCTACCTCCTAAGAGCTCCTGCACATGCCTTCCTGGCTAAGTACTCATTGAGGTGGGTAAGGTGGGTTCTTTCACTCAATATTCTTGGTTGATTGCTATTGTGTCAGACAAAGCTCCAGGGTTTTTGTAGATTTTGTTTTGCCTTTTATTCTAACCGTTTTTATTAAGTATTTTTCCTGCTTGCCCTAGAAAAACTTAAACCGAAAGTGATATTGAAATGTTGTGTGTTATGGCTGAGGGATCAGCACTCTGGGCTTAAGCTCTGGTGTTTCTGATCAGCAGAGTGTGGGTTCGAGTCCCAGTCTTGACACTTGTGTTCTTAAGCAAGACACTTAACCATTATTGCTTTGTTCTTTGGATGGGGCGTAAAGCCATAGGTCCTGTTTGTTGTGTAATGCACATAAAATAACCAAGCACAGTTATCGTGAAGAGAAGGTGTTTGCCTGGGGTATTTTTGGCATGGTTGGCAGCAGATTGTGCCGCACCAGAAAAACCAAACACTTTCGATCTCAGGCTGTGCTCCGTGGTCATATATGGGTTGATGTGGCTGGCTGCCGAAGGCGCCCTTGAATGCCTGCAGCTCAAACTCGTGTAGCCGCGTCCTTCCCAATTCGGCTTCTTAGCTGCCAGTAAGAATGATTAGCCTCCCAAATTATTATTATTATTATTATTATTATCGTTTTGGAAAACCCTTTCATTTATTATTTATAAATTGACCTCAAAAACTTAGCAAACCTGTCTTTAAAACATTAAGAAGCTTATTGAGATACCTGTAGATGACCCCCTTTATAAAAACTTGTGATTATTACTATTATCAGTAAATGAGTAGTTTACATGACTCAGTACTCATAACCGATATCTGGCGTTATCTTTAGTGACTCAACCCATCTGCCGTCCGAGGACTCCTGTTCGGTGTGCCTCCCAGGAAAATACTGCCCGGTGTACCACGCCACGTCATGGGCAGGTGATTGCGATGCTGGTTGGTTCTGTACAAACGGATCAACCTTACAGAGGCCCTTGGTAGCTGAAGAGGGTGGTGAATGCCCTGCAGGTGAGCATATTTACCGACGACGACTACGGTAAAACGAATAACATTTGATGATGTCACCGATCCAGACTTGAGTATTGTCCTAAAGCATTTTGTAGCGTTTCATGGCCGAGCGGTCTAATGCACCGGACTCAAGTTCTGGTGGTTAAGTCATCGGTGTGTGGGTTCGGATCCTGGTCAGGACACTTGTGTCCTTGAGCAAGATGCTTTACTATAAATTGCTTCCTTTCACCCAGGGGATATAAATGGGCATAAATATCAAAGTCCTTGATATCGTAGACAGGGCCATTCCACATACCTTAGAAGGGGTGTCAGTTCTCAGAGTTGTGTAGCTTTGTTTTGATGGGCCGGAACAAACTTCCCAGCCAATACCCTTGTGCACAAATCTGCCTCAAACGTTTCGTGCACACCATTCAGATCTACCCAGATTAACCCATTAAGTGGAACCATCCGTTCAGCCATCTGTTCGTAGTAGAAGGCTTTGTTTGATGTCTTCCGAAAATCAGCGACAGCTGCTGTGTGTGTTTCTTTGTTTGTAAAAATACTGAAAGGCGTGCCAGCAAGTAGTGGATTGGTATTGCACTGAAGGGGAGGGTAGAGGTTAGTGTCTGTTACTTGTGACTAGGCAAGTCATCGTGCCAGACATTAGTTGAATCCAACTCACAAATTGGCTTGTTGGGTTGTGTGGTGATGCGTCTTTCCAAAATAATTTGTTTTGCAAAGATCAACGTGGATTTTGCGATTTTGTTTTCAAATTGGAATCAAATTGGTTTTCTTCTTTTCAAAAGGTTTTTATTGTGAAGCCGGGTCACCAGCTCCGGTCAAATGCCAAGCGGGGACTTATAACAACGAGAGTGGTCAGTCTAGCTGTTTGCAATGTCCAGCGGGCTTCTATTGTATCGAACAGACCACTGACCCTGCCGTGTGTCCGGAGGGTTACTACTGCCCGGCTAGTACCCAGACTGCGTACGCTAACGCCTGCCCGGAGGGAAAGTTCAATAACCTGACTGGGAGGTCATCGCTCCAGGATTGTATAGAGTGTTTACCGACGTAAGTGTTGTGCAGTTTTTATTTTGTGGGTGTTTTTTTAAGGAATGTTGTGCACGCGTTTGCACCCCGTACTGTCTGACCATTTAATATCATCCACTGTGGTTTTGAATGATAGATGCACTATGCCAGCCTGCAATATATCATGTGAGAAATGCATCAACACAGTACACAGTCAACCTTCCTACTGTCTGACCATTTAATATCATCTACAGTGGTTTTGAATAATAGATTAACTATACCAGCCTGCAATATGATATTGTATGGTGAATGAATCAACTGCTTGGGTTAATGTGCTAATTTTGATACGGCAAATAGAAATAAAAGACTGACAGGATAAATTTTTCTTTTCATCAGATACTACTGTGGTACTCCCGGTCTGAGCTGGCCCACCGATCTCTGCGATGCTGGCTGGTACTGCCGGAACAGTTCCAGCTTTGCCCAGCCGACTGAAGCATATCAAGGGGGTCGGTGTGAGGTCGGGCAGTACTGTCCAAGAGGAAGCTCCCTGCCACTGTCGTGTCTGCCGGGAATGTACTGCGGAAGTCCGCAGCTGGCTTACCCCAATGGGAGCTGCTCTGCTGGGCATTACTGCGTGAGTGGGGCATCGGTTGCTGATCCAGATGGAAGCCCAACAGGTTAATATTTTCACTGATGGTTTATGAAAAAATATCTGATCAGAGTGGCAGGCAGGATAAAGACAATCAAAGTTACGTTAACAATTAGAAAAAACATAGAAGCTGCTCAGCTGGGCATTACTGCGTGAGCTGGGGCTTCGGTAGCTGATCCAGATGGAAGCCCAACAGGTTAATATTTTCACTGATGGTTTATAAAAAAATATCTGATCAGAGTGGCAGGCAGGATAAAGACAATCAAAGTTACGTTAACAATTAGAAAAACATAGAAGCTGCGCTGCTGGGCATTACTGCGTGAGCTGGGGCTTCCGTTGCTGATACATTGTTTTAAAGTTGTGCACAGCATTAGTAAGATTGAAAAAATAAATATACACAGATATGAAAGAGAAATAAAATTCACCACACCATCAAGTCATTTTGGGATCTTTTTAAGTTTGCCTTTTAAAAGCTGTGTTTCTTTGATCTGATTCAGGTGATATTTGCCCGATGGGGAACTACTGTCCGGAAGGAAGTCCTTCCCCTACTTCATGTCCAATCGGGACCTTCGGTAACACCACAGGAAATGAAGGTAAACTACGAAGTGGAGCGATAAAGCACAAAACCAATGGAGTGAGATGTGACTTTGTTACATGGAGAAAATTGTGTATTTTGAAGTGTACAAGATACGACCTTTTGATGAAACAAATATGACCTTGTTATGTGGAGCAAATTTGTGTATTTTCAAGTGTACGAGACACGACCTTTTGATGAAACAAATATGACCTTGTTATGTGGAGCAAATTTGTGTATTTACAAGTGTACAAGATACGACCTTTGATGAAACTGAGTGATGACCTTGTTATGTGGAGCAAATTTGTGTATTTTCAAGTGTACAAGATACGACCTTTGATGAAACTGAGTGATGACCTTGTTATGTGGAGCAAATTTGTGTATTTTCAAGTGTACAAGATACGACCTTCTGATGAAACAAATATGACCTTGTTGCGTGGAGCAAATTTGTGTATTTACAAGTGTACAAGATACGACCTTTGATGAAACTGAGTCACGACCTTGTTGCGTGGAGCAAATCGTGCATTGCAAGTTCGAAGATTTGATCTTTTGACCAAATAGAGTGATGACATTGTTGTCATGGTTGTCTAGAGCACATTTGTGTATTTACCATTGTGCAAGATACGACCTTTTGACCAAACTGAGTCACGACCTTGTTGCATAAAGCAAATTGTTTATATTTACAAGTGTGCAAAATACGATCTTTTGACTTCGTTGCCCAAGGTCGGGCCTTGTAATCTATAAAAAACATCTTTATATAATTTTGTTCTTCTTCAAAAATTAAGTTTTTGGCTGGATTAAATAACATTGACTTTTCATTGGTATCAATTCTGATATTTCCGAACAGCTGAGTCGGACTGTTACAACTGCACCCAGGGAATGTACTGCGAGGGTCTAGCAAACACTCAACCAGATGGACCGTGCATGGCTGGATACTACTGCCCACCAGGACAGATTGTGAAAGATCCTTATGACTACCGCTGCCCTCAAGGTAAAGGAGCCAGTCTATTTACACCTCATAGAAAACTACTTTAGCATAAAAAGTTGAGCACGAAGCAGAAGTATTTTTTATCGTGAAAAAAGAAAGGGGCTTGCCTTGCCCCCTGTGTTTCTGCCATGATCTGACTCTATTTTGCACCTCATCACCTTGTCACTGTGTTATAAAACTTGGTTGCTACGTTTCATATCCAATGGCTCTGAGCAACCTGAACCAGGGCGCAATTTCATGGTACTGCTAAATGCGGAATTGGGCCCCAAAAATCCCGCGCTTGTACCTGGTGCGGTTAGCGCAGAATTCTGTGGTAAGCAGACCCATGAAATGGGAGACTTTTGAGATGCTAGCGGCAGCAGACACAAGGGTCCTTTTTGACAGCTCTGAGCAGCACATGCTCAGTAGTGCCCAAGTAATTCTGAGCATGCCTACTTCTGGTTAGAACTGTTTTTTAACCAACGCCGTTTATCGGCAGGTACTTTGGCCCGATGTAAATCCAACCATTATTTCTTTTTGTCCAGGTCATTACTGCCCAGAGGGTAGCCATGAGCCGATACGTTGTACCTCTGGCTACTACCAGGATGAAACGGCTGAAGGGTCCTGCAAGGAATGTCCAAGCGGCTACTTCTGTGACAACACTCTCAGCCCAGTGGTCCTGTACAACAACTCCCTATGCTTAGAAGGTAGTTTTAAATTTTACGTACTGTTAATGTGCTTTAACTCTTTCACAACGGTGCGCCACTCACAGCGGCTCGGTAAATTACTTCACGCGCCAGAAAGCCGCTGCAAGCGGCTCAAAATCCACAAGATATAAAACAATTACGTCACAGGAGCACATTATATTCCGTTGTGATAGAGTTAACTTTTGAGGTCGAAATACTATAGGTCATACCAAGAGATCGCAACCCATGAAGCTCATTGGCATTTGGGGCAATGCTATACAAATCCAACAGACCTTTATCGTGCTGCCACCAACTTGGTCATGTACCCTGCATCCAATAACAGTAATGTATGCTGATGTTTGTTGTTCAAAAAGGAACCTGACTATTTGCCCTTCCAGCCTCGGTTTGGTTACACTGGTTTGAATGGGAGAAAAACAAGATGGCTGCACCATGATAAAGGTCTGTTGAACCACCAGGAGTCTAAAGCCGCCAGACGGCTTTCCACATCGAAGCCATTCATTACTGGAGCGAAGAGTTCTGCTAAATTTACATAAATCTGATCAAAGTATGTGTGATTTTTGGCAGGATGTTCAAAAAGCCTCTGTGTTCTCCCGTGTATAAAATATCAAGTCAAAAGTGTCTTTTGTTTTCATAGTGTGTGTTTCATACCAATGTGAACCACCATCGATCAAAACAGTTTATACATGTTAAAACAAATTATTTACATCCAAGGTTTTCCTTTATTTATTTTTGTTGTTGTTGATAAAATGGTTGTCTGCACAGATGCAAGCAATTCCACAGAGTACAGCTTTATATCTGGTTTGGCTGGTTGTTTCATAGTACGTAACTCCTCCCTTCTGATCATTGTTGATTCGTTAAATTGCCAGTAATGTAACAACAGCATGGGACTTTTTAAACCCTTGATCAGGACTCTGATAACGATTGGTGTGTCTGGCCCAGTGATAAGCGATTCTTATTTGGGCCTACAATCCCATATTGGGCTCAGTGAATGTTTGTTTTTACGTGTTTATGTATGATTTACCTGCAGGTTATTTCTGCCCTCCTCTGACGCGCTACGCCACGGAGTTCAAATGCCCCCGGGGGACGTTCGGTAATCGCACCGGTATGAACTCCAGCGACGACTGCAACCCTTGCCCCGGAGGGTATTACTGCGACGAAGAAGCACAGACGTCTTACACTAAACTCTGCTCAGCCGGGTAAGATGTGGTTTACGAAGGCAAGGTCGTCTTGCATTTGGCTAATTACTGTACAGACCATGTGGTCTTTGTTTACATCTAAAGCGCCCTCTATTGAAATCTGCCAGGCGGTATGCACGCAATTCTTGTTTTGCATAAGTTTGGTTAGGGAGTGACGTCAAAGGTCATACAATTCAAAGGCATTGTGACCCGTGACGTACAGCTCAGTGGAAGAAAATCTCACAAGGTGGTGTGCCCAGAAGAAAGTTCACGACAAATTACAACTTTTGCTCCAGCAGAAGATCTCTAGCAATAACATGTTTCCTTTTTAAAACAAAAAGTATAGGGCATAAATTTTGTATATATTTGTTGCTAGAATCACACCCAAGACATTTTTTTCCATTCCCATGCAGAGTTTAACTTTCCTGAATGACTTACAAACAGCAGAAAAACGACCAAACTTCCACACTCAGTTTTCTTGAAGCACAATTTTGGACAGTAATTGCTTACGACCTTCTGCCGGTCGCAATTTCGTTACTTCCTTCTTCCGGGCACACAACGACATTTAGTACGCTCAAATATCTTCAAATACAAATGTTTTTTGATTTCCCTTTTACAGATACTACTGTCGCACCGGTGCCCTGACATCTACTCCCAACCTGACACTGGACGCCAACATCTGCCCTGCGGGCTACTACTGTATTGAGGGAACCACTGAACCGGTACCCTGCCCACCAGGAACCTTCTCGGATAACACAAAGCTGATGGGTCTGGAGGAGTGCAGTAATTGTACAAAAGGTACGAGAGAGGAGACGTCAATAAATTTCAATTTTTCATTATTTTATTTTTGACGAGGCCCCTTACATGAATTTGACTTAAGAGAAAAAACAAGATGCCAATCTTTTTCTAAATTTTGTTCTTTAATTTCAGGCCAGTACTGTCCGGACTATGGAATGACCACTCCGGCCGGAGAGTGCCTGGCAGGCTACTACTGTCCAGAGGGCTCCAGCCGTCTCGATCAGATTGAATGTCCAGTGGGCAAATACTGTGTCAATGGCACGTTTGATCCAACAAACTGCCCAAGAGGTACGTTGGTGGAGAGTCAACATTTTTCCGAGCTTGATCCATGACATTTGTTTTGGGGTCTGTGCAAAACCATAGAATTTCTGAAGCTTGCCTGTACAGGACCCAGGTATTTGAAACAGACAATGGCTTAATAGAGAGGCAGTGTTTTTTCTGCAGAGCTTCTTTGTTGCAAGAAATGTTATTACGAAATTACAACATTTTGAATGGACATTGTCACAAATTATTGATGCTTTGTCTTTGTTGTTTAGCGACTTACATTTACAGATGTCACAAAGTAAATTGATGGTTTTGTCTTTTTGTAATGTCACAAATTATTAATTGATTTGTCTTTTGTTGCTTAGGAACTTACATTTACAGATGTTACAAAGTAAATTGATGGTTTTGTCTTTTTGTAATGTCACAAATTATTAATGGATTTGTCTTTTGTTGCTTAGGAACTTATAATAATGATACGATGAAGGCAGCGGAGAGTGAGTGCTACCCCTGCTCTGGGGGCAAATACTGTGAGACGGAAGGACTGACAGAACCGACTGGAGATTGTGGTGTCGGTATGTATCCATCAACCACCTACGTGTAGATCCACACTGGAAAGGGACAGTTCATCATTGGTTTCTAGTCTGGTCATGATGCTTGTGTCCTTGAGCAAGACAATTTAGTATAACTGCTTTGACCTTTGGATGGGACGTGAAGCTGTTTGTCTGGCAAATAAAAGAAACCCAGAACACTCATCAAGGAAGACGTGGAAGACTTTGGGGGTTAACCTCTGTGTTTCTGGTTCATCGCAAGCACTCCTGATACAGGTTTCCTCAGGCTTTCAAGTTTAAGGCATCCTTGGTTTCATTACCAGAAATTAATAACAGAGCTGCCAACTCTATCTGATTCTGCAGAAAAGTTCCCTGAAAATATAACCAATCTTTTCATTTTCTGATGAACACATTTGAAAATCTCCCTGATTATGGAAACCTTTTCCCTTTTTATGTTGAATGTAATTCTAAATATCTCCCTGATTGTTGTACAAAATTGATGCAAGATGCAAATGTTGGCAGCTCGGTAATAATAAAAAAAGAAATAACAATAAAGGTTTTTTTGTTGTGCTTAGGATATTTCTGTCCTCCGGGAACCATCGAGGAAGAGCCCGTGGCTAACGAATGCTACGTTGGCTATTACTGCCCGGGAGGGGTGGCGTACCCCATCCCGTGCCCCAACTACACCGAAGCCAACCAGACGAAGTCCTCGAGCTGTAACCTCTGCCCCCAGGGCTACTACTGCCCCCAGCCTGGGGAGAGATACTACTGCCCTCAAGGGTACTACTGCCCGGCTGGTACAGGTAACGTCCAAATTCATCTGCCATGTTTGTCCTTTGAAGGTTGAGGGCATCGTTGGTTTTTGAGTTCATCCAGTCCGATCAACCGGTGTACAAAAATAAACAAACAAAAAAAACTGTCAAACCAACCTGAAAAAGGTCACTCATGCGAACCTCATCAAGGTCAATCCGCGAGATGATCTTGCATCAAGGTCAATCCGCGAGATGATCTTGTTGTCAAGGAAACAATGGTTTTTGTTAAAGTTTTTTTTTTGCATATTCATGTGCGGGCTTATTTCAATTTGGCATATTGGAAAAAAAGACCTGATAGCTGGAGAGCAAATTTTGTCGCAGTAGGCAGTTTTGAAACTGGAAATATTAAATATTTCTGGGTGCAAATTATTCTGGTGTCAAGTTTTGAATAAAAATGAAAAAATTCAGATTCAAATTCCTCATTTGTCAAACCTTTGAATTACACTATTTATTGTCGACCTTATATTGTCATCATGTGCAAGCTTGAGAAGAGCTGGTTTGGAATGTTTCACAGAATCAAAAGTTATACTTACCCTACTATGTCTTAGTTTTTTTAGGAGCAAGTCTCAATCTTTGTTATTTTTGTTTTTACCCCTACACTGATGTGTGATAAATATTGTACACTGGGTGCTTTTTGAGTCCTGTGGGAAACAAAATCCACAGGCTACTTGGTGGGATTTGAACCCACAACCCCTGCATTCTAAACCAGGTGTCTTGAACTGTTACGCCCCCGAGTGTGCCCCTGTGGTGAGAGGCGACGATAAGTCTCACTTTTGTTATTCCATTTGAAGGTGTTGACTGGCAAGCCTGCCCTCGTGGGACCTACAGCGACCAGGAGGGTTTGTACTCTCGCGACCAGTGCAAGCCGTGCAAAGCGGGCTACTACTGCGACGGCGAACACCTCAGCATGGAGACCGACCAGTGTGCAGCAGGCTACTACTGCGTGTTCGGTGTGGACCGGCCGGAGCCCGACGGTGATAACTCGACGTCGTGCTCGTACTTTGACGGGCGACAGACCGGTTACGGAGGGAAGTGCCCCGTTGGGCATTTCTGCATGGAGGGGAGCGTCTATCCTGAGCCCTGTTTGGCCGGTACCTATGCCCCCGTCGAAGGCATGGATGCATGCTTAGCTTGTGAACCAGGTATGGTCATCATTTATTGGAAACATTCTTCTTCTGTAACAGTGCTGGCAAACAGTCAGCTTGAAACCCCAGCTATAAAATGACAGCACACACAAACTGCCTCAAAGAAGATACCCCCAGATAACTACTCACTTTTTTAAAAAACTGACGGGAAAACTGTATCTTAAAAGGTACTGATACATCCCTCTTGTCATTGGTCTGGTTTTAGGTTACTACTGCCCGCAAGGGTCATCAGCGTATTCCGACAAGCCGTGCCCGTCTGGTCACTACTGTCCAGAGAGGACAGAGTCGGACACTCAGTACCCCTGTCCGATCGGAACCTTCAACAACCTGACCAAGAGCATCAACGATAGTGACTGCGTGAACTGTACAGGTAAGATCTCCGGTCTGTTAGACAGGTAGATAATATTGTTTAACATTTATGCTTAGCTGAAGGGAGCTGGTCACAAACGGTGTTTATTTATTGGTATTTTGCCTGGTAACTCATTTCTGCTTGCAACTATTTTACCCTGCAAAATTTTGCTCTTGACGTTTTAAAAATTTGTCTGAAACCACAGTGGATTGTGAGACAGCAGAAGGGTTGACTGTGTACTTCGTAGATGCATTCCCCCCATATCATATTGTAGGCTGGCATAATTTATCATTCAAAACCACAGTAGATGCTATTGAATGGTCAGACAGTAAGAGGGTTGACTGTGTACTGTGTAGATGCATTCACCACATGATATAATGCATGCCGGCATACTGCAGCTATCCTTCGAAACCACAGTGAATAATAATGACTGGTCAATATAAAGGGTCAGTAACATATGAATGATGGATATTTTTTTTTGTATAATGACAGGTGGATCTTACTGCGCAAGCACCGGCCTCCCCAACCCCACAGACATCTGTCAAGGAGGTTTCTACTGCAGTGGGGGTGCCTCCGAGGCAACCCCCTCTGGAAATGGAGGTGACATGTGCATGGCCGGCTACTACTGCCCAGCAGGGGCATCCTATGCTATTCCCTGTCCAGGGGGAGAGTATTGCGCCGGGGTGGGTCTGAACCAGACCTCAGGGATTTGTGATGCCGGGTTTTATTGTACGTTGAGGGCCGTGGTGCCCAACCCAGAGGATGGGGTGACTGGTGAGTAACAAAGTTTTCATATTATTCGCCATGACCCCTTTATTTTTTTTTGTCCTGTTTTCTTGTGCTTTGTCTTTCACTTTCTCAAGGCTCTAGAAAATCATCATTCCTGGGCCCAATTTCATAGGGCTGCTTAAGCACAAATAGTAGCTTAGCAGCACAACAAAAATTATGCTTACCAGAACAAGGTTACCAGTGAAAATACAGTGTCACGTGTACCACCTGTGACTGGTATCCTGCTAATTTTTGCTTAGCAGCAAATTGGTCAGTGATCGGGCCCTGGTAATCAGACATACTTTTATACATTCCTGGAACATTCTCAAGTCCCTTGGGCGTATACCACCTCAGCAACCTGCTAGGCGCTTAGGGGCTAATCTAACACAATACCACCCCCCGCCCTCGCAGGTCCTCATTTATACTCCTGGGTAAAGAGAAGTAAATTATGACTGAGTGTCTTGCTCCAGGACTAATGTGCCATGTTTGACTGGTCTGAGATTAGAAACCACATTCTAGAACTTGAGTCCAGTGTGGCGGAACGGTCGGCCGAAACACTCCACGTATCAAAGTGAAATTTGATGTTGTAAGAGGCCCTGTGTGGGTTCTCTATTGTGAGGAGAAAGTCTCACAAACGAAGTCTTTCTTTCCCCCTCTGTTCAGGTAACTTCTGCCCCAAGGGTGCCTACTGCCCTCCACAGAGTGCCTCCGAGCAGCTCTGCAACCCAGGCTACTACCTCAACAGCACCCACAACAACGCCAGCTCAGCCTGCCTGCTGTGTGACGCAGGCTATTACTGTTCCGGGGAGGGTAACGCCGAGCCAACCGACGTGTGCTCTGCTGGGTTTTACTGCCCTCCGGGACAGGAAGAGCCAACCCCTGATGATTACAATTGTACACAAGGTGTGTATTTATAACTGAAGCTGTATCCAAATTAGCGGCTACGGCTTAGGCTGTTGCTAAGGCTGTTGCTAAGGACATCTTATACTTTAACGCCGTAGCCCTAGCCACCAGTTTGGACACGCCTTTAAACTCTATACTCTTTTTTGCATAAAAACACAGTGTAGATTTGTTTTTTTATTTATTCGTTCACATTTTTATATTGTATTTTTATTGTTTTTGTTTTAGTCTGTTAACTTAGGTGCCATTCAGAAATATTAGTATTTTAATTTTTATTTATAATTTTTTTTTTTCCGGGGGGGGGGGGGGGGGGCTAAAAAAAAATATCTGAAAATCAAATTTTGATTTTCAGTGTAAGATAAAAAAAATAAAATAAAAATAAGCAAAATCTAAAATTGGAATGATTTAGACGAGTCAAAAATATTTTCAGAAGGAAATTTGAATTTAAAAGCGTTCATTATTCTGAAAGGCTCCTTTCCTTAGCATTGATGTATTTCTCCTTCGTTCCATGTCATCAGGTCACTTCTGTCCGGCTGCTTCCATCGAGCCGATCCGCTGCGAGTCCGGTACCTACCAAGACGAGATTGGTCAGTCAGGTTGCAAAGATTGTCCTGAGAGCTACTACTGCGATAACACCATTGCACCTGTGGTACTATACCAAAACTCGTACTGCCCTACAGGTAATGCCCTTCAGTAGAACTGCGTGATGTAATCATTCTCTATGTTCTCCAGTAGATTTTCTTGAAGTTCTCCAATAATTTTAGCAAAATTAAAGATTATAATACAGTAACCACGCAGGTACCCATTTACTCCTGGGCGATGAGAAGCAATTGTAGTGTCACAGCGTCTTTACATGGCTTCCGTTTCCAGGCAGGGGAAACATTTGCATGTTCACACATCATCCGACGCCTACTTGTTTAAACATTTGAAATTCTGCATTATCTAACATTGCTGAACAAAAGGTTAACTCGGCTCTCTCTCTTGTGCTCTTTTGAAGGATTCTACTGCCCTCCCAAGACGAAGTACGCAACTCAGTTTGCCTGCCCCAATGGCACCTTTGGTAATTTGACTCACCGTAATGACATAGGGGATTGCGAGCCTTGCAGAGCGGGACAGTACTGTGAGACGGAGGGTTTGTCTGAACCCACCGGAGATTGCTACGCAGGTAAGAGTAGAGCCTCCATCTTCACTTTTTAACTCTGGGATTATTTCTCAGATTAGGGTTCGGTTTCACAAAGCACTGAGATTCATCAGTCACTGATTCAGAGTATTCTTACTTTTTGTCTGATTTGTAATCTGTCTAAACATAGTGTACTGAAAAGACCAAGAAAAATCGCTGGGCGTTTAATTTGTACTAATCTTTCTTCAGTTGGTTCATTGTATGAATAAAGAGTCATGCTTAGAGTTCTTGAAGTAATGCAAGACGCCTCTCATCCACTACACAGTTGTTTCACATTCAGTAGGTCTGGTATTCGTCTCTCTGTTCCCCGGACTTTACTCTGTTGATGTTGTGGTCCCGTAATGGGTCTCTTTATTCACTTTGTGGTTGGTAGCCACCAAACCCTCCACCGGTGTTTTTGTGGATTTTTCATTTTCATCCACTCGCGTCCCTGCTCCTTGCACTATTACTACCGACGAGGCCAAAGGAATTCTGGAAACTTTCTACAACCCTAACAAGTCCGTTTGAATCGTTTTGTTCCCCCATAGGTTACTTCTGCACCAGCGGATCCAACACCCCAACGCCGACCATCGGTAGCAATGCCGATGAGTGCCCGGCCGGGTTCTTCTGTGGGAACGGGACAGCCACACCACAGGCGTGTCCACCGGGGACCTATAACCCCTTCATCAGGAGAGAGTCGATGGATGACTGCGTTAGCTGTGACGCTAAACACTACTGCCCCGACTACAACATGACTGCTATAGGAGAGCTGTGTAGCCCCGGTAGGTCTTCTCTAAACGCTACTGCCCTCCTCTCTAAACACTACTGCCCTCCTCTCTAAACACTACTGCCCTCCTCTCTAAATACTACTGCCCTCCTGTCTAAACACTACTGCCCTCCTCTCTAAACACTACTGCCCTCCTCTCTAAACACTACTGCCCTCCTCTCTAAACACTACTGCCCTCCTCTCTAAACACTACTGCCCTCCTCTCTAAACACTACTGCCCTCCTCTCTAAACACTACTGCCCTCCTCTCTAAACACTACTGCCCTCCTCTCTAAACACTACTGCCCTGACTACAACAGACGAACCAGCTCTTCCCATCTCTTTAAAAAAAAATTGATAATATGCAGATCTTATATATGATTTGTGGTTTTGCCCATACACCGATATGTGTTAAGCACTGTATGTTCAGCACTTTCCTGAGTCCTGTGAAAAAAAAAAACACAGGCATATTCCTCGGATGGGATTCGAACCCATGATCCCCACTATTCCAGAGCAGATGTCTTACCAACACAATCGCTGTATGGGTAAAAGACACAAATATTTTTCTTTATCCCCGATGCAAAAATTAGCAAATATTTTGACAGTTTGTTTTTCACTTTGAACTCCCTCTGACTCCTGTAGGATATTACTGTGCGTTGGGTGCTGATAATGCCGAGTACCAGGAGTGCCCAGAGGGTCATTACTGTGAACAGGGTACCGACGTACCACAGCCATGCCCACCGGGGACTTGGTCCGACATCAAGAAATTAACGTCTGAGAGCGAGTGCTACAACTGCACTGGTGAGTTTTGAGGTTGATCTTACAAAAAAATTGAAAATGAACCTCTTTTAGGGAAAGTAAATTTTTCCAAACCTTCAGTTTTCGATAAACACACCATACAAACAACATGTGAAAAAGTCTCAAAATTCGAAGGTCATGTTTGAAAAAAAAAAAGTATATGTTTTGTCAGGGATTTTGTTCACATTCATATCGGGCTTATTTTGG
Organism: Marthasterias glacialis; assembly: GCA_911728455.2. Taxonomy (NCBI): domain Eukaryota; kingdom Metazoa; phylum Echinodermata; class Asteroidea; order Forcipulatida; family Asteriidae; genus Marthasterias; species Marthasterias glacialis. The sequence continues at coordinate 11,417,595 of OU452239.1, read as the reverse complement.
TTGTGTCAGTCAAAATAAACAATAGATTTGTGGGGTTCTTGAATACTATTTCCTTGATTTAGACAGGTTGTTTGTACAGTTATGGCCTCTGATAATCAATGAGCTTACAGATTGAAACTATTGAAAAAGTTATTTTGCAATAACTACTAGCCCCCATACTTTGTCTTAAAATCCTTCTGTAGCTGGATTTTACTGTCCGCTGAGCGGCATGACCGCAGTCATCGACGAATGCTTGGGAGGTTTCTACTGCCCCGGTGGTGACAGTGTCCCCAATCCCGTTGACTACCAGTGCCCTGCTGGTGTACACTGTCCAAACGGTAGTGGAATCTTCAGGGAGTGTGCAGCGGGGACGTTTACGGACTACGTTGGAGCGTCGGAGTGTGGCGTCTGCCCTGAGGGATTCTACTGTCTACCTGTCACCCCTGAGAATGCATCGCTGGCTTATCAACCCTGCCCTGCTGGATATTATTGCCCGTACGGTAAGTTAACAGCCCATGTTGCAAGTCTGAGCACACCAAGCTAAATCAATCACAAGAACCATCTCTCCCCTCACAGGTACCCATTTACTCCTGGGTGAAGAGAAGCAATTACAGTTAAGTATCTTGCTCAAGGACACAAGTTTCATAACTGTGATTCAAACCCACACCCTGATGACTTAGCCACGAGAACTTCACTACATGCCACAATGGTATTCCCTAACAAGGAATCCTTTTTGGTCTTTTTCAGGAACCGGGGCAGATTGGCAGCCGTGCCCGGCTGGTACCTACAGCCCGGTGGACCGGCTGACTAACGTGACAGAATGCAGAGCTTGTGATGGAGGCCGGTACTGTACCGGGCCTCACGAGACCTCAACGTCTGGCGACTGCTGGCCAGGTATACAACTATTAAGGAGTTAAAAGTGTTAGGTCCAGGCTTGGGAGGACACAAACGCCATGGAGGCCATGCCTTCTGTTGCCCTGGTCTTGGCCGTGGTGCCCCCTCAAAAATTTTCCCCTAGACTTTAAGATTTTCCAGTGGAAGTGCCCTTTGTGAAATGAAAATGGCCTCGCCCTCTCAAAGATGAATTTCCAACAGTCCATTTCACCAAACTTTGCCCAGGGTTCTCCCCAGGTTTTTTTCAAAACTGGGGGGCACCCTGGACCCAACTTAGGGAGTGTGGCCGAAGCACGCTGAATTGGTAGCAGGTCCTTGGAATGTTTTTATTTAATGTTTATGATTTGTTTGAAAAGCTCTACTGTGCAAGCTGGAGCATTTAAAATGGTTTTATGTTAGGATTGTTTGTGAGTTTGATATTAAAATCTAAAAAAAAAAAAAAATTTGTGCATATCGGCCCGACCCAATACGCTAGCTTGTGCATGGGGAGAACCCTGCTTCCTAACTTAGGAATCATCCTTACTTTAAGATGCATAGTGATTTGTGTTGTAACATCACACTTTCCTTAGCAATTAAGTTTGATTCATACATTTACTCATCTTAAGATTGATCTTAGTGCTTCGTAAAATCGAATGCAATGCTGTTAGTCTAAAAAAAAAAGGCTAAAAAAAAAACTAATGGTCCGAACAATCGACAAACAGAACAAAGCGAAGTATATTTTCTACCTGTTGAAAACTTTATAACAGGTGAGCTTTCAGATTGAAACTACAATTGCTGTACTTGGTCGTTAACTTTGAATCTTTATCACCCACTAGGCTATTACTGTACATCAGGAGTGGATCGTCCAGACCCAGGAGCTAGCAGCGATGCCATCAACTGCTCCTGCCCAGAGCAAACTGTCTTCACTGGTGAGTTTGCACTACCCAGATTATGCATGCTGGGCTCAACAAGTTTTGAAAATACTTCCTGATTGTGAGCGTTATAAAAGCGGTTAAAAAAATAATATTGCCCTTCTTTTCAGCTCATAAGAGAGATTTATGTACACAGTGTCACCGCACACCTTACTAAATTGATATTACTACAGATGTCACCATTATGTAATTTCAAGTAGTAAGCTATCAGGGAAACTGATTGGGTAGATTTAATTTAATTTTTGAGTGAACAAAGACAAATTGGTGGGTGGGGTAGAGAGGGAGACAGGGTTGTCACAAGTGGTTAAATTCTTTTTATTAAGATTCCTCAATTCTGTTCCATTGATTGTTTAGCAGCTTGTATAAACTGGTTTGTGTTTGTCCTTTTTTTTCCAGGCGAGGGCGGTATATGCCCCGTGGCCCACTATTGCCCGGTCAATAGCAGCCTCCCATTGGCCTGCACTCCGGGCACCTACAACAACCTGACCGGTCAGCCAGAATGCTTCACCTGCGTGGAGGGCTACTACTGCCTGGCACAGACTACACATTACATTGACTTTGACTGCCCCGTAGGTAAGTAGGAAATAAATAAATCTTTTCTTAGCTGAAGCCAAAGCCGAACACATGGCCTGGACCCAGATTATTGCTCAGCATAATTATTTGGTAAGCAAAGTAATGACAGGGTACCAGCAGCGGGAATGAGATTCATGTGTCATTTAGGCTGGTAACCTGTTTCTGCTGATCAAGACTGTCCTTGCGCTTACCAGTTTAATGAAGTAGAGGCCTGATCTTTTGCTCCTCTTTGTTCTCCCAGGTCATTTCTGCCCGAATGGAACCAAGGACCCGATTGAGAATCCCTGCCCACCAGGAACGTACAACCCAGACCTGAACACAAAGGACATGGATGCGTGTCTGTCGTGCCCGATGGGGAAATACTGCGATGGATCGGGAAATGCTAACTACACTGATGAGTGTGACGAGGGCTGGTACTGTTCAGGAGGTGCTTCTAACCAAACGTCGACGTCGCACGGCGGACGCTGTGAGCCAGGATATTACTGCCCAAGAGGTGAAACTCAAATCCTCTTTATAAAGTTTGGTGAACTCCGTTGGCACAATCTTATAAAGCTGTTCAGCAGAAAATAGTGCTTAAGTAATTTATTTGCTTATCATAATTATACAGGGAGCCAGTCGCAAGCTACGTATTTTTCAAAGCATTTTGGTTGGTACCCGATTTCTGCTGAGCAAGTTTTTACCATGGTTTTCAAACTCGAGTTTTTTTTTTATTCTGAAGGATATTTTTCTGACAGGAGAACTCCAGGGTTCCAAAATTAAAATTCCTAATGGTAAAAAATAAAAATGTTATTTTTGCTGTCTGGACGCAAATGTCAAATCAGATTTATACGATAAATCTTTCAGGATCTGGAGCCCCGACTCCTTGCCCCGGTGGGCAATACTGCCAAACACCAGGCCTAGCCCTCCCGACTGCCGATTGTGATGCCGGCTACTACTGCATTGGTTCCTCGACGACTGGTACCCCGGAAGACGGAGTGGAAGGCGACAAATGCCCGCCGGGTTTCTACTGCCAGGCCGGGTCAATGTGGCCGGAACCCTGCCCGCCAGGGACCTTCAGCCCCTACTCTAAGAACGTCAATGTTTCGGACTGCTTGGACTGTTTGGATGGAGATTACTGTGGGCAGTACAATCTCACTGAGACTAACGGTGAGTCATGACATCTTAGATAACTTGTGAGGAAGAGACTAATCATCCTTACTTGCAGCTGAGAAGCTGAATTGCGAAGGACGCAGCGGCATTGTGGTTGAGTTTGGAGTGGGGGGAATGGGGGCCGGCAGTGCTGCTCTCAATGTTGCATAAAATCAAACTAAATTATTTGTGGTTTATGCCAATTTTCTAAGAGTATGTAATACTTTGGTTTTTATCTTTCTACCTCTGTAGGAAACTGCACTCGGGGTTACTACTGCCCTCGCGGTCAGTCTGACCCGCAGGCCTTCCCATGTCTGATCGGTCACTATTGTCCGAGCGGGATTCATGACCCCATCCTCTGTCCCAGCGGCACATACCAAGACGAACCGGCGAGATGGTACTGCAAGGAATGCCCGGCTACATACTACTGTGATAAGTAAGTATCGACTTCACGTATCAGTGCTGCTTATTTTGATTACCCCCCTAGTGTCGCAGGCTTGAGATTCTCCAGAATCGTGCAATGTTGGGTGGCATGGGTGGCCTGTGCGGAAAGCGCTCGCCCCACACCAATATGTCCCTGGTTCGAGTCCTGGCTAGGGCCATATGTGAGTAGAGTTGTGTGTTGGTTCTCTCCTGTACCACAAATCATATGACGAATAAATATCTCCACTTTTTTTCTAGTACTTATGGGGTAGTTGTCATCAACGAGACGGTGACGTGTCCGAGGGGCTTCTACTGTGAGGCAGGTACCAAGCTAGCTGAGCAGTCGGGGTGCCCACGAGGGACGTTCGGCAACGACACTGGATTTGATAACGTCACTGACTGCATTCCCTGTTCAGGTGTGTATGTTATAGTGTAGAGTAGATAAAGAACCTGCTGTAGATTCAACTTAATAGTCCAAATTTTTGACAGCACGGGGGCGCAATACTAATTCCATGTTGAAAGTACAAAAATATTTCAAAACATTAAAACACACACAGTTTCCAAGCAAATATCTTACACTGATTACATTGTAAAACTGCCAATTAAAAAAACCCTCAAAAGTTGTATATAAGCTGCTTTATTAGAAGTTTAATTGCATCTGGTTTACCACACTGTTTGTATGGTTTGACCCCCAATCTATCCGAAAGGGCGCCCTCTTTCAGTAAAAAAATAAGGCCTATTGGTGTGTGAAGCTAACATTTGTGTCCTGAATCACTTTTTAGTAAGTGAGGCATAGTCCAATACCCTTTGTGTCATTTCCTTTGTTTCTTGTTATAGTGTGGGTTTATTATTATTATTTATTCGACCTCAACAACTGTTTAATGTTTTTAGGCTTTCTCTATGTAAAAAGCCTGATTTCATAAAACTTCACGCAGCTGTCCACTTGAGCAACATTTATTGCATGAGTTGTGCACACTTAATAAATCTTGGGCAAGTGGACTTACGTAAGTGTTGTGAAATCGGCTGCTGGTCTTAAAAAGGTGCTGAAATTGACTCATTTTGTTGCATTTTGACAGGTGGATATTATTGCGAAGAGGCAGGTAAGACTGAGCCCACAGCTCCCTGCGATGCTGGATTCTACTGCAAGCAGTACGCCGAGACAGCAACACCAAACCAAGGAGTTGACCAGGCAGACGTCTGCCCTCAAGGTATGAGGGGCATCGCTTCGATCTGTTCAAACGAGACTGCAGATCGGAAAGTGGGAAATGTTTGGAGGGAAAAAAGATTGAGAATTCATTCATTCAAATCTTGACACAGTAATTCTTTTCTTTCCTGAGCTTTCAACTATTGAGATCAGGGCCCAATTTCATAGAGCTGCTTAAGCAGCAAATATTCCTTATGATTTTTCTGCTGAGCAGAAATAAGCAGGATACCAGTCACAAGTAGTGCATGTCGAACGGTATTTTGGCTGGTAACCTCATTCTGGTAAGCATAATTTTATTGTGCTTAGCTTCTTTTTATACTAATTGGGCCCAGATGCTCAGGCTAGTGTGTTCTATATACCAAACTCAAAGATCCTTTTATTTGATTGGTGGAACACGCATCTCGTGAGTAGCCCAGATTTCACCTTGTGATTATATTGTGCATCGATGCACCTGTGTGCATCCAGTATTTATTCTACACAATCTTTGAGCTTTAAACCTTCAAACTTCTTCAGGTCTTGACCAGAAGCCAACAAGGCTCTGTGAACCAAACTACTGCTGTCCACAGGATCCCCTCAAAGTGGAAAATGTCAGAAAGCAGGAAATGTTTGGAGGGAAAAAATTGAGAATCCATTTAAATCTTTATAACCAATCACATTTCTCGTTGCTGTTGACAGGTTCTTATTGTACCGAAGGTACGGCTGAGCCCTATCCTTGCCCACCAGGTACCTACGGTGCGTCCGACGGTCTACATAATGTGTCCAGCTGTACTCCATGTCTGGCTGGCTTCTACTGTGAGAGTCAAGGACTCCTTGATGTCGAAGGTGAATTTTTATTGAGCTTGGCCTTCAGCTTGATTCATTAACAGGTGCAAGCATCCAACCCTGTTCTAAAGCAGAAATTGGTGCTTAGCAAATTTTACTGCTAAGCTAAAGTTAGCAGAGAACCAGTCACAAGCAATTTACAGTACATGGTGTTTTGGCTGGTAACCTTTTTCTGCTAAGTAACATTTTTCAGCTTTGTGACATTGGGCCTCAGTCATTACCGAACACTGAGGACTTGGTCCTCTCACTGTTAATTCCTAATCGGCAGCTAGTCGTCGCTGACAACTGATGTTAATACTGCGTACATGAAAGTGTTACAGGACATTTTCCCTGATGAACCCCTGTGTCACAAGCTCACACAGCGCCCTCACTGAGGTCAAAGAAAGACCTTTTATTGGCTGAGGGTTGTGCGTGGCGTGTAAACACAGGCATGTCTCCATTGTTTGACCTCAGTGATGGGGGGGGGGGGCCCGGATTATGCTAGGCGTGTATTGCGGTGTAGCTGGAGCAGTTGCCTCAGATACCGCCTTGTTTGTTTTTAAAAAGTCTTATTTGGTTTCCCTTCAGGACCTTGCCAGGAGGGGTACTACTGCCCTATTGGGTCTAGTTCCCGGACTCAGGTGATCTGCACTGTTGGCAACTACTGCCCTACTATGTCCGACCTTCCCACTGCATGCCCTGAAGGTACTTTCAACCCCTACGAAGGACGCATGAACGAGAGCCAATGTACGCCGTGTACGGAGGGAAGTTACTGTCAAACCCAGGGTGAGTTTTGATCTAGGCCCTCGTGTGGTGAATATCGACCAGTCTCTGTGACTTGGGCAGCTTTAATTTTCTTAGACTGGTTGCCTGTCTGTATCCTTAGGAATAAAGACAGGCTTGACAGGGGCTCACACATGATGATGTAAACAAATTTAGTTGATGGTATGCGTGTTTTAACCCTTTATGCAACGGCCATTTGTGACACCAACCAAAAAGTCAAAGGTCATCTCCCAAGTGGAGCTTCGTAGTTCTGCCATGGTTGGAAGGTCAGTGTCTAGCGCATTTCACAGGCTATTGTGCATTGTACACAATCTTTGATCTTTAACCTTTGTACTCTTTTCAGGTCTTGACCAGCCAACAGGCCCCTGTGAACCACGCTACTACTGTCCACCAGGTCAAAGTTCACCCCGGCCGTATGACTACAATTGCACCGTCGGTCACTACTGTCCACTCAACTCGTCCGAGCCTATCCCGTGTGCCAACGGAACCTATATGAATCAAACGCATGCAGACGAATGCTTCATCTGCCCAGAAGGATGGTAGGAAAAAAAATTGACGACTTTCCAAAAACAAGAATTAATGCAATTCTCTGATTTTCAAGAAACGTTTTTCAAGGGAACAGCACATTATTGGCTTTTGGAAGAGTACACTCATTCCAGTGTCCAGTTTTCAAAAACACACTGTCATAAAGGCATGTTGAACTATTGGTGTTTAGAAAAGTGCATGTACATTCATTCCAATCAACCAGATAAAAAAAAATGATAAATAAACAGGAAAAAACGGGAGAAGAAAAACAAATAGTCTTGATGATGTCACCCATACCCCAAGTTGAGTTGCTCTGTTACTGAATATCGTGTTTATGAGTGTGACGTAATTTCACTGTAAGCCACACCCACTTCACACAAACTGGCTCCACTGATTGCCAGAAGCCCTTAGGAATGGCATTAAACTAGTTTTTCTTTGATGATTTATGCAAACAGAAAAAATAATAATTTGTTTGTAGTAAAAATTCCTATATGCAATTGTAAATTCAGTTAAAATTATATTTTTCTAGGTATTGTGTTTTGGGCAACCTCGTTGACCTTTGCCCTATGGGATACTGGTGTCCACTGGGTACCGGTTTCGATTGGCAACCATGCCCCCATGGAACGTTTGGGAATGAAACAGGCCTGTCCATGGTAGACCAGTGTGAGCAGTGTCTGGGTGGGTTCTACTGTGATCAGCTCGGAGCGACGAGTGTTACAGCTAGCTGTGATCCTGGTAAGATACAAAATTAATCATCCACAATAATGATGTCATTCTCATCATAAAATTTTTAATACATGTAGCACCAAATAAATGCATTTCATTATTTATTGTTATTATTATTATCATATTAAACCATTTAGGGACCAGTCATTTCTGTATAATTGTCAACATACAACCAAACAAAGTAAAGGCTAAGAAAGCGTATAAAAATGCTGAATGAATTTTTATCGTTTTCTCGCAAATGAAACAACGAAATGAGCTGAAATTTTCACAGGTTTGTTTTATTACATATTTCTTGATTTGTGCAAAGAATTGAACCATTTACAGACACTTTAAAAATGTTAAGCTTGGGCTTTCAGAGTGAAGTGGAGCAAATTACTTTATAAATCTTAAATGTTCATTTGATAATTTCTCAATTTGAAATTAGGGTATTATTGCACCTACGGTGTTGACCGCGCCCAGCCTGATGACCTCTCCCCATCCCTCGTCAACGGCACCTGTCAATTACCGGGAGGGTACACAGGGGTAGGAGGGGTGTGTTCCGTGGGTCACTACTGCCCCATGGAAACGTCAATGCCGATAGCGTGTGAAGCAGGGAGCTATGCCAATGTGACTGGTCTGTCTGTATGCTGGGACTGCCCGGAGGGATATTATTGCCCTGAAGGTAAGCAGGATTTGAAAGTCATTGCAGTTCTTACACTATACAAACTATAATTGTATTAAACAATTAAGACATATGTAAAACAGTAACATTTTGAAACCTTTGGGGAAATATTTTAGCAAAGAATATGAAAATTTAACATAGCTTGTTGATGATAGAAGCTTACATTAGTTTTTTTGAAAGAAAGTGAAGAAACAATTTTCTTTTTTTAATACTAGAAATTATATAAAAACAGCTGGATTTTTAATTTTAAATTTTACGCTTTAAGCTGAAGGAATGTAAAAGCTGTTACTTAAGAAAAATAAGTTAGTCATCTGTGGTGAAAACATTTTTAAAGTATTTATCCAGATCTGATTTTACAATCGTCTCTTTGGGTTAACAGAATCAGTGTCCTACGATGACAAGCCCTGTCCAGTTGGTCACTACTGCCCTCTACGTACCGAGTCCATGTTCCAATACCCATGCCCGACAGGGACGTTCTTCAACGCGACCCACGCCACCTCTGAGAGTGACTGCCTGGGCTGCCCAGGAGGATGGTTCTGTGATAAAGAGGGGCTGGAGACACCCACGGATCAATGCTCACCAGGTAGGAGGCGAAAGTCTGGGTTGTTGTCGAATAAATATTTTAGATGAGCATAAAGACTGAGTACCAAAAAAAAAAAAGTACAGAGAAAAAAAACACTAGCTCAAGGATAACATTTCAGGCAAGATACCTCGTTCTTGTTACATCTTTTTTTCTCTCACACGAGGCAGTTTTTCTGAGCAAAGTATTCCTCAAGACAATTGGTACGGACATCAAGTCTGAAAGAAATCATCTTTTTCTCTCGTCATAATGTCAATTACGTATGAATAATAAGAACTTGATATATTCCAGGATGGTACTGCACGGTCAACGCTTCCACCAGTATGGATTCTGTCCATGGAGGAGAGTGTCAGCCTGGTACCTACTGCCCCATGGGATCTCATAAGATGTTATCCTGCGATCCAGGGACGTATTGTCTCACCTCGGGCCTGGCTGAACCCACTGGAAACTGTTCCACAGGTATAGGAAAACTTGCATTGTTTCAATGTTCTTGGTTTTATTTGACATCAGTTGGGTTTGCTTTGGGAGGTAAGGGCTAGACATCGTCCTGCTGAGTTTAGAACATGGATTAACCTTCCTACTCTCTCACTCTTAAGTATCGTCCACTGTGGTTTTGAAGGTTTCATGTAGATGAACTTTGCCAACCCAATTTTCTGTTTAGGTTTTTATTGCACTCTGGGAGCCAACGAATCCACCCCCATGGACGGCGTGACCGGTGACATATGCCCCAAGGGTTACTACTGCAACGAAGGCTCCAGAGAACCTTCCCCCTGCCAGAATGGTACCTTCCTGAATAGTACACAGAATGATGCAGTCGAGGACTGCCAGCCGTGCACAGAAGGGATGTTCTGCCCGGGCAATGGACTGGACCTTCCGGAGGGACCGTGTGATGTTGGATACTACTGCCCTAGTGGTCAGATAGTTTCGGCTCCGCCTGAGTACAGGTTTGTTTGTAATAGACGGTTCCATAAAGCCCCGCCCCTAAACTTATTGACCAATCACAGCATTGACTTAATCACCACTGTACACGTGGGCAGCACAATGTGCGTCTCTTCAATGCCACACTGCATGACATGAACACGACACAAGGCTGTGATTTGTCAACACGTATGGGGGCGGGGCTTAATGGATCGGTCTATTCTGTACATAAAGACAACTTGTACTGTATACCATTTTTTTTTTTTTTCAAACATTTGCCATTTAAACATTTCACCTTCAAAATAAACAACGTCATATTTTATTGTTTTTTTTACTGTTCACTCTTCTGATGTTTTTGTGCCAAGTAAGAAAATTGCTGTTCTCATTATCGTTGTTACGTCATTTGAAATCAGATGTCCAGTCGGCTACTACTGCGAGGTAGGCTCAGCAACCCCGACACGCTGCCGCAACGGCACCTACAACAACGAGACAGGTCAGGGGTCATGCCTGGAATGTCCGGCCGGCTACTTCTGCGACAGCACCGAGGAGCCTGTGGTGCAGTACAACGAGACGAACGTCTGCCCAACGGGTTACTACTGCCCTCCGGGGACACGCTACGCAACCGAGTACCCATGCCCTATCGGGACGTTCAATAATGCAACGGGTAAGGATGTCATACTGACTTTCTAGTGATGAGAGGGGAACTGGTGTCAGTGACGAATTGAGAGGGAGAGTTATTGGGGAATGTGGGGTGAGGGGATGGGGTGTGCTCCTCAACCTCACCCCCCCAAAAAAATGTGTCCAGTGCCTGCTGATCTGATAAACACTGGATCAGTGACCGCCAAATTTGATTGACGTCTTTCACAACTGAATTATATAACCTGTGCAAGTCTTGCTGGGTTTTGTCTGTCGGGCCATGTTTTGGCCCTGAACGTTGGGCCATGTTTTGGGACTTGAATGTTGGGCTATGTTTTGGGCCTTGAACGTTGGCCCCTGTTTTGTTTTACTCCATTTTAGTTCTTTCACATGTTAAGGCAATGTAAGTTGGTTTCCAAAAATGTACACATATGTGCAAGACGTGCACAGTGAATTAAAGGAGATGATATCAGTTTTTGCCTCCTGCTTCAATTGTTGTGCTCAGTATTTTATATCAGATTTTGAATGGAGAAACAAATAACTGTCTGAAGTGGAATTTGAACCTTGACCTCGAGGTCTCCCATGTGGCGACGCTACTGTATACTGTATATTCGTTGACTTTACAGGTCGCCAGGTAGAGAGTGAGTGTATTGGATGTCTAGGAGGTTTCTACTGCCCAGTGACTGGTATGTCGTACCCCGTAGACCAGTGCTCAGCTGGTTATTACTGCAGAGAGTACGCACGGACGTCAACCCCCGAGCAAGGTAAAGATTTTTTTCACTTGGTCAAGAAATGCTGCACTTGATGCATGTAGTGTTGCCACCTTGTGACCCTAAAAGTCACCCAGTGGTTTTTCTTATTCATATTTGAGACCCGCTCTAGCAAAACTCAGATTTTCTCGGCACTTACCATAATACGTAACAGCCAAGAAAAGGTCGAACATTAACCCCAGGGAACAATGTGAGATTTTCATGTCACCATGTAGAGCAGTTTCTCTAGATTTTGATAGAAAAGAAAAATTATGAAATGTTGTTGGGAGCATCATTAATTTTTCAAGATAACTTCCGAAATCCCACTTTTGAAAACTGAGTCAAAGTTTTGGGTTTTGCCAGAGCCAATCACGAACATGTATTTAACAAATTTGATTTTTTTTTTTTTTTTTTTTGGGTGAAACAGGCGAGCAAGCTAACATGTGCCCCCAGGGTCACTACTGTGAGGTGGGGACAGACAACCCCACCTCCTGTCCAAAGGGTACCCTCAGTGACGAATACATGCTGGAGATGGAGGCACAGTGTGAACTGTGTCCTGCTGGGGAATACTGCGCAGAGGTTGGAAAGAATGTCACCAGTGGGCTGTGTGAACAGGGGTAAGATAGATAGGTGGGCTGAGGTAGGGCAGTGTGAACAGGGGTGAGGTGCATAGATGGGCTGAGGTCCGGTAATATCAACAGGGGTGAGCTAGATAGATATGTGGGGCTAAGGCAGTGTGAACAGGGATGAGCTGGATAGTTGGGTAGGGCTGGGGCAGTGTGAACAGGGGTGAGTTACACGTAGATGGTGTGACTGGGCAATGGGCATTGAACAGGAGTTAAGATAAATAGCTGGGTTGGGTTGGGCTAGGCAGTGTGAACAAGGGTGAGGTAGATTTGTTGCATGGATTGGAACAGTGTGAACAGGGGTAAAAGCTAGATACCTTGTTTTGACTCGGGGGATCAGTCGGCAATGTGATCAACGTTAAGCTACATAGTTCAGCTAGAATAGAAGTCGAAGACCTCGTCGTAATTAAGTTGTCATCTGAGGGGACCAAGTGCATATCACAAATAAGCGACCAACGTTTTCCGAACTCGAAGAACCACCCTCAAAGTGTACAAAGATTTGCAGTATTGTCAAATTCTTGTATGGTTTTCAATGTAGGTACTATTGTGAGCTGGGATCATCCGATCCACGTAACATCACATGCCCTGCCGGGAGCTACTGTATGATGGGCGTGGGTGTTCCTGAACCCTGCCCCCAGGGTACCTACAGTGATATGGAGAATCGTTGGAACGTAACCCAGTGTGTGCCTTGTGATGAAGGATGGTTTTGCAACCAAACAGGTAGGAGCTGTCAGCTTCTCAGCCATAAAATCTTTACCATTTTGATTTTAAGTGTTCTGTCTTTGTTTTTGGTTGTCATTTAGTATCAAAGCAAAACCAAAAAATGCAGAAGAGTTTGTATTCAGTCTGTACCTTAACTTGTGAGGAGGGTGTGACCAGGAGCCTAGATCCATCCATCCTATGATAAACTCAACACGTATATGTTTGGACTCTGATATAAAGATTGGTGTGCCTGGCCTCATGCTAAGGCTGTGTGGCTTGGGCCGAGTACAGTACCAAAACCATCAAAATACTTCTCTGTTAAACATAACTCCCAGATGTTTGGACTCTGATAAGATTGGTATACCTGGCCTCATACTAAGAGAAGGTGGCTGTGGGGGATACAGAATGAATCCACCAAAATCAAGGAAAACCGTTGTTTCAGTTTTTTTTTAAGATTTAGAATGTAGAGGTTTAGAATTGAAAAGAAATTATGAAAGACATGCCGAATCACTTCCTTGAATTCCTCTTGCGGACAGGTCTGACTGCCCCAGTCGCCGAATGCGACCCAGGTTTCTACTGCCCAGAAGGTCAGAGTGTTCCCAACCCTACGGAGTACCCCTGTCCGATTGGGCTCCATTGTCCCCAGGGTAGCCCCCTGCCCGTTCCCTGTGAGCCGGGGACATTCTCCAACCTCACCCAGGAGTCGGTGTGTATGATATGCCCAGAGGGTTACTACTGCGTGCCCTCGGAAGTCATCGAAGGTAACGTATACTTTCTTTCCTTCGTTTTTTATCGATAGAAGAATCAGGGGCTCGTTTATGTTTAGGCAACCCCTACAAGAATCGAGATTGAGCTTTGATCATTGATTATTTGTTTTCAAAGAGGTGGTTTCGACGACTAAACTGTAAGATCTTGGGTAGCTTAGGTTTGGTTTCAATATGGCAAACTTTGAAAGAAAAATGATTCTGTTCTTCAGTGTTTTAATCGTATTAATGAAAAAGCTATTAGTCAAAAGATTTTTTGAAAAAAAACTGAAGAAAATAACATTTGAAAGTCGATTATGTTCTATTTGCTTTTGTTTTACAATTTCAGTTTAGCATTTCATTTATTTCTGTACGTGTTATATATCAAAAGCAACGTTCTCTTGTTTAGTGATGCTTATTTTATTTTTTCCCGTCTACTTCTTGTTTCAGGTAACTCCACATCTGGGTACAACCTCTGCCCTCAGGGCTACTACTGCCTGGCCGGCACCGGTCTAAACTGGACCGCTTGTCCTCCAGGGACGTATGGAGGTCGCAGAGGATTGCAGGATGCAGGAGAGTGTACAAGCTGTCCAGGTAACAAGGGAAACAAAACTCACAAGATAATTGTGACCAATTTAAAAAACAAACAAAAAACAAAAAAAACCTTGAAACAGTTACATTCTCAACCATAAATTCTCAAAGGTCAACCGATATTGCTAGCCAAAGAGCAAGGTGGTCACGTATCATGATGGCTTAACGAGTCAACAAAACAAAACTCACAAGATAATTGTGACCAATTACATTCTCAAGCTTGTGTAAGGTTGACTGATTCAACTAGCCAAAGAGCAAGATGGTCACGTATCACGACAGCCATCGTAGCTTATAAGTGAGGTGATCAGGGATCATGATAATGCAGTATGCCTAGCTTAACGAGTCAAATCAAAACTTACAAGATAATTGTGACCGATTAAAAAAAAAAAAAAAAATGCAGTTGTATTCTCAAGCTCATCCGAGTTTGTAATATAAGGTCGACCGATTTGACTAGCCACAGAGCAAGGGGGTCATGTATCATGATAGCTTAACGAGTCAACAAACAAAACTCACAAGATAATTGTGACCAATTACATTCTCAAGCTGGTGTAAGGTTGACTGATTCGACTAGCCAAAGAGCAAGGCAATCACATATCATGACAGCCTCCGTAGCTTATAAGCGAGGCGGTCACCAACACCATTGGAGCCATTTCTCTTAACATTATTCTCACCCTTCTCTGTGTCCTTGACTACGTAGGAGGGAGCTACTGTGATGGCGTCACCCTCACGCAACCCACCGACCTTTGCAGTCCGGGCTACTTCTGTACCTCAAGGGTCGACAGAGCCAACCCAACAGCTTTTATCAACGACTCCTGCTCCTATGATGGTAAGTTGACAAATCCCAACTTCCCCAATTAATGTGCTGAAATATTTTCCGATATAACCATTATTTGAACTTTGAAGGGCAGGTTTTGGGATGTTTGGGAGAGGGGGGGGGGGGGGGGGTTGGATGCAATAGGCAATTTTAAGCTATGGTGAAATGTTCCAATTGCTTTGGCTCCTGGTCGTGGAAGGGTGGGCATGCATGCGCCTTTCAAAAACCAGAGCTTCATGATGCTGTTTTATTTCTCTCATTACAGCAGTTTGTCTTTCTCTTCTTGCAGGTGAACACACTGGCTACGGTGATATCTGCCCCACGGGTCATTTCTGTCTGGAAGGTTCCACGTACCCGGAGGGGTGCAATGCTGGGACCTACCAAGATGAAGAGGGGCAAGATTCATGTAAAACATGTCCAGCAGGATATTACTGCCTTGTCAATTCAACAACTTATCTGTAAGTTGTATTTTTGTTTAATTTTGTTTTATTTCTACTTTTTTTTAAATTTTTAATTAAATGAGAGGAAACAAAATTGATTCGCAGTTGAGATATTTCTGTTTTAGACTACAATTTTTTTTTAATTAAAAGTGTTCCGAAAGAAGTTTGTCAACAATTTCTTTTTCAGTGAGACATTGTGTCCAGAGGGCCACTACTGCCCCAACGGCACAGCCTACGATATCGAGTTCCAGTGCCCACCTGGGACCTTCAACAACCTCACAGGTCAGTTTAGTTTCTGAAATACATTCCAGAGTTATTTTTGTCATATTTGCCTGGTCATTTGTTTTGCCTATTTAAATGTTTTGGCTATTTCAACATTGGACTCATTTCACTGGAATAGGAACCAACTCGGTACTGTTAAAACAACTCGGTACTGATACCGTTCATGAGACAGGTTGGACCCTGGTGGTTTTTGAGAAGGGGTGGTTTTAGTTCAAAATCAACATCCTTGTTGCCAGTTTTCCTCTTGCTTAAAATCTTCAGCGATCACCAGTAACCAACCCAGACGCATCAAAACCCAACAGCAGAATTGATCACTGTGTTGGATTGTGGACAGCACTTGTGAACCATATAAAGATAAACAGGGCTAAGAAGAAAAGTGCAAAAAGTGCTTGGTCTTTAGCCTGGACAGGACATTTTTCCCTTAATCCTTTTTTTTGCACGAGTGTTTTTGAACTGGTGCGAGGAATTAGTTCTAATTGAATGATCTACTCTCTACAGGTGGCCAGAATGAATCAGCTTGCATCCCCTGTACCGCTGGGTCGTACTGTGCAGGATACGGTAACACCAACCCAACTGATCAATGTGATCCAGGATGGTATTGCTACAGCGGATCATTTGAGGCACAGCCATCAGATGCGTCACTTGGAGGCAGATGCCAAGCAGGTATGTGTAGGGTTCCTCAGGGGTCCATTTTTAGCCTCTTTGGCTAGTAACTGGTTAAAGACACTAACATGATGGATCTATATAATCCAGCTTGTTGTTGCTTTATTTCGTATTTTGATAGACAGAAAAAAAGCTACCAGGATGCACATGGCAAACATGTGTACACAGGGTTCCTCAAGGTTCTATTCTTGGCCTGTTATGGTCGTGGCTGGGGTTAGAACACAAACCCAACTGCCCTGTGTTTTCCAAGATGGTATTTCCTTCAAAGTTCACAAGACGTAAAATCTTGAGATATTTTGTACAAGGAGGTCGATACCAAGTATGATGTGTGCATATAAGGTACCTCAAGGGTCCGTTCTTGGTCTCTTTATGTGATCACCAAGGTAAGATACAAACCCAGTACTTCTGTGTACCAGAGTGGCTCAGTTGAAGCACAGCCAACAGTTGTTCCACCAGAGGACAGGTGCCTGGCAAGTTTTTAAAGAGTTCCACGGGGCTCTATCCTTGGTCCCTTTCAGTTTGTCTCAATGCAAAGGATTGCTTCACCACAATTAAACAGTGTAATTCGTCGTGTTGATACGAAGACAGTAAGCAACTTTTGTCTTGCTTTGTCTTTTTTTTTCTTCCTTCAGGTAACTACTGCCCTAGAGGCTCGTCATCACAGCAGACGTGTGATCTCGGTATGTTCTGCGACGTTCCCGAATTGCCCGGACCAACTGGTGAATGTAATGCAGGTTTCTATTGCACCCATGGGTCCACCACGGCCACACCATCCGGAGTTGCAGGTGAGTCACTTTGAAATAAATAGCTCACTTGTTTGATTGCTTGAACAGTCGCTTGATGCTTGCTAAGACAAAGAATTCAAGAAAGGGAAACAACTTCAAGTTAAGATGAATAAATTATAGATTTCAGAAAAGTCATGGAAAGTATACTTATTAAGTATTTCCAGTATTTTCTTACTCTCGAATAAAGTATACAATTTCTGTAGGAAATGAGAACACAGTAAACCAAAAGGCTTGATGGGCTCAATCTATTTCTCTGGACTTGATCAGGTTTCTAATAAGTGACCCCTAAATGTGTCTTGATTTCTTCTTTTAAGGGAACGAGTGTAGCACGGGACATTTCTGTGTCGTCGGGAGCAGCGCCGAAGACCCTTGCCCCCCAGGGACATATCTTCCATCCAAGAGGGCCAAGAATGAATCCTACTGCCTGGATTGTATCGGTGGTCAGTACTGCGGGGCAAGCGGACTGACCTACCCACAGGGCAATTGTACTCAAGGTAGGCTGTCGTCGAGTATTTTCCGTAAAAAAAAAGAGAGCATAATGATGCAAAACTTTGAACATGTTTCTTCACACTGTTTTTAAGAACGAGCAGATATGAAGACAATCGGAACAGAGCGACAGAAGCTTCATCAATTTTCTTAACATGATAAAAACTTTCCATTAAGACTGCCTACTATAGCAACAGCCTAGCAACGACACAGAAACGGGCATTTGTTTTGCTTTGTGATCATTATGCCAGTTTTGTAACTCTCCACGATGCTTTTATTTA
The DNA here is from genome assembly GCA_911728455.2 of Marthasterias glacialis. Taxonomy (NCBI): domain Eukaryota; kingdom Metazoa; phylum Echinodermata; class Asteroidea; order Forcipulatida; family Asteriidae; genus Marthasterias; species Marthasterias glacialis. The sequence continues at coordinate 11,399,691 of OU452239.1, read as the reverse complement.
TTTTTTTGTTTATTTGTTTATTTGTTTATTTGTTTATTTATTGATTGACCAAACCTACAGCGGACGAGACGCCAATTACAAGAAAGGATGACACAAAATAGGGGAAAAAAATGTACAAATGACTGCAAATAATAGATACACTAAAACACAATATATCAATATTTATCTTTTTGGTGTGATTGGTGGCAGTTTGTAGACATTTTAAAGTTGGATGTTAAACTTTTCTCAGACTCTTTGGTTTACAGCAATAGTAGCAGTGGGTTGTGATTGGACAATGCAGTAAGTAGCAGTGGGTTGTGATTGGTCAATGCAGTAAGTAGCAGTGGGTTGTGATTGGTCAATGCAGTAAGTAGCAGTGGGTTGTGATTGGTCAATGCAGTAAGTAGCAGTGCGTTGTGATTGGTCAATGTAATAAGGGGCGGAGCTTTATTGATCATTCCATTTTTTACATTTTTTTATTTGTCATTTGACAGGTTTCTACTGCCCTGGCGGGCAAATTGTGGCCAGTCCCATGGAGTACCCGTGCCCACCGGGCTATTATTGTGAGGAAGGGGTTGACGACAAGGTCCCCTGCCCTGCCGGTACCTACCAAGATGAACCGGAACGGTGGACGTGCAAGACCTGCCCAGAGGGATTCTACTGCGATGACACCAACGGGCCGATTGTGAATTACACGGCTTATATATGCCCAGAAGGTCAGTAGGAAACCAGTGGCTGTTTCACTTGAATTGAACTGTTTTCAATGGGTATCGAATTGGTGAAATGTGACATAATTCCGCTGGACACTGTGCCCACTTTTACACAGACGGGTTCAATAAGCCCCACCCATAATAGCAACCTGCCTATCAACAGTCCCCTTGTTAGTAGTTTGTACAGTAGGGCATGCTCATCTTGCACTGTCCTGCGCCACACAGCCAAAGACTTGAGGCAGCCATCCATAGTAACTTGCTAACATTGTGTAATGGGGTCTTAAAGTGTCGGAATTTTGTCAGACTTTTTGGCATGTGTTTGTTGGTACATTTGTGATTAGTCATGTCTTAATTGGCGCAGTTGTGATAACACTCGTTGTTAAAGTAGCTCAAAGGTAATACAACGATAAAGTTTTTTGTTTTAGGTTGTTTTGCAAGAAACTCTAAAGCTCTGGACTTAACCTGTCACATATATTTCGTAAAGATAAAAAGACGTTGTGTAAGTGTCAGCTTTAGTCATGAGAATTGCCTTTCAATGATCAACTGAGGGAAACAAAAGGGAGAAACGACGCCACAAGGTCAAACAGCGCCCTCACTGAGGTCAAAGGAAGACCTATCATTGGCTGAGAGTTTTGCGTGGCGCGTACACATTTCCATTGATTGACCTCAGCGATGGCAGACTTTGAAGGGGTGTATCCCTGAAATTTACGATTAGGGAAAACAAATTATCCACTTGTAAGCAAGAACTTTTTCCTCGCACCCCAAAACAGGTCACTACTGTCCGAATGGAACCACAGCCAGCACAGAGTTCACCTGTCCCATCGGTACCTTCAACAATGCCACCGGCTTGGCCGGCTCTGACCAATGCGCTCCATGCCTGGGCGGCTACTACTGCGGTCAGCCCGGCCTGACCTACCCATACACCCTCTGTGCGGCCGGCTACTTCTGCCGCATCAGGGCGGAGCGGGCCACACCCAATCAAGGGTCGGACGCAGGGGTCTGTACGGTGGGTCATTACTGCCCAGAGGGGACGACGGAACCAATGGCCTGTCCCAGAGGAACATTCAGCAACGAGGAGACGCTGATGAACGTGACGGAATGTGAACCTTGTCTGGCGGGTAAGCTTGTATTTCAAATAGTAGAAAAGCACTGCAGAGTAATAGTGTCTTAAGTTTCTTTCTCACTGTGTGCTGAGTGCTTTCCAAGCCAAGCAGGAATATAGTCAGTAGCGTCTCGGGCGGGATGTGAACCCACCACAGTATTTCATTTGACACACTGGCGGACAAAAGTACTGAAATTTTTTTTAGACAAACTTGATTCTTGGTATTATTTTGGGTGTACCCTTACACGGATGTGTGTCTGAGTCCTGTGGGAAAAATAATCCACAGACCTCTCAAGTGGGGTTCGAACCCCCAACCCCCTGCATTTATAGAGCTGATGTCTTAACTGGTAGACCACCGATCAAACCAGGTGTTGAGAGGCCACATGGAATATCTGCAGTTAGTACTGGGTACCGGAGAAATTTGATTTACAAATGTGCTTCCGTTTTCCCGATGATGTCACACAGGCCAGTTTTGCGATGAGGATGCCCTCCTTGCGCCCGCCGGTTTCTGCCTACCAGGCTACTACTGCGAGCAAGGCTCGGACGACAGACAGCAATACATCTGTCCGGCTGGTAGGTACTGCGGCAACGGGACGTCGGTACCGGAGCGATGCCCCGCTGGGACGTACTCCAACGACACCATGCTGACGGCCGCAGAAGAGTGCAGGAATTGCACAGCCGGCTGGTACTGCCAACAGACTGGTCTGACTGCTGAGGAAGGACTATGTATGGAGGGTTACTATTGCCCCGAAGGTAAGCATCATTCAAATCATAAGCTCTATGTAGTAAGGCAGGACAGGTAGGTAATTAACCAGTTGCCATCTCGTAATCCTCCTCTTTGAACAAAAGGACATAGGTCTGAAATTGGGGATTACACAATAACCCCCGCATAATGTTCGAAAATTGGCAAAATATTCAAGACCATGTTTCCTCTATGTGTGGGTGAAATGAAGCACTACATGGCATGTGCGTGCTCTGTGCATTGATCACTTCTGATTGCAGTTGCCCAAGAGCTTGTCGCATTGACCAGGGGGTACAGGGGTGCTGTTAACACTGTCCCAACAATTTTGTCCGTGATTGTCGATGATTGATGGTGACCTTTGAAACAAACGAGCAAACCACAAACCCAATACTTACGTTAATCCACACATAATTTGATGTTTTTTTGATGTTTGTTTTTTTCACCCAGGCTCTAATGTCCGCAATCCAGTAGAGTGTCCGACGGGTCTGCATTGTCCTGAGGGGTCACCCGATCCCAAGGCTTGTACCTCTGGTTACTATACGGACAGGTCAACACAGTATACCTGCAAGTTGTGTCCAAGAGGGTAGGTTTTTTTTTTTTAACTCTGGGATCTTAGGCTGAAAATTCCATGGGGCCATTGTTGTTACCAGCGATCCCCTCATCAGTTTCAGTCATTCCGTAGAGCTCACCAGCACCTCCGAGAGAAAGAAAAAGAAATTAACAACTCAACTTTTACATTACTTTCTAGGGAATTGTGAGTTATAATTGAAACAAATTTGTGCTACCAGAGAGTTCCTTGTATATGCAGTGCAGTTAGTCGGTCCAAGTTGCCTACATAAACTGCCTCATGTTACAAAGCCCTAACTCATTTTTTGGCTTGAAAAATTGCGGATACGAGCTGCACGTGTCTTGAAGTGCAGAGATGTCCAGCCCCTACTGAAGCTGTCTCTGGGGATGAGATATTTCAGACTTATATCCGAATTCAGATCTTTTTAATAGTTTATAGTGTGCCCGGACAAGCCAGAAGAAGGTCGTCAGGCTGTACGACCTGTTTCTGGGCACACAATTTACAACTTTTTGCCCCGGCAGAAGGTCACAAGCAATAACATGGCTCTTTTGAAAAACAGTATGACATAATTGTTGTATATTTCTTGCTAGAATTACACCCAAGACGTGTTTTTCCATTCCAATGCGGAATTTAACTTTCCTGAATGACTTTAGAATTAGCAGAAAAACAACCAAACGTTCACATTCAGTTTTCTTGAAGCACAATTTTGGACAGTAATTGCTTACGACCTTTTGTCGGTCACACTTTCATTACGTCGTTCTTCCAGGCGAACGACGGGTTGTTGTTTTCTTCAGATTTAAAGAAATCCTTCTCTTCGATCTACCTCGATCGAGTGCTGAGGATACTGTTCCCAGAAGCTCCTTGAAATCTATAATTCCAGGGGTTACTAACAAGTGGGAATGCCATCATTTTTACTTACCTCCTGAAGTTTGGTTCCTAGGTTCAGACCGTTTTGTCAGCATTGAGTCTCACCTCTGTTTCTTGGACGTAACACACAAATCCTAAGGTGCAGAGATGTAACATTATTTCTCAGAGCCTTTGTTGAATGAGATACAAAGTTCTTGAGATATGACATTTTTTGACTGACGCAAAATGTTTCGTTTCTCTGTAGCTTTTACTGTCTTCCTGAGAATGAGACGATCGGCAACCCAGATCTCCAGGCCGGTATTGATGACTGCCCGGCCGGCTATTTCTGCACCAACGGAACCGGCTTAGACTGGAGCGCCTGCCCCGCTGGTACCTACAGCAACCAGACCAATCTCTATAAGGTAAACAGAAGCTTTTAGAGTGACAGACTTTTGAATCTAAGGACACTGTGTCGAATGACCATCAGAGATGGTTCCTTCTTGCGATCAGATCATGACTTTTCCCTTTATGGTTTAAGAAGAGTGTCTGTACAGCCTCTAGGATGTAACCCCTCTCTAGATCCCAGTCTATTTTTCATGATTTTGTTTAAGATTATACCCTTCTACTTCTCTGTCAATCAGGTCCAGCAATGTGTGGACTGCCCTGGTGGCTTCTACTGTCCCGATCAAGCAGCTACCTCCTACTCACACCTCTGCGACGAAGGCTACTGGTGCGACTCTGGTGTCGACCGAGCCAACCCCAACAGCCCCTCGGAGAATGAGACCTACTCCGCCTCCTGCCCGATCCTTGGGGGTCATACGGGCGTAGGAGGGGTGTGCCCTATGGGTTATCAGTGCCCAGTGGGGACCAAGCTGCCCATCGGGTGTGAGGCCGGAGAGTATCAGGACCAGGAAGGACAAGGAACCTGCAAGGAATGCCCCGAAGGTAAGCAGGAATCAAACTTTCCATCAAGTACAAACTTTTGTTTTATTTGATTTATAGGTTATGAAATTTAAAACAAAAATCATTTAAATGATATCAGGTTGAATAATATTTCTAAACCCGCTGATTAATAAAAAAAAGGATTGGTCTATTCAGCTCCCCCCTTGCATAAACCAATCACAGCTGGGAACACACGCCCAAAAAGTCTGACAAAAGTCCGACATGCTTAAAGTCCCATTACAAAATGTAAACAAGTTTCTGCCTTTTGGATTGCCGCCTTTTGGATTGCTGTTGGCTTGTCTTTTGTGTGTAGTGCAGGACAGGGCCAGACGCATGTGTTTATATGCGCTACCTACATGGGCGACATTGATAAACAGTTGCTATGGTGGGCCAGACTTAATGGATTGGTCTGATGCGGATGGTTTTCTTGTCTTTCCAGACTGGGAAAAAATTGCAGATAATAAAAATAATAGTAATAATAATTGGCTCTTATGTAGAGATATTCCAAAGTATGATCATTGCACTTCGAACGTCATTATCCCTGGTGTGGATTTCACAAAGCGTTAGGACTAGTCTTATCTCGAGTTAGGACGAGTACGAGTGCTAACTTATAGGACCAATCATAAGTTAGGACTAATCCTAAGTTAGGACTAGTCCTAAGTTAGGATTAGTTTTGTGAAATCCACCCCTGGTCACCGGGCCAATTATGTCATTCCTTAAACCAGCTGCCTGGGGAGTATACAACCTGCAAAAGCTACAACAGCAACATCAATTTTGATAGTAATTTATTTATTTATTAATTTTTTTCCAGGTTTCTTCTGTCTTGCCAACTCCACCACCTACGTAGGTAACGTGTGTCCAACGGGTCACTACTGCCCCAACGGTACCACCATGTCCAACGAGTTCTCATGTGCACCGGGAACGTTCAACGATAAATTGCAGCAGACCAATGAGAGTGCCTGCGTGTCCTGCTTAGCCGGGATGTACTGCATGGGAAGAGGCAACGACATGCCAACAACAAACTGCAGGTATAGTGTTCGGACTTTATCTCGGACACATTGAACCAGGCAACAAACTCATGGCTCTTCTTCACACCGAGTTCTCTGCTTATGATCACCAAGGCTCAGTTTCATAGCACAAAAAAGTAGCCAAGTACCACAAAATTATGCTTAGCAGACTAAGGTTACCGGCCAAAATACAAGATTTTAACAAAATGATCGTTAGTGTTCTACTACAACATTCTTTACCATTTTGATTTGTATCAAACAGTGACGGCTGGTACTGCATCGGAGGTGCGTCAAGCCCAACACCAACTGACCCGTCTATCGGCGGCCGATGTGACCTCGGGGAGTATTGTCCAGGCGGTACTGACCATCCAATCTTATGTGACCCTGGCTACTACTGTGAGAGGGTTGGACTGGCCGCTCCCAGCTTACTCTGTTCACAAGGTAAGTGGTTTAGTTCGGGAGGAATGCTTACGGTAACCTTGTGTATCCTGGGGTTATTCCAGGGTACAACATGGGTAAATGAGGTTAAACTCCAAATTCTTGTCTAACTTGTCGTCTGATGCCTCTTACTTACCTTCTGTCTCCCCCCAGGATTCTACTGCACCCTTGGTGCCTCCATCAGTAACCCCACAGACAACGTCACCGGCAACATCTGCCCCCAGGGTCACTATTGCCCTGTCGGATCCTTCGAGCCCCAGCCCTGTCCCATCGGATACTACCTGGACGCCGTGGAGCAGAGCGCAAACACCAGCTGTAAGATCTGCACAAAGGGGGAGTACTGCGGCGGCGAAGGGCTACCTATCCCCAGTGGGGATTGCCTGGAGGGGTTCTACTGCCCCGAGGGACAGATAACAGCTACGCCGGGACCGTACACCTGCCCGGTCGGTCACTTCTGTGATGTCGGGTTCGGGGATCCAGAGCCGTGCCCGTCCGGGACGTACCAAGATACACCGGGGAGGTGGGATTGTAAAGAGTGCCCTGAGGGGCATTATTGTAATGCTACAATCGGCCCTGTGGTGTGGTACGGCTCCTACGTCTGCCCATCTGGGTATTACTGCCCGAATGGAACCACCTACGCAGAGGAGTTTGCTTGTCCGTATGGAAAATTTAATAATTTGACAGGTGAGTTTTAACCTCGGCCCCAAAAAGAACAGCATCCATTATGGAATTTACTCATAAATGAAGGTTGCAAGTGGGTGGTTCATCCTTCGCAACATGAATTAAAAGTTTGTTAAAACAAAAAATTATGGCTGTGTGGTTATTAGGATGTTGGTATCAGTGATATTAGTGACATATATTTCAGTTTTGCAAATCAAAGTAAAAAAAGATCATTTTGGAGGATTTTCTTTTTCTTTGCTCCATGGCAGTATTTCAGATGAAAACATGTTTGTATAAAAGCTTTCAGAAAAGAAAACAACTTTGTCAATTTTTTGGGATCAGGTATCGTAAGTGAGGGTGAATGTACACCATGTCTACCTGGAATGGCATGCGACGAGCCAGGCTTAATGTATCCCATCAGGCCTTGTGAAGCTGGATACTTCTGTAAGGGAGGCTCGAACACCACCACACCAAACTACGGTGAGTTAAAAAAAACACACACCCAGACACATGTTTGTCGGCAGGGTAAATTGTGGACTTCTCTTTGTTTTACCAGTGTTTGGACTGATTTATTCTTATCGATATCCCCTCTGGTTTTCTATACAACATCAAATTGAGGATTTCCTCTTGTGAAACCAGCTGGATTTCTTTTGTTAAAGTCCTCGCCGTCAATGATTAAATTAATGAATCAATGAATGCGAGAGGTCGTCTTCAGTCGACGCCATCTCGGGAGCTTCTGATGAGACTTGCCTGATTTATTGCTCAAGGACACTCTTTAGACTTATTACTTCTGTGAAGTCAACGGAACTGTCTCACCTGGACCACGTGCTGGTTTCAAGTAGATAAGAATCTCAAGGTCTGTGGTCTTATTGCCTGGTCTTATTGAAATACTTTCCACTCAAACGTATCTAAAATGTAGTTGGACTACGTGGGGATATCTTGCGGGTTAGAAAATCAACTGTAGAGAAGTTAATCCGCAAGTTATCCTGGAATACTTTTGAGAAGGTGCCTAAAGTGGATCTTCATTTATTGTTTCCCCCAGGGCTAATGAATAATGAATGTCCAGCCGGCTACTACTGCATGGAGGGAACAGTTGAACCTGACGCTTGTCCAGAAGGATCCTTCAGCCCTGCCACTAAGCTGAAAGCCGTTGGACAATGTCTGAACTGCACGGCAGGCTTCTTCTGCAATGAGACTGGTAAGAAGAATCTCTGTAGCAAAGATATTCCTTACCTTGAACCAATTTCTTATAAAGTCTGTTTAATAGCAAGTTGCGAATTATAGTAAGACCTGGGAATTGACAGCCTATGGGGCCCGGGCCCATAAAGTGTGGATGAACGGCTTGCCTAGTCAGACACAAGGGCTCTTGTCTGTTAGCAGTAGGTTTCAGGGCTCCATGACCACCAGCTTCACTTACCCCAGTTTTTTGTTTTTTTCATAGAATTATTCTATTGTTCCTTCTTTTTTGTAGTTCTTTTATTGCAACTTGATTCTAGCTTCTGCTATGGGCCGCTTTTCATATCTTTTAATGTTTTCATCAGGTCCCTGAATCCAAGTTTAAAAAAATAAAAAAATAAATAAAAAATAAAAAATCGTAGGAGATCTATGCCTTTCCACTTATGGATTTTCTTTTATTTTGGTTTTCACCTACTTACAATCTGTTGCAGATCAAGAGAAATGTGAACAGATTTTTTCTCTCACCTCATTTTCTGTGTAGCCCTCACCCTGAGTGTCATTTTGGCCTTGTATTGGGCGAGAGAACAAAAAAGTCCCAACCATTATCTCCTGTCTCAGAGAAACGCATTTGAAAACATTAATCTTTCTGTTAAAGACAGTCAAAGTTATTAATTGTGTTCTACGCAAACACGTCCCTTACGTAGAGGTGTAGGCTCTGAAAAGAGTAGGTTTTTTATTCTCAATATTTCGACTAGTGCGCTCTGGTGCGGTCTAGTCATCATCAGGATCTTGGAGAGACATGGATTGTGGTGACTTTATTTATGTTGCTAAAGGATCCAGCTGTGTGCTTGAACTGCTGTGGTTGGTACTTGCTGGGGTATGTCAACAAAGTTACAAACAATGAAAAATCACCGTTTCGTTTTATCTATTTCATACTAATTTTTGTTTTATTTTTGTCTCAGCACAAACTGAGGTCAGCGGGCCGTGTCTGCCGCGCTTCTACTGCGACGAGCACTCCACTCGACCGGATCAGAATATTTGTCCCGAGGGGTACTTCTGTGAGGGGCAAACCTTCAATCCCACCCCGTGCCCCAATGGTACGTTCTCAAACACTACCGGGCTGGCTTATGAGACAGAGTGTCTGAGCTGTACTGCTGGGTTTTACTGTGAAGGAATGGGTAAGTTTCTGGTGATGTTTGGGGAATTTATGGATAAAACAACAAAACAGGACAAACCAGTTCCAAGGTTTTTATAAAAATCATATCCCAGGAGTGGGAATGAGGCTTTGGGTTCCTTCTTTTCTGGTTTAACCCTAACCCTAAGTCTTAAAATTTCCAGTCTCATGGTTTTGCATGAGTTTGAGTCAAATTTCGGACGAAGAGGTACTGTAGAGTTGAATGTTTGGGACAGCTTCTTGCCACAACAATCGGAGAGTAAGAGTGTTTAATTTGTGTTTACTTTTCTTCGTCTTCAGCTAATACAGAGGTCACGGCCCAGTGTCATGCTGGGTTCTACTGTCCCGCTGGCTCAGACGTACCCAACCAGATCATATGCCCAGAGGGTAAACACTGCCCTCTGCAGAGTCCGGAACCCCAGGATTGTCTGGCTGGTACTTATGTGGACTATGAGGGCGCTTCAGAATGCTCGGTCTGTCCCGAAGGTAAGAGGTTTGTGAGGTTGAAATGCAGATCTGAATGTTGCAGATGCCATGTATGTAGAATGTCTCACTTAATACTGCCTTTGGATTTAAGGATCGTCTTTACTTATTCAAAAACTATTTGTCCACTGATGTCACCCCCGCCCCCACCCCTCCCTAAAAATAAAATTAAAAAAGTGTTAACTTACTACCCCAGCTCTTTGATTTGTCAGGTTAAAGTTTAAGGATTTTACTGAGATTCACTGAAGTGAAATTTTCTTTTAAAAGACGAAGTTGCCGACTAGGGAAGACAAATTTTGCCAAAACCTCCAGTTTCCCCTTTGCATTTTAGAAAGTTTGTAGAAGCTTTTAGATGTACCACCCAGGAGGTTCAGAGTGCCATCCTCTAGACCAAGGGAACACCTCTTGTATAATAATTTTTACTTTCGCAAAACTATTTTTTACAATGTCTTTTTTTCCTCTCCTCTTCAGGCTTTTACTGTATCCCTGAGTTAGTCATCGAAGGTGTAGGGGCATCCAGTTACCATCGGTGCCCTGCAGGCTTCTACTGCCCCAACGGCACTGGTCATGATCACCAACCATGTCCGGCCGGAACCTACGGTCCAGCAGACGGCCTGGCGGCGGAGACGGAATGCACGCCCTGCGATGCTGGGATGTACTGCCAGGGAGTCAACCTGACGAGCCCGACGGCAGAATGCGACGCCGGGTATTACTGCGTGTCCGGCGTCGATAAGATGGATCCGTTGATGCTGTCTGGGGACCAGTGCCCGACGGGAACCGTGCATCCGATCATCGGTGATGTGTGCCCGAAGGGACACTATTGTCTCCAGGGCTCCGACTATCCTACAGGTAAGTAGGAAAAAAAATAACGGTTTGAGTGAAATGAAAATATGCTGCCCTTAATCCTGTACTTAAGTGTGCAGGCATGTGATTTCTCAGGATTTTTTTCGTCTTTTCAGGATTTTCTCAAAATCTCCTTGAGTCTTTAAATTTTCTTGAAAGAAGTTTAGCAGTCACCAAAGAGAGAAAGAAACAGTCCACATTGTGTCCAAATCTGTAGTCTTGTATTTCTGGTGATACACAGAGTTTGTATCTGGGAGGTTCTGGGTCTAGAGTAAGGAGGAACCCAGGCCTGCAAGCCATTTTTCAGGAATTTCTGCAATCGTCAAATCTCATCCCTGAGTTTGACCCAATTCCATTATTAACCACGCCCACTTCACGCAAACTGCCTCCAACGAGTTACCAGAATCACATACAACAGGAGTTGCATTGAATTAATTTTTTTCTGAGGATTTTATGTGTTAGAATAAGTTATTGGACTTTGCTTTTTACAATTTTTTTGCAAAGACTCGAGGCTTTGTCAGTTTCTGTCGTCATAAATGCATTTGAACATTGAAACTAGTGATTTTCTGTAAAATTCCACACAATGGGAGACTTTGGAACAATAGGTGGCAGCAGACTTACCATGTAATTTTCCATTGTTGCGTAGTTCTGAGCATACGCACATATCCGAGAACAATGGATTTGCCTGGTAAGTCTGCTGCCACCTAGTGTCCTCAAAAGTCTCCCATCGTATACCAGTTTAGAGGCAGAAGTGGTGATAACCTTGCCTCTGCAGCAGATGTGCACGTGTGTGGCGTAGTGATGTGCCAAATGGCTATGCTGTTTGCTTGCCATTTTAACTTTTGATTTTTATAATATGACTGCTGAAATAACCACCTGATTCTCCTCAATTGGGTCAGTAGTAAGCGGAGCAAAGTTACACTGAGCCCTCGTTCATAAGCGACACAGATTATAATCTCATAACCTAGATTACTCTAGTGTTCTTAAATGACGTCAGTCAGTATAATCTGGGGTGTACCACCAGCATTCCAGATTATAATGACTGACGTCATTTAAGAACACTAGAGTAATCTAGGTTATGGGATTATAATCTGTGTCGCTTATGTCGTTTAAGAACACTAGAGTAATCTAGGTTATGGGATTATAATCTGTGTCTCTTATGAACGAGGGCTCAGTGTTCCTTCGTTCCGCTTACTACTGACACAAATAAGGAGTATTGGGTGCAGTAACACTATAAAGCAAACTGGAGGTGTCCCACATTACTAGGGTAAATTGTACATTTTTTCTTCTTCAATTGTCTCGCAGGTTGCGAGGCCGGCACATACCAAGATCAAGTTCAGCAGTCGACCTGCCTGCCCTGCCCCGCCAGCTACTACTGTCACATCAACACGACTGACTACACCCCCAACGAATGCCCACCGGGCTACTACTGCCCACTGAACACCCCGGACCCATACACCAACCCCTGCCCACCGGGTACCTTCAATAATAAGACCTTACAGGGGGGCACCTCTGGGTGTATCGAGTGTACCCCTGGGTGGTACTGCGAGGGGGCTGGGAACAGTAACCCTACGGCCCAGTGTAGCCCGGGATTCTACTGCTCAGGGAACACCAGCGAGGCAATGGTGAGTCTGATGCAGTGAATTGAAACACTGCTAAAAAATGGTTATCTTTAAATATGAAAAAATCTTATTTCATGAAAACATTTCTTGTGCCACTCCCAAAAATCTTAATAGATTACTCTTTAAGTTGGGGAGGAAGAGCCTTCTGCTCTACCAGCCAGGCTTCTGATAGATGATACCTAAGCCTACATCCTTACGGACTGTAAAGGGGGTTACCCTGTTTCAGCCCCTAGAGTAGGTGGCAACGGCCCCTGGATAAAACAGATTTGTAGCCCACACCTCGAGTGGCTTTACTGGCCTTGTGTGTCTGGCGACTTCCATAAAAAAAATAAATAAAAAAATAAAAAAAATAGAAATATTTTCTAGGGAGTGACACAAGAATTTGTTTCTTGAATTTTTCTGTGAATACCAGTTTTAGCAGTGACAGGAAAAAATAAATGCCCCCCTTGAAAATAAGTAGAATACAGGCATGGGACGTTTCAGCTGATCAGCTGATTTCTTCTTTTTCGTGTTCAAGAAAACACTTTTAAAGAAAACTGACAAACACTGTACAAAGTTTTCTGCGCTGAGCAATTTACGCTTTTTAAAGGCATTGCAGATAGCACAGACATGTGCTTATTGTGTTTGTTATGCAATAGGATTTCTGATTGAGAGTTAGGTAGACATACCACGACTGTTGCCCAGTATGAAGCGAGGATTCACACTTTCTGGATGATAAAATCCAAAGCATGGCAAAGGTTGAAACTTCATTGGTTGCCGATGGGCTTTACATTAATTGCCATGAGGCTGGTACTTTTGCGGTGTCGCATAGTCTTTTTGCAGTAAAGATCTTTCTTATCATGTAACAAGCTCCCAGTCAGTCACAAGACGTGTGTTACATAACTTAATCCTTTTATCTCCATCAGCCGACAGAGAACGGTGGAGAATGCCAACCCGGTGATTTCTGCGTCGGGGGTAACGCTGCGCCGGAACCCTGCACCCCAGGCAAGCACTGCAACGCCACCGGTCTCTCCGCACCCTCGGGGAACTGCAGCCCGGGTTACTACTGCCCGGCAGGCTCGTCCAGTCCGGAGGAGATTGAGTGTCCGGTCGGTCGCTACTGTCCCGAGGAAACCGCGCTGCCGAAACCCTGCTCCAATGGGACGTACAATCCAGCAATGGGTCAGGATGGAGTCGAAGATTGCTTGCCCTGTGAGGGAGGTTTCTTTTGTAATGAAATCGGGGCCTCTACGACAAGTGGTGTATGCGCAGAAGGTATGTAGAATTTTTTTAAAAAGAGCTGTGCCTTATGAGGATTTAATTTCATAGGGGAGAGAGTATCCCTATTCAATGGGAAAGACCCCCATCCGAGGGAAAGTAGCCCCACCCTAAGGAGTATCTTCCACCCAAGGGATAGAGTACTCCAACTTAGAGGAGTACCATTCTGTCTCTACATGACCATCTCCCAGTGACACAGACCCCCCACCCTTGGGGAGAGTGCCCCCACCCTAGGGGAATTTTGTTTGTCATGATTCCTTTACCGTGCTCTCTCATCAGGTTACTACTGTCCTCCTGGGCAAAGCACGCCCACCCCAGGGGATTACCTATGTCCACCCGGCCATTACTGCATGCAGAACTTTGCAGATCCAGAAAGATGTGAAGATGGGTATTATCAAGACGAGGAGGGAAAATCATCTTGCCTCCCGTGTGAAGAAGGTACGGCAATCTCAGTTTTTATCTTGTCTGAAATAGTTTAAGAGAGGTACCACATACGTGCAGTCTCAGATATGGGTGTTGAGTGAAGGCTACGTTTTTACTGGATGTTAAATTTACATCAAGGATAAAGAATATTATTTTATTTTACCCTTACACCAATGTGTATTAAGCACTGTATACTTAGTACTTTCCACAGCCTCTAGCTACTGGGTAAGCTTGATAGTCTAGAGGTAAGACATCTGCTCTAGAATGGCAATGGTAGTAGGTTCAAATCCCACCCAAGTAATATGCCTGTGGATTTTGTTCATAGGACTTGGGGAAAGTACTGGGTGCTGAAGACACAACGATGTGAGGGCAAAACCCAAACAAAAATGGCTACGTTGTTGCACTGTTTGATTAAAATTCTTGTCCATCCTAAAATTCGATCAAACAAAATTGATTTTCGACATTTTCGTCCCTTCCTTCATCCCACTTCATCCCTTCCTCCCCATTAGGCTACTTTTGTGATAACACCATCGCTCCCGTCGTCCACCTCAACGGGTCGGACTGTCCGGCCGGTTACTACTGCCTGCCGATGACCAAACGAGCCAATGAATACCCCTGCCCGCCAGGAACGTTCAACAATCTGACCAACGCTTTCAACGAGAGCTGGTGCCAGCCGTGTCTGGCCAGGTACTACTGCCTGTCTGCTGGACTGAATGAACCAGAAGCACTGTGCTACGGAGGGTAAGGATAGGGGGAGTTTTTTGACGTTGAGGGCAGCAGACTCTACGTTTTGTGTACTGTCTAATACTATTTTATATGTTGACGTAGTTGACATTACAAAACAAATTGTTGGATTAATTATATAAGATGACACCCCTCTCCTAATAAGAAGTGGTAATAGTAATAATAATTTTTGGTTATAATACGAAGCATGGAACCACTCAAATTACTTTGAATTCCTTGAAAAAAAGTTCTGGCAACAAATTATAGTAAAACACATTTATTTGACAGTGTATTTAACCAGCAACTGCAAAAATGTTTCATTGTTGTATGTTGAATTTCAGTGTTTCCGAAAACACTTTTTCGATGACCGATAATTCTGTCTGATACATTTTTTATTTTGTTGGTTCTCTGACTATCAATCAACTGTCAACTTGAGAAATTTTTACCCTTGAAAAGCACCAGACTATTCTGGACACAAGCCTCGTTTTGACCTCCATTGATTCATGTGTGTAAGGACCAGTGTGGTTGCCCTTTTGTTCCTAGGTTCTACTGTGAAGGCGGAGATGCAATCCCCAACCCCAACATCTGCCCAGCCGGGAGCTACTGTCCGGAGGGGAGCTACAGACCAACGCCCTGCCCAGCAGGGACAATTTCATCTGGTGTGGGTAACATCAACGAGACGTCTTGTGCACCTTGCGATATCGGACGCTACTGCAACGCCAACAGCTCTCAGAATGGTAAGTCCATCAAAAACACAATTTTAAAACTCCTTAAAGGGATATATCACCTTCAGATTTCTTGGTGGAAATGTTCCTTATCCTTTTGTAGATTTGTTTATGCAATAAAACACCTAAAGTAGTTTGTAATCAGTGAGTAGTGATTAAAAAAAAAAAAACAGCAGAACCACACTCTACATATAAGCATATTTTGTCTGCCAGTTTGTGTCTGCCATTTTGTTTTTATGATTTTCTCCTGACTTGGATGTCAGATTGAGCCCAAATTTTCCCTGGTTTCTTTTTTTCATGTATATATCGAATCACACAAAGTAAGAACACTGCATTATCAGCTTTACCAATCCTATCCTCTATTTTACCTGGAAACCTTTCAAGAGACTTTTACACAATTTTTAATTCTTTGTTATCTTTAGGGGTGACACTCCCATGCATGGCCGGCTACATCTGCACCGGTGGATCAGACACCCCCACCCCCGCTGATGGTATCAGGGGTTACGAGTGCCCAGTTGGGCATTACTGTGAGGAGGGGGCACCCAGTGAGGTCCCATGTGACAAAGGAACGTACGCCCCATTTCCGCGTATGGGAGAGTGCGATCCCTGTCCTGAAAGTAAGCCTATCCCATCCAGTTCTTGACATCACTAATATTTCTCAACTTTTAGAAACTTGGACAGCTAAGGCCGGAAAAAAGAAATTGTGTTTGCCGTTAACCAGACTGGTCCTGATATAGCCAACCATTTTTGTTTTTGTTTTTATTTGTACAATTTTATTTAGAGGAGAACAGCATTTTAAGATGTCCACAAAAGATTACAGGTGAAGCGTGCTCTAACGAGCACACCCTAACCCATTGAACCCCTATAAATGGGGCACCAATCGCTTGATCCCATCATTTACAAAACTTTTTGTTATAATGTTCCGTTTTTGTCTGTTAGTATATTGTCTTCTTTTAAATAATTTAATTGAGAAATATTTTGTATTTTAATTGTTTCGTCCATCCTATTACTGGCGCTTGCACTGTTGGATATGGCTGAAATAAAATAAACGAATAAGGGATATTTATGGGTTTCCTGTTTGTTTCTACATATTTTAGAAATTATCAGAATTTTCTAACGGAAAATCTGTTTTTCCCACTGAAATCCTCCGAGAACTTCTATTCCTCTTTTTAAAACTAGTTTTGAAATATTGACTTATTTTGTTTTTCTTTTTTTTTCTCGCAGGTAAGACATGTCCTGAAATTGGAATGAACACCACTCTTCCATGTCCAACTGGATTTTACTGCCAAGAGGGAACAGGCGACGACGGTGAACCATGCCCTGCAGGTAAAATATTCTAAATGGATCCATCTGAAGAAAAAAAAAAAATAAATAAATAAAAATAAGAAAACAAATCAGGGTAAAATGTGATCAACACAAATATATGCTAAGCACAGGAAAATCTTGCTCAGTACAGGAAAATTTTGCTAAGCACATGCAGGTAACCAACCAAAATATTTTAATTATACTTTACTATAAAATTGGATTATGTTTGCCAGAAATGCTATAGTTTTTGAGAAATAAGTGAAACAAGTAGTTGTTATCTCGAGTCCAAAATTTGATGTGTGAAGACAGTGATAACAATTTTTTCCTATTTTCTTGTAAGTCCGATGACTGATTGAGCTGAAACTGTGACAGGTTTGTTGTTTCATGTATGTGTTGGGTCTCAAACAAAGAGCGGATACTGGTGGTCTTTTGACAAATTACAAAAGTTAACCGCATTCTTGAACCTTGTCATGATGCAGGTACCTTCAGTGATCAGGAGTCTCTAATCAATGAAGCGGACTGTCAACTGTGCTTGATCGGAATGTACTGCGAGACCCCGGGTCTGTCTTGGCCGACCGGCGAATGCGACGCTGGTTTCTTGTGTCTGGAAGGAGCGGCGACGCCCAGCCCGGATGATTTGGTGAATCAACCGTGCCAAGTGGGACACTACTGTGAAAACGGTGGGTGAAGTTTCTCTCTTTTTTTGTATAATTTAATTTATTAGCCACTCAGCCAGCCTTTTCCCTAAGGCACCATAAGGACAATTTTCAAAGTTTTTTTCTTGAAGGATTTTGCCACATCAAATCAGTTCCTTAAATGATGATGTTGTTTGTTAACCCTCGAAGGTACCCACTCGGCCACCCCGTGCCCCCCAGGCACCATGAACCCAAACAGGGGCGGAGTGTCAGTGGACGACTGTGTCCCATGCGAGGCCGGCCACTACTGTGAAGGTAACGGACTCTCCCAACCCAGCGGGGTGTGTTCTGAACGCTACTACTGCCCCAGCGATGCCGTTATCGACTCTGCCGAACCCGTCGGTTATGAATGCCCTGCCGGATTCTACTGCTTGAACCAGACTGCAACTCCTATGGCTTGTGATCCAGGTTGGTGAAACCATTTCAAAAATGTAATATCTGAATATTCGGAAAGAAAACACCAAAATAATCAGAAAATAAAAGTAGACAAAAATCAGTGGTAATGGTCTGATGTTTCGACCCTAGCAGGGTCTTTCTCAAAGGCTGAAGTTCTTTGTGAAAGACTCTGCCAGGGGTTGATGTTATTTTGGTGGGTGAGAAGCTTTTTCGTTTGTTTCATTAAAATAAAGATATGTATACCGTCGGATGTTTGTCTTGCCAGGTACCTACCAGCCGTTTATGGCAGAGGTTGATTGCAACATCTGTCCAGAGGGCTTCTTCTGCATGGTGAACTCCAGCACCCCAGAGCCTTGCAGTGCCTACTCCTACTGCCCACAAGCCTCCATCGAGCCTACGCCGTGTCCTAACGGCACATACACAATGGATAATGTGACTGGGCTGATCAAACCCTCGCAGTGTCAGGAATGCCCCACAGGTAAAACAAATCCAAACACACTGTAATTGTTCTGTCTTTTTGACTGATCAATCCCTCACAGTGTCAGCAATGCCCGACGGGTAAAACATCCATACAGAATATAATAGACCTTTATCATGCTGCAACCATCTTGGTCATGTTCCCTGTATCCAATAACAGTAATATATGCTAATACAAAAAGGAACCAGACTATTTGCCCTTCCAGCCCCGGTTTGGTTACATTGGTTTGAATGGGAGAAAATCAAGATGGCCGCACCTTGGAGTGGGATGTAAAGCCGTTGATTCTACGTGTTGTATTAAATCAATGCGTGTTGAAGAACCAAGTACACTTAAACTTGATAAGGAGGATGGCCTACCCTTATGTCTCTGGCATGGTTTGGTTGCAGATTGTGTCTCAGCACCTTGTATACTTTTACATGGTGTTAGGTTCTTAAAGGGGCTGTGTCATCATGAATTGTAGCCGGCCTGTCAGGCTGTGTATGGAAAGATAAACTCTCACCCAGACACTGCACACGCACGCGCTTGCGGTCAAATCCCAACGGGTGCCGTCTTTGTCAAACTGTGATGTAACCACCGGTGAGCACTCGTGCGTAGTAACTGGTTCTATTTACTGCTATAATCATGAGGACACCTTTAATGTTCTGGCTTGTCCAGGATAGCGCAAAGAATCGTGCAGCGAAAGTAGTAGTAGTAGTCCCACCTGATTTCCTACCTCCCCAGGTAGTACTTAAAAAGCATGACAGTTCTTTTCAGAACTAAGAGGTCTCCCGAATTCGGAAATCTACTCCGCGGTAGTAGAATAATAGCAAGACAAGTTCTCACAAGAACAATCTACTGTATGTAGCAAAGTAGATGTAATCACATGGTGTTACCGCAAACCAAATATACATTGATACCTCACCATGCAATGCCTCAAAAAGTGTGTAGCTCTGTTTAACTGTTGTAAAACAATGAGGGCTTAGAGACACATGTAGGTACGGCTGTTAAAAAGTTGTGTTTTAGCGTTAGTAACATTTTTGAATTCTTGATTGTGTTTTGCAGGGAGTTACTGTGTTGGAGGTAGGATAGCTGGACCATGCACAGCGGGTTTCATCTGTTACTCAGGATCTAACACCCCGACCCCTGATGGTATGGACATTGTGATGGGAGAGCCATGTCCCATTGGGTACTACTGTCTGGAAGGTAATGTTGTACAGTCTCACTAGATGTCTGTCTGTCTGTTGGTTGGTTGGTGGTCAGATGGCTGTGTGTCTGTAGGTTTGCATCCCTGTTAAGAGGACAGTGCGATGGGATGAACATGCCGATTTTAGAGCCACAGCTTTCATATGATCTAGGATCATTTTAGCGAGATACAATGTTTGTACACTTTCGAACTCCCGAATTTCTGTGAAGGCAATTGCCCCCTAAAGCCAGATTTTTTAAGCATGGTACTGATTTAGCTGTGGTTTTTTTTTTGTTGCAGGTGCTTTGAATGTTTCTGTGTGTAGTCCTGGACAGGTGATCACTGAACCGGGGGCTAAGAGCTCTGCAGAGTGCACCCAGTGCCCAGCCGGGTACATCTGTACCGTTGACAGCATCAAGGCAGAACCCTGTACACCAGGTAAAAATAAACGTATTCATTTATGCAAATTTTTTCATTTATGCAATTTAGTGGGTTCTATCTGCCTATCCTGTTGGTGAGTGTGACATAGTTCCACTGTAAGTCACGCCCACTTCACACAAACTGGCTCTATCGATAGCCAGAAGCCCATAGGAACCGCACTGAAGTTTTTGTCTTTGATGATTTGTACAAGAACAACATAATTTCTGGACTTGCCTTTTACGTATGTCTTGCAAAGACTCAAGGTCTTATCAGAAATACCGGTTTCTTTCATAACAAATGTCTTTGAACGAAGCTAGGAATGAGTTTTTTTTTTGGTAAATTAAAATAACACAGTAACAAATGCCAGCTTTGGAACAGGAAGTAGCAAAAACTTTGGGCGTGTATCTTTCCTCGCCTTCCACCTCTAGGACCCCGGTTCAAAACCCACCGGGAGCATTGGGTTTTCAGTCCCTACCTGATTGCGTGGAATATTTCTCTGGGGTTTTCCTCCCACATCTAAAACTGAAACTTTCTTCCTTGTCTCCTCTCAGTGGGTTCTTGGCTAGTATAGTGATTAAATTCACTTTTTAGAGAAATTTTGGCTTCACAACCAGAATTAATAAAATGAAATGAAATGAAAAGGCAGGACCAACTAAACATTTATTATTAATACATGTACCCTGATTAATGCAGATTTATTCATTTATGCATAATTGGCTTCTTGTCAACTAACTGTCAAAACCAAAGCAGAACCTTGTACACAGTTTAACGGTTTATGGAAATAAAAATGTAAAATCTGCTTAACAGACCTCAATACGGCAGAGTTGTTCATAAATGCAAATTGAACAGTTGACAATATAATAAATTTATAAGTATAATAAATTTTTTCAGAATTCTTGGGTTCTTCCATGAATTTTCTTAATGTAATCTACTGATTTGTAACTACAGAAGTTTGACATCGTTATGTCTGAATTTATTTCTTGTTTAATTTCAGGTTATTTCTGTGAGTTCAATCAGGATCCTAAACCATGTCCCAATACGACCTTCTCCGACGAATCCAAGGCGACAAACTCCAGCACGTGCCAGCCATGTCCCGCTGGGTACTGGTGCAACGTCCCAGGTAAGACTGCAGTGAAACTCTCAAGGGGAAATTTTTTTCCAACTCACCAACCTGCAGCACTTTGTTACCCTTACAAGGCGTGATATTCTTGTTATAAATTTCTGGTAACGAAATCAAAGACCCCTCAAAACCGACTAGCATTGTAACTTTGAGAGTACTGCTGGCACAAAGAAACCTTGACTTGACAAAGCCAAGCGAACAAAGATTCTCTTTGAAGCACCGGGATTTTGGGTTTCTCTCCCCAGAAAATGTTAAATTCAATGCACCGTGAATTGTAAAACATCGACCGTGTGCCATGGCCTACGATTGGTACTACTTTTTTTTTTAATTTTTTTTTTTTTATGGAAGTCGCCAGACACACAAGGCCAGTAAGCCACTCGAGGTGTGGGCTTCAAATCTGTTTTATCCAGGGGCCGTTGCCACCTACTCCTGGGGCTGAAACAGGGTAACCCCCTTTACAGTCCGTAAGGATGTAGGCTTAGGTATCATCTATCAGAAGCCTGGCTGGTAGAGCAGAAGGCTCTACCTCCCCAACTTTTACAGAGCAATTGTGGTTAAGCGTCTTGCTCAAGGACACAAGTGTCATGACCGGGACCCGAACCCACACCCTGATGACTCAGCCACCAGAGCTTGAGTCCGACGCACTAACCACTCGGCCATGACACGCCACTACACTGTAAATCCAGAGCCATGGCTGGATCCCCGGTTCACTCTGTCTTCCCTCCATTGAGTTGAAATACAAGGAATGGAAAATGGTGGAAGCCTCTCTATGTCTCATAATCCTCCTTTTGGAACAAAAGGACAAAAGTCTAGAATTGGGGATTAGACAATAATGCCTGCACAGTAGCCAAAAATCGACCCCAGCTATAAATTTAATTAACTTTCCAAGGTTTAACAAAAAAAAATTATTGAACATTTATTAATTTACCCTTCCCCAAACCAATGATGTATTATTCCAATGAAGCTGTACCATTTCCTGCCTTGCTTTGTCAGCCATTGACACTTCAGATCCACCTGTTGTACCTTTGTCTAATTGATTGACCTGTTCTTTGTCTTACAGCTATGACAGACTTCTCAATCAGTCCATGCCCTCTTGGGTACTACTGTCCTGAGGCAACCCCAGAACCCCTCTCCTGCCCCCCTGGTTCATACAGGGACACCGAGGCTGCCGAGAGTAAGTAATGCTGTCCGGAACTCGTCAAATTCCAACAACTTTCTAATCCTCTAGTTTGCCATTAACCTTCCAACTGTTTGACCATTCAATATCATCCACTGTGGTTTTGAATGATGGGTAAAACTACCAGCTGGCAATATGGTATGCTAGCCTGCAATATACCATGTGAGGAATGCATCAACACGGTACACGGTCAACCCTCCTACTGCCTGACCATTCAATATCATCCACTGTATTTTTGAATGATAGGTAAAACTGCCAGCTGGCAATGTGGTATCAGGTGGTGAATGCACCGACATAATGCACGGTCAACCCTCCTACTGTCTGACCCTTCAATATCATCCACTGTAGTTTTGAGTGATAGATAAAGTATGCCAGCTTGCAAAATGATACCATGTGAGGAATGCATCAACACAGTACACAGTCAACCCTCCTACTGTCTGACCCTTCAGTATCATCCACTGTGGTTTTGAATGATAGATAAAGTATGCCAGCCTGCAAAATGATATCATGTGGTGAATGCAGTTAGCTCTATGCACGGTTGTGCCACCATACACAACCCATGCAGTTGAATGGTTTCAAATGGGAAGTCATTTCGCTTGAAAAATGTTGAAGAGTTGAAGGGCTAACTACTTTTATAAACTCGTTGCTAATCGTTTATTAGAACGTAAACAGGGTTAAATTTTCCGACTGTACTGGTTCAAACTACATGCATTGAAAATAAAGTGAATTGAATGGAAGACTTTGGAACACTAGGTGGCAGCAGACTTACCAGGTAAATTTCCATTGTTTGCGTAGTTCTGAGCATGCGCACGTTTCCGAGAACAATGGATTTACCTGGTAAGTCTGCTGCCACCTGGTGTCCTCACAAGTTTCCCATTGAATCAACATCTTTTGAATCAGTTTTAGGTATCTCATTCAATTTGGATTTGACTGTTAATTGTTTGTGTGAAATAATTGCTGAGGGTGACTAAAACTATCATGTTTTTGGTTGATGTTTCTCAGGTCAAGACGACTGCCTGCTGTGTCCAGCTGGTTACTACTGTCCAAACGACACGGCCAACACCTACGGCATAGAGTGTCTGGATGGTCAGTTCTGTCCGGCCGGATCGTGGGACCAAAGAGATTGCCAGCCAGGTAACAAACAAGATCACTCGGTCATCTGCTGCTTAATCCCCTTTTCACACCAGATTAATTACCCAGGAAACTCCTGGGGAATTTCGGTTTATCTTTTCACACTGGTTTACCCCTGGAAATAGCCTCCCTTAACAAATATTGAACGTGTTGTAACATTTTTTTTAACCTTGGGCTCCCACGTATGTATTGCCTTAAAGTAGGCACAACCTTGGTAAGATTGAAAAATGCAAATGTTCACAGATTTACAAATGACGTACATGGTATAAAGATTGTTACGGAGGGAAGAATTCGCATGAAATATTTGTGCATGAAATGCTATAGTTTTGAGAAATGAATAAAAAAATATTACTTTTGATCTTGCAGAAATTTTCATGATGAATTGATAACAAATAAATGGTTTATGAATGTATCTGATGAGAGCTCCGGTATCTTTAATGTCTCTATTTTTTGTTTATTTTCCCCAGGTTATTACTGCAACCGTTCCATGACCCAGGAGGCCTGCCCGTCAGGTTTCTACTGTCCAGTTAACTCTAGTTACCCTGTACCATGTCCCGCCGGTCACTACTGCGGTGAAAGTTGCGAGACAGAACCATGTCCTGGTACGTAGACATGGTATTAGAGTGTGCTGGGTTATGATATATGGCCCAGAAGAACAAGAAAAAACAAACAAAACTAGAACAATCCAAGGTATTGTTACTGTATTCATTAAGCTAATATATACTGTATTCATTTACTAATATAAAAAACATTATCTCTCTGCTTCCCTCTATAGGCGCGATAATGCCAATCAAATGTCCGCTCGGTTACCGGGAGAAAGACGGTTCCCGTCGCTCAACGTTCAAGAACACCTGCCAGATCTGTGCGGCTGGTTACTACGGCAATGAGCCCGACCGAGCCAACTGCACCATCTGTAGGGCGGGGGTGGTTTGTCTGGAGGGTGCAACCACGGACGAACCCCAGGGCAACGACACACAGAATGGAGTGAACGTGACAAACTCCTATCCCTGCCCAGTCGGTAAGTGTGAAGGGATCGATGAGGTGGGGGGAAGCTTCCTCGAGTCATCTTTTTTTCATTCAAGAAATCCTTATTCCATAAGATCAATTGGCGAAATCGAGCCCACGTTTTTTTTGTTTTGTTTTTCAGAAAGAAAAAAAATCCATGGATTCCTTGGGTTATGAGAATCAAGCCCAAGACTTCTGGGCCAAATTTCATGAGGCTGTTCAGCACAAAGAGGTGCTAAGGACAGAAAATCTTGCTTAGCAGAAACAGTTTACCAGCTGAAACATTGCATAGCTTATACATTATTGCGACTGGTACCCCAGCAGACAATTTTGCTCAGCAATTTTCTTTTCTGCTTATAAAATCTTTATGAATGTGGGACCAGGCTCGGTGAAATCATACCCAGCATTTACAGAACTTGTCAAAAGCATCTTTGCAGTGTCACGATTAATTTGAATCTTCTTTACCCTGGGGTGAAGGTTATTACTGTCCGGAAGGTTCGTACGTTCCCTTGGCCTGTAACGTCGGGACATACAACGAATATGAGTACGGTATGTCAGAGACGGACTGCCTGAACTGTCCCATAGACCACTTCAATCATCTGGAAGGACAGGGAGCGTGTTTCCACTGCGGTGCCGAAGCGTTTCAAACCGAGATGGGACAGGCGCAGTGTCAATGTGCAGGCGCCGGTAAACAATTCCAGGTAAATGATTACAACTCTTAAGGGTGTGGAATGTCGCCAAAATTAAGCCAGAGAAGTTTTGATTTGCAACATTTAATGAACAGATGATCTTTAAAGACGATCACAACAAACCGGACTGTCTTGCAAGTTTATGAGCATACAGGTGTTACATATCTGGGTCCTGCGGGACATTATATTCAATTCTATCCTCTAGTTTTCAACAATCACACCATCCAACCACCATGTGAAAAGTTCAATCAATTAGGTCGTCAAATGTTCAAGAAAATTACTAACTTTTACACAAAACCTCTACCAAGGAGGGTTTTAAAAAGGTTGTAGACGTTTCGTGTCTCATCTAAGATGTTATCGTTCCAAACAATCTTTTCCCCCAACAGTCTAGTGACCGTAAGTGTCTGTGTAGACAAGGTTACGTTACCCTGGTGGGTCGAGAGCAAGACTGTGTTGAGGAGGTGTACGACATTTGCACTGAAGGAACATCACGTAGTCAGAGTGGAGAGTGTCTGGACAGCACTGGATGGGAAAAATACTGCAGGGACGGAGTGAGTGGAAGTTTGTGTGTTTGTTGATGTTGTTGTTGTTGTTGTTGTTGTTGTTGTTGTTGTTGATAATGATAATAATAATAATAATAATACAACTTATATAGCGCCTTTTCCTAGGGTTACAAAGCGCTCAGAGAATGATCAAGAACAAACAACAATGTTGATGTTGTTTTTGTTGTTGTTTTGTATGTTTATTGTTGGATTGTTGTTTTTGATTTTTGTTGTTGATGTTGTTTATGTTGTTGTTTTGTACGTTTGTTGTTGTTGTCATTGTTGTTGACATGATGATGTTGTAAACGCCAGTGAGTTTTCCCTAAATGTTAGTCTTCAAAATTGAAACAATCTTCTATTTTTTTGCGACCAAGGGTGGATGTCCAACAGCAGAAGACTACCTAGGGTATGATCAGACACTGTCTCTGTGTAAGTGTAGAGTGGATGACCTTCAAGAGATCTGTGACCTTGAGTGTCGACTAGCCCAGAGGAACAGAATGACACTGGTGTGTGAGGATCCTCCCTATGTCTGTATTGAATACTCAACCGGTGAACAGGTTGGTTGGTTTGTCAGTCTGTTTGTCTGTCTGTCTGCTTGTTAATCCATCAGGAACCAAATCAGCAAGAAGCAGCTTGTATCAAAATGCCCACAGCGGCCACAAATGGCTTGCATCAAAACTCCCATAGCGGCCACAAGCGGCTTGTATCAAAATGCCAACAACAGCCACTGATGGCTTGTATCAAACAACCCATACAGGCTACAAGTTGTTTGCATCAAAACTCCCATAGCGGCCACAAGCGGCTTGTATAAAAATGCCAACAGCAGCCACTGATGGCTTGTATCAAACAACCCATACAGGCTACAAGTTGTTTGCATCAAAACTCCCCTAGCGACCACAAGCGGCTTGTTTCAAAGTGCCCATAGCAGTCACGAGTGGCTTGTATCAAAATGCTCAGTGCAGCAACAAGTGGCTTGTTTCAAACTTCCATGGTGGCTTCAAGCGGCTTGTATGTAAAGCATTCTTATCGGCCA
Source organism: Marthasterias glacialis (assembly GCA_911728455.2). Lineage (NCBI taxonomy): Eukaryota > Metazoa > Echinodermata > Asteroidea > Forcipulatida > Asteriidae > Marthasterias > Marthasterias glacialis. The sequence goes on along the minus strand of OU452239.1, from coordinate 11,373,118 downwards.
CAAGCTCCAAAATGATCACAGAGGTTATATTTAATTTGTTTAAAAACCCCCTTTGCAGCCAAATGCGACTTGTATGAAACGCCCTCTTCAGCCACATGCGGCTTGTACCAAATGCCCATAGCAGCCACAAACGGCGGATATCAACTGTCCACAGTGTCAAAAAGTGGCTTGTATTAAAATTTAAACTCTTTAACACTCCTTTCTTTTCCAGACCAAGATCCCTGTCAGCAGTTTGACTAAAGTGATCAATGCTCGCAACGCCATCTCGGCTGACCAGTGCGAAGCACTAGATGGCAGCACCCAAGTCATTCACATCACCGAAATGAGCGGTACGTAAACACGCCAAATTGTCATCATTTTATTTATTTTGTTTTTGTTTTAATGGAAGTCGCCAGACACACAAGGCCAGTAAGCCACTCGAGGTGTGGGCTACAAATCAACTGTTTTTTTCAGGGGCTATTGCCACCTACTCCTGGGGCTGAAACAGGGTAACCCCCTTTACAGTCCATAAGGATGTAGGCTTGGGTATCATCCATCAGAAGCCTGGCTGGTAGAGTAGAAGGCTCAACCTCCCCAACTTTTACTTTTTTATCAATGATAATAGTCAAGCGATGTATACTGTGCTTTTCCGCTCATTACTTTACTGAATAGGGGAAATTGAAGAGTGGTTTGTTGTCACAAAACCGTAGACTGGTAGAGAACAATATATGGCAAATGCATAAAAAAATATACTCAGTACTTTCCCTGAGTCCTGTGAAAAAAACCTCCAAAACACAGGCATATTCTTCTGATGGGATTCGAACTCACGACCCCCGCCATTCTAGAGCAGATGTCTTACCAGCTAGACTACCGAGATCGCCAGGCAGCTAGAGGCAGTTGGAATCCTATTAGTGCAAAAACTCAAATAATATTCTTTATCTCTGATGCAAAAATTAACATGTATTATATACCAGGCGTATAGGCTTGTTTAAATACAAGGAGGTTTGTTTGACAAAATGTTGGTTACAAAATATACCCATTTTTTTACTGAAACCGTTGTCATGGAATGATTTTAATGGGTGGTTTATAAGTAGATAACTCTCCTACCTTGGTGATCAACCATTTGTAACAAGAAGATTGGTCAGGGTTTGGTTAAAGTGGCCCTTAACCTGCGGAACAAAGTTCCCCAGCCCAGTTTGTCAATCCAACTCAATTATCACGCTCAAGAAGCTGCTGAAGACTGAACTATTTAGAGCTCATTTAGTTTTTTTGTTTCCTTTGTGAAGTGCCTTGATCCGTTTCATGGGATAAATGTGCTTTAAAAAGAACTTTGTTTGTTATTCTTGTTGTGATTTGATACCATTTGAAGCATATCCCCCCTGGTAAAGTGATGATGTTTCGGAGCGGTAAGTGCAATGTAATGAATATTCATGTACATTTACATATGCCATTCATTTACATTGCACTTCTGGCTCCAAAACGTCATCACTAATACCAAGAGGGTAGAAATTGTTTGTGGAGCTGGGGGTTTTAAAGCCCCTACTCCTCACCCCCATTTCCCCCAGCCTAAGAACCTGAATGCTCTTAGAGTTATGATTTTATATAAATCGATTGCATTTCTATTTACAGCCAACGGGTTCCTGGGTGTGTACGACGCATCGCCCGAACAACTAGAAACGGTCGTCATGGACAATGCTAAAGGTTTAACCAACGCCACGTCAGCTAACGGCACGGTGACCTACGGCGTTTCTCGCAGACGTCTCCTGTCTGTCGATAACTCCACTGTGCGGGGTAAAGGGCGACGTTTGCTGGCCTCGTCTGGAGTGGACGGGTCGTCGTTTTCGGGGATCTCCGACCCTGCTGTGTGCTTGAAGTATGGGGAGACAATGATGTTCTACGTGGACAACGACAATTACCCCGTCTATAACCGGTGAGTAATACTTGAGCTGCAGTCTTCTAGACAATTTGTAAGACAAATCCCGACATTGTCCGAATAATGTGGATCAAGGATAAAAAGTGTAGTAGCAATTTTTGGAAACACAATCTTGTAGCATTTCAGAGAGCTCTGCAGTACTGTAAACAAAAACTGAAAGGGGAGAGATATCGCCGTCTAGAAGAAAAAATGCTTATGACATGTTGAATGTTTACACCAAAAACTTCTCAACATTTTTTTGTTTCCCTGGTGAAGGTCAGCCTCTTATATTATGACGTCACACTTGTAGAAACAGCGCCCTCACTGAGGTCAGAATAAGGCACTTCATCACTTACTTGTTCATATGTATGCATTTCCGTTGTTTGACTTGAACCTTGTAGCAGATAAAAGGGGTTTATTCTTTGTTGCTGTGGGGCGGAAGGGGGGTGGGGTTGATGTTAAAGGCTATGATCACTTTTTACAAACATTTCGTCAAATGGTCTTCATCATTAGGGAGAATCTGTACAACACCAATGAGCAGTTTGATTACGGTGGATTCCGTGAGCTGGAAGAGATGCAGACTCAGATCGGAACGTCCACGACGCTCTTCACCTACCGCTTCGTCGACCCTGGTGTCTACGTCTTCTGCCTCAGCAGCAACTCTGAGCGTAAGATGGTGAGTTGGAATTCTTCCTTCTTCTTTTCTTTTCTTCTTGCCGTTTGTTGTTTGTTGTTTGTCATTGTAAAAAATGTTATTTAAATTACTTATTATTTTATTAAATTACCTATCTCATGACAGTATGTTCGAGTGATGGCCAAGAACGCCCAGTGTTCAGAAGATGGCCCCTTCTTTCCTGCCACCCCTCGTTACATCGTCCAGAACGGTATCGCTGTGGGTCAGTCGATTCTACTCGCCGCTGACTGGTTGACCATCGGGCTGGTGCTCGGCATGATTCTGATCTTCACCATCCTCCTGGTCTTAGTCCTGGTGAGTTTCTTGTCTGAGAGGCAGTTCTTTTAATCGTCTTGAAGTGAGTCTTGCTAACTGTCTGTCTGAGAAGCTTGAGATAGAGGTTGTTGGGTGATACCCTCAGTCACCACGAGACTCCCTCCTTCCCTGCTACTGTGCTTGTTACCAACTGACACAGTTCAGTGAGCACACACTCACTTGTAGGATCCAGTTCTAGTTCCCACCTACGCACAAAATTCAACTTATTCCAGTTAACGAAACCTCACCAGCAGTAATTACGCAGCATAGGTCATCAAAGTTCAGCATTCTCCTGAAGACGATCAGAGGATACTGATCGAAACATTGAGTTGTTAAACCACCCATTCTTTTCAGAACCACCACAACTCAGAGAGAGTTTTAGGTACATGATGTCTCCACAAACCTCGCTAGATAGAGGTTCTTGTTTTGGGTGGGAACTGCAGTGATAAGACGTGTCAGTTTCTTGCATATTCAAATATTTTGTGAATCTTTGGTACCCATGTTCATTTTTTTAACATCTGACAAAAACAAAATCACACACAATTTGACGTTCAAATACCCACAAGCTTTGCACTGTCTCTTTGTGCATAATGCTACGCTCATAACAACATTGTCTTCAATTTTGATATGCTTTGCTTGTTAATGTTTGGTTTGTCTCACCAGATTCTATTCCGTAAGTACGGCTGGGGTAAAGTGTCGTACATCCGTCCCAAGTACCGAAGCCTGATCCAGAGTCACAACTTCGACGACTACGCCTCCAAGGGCTCAGCTGTTCATCCAGTCAAGAAATATAACCGCGCCATCGAGGGCAGAGGGGAAGGTGTTGGGGGCGCTGTGGTCATTGACGGTAAGTTCTTGGTGTTGCATTTTTATAGTAGGCTGCAGTAGACTACTCGTCAAGTTAGGGAGGAATGTAAAGTCAAACAGATGGTAACTCAGACTTGAACCTTGGTAACCACATTGTACCTTGGGAAAAAACCTAGGGTTAAACGAAGTTCGACCCCAGGGTTAAACCGAGTTACTGCTTCCCGGAGTTATCGCTTGTTTAATTTAGCATACGTCCTTCAAGAAGGGGGCCTTTCTTACTTCAGAACAGCTTTTACCAGACAATGCTTGATGAGTCAGCCATGTTTGACTGTAAATTTTTCTCTTGTCGATGTAGAAGCAGTGGAGGTCAAAGGTGATGAATATTGGGATTATGATAAGCAGGTGGACTTTGAAGCCTTCAGTACGGCCGACTTCTACGGTCATCTGTCTCAGCAATCTCGTCATGTGACCAGCGAGCTTGGACGGCAAAAGGAAGAGGTGGGTTGTCCCTGTCATTTGTTTTATTTTTATTTTCTTAAAACAACAATTTCCAAAGAAAAGCAAAATTGAAAAAACATTGTGTTTTCCAATGATACTACATTTTTATTATGTTCACAGTCTTCTTTCATAACAGTCTTCTTTCCAGTTCACAAAATAAGTGCCAGACTTTTCTACCCTTCCAGCCTCGGTTTGGAGCAATTTACTTGTATGGAAGAAAAACTAGGTGGTTGCATCGAGATAAAACGTTGTGTTATTTGCACATCCGAAAACTACAAAAGTTTGCCTTTAATTGTTTGCAGCTTTAGGGCCTAATCGTTCATTTTTGATTTAATTTTTATCTCAGGCGAAGGCGCTGTACCGTAAATTGTGCAACCAGGCGGAGAACCTCAAAGGATTATGGGTAGCCAAGATGAACCTTAAGGGTAGAAGTGCCCTGGCTACTGACGAGGACCTTGAAGCATATGAACGCAAGAGCGAGGAGGTAGGGTACCAGATTTGTTTTGAGTACAATACTTTTTAAGGCGAGATTAAAAATGAGTTTTTTATCAAAATTATTTTCAAAAGCAATTTCTTACATCAATCTTTTCAGAGATCTGGGTCAATTTCCTTTTAAACTTAGCAAACAAAAATAAATTGCTAAGCCCAGGAGTATTTTGTTAATAGCAGAAGTGGGTTACCAGCCAAAATGCCATATGATGAACATTCCATGTGACTGGCTCCCAGCTAAGTTGCGCTAAGTAAATAAATTTATGTAGCAATATTTTCCGATAAACAGCTTTATGAAATTGAAATCCTTTCGAGACGACCTCACTGAGAGCCCAGGTTAAATTCCTCAAACTTTCTGTGACCTTTTCATGAATGTCTTTGTTTCAGCTTGAGATGGAGTTGGAACGACGGAAGGAACTAGGTTACCGCTTCGAGACCATCTTGAAGAGGCAGCTTGAGATCAAAGAGCAGGACGAGAAGAGCCGAGAGGATCACCAGGTGAGTGTGTCGACACACAAGGGTTCTGTAACATACTCTGGATAACTGCCTGAGTTTGCAACGTCTATTTACATGTGAAACTTTTTTCTAAGCTACAGCACCAAAAAAAAAGAAGAAAAATGCTCTAGATGGATTAGGTTTGAATGCTCTATAGTGTTGTGGTCAACCGGTCAAGTGCAATGGATTCAAGCTCTGGTGTTTCTGATCACCAGAGTGTAGATTCGAGTCCCGGTCTTGACACTTGTGTCCTTAGGCAAGACACTTGACCATTATTGCTGCATCCTTCGGACGTAAAGCCGTAGGTCCCGTTTGTTGTGTAATGCACGCAAAAGAACCCAGTAACGCTTAATTTGTTTATATGTGTCTGAAGGTGTCGTACCTGTCCGCTCTACGAGAAGCTGTGAGGATGCTGAATGAGTACACGGAGAGCAAGATCAGCGGAAAGAAGAGCCTGGAGCAGGAGTTTGACAACACCACCCAGAAACAGTGAGTTTACCCCCTTCAGCAAACGTTGCAAACAGTCTCCTGTAAAATGAGTTGTGCAACGCCAACATTGGCGAGCTGTACAGTTTCTGATGTATTCGCGAGAGTTTCACTCCCCTTCTTTGCACAGACTTATGACATTTGACAATGTCCCGTTTGAATAAAAATGTGAATTTTTTTTAATGGCCTCACGTTTCAACCCTAGGAGAGCTTTTGAAAAAGACTAAGTTAGGGTCCAAACGTGAGGCCATGAACAATGTTTTGCTTTATACTATTGGTCTTTTTGGTTGGTAAGCAGTTTGCAACGGCTAATTTTATTTTTTGTGTATAAAAACGCTTGCACAATTAAGATAGATGTTAATTTTTGCATCAGGGATAAAAAATATTATTTGTAATGTTTTACCCGTATACCGATGTGTGTTAAGCACTGTATACTCAGTACCTTCCCGCGTCCTGTGAAAAAATTCCACAGGCATTTTCCTCGGGTGGGATTCGAACCAGGCATGTTTTATTTCTCAGGATTTTTCCTGATTTCAGGATTTTCTCAAAACCTTGAGCCTTGACATTTTCTTGAAAGAAGTAAAGCAGTCACTAAAGGGAGAAAGAAACAGACCACATTGTGTCCAAACCCGTAGTGTTGTCTTTCTGGTGATGCACAGAGTCTGTAAACCTCCTGATTTGTTACATCTGGGAGGTTCCCGGTCTAGAATAAGGGGGAACCCAGACCCGCGAGCCATTTTTCAGGAATTTCCACATTTGTTAAATCTCATCCCTGGATATCACTCCAGCACTGTGCTAACCCTTAAGTCGTTCATATATGTTTTCCCCCCCAGTGTTATCCGACGTGTTGGTGCCCTTCTTGGGCGGATGTCCAGTGAAGTGTCATCCGAGGCCCAGCGTATTGGTGCTTGGGGTGTGCTTGGACAGGGCATTGGTGCCCAATTAGTTGCCCCCGGTTCTGACAATACACCTGTACATAGGGAAGAGCTGTTCGGTAAGAAATCTCAGAGTTCAAAAATTGTTTTTTTTTTTGGTTAAATTTGTTTTATCACCGTTTTAAAATAATGACATTAATAAGTGTTGTTTTTAGAATACATTTTGAGAGTTTATTTGTGTATTTTTTTTGTTAAATTTGTTTTATCACCGTTTTAAAATAATGACATTAATAATTGTTGTTTTTAGATATACTGTTTGAGAGTTTACTGTAAAGTAATCTGAAATAAGTTTAAGGCTTTAAAATTTGTTCATTCTTGAGTTGCTATTTTAGTTGTTACTTGTTGCACACAAAGTGTTATGGTTTTTGCGTTGCTAATAGTTTCAATAATTCACAAACATTGGTTTTTGTATTTGTGTTGTCATAGAGTTCTTACTTGCTGCTGAAAATGTTTTTGTATTTGACTTGCCATTGAGTTTTTTACTTATTGCTCAACTTGCTTTGTATTTATGTAACCACTGAGGTTTATTTAATTCTGAAAATGTTTATATTGCCATCGAGTTTTACTTATCGCTCAAAATGTTTTGTATTTGTGTTGCCATTGAATTTTTACTTAACTCTGAAGATGTGTTTGTATTTTTACTTGCCATTGAGTTGTTACTTACAGCTCAAAATATTGTGGCATTTATGTAACTATCAAGATTTTCCTTTTAGCTCAAAATGTATTTGTATTTTTGTTGCCATTGAGTTTGTACTTCTCACTTAACTTGTTTGTGTACTATTGGGGTTGCCGTGGAGATTTTTACTGACAGGAAAAATATTTTGTATGTGAGTAATAATTGAGTTTTACTTATCGTTCAAAATATTTTGGTGTTTGAGTAACCATTGAGTTTTATTTTTGGCTCAAAACTTTTCTGTATTCAAGTGACTATTGATTTTTGTACTTGTTACACTTTATGTAAGCATTTCATGATTGGATTTTCACAGGCCCAGACGGCGGTATCCAACGTACCGATCTCATTCACCAGAACACAACAACGGGTCTGATCGTGCCAAACAGCGACGCCCGCATGCTGTCGGCCGACGGCCGCGTAAGGAACATCCCGCCGGATTACTTCGTCCATCCGCAAACGGGTCGCGTACTCCCCGTCCAGGGAAATGTCAGTTATGACCCAGTCTCTTCAAGGCTTATCCACACTGTGGATTCTTCAGTTGGTAAGAGTCGGTGGTTGCTTTCCTAAACAAGGAATTCTCTCGCTAAGTAATCAGAACTTTTGTTCCGTTTACCTGATCAGACTTAAGTGTCTGACAAATTCCCTTTTTTTTCTTTTTTAGGTGATTTGGTGCGCTCTGATGAGCCTCTAATTCCGTACATCCCCTTCCCGACTGACCCCAACAACGGCCTCCCGGTCAACTCCAAACTGACCACCATCGAGCGTACCGGTGACCTCAAACTCAACGCGCCGATGCCGGACCCCGACACAGGGCTGAAATGCCCCATCGTGGCCATGACGATACACCCACAGTCAGGGGTTGCGTACCCTGTAGCTGGTACCCACACCGACCCAGTGACTGGACTCCCCGTACCGATAGAGATTGGTGCCGTGATGATCGATCCAAGCAGTGAGCAACCAGTCCCTGTCTTGAGTGTTGCAATCGATCCAGAGACAGGTAGGTTTAGTCAGGCGTGGCAGTCTTCTTATTTGAATCTGATTTCCGATTGGTTTGCCCTCAGAAAATCAGTGAAAACATCAGAAAAAACCTATCATAGCTAATCCTGTTGGTAAGTCACTGCATCAGACAGGCGTGCATTGCTAGTACGCGCATACGTTTCGCATACTTCCAGTTCCAAAGTTGGCATTCGTATGTGTGTATTTTAACCTAAAAACCATGTTTTTTTACGGTTAGACAAATTTCTGAAAACAGACGAGAACATTTCTAAGAAGATTTAGTGTCTGCACAACACATGTGTTAAATACAACCACCCAGCTTAGTTAGTTTTTGCATAAATCACTGTAGAAAATGTTTGCCAATGCATTTGCAATGGTGCTTCTGATGATGTTTGGAGCCGGCACGTTTGAAGTGGGCGTGGTTTATGCGTGTTATGACATCAGACTTGCCAACAGGATAGATTCTTCTCAAATGATGGCACTAGGTATCGCTTGCCATGCTGGAGTTGGTTGTATTCTTTCCGTTCAAACCTCTTTCTGTAATTACGTCATCATCAGGTGATGTTATCCCGGTGGGTGGCACTCTCCAAACGCCCAACGGTACCCACAACGCCTACGTTACCATGGTAACCGGCGACCGCTTCATCGAGCCCCTCAGCAATATACAGGTGCTGACCCAAGGCGCGGCTCTCCATGACAACGAGGCGCTGCCCTCTAGTGGTGGGTACCAGACATTGCTGGACGCAAACCTGATGGCGTGCCAGGTCAAGATTCTGGATGTAGTGAAGGCATATCTTGACGCCGCAGTCGGTAAGTTGGCATTCTATCTTGGGATCATTCCTGTTGAGGAAATTGCTTTATCCTGCGACCAGGATTTAGATTTTTTAATATTTCCGTAAAATTAACTCTTATATGAATCACCTCACCTGCCTCCTCCCCTGCTCGCTCCCCACCTCTCTATTTGTTTGATGCTTAAGTTTTTTTGTTTTTTATTCTTTCTTGCTCGTCATAGGTCCAGAGGGCCTGAACTGCCGTCATGAACAGAGTCAGCTCGAGACCGTCATGAAGGAGCTGATCAAGTCCAGACAGCGTTGCCGCGGAAACCACATTCGAGCCATCCACAATGTCCAACGACGGCTTGAGCGTGCCTCCATCTTGGCCGTTAGTGGCGGCTCTCCAGGTTGGTTTTGTAGACTATTACGAAACACATTTCCATACGGAGCTTAGCTTGCAGGATTCAGAAACTTAAAAAAAAATGCCTAAGCAGATGACTGACATAAAAGACGTGACAATTGGGTAAATGTGAGGTAACAACTTAGATGACAAACCAAGGTGGAAAATGATGACAGACAGTTTAGTTTGAGATATAAACCAGTTTCTCCCATGATGAACTTGTTTATTTTCAGCATCAGATCCCACCCGCCTTGCTGAACACAAACCAAGTAACAAATCTCTTCAATCTACTGCCTACAAATCCTTTTCTCTTGCCGCTCCAGGATTGTGGAACAACCTTTCCATCACCGATTACGCACCAATTTCTCACTTTCAGAACCATGCAAAGCTTCAAATCTTACTCATTTTAGTTTGAAGTCACAAACAATATGATAACCAAACCAAAATGGAAACAGAACAGGTGATAAGTGAAACTAAAAAAAAAAAACAATATCAAAACGAGGAGACCTTCTTGGAATTATGAGGATTATTTTTCATTCCTCAGGCATGTATGAGCATACAGCAACAGGTCAGATCCTACCCATCCTGGTCGGAACTCACATGGCAGATCCTGGAGGTAGTGGGCAAGATGTCACCATCCTAGGGGTGGAGAGGAATTCCAAGACGGGAGCTTTGATTCCCCTGGGTGGAACCATGGAAGACCCAGATGGTGACGGTGAGTCATTCTTAGTGGAAACAAATTATCAATTTGCTATGGATGCCTAGCTTTGAGGGTTTTGCCTCCTCCGTCTTTCTCAGGATCAAAGAGTAAGGCCATGGTTAGATATTGATTTGATTTGATTTGAATCTCTGATTTGATTGATCACAGGACTGATTCCGATCATGGTTGGCCGTCTAGCCGTCGATGAGGTCACGGGTGACCTCAGCCCCATAACCGGGGTCCGGATCAACCCAGAAACGGAGACCGTCGTCCCGGTAACTGTATCCGCAGACAAGAAGAAGAAGCCGCCCCTTGGTGCCGTAAGTGTCACGTGATAAAACCAAGTTATGAAATATATTTGGGGTGTCCTTTGGTAGCACAGATCCAGATCTCGACCGCTGATCCAGCCATTTGTTTTAAGGATAGTTCTGTGATCCGGATTATAACGGATCCAGCTTACGAGATGTGGTTGTTTTGCACAGATCCGGATGTCAATCACTGATCCGGCCTTTTGTTTTTCGGATCAGGCTTCTGGAGCATGTGTCTTGAGCACACGACCGAATCTCGATCTACCACTCAAATTTTTTACACCCGAGATACTATTTTTAATGCTGTAATCAGTGAAATAGTTTCAGGGAAATTTTGACGACAAGAGCTTAATTCCAAAGGCGTGTTCAACATTGATTCTAAAGACGTTTTCTTTTAAATTAGTTTTCTCCATGGTCGTTTGAATGATAGCATTTTTCCGTAAAGCCGTATTCATCACCTTGTCCAAATGTCTCCAGGTGGCCATGCTGGAGGATGAGATTGTCGCTAGGCGTGGCTACTGGCGTCGTCAACGGCAACGGGAGGAGGTACTCACCGCCCAAGAGTCCAAACTGGTCAATCAGCTTCTGTTGGATATTGAGAATGTTGACGTAAAGAAGGTAAAATAAAACGTCAAAAGTTAGAAATGAAACAGAAATATTTTATTATTTTGTGTTGATTGAGTTGGCCACATTTTTTTTGAAGTGTTATAGTCATCATTGCCAGGTACTCCTTTTTGCAGGATAGACATTTATCATATGGCTGCCATATTGGTCAAGCTCCCAATTTGCAGTCGCTGAATCATGGTTTTTAATAATAAATTATGACTCTCATTAAAAACAGGGGGCCAGACTTCGATTGTACGATTGATCAAAACAATCTGTTCTGTAAGTTTCCTAATTTGTATTTAAAAAAAAATTTTTTTGAACAGGTGGAGGAGGATCTTGACTCCTTCAGCGACATTGCCAAGTCTCTTGAGGACACCAACAAACGAGAGGTGACCAGAAGAGTTGAGGCTTCAGAAGAACTGAATAATGTTCTGACACTGCATACTATGTCTATACTTACACAAGGTAAATGGACCAAGAACTGATCCCTGTGGGACACTGTTACATTGTTCTAACACTGCAAAGTATGTCTGTATTAACACAAGGTAAATGGACCAAGAACTGATCCCTGTGGGACACTTATACAAGGTCCTATCAGTGCATAACTATGTCTATGTAAAATGGAACAAGAATTGATCTCTGAGGACATTTATACAATGTCATGACAATCTCTACTATGTCTGTACTGACAATAGGTAAATGAACCCAGAACTGATCTCAGCCCAAAAATTTATAAAATGGAGTTGGAGGACAAATCAGTTTGTTGCTAAAAGTTGTCGTTTTTCCCATTTTCTTTTTGCTTGTATAGGAGATGACTCTGAGAAACTTTATGAAGAGCGCCACCACGCCTCCCACAGAAAGTTTGTGGATACAGTTCGTAAGATCTACACCCGTCTTCAGGCAGAGGAGACCAAGTACAAAGAGAGACTAGCAGAGCTAGAGGTCAGGGGTCATAACCAATAAAAACAAACTTTAGGACTAACAAAATTAATAATTGTTAAGTTTGCAACATAACTTGATTTCATTAAATGACATTTAAATTTGAAAAAAAACATAATAAAGAAATAAAAAATCATATTTTAAAAAAAAACTAATTGAGGAAATGCTTTTATATAACAAATGTATTTGCTTTTTTGAACGGGGCACTGTTATCAGAAATAGACAAAATACCCCAAAAATATATCACTTAAAATAGTTTAAAAACTGAAAAGCGAGATTCTAAGTTTGCTCTTGTCTGTGTTTGAAGGATGCCCTGAATCCAGACGCTGAGTCGGCAGTGATGCAGCGTTACCGTCAAGCCAAGTCACGCCTGCAGGCCGAGCTTAAAGATCAGCTCCTGACCCGCACAGAGAATCTGGATGAGGACCACTCTGCCTTGGAGTACGCCCGAGAGAGGAGTGAACTGCTCAGCTTGGAGGCTAAGGTAAGTCGGTCTACCACTATGGGTGGTTCGAATCCCATCTCAGACAATTGCCTGACAGTTTTTGCAATCTTTACACCACTACTAGTGTTTTAACCCTTCTTAGTTTTTGTTTCTACATCTTAAAACTTTGATGGACGGTTCGAGTCCCACCTCTGACAGACGGCACCCGGGTGGCTAGCATGTACGACACATACGTCTTGCCTACGCCACGCAGAAAAGTCAATCAACAGCAGTCCAAATAGCATTACATTAGAATGGGATTTTAATGTGTAAAACTTTTTTGTACTTTTGGGCACGAGGTTGCTGTTGTAATTGGTCAATGCATTAAGGGGCGGAGCTTAAAGAAAGGAGCTTAAGAATCGATCTAATGACACCTTTAATCCAAACTGTGTTAATCCCTTCTTGACATCTTAATCCAGACTGTATTAATCCCTTCTGGCTTTACCCTCATCAGGCCGTCTTATCTAATGCGATCATCTTGGCTGGCGACTATGACGCGACCATGACTGGTGTCTACGGTGACAGTAACGTGACGGAGCAGTCCAGCCGTGAGATTATCCCCCTCTTGAGGCAGATTATCGCCATGCTGGAGAAAGGAGCTCACTTTACTCTGTCGGCCGAGTTGCTGCAAGGGATCGCTGGGGATGGAGGTGGAGATAAGAAGGTCAGTGACCTTTGCCTTTGTGGCGTGTTCGTCTCAGTCTGGTCATTTGTGCCTTACGAGAACTATAAACTATACTTGTAGTTTTATTTTTAACCATAACTATACCTGGATTTATACTATTCTGACCATGCAGTGGGAGCTGTATCAATCATTATAAACTATAACTATAACTATAACTATCTATAACTACAACCATGACTCTCTTTTAGTATGCCAAGTTGAAAGTAACTATACCTTCAACTATAACTGTAACTATAACTATAGCCATTTCTCTTCTAGTATGCCAAGATTAATGCAATAGGAGCTGGTACCACCAATTGTAATAACTATAACTACAACCTTAACTATCTGTAACTATAACCATGACTCTCTTCCAGTATGCCAAGATAAATGTAACTATACCTTCAACTATAACTGTAACTATACATGTAACTATAACCATTTCTCTTCTATTATGCCAAGATAAATGCAATAGGAGCTGGTACCATCGATTGTAATAACTATAACTTCAACCTTAACTATCTATAACTATAACCATGACATTTCCAGTATGCCAAGATAATGGGAGCTGCTATCGTCAATCTTAATAACTATACCTATAACTATTACTTCAACCACAACTTTACCTATAACTGTAACTATTTCTCTTCTAGTATGCCAAGATGAACGCCATGGGAGCTGGTACCGTCAACCGTAACATCGTCAAAGGGGATCAGTACAATGTCAACATAGCTCAGAAGGACACGCTGCAGTTGCAGGTACCACAGCAGCCTGGTGGTGTGTCCATTGTGCAGCCGGTACGCGCAGCCGCCGCTGTCCCAGACCGATCTCGATCCTCATGTGAGTAGGCCACACGATTATTTGTAATATCAGAATTTATTTGTCATAGATTTCCTTGCCACAAAGCCTAAACTTTTGAAAGAGTGGAAGTTGCCAACGAGGGGAGGAGTGTGGCAGAATTTCTGGTTTTCCATTTTTGTTGGTGAAATTTTGTAAGGCTTTGAAAATGTGATGTTTGGCAGAGACTCTAGCTTTAGACCAAGGGCACACCTTGGTTGTCAACCTAAATGCTCATCAGGGATGAGATTCCTCCAGATTTTTCCAGATTTCGGGATTTTACAAAAATTATTGTTGTGGAACTTTTTTACTACAAACAAAACCACAATTTTTAAAAATATTTTTTTAATGTCATTTACATACATCCAGGCCCTTGTAAAGCCTTAACACAGTACTTGTACTGTATTTTGACTACACCAAGGTGCTTGCCCCATCAACATTTAAGCACAGAATGCTGCTATTGATACGGGTTATGGCATGGTTGGTAGCCACCAAAACCTCCATCAGTGTTTCGTGGATTTTTCATGTTCATCCACTCTCATCCCTGTGTTCCTGCCCCTGTGTACATTGCCTCGTTCAAACTGGTAGGATTTGTGCGACGACCTCATTTTATTATTATTTTTGTGATCTCTTTCATCAAGTGCAAGCAAGTTCCCGAGACATCCGAAGCAACCTGGTCGTCAGGAACAACCTTGTGTCGCTGACCGACGATGACAAGCACGCCATGTCCAAGTCCATGGCTGAGAGACAGACCATCGAGGCCATCAAACTAGAGAACAGCCTCCGTGAGGGAGAGATCAAAGAAATCAACGCTGTGGTGCAGGTGAGAACCAATCAGAGCCTGGGGAATTAAATATCCTCGGCCAATCAGGGGGTGTTGTTGATTTGAGAGTATGAGTATGCTGGCCTTGCACTTAAGCTTTTTGTAAAGTAGCCCAAGGGGCTAGGAAACTGTGCATTTTACTTGCCCCCAGGAAGTTTTCGTTGCCCAAATTTTAAACATGTATTGTCACAAATGTATCTTCCTGAAACTAATGGTAGCGACCACAACCAGTACAACGGTCAAATAAAGTTACATTCACACACTCAAATCTTTTTTTCACACATTTCTAAAATTTATTATTCACATCTGAAAAGGAAAAAGTATGAGCATTAAAAACAAGTAAGTTGCACTGTTTTTAGTAGCCCACAGGGCAAGTTGAGAAGTGGTGTTTACTAGCCCATAGCAGTTTTTACTAGACAATGTACGCCGGGCTAATGCTAAGTGTGAGCCCTGCTATGTGTTTGATGAAAGACAAACTACAGGATTAGTAACCTCTGAGAGAGAAAAACTTACTGGTTCCAGTCTGAACGCTCATGGAATATAAAGTTCATACCAGTACCAGTCCTCAAGAGAAATGTGCCGTCTGAAATACTGTCAAAGTCCAGAAAAGAGCAGTTGTCGGTAATTTCCCAGTCAGAGCAAAGTCCCGCAACCCGGAGTTCATTTTATGAATACATATTGTTGGTTCAGTGCAAACGTCCTTAATACAATTTGTATGAATTCCATAAAACTGGTTGAGCATCTTTTTTATGAGCCCGGTAAATTGAATTTATCGGTGATCTATCTTCCCCTAAAGTATTCGGCAAAAATAAACGTGAATGTTGTTAGGAAGAAAAGTTGTGAGTGATGGTTGATCCTATTTTCTGATTTATAGCCATTTCAAATTTAAGCTCCTGTTGATTATCACAAATATGAATTTGCAAATGAGGATCTTGTAGTTCTGAGGGGATGATTTACAAGTATGCAGATAAACACTTCAGTACAGGTAAAAAAACACTAGAGTGACTTAAAGATTGTGAACTTGTCGTTTCTCAGAGCTTTGAGGCCAAGAAGGAGTCCACGTTGAAGGAGAAGCAAGCCGATCTCAAGAAGAAACTCGCGAGTGCAGCATCAGATGACGAGAAAGCCAAGATCATGCAAGACTTCGTTGATAACGTGAGTTTATCTTTTCTAATAAACCCTGTGGTTCATTGCTTGATATTTTTTAATAAGATGTTAATTTTTTTCTTTTCTGAGTTTATTTGTCAGTCACTTGTGCAGCCCACAGGAGAACTGAGACATTATGGTGAACAACCTTCCCCCATCAATCACCATCTTGATGACTCAAGAGTTGAATCTCTGAGAAAGATTTTGTAGAGACAGTGATGAGCAGCTGATTTTTCACTCGCTGCGTGTTTTCAATTTTCGCAACATTTTTCAACAGTAAAAATTGCAAAAGGTATACGAGGCTTCCCCGAAATGTTCTTTTAAAAAATGAGTTGACTTACTGCAAATCCAAGGTTAAGACATGCAGATGCCACTAAAATTGAAGTGAATGGAATACTTTAAAAAAAAAATTAAATTATGTTTTTTTTCTTTCTTATCAGGCTGCTAAAGTGTCTCAGGAGATTGAGTCCAGCAAGCAAGCTCAGCTGAAGTCACTCCAGAAGAAGCTAGCCATGAGAAGGAATCTGGCTAAGCAAGATTTGCACAAGTGAGTTTCAGATCAAGTTTTTAGATGTTTGGGCTTCAGCCAAAGACCTCTTTTTTTTGTGGGGGGAAGGTGTTGTTTGTTTGTTTGGTTTGTTTGTTTGGTTTGTTTGTTTGGTGTTTTTTTTTCTCTTTTTTTTTTAACAAGGGTCACCCATTTGTCTTTTTTGTAATGGAAATACACACACTTGTAGGCAGGCATAGTTTATCTAGTATTATGTAATTCAATATCACAGTGGATGATATCGATTGGTCGGACAGTAGGAGGGTTGACTTTGTACTGTGTAGATGCAATCACCACATGATGTCATATTGCAGACAGGTTAAGTTTATCAATCATTCTAAATAACAGGTGATGATATTGAATGGTTGGACAGTAGGAGGGTTGACTGTGAAACTGTGTAGATGCATTCACCTTTTGATAAATTGCAGGCTGGCATAATTTATCATTGAAAACAGCAACGGATGATATTGAATGGTCAGGCAGTAGGAGGGTTAAGAGTAACTGTGAGATTGGCTCCTGATTCATACATGATTTTTCACACAGTAAACACATCGACGAGGCAAAGCGAGAGGGTCTGGGGGAAGACGTGGTACCAGACATCATGTTTCAGGATGAAGAAGAAGTCAATAAGGAGATGCAGTTACTCATGCTGATGCAGCAGCAACTGATGGCTGATTTACAGAAGGGCTACGCTGAGGCCGATGAAGAGGTAAGTCATCGCTTCTTTGGTGGCCATACCGGCCACAAGTGGCTTGTACCAAAAATGCCCACAGTGGCCGTAGACGTGATGAAATTCAAACCGTTTCAGCCATTTTCGCATTGCTTTCCCTAAAATGTGACCAACTGATTAGATAAAATTTTCACAGATGGTCGATGACGTGTTTCTTGAACACAAAGAGGATGGGATTGAATTTACTCTTCCTAAAACTGACGATCAAACCTTTCAAACGTATCAAACCTTTTCATGTAATCGGAAATTTCATCAACATGTCCTTCTGCCAAGCTTTTTGAAAAATGACCAACATTGTCTACTTTCTGTTTACAGTTCATGGCAAAAAAGAGGAACGGTCTCGATGCAGAGATGGAAGAGAAGATGAGATTGTTGAATCTAGCCAATAGAGGGCCTAAGATAACGGCCGTGGTAGACGCCATCCACCAGACGACGAGAGACATCAACCGTGGAAATAATAATCTGAAGAACAAGATGAAAGACCGTTTGAACAAGCGCCGCCATTCCAGGAAGTCCATGACACCGGATGGAATCAAACCCGGAACGGACGAAGAAAAGCAATTTGTACAAAGTAAGTCGAGTACTTTTGATCGAGAGGTTGGAATACAGTCAAATTGGGGTTCAAATCGTGGCAGGGAGAGCTTCAAGGGTTATGGACTGGTGAAACCGCTTGTTGTCTGTGGCACCTGTGGACCCTGGTTCGAATCCCACCCATAGCCAGAGTCTGATATGCAACACCTGTTCCAACTATAAAATCATCACAGCCCTCTCAACTTGCAGACCACTCCAAACTTAAATCCTTGGTTGTCCAATCTTTTTGTCGTCTTTGTAGAGATATTTCCATGGTACAACTCCTTTACACAATCTTTGAAATTTATGCAATTTCATTTTCATCTGCTGGTTCCTGGTTTGTCAAACGGGATCTGGTCATGTTTAAAGATGATACACAGCAGTGAATAATAATAACATTATTTACCTAAACGATGAAATTAGATAAACATTCCTAACACACCCGGAGAAGTTTTGACGATTTAACAAAATGAAAGACAGATGAGAGTTACATGTTTGCAAACAGCGCCCTCATTGAACTGTCCTTCTGTGGCATGCTGTGGCCCGGCAGTCGAGCGCATAAGACTCAAGTTCTTATGGTTGAGTCTTCAGAGTGTTGGTTCGAATCCCGGTCAGGACATTTATGTCCTTGAGTAAGGCACTGAACCATAATTACCTCACTAAACCCAGGTGTATAAATGGAAACCTGTGAGGGCTGAGACAGTATTGTGTTGTATTAACTCCTGAGCTCTAATTTAAGCAGCTTGGGGTTTGCATGCTCCCCAGGGAGTTGAGAAAGTTTGAGGAATGGTCTAAGTATCCCTGATGAGCAGGGATAATGTTGCAAAGAGCCTCGATCTATCTACTAGAATATGTGCGCTATATAAGAACCATTATTATTATTGTTATTATTTGTAGCTGTGGAGTCCCAGATGGCCGCAGACCACGAGCGCAGCATCCAAGCTGCGATGGAAATTGCGGAGACCCTCGCCAACGATAAACAGAAAGAGGAACATGAGAAGGCCATCAAGGTAAATAACAACAAAAACAGACTGTCATTCTATGAGCACATTAATAGTATCCATCTTAATGTTTTGGAGCCCATATTCACCTCAAAATGTATATATATATATGACTTTTAGGAATGATTTAAATGAATCCTAAATTCACAAAAATGGAACCTTCAAACTCCAAGATCTTTTAGTGAGTATGGGCAGGTCCTTAGTTTGTTGCTCAGGTGGACTTATCTATTCTAACAATTTTCTGCTGAGCGAAAATAAGCAGAGAACCAGTTGCAAACCATTCATATGATATGGTATTTTGGCTCGCAACCTTTTTTTTTGTGGTAAGCACACTTGGTTTTTGCTTAGCTGACTTTTGTGCCTAAGCAGCTTGTTGAAATTGGGCGTATATCTTCTTCCTTGTACTAGGAGCTTTTGACTGAAGAGGAAGACAAGACGGAAGCGGAGAAGAACGCGATCCTTGAGCAGTACCTGAAGGAAGTGGACGCCTCTCAAGAGAAACTCAAATTATCTCGGGACGAGCAGAAGGAGCATCTCTTGGCCAAGCTGGCTGCCAGGAAGAGACTCAAGGAGGAAGTGATGGCAGAGAACGCTGTGTCCAAGGAGCTGGACCACATCACTAAGAAACAGGTCGGTGGGATGGATGCGGGAAGTCGGGACTGAAATGCTCGAAGAAGCTTGATCATAGAGGCTACCCCTATCTTATGAGTTGGCGACTCACAACCACACCAGCAAGCCCAGAAGTCTGACTCAAACATACTGTTCAAGTCAGGCCTGAGTTTTGTTAGTAAAAAAAAACTGTTTTGGGATCATTTTGAGACCAACTTTTCACTCAACACTGTCTTCAAAAGGCCAGTGCATAGTACTCTAGTGTCGCAATTTTTGCATAGTTCAGCACAATATCGCGGTCCAGCAGAACGTTCTGGCAGACCACTGGAATGCGAGCTTATGCCTACTGGAATGTTCCTTCATGCCTAGATTGTGCCCGACTTTTGAGATTTCCATATTCAGTGTTTATGCTTCATTAAAATATGTTAACGTATGGGTTAATACACTTATTGTAACTGCTCATACATTTCATAGAGAAGAAAGAAACAGCTTACAAAAGACTTCAAATTCTGAAATCTAGAATTTCGATATTTACATTTTGTGTTTCTTGATCTTGATCTTCTTGTTCTTGATCAATAAAATTGTGTTTTAAAGACCACAGAAGTCTGACCTCCTGTTGGGTTTCTGTCAACAGGTTTTGAAGGGAACCGATGAGGGCGCTCTTGCTATCGACACAGTCAACAGCAACGTGATGGCCGATGAGTCGCTGGAACAGAGAGAAAAACTTCTGGTAAGATTCATAGATATGCTCACGATGATGTTTTCAACCTCTGTATTTTAACATCAAAAAGAAACATGAGTCCACAACTTAAATCATCGTTCAGAAATATGTGATTGTGTGTTGCCATTCACCATCAGATGAGTTGTCTGAGTAAAGTAATATTCTGACTTCTGTTCAAATGCTTGCTTTTTTTCCCCTTTTTTTTATTTATTTATTTATTTTTTTAATGATTGTCCGTTTTCATTAGTTTGAATGATGTGGAGTATTTACATCCGGGCCCGATCTCATGGAACAGAAACTATTGCTTAGCAATTTTTCTGCAAATTAAAAATGAGCAGGATACCAGTCACAGGTGGCACATGGTATTTTGGTTGGTTACCTTGTTCTGGTAAGCATAGTTTTGTTGTGCTTAGCTACTTTCTGAGAGAGTGGGCCCTGGTTGTTGTTTTAATTGGCTTGTAACAAGATGGAAAAACATTTAATTCCGTCCCCCAGTCCAAGCAAGAGGATCGCCAAGCTAAGCTGGACATTGCGCAGCAGTCGGAGATAAGCAAGCTGAACAAGGAACTAGACTCCGAGCTCACCACAGCCACTGCATCCATCGACGAGCAGCTCGAGGATCAGAAGAAGCAACTCCTGAGGAGGCAGGAGAGAGAGTTTGAGAAGGACATGCAGGTGAAGAGGAAACAGCTCTCCGAGGATCAGTCCAAAGAACTGATGGAGGAGCACAAGAAGAACGTAAGATGTGATAAGATCACTAAGATTGTCTAAGGCTGAGGTCTGGAATCAAACAAATGCTTACTTTTTAAAGATTAAGCACTTTATGAGAACTGTATTGGATATTTATCCTGAACTCCGACATTGACAACATATCCTGCCCTGTTTCATAACTAGATGGACAAACTGGCTCAGAGCATGGACACGGAGAAGGACAGACAGAAGGCCACACTGGCTGAGAGGATCGCAGAGAAACGCCGACAGCACCAAGAGCGCGTCAAACAGAAACACAACGTGGAGATGTCACAGGAGATACTGGCGCAGAAGATAGAGAGAGATGAGCTTAGCAACAGACAGGTGGGTTGAGAGGGTAGCTTGGGGAGAAGGCCAATATGCTTTGCCCGTTTAAGGGCACCAAGGTATTTTCTAATTGGTAAAGGGCACCTCTGTGAGGAATTGGTACACTTCTATTGGAACACTTCATGAGGCACCAAGGCGATGACCAGGGGCAACTGAGGCAATTGCCTCCGTTGCCTCCATCAAGTATCAGGCCAGGGGGAGTGTTTATAGCAGGCCTGCGATTTGTCAAGATTTGTTCCTGATTTGAGGAATTTATTAAGGGTGAAAGTTTTTTAAGGAAGAAGGAAAACCAGTGACTGATAATCGAGCAGCACCGTTTCATGCTCAAACCATTTCAAACCAGTGACTGATAATCGAGCAGCACCGTTTCATTTCTCATTTCTCGCTTTACAAAAAATAATAAACTGATAATGTTCTGTCATTTAATCCAACAAAAAGCAGAGACATTCGGGAGCAAAGTTTCCCCTGTGAAGAGATTTAATTGTTACCATCGCGAGCATTGCACGATTACAGGGAATAAGACATAGAGTGACTGACTCTAAACCCTATTTACTTTCATTGGAGATGGGCTGGTAAAATATTCCATATGAACCCAATCCACCTGACGTCGTCATCATCACATCAATTTTGGTTGCGCCATTTTGAGAGTTGATGTCCCCGCATGTTATCCAGTGTAGTGCTCATGTTAGGTGACACAACGTTTACACGTTTTCCATAAAATTCAAGTGTAATCTGACTCCAAAAATGTGGCAGACAGTAAACGTGTGTGTGACATAGAGGCAAGGGGTCAATACATTAAGTCTTCCTTTTTTTTTTTAAAATTTCAGTTGAAGGGAGCTGAGAGACCAGCCCTCATCCAGTCGTTAGAAGGAGAGGAGATTGGGAAGGCTGAAAACGTCATCTACCGAGTGCTCCGACAAAGACATATGAAAGAACAAGTTCAACAGGTGAGTCTTTCTTCAAGCAAATTCTGCTTTGCCTATGATCAGTACTTGCTGCAACAGTGGTAAAGAATTTGTCTTGTTAGCCATCTGGACGTAGCCACTACCAAAGCTGATTCGGACAGGACCTAATTTACCCAAATACCTAAACTAAAGATGCCCGCTGTTGGTGAGTCTTTTTAAGATCATGATCAATCTTTCTTTAACCTTCTTGGGCAATTTCTCTCCCAGGAGGAGCAAATGGATCGGGAGAAGGAAGCCGCCATCATCATGGCCCAAGCCAAGATGGCCGAGCTCTGCCAGAAAGAGAGAGACTCCCTCATGGAAGCCCAACAGAAGGAGTTCCTGGAACTCATCGCCAACTCTGGCTCGCTGTCGGCCGCTAACCTGGCAGAGAAGAAGGAGAAGCTTCAACAGCAACACCAGGTATGTGGGTTTCATTTAAGAATCTTGATTTAACCACTTAGCCTCGGGGTTTCCGAAACTTTTCCAAGCCCAGGGATGGGATAATTTTTTTTTGAACTGGCGGAATAATTTGTTATTGAGAATATCGTTGTCGCAGTGGAACCCTGACTAAACAAAGGTTCTAATAAAATACTCCAGGATTTGTTGTTCTCTTTCAAGAAAATATGAGATGTGCTCAACGTGAATCGCAAAATCTTGGTCTTGGTATGCTGCAATCTTGGACCACTCATACTTGCCTCCCATTGAGCATAATAGAATGTCCAAGCGAGTTAACTGTCTAGCATTCCAAGTTTATACGAAAGCTGGTGGGCACGTCATCTGATTTCTGGCATCCGATTTCTTTTTTGAAATTAATGTTTTATCTCCCTTCTTGTTGAAACTTCAGAAACAACTGGTCGAATTTGACAAGATCAAAGACCAGAGGATGGAGCAGGCCAGCAAGGACTGCCTGCCTGGCATCGAGGTCAAACAAGCCCACGCCAGACTGGCCATGAGAGAGCGTCAGCTCAAGGAACTCGCTGAAGCCATGAGAGACTTATCTCCTGAGGAGGTAGGTACTGATCCAGGGATCACTTGGTTGTAGTTTGGAGTGGATATGAAGAGGTAGAGGCGGGGTTGGGAGGCTTAGAGGAAACAAGTCAACTCCAGATTTGCAAGCTTACCCCGCGATAGCACTCGTCTAGCATTGGGGCTCACTTGGGAACAATACTCAGCCCCTCTTTTCATTCAGTCACCGCAAAGCAATACTTGCCTTTCTCACTTTTACAAAATCCAGCACCCTTGAACTCAACATCCAAACTGTTGGACTTTTAATATGGTTACTAGTCAGTCATGTGATTTATCAGGATATTTCCTGATCAGGTTTTTTTATTGGTCTCCTTGTTCATTCAGATTTTCTTGATAAGAGGCAAAGTTGCCATCATAGCTATGAAAGACTCGTTCCCTGTTGTGACCAAACCTTCAGATATCTATTTGAAATGATGGAGAGAGTCTGTAAACCTCCACATTGTAACATCTTGCAATTCTATTGGCTGCATCTCCACACAAAGAGGCAACTTTTATCCAGTTTTCAGGATTTTTCATGTTCCTACAATCTCATCCCTGACTAGTGCAGTCTTTAGTCCAACAGAATCAATTACAACATGCTGTCTGCTTTTGGTGGGTTTGTAGTGATTAGGGTTAAGAGATTGATCAATTACGAACACCTTACTGATTGATTTTTTTTTTCCTTGACGCGTCTCGTCTTGACCAGGCTCTTGTTCATCAATACACCGAGGCCGCTGACAAGGCAGCCCTGGATGCCCAGAAGTTCAGAGAGAGCAAGATGAGCCAGATGACGTCTGAGATCGAACGCATCAAAGCCGAGAAACTGAAACGAGATGAGGAGAGAAGGCGTAGGATGCAACAAGAAATTGAGTAAGGAGCTTTTAATCACGGTTTTAGAGGGAGGACTGCAACAAGCAGTTGCTGAGGGTTGGACCTCGTTTACCTTGGGAAAACCCAGCGGTTATACAAGGTTCAGTTTAACCCAGAGTTGATAACATAAAACGAACATAAAACTTGATTCTTATTTAGCGCTAATATTCTAGTACATAGCTAGATCAAGGCACTTTACAACATTGTTATCCCTACTCATCAGGCATACTTAGACCATTCCTCAAACTTTCTCAACTCCCTAGGGAGCATACAACCCCAAGCTGCTTAAATTCGCACTCGGGAGGTTAAGCCAACAATGTACTGTCTCAGCCCTCTTAGGTTCCTATTTATACACCTGGGTCAAGAGAAGCAATTATGGTTAAGTGCCTTGCTCAAGGGTCATTGGAATCAACCCTACACCCCGATGATTCAGCCATCAGAATTTGAGTCCAATGGACTAGACCGCTTGGCCACGACACGCCACATTACCGCTTGCCTAGTTTGTATTCCTCTCTAGCTTGTCTACACTGTCAACAAATTTTAGACTTCTTTTACTCCAAAAGCTTATTTGGAAAAGATACTTATTTTGTTTTCTCTTTCCACAATTTGCAGTTCCATAGAATCGGAGCTGGAGATCGATCGTGTCCGAGACGAGCAAAGACAGCAAGAACGGGACGAGCAACGGTTGAAGACGATCGAGGAGCAGAAACAGGAGAAAGAGCGACGTCTTCAGCAAGAGATGAAGCAGCTAGAAGGGAACAAAGACGCCCAGGAGGTAAGTGAGAGAGACCGACAAACCGTGTCCACTCCACAAGCTTGTGTTTTGGAGACCTCCACCACTAAATCATCATCATCAACGATGATCAATTACAATTTTCGCTTGCGTCTGGCTTGATGACAGACATGCCACATGTCCCTTTTGCTTCCCATCAGTGTCTTGAGTTTATCAGCAGTCGCGGCGCCACTGTCCTGCATCAGGGTCTTGACAATGGTCTGGGAAGGACACCCCTGGTTCATCTTCCCATGGGTTGGTTCCAGACGATGAGTTGGTTGGTGGCCAACTCTTGGTGCCGACTGAACTGATATGCCCAGTCATAGCTGATTGGGCTTTAATAATTGTTAAACTAATATTTCCTCGTAAAATTCTCTGCAATTTGTTTTTTCAGAAATGTAGCAGAGGTTGTTTTTCACTCTTGATTGGTCAACTTTGAGTGACTTTATAAATTTATCCTCCATCACAGAAACTTCTTGCAGAGCACAAGGAGAACATGAAACGGTTTGAGGATTCGCAACTCCTGGAGCAGCAGAGGAACAAAGAGAAGACGAGGGCTCGTCTAGAGGCAAGACGCAAAAAGAAAGAGGACCTTGAGAAGGAACGGATCAAGACAGATATTAACACCCAAGCCGAGGTGGACGATCGCAGAACTCAAGACCATCTTAATAATGTCCAGAGGCAGGGTGAGGATATTAAAGTGATATTCTAAGGGACTCAAAAAAAAAAAAAAAGATAGCGCCCCCAAGAGTTTCCCCAAGAAAAGTCATTTTTCTAAAAAGGCAAGACTTTCAGAAGTGTAGCTTGTAAATATCATCAATGATGACACACCCTTAAAGAACAATTAAATCAAATATTTTTAAGCAATTTCCAATTACCTAATGCGAAAAAAACAAACGGTCAGCAACTTTATGTGCTTATCGAAGATTGGCTGGGAACCAGTCATAAGCAATATATTGTTTATGGTATTTTGGCTGGTAACCCTTTTTTTTGCTTACAAAGATTCGTCTTTTACATAACTGTTTGCTGTGCAATTTTGAAACATTTTTTTAGTTTGGGAAATCGGGTCCATAAATTCAATTTCAAGTCCAGTCATTTTTGTCTTCATTGTTAAATGTCCCTCCCATTTTTCCAACAATATCTTGAACTTTTGTCTTTTATAATGTTGCGATTTCCTTTACCCAGTAATGTGTAACACTTGCTTTTCACTACTGCGGTAATAAAGTGCTAAACAGGCAACTGTCTGAATGTTTTTTTTCCAATGACAGGTTAAAACCTGGAGGTGATTCAAAACAAGAAGTGCCACGTTAAAACCTGGAGGTGATTCAAAACAAGAAGTGCCACTCATTAGTAGTCACATACATTCAACCAAACTTTAAATTTTTCTTGGTGACAGGTGCGTCAGAGTTGAACCACACTATCAACTCCACCACAGCGCCAGACGCTCCCAGCGACTGGGCCCAGCGCGAGCAGGAGGCAGTGGATAGATCCAAGCTTCCAGCCGGGATGGATGAGTCCATCTTCAACGCTCTCCTCGCTTCACCCCTCTACAAGGACCTCCAAGAGATTGAGGAGATCGTTAATAGTACGGATGCGCTCAAGAGACCAGGGGTCAAAGGTAAGGTTGATGGGTTCTTTGGGTGCGTCTGAATAAGTCATGTTCCTGCTGAGCTTCTGACATTATAGTATTGAGGAGTATGAAGAGCCCTTCAGTTAAGATTGAAGATTAAATTGACTTCTACCAACCTTGCTATTAAATAGAATATCCAATTGGAGATTTTTAGACACTAGGTGGCAGCAGACTTAAAGTCCATTGTTCTCAAAAAAAGTATTGATGCCCAGAACAGCATCAGCAGTGGACTTTAACCTTTAAGTCTGCTGCCACCTGTTGTCCCCTGTTGGAAAACAAAAATCTGCTTTGGGAGTTTTGAGGTAAATTGTCTTAATTTTTATTGTAAATCAACAGGAGCTGTGTCTGACGCCTTCATCGACGTCAAGGATGCCCAGTGGCTCCTAGCGCACGACATCGTCCCCGTTGACATCAACAGCATCACCCCGAGCCAGTTCGTCATCTACCGATTCGGCGTCTTCATCATCCGCCTCCTCAAGGAGACTATTGCCACGCCCAACGTCACCCTCCTCCTGGCCTCCAGCCTTCCCCAGAACGACTACGACCGCAACATGTACCGACGCTCGTTCTTCTACCAGCGTGCGATGAACATCTTGTTCATTCGTCAGGAGAGGTTGGAGTCTGTCGGGGAATTCATCATGCTTATCATGCACTGTTTGGCTCATATCAAGACCGGGGAGTTGAAAGACGACGGCGACCCGCTCTTCTTGAGAGTCTTCTATAAGGTAAAGCATGAAAGTTCACACTTGACGTCACACAGTGTCAAGTTAGCCATCTAAGTATATATTTAAGTGACTTTTGAAATAGTTTTGAGTTTGATTTGAATTTGTCTACCTTGATTCACAGGCGATGAAGGTCATCTGCCAGGACATGTTCTTCTCTCGGTCCAGTTCATCACCCCTCTCTGTTGCTCTGATTGGTAGCACGCCCTCTAGTGGCAAGACCGCACTGGAGCATGCCTTCAAGTACAGCAAGACGGACGTGGACAAGACGGGCGTGGTCGGTGAGCTGGTGAATGTTAAGGTCAAGGTACCAGTTGAGCAGGACTTTAATGAAGAGGTAAGATCTCGACCTAAAGTGGGAAACAAATTCGGATGTAGGTGTTGTGTTCTGAGAAGAGCTAGAGGATGAGTTGATGTTTCAAACAGCATGCTCTGTGCAATATCAGGAGAATGCTGGATTCTAACTGGGAATTGTTTGTGTTCGTTACTTACTAATTGTTTTAGGATTACTGTACATTTATTTTGTTGGTTGTCAGATAGTCTTAAGTTTATTGTACATTATTGTTTTAATTATTTTGCGATTGTTTACTATTCTTGTTTATTATTGATTTGTTTGTTGTCTCTTGTTTCAGACAATCAAAGAGCGTCTGGAGAACGCCCAGGATAAACATGACAACTCTCGCTTGCGTGCGTTTCTGCAGAGCCGTGGGGGCGCTATAACCACCAAGGACTTTGTCGCCTCTCGTTTGAGAGAGCTGAGAGGAATGAAGACTGCCGAGGAGAAACCAACGTAAGTTTGATTTAGCTGGGCTTCTTAGCAGTGAGAATCCAAGCAGCGTGGAAAGATGCTTAGCAAGATGCTTATGTGCTCAGCAAGATGCTTAGATTCTTAGCAAGATGCTTATTTACTGAGCAAGATGATTAGCGGCTTAGCAAGGAGATACTTAACTGCTTAGCAAGATGCTTAGCTGCATAGAAAGTTACTTAACTGGTTAGCAAGTTGCTTAGTAAGTTGCTTAACTGGTTAGCAAGTTGCTTAACTGCTTAGCATGTTGCTGACCTGCTTTGCAAGTTGCTTAACTGCTTAGCAAGCCGCTTAGCTGGTAAGAAACTAAGAAATATGTATATCTTTAATCATGCCACCTTTGTTTGGTTCCCTGTTCATTAGTGCTATAAAAGTCACTGATGATCTATTCTTAAAAGGAACCAATCTATTTCATTGCAGCCATTGTTTATTTCTAAAAGTACTTCCTGCTCACGTGTTTCTTATGTTGATTTCATTGTTTATTGTGGTTATCTATTGTTGTCATTGTTCAATTATTATTATTATTATTGTTTTACTGTTACTGTTTCATAATTTATTCTCATTTTCTATTGCTATTTGTTGTTTGTATTTTTATTGTATGTATTGTTATTGCTTATTGATATTGTTTATTGTATATATCGGTGTATATCCTATGTTCACATTCTCACAATTGCTTACTTAGACAAAAACAAAATGTTACCCTTCCCTTTTCAATTTCTGTAACTGTTACTAAAATCATTTTGTCTGATTGGGTTGGACGAATTGTAATAGTTCTGGTGTTTTCCTAATTTCCCAGGGATCCAGCCCCTCCTGCCCCGAAGCCGATACTGTCCGGTCAGGTTGACTTCCTGACCGCCCAGATCAGAGCCCGGCAGAGCCAGCTGGACAACCTCAACGCCCAGCTTGGCCAGGCTCTAGCAGAACAACAAACAATCCAAGAGGGTCTGGCCCAACAGGAGGACAGCAGCCGCGAGGGCGTTGCCGTCTTGAAGGCCCAGCTCAGGTCCCTGGGATTGAAGACAGAGAACCTGATGAAGAAGATCGCCCAGGTTGAAGAGGAAGTTGCTAAGAAACAAAAAGATCGTCAGAACATCAAGCAGAATAAGAAAGACCAAAAAAAATAAAAAAATAAACAGTCTCCAAGATCAACAATAAATGGAAAAATTGAAACACAAGAGATCGTGAGAAAGTAACAAGTTTATAGAAATGCAGTTTTATTTTGTAAACGTTGTCAAGGACTTTGTCAAGAACAAATCCACGAAATTGTATACATATACAAGTCATCACTTAAAAATATCAATAATTTCGTACCGTAAGGTTTTTAATTAATCAGAAAATCCCACAGGAAAAGTCAGTAGAGGGGACTTGAATGGAGATCCGCTTTTCGAAATATTCAAGAATTGTTTTGAAAGTTCAAATGTAAAATGTTGAACTACTGAAGTTGAACCTCATTGGCAGATCCAGTTGAGGAAGTCAAACTTTCGTTTTAAAAAAACTTAAGGTTGTTGATTTCAAATCTCTTTTATGTGAATATTTTGTTTTTAATTTCATGTAGTATTTTTGTACACAGAAGCTGTTTATGGAGAATGTTGTATTTATGTAGAGTTAAATGAGTGATAAGATATTATTTTATGAGTTCTGAAAATTGGTGGGGTTTTTTTCGAGGAAGGGTGTATTTTGGATGTTCAGATTCAGCTCTGATTTTGAAGACCAGTGTAGAATGCAGATATTCCAAGCTTGAGCCTAGAGTATGATGATTCAAAAGTCAAAAAGGCCCAGGAGTTTCCACTCAACTAAAAATTTTTTGTTAAATTTAATTTAGTACCCTTTCAGTCAGTTTATATGTATATTTGCGTTACTGCTTAAGTTTTAATTCATAATTTCTACATTTTTAAAAAGATTGTTTTATTAGAGCACTTTTGCACCTGTGAGATGGTTTTTACAATTGTTGAGTTTCTCAGGACGTGATGTTTTTTGTTGCAATAGACTCTTTCATTGGGCCGCCATCGCTGATTTCAAACAATAGAAACAGCACGTGTGTACGCGCCCAAGCAACTCCCAGCCAATAATAAAGTCTTCCTCTGGCCTGAGTGAGGGCGCTGCGTGAGCTCCCGACGTCACATGCAACTGATGTGTGCTCAATTATATATGCTAAAAAACATTGTCAGGCTCGAAAACAGGAGGGATTTCAGAAAAAAAAACTGATAAGTTCATAAAAGGCTAAGGTAACAAACTATTCTTATGCATGTAACAAAACATTGAAAACGACTAGAATTTTAATCCGTCCAAAATATTTATGTATATTTTTTTCAATTTTAGCTTGAAGCAATTTCGATCAATATTTTGTCTTTAATTCTTAAATTCCATCCAATCATGTTTCCGTCCTGAATTACTTTTCTAGATTTTTTTTATTAAAGAGATTTTAGATTTTATTTTTCATATAAGCACCAGATTCATTACTCTTCGAATCAAAGTCATTTAATAAATCGAATACATTTTCCTCCGTCCATTTGAAATGTTATTGGTTTTTATGATATATAATTACTAAGCGATAGCACCTGAGTGTACATAATAGAAGAATATTTGATAAGAAGTAATAATATTTTGTAGTATTTTATGATATTTTGCTGTTTTCTTTAGATAACTTTATTATAGCATGCATACAGAATCACGAACAAACTGGAACAAAACACCGGGTCCCTATTTCATAAGGCTGTTGAGCAGACAAACTTGCTTAATGACGAATTAATTTACTGAGCAAAAATAAGCGGGGTACCAGTCACAAGTAGTATAAATTTCATGTCAGTTTGGCTGGTACTCTATTAAGCTGGATTTTTCTATGCTAAGTAGATGTGGTTTGTGTTAAAGAGCTTGATGAAATTGAGTCCCGATTATCAATATAATAATTACAATTATTTAAGTCCTATGCAAATATCAAAGCGCGTAATATTTTTTTCTCAGAAATAAATTACTTGATATGTTACCTTGAACAAGATACCGAAGATAAAAAATGAGCATTGTTTCGCAATCCTGGTGTAAATTTCACGAATTTATATGACTGTATTATACTGATGATTTTTATGTAAATTTCTGGTTCGATGTTAGAGTAAATTGTCTTTCAGAAGTCAGTGATTCAGGATATTCAAGTGTAGATAATTTTTTTTCAACAGACGCAATTTTTGTAACTTATTTTTCCAAGATACTTTTCATGTGTCGTAGTTTAGTTATGAATAAAAGCAAAGTGGAATATGTTTTGAAATACTCAGAGAATAAAACTTCCTCATTAAAAAAGAAAAACAGTTGTTCGTTTCTTATGTTATTAATTTTCTGTCTTCGATAAATAACATGGGGCGTTTTTGTTTTCTTTTTTTTCTTTCGGTAAACCACATACAGTTCGTGACGTATGACATCTCTTGAGTTCAGCAGACACTCGTGGCACTCGCCACTACACGTTCTGAACAAGAACAACAAGGACATTTTTTTCTTTGTAAATTCCGCCATTTTGAAACCAAGCCTATCTGCGCCAAAGGCCGTGTCTGAATTAATTATAATCATTGCTGAAAAGTCCCAGTTTTCAACGTTGCCGCTTTAGCCAACGACCAAAGAAAGCCATAGCCGAGTTCGCTTTCACTCGTACATGCACCGCCTTACAACCCGGCTACAGTTCGGGCCGAACAGCTACTGGTACCGGTACGTCACCGCGGCACAATCGACCTCGCGAAAACGCTGAACCAATGACCGAAGCTGAAACTCTGGTCGGGGTCGCCAAAAACGCACCCCAGGAAGACCAGTCTCGCATGGTAGATCATGGTTTCAATATGTTCTTCCATTGAGACCGAGGCCGGAGGGGCAGAATGGTCTGGACCCTTTAATGATAATAGGTAGACATTATTTCTAATGCACACAGGGAACGCGACGAGTTTGCAGAATGTCAACTGAAAGCACAACTTATTGAACAAATCAAGGGATGTGGATGACAACTTAATTTGTTTTATACTTTTACCTAGGTAAAGTGCAGGATTTGTAACTATCGCGGGAAAATGGATCAGTTTCAATCTGAAAGTTCACTGATTATAACATTTCAATACCTGAACCAACCCTCCAGATAAATATAAAATCCGTCCGAAATGCCGTCAAAGACGAGAAAATATTTGTAAGACGCCCAAACCGAACCATTCCCGCAATCGAAATGACCATGAACATTGGACAAAATTCCTGACAAAACATGCGCCGTTTTCAGTTTTTTTTCCCCCCCACCAAACGGGACCACCTAAGTTGATGACATTTTTACAGGTTGGTTATAATGGCATATCTATTGAAAACAAGTAAAAATGGAATGCTCTTCCGTAGTCATTGATGTGGTTATACTTTTAAGATTGGGTCAGGTACGCCCCTTACTCACCCCGGGCGTATTCTCCTCTCGCCAACGCGCGACGTAAACTCGGTTATGCGTCCCCCATCGATAATGGTCCCTCAAAAGGGCGGGTCCACTCCCCCTCCACACCCACTTTAGGTTTGACGCAAACATCTCATTGGGTGAAGTGACCCCTAAGATTTTCATTTCTTGTTTTAATTTGCACGCCGTCTTATTGAACATTGCCAGACCCTTCCAACTTCGAATAGTGTTTGGTTGTTGATCCCCCCCCCTTTACGGCAGGACTACACCGAATCAAGGGTGGGCGGGGAGGGGGAAGGGGGGGGGGCTAGAAAAAGTTTAACGTTTGAAACTGTCGGATGCATCATTCCACATGTAACGTTGGTGGTTCCACCACCCCCCCCCTTCGTCTCGCAGCCCCACCCCCTCCCCTTCCACATACTGCCTGGCCTCCGTTGCCATCGATTTCTACCGGGTTCTCACGGGTATCCATGATGGGGGCCATGAGTCGAGAAGCTCCCATGAGATACAGGCCGGCAACACGGTGAAAATCAATGAGTAATATTAATATATAGGTTGGCTATGGCAAAGTGAGATGGAGCCCCAATGCCTGGACCCTTTAGTCCCAGTGAGAACCGATCTACACGTACATTTCCCTTTTATATTATTAATAAGACAAAAACGCTCTTCAATACTTGGCGGTGTGTGTATTTTTTTTTCATTATGTGCCATCATGCACAGCCCCATCATATTGTCTACTTGTCCATTGTGCGTGGCCACGTGTGGTCACATGTTCTATCCTAGCAACAATTCGCGCGGGAGAATGGGAAGGCGGCGCACACGATCGAAGCAGAGTTATGAATAAGGACACGCACAAAAGCCAGGTTGTTCTCCCCCACTGTGCACCATGCGATTGCGTAGGGCTGGAAACGCATGCGGTTTGTTGTGTGACCGCCACTTGACTGACAGACGATTCCTTATTGTACATGGCGCGCTAATTTCCCGCGCAAAGTACGAGAATATTGCCGAGGCGATGATCCACTTTATACTACCCCCCGCATAACGCTGCACGAGTATGGAACACACCCCAACTCAAGTGCCAATGCATAAATCCAGTTCGTGCAGACACTAATTACAAACGTTATTCCCCACAAAGGTGGGGGATAATCTGTAATTAAACGAATTCATTTTCTGCAAATCATCAGCTTCAATTTTGAATAGCATTATGGTCTGAAACGATGTTCGACCTTCCCGTGTGATCATTATTTTTTAGAAGGAACAGAAATTGGAAGTGAGTTCTATTAATCTTTCTCGTGGTGGGGCCATCTTGTTATTTCCCCATTCAATCCAATACAATCGAACCTAGACTATAAACAGAAACAGTCTGACAAACGAGAACATCACGTGCCTTCAGACTTCTTAACATTTTGCTAATTGGAATCGCCCTTTATCCTTTCAAAGAGTTGTTAATGCAATAAAACACCCACAGTGTGTTGTAATTAGCGAGAAGTGATTCAAAAACATAAATTTGCCTCTCGGAAACACAACCAGCGGAACCACCCTCTACATAGAAACATACGGTCCGCCATTTTGTGGTTATGGTTGACCGTGTTCGGTCACGAAATTGAATACAAACCACACACCTTTAAGGCCTATTTATGTGAATACCATGATGAATTATATTATTTTCTACTCGTAAAATATCTTTCCAACTACAATTATTCATTTCATGACAAACGCTTTTTATAGCCCAAAAGCGCACAATCAGAAGGCATTGTGTCCCTTTACGAACCTCCATTGTCACTGTGTTTTCAAGACCAAGACGACCAATAACAAGATAGTGCGATGATACAAACTGGGTCTTTATGTTTTGTTGACTTCAAAAGCATTAATAACAAAGTCCTCTATGAAAAACAGGATACCAAACAAGACTGGTCTGTAAAGATTGTAAAAATATTTTGTTATATTCCAATCAAACCATTGACACCACATCGAGACTGGGAATACAAAATAGTCTGGTCTCTTATGTACTTAGTATTAGTAACCGCTAGTTAAGATAGATGCAACACCATAGTGGTATTATAGGAAAAGTAAATGTTTTTGCAAATGTTGTTATGTGCCTTTCCAAGCCAATTATGCCCCATCAAAGCGCCTTACAACAGCATTGCCCTGTTGGGCGGTCCTTAATGATCCGTAAACCATCTAAAATTCTTAGGAGTATGCAGCACAGGTAACCGAATGAGCGCACGGGTTGCTTATCATTCACTCAACAATCTTTACCCTCGCAGATGCCCAATTACTCCTGGGTGGTTAGAAGCAACTATAGTAAAGTGACTTGCTCAAGGACACAAAATTATGTCACGACCGGGATTCGGACCCACACCCCACCAGAAATTGAGTTCGATGCGCTAGACTGCTCAGCCACGAACACGCCAAACGTTGGTGCCTTACGATACACTTCAGGCCAAAGTAAACATAAACCAGGCCAAAAAAAGTCAATCAAAATAGTAAAGGTACAAAGTAATAATAGTTTATAGTATAGCAAGTTAAGCAATATAATAGCAGTATAGCAGTTTAAAGTATAGCAAGAATGACTAGTTATTACACTGTTATACCAAGCGCGGTATCTCCGTCATCAACGTTGACGATGAAACCGTTTCAATACACAGTATTTCTCACATTATTGGCAAAGAGATTACTCACTTATTTCTAAATGAGGCCCGGTCTTTCGGTAACCTTTTTATTTTGAAGTTACTTAATACACAACTACACAAGGTCACCTTTCCGGGGAATATTATCTGCATGGGAATGTATTCGGCACAGTTGAAGATTGTTATAGGCTCGTGAAACCGTGTAACTCTTGCACTCTGTTTTTGTATTTAGGGGAACGTTGGTTTTCCGTGTGCATTGCTCGTGTGAAGGGAACAAAATCTCGCTCTTTAACGTTTGATTTTGCTCGAGACTAGGCAAGCACAGTCTACAGGGGGTCTGGGGGTCTGTTTTCCCTTGACGCAGATCTGACAATCTTTAAATTTACAGCCTTTTCAAACGTTCTGTGTTTGGTATCTTTAAGCTTCTTTAAGAGAATTCTTCCCTCCACCGCAGTTTTTTGCAGGGTCACATTATTTGTAGGTCAGTGTAGTGACACCAGTTTTTTTTCAATTTTAACGAGTTTGTATACTCCTGATTGCGATGGGCGCCTTCTAACATCCGTCTCTGAAAACACCGCGTGTACATCCATCTGAAAAACAATCACTCCTTCTCTAGTCTAGGCAGGCGAGGGTCGTGGGCCGTGGCAGCAGTCCGGCCCCCCCCCCCCATTGAATTGGACAAATTCGACATGCAAGAACCAAGCACCCCTATCTTGCCGCCATTTCCTCAAATCAAGTTTGGTTCGTCGGTGGATTATAAGACATGGTGCCAGTCTTTCTGGAGTTGACATTGAACGGAGAGACATAGGGTGGGCAGCCAACGGCGTACGGGCGTTGAGCGTCGCACGGCCCTCTTTTTTACCAGGCCAACCGAGCGAATTAACGCTGCCAATTAGTGGCTGGCGGAGATTTATACACAGCTATCAATCAAGCCAGCTTTTTATTGCAAGGGCAAGGTGGATAAAAATATCTCAACAATAATAATATAAAAATAACAATTCAACCAATTTTGATTATTTGAAAGGAGTGGCAGCTTATTGTGTTGTGGTTTTATCGGCAGCACCAATTATTGCTCTACCGTACTAGTAAGTTTCTGAGCGGATCGAGAACAAGTGTACAGTGTATACAAGACACGTGTGAGTGAGGTGTGTGGGGAGGGGGGGGGGGGGCAATGGAAGAGTTACCAACCATTTACACACACAGATGTGACGTCACACCGACTGTGTTACGTCACAAGGAGATAGGAGGCATTTTTGTCTTATCTTCAGTTTAAACACAACCATCATAAATGGATTGATTTTTCATCAAGTGTATCAAATGAAAAGCTCAAACTGTTTTAATCCCCCCCAAAAATACAATTGAGCTGTGGTGGTTCTGAATATACCCGCAGGTGGAAATAAATCGACGTTTCAATCAGTGTGATTTGACTGTCTTCATGAGACAGGAAGACAGGCTGATCGAAACGTCGAGATGTTACACCACCAGTTCGTCTAAGACCCACCACTACTCATTAGAGACTCAGATTATTAAATGGCGTTACCGCAAAACCCAAGTTCCTCTATTATTCCCACACAAACATACCAAGCTTCAATTCCTACATGGTATTATCTTCGATGCACGGTAATCATAACAAATTGCCATAATTTCACTCGTAACAAAATCCAATCTCCCTAAAAACAAAATACCGAGGCCTCGTTTGACACAAAAGCCAGCGCTTCGCCCTGTTTACCATACATAAATAATTCCATAGGCATAACAATGGGTAGGAAATTAATAACGCAATGATAATGACGCGACAATGAGGTACAGGGGAATTACATTTCCGCCGACAGCGCGGCTTTGTGCTCGGGCACGCAAGCTTGTCATTTGCCGCCGTGCGCGTGAAGCAGTGTGTAAAATTGGCCTGCATTTCGGAACTCAATTTCATCTCAACTGATAAGCACAAAATTATTGCTAATCAAATTAATTTGCTGGGACTAATCCTTAGTAGTGTTGTACTCCATGGCATTTTGGCTGGCAATCCATTTCTACTAAGTAAGACATTTCAGGGCTTAGCAGCTCTTAACAAATGCTGGTAAACAGAAGTTAAAAAAAACAGATAAAATATATCTAAACAGGGGGTACGAGGGCGAGGGCGTTGTTGTTCAAAGGTTCTGAAGATGTGGAAAT
This sequence comes from Marthasterias glacialis, assembly GCA_911728455.2. Classification (NCBI taxonomy): domain Eukaryota; kingdom Metazoa; phylum Echinodermata; class Asteroidea; order Forcipulatida; family Asteriidae; genus Marthasterias; species Marthasterias glacialis. The sequence continues at coordinate 11,335,979 of OU452239.1, read as the reverse complement.
GCTGGAGTCACCCATTTCCCTGTTTCAACTCTGATTTTTAAGAGCGTATACTTTTAAATAGTTTCAAATTGTGCTGAGCCTGCTCTTGTCAAACTTTCTTTGGGATACAAGTAAACCTGAACGAACGAAGTGCACTCTAAAACTAAAGTTAGTCAAAACAGCCTTAATTAGTAATTTTAGGCCATTTTTGACTAGTCTAAAGTTACTAGTTATTGCTGTTTTACTAAGTTAGTTTTTAGAATGTGTGTGAAACAATCAGTTCTGTGGACACGCCTTTCTTTTGGTAGGTTTGTTAATTAACAAGGTTTCTGTCCATTTTTCTTCGTTTTCTCAGCCTAAGAAACGTTGGCCAACGCAGATGAGATCATGTCCAGCTTGTTTCGGGTCTTTCTACAATGTCTTTGCCTATACCATCAGGTCCTTTTCATTTTTACACATTAGCCCCCGCATAAGTCAATACATTGTGCAAATATCCTCTCCTCGTGTTTTTTTTTTTTTTCCTATTTTAGAATGCATCATTTCTAATTAATATATTCCGATTGCATTTTAATCATGCTGAAAAGCACAAGTTCAATAAGGGCTTTTCTTACAAGCAGTGGGTTATCGGATGGACCCAAATATTGTTTCCTATTCACCCGGAATTCGAACCACGTCCGTTAGCGTGCTTCTAAAAAGATTTACTAAACAGTGACGGGCGTTCGACACTTTATTTCGGACAAAATGATCAGAATTCTTGTCAAGGGTATTTCAGTGGTCGTCTTTTCTCTCTCTTTTTAATTTTTTTATTTTTTAATTATTATTATTTTTTTTTATAAATATATATATATAAAGAAAGATTACCGTAGTTAGTGTAGGACCAGTCTGGACCCATGCCACGCGACGGGGCAATCGCAGCCACGCGCCCGGCAAGCGGACTCAAGTTCGCCCAGTGTGTGGGACGTCGTGACCGCCACGCACGTGAGTAAACCGTCAAAGATGCACTAAGAACGTGGCCGGACAACGTGACGACGTGGCGGTGAATGTATAAGTACACATCTTCTACCGGCTGGAAAAAAAAAGTTAATTAACGGCATGTTTGTATGTCGTGTTTAGGTCTATAACATTATTTAACTTATTTACCTGGAGGTTGAGACCAATAGTCAGCTGGGGCGAGCTGCAGAATAACTGGAGTTCTATGACAAATTTCTTCATACGAAGATACCACTATTTCATTTATTTATTATTTATCATTTCATCTTTAAACACGATATATAAATAAGACATCAGCTCAAAGGCCACTTTTCAATATGGTCCTGGGGTTAAAAATAATAGAAAAAAAAACACAGTAAACATGTTTTTATTTCATTTTTTTAAAATGGTTTTAAAACCATCGACAGAAGATGCGTTCTGGACCTAGCGGGTAGTGTCCATAAAATAGTACCAGCATAGTTTCAGAGATTGCTTACACGTCATTGAGAACACCAGGAATCTGAAAGGCTTTGTTTAATTCAAAACCTAAAACTGATAGGCCTATAAATTGGGGGTCGTAAAGGACAACAAATCGGGAAGTTCTAGTTTGAAGGGGTGTCAAGTTTACTTCTGTGTTGCGCCAAGAAACTGTTTCCGCTGGAAACTGCGTTCTTCTTTAAAAAAAAAAGGGGGGAAGAAGCTATGAATGAGTTTGAACTTAGTTGTTGTGACGAAAGGGCTTAAGGGAAAGAGAAGGTTTCTAAAAAAAAATAATGTCTATTTTTCTTGGTAGCTTAACGAGTGTAATGAATTTACTGTTCCATAACCAAGGAGCTTTAAATCCCCATGGAAGTTTTGGAGACTAAAACCCAGTTCTTTTTTACGACTTTAAAATTTTGAGAATTTGAAACCTTACACGGTGGAGAAACAGTAACGTTTGCGAGAACAGCGCGTGGATGCAAAATCTCTCTATATATATGCGTTATGGTGGTTGTGAAATGGGCTGGATGTGTAACAACTCGACGTTTCGATCAGTATGCCATGATCGTCTTCAAGATTTTGAACTTGCAAAAAATTTACACTTGCACAAAGTACCTGATGTCAGAACCAAAACGAAATAGGCTATAAACGTTGTACGTCGTTTTCTCGAAACAAATATGACAACTTCATTGACGGCATAGTAAAAGATTGATGGTGTGTTAATTGAAAACTAGAAAATGAAAATAATTACTCTTCAAAAAACTAATAACTATTATGCCTTTACAGTTACCCTAAACCTAACCCTAACCCTAACCTTTACTCTAAAACTAACTCCAACCCTACCCTTACCCTATCTCTAACCACAAAAGACCTTTAGAATAAGAGAACATTCAACTGTTTTCGAAGAGAAAGATTTCCGTACAGAAACGACATCTTCAGGATAAACCGCAAACCAATGTGCAATATATTTTTCTACCCCATATCCGTCTTTCACACGCAAAAAAATAAACAATATTTCACTATTTCCGTGGATTACGATTTCCTTTTTGCAAACGCAGACCGTCGCGTGTGTGTCCCGGAGACGCGTTGGTACCCTTTACAGACTCACTGAAAACAATCAATCTTTGAACACAAAGCCCCCTACAAAATCTATGCAGGCTCGGTTATTATTTTTATGTCAAAGAAGAATACATTTGCATTGTGCGGTATGTCCCCGCAGTTTGGATTGCAGCAGACAAGTTTGCGCATTGTGTAAGACACGCAAAAATGCAACGCAAGCTGAGGAGAATAATAGCCCAGTGTAACATTAGTCAGCACAATGTGAATTCTATCCAAGACGTACCATCCACCCATACCCCCTTCTTCCTTGTGAAAATGTGAAAGTTCTCAGGAGCACTCATGTATCTTTTCCATGATTATTTGTAGGTCTTACATGTTCTCAAAGGCCTTATCTTTCTGGTCTATTTGCTCCAAGGTACAAGTGTTATAGGCCTACATCATTTTGTCTTTTGAAGAGTACAGTTCATTTTTAGCATGAAGATTATTTTACACTTTGGGGGGTATCTTTCCCCAGAGTACATTCATGCAAAGCCTTCGTGTATTATAACTCATTATTAAAGAAAATCATCTTGCGGGCAGCAAACCTGAGTTGTCGCACATACACCAATGGCAGTGTTGGAACGCCGTGCTGTTCCGACGGAGCTCCACAAGTGCCATATCATTTATCCAGTTAAAAGAAGACGGTGTCGACAAGTCGACTTATGTTTTACGGAAGTTGACCTGTCGTAGCAATTTATTTCGTCATGACAACTTACTGAAACGAAGAAGTCGATTTGCGAAAAGGGGAGGGGGCGGGAGCCTCACCGCTCACAACCCTTGCCCCACCTCTTGCCCCCAGATGAGATCGAACAAAAAAATACACATAAATGATCGGTTCGATACATTAAATAGCCCCCAAGTTATGTCTTTGCCACCGCCCCCACTAAAAAACCCAGAAATAATGTCTGGTTTAATACATCACTATTTATACTGCGAAGACAGCAACTTACGACAGCCTCAAAAGAAGACGATTCACCGCCTTAATTAGTCGTCTTTTAGCGACATAATTATGACGGCAAGTCGACATTAAGTCGACTTGGCGACTTGAAGCACCTCGTCATCTGTCTAAAAGTGGATGGCACTTCTATAGCTCCGTATGCGTCCCGTACAAACACGGCATGGAATTCTAATTTGAAAATAATATTAGGTTTGACTATTATTAGACATCATAACCACGATGTCTACGTGTTCAAGCTTCCTTCGTGGCTAGCAGTTCATTGTTTGTTGTTTTTATTAAACTTGCGTGATATTCAGTACAGCTGATTTTGGTATAAATAACCGAGTGTGAATGACAAGTCATGCATGGTTATCAACGCTGCACCTACAGTATACATAAAATGGTGTTAGTAATAATGGTAATAAAACTACACGGCGATTTTTTTTCCTCTTTTTTTTTCTTTTAGTATCAACAGTGATCGCGGCTGAATACAAACACCGTTATTTGAAAACGAATCTCAGCACTGCATCCTCCAGATAATACAGGATTTTTTTTTTAAGGGGCAAGTTTTAATTAATATTTGTCGAGGCGAGAGGAAGATGAGGTTTTGATGGCGGCGTGGTAATTTACCCGTGAAATGACTTTACTTGGCAAGTTTGTTGTTTGTGGAACCGTTTAATTAAAGTTGGTATGAACGTATCATCAGTTTTGGGGCTTTATGATAATACTTATTTTTTATTATTGAATTAATATCAAATCCATTTATTTTGTAAGTGGGGTACCTAAGCAGATCCAAGACTTGACCAAAACCAGCAATCAGTGATGACTTAAAAATAATTTTGAAACAGAGAGATTATATCTTTCTGCAAGTGTATAGACAGACCATCGGTACCTGAGCAAAACCATCGACAGTGTTTTTAATTATTTAAAAGGAAAAATACATGATTTGTATTTCTTTTTATCAGTAACAGTCTAAAGGCTGACTGATTATAAAGTTTTCCTACCAGTACCAATCTTCCATAGAATCGTTATTGTCTGAAACACTGTCAATGACGTGAAAACAGAAGTTGAAGACCTCTATTGTAATTTCGATTGTAACAATCAAAATTAAGAACATTGTGTTTACATACTGAGAAGTGTGCACGGTTTTGCACTATTTTCTCCTGACTCGGACGACGGATTGAGCCCAAATTTCCACAGGGTCGTTTTTCATGGATATATTGGTTCACACAAAGTACGAATACTGCACTATCAGCTTTGTCAATCCCACATTTTTACCTTCAAACAAAGCAGAACTAATCGTTTACATCATGATAAAAAATTGGGGCAATTTTGTGGCAGAACTCGAGTTTTGTGGCTTCTGAGAAAAACCGATGGTTTACACTGTACACTGTATAAAGTTAAGGACAAAGTGGTTGGGAAAGTTACTATAAACATAATTTGCCTCAATTTTGTTTCATTAATTTGTTGTGTAAAAATAGTTGTATATCATTGGTTGGCATGTGGTAGAACAAGTGTTTAACCCGTTGATATAAATATTGCCTGGCGGCGGGGGGGGGGGGGGAGCTTGCCAACTGTGGTCGCACGATTGACTGATCTGGTAATGAAACCAAGGGACCCTCAAAAGTGCCTACCACTGCAACCCATAGGCCTGAAGATGCCTGCGTAGAGGAGATGATGAAGAAATGTCAGTTTTAGATGTAGGAGGAAGACCCACCATTAAACCCACGCAATCAGGTAGGGACTGAAAACCCAACCCACATAAGGGACCAGTCCGGGATTCGAACCGGGGTCCGCGGAGGTGAAAGACAGGGATGAAATCACTCGAGCCAACCTGATCTCGCGGTATCTTAAAAAACCTGACGTTTCGATTGTCGTGCTCTGAATGTCCTCATTAAATGAACAAAATTCTCGGCCATGGCCTTGGTCCGGACTGTTCGTTAACTTCACTTTTGTTGTTATTGCTTTTTGCATTGCTGGCTGGTAATTTCTTGTTTAACCAAGAGTTCTTATACAAGAGTTACGACCGTGGCGTTGCAAAATAAGAGATCCATAGGACTATAACTATACCATGAAACTGCAAGGGGCGTTAACAATATTGGATACATACGCCAAAACACCCCAGACACCCCAAACCCATAGAAGAGCACAGAGCAGTTTATTGTAGCCTCAACAAAAGATGTTAAAAAGAGTTTAAAAGATTTCCCATACATGGGTCACGATAACTACAACAAGATTACCAATTCCACACGCCGATTTTCCTTTATACAAATCGTAACCAATACGCAACGCAATATTAATTTTCAACAGTCGCCCGCCAGGAAACCGTAAACGCATGCGCAGTGTTTGCACAGCTAACTTGACGGACGCCGTGCGGGGGACGCACTAAGGAGGTTTGCCCGGACACGCTCGTCCCCCCCTACCTTTCTCGTGCCACATAACATTTGAAACATACCGCCTTATTACTGAAAGATCTGTGGACTTGTTTAAAGTTCTCACGCCCGGCGTTTCCTGTGCCTCCCCCCGTCTTGTTGGATAGGGGCCTGCTGACGGTTTATTAAATTGAATCTATCTGAACTCTTGAACGCCACCGTTGTTGGCCAACGTCTATTTTTTGAGCATGGCGTGAAGTTTGCTCGCGGCTGCAGTGGGTTCCTAAAAGAAAATGGTTTTTTAATTCTTAAAAGTGCATGACATGGGCATGGGTGCCCTGGGGAGCCAAGAATACAATAAAACCTACAATTATGCGGGCGTTTGCCAATTAAATCCGTTCAACCTTTTTATGAAGAAAGGAAGTAAAATGATGAATGCAACGGATCTGTAGACCGGTGGTAACAGACCAAATATTGAACAAGTTTATCTCAAATTATGGAGCAATATTTAATATAAGACGATCGCTTAGTGCACTTTTATTTTTGTCACTTTTTCAATTAATTGTAATGATGAAACAAGAGGCTGTGCGGAGGAAATGGTCTGTCCCCACTTCGTAAAAGCGAGACATGTTATTTTTGACTGGGAACAATACAGACCCATATTGGAAATGTGACGTCATTGGACATTTTGACATTTTTTTTTTATTTGGACAAAAATCGCACCAGAAGGATATCAAGCACCATGACATTTTACACGATTTTAGCGTCAGGTTAGAGACGTGTAATTCCCCGCACACTTTACCAAGGACTCTATCTATTGGAAAATGAGTGCACCGCTGACTTGATTTTGACCTTGGAGCCTCTCTTTAAGAAAGTGGCATTGCCGCATTGACATCTTTTTGACTGAATTGGGGGGAAATAAAGCTTATTTGAAAACTCATAAATCATAGAAAGATGTGTTTCAAGGTGAGCTTTTAGGAGAATCGGGTTTGCTCAGTGGTTTCTTTCCATGCCTTTCACCTCTGTGGACCCCGGTTCGAATCCCACCTCAGACAGGAGCCTTGCGTGTGGATTGGGTTTTCAGTCCCTACCTGATTGCGTGGGTTTTCCCCTATTTGGGGTTTTCCTCCCACTTCTAAAACTGAACATTTCTTCTCGTTTCCTATTTATCCTGTTATTGGCGCTAATTGTGCTGTTGTATGCGTAATAAAAATAAATACAATAAAATAAAAAATTAATAAAAACCTGTGTTCTGAACAGATTTATGAACTGAGACAGTTTGCGGGTAACAATTGTGAATAAATCTCATATATCCTGAAGACAAGCAGAGCAACAGTGTTCGAAACGTCGAGACTATCACATCTCAACACTTGTACATCTTAGAGCCAGAACCTCTCCCAAATCTCTCTCTTACATCCTGCTACCATTGCAAACCTAATTCAAACCTGTACACATCAGACTAAACTTGAAAGACAAAGTTTCGAAATAATGTTGTCGGTTTTTCTTTTTTTCATGTTGACGAAAGCAACACGCAGACGTTCAATCACGTCGACTCAGTCTCCATTCATTTAGCTTTAATCCTGATAATTATTATTAATCAAAATTGAATTGTCTTTAAATCATTAAACCGACAAACAAAGGCGACCTTCCTTGAAAAACGTTATACACTTAATTAAAAAAAAAAAAAAAAAAAAAAAACCCGGACAGACTGATTTGAACATAAATTGAAAAACACTTTTGTCTGAATAACGCGCTAGCTCTGTTGTTTGTTAGTACTGCCGGAGCTAATTAGTTAAGACTAGATTTGTTATCCTTAATACATAAATCAATGGACTAATTGTTTAAAACGAACAAAGGGACACAAAAGCGAGAGACACTCGCACCGGATTTTATCAAATCATTAAAAGGGAGTTACGTGTTTACTTGGGGTAAAAAAATAAGCAATCGAACACGTCTCTGCTGTTTGTCCTCAGTCTGTAAATTACACTGGTGCTAATTGCGCCCCAAGTTCAAATTTATCGAAGGAAGTGATACTGTGAAGACTGATCAAATTGACCAATCACAGGGTTTTAATAAGTTAGACTGACTGTGACTGACTGACCAATCAGATTCCCAGGCGCTTAATGATGTAAACATTTGATCAACCAATCACTGATTGAGAATCATCGATGGTATTTTTTTTTCTTTTCGTATAATGGCGCTGGAAGACGGTGAAAGTTATCGCGAAAAACTATTCTTCCTGCATTCTACTAGGAAACATTTTGAGTAATCACCCTTTTGGAATAACGAGGGACAATTATGTCATTATCATTTTGTTAAACTTATTAATTTGTGTAGATCGTACAAGATACATTCACAGCATGTAGCGGGACTTACTTTAATTTCGTCTTGAAAAGTGGAAATACGCGTTTCAAAGTCATTATACGTCACGCACTCAATTGACCAGTTACAACACCGCAAACATTCCATCATTTAGTTAACCACGCCCACTTAACACAAACACTTAACTAACCCCAATTTCAAGTGACTGGTTGTCCAATGCTACCCTTGTCTATGAGAATAATTACGTAGGGTATCAGATCGTCTGGTTTTTGTTTCCAATAGGCCCCATGAATCCCGTAGACTGGGAGACCTTGTCTCCTTGTGTAGGTTCGCGCAGGCGTACGTCGATTCAATTGGCCTGTTGCGTGCGTGGGGACTACTTTGTAACCAAACACGCGCCCCATTGTTGACTATTGTTTACCAGCGCCCTTACAAACGTAATTAACAACACCTAATAAGGTTTAAATTGACGAGTGAAGCACGGGGGAACAGCAGTCTATAACTTCAGAGGCACGGTGATCGGATAAGGCGGGCGGAATCCAGGCCAAACTGCTTCAGGGCAAAATTGAACGGGGTTTGAGGCACGAGGTTACGGTGTGGAAATCGCTCCGGGCTACGCCGCGCGTTTGGACGGCTGGAGTTGTTGAATTTAGTCGCCCAGGTTTGGCATGCATTTTAGCGGTAAGTACAAACGAATCAATGTATTTTTTGAGGAGGGTTTTATAATAGTTTTTATAGTTTATTGATAGATGGATAGGGTAACCACGTGCCAAACCCTCTTGGAATTAATTGCTCCAGTTTAAAATAACATTCGTTTTCGAATCAAAGTGTTTGACAGTGGCCGAGTTCATAAAGAATACCAGTGGTACCTAATACTTCCACTATTAAAGCAATAATGGTTTACAAATGGAGATGATTTGTGTCTCATTTTGTCAGTCCCCCCAAAAAGTAAAAGTAAAAATTACACAGAACGGAAACTTTTCCAAATTATTATTTTTTTTTTAAAGAAATGTTACAATTTCTTGCTGACGGTTAAAACTACATTGTAGGTAGTTTCACGAAACATGTTGTTATCAATACTCTTAATGGAATGGTCTTATACATTAAAAGCACAAAACAATTTTGCTTATCAGAAAAAGATTACCAACCCCCAAAACCCCTACTTATCTGAAGCAGTTTCCACACTGTAGCAGTTTAGGTAAGAACTTTACACTCGAACGAACTGAGTTTCGCAGTTTTAGTTCTTGATATATGTTTTGATATCAATAAAAACAAAACCATATAGGGATATATATAAATAACTAAACTCAAACTTACTGATGAAAAAGCAATGTCGGTTTAACATATGTTTCACGTATCACAAAACGTAAATATAAGATTTTTGTCGAACAAAATGATAACGCAGTTCTCATGTGTGTAATGTTACAGTAATGTTACACGGGTTTTATTATATTATAGAAAGTGAAAATTAGTAGTTTTTTTTCCCTCATTTGAAAAACAATAAACATAACTTTTGAAAACTTGTTCGAGGAAGAAAGTCAAAATCTGCATTTCCTTTTTTTTTTTTTACTTGTGTACGGCGGTGCAACCGTCCAACGTTTAATATTAAGTAACTATAACTGGTAAACTTGCAGGTACAACCATGTATAGAAATCTCATTTGGGAGAAAAGTTTGGCTCAGAAAAGAGCCGTTTTGGTCTCGACGTTATTGTTTAATGAGAAACATAATAGTTTCAGTATAGTTTACATGAAAATAAAACCAGCAAAAGGTCACCCGTGAACATTTATGTTTTATAACATTGGGTACACAGCGTGCTGGATTACAGTCAAAAATTGAATCAAAACCGTCTTAAAATGCCTCGAACAATATTGACTGTCTTATGTTGTTTTTAGAATTCTTAAATTTAATCTCCAGTTTTGTCATACGTTGTGACTCAAATAATACCGAGATTCAGAGACTTGTACATTTTTATTTTGTCTTTATTCATACTGTTAAAGTTTTAACTTAATTCAGTTGCTGGTTCTTCCTTTCAACTTGATTTATTTTACAATCTGCTGGACCTTTGTCCAAAGACCATAATAATTCAAGCTTTCAAAGATAACAAGTTACTTAACAGTTGAATTGACGGGTTAAAAAGGTATAGGAATACATGTAAAGTTCACAAAAACGTTTTTAAATAAGGCCTACTAATAAAAGTAGGAAATTGGTTTTCTATTGATTATATATTATGAATCGATATATTGATTACTGCATTTGTGATTAGTATGATTACTGATAATGGCGAGAGTACCGCACCAACAATGAACAAATTATTTCCCTCCTAAACTACACACTTTGTAATATCAGTTTCCCGTTTCCACTCGTTCTATCCAGCTGACGGCGGCTTCAATCAGCTTGGGGGTATGTTTGTAAACGGGCGCCCTCTCCCGGAGACAATGAGACATCGCATTGTGGAGATGGCCCACTGCGGAGCGCGACCATGTGACATTTCAAGACAACTTCTCGTGTCGCACGGTTGTGTCAATAAGATCTTAGGTACGGTTACTTGAATTAAAGGGCCTTTTCACATCAGGTGATTTGTACAGGTAACTAAGAGACCTTGGAATGCATTGCATTGAAATGGTACACTTTGGTAGCATAAGACGGGTACTTTGTCCAAGAAAATGAAATTGAACATTCAAAGCTGGTTTCTTTTCTTTTTGAAGATCGTCTGGTTCCCTATAAATTGCCTCACGTTAAATGGATCTAATACGCTATTACTGTGTGTAATATGATGGTCAAACAGTACTGGGCGATTGTGCGGCCTAAAATGTAGCCCGAGACCTCATTGTGGCTCTATCATTGTACCTCAATTTACCCCGGACCTAGATGAAACCCCAACATATCTCAATTTACCCCAGACCTAGATGTAGCCCCAACACTGTACCTCAATTTACCCCAGACCTAGATGTAGCCCCAACATTGTACCTCAATTTACCCCAGACCTAGATGTAGCCCCAACATTGTATCTCGATTTACCCCGGACCCTGTACTTAAACAATAGCCTGATTAAAAAGCTGCGTCCGAATTAGCGGCTTCGGCTGTGGCTTAATCACCATTAGTAAGCCCATAGAAACACCCTTAGTAACAGCCACAGCTTTAGGCCCGGGCTACACTTAGTTACAATATTTGGGCTCAATTTGGGTTCGGACTACACATAGGTACAAGGTTTGAGCTCAATTTGGGTTCGGACTACACAGAGGTACAAGGTTTGGGCTCAATTTGGGTTCGGACTACACATAGGTACAAGGTTTGGGCTCAATTTAGGTTCGGACTACATATAGGTACAAGGTTTGGGCTCAATTTAGGTTCGGACTACACAGAGGGACAAGGTTTGGGCTCAATTTGGGTTCGGACTTTACATGGGTACAAGGTTTGGGCAACATATTTTAGGTCTGGGCTACAGATAGATCTCGGGCTGTATTGAGGGGACACGCAGGCGCTTTTAAGTCAAATCACCTTACACTCTTACTATCTATATTCATTTGGGCTAATTTAAGTGTCCCTGAATTTGTTTCAACTCCTAAGAAATAGTATGCAGTTCCAGCAACCAAACAGCAGCACAGGTTCCCAATAACTACAATTTCTACCTTCGTGTTTTTACATTGATGTTCTTTAGTCAATAATATAAATTGATCAATGTTACGCCATTTTTTTTTATCACATTGAAACTATAGTTATGAAGTCGAGACTGGATGGACAATGATTAGTCAGTCCCCCTTCTTTGTTTTGATGAACATGTGTATTCGTTAATGCTCTTACAAACAGGCAACATGACACACATTCTGTCAGGTAATTTTCAAAGCAAAAAGACGTCACAGTTTATCAGTCTTGACATTTAATGCAGCGTTCGTATTTGTTGCACTTATCCCCAGGTCGCTTTCTTGAGACTGGCTCCGTACGGCCGGGCACCATTGGTGGGAGTAAGCCCAAAGTGGCCACGCCCACTGTTGTAGAGAAAATCGAGAGATATAAGCAGGACAATCCAACCATATTCGCCTGGGAGATAAGAGATAAACTTGTATCTGACGGTAAGTCATAACAATTTCTGACCGGTTCTTGGTACTTTTTAAAAAAATTATGTACACACTTATTGTATATAATTTCATTAACTGTTTCTTTTTTCTGGATAACTATCTGAAGAAGTGCGTCTCCTCAACATAAGTGTACCGTTTTGACCATCTATATTATTTTTGTTTCTTTTCTTTAGATTTCGTTTGTTTATTTCCCATGTAATTTTCAGTAAGTGAATTTTCAGTGTAATGCCTTTCTCAGATAGACCTTTAGTGACGCTAGGTTGCAGCAAACTAACCGGGAAGATCATTGTTCTTGGAAATGTTCGCATGCACAGGACTAGTATGTCTGCTGCCACCTAGTGTCCAAAAGTCTTACATTGTGCTAATTAATATTATTTTTCTTTGCTCGTAAAAAATAAAACTGTTGCAAAGTTATCTTTATATTATTATTATACTAAACAAGAAATAATAATAGTTCTTAATACGTGGTTCTAAGTAAAGAAAAGTCTTGAAGTATAAAATAGATAAACAAGATAGCTGCATGAGATCAGCTGGCTCTCGATTGGTAATTGATATTTTGAACACAATTTTATTTTTGTTTCAAATTTCTGCAGGCGTTTGCACAACTTCCACCGTGCCAAGTGTGTCTTCCATCAACCGCATTCTGCGCAATCGCGCCGCGGAACGCGCAGCCGCAGAGTACGCCAGGGCCACTGAGCAGGCATACATGAGCGACTATGCCAGCGCATGGGCCCACTACGCGCCTCCGTTCGGCATTGTGCCGGGGTTGAGGATGGAAAGTCGACTGGATCAGAGGCAGTCGTTGAGGGCGTGCTGTTCTGGTTTTCTTTGTGGGCCACCTTTTGGAACGTATCCACCTGGTAAGTTTGAGATTTGAAAAAAAACCCATAAATTAACAAAGACAAACATCAAACTGATGTAGGCTACTTTAAATGCAATAGGTTATTTAACACTTCTTGACTTGTTTAATATGCTAAATTTCATGTTTTTCTGCTTTTTTTTGTAGGTCTTGCACCTTCCTCTGAGTCACCATCGCCTCCTCCGCCCACCGCCGACAACCACAACAATGATGCCCCCGTCTCCATGGTTACCGCATCATCCCTAGCCAGTTCTCGTGCCAGGTCTCCCTCACCAGACACACCCGTCTCCTCGTCCGAGAACTTGAATTATCCGCCAGAAATGGAATCTCTATACAAAGACCCAATCACTGAAGAGCAGAGGAGGAAACTGCGGAGGAGCAGAACGACATTCACCCCGGAGCAAATACAGGTCAGCAATAGAGGGCGGTATTACCCCTATCGTTGCTTTTTTAGACCTCGACCTCGTCCTGTAGTTTGCTTCACTTCTCTCCATGTACATTGCTGGTGTTGCTATTTGTCATAAAGCCGGTACCAAAAAAATACACTACTTCAATTCTGTAAGCGCGCCACTCGGTCTTGCCATTCTGCAGACATACATATTTTCATCAAGTCACAGAGGGCGCTATAAGCTGCCATTGGAACAGTCGCAGATTCGTACGCACGTACACCCGATCTCGTTAAGTGTACTATGTTTTTTTTTTTTTTTTTTTTTTTTTAAATACAACAGTTTATTCTTTGTCCAATAATGCTATCAAATTAAGTCCCATATTAACGATGATAAATTCATTTACTCTACAAAACGAAAAGTCAGCTTATACTTGCGTGAACAAAGGTTTATTTTTGTTTACTAAAAAGGGGAAATTTTTTGCCAAGCCAGTTTATACTTTTTATTGATACTCAAGGTCTCCCATATAAAATGGTGGTCATTGTTTGTAAACAAAAGAAAGGTCTGTACTGTCAGTAAGCTCAAGATACCAGTTATTGTCAAGATAGAATGAAGAATAAAATCTAACTGTTTGGGGGATGTTTTTTTCTGTTATCAGATTCTCGAGAAGGAGTTTGAGAAGTCTCACTACCCGTGCGTCTCGACAAGAGAGGACCTCGCCAACAAAACGACGCTGTCCGAAGCTCGGGTACAGGTACGAGCCGTAAGGCTCACCCGTTACTCTTCAAAATGAGATCCTCACTGTGAGAAACAAAACCTCTCCATGGTGAACGACTCTGATCACTGGTTACACTCTAGATATAGAAACTCACCGTTAGAGAAAAACTCAAAATGGACATTTCTTGTCATTCTTTGAAACGAAACTCATCAGAAGAAAGAATAAGTTAACTAACTAACGAGACATTTTGTGAGCAACATGCACCGTCACAATTATGAGAAGACAATCTATAGACCAAAGTGCTTTTTATTACAATTCACAGGAAGTCTAAGGATTTTTGATCAAATGTCGAGTTCTATAGCGTGCAACAGTTACAAGATGCAAAACTAATTGTTTATTTCACTGTAAAAAAAAGTAAAACCACTGTTCTTGTGAAAAGTCTATTCAAGACAACAATTTTGGCCGGCCCAAACAATCACAGACTATTATACGAGAAAATTGCTGCTTCTTGTAATACTTTTTGTTAAGGTTTTTGTCAGTGAGAAAATTACATGTCTGAAACATGCCAGCATAAGTTACGATAGAAGCTTCCTGACATTTGTTTTAGTTACACATTTGTTTTGTTTCTTTTTTTTTATCACCCAGGTTTGGTTTTCCAATCGCCGTGCAAAATGGCGTCGCCACAAAAAAGTTGGTACCCTCCAACATCCGGGACCGATGCTGGCCCACCATCACTCCCATCATGCCATGTACCAGACGTCGGCTGCAGTCGCCCTCCCGCGGGCGTACAAGGCCATGCAGTTGGAGGGCGGGAAAGTGACGCTCAGACCTTCCATGTCGTCTGCTTTCACGCCACTCACGTTGACAACAAACACACAAGCCACGTCTGCCACGTCGAGTGATTCTCCGTAGGAAAAAAAGATACAGCTGAGAACCTTCGATTTCTTCCACACAAGAAGCAATGTACTGTGGCCCTTTTCGAAACCACGCCTTGGGCTTGGGCTCCGTCCGCCTGCTTGAAGTCCCGTAAGGAAAGCGCACGTTTTCCAAATATCTGATGGAGCCCAAGCCAAAGCCCAAGCCCAAGTAGTGGTTTCGAAAGGGCTTATATAATCTTATCAATGTAAAGTAACGGGCTGGCAAAGCAACTACATATTCAAATATCTACGCGCTAAAAATGTTTTAACATAAAAAGTGTACATTAATAGCACCACTGCATCTTATTTAAAATCATTTATTTCCATCGCTGACCAGTACAATACAATTAATACCAACGAGGATTGTTCAATCAATAAATACTCCCAAGCAAAATATCCAAAAGAATTGTTTAATTCAAGTTCAGATCATTCTCAAAGTTGTACAAACCGTTCCAAAGAAAAACAAAGAAACTCAAGATTTCCCGCTTTCTTCTTTTTTAAGACGTGTGGCTCGTTCACTAATTAGGGCGCCCTCCATTGGTCTAATCATAAATCATGCAGCGCCAAAACTTCCCCATAAACACGTTTTGCGACAATAACATTTTTTTTATCTTAATGAATTAAAAAGTAATTCGAATACGTCACGTATTTTTAACAGCAAACATTATTTTGAGGTTTGTATAAATGGTGTTGATTTAATACACTACGGGACTTTGAGACGCTAGGTGGCAGCAGACACACCAGATAATTGTTCATTTTCTGTGTGTCAACCTGAGCATGCTCACACTGCAAAAAAACCCAATAGATTTACCTGGTAAGTCTGCTGCCACCTAAGTTCCCCAAACGTCTCCGATTATGTACAAGTTAAATCTTTTTAAACAATTTTCCAACTGCCTTAGACATCAAAGTGCAATATCAAATAATCTTTGACCCTAAAACAAAATTGGTCCAAGTTTAGTTTTATAACAAGTTTCAAAAAGTACATTTCATTAATAAGTATTGTCATATTTGTTTTCGAATTTCTCTTGATAGGACTGTAACTTTCTGAACTCAACATTGTTGTAAGTTATTCTGTTTTGCTTTTATGAGAAAAAAAAAATCGCTTCCGGCATAGACTCGCTAACAGTCTCTTCCTCCTGTCATTCTAATGTAAATATTATGAGTGCTCTTTACGTTAATTGTGCAATAAAAAACGCAATTTATTCAATATTTATCAGAATCTGTCGAAATGTTTGTCCTCTCTCTCTGATACGATTAGCAGGGACAACGCGAAAGATTGGAATTGCAAAAAACAATGTACTAGCAACTAACAATTTTGGGCTACGTTGATGGTCACTCGATCTAATAAATTAATGGTTGGTTACATTTTTATTCCCCCCCCCCCGCCAAAAAAATAAATAAATAAAAATAAAAAATCAGCCCACTGGGAGAAGAAACTGGAATCAAAGGGCAGCCATCGTGTCGTGCCAGGCAGCCTCTGTCAGTGATGAAGGGACGTTCTCGTTGAAATCTAATAGAAAGGAATCAATATCTATGGTCAAATATAAAATGATCCATCCTTCATTGGGATCGGGAAGGGTCAGAGACTTTTCTGATTTTCTTTTTCAACTTTTTTGTTTATTTGTATTGATACAAAATAAGTGGTGGCTGATTCAGAGGGTTGGAAAGGGCATGAATGACCCCAACCAAGTTAAAAAATACCCTGACATCTGCAGTGCCACACACTGGATTTAATAGTGGCTGCATTGCTGGAGCCCACCCCCCGCCCCCGGTCAATTGACTTCCACTCCCCTCGACAAACCACTCTCCAGATTCGCTCCTGACTCGTTCGTCTAGCAAACCATTAGAGCGTGCAGAATCTGTGGCACCTGACTGACACCATGGCGCTCAAAATTAAGTAAAAATGTTGATTTTTTCTAAACGACAACCTAACAAACTTTCACAAGAAAGATACTGTCCTTATTAAAACGAATTACAAGGAAACAACGTGTTACCAGATGTCAAAATTAGTTTCCAAAAGACACTTTTGTCACCTGACGCACTTTAAAAACATCATCCGTTTTATTTGCCGATGGGCACTTTTACCGCGCAGAGTCCAAGATTATAGAAACAGTCGGAAATCTTTGACGGACGACAAAACTATTTACTTTTGAATCACAGTCATAATACTTATTTTTATGTTTTCTGCATCACAACTTTATTTTATTATACACTTCATATAAAGATCAGTACCTTAAAAGCAACATCACGTCATTGTTTTTTTAAAGCCCATTTTGATTTACAGTCCTCTAGTTTTCAAACACAAACAAACTCACAACCGACATGTGCAAATATTATCAAACATTAGATGTTCATGTTTTAGAGAGACCAAAAATTAAAAGTTTTATGGGTTTTTTTCATGGAGTTTGTTGTGGCTTTTTCGGTAATTTTGATTATTTCCCCCACACTTTGAACATAGTTTTTATACGAGTTATCTCGGAGGACAGTTTGAACAAAGTAAGCTTGTGAAAGCAGGTGAACATTATTGTTCATAATGAATTGTCAAATACCAATATACACACTTTATGTGAAGCAGTAATAAAATAACAAACATATAAAATTAAAATAAAAAACCTGTGAAATGTTAAGCTCAATCGTTCACCAGAGTCACGAAAAATAATGCTTTAAAAAAAGTATAATACTTTTGACTATTTTCAAACATTGGGTTTTGATGTCTCGAGATCAGCATTTAAAGCAAAATTATTTCAATGGGAAGTTTTCCACCATGACCATCTTTATACCAAGTAAGTTACGTTTATAAATATGTAAACGTTTACATTTTCAATTTTACCATCGTGGTGCGCACACAGAAAAAAAAACATTCATACTTTTTTTTCACTATTACCGATGCTACCTTTAACTTTGAATTCATAAAATGAAATATCACGGGCAGCTCAATGACGAATCTGTGGGTTGAAGAAATTATCATCCGTCAGGGGATGGTATCTTTTTGGTTTCCGTCATTGGATACGCGGCAACACAGCGCCCTGACCGCGCATATGACCTCTGAGTGCCACATCCGCATTGACATTACGTTTATTACAAGTTGACGATGGAGATATCAGACAGAACTCTTCAGAAGATAGCGCTATAGTCCATACTCCCCATTGACTGGGGGCTTCGCAGCTATTAAAGCACTCGAATCACCAACGGTATAAAACTCCTTCCAAAGGAACGTCGGTGTATAATAATATCCATACTCGGCCTGGGGTTAAACCAGAAAGAAAAATCGATGCTGTTGGTATAGAGTATTCGCCGGATTAGTTTCAGGTACGGGCGAGTGGATTTTCGGTGAAGAGTACATAACGCGCTGGCTCTGCATGGTTGTGTTGTACTTTATGACAGTTTATCAAATCACTGATCGCTGTTTTTTTCTCTTCTTCTTGAGTATTCTTGAAGCGCTACGAAGCAAAGAAACCCGATAAGTCTCGCTTGGGTTGCCTTTCCATGCGAGTGTTGCCACGTACAACAGTGCGCCCGATTACTAACGCTAGTAACCAGTGGAAAAATATAAAGTAACAGATAATAATAATTATTATAAATAGTTTTTTTTATATAGCGTAAAATTACAGGGTCTCAGAGCGCTTCAGGGAAGGTGACGAGAGATGTGCGGAATACAATGGGCAAAAATATAACAAACCATGTAGATTTTTACAACAAACTACAGAAAGAACCATAAAAGACTTAAAATAAAATCATTTGTTAATCTATAAAGATTATATATATTTTTTTAACTGTTCGAGGGAGGAACTGAATATATTTCAAAACGTATCCTTAAACGTAAAGCTACGTCATCACAGCGGTATATTTTACGCTAACAAATGGTTGGAAAACAGCCTTGATATAGCCTCGGTAACACCATGTGATTATATCTACTTCGCTATAAGCAGTAGATTGTTCTTGTGAGAACTTGTCCTGTTATTATTGTACTACAGCGGAGTAGATTTCGGAATTCGAGGTAAAGATAGTGACCGAAGTCCTAGGAAAATGATTTACGCAATCCTCAACGGTGACATCATATTCTAAAGTGGGAATTAGACATATTATTTATATTTTTAATAAATAAAATTTGAAACCAAAGTTTGGAATATTTTGTCTTAGACAATATAGCGACAATTAAACTGGGTTTGTGTCGAACTGGTCAGCACTCCCGCTTTTCAACTCATCTCTGCATTTAAGATTAAGGGATACAGTGAATCTTGAAAGTGAAATGATTTGTTACATTTTAAAGTCTGCAGATAAAGATGAGGTTATTAACTTTCAAAAAGTCAGTCTGTTGATTGCGGTTTACTGCTTCTGGCTGTTGACAACGAATAAAACTCAATTATTGATATGATTTGAACTTTAACCGCATTTCTTTTTAGAAACAATAGAAATAGCGATGTGAAAAGCACTTTTTATTAAAAGTTATCTCAACAGATACGATTCAAGTAATGTAATTTATAAACGAGATGTGGGCCGTCTGTTAGCCCTTTCGACATTTTCATGAAACAGTCGTCGTTGATTATTCCTCACCTTGTAGCCTCTCTCCTGCAGCCGTCGGATCACCTGCTGTGGGTCCACGGCCTGCCCAGCGCGCATCTCCTATCTAATTACCACGGAACAAATCACACCACAAGCAACGAAATCGTGTCCCTTACTGCCTCGAGGAAATTCTAACAGTAATACCGTAATGGTGATGTCTTCCAATTTCGAAATTAAATTATAAAGCCCGAGAAAAAGGCTACAGTGTCCAGGTATTTTTGATAATTTTTGAATAAAACACTGGAGAAACAGCAGGGGTGGTCTGACAGGCTACTGGTCGCTTGAGTTCATTCAGACTGTACTGCAAGCCGACTTATTAAAAGGGTCCGTATGCCTTGTTTAGTGCTAGTATGGGACTTGGACAAGTCTGATGCTTTCAAAGGGCTGCAGGCAGGGAAGCCGTGAAACGAATCTGACAAAAAGTCCTTGGTTTAGCAAATAGTCTAATTATTTTTTTTTCATCCCTCGTCTCACTGAGGGGAAAAAAATAAACTGGGACGTCTGACTTGAAGGTGTTTTATGATCACCGTGGCTTTGTTGCCATAGAAACATATCTGAACTGACAGGAAAGATTTCGAACTCGGGAACTGTTAAAACTGCGGCTCGCGTTCATTCACACGCTCACGTTTTTTTGGTTTTCTCCTTGAGAGCGAGACTACATCACGTTCTGACGGATCACCTCGTCCCCGCTCCCTCCCCCCCCCCCCCGGGTTCTAATATCATTAATGCTTAAAACATATCGGGCAATTCCAGCAATGTCCCTGGGGCGTTGACAGATATATTCGGGTATGGAAATGGGAAATATAAATCACTCGTGACATGCCTGCTGGAAAAATTATATAACAGTTATAAAGCGAGCAGTTTTAGACAGTCAGATTATTAAAGAATTTGGATACTTCAGATAAATCATCCATGCGTCCAACCACGTTTAAAGGTATGTTAACACGACTGTGTTTTTTTTGGGGGGAAGACTGAATTATTCCAATAAACACACTTTACAACTCACCTGAAAAAATTCTCCTGACAATCAGAGCATGCTGATCGAAACGTTGAGTTCTTACGCCACTTGTTCTGTTCAGACTCCGCCACTATGCAAGGGGAGATTTCGTATACACGGTGTTACCGCAAACCTTGCGAGATCTGAAAGTTTTAACGAAATTAGTTGCCCTGGCCTTCACCTCTGTGTGCCCCGTTTCGAGTCCCCCATCTCGGATAGGCGCCTCGCACTGGGTTGGACTGGGTTGTCTGTCCTTACCCGATCGCGTGGGTTTCTCCTGTATGTTTTTGTTTTTTTCTTCCCAAATGTAAAATTGAACTTTTCTTCAACATCTTCTCTATGGACCAGGTTTAACCTGTGACATCACATGTTTACAAAATAGTCAAGGAGCCTGGATTTCCTGCAGGCACAATTTGTACACAGCCAAATGGAAGGAGACATAAAGTCTAAGGTTTAATGGAGATTATATATTGCACTGTCTGATTTCATCAACTTTTGATAATGAAGAAAGCAGACACATCTCAAAACTTGATCAGCTGTTTTTTTTTATATAACTCTTGAATTTATGTGGAAATTGTGACCAGCGTAGTATCTTGCCTGCGAGAAAGGCCCTGGAATGTACAAGGTCACTCTTTTCGTAAACAAAGGGTACATAGTCTCTACACAGGTATCGTCAGGTCTAAGGATTACTGTGCTAGCCGCTTTTGAGGATCTCTTTGTCTCGTTGAATATTGAAAATAAAATAAAATATATGAAAACAGGTGGTCGCGTTTGTGAGAAAAACAAAACGAATTACGATTTATATTTTTCATCAGGTTTGTTTATACATTGATTTTGTTTTTACAGATTTGTCGTATGGCGTGTTTAAAAAAAACCTAGAAGATCGGCGTTTTACTCTCAACCAAAACAAACAAACACACAACCCCCCAAAATAACCCAACAAACAACCCAACAAACAAACAAACAAACAAAAATAAAAAATAAATAACAATCATGGAATATTCCTTTAAGTATAAGGAAGCCCTTGCTGCAAGCGGTTTGTACTTTTGGTTCAATTTCTGTATTACGTACATCTCTAATGACCAACAGGCCCGAGGAACGACCATATAAATGTGAATCTATTTTATCATAAAGTACGTCTCCCGTAAGAAAATATTCCAAATTGCAAATACACATTTGCTCATTTTTATTCATTCCAGTTTTGAATTGGATAATGAAGTGCTGACCTATTTCAGATTTGAATTCATTTGCATACCAATTTCAGACTTCCTTTTGTCAAGTCTGAAAAACTTTACTGTGCAAAGTTCCTTGGGTATTACATACGATTCTTAAAATTGTATCATTGTCTCTTTTGGAAACATTAAATCATTTTCCACCTGTCAGTTTTCAAACAACACATTAAAGGGCCAATAATTATGTCAAAATAAGAAATTTAAAAAAATAAATAATAAATTGGCGGTCAGGTTTGAGATGAATTACATTGAAACGAACAATCATGGTACTTTTAAACTTGCTGTCCACTGATAGACGGATTTGTTTTATAGTAATGTGCATGGCATTTTGCGGACACCTGTGAAATTGTATTCACACATGGGAAAGTGGTGAAAAGGAAGGGGAACATGAGAAAGAGAAGAGGGGAAAACAACCCCAAAACAGCTGTCAAAATCAAGAGAAACGTAACTTTATTTATCAAAATCTTGATGTTATTAGAATTGACAGACCTGATATTCATAATGAATCATAAGTCATATCGGAGGGAGCTTGCCAATATTTCGATCACTGTCGATCCATTATGAGGATTATATCTATTGGATTTTCTTCAAAGGTACCCTCAAAATTGTGAATGACTGGTTGTAAGGTGTGATGTGGTTGGCAAATTACAACCCAAAATATAATAACGAAAAACTTCCCATAAGAACAATTTACTCGGCAATGTTTCCTTTTTTTAGGGTGTTCGCTGGACCTTTTTAAAGAGAGCTGGGAAATCCAGCCCGTCTTTGACGTCACAACCCTGACCAGTTTATTGACCGCGGTGCCAAAATGCCAAGATAAGACTGAGTACTAGATTTAGGAACCAGCATCGAGCTACATTTATTCCCGGGCTACATTTTGGTACAGGGTTAGGATACTTAGTCTCGCTCTATATTTAGATGTGGGGTTTACATTTAGGCCGGGTCTTAATTTAAATTTTATGTTACATTTAGGCCTCAGGTATATTTAGTACCGGACTATATTTAGGCTTCGGGTTACATTTAGGTCTGGGTACATTTTAGGAACAGGGTTGGGCCACACTCAGACCCGGTCTACATTTAGGCCTCAGGTTACATTTAAGCCTGCGGTCTTTATTTAGTTCTCATGTTATATTTAGATATGTGCCGCTCAAACGCCACCCACTTAGGTCTACCAGGTTCCCAACATTAATTATAAAAAGAAATAATTATGTCAAATTTGTTTAAACTTTTAGTTACCATAACAAACTGGGACTCCGTAAATTGGCATTTGGAAGTGTTTGGCTTATAGTCACAGCCTTCAAAGAGCTGATGCCACTTTGAGCTAACTCAACGACCACGCCAAACGATGTGAACCACGATCATACGATATGGACTCCAACGGTAAAGCTAAACCCCCTTAAGTGTCAAGCTACTTTTTTTGATTGAAACGTTCATCGGAAATCTCATCAGCAACGGCTCGAGTTTTTTTTCCCTTCGTGGTAATCCGATCAGATAAAAATAACCAACAAGAAAGTCCGATGAGATCTGGCGAAGATTCACTGACAGTACCTGATGTTCCGACAGTGGATATTAATTTTATGAAAGAGACACCAAATAGTCTCTAGATGTAACAAATCATTCGAATCCGTATAATAATTGTCACATGACTACATGACTTTTCGTGACTGCAAATTTTGCGGATAAAAAGATAAATAATAATACGTTTCTAGTTAACACTTTTGGAAGCATTATTTTGCTTTGAAAATCAAGAATATTTGGTATAACAATGGCGGATGAAGGTTTTCAATTTAGGGCTTGACCTTTACGGTGACCTCTACGGTTATCATGGTAATTCCTGGATACACATACATTGTCTTTAAAACCAAAAGCAAGGGATACCTTTGGCATTTGAACCATACGTTTGTTTCAATCCTTTGTACCGTAAAACTTACCTGTGAAAATTATGTCAAAAAAAGTCTCATCGTTTTTGAGATATCGGCGAAAATCTGGAGTGATTATTTCCAGGCAGAAGGATTCGAAAATGCTGAAACTGCATGTTTTTTTTCATCACGTGAGAAACGATTCATGCATGAATCGTTTCTCAGATTCAAATTTTTGAACAGAAAATAATCTCTTTCTCTAAAACCACATTACTTCAAAGGGAATCGTTTCTCACAGTGTTTTATACTATCAACAGTTCTCCAGTGAGCTTCGTACGAAGTAAGCTTTTATGGTCATTAATTTGTGGAGTAGTTACCAAACGTTCCGTTTTTTAAAAGGATTACAATTTTTTGTTTCTACTACTTGACACCTTCATGGTTCTCCCTTAGGCTAAGTCAGTTTAAGGTTTCCAGTTGTAGTACCGGTAATTCTTACTGTTTGAATTGAACACGTGTAATTTTTCTGTGACTGTTCGCCCTCTACGTTGTAAACTAAACACCGTTCAACAAAACACGGTTCATTTCGAGAGTTAACACCTACATGTCCGCCGAAAAAAACAATATTTGCCGCCACAGATTGTTCTCTGTACTTTGGAAGCGCCCCAAAATTGCTAAAATTTAAAGACATTTTACGGAGGCATGCTCACAAGGCTTTTCTCACAACCTTTTTTAAGCCAAGCAGAAATATCCATTACATTTTGCGCTTCGTCGTTCATAGTGTTGCATTATGGCTGTTTAATAAATAATCCATAAAAGTGGAACTATAGTTAGCCGTTTCGAAACCACGGGTCAGCACGCGGGTTCAGTCATGTAGTCTGAAATTGCGCGTTTTGGGAAGACGTGAGGTCGAATTGACGGGCGAAACTGGAGATGCAGCTGGTGCGGAAGCCGAGGCCGATGTCTTTGGCGCAGACCCCATGCTATAGTATACGCTCTCGTAATGATGGAACGCACTTAATGGAGGCATCCTGGGGAGGCGGTCACCAGACTGCATGCTGGTAGCCTGCCTGTACACAGTCCAGCAAAAAAATTGACATCATGACCAATTTACCGTGTACCAAAAGCTGATTTTATGTAATAGCGAAGCAACACAAAGTGTTGCAGTAAAACTAAATAGAAGCCACTGGTTTCTATGTATTCGTATAGTTTTCTCATATGTGGACGAGAATCAAGGTACAGTTCCACTCAACACTGATGTAATTATCTTTTATTTTACAAGTTTCTTTGTGGATGTTCTGTACATCATTGAGTACGTGCCAGTGCAACCATACGGGGGGTTAAACGCACCCACGCCTTTGTACATCATGCATGTGTGGCCATCACGTTCATGCCTAGCCACTTGTAAACAGACAGGTACCAACATTTTTATTGAGTTGGTGGAAGCGCAGAAATTTGATTAGTGCAGAGATATCTTGCAAAACAGAAAATGGTTAACACGCACAATGTCCAAGCCAGGCAATGATGGGAGCCTTTTGAGACGCTAGGTGGCGGTATACGAGGTGAATCCATCACTCTCGATAATGTGCGCAGGCCCAGAACTATACATAAACAGTGAAAATCTACCTGGTTTGTCTGCTGCCACCTAGAGATCAAACGTTTTAATTTTTTTCAATGCAACGTTTTCTACTTTAGCTTTGAAAAATGCCACCCCTGTTCTTTTAAATGACAGAAGTAACGTGACGTCATCGGCCAGGGGTTGTACCCTTTCTTCATTTTTATTTCGATAACTGGAATTTTTGAGGATCGAAAAACAACCTTGTTTTTCGTTTTCGGAAAACCATGCGAGTAATCTTTGTGTCACCCCACACATACATGTTTGTATTATGGTGTAAACCAATTTGTTCTGAAATTGTTTAGACTTAGTTTTTTTCAAGGATGTCCCCATTGGTTTTGTACACGAATTCCCCTTCCCTTTTGTTAGAAGTCCACTGTCGAATGCATATACATGTAAAAAAGAAAGAAAAGAAAAAAACCCAGCTGTACACGTTTTTGAGATATGCCGTTATGTTTCATATGAAAAAAAATTGCACTCTGCCGTCTTCATCAAATGAAAGAATATGTCTACATCCGTTGAGATGTGTACGTTTCAAGCCCACAGGAAGTCCAGGCTCTGTGGCTCTGGTGTAGATTATACGATGTCACAAGTCACGTCGTCTTTACAAAACTAGATGGACATAAACGCATAATGTTTGCGTTTCAATTATGCAAAGCTCAACGGACGGTTTGGAACAAGACAATTTAAGTCGATTTGCTTTATCAACATTATTCAATTATTGCCCTTTGCAAGGTAATTTGATTTGTCTAACATTTTGATAAAATTTCGTCGAGGAAGAAAATTTCATTAGAAGGCCAAGAATAATACGGAAATGGAGGGAAACTGGAAGCGGGTTCGGAAGCCCAGAGGAGTCTACACTGAAATGAGTTGTCAAAATATGTTTAATTTTGAATTACAAAGAGAAGGAAAATGGGTTTTTCTGAAGCTGTCCTGGGATATACGTTTTTGATCATACAGCCAAACCTCCACGGCACCGGAAATGTTTTGAAGCTTTAGTGAAACAAACATTTGCCATCTTCGTAGAATTTCAGTTTTTATGTTACCATTGAGCTGTGTACACTTTGTGCCTGCAGAAATACCATGCCATGCCGTGAGTGACATTATTTCTATGGGTGCCCCCTTGTACTAAAAAGTGAGTAAATCAATTCGCCACCCCTCAATAATATTTTTGAGTACCCCCAACAAAATTCTGTACGTCAAAATTGAGAGTCATTACTTCTAAGGATTGTTGAACCAGGTTCCAATATTGTTTCATGGGGTTGATGGCTCTCAACTTTACTTGGGGAAGGCAAGCCCCTGCCAAAAAATAATAAAATAAACCCACATTTTTATCACAAACGTATGGCCCCTTTTTGGGGACTTAGCACTCGTGCTCGAGTGTTTTTATTGGTAATAAGCAAAGCTGAAGTAGTGGGGGCAGACTGGGGAAATGTATGGGGGAATTGTGCTTCTGAGAATATAAGCACGGAATTCGGCTCCCAAAGCATGCCATGAGAAAGACTGCAGATTCGGAATTTAAAAAATGAGACTTGGTAGAACATCAAGTAATTTGCAAAATGTTTTAAGTCGCTGCCATTGCTTGTGCTTCTACCCATATTTTTTTTCAAAGGACACATCTGCGACGGCCCTCTGGCCATATATCTTTCTCATGACTTACTCTGACTGTGTGCCAGATTCCATGCTTGTCTCTTTAGAGGAACAATCCCATTAGCTACCGGCCGTATTTAAGGAACATGTGATGGACAAACCTCACATGATAAGGACAACTCAAGTTGTGGTGTCACTATTCTTTAAATTTTTTCTCTGTCAAGAAAGAGGCTGTGAGACTATTTTTGAAAGTATCTTATTAGGACAATTCCTCACAACTGGATCCATCCAGAAGCACATCAACAACAGATCACCTCCACAATATCAACCCCCTTTTTCCCTTCTTTGATTTCCAACAAAGAAGCTACTGAATTCCCATCGCCTATTTTTTCGTCTTCATGTTCAGTTCAATGATGAATTTCACTATTCTTTTTTTTCTGTCAAGAAAGAGGCAGTGTGAGACTATTAATTTGTGGTTACTCTTGGTCTTTTCTTTGATTGGGGTCACTACCACTGTAGAAATGATCTCATCATGGACTCAGAATGTGTGCAAGTCTATCAGCGATCTTCGGACAATTTCTCACATGCGAATCCATCCACCTCCACAATACCAACCCCCTTTTCTTTTCTTTGATTTCCAACAAAGAAGCCACTGAATTCCCATGGCCCATTTGTCGTCTCCATGTTCTGTTCTAATGATGAATGTCACACTCGAAGGCCTTGTCGTTCTGCAAACGAGCATGGCTGATAATTTATATTCCGCGAAAGATCAATGTCTGTCGTTATTATAGTTTCTCGCGATGAAGCGTGTAAAGATCTTGCTAAATGTGGTGCCATAATGTGTTTAATAATATATGTAGATTATTATCAAGCTTATAACCGGAATAAAGGGTAGTGCATCATTAGCTTCTGGGTGAGATAATTATTTCCCCTCCTCTAGTTTTCATTCGACAAACCAAAATTTAAAAAAAACTAAAAATTGCACAACCTTAGGTGGTCACGTTTTAGAGAAAACAACGAAAGACATTCTTAATGGCCTTCTTCGAAACCTCGGCTTGGGCTTGAGCTCCAGATTAGGCTCTGGCTGCCTGTTTGAAACCACGTACCGAAAGCACACATTTTTTTCTAAATAACTGACGGAGCCGATAAAGCTGGAGCCAAGCCGTGGCTTCAAAAAGGCTTATGTTTTAGCACAAGGAATTTTGTGCACGTTTGTGTACAATCTATTTCAATTGCGCGGCGTCGAAATTAGCAATTACAATAAATTTGAGGATCTTCAAATGGTGTTTTTAAAACTTTGACAGTAGCCATAATTCAGGTGGACAATGGTCTTTGGTGGATTTGCACAGGCATGAGCTTCGTCATCAGTGAACTTTCAGATTGAAACTCTTACAGTTTTGTGAAAAAGTGTAACAGATGAACGAGTTTAAATATGTGCCCCCTTTCTTCCTATCAAAAATTGAAATAAATAACGTGTTGTGTTGCAATCTTTATAATTGCTAAATTTTCTTCCCAAGTTGTGTACACTTTGTGCCTGCCGGAAGTCCGGACTTCGAAAAGCTTTTGTAAATATAAATAAAGAGTCACTTCTTGTACTTCCTTGGTTCAATACGTTACTGACTTTATTTTTTACAGTACATTGGGGACTTCGAACAACTCACCAGTAGTGATCATATCAAAAAATGGTACTACGTTTCCGGTCATGTTATACGTTCAACGACGTCGACTCTCGCCGGTTCCTGTCAATGTTTATTCAGGATAAATGGGCAGTAATGAAGCGTTGTGGGCGCTTTGCACGCAAGCCCCGTGTTTATCCACTTTGTCTGCTCATTGGAGACGGGTTTCACCGAAAGGGATTTCGGCACGTATGTGAAAGTGGCTTACGGGCATCCGTATGGACCTTGTAACTCGTGACATCTCATGTTTACAAAAGAGCCACAGAGCCTGGACTTCCTGCAGGCACGATTTGTACACAGCCCAATGGAAGAAAACATATGGAGATTGCACTCTGTCTGATTGTTATCAACTTTTGATATGAAGAAAGGGGGCATCTCAAAATTGGTTCAGCTTATTATTTTGTATAACTCCTGAATTTATGTGGACATTATGACACAAAATGTAAAAATTTCCCATATGCAGTGTTGTATCTTGCCTACCAGAAAGGCACTGGAATGTACAAGGTCACTCTTTTTGTAAAACAAAGGTCACATGGTCTTATACTCTGAATCCAGCCATTGTAATTATATTCGGCTGAAATAAGATTGAACAATACAAGATGTTACACTATTGTGGTTAGTATTCGGCATGGTATCCATCTAGTATTCTTGTGGGTTTTAAGGGTTAATTAATTAACTCTCTAGGGAGTGACCTCAAGGTCACTTACTGGCCAATGGTGCGTGGCCAGACAGCAAGGTCATGCCTGTTTGGTGCCTGTCACTAGACATGTCGGTAGGAGATCGAAAGTAAATACATCACTGGTTGTTGAAATAGTAAATTCCGCTCCATGCTCTGGACTCAACTAACATTGATTTGTTTGAATGTAATTCATGTTTTCACGTTTATTTGTCAACAACTAAAATCAGTTCATATGTCCTCACGCTTGAATCAAAGCAACGGTTTGTTATTATTAATTTTGTGTAGTCTTTGAAATGCTGTTTCCTCAACTCTGACAGTAGTTCAGACAGAACTATTTCTCTGGAGGATTGTACTGGTATCAATTACTTTACAATCAGTGAACCTTGAGACTGAGTCTTTGTTTTTTCTTTATGACTGTCTTGTCTTTAATTGGCTGAACATTATCCCAAAACTAGTTGATCGTCAATGCAGTTGTCTCCGTCTAAATCCCTAATAGACAACTTCGCAAATACTTTTTACGCGCGCCTTAGCCGCCGAGTGAGGTGCATGCTGGTCTAGTTATCGACCCATTTTGTCACTAACTAGACCAGCATTGACCTCATTCCACGGCTAATGCGCGTAACAAAAATTATTTGCGAAGTTGTCTATGGACCAGTCAGGGCCCTACAGTAGATGAGACGAGATGAGGCGCACTGAGTGGTATCTCGTCCTGTCTTTCACTTCTGTAGACCCCAGTTCGAAACCTACTTCAAGATTAAGGTCTTACTTGTGAATTGGGGACACCGGAACGCTAGGTGGCAGCAGACATACTAAGTAATTTTCAATCGTAGACTTTGGGACTGTAGGTGGCGGCAGACTTACCAGGTAAATTTCCATTACTTACACCTTTCTGAGCATGCACAACAAGTCCGAGTACAATGGATTTACCTGGTAAGTCTGCTGCCACCTAGTGTCCTCAAAAGTCTGCCATCGCTTACGTAATTTTAAGCATGTGCACGCTTCCGAGAACATTGATTAGTCTGCTGCCACCAAGCGTCACAAAAAGTCCCCAATTGAACCTGCATTGCGATGTACCCAATATTTTTACTCGAGAAATAGCTATCATTTCTCCCATCCTTTCGTCTCCTCCTCCCACACTACAGCTGAAAATCCATGTTTAATGTTTCCTCGGGCTACGAGTTATTGCCACTTCTTATCCACTCTCCCTCCCCAGTTGTCTTTACCGTGTAGAGCCTAAGTCTGAACGGTCGATTAGAGGGGGAATTTAAAGCTTAAACTCGGTGCAAAATAATCAATTTGTATGAAACTAGAGAAGAGGAAGTTGAAACGAAATTGCTGGTCGTTTGTCCACTTGACTTCTCTGCCAACGAAATACTTGACACACCACTCATATTGCTTATGGTGCGCATACTCCAAATAGCTTAAAGGTGTAGTATAGGATTGGGTGGAGATCGAAAAAAAATTGTTTATGTTTTATTGTAGTACCAACTTTACCAGTCTCTTGAAGACGACTACAGCAAGCTAGTCGAAACGTTGCAAATAAACCTAAAACGGCTCTTCCCAGAGCCAATACTCCTTCCACAATGAAATTTCGTTCATATGGTTGTACAATATCATGTAATTGGTGCATGCGGGGTTGGATGTATAATAATAATTAATTAAAAAAAATAATACTTCTACTACTACCGATAATAGTAATAAATTTTATTGAATAATAAATATTAAAATAAATAAATAAAAATAAATATAATGAAAAAAATAATAAATGGACTTGACTTCTCAAAAGGCTCCGATTGATTTTAAAATGTGCATCAATCTTAATTTCTTAAGCAAAGTGTGATATCACAATACAAATCGCTATGGCAATATTGAGAACAAAAACAACAACAACAACAACAACAACAAAACAACAACAATTTCGCAGGTTGTTTGTAATGTGTAATTATTGAAAACAATAATTTTATGATTGGAGCAAGATTACTCTTCCACAAACCAACGATCAGGTTCCTTTAACAGATAGAGGTTTGGTTAACGGCGCATTGCGTGTACGCACTTCAGATTCTGTGGGGGTAATTGGGTTGAAATGGTATTAATTACTGCTAATCATTATTAATATTAAGCTATTTTTAGATCCCCTGGGGCATGGTGTGGCATATTAAAATATAACCCCACCCTGGACAGGTTATTCATAAATGTTTAGAAAATCAAACGTTTATTGAAGGACCTAATACTTGTGTTACTTTGTGCTGTACAATCGTTTATACAAACCAGTGTTTTGTTTGTTTTATAAAACTAGTGATATCTGAAAACTGAACTGTCTCTAACATTTTAAATTCAGTTGCTTTTGGAAGGGGCTATTTCGTCGTGATTTCGCGGAAAAGACAACAACCAGCACTTAAATGGACTGGGTCAGAATTGAGCCCCGGGAAGGGTCCCGTGGTGGCAAACCCATTGCTGGGTCCAAATGACCCGGTTTGGGGTGTCAACTTACTCCGGGGTCCTAGTCAATGTGACGTGGGTCACGCTGACCCCGAAATGGGACTTCCCCCGTGACTCACTCTGGGTTATTTCTGACCCCAGGACTTTTCAGAGTGAAAGCGCTAAATTTCACTCATGACCCACTCAAAATATTGAAACTAAAGTTGTCCACACACATTAGTTTTCAATTATATTTATCTTCAAATTCCCCAACGGAACCTGAGACAATGATCTTGTGTTATGATCACCCGGTTTGATTTTTTTTCATAATTGCATGGTGACAGTTTTTAAACTTTTATATTTCGCTGAAAGCTCTTTTGCAACCTGTAGTTTTAATACCTACAGGTTTAACTTAAATAAATAAATAAATAAATATACATACATATATAATACCCACTTGCAAACATTTGTCCCGACCAGTTTAAATCATTTTTTTAAAGAGCTATGTCATCGTGCTTTCATGAAAAAATAGCCCCACTACATAATGACACACGCAACAAAACATTGAAGCTAATATTTGTCCCCACAGCTCAATTCGGATTGATAGTTCCAAACCAAATTGAACATTTTTATGAATGTGCTCAAAATTCCTGACAGAACCTAAAATATTGTCATCAAGAAAATCTGACAGCCCCTAATATGATTAAATTTGTTGTATGGTGTGTTTATGGTGAAAAAGAGGATTACAGTGTATGTTCCTCTTCCAAACCAGAACGCTATAATTCCATCTAAATCCCAACGTCACTTTTAAAACCCTCAAAAATCCAGAATTTTAAGACACAAAATCCGAAAATTGAAATAAACCCACCCTCACCCAGCAAAACAAGACAACGAGCCACTGGAGAAAAGTGGATTACGCGACACTCGGCGGGACCAAGTCGCAGCGAATAAACCGGCCTGCTGTTGTCTCATCAAATACGAGAAGGGACCGTGGAATTCAATTAGCTTCCGCTTAATCTCTTTAAGAATAATTTTCAATAAATTTCTGGCTGCATCGGAAGTGACGAAGCTGAACTCCCCACAGACAGTCAAATTGACTTATTGGCTTTTCCTCTAATGGAAAGCGAACTCTTTAATTGGTGCATATGTGCATGCGCGGTGTTTCCATTGACAACTTAAAGGCGTCCTTCCTCTGTGTTTTCTAATAATTTTAATTTTCACCCTAAAAGAATGCCAGAA
This sequence comes from Marthasterias glacialis, assembly GCA_911728455.2. NCBI lineage: Eukaryota > Metazoa > Echinodermata > Asteroidea > Forcipulatida > Asteriidae > Marthasterias > Marthasterias glacialis. The sequence continues at coordinate 11,303,000 of OU452239.1, read as the reverse complement.
AAAAAAGAAGAAAACAAACAAATAAATAAACAAATGAATGAACAGACAACGGTAAGCATTTTCCTCGCTCCACACAAAATAGTCAACTTTAAGATTAGGAATCAGCCAAACGACAAAAAAACTTTTAATATAATATAATATATTTGTATGTAAAGATTTGTTTGTTATATTAGTACGATTTTCGTGAGAAAATGTTTTTAATTCACTGGGAGAAACCGGACTGTGCATCTTTAAAGAATGAAGAAGAGCACATGAGCGGACGTTGATCGTCTCAGATCAATTTAAACTACATAACGAAGGGTACGAGTTTGATACATTGGTTTTTGAACCCTTGTTGAGGACATCGGTCATAAAAAAAGTACTAACAAGATTGTTTCACCTCTCCCCTTCCCTGCAAAGGTCCATATCCTACAAACCACCCTTACTAAAATGGATAAGAAAAAATAAAATAAAATAGGCGTTTAAATATATCCCGTCACTCTTTTTGAAAACAACATGGACAAAAACCCGGGCTATTTTTAGATACAGGGTTGAGATAGGCTCAGTCTACATTTGGGCTACATTTAGTGTCGGGGTACATTTTGGTACACGATTTGGGCTACATTTAGTGCTGGTGTACAATGAGGCACATAATTTGGGCTACATTGGGTGTCTGACTACAGAAAGATCTATCTCTGAATTCATTGGGTTGCCGCACAAACGCACTTACAGAATTGTGTTCTTATTTGGGCGTCATTATCTACAATTTGCAACCTTGCAACGTAAAAAAAGACGAGCTGGCTCACAGCTCATAAAAAAAACCCACAAAACGACCCTGGGTCGGTGCCATTCACCGTTCATTCGAACCAGTCTTTCTCTTCCTTGAGTAAATTACATTACCGCCTAATTAAACATTCGTTAATTGAGTAGAATCTCAAGCCTACACATTCAAAACCAACCTCATGATCGATCTTATCGTTTGAAAGAAGGGGGGAAAAACAATGATACAGAAAAATATTCGTTCGGTGGCGTCCTGACTTTAGACGCCCCATAATCCGTCAACGAGTAAATAGGCATTGTTTACCTTTGTTGCCCCTTCTCTCTTGCCATATTTTGTTTTCCAAACACAAGTTCGCTTTAGATTTATCAATTCAATATTTCTATCCGAGTGTAATGTTAGTTTTCTCGAAATTAATGTTTAAAGACAGGATTGGTGCTCAACCAATTGTTTTTATTAGAATCAGTCTAAAAGCACACTGATTATGAAATTCATATTCAGCGCCAATCTTCCATAGAAATATGTCTGTCTGAAACACCGTCAAAGTCGAGAAAATAGAATTTGGAGACCCTAATTTTCAATTTCGGTTATAAGCAATCGAAATTAAGGACAATGGTGTGTTTACATGTTGAAAAGTGTGCATGGTTTTTCACTATTCTCTCCGGACTCAGACAACTGATTGAGCCCAAATTTTCACAGGTTTGTTTTTGCATGTATAAGTTTTAGACCGAATCACACAAAATACGAACACTGCTTGTATTTTACCTTAAACTTTAATTGTATGCAAAAGTTTTAATCACTTCTTATTATGGTGTAATTCTTTTCCCTCGTCCGGCTGAACTTTTATAACTATTCTCCCAGTTTCTCTACCAGTGACATTTCAATGCTTAAAAAAACCTCAAAGCCTGGACGTCCTGCCCGCTGTGATCAAATTGTCAGGGTCAATTGAAAACACAAACCAACACAAAACAAAACAAACAAACAAACAAACAAACAAACAAACAAACAAACGAGCGAACAAACAATGTATGTGTCATGGCCGAGCGGTCTAGCACATCAGATCCTAGTTCTGATGGCCTAGTTATCGGAGTGTGTGGGTTCGAATCCCGGTCGTGATGACACTTTTGTCCTTGAGCAAGACACTTAACCACACGTCACTTCTGTTATCCAAGGTGCACAAATGGGAACCTGCGAGGACTAAGATGGTATTGTGTTGGAGGAAGCATGGTCTGAGTACGCCTGATCAACGGGGATAATAATGTTGTTGGGAGCTAGATGTTGCTATAGGATATTGCGGTGCATAAAAACCTAATATTGTTATCATTGTATGCGTACACGCTGCATAAGTGAATAGAGTACATCTTCGTTTATGCTCGGCCGCACCTAAGCAGACAGCCTAGAATAAAAGACAAAATGTCAAAACTAAAAGCACCGTGAATAGTTACAAATTTTCAAGACGAACTGGTGGCAGAATGGGCTCACACGTAGACAAGCTTCTGGCTTAAATATTGGCGCTCATTTTTGTTAAAATATATTTTGTTTTGATCCGGTAACCTTAAAAAGTCTACACCGACTTCAAAAAGACCGCGCGCCGTCGCTGAAAGGTCATCCAAAAAAAAATCCATATTCTATAAAATAATTGTGAAATATTGTCAAGACTATATTCCGACGTGTGAAAACGTCAGCTGGTTAAAACCGTAAATAACATCTGGTGTTTTCTTTGATAAGCAACTGGAATAGGCTAAACTTATTGATATGCTCCCCAAAAATAGATCTTAATCTATCTTACTTATGTATAAGAATAAACACAAAGTTCATAAAATGATGTACTAGTTATCCATTCTCTGATGAACAAGAAACATCAGATTTTGTAATAACAACACTTTTCCCTCTTATTTGAAAGTCCATTTTTCACAAAAAAATCAATCTTGAAAAATTGTAATCACTCACATAAAACATATATTGAAAGAAATTACCCCTTCCTTTTGAAGATTGCCGCCTAATTCTAACTACGGGTGAACGAACTATTATGAGCATTCTCACCCCAGGCACACGGCACCAGTTTAACGAACCACTTCAATGAGTACATCACAGCTAATTTATTTCCATGTTACCTTTTTTTCCAAAAGCCCGTGGCATGTTAAAAGCGCACCCTTGACTGAAAATTGCTCATTTTTGCGATGAAGGAAACCTCCCACCTCTTTTTTATCACAACACTTGGCAAAAAATGAAGATGGTGGCGGAAGCTTGAGAATAAATCAATACTTCGATGGGACGTGCTTGATTCGGTGCTATAAGTATCTTTCGGAAGCATCGGTTTTTTTCCCGTTTTTTCCCCTCCTTTTTTCACACGCTGCTCGAAATAACCAAACAACATTCATCTTTTCTAGTGGCGCCTAAAAAAATGTTCGCTCGACCACGAACGGTGATACACCACGCAACGTTCCAGGACATAGCAGTTTACGCATGCGGGTGCCGTTGAACTCGATTGGACGGTCGGAATTTGCATTGCAAATGAGCTAACCGCGGGCGATAACACTATATGAAGTTGCGTTATACCGCGGACAGTCAAGCTAGCTCTTGCAGGCGACCAAAAAGCAGCCACAGATCACGGCAGTTGGCGGTTTTACCTTTGAAAATAAGTTATACACAAACCTTTTTTTATTTCTCAAAATGACGATCAGAGGAGCGGCAATAATTTTTCTATTCGTAGCTGTTTTGGCAGCTTTAAGTGCGTCGACATATGGGGAGGTAAGTACCAAATTAACAAACACTTCATCTCAAATGACAAATCAGTCAAATCAGTTTTGCTTGTGTTTGGATGTGGGAAGTGTTTTCGTTTCAAACAAAATGTTACTGGAGACTGGAAACTTTTTTTTTGTATTTGTAAATCCTCCATTTTTTGCGATTTTTGTCTCGCTTTTGTCGGTTTTGACAAATTTTCCACGAGGACATACACATACAATGTGTTCAATACTTGATGAGGAAAATACAAATGAATTGAAACATAAAAATAGCAATTGACAAAACTTTTAAGATGTGATTTACGTAATTTTACTTTTCCTGTGCGTACAGAGATATTGAACCAATATTCTTGTGGCTGTATTTTGTTGTGTTAAAAAAAAAGTTTACATGAACATTTCTGACACATGGCCAAAAGGGCACTCAAGTCATTAAAAAGAAAATATTTATTCGAGAAAATGTTTATTTCGAGAGGTTATCTGTTCAAATGTCTTTCAAATAGTGGTAGATTGTAAATCGGTGGGAAACGAGATAAGGGGAGGAGTTCCAAAGTGCCGTAGTATGGTTGAAAAAGCTAGAAGAAAATCTCACAATGCTGTCCTTTGGAACAGACAGAGTGAAGGGATGAAATTTTCAAGCATTTTGACTAAACGTATACATATCTACGGAGCTCTGGAAACACCATCTGACTTGTTAAGATCCTGAGAAATTTATCTCAGCATGGCGACATCCGCAGGATGTCGACAGCCTCACAGCCACGAGAAAAATACTTTTCAGTCATGCTGTTTTCAATTCAAGATGACGTCATCATGATGCTTTATCGGGAATTCGACTGTGTACATGCTTTAGATAAATTATCTACGAAGTCGATATCCTACTATCAAACTGTCGACACTAAATCATATGTGAAGTTGACATCCTAATTTCAAACTGTCGACATCTTAGATAAATTGTCGGTAAAGTCGACACCCTACACTTTCAGATGATGTTGTCATATCGAGATAGATATTTCAGGTTTTCGACAAGTCGGATGACACGTCCAGACCTCCGTTGCTTATCAATGACACGAGATGCCGTCATGCAAATACTTACAAAATGTTACAAACTGTATAATGTTTCAAAACACCGATCGATTTATGTTATTTTTAATCACAGCTTGAATGTTAGGCAATTTAATTATGTGTAAATTTGAAACCAGCGCTGGCGCGCGTCCGTGACAGACTCATTAAGGGAAATTGCAAAAAGTGTTATTTCGATATTCTCCATAAAGTTTTACAACCCATCGGGTGTGGCTCAAATTACTTCAGTCCCATAACATTTCCAAAAAAAAAAAAACAGTCGAAAGGTGAAATGAATACATTTAATACATTTTATTTAAAGTGAATATTGTAAAGTGTATGTAATGAAAGACTCCAGCCGCTCGTTTCGTCAGGAAATTGCCAATGCAATGTGATAATATGTTTAGTTTTGTCGATTGCATTCTCTGACCTTTTGGTTGAAGTCAAGCGCCGCCAAGGTAAAACACTTAACGACGGCTGGAATTACTTCGCTGGCGTGTTCGCCAAAAGGGGATGTGACATTAATTAGAACTAAGCATAGGTTTTCAAGACTATGTTTTACTTTGTAATTTAGACGGGCCTGAGTTGCGAGTCGACAAATAAGCCCCGATGTAAGCTTTGAAAAATTGCGCTACAAAGTTACACCGTGGTTAAGTTTCACTTATCGGTGGAAAGAATGATCCATTTAAAAAAAAATCTTACAGACCTAATAGTTTTGTCCCCAAAAAGGTGGTTTTCCCGGTCAATTTCAGCGAAGATTAATTCAGTTTCATTAACATCCATTCAAATTCAATCTTGCTTCCCTAATTCATTTGAAATGCGTTTTTTTTTTTTTTTTTTTTTTTTTTTTTAAGCTACTATCGCATTCGATTTCGTTTTAACACACCCATGATTTCGTTCTTCTCATTCAGGTTCATTTTAGTCATTCTATGTAATTTATAGACATTTATAAGACTACATGTTCACCGTTCTTCAGTTCAACTTCAACTGTCTATCTACAATTGATGAAATTGAATGGTTGACCAGCCTCTCGCTGTTGGCTTTTGCGAAATATTGAACGATCTTTGCAACCTAATGAATTTGAATGATCATATTTGACCATTGAATGCTAAAACTGTTAAAAGTGAATAGCTCCTTTTGTCTGTTGAATGCTGATGCCACGGTTCATTCGTTTTCAAACGAAACTGAATGAGCTCACTGGCGTATCCAAGGAGTACAAAGGGGGCAGCCGCCCCCTGAGCAACATCTTACCCCCTGCTTGCTCCCTAGTCAGCCTCTGGTCTGGAAACCGTACAATTTGCTATTATCGGGCAATTTTAACTGAAAATACCCCCTTTACAAATTTCTGTGCCCCCCTCTTTTCCCCTCGTGCAAAAGAGATTCTGGCCACGCCACTCAATGATTTGGATGTTAAATATCTTAATAATCAGTCACAAAAAAATGCCGACTTCTACGTCATGAGACTGTCTGAAAATCTACCAAATAAATTACCTTGGAAATCGTGCTCCAACTTGAGTGTTTTCCTTTGCAGAGAAACCACTTCGATGTAGATTCAAATCGATATCCATTGTTCCCATTCGAGCCCAAAGTTTGAAAGCACAATAGGTGTCCAGGCTCCTAACTGTAAATGCATTGTCACCGTAATCTCGTTAATTAGTGCGGCTGCTCTTGCCGTATCGGAGGTCAGTACAGGCCCGAAGCGTTCGTCAAAATGATGCTACTTGTATATTCATTTGTATATTACTTTCTTTGAATCAAGATAAGGTATATTATTTTGGTTTTTATTCTTCGTCAATGTGTGATAAGCAATGTGTGTATACTAAAAAGTCGTTTTCCAAAACCTGTTCGGAACAGAGATCCACAGGCTAACTCTGTGGGCTTTAAGACCGACGAGCGTAATAATGTTTTATTTGGTAACGTTTGACTGTTACCGCTTACATTATTATTCACTATTTCACATACGTAAATTCATAATTTTAAGTGGATAAGTGTTAAAAGGTGTCGCCTTTTAAAAATGTTGTTATCCAAGAGTATGCAGGGAATAAAAACTGTTAAAAGACAAAGACATTAACTTTACGGCATGTGCCTGGTGTCAGAGAATTACCGTAAAATTTAAGCTGTTTTTTTTTATAAACCGTTACGGGAGTCAATCACAAAAATGAATTACCGTAAAATTTACGTTTCTTTATGAGTAGTTACGGAAATAACCACAAATAATACAATAAAAAATGCTTTTAAATGGATGTAAAAAGGAGATCTCCTCTAAAAGAAATTGAAACAAATCATATAAAATATCCAACAATACCGTTTACGTTACGTAAACGTTAACTTTTCACTTAAATTTTACGTAACTTTGACACGCATAGACTGCCAGGTCGTAAATATTACCGGATTTTTGTTGACATCTGTGCCATACCTTTAATAACGAGGCGAAGCTGCGTGGGTTGACATGCAAGACGATTTTCATGTTTTAGCTACGGGGCTGTTGTGACTCCGAGCAGTCGTTCAAGTGGTGTTAAGTTAGAGATCCGGTGAGAGTCGTCTTGCATGTTCTGTCCGTTTACCACGAAAGCCCCAAGTGGTTATTAAAAACTAACATGCTCTCAACGTATGTGTCTTGTAAACCAAACTGGCCGTGTATAGAGATCAAGTCCAGCATATATAACGTTTCCTCAAAACCCAAAGCTGTGAAAACTACAGCAAATTTTTACGGTGACTTATACTTGGCGGCGTGGGTGGGTGCCAATAGTGGCGGTAACATTTACGTGTAGGCGTAAAAACAAACTATACACTATATCGAATACCGTTTATAATTTTATTATAAACGGTATTTGATATGTTATATACCTCACTTAAACAACCAATTGTAATATTAAAGTGTAACTTGTGACCCACTCCATCGTGTAATATTTACGGTTGATTGCCGTATCTAACCGGAACGTTTCAAAAGAAAAAAGAAATAGATTTTGGCTTGCCTTAGCTTGCCTTGTAACTAATGTTTTGCAAAGACGCATATAGTCGCTATGAAATGTCAAGTTCTTGCGGTCATAACAAAAATGTCGGACATAAACAAACATATTAAGCCAGTCTGGGAGCGGAAAATGGCAAAACCCTGAGTTTGCGATCAGTTCATGCGCGCACGACGTAAATCCTCATCAACATCATCATCATCAATCAGGCTGTACTCATCCAATGTTAGACGAAGCCATCCCCCATCAATTTCCATTCTCGTCTGTCACTTGTCTCTCTACCCTTTTTTTGCCGCGTTCATAATGTGATGATTTTATCTTTCCAGTTCCTCTTTGTCTTCCACTTCTTCTGCCTGTCCTTGGTTGCCAGTCTGTGAGCTTGGTCCACATGTTGTCGTGCCGTCTTGCTTAGTGCCCTGCACTTTCCTTGATCTTCTCTGTAATATCTTTGGCCATCGTCGTTTTGTCTTTTGTGCGTATGTCTGACTTTGTCTCGTAATCACGCGTTGAGTATTCTACGGTAGCTCGTCAATTGGAGACTTTGGGGGACGCTAGGTGGCAGCAGACTCCCCTGGTAAATCCATCTTTTTTTTTAAATGTGCGCATACTCAGAACTGCGTAGACAATGGAAATTTACCTGGTATGTCTGCTCCCACCTAGTGGTCCAAAGTCTCCAATTTGTTATCTTTGTGTGTTCCATCAAACGAAGTTCCATCTTTCACCAACGAAGTACCGGTAGCTAGTCTATTTCCACTTCTTCGGGTTTTATACAACATTGATCGTTTAGATGAGGTCTTTGGTATTTTTTAACAGGATTTTTGAGAGGTTTCACACCGAGGTGTCTAGCGTAACCTCTGGTCGAATTCGAGGCCTCCTCGGTGTGACAGATAATTACGTTGGATGTCACTTAAACTAGGAAGGCTACACCGTTGGTTAGATTGATTGGCTGTGGGGTCCAATTCCGGTAGAGATGTCAAGAAGATTTCTAGAGTTGTGTGTCTCTTCTAGTATTAAAAGACGAAGGTCAGGAATTCAGCCCGGCTGGATTAGTGTTATAGCGTAATGTTTTAGAATATCTTCATTCGATTTGGTGTTAAAAGATTGGTTTTGAATCTTAATCGGTTGTCGCACCATCGCTGATTCGGCAATGGAGGTACACTTATGGTCAAACCCTGAAATGTGATTAATCAAAAACGTAATGTATAAATTGGATTTTGTACATAAAGTCCGTACCCAACAAAGCGAAACTATAAATCATGCTTGGATTTGTGGGGATAGCAATAACCTTCACCTCCCTCGGAACAGCCACACCCCCCCGCAACCACCACCACCTATCCGCTGAAAGCAATCCACTTGGCAAAATCTCTACCTGGATTCCAACCCCGCCCCTCCCCCCCCCCCCCACACACACACACACCCCAAAATGTGATATGAATTCCAATCGTGGACCCTCCATCGTTCAACTCTTTGTCCTGAAAAAAACATGGACCCCATTGTTTTCCTTTGCAATAGCAATCGTGGACCTATTGACCCTTTTGTTGTAAGTCTTCGGTTTGAATGTCACTACAAGTACAAACACCCACAATATCGGTTTTGAACCCCAGCACTCTAAAAAATGAAAGTGTTAAATCGACACTTACGGGGCTCGGTCAGTGACAGCTCTTTTGTAAAGTTAGATTCAAATAATACAAATGTTAAACTAGCGAATCAGAAGCTGAGATTTAACTCTTTAAAATAGTGTATAAATTCAACTCTTCATATGAGTTACATTTAACTCTTTCAAAGTGTTGTTACTGCACGAACTCTTTTAAGTGTTGATTTAACACTTTGGTTTTTAGAGTGAAATAGGCCTAAAATACTGACGTCACCTTTTAAGCAACAATGGCCACAGTTGGCTCCTGGTTTCACAATAAATAAAGTGACTTTCTAAATTTCAGTCTTCAACTTTTAGTAAGACACCGTACCAACACCTGAAGAGTTTCTGCTTCTCTATTTTTGAAGGGAAATAAAGAAGGCAGTCAAAATGGTATTAAACAAAGACCGTTGAACTTCTAATCAGAAACTCTTTTTTTCTTCTTCTCTCTTTCAACAAAAATTGGAAAAGGCAGACCCCGATGTCTCAATAAAACTTAATTATCTCTTTAAGGTTTCACTCCATTTAATTTCCAGAAGACCTGAACGAAAGTGCTCAATTCGTCCCGCAACAATTGACCCGTTTTAGAAAAGTATCAATAAATTTACCCAATTTGTTGAGAGGTGCGCTGGCCGTTTGGGATGAAGAGTCGACCGTATCGATTCGTCAGCACGCCCCGGTAAATGAAGAGAGAGAGAGAGAGAGAGAGAGAGAGAGAGTTCGCGGACCGAAATGAGGGCATGTATACACTGTACTCTCCATGCGGATGCACGTTTTTTTCTTCTGCGTGAAAAGTCTCTGGCCACGGAACCCGAATAGTCTGTGCGCCACAATTAAAGACAAAAAAACCCAGAAATACTTATTATCGAACAAAAAACAAGCAGATTGAAAATTCACAGATAATAAATAAAAACTGTTAATGTTTTGTCAGGGATTTGGTGCAAAATTCATAGGGCTTTTAAAGGCATTGCATACGTTTGGTAATGACTCTGAAAATTTGTGGCAATAAAAACTTACTTGGTAAGAAGTACAGCAGCTTTGGATAGTATAATGCATTTTGAGAAACGTTTCACTTCGAAGTACTGCAGTTATGGAGAAATATATCACTTTTTATCACCCAAAATTTTGAATCTGAGAAGCGTTATGGCCGTAACGCTTCTCAGAATGTGTATTCCAATGACGGATACTTCTTCTACGTGAACACAACCGCTCCAGATTTTTGGTGATATCTCAAAAACGCTGCCACCTTTTGAGATGAAATTCACACAGGTTAGTTTTATGGCATATATCTACAATTATATAGCATTAAGGCAAACGTACGGTTCCAAAAACCAAAGGTATACTTTGCCTTTAAACCCTATAGAGCCTATTAGAATAAGCTATATCGATTTTCGGTCTCGAAATAGATAACATTATGTTTGCCGGTCTTCATAATGCTATTTCTCAGCTCGCGAATACTTCTCATGAGGATTGGTACTGGCTTGGGGGAGGCCTGGAGGGGAGGGCGGGGGGTAAGGGTTCTGAACAGGAAATGATCAAGGCAACTATTTAAGCCAAGTGAGACGAATCATTTTTTCCCGATAATGACAAACCCTTTACTTTGTCTTTTAACAACTATTGTTTGTTTAATATAATGTCAGTATATAAATGCCACTGACGTAGTGCGTAGTTATTTATTAAGATTATTTATTTATTTTATTTTAGTATTATTTTTTTTAATCTAGATATTTTAAAATGCAGATATCTGGTATGAGTAAACGACCCACTACACACAGACTCAACATGGTTGGGTTTAATAACACAGTGGCATGGGTTGACCGGCTGTCAATTAAAGAATGACTTATAACCGTAAAACCGACCATCTTTAACACTTTAAAATATGCATCATTTGAACTCTGTAACAGTGCGCAGACTAGGGGTGTTAAATACAACACTGCATAAACTAGAGTGGTAAGTAAAACACAGAGGGTGTTAAAACGAGATATTTTTTACTGATTGAGGAACGCCCGTTGTATTTTTATTCTTCTCATTATTATTATCGGCATGAAGGGATAGCATCGGCGTTGTTTGTGGGGACAGGAAGAGTAAATTCATTCATCTCACTTGGTTTTTCAATGAACTCGTCACACAGCCAACTTGTGAAAATTTTTATGAAATTTGGCGCTCACGTTTTTACGTGAAACCGCAACAAAAAAGTATTATCGTGTTTAGTTGGAACTGAGCGCACGTTCATTACTTTGTATTCGGCCAGATCAAAATAAGAAATTGTTTGTGGGCAATTTTTCTCACAAATAGCGTTTTAGACGGGACTATTTCTCATGGCATACTTTTCGTACCGAAGGTGTATTATAAGAAAACTCTCGGATTCAAAACCGATAACTTAGGTATGTTGTTCAAATAACCAGGTTAGCTTCATTCTCTTTTAGATACATTTAACAACATGCAAAGTTCTAAGTTCTTTGCGCAGTTCCTATTTAGCCAAATCCCAGTAACTAGGTCAAGGTGCTTTTCAACCTCATCATCCTTTATCATCAGGCATATTTAGACCATTCCTCAAACTTTCTCAAGCTGCTTAAATTAGCGCTGAGGGGTTTATCCAACATAACACTGTATATCTGTCCTTTTGGGTTCCCATCTGTAGCATCCTGCACATGCGTACTTGTTCATTGTGCTAATAATTATATGCAAACAGTGTTGACCTGACCTTTATGCTTATCATTATGGGATAGGCCATGCTTTAAGCTGGAGACTAAAACACGGACGTGTGATTCCTGCTGTGAGGTTAACATTAGAGCTAAATCTGTTATTGTCTATTGACAAACACTACACCATCTATACACCTGGGTTAAGAGAAGCAATTGCTCAAGGACACAAGTGCAATGACCGGGAATCGAACCCACACTCAGATAACTCAGCCACCAGAACTTGAGTCCCGGGCTCCTAGACCGCTCGGCCCCGGCACGCCATCACTTTGCATTATGCCATGTCCTGGAGTGATTTGTTGAAAACTGTATTGACATTTTACAATGAAAATTGTTATCAGAGCTGCATCATAATTAAGACAAATGCCGCTAGTCGAGAAAACATTTTATCAACTGCGGAGGGTGTAACGTAAATTCATCGGATTAAGATCGACTTTAAACTTAGTGAAATCGACTTTTGCACGACCCAACTCCTAAAATTGTTAGGAGGTCTGGCCCGGAAGGGGAACAACGCAGGTGAAGTCTTCAAGCGAACTATATATGTAAGGAGTTCTAGAAGTGTCATCTGACTTGTCAAGATCCTGAGATAACTACCTTGGGCTGACGGCATTTTACAAACAAATACGTGTGTACGGCACTTCTAGATCTCTGTATTAGTACGTTTAAAGGGGCCGTGTCGTCACAATTATGGTGGGCCTGTTGGCTGTGTGTGGAAACATGAACTCTCACCCAGATACTGCACATGCGCGCTTGCTAACAAATTATCTCAAAGGGTGTCGTCTTTGTCAAACTGTGTGACCGCCGGCGCGCAGTTTGTTTAACCTTATCAACACTGAGTACCAATTGTGTGTTCCTCCAAAGAGATTTAGCATACCGGCAGCAGTGATTTAGTCAACATCACCACTGCTGTACCTTCTCTTGATTCAAAGAGAGTGTGGCATTATCAATCATATTCCGGACACTTTTTCATGCAGCGTTGATGACAACATTACAAATGTGGCAAATAACAAAATATACCGTACCTTATCTTGATTCAAAGAGAGTAAAGCGTCATCGATAATATTCCGGACACTAACTTGTTCTCATGCATGGTTGATGAGTGTAGCACTGACACGTCGGTGCCTACGGCACGGCGAAACAACGATTCCACTCATCTGTTTTAAGATGCTATACTCAGAGGACTTATAGCGCTTTCGGGGCTTGCTGATAATTTGCATGCTTATTTTGTTTCCTCAACACCTCTCATGTTTGGCCCGAAATGGCCATCAATAATTGTTAAATTGGCCGTGAGTGACCCTTAGGCCCTGTCCTAATTGAAAATGGCTTCGGCATTGTTTACAGACGGAACGCCGAAAAGACCTACTCTCCGAAGTTGTCGTCCATGTAGCCAATGGACAATAGCCTTAGCCAAAGACGCTTAAGACTCCCCAGTATAGTAAAGTTTTCCACAAGTATTTCATTTTGATAGTAGTAAAAACAACATAGTTCAAAATACAGGACTGAGTTTCAACATCAAGAAGAAGAGTATCTGCAGTGTCCTTGATTGTTTCAAATTCCTCAGATTTGCCTACAGAATGGTATACCATTTGTTTGGATGTTTGTTTGTTTGTTTGTTTGCGGCTTTTGTTTTATGGGGTGTTCGTTTGCTTGTTGTTTGCTGACTATGTTTTGTTGTTGTTTGTTTGTTTGTTTACATGTTTGTTGGGTTGTTGGGGCGTTTGCTTTATTACATTTTTGATTTTAGTATTTTATGACCTTGGGTTTGTGGAAGACACGTCTTTTTGACGATACTTTTTTATTTATTTATTTTTAATTAATTTATTTATTTATCTTTTTTTTACTTCCCGGGACGACTCCTAGTCAAATCTTTATTATTATTATTATTATGACCATTATTATGGTTTGTTAAAAAGAAAATTATTTACATTCAGATATAGAAACATAACAGATTAAAATGCATAACATACACGATTTAAAATTCAGGAAACAGTAAGAACCAAATGCAAAAATGAATCTTAAAAAAAGAATTATTCAACGAAACCAATCCACTCAGGAACAAATAAGTCCCCAAAATACATGCGCATCGAAAAGCAAACCCATCCAAGGGGAAATGAGAAAACAAATTAAAAGTTATAAAGCTAACAATAAACAAAAACAAAAACGGGAAAAGAAGTTGTTATTGTCCGAGGTTTTAGATGATATAAAGTATCAACCATTAATATAGCCATGCGGTTTATAGCTGAGTGCATTTGGTATTGCCTATTACAGACTCTTTCCCAAAGCTGACTCGTCCCCGCGTTTAACCTGATGACTTGATATCTCCTTCATCAATAACGTCCGTGATCAATCTCTCATAGAGCCGTTTTCCAATTTACTCACACAGGCTTCTCCCGTCAGAGGGCTGTAACAAAATCTCTTCTCTCACCACGTGAAATTTCCACGGGAAAGAAACATTAGCTACGGTGCTCCTTGGAGCCTCTTTTTTCTCTCTCTCTCTCTTTTCTTTTTTGAAGTCGCAAATATATTTTCAGGGTTGATGTTGAAATGGAAGTCAGTTGCTTTCTGCCGGCGCACGGCGTTATTGAATTACGGGAAAATTCGTTTAAACGGAAGCATTCGATTAGCGATGCAAGCTACAATACAGTATGGAGGGCGCTGCTTCTACAAATTCACGGGGGAAAAGGTTTGTCATTCGATTATTGAGTCGAAAATAGCGAGGCATCCTTTCGGTAACAATGCAGAACAATCTGCACAGAAAGTAAAAATATGCCAGATCATGTTTGATCAAAAAAATTACATCAGATTTTATTATTTGCCATGGACTCCATGGGCTTAACATATTATACAGTATTGTTATGTTTCCGTGTATTTGGGGCAATTATTGTTTTTAATTTCTTTTTTCCCCATTTCTCGTCCCCCAGATGTACAAGACACTCGACCGGGCTGCGGTAAGTTAGAGGAAATCTACCTTCAAAACTTTTATCTGTAATATATACATAATTCAGGCGACCAACCACATACACTGGAGATTTTCATATAAAGCGTGGGTACTAAGAAGTAACTATTTTTAGTAAATCTTGTGGTGACTTTTTGGAAGGACTGTTTGGCTCTAAAAATACCCGTTGTTTTTTTCTCCTGAAGACGGGCAGAGGATATTGTTCGAAACGTCGAGAACCAACCAATAGCTGTACCTTTTGGACAACGAAACAACCAAGTCAGGGTGCAATTTCATACCTATGCTTATTACCAGATTTCTTAACATTCTTATGCTTAGCACAAATGAGCAGGATACCAATCACAGATGGTACATTTAACAATGTATTTTGGCTGGTAAACCTTTTTTGTGTTTAAGCAGCTGTATGACGTTGCACCCTGGTTTAATTGATAATTATTGGCTGAAATGATTAGTTTCGAATGGGAGACTAATGGAACGCTAGGTGGCAGCAGACTTAGCAAGTACATTTCCATTGTTTGCGTGGTTCTGACCATGCGCACATTTCCGAAAACAATGGATTTACCTGGTAAGTCTCAAAAGTCTCTCATTGGAAGCTCACTGATTATAAAGTCCATGCAAAGACAAATTACCAGACAGATGTTTCTGTTTAAATGACCGTCAAAATTAGCAATTGGAGAACCCACCTCCTGCTGGTGTCCGTGCCCCCGGGAGCACCACCATCCCCCCCTTTGAAATTTTAAGATTTGGATTACACATTACCAGAATAAAATGTTACATTTAAAAGCTTTTATGTAGTAATTTCAATGTTTTTGAAACTATTTTTTTTTTACACGCAGACAATAATGTTATTTGTTTTACTTCCACGTCAGATTATTGTGTGAAAAAATAGTAAACGGCATAACAATAGCGCCGACAAGGGGCTTGTTTGAGAAACGCAGATACGGAAACCTCGATTTTAATTGGCCCAAAGTGCCCCTCCCCCCAGAAACAAATGATGCACTCCTTTGTGCCCCCTTAAAAATTTACCCTAGTTTCGCCGCCGTTCCCAAAACCTTTGATGTATCAGCTAAGATAATAATAATAATAATAATAAAGTTAGATTAATAACATGAACAGACTTTCCTAAAAAGCACTTTATGTTCTTGCATGAAACACCTCCAACATTACGCTCGACTTTGCCTTCACACGTTCCAAATGAACTCAGCCATCTGGCTAAACCGTGCGCCACTGGCATTTACAATATTTCCCGCAAAACCCAAACCAAAGCTTGACCCAATAATTTCGAAAAGGCTCTGTGACGTTGTCTCCTACAGCCAAGCAATAGTGAGACACTTTTATAGCTGACGTCATGTTTCAAGATGGGGCGCTAGGTGTTAATCAACGAATTGCCGGCCCAATACGCGCATCTTGCGTCAGAAAATAAGGGGCGCATCCGAGTTGATGGGCGAGGCTTTAGTCTTAGCTCAAGACGTAACGTTTGGGAATTGCTATCCGGATGTACACCGATGCAGACGGGCTGGAGGGAAAGCGTCTGGGATAAGGCCATCACGGCTGCGGCTGAAGACTAATGAATGCAAAAGACAATTCGTTATAGTGTGGCTTCAGGTTAGTCACTTTGTGAGCAAAACTTTCACAACACCACAAAATTGCTTGACCATCTTCAAGATAAATTGTGCTCAAATAATAATCGTTTTTATTACTACCGTCGATAGCAAGAGAAATAAACATGTGCGTTGTTCCCTTGCACGCACGTCACACGCGGAGACTGTGTGCCACGCTCACCATTTTGGAAGTTTTCTGTGGTCACGTGGTTGCTGGACGTCATTTTCGGTCCAAATATAGCATAACGCAGTGCGCAATCTAGTCTGGCACCCTGTGTGCACACATGCCCCTTTTTTCTTGCCGAAAATGGCTTCTAATCACAAGTTGTCGCAACTGGCGTGTCATGGCCGAGTGGTTAGTGCAACGGACTCAAGCTCTGGTGGCTGAGTCATCGGAGTGTGGGTTCGAGTCCCAGTCATAACGCTTGTGTCCTTGAGCAAGGCACTTAACCATAATTGCTCCATAAAAGTTGGGGAGGTAGAGCTTTCTGCTCTACCATTCAGGCTTCTGATGGATGATACCCAAGCCTACATCCTTACGGACTGTAAAGGGGGTAACTCTGTTTCAGCCCCAGGAGTAGGTGGCAACGGCCCCTGGAAAAATAGTTGATTTGTAGCCCACACCCTCGAGTGGCTTACTGGCCTTGTGTGTCTGGCGACTTCCATGAAAAAAATAATAATAAAAAAAAAAAAAACTCTCTCTCAATACACGCGTTGACTTTAATACCCGCCTGCTGCCACATACGACCAAGTTCGCACACGGACCATTTTTGTCGACTAGAGGCCGATAACTCCTGGTACACAACATGTGTTTTTGAGCGTGAGTCGACAAACGGTCGACAAGCTGGTCGACAAACGGTCGTCCTTGTGCGAAGTTGGCTTACAGGTAGCATCCCTGAATCCCCAAATTAATGTTGTTGCATCACTGCTGTGGACAATTTTCTCTCATCGGAAAAAAAATGTGTTTCCATTACGGGGTTTCAATCAGTAAAATGTGCTTTAGTCTCGTGAGCACATGCAGCAATCTTTACAACTAACAGGAACTGTCTTCGTCCTGTATAAATTACTCCAACGTGGCTAATCCTTCTCGAGTGACGCTCCTCCGTCACGCCGTGTCGAAATCTGACGGCCAAAAAAGATCAAAACCCAAGGGTTGAAATCCCTTGCGTCGTGACGGTGGCGGCTCCGCAAACTTGTTACAACCGTCACGCCTTGACGATGTGTGACAGCCTTTGACGGTCTGGACTGGCCTGATTGAACGGGTGGATTTTTAAAGAGTTAATCCAAGAAAACGTCATAGTTATGGGGTAGCAGTCATTGAGGGGCGTGTCTTGAGTTTCCTGGAAGTTGGTGTGGGGTCGGAACAATATTCTGCTACCCGTAGGGTTAGGATCAGGAGTAAGAGTAAGGTTAGGTTAGGGTTTAGGTTAGGATGAGGGTTGAGGGTTAGGGTTAGAAAAATGCAGAAAATAACTGATGCAGGAAGTGAAGGTGAGTCATTCTTTAAATTTGGCTTTAAAATAAGCAAACTTGGGTTTGACAAGCTGCAATATTGTTTATTGGTGCTCCCCATGCAATCTGGTTGATATTTTTTCCCTTCATCGCCGCCGATCGGAAAATAAATCAGCGTCACACCTGCTCACGTTTTGCCTCACGATGCCCGCCGTTATGATTGATGCACACCCCCACGATATCCGTCGCTAGCGCTGCCGGTGGCATACGATGACTCGTGAAAACTATTACAAGTTTGTCCTTCGTTTCTGTCCCTCTCGATCTAAAAAAACTAATCAAACTCGGAAAATGAACTAATTGCCGAGTCTTGCATTGCCTCTGGGTGTTTACAACCAAATTCACTTCTAGACGACCACTTAGGAACGGTACATCATTTACCGCAATGTTGTTTTCCAACTAAATAAACCAATCATAGGTAGCACATTTTCCTCACCTATTGTATATATTCCCCGTAATGAGTAAAATAACTAAGTTTATAAAAAATAATGTATAATCTTCCAGTATTCGCTCACATAAAGCAAAAGTAAATTATGTAGTCATTTTTTTTCGGGGTGGGATAGCAACAAAATAATATTTCTATCCTTTAATTCAAAATTAACACCAATACGAACAGCCTGTGAAAATGTAATCAAACAAGATGGTCACGTTATACATTGAAAACAACGATTTACGTTGTGTAAGGGATTTTTTACGCGCGTTCATAACGTACTTATACTATTTCGATTGCTGGCTATCGAAATTAAAAAAAACTGGTCTTCGGTGCTATATAGGCTTCTCAACTCGGATGGTATTAAAGGTAAAATATAGGAATGGGTAAAGCTGATAGTGCAGTCTTCTTACTTTGTGTGATTCAATATATACATTGGTCATGAGAAAATAGTAAAAAAAACGTGCACACTTTTCAACCTGTAAACACATTGTCCTTAATTTCGATTGTTCATAACCGAAATTAAAATTGGGGTCTTCAAATCTTATTTTCTCGACTCTGACAGTATTTTAGACAGAACCATTTCTCAGGGAGATTGTCACTGGTGTGAATTTTATATAATAAGTAAGCATTAAGACCGATGATAATAAAAAAAAACATTTGGAACAAATCGGATGAACACCAATCATGTTGTACCTTTAATCTCACAATGATTATCCCTGATGGATTGATACTGATATGAGCTAACTTTATAATCAGTGAGATTTCAGATTGAACCTAAGCTTTCTTTTTTTCCCAGCACTACCAATCCCGAATAATTATACAGGTACCTGGAAATACCAAAAGCCTTGCCTCATACCATTAATTGCCGTTTTACCTCCTGTAAAAAAACACATTCACGGTTTGCATTTTACATACTTGAGACAGCACTATCATGCAATCAAGCTTGTACTAACTTTGTGTCAGTTTGCATAAAATTATATTGGATCCCCCACAGCTAACCAATCAGAACTAGACTTGCCACAAGCAGTCTCTGTTAAGAAAACATGAATTTCAAAAAGCAACTGCCGACAAAATAAAATAAAAAAACCAGAACATTGATCATCCGGTGATGTCCGCAAGGGAGCAATTCGGGACGAGCGACGTCATCTGGTCCCCGCGGGTCTCGGAATGTCCGTGGACGGCTGTGATGAGGCGAGGCTAATCAGGGGAGTGTGGTGGTGGGGGAAATTGATTACATTCACGGCGGCACTCATGGGCACTCGTAAGGCACACTTCAGACGTCTAATTATGTGGACCTTGCAGGGTCCCTATGCACATTTGTTGGTCAATTTGGGAGCTGATGTTCATCTGCCTGGGAAACGAAATTAAAGAGACCCAGATTATGACCAAATGAATTATATTTTACAGGTATGATGCATTTTCTATTTTTGGAAGGGCACATCCATTCTAGCGAATTCTAGATTTCAATAAACACACAACAATAAAATACAGTAAACCCCGGAAGAATTCATCAAACTAGATGGACACGTCTTCGTGAAATGGTCGATGTTTTGTCAATGTCATGAGGTATACGTCGTGTCTATTTTCATTCGCCAAGTCGATTTAAAGAATATTGTTATAGATTGTCTATCACGTGACGTTTTCGCGTTCACTGTGTTCTTTACCCGCTTCGAGAAAAGTGAACGGCCGTGATATGTTTACTCGACGTTTCGGTCATCATGTTTTCAATAATAATATCTCGATTTGTTTTTAGAAATTGGAAACCAAATATAGTTTAACCTCAAGCGAACTAGTTTAATTCCATGGTCCTCCGGCTCCAATTTATGCTTAGTCACATAGGCGTACGTAGGACTCTTTGGTTAAGAGGGGCAGAGGGGTTGATTTGCCTGAAATGTTACTCAAATAAAAACACAAGTACCAATTTCTAATAATAAAAAAACCCAGTCCTTTTCCCCCTTTCTTCTTCTTGCTTTGCCCGAATTTTCTCCCACTGTTTTGCCAGAAGGGGTGTGTGTGTGTGGGAGGGGGGGGGGGCAACTGCCACCGGCTCGTACACCAATGCTTTATAGTCATGGGATATTTTTAAAGAGTTGTCTCGTTAATTCTCGTTAATTCTCTTCCATAGTGCGTATCCGATCCAGGCGAGAAGTGCATTTTTTCATTACCTGGCGGTCGTAGAGGGAGGATACAGCGCTGTGAATGCCGGATGGGGTTCTCGTGTAAATACTTCGCTGACAGTGGCTACATCTGCGACAGAGCAAGGTGAGTCAATCAATAGACCTTTCCCACGAGCTATGTAAATTGCACATCGCGCGTGCGCTCAACACCACTGGTTGGCAACGTGAGAGGGAAGATTGCGGCTTTTTGTGTGGTGCTTAATGGTGGCGTGACGCACACGCGTTTGTGCGTCTGCCTAGTGCACAACTCTGTGGAGTTGCCAACCAATAATGTATGCATGTACGCATGCGTGAATGTAATTAGCATATTTCATGGGTAAGGCTAATTACCCTTAGCCCCGCCCCATGTAACCTTTTCGTTTTCCAGCGTCTGGGAGTTGTCTCATTAGCTGAGCAAACCCTGGTGCGTATTAATTTGCATGCTGGGCCGCGATTGTTTTGCCTTCAAACGTAAAAGGGTGTGCGCATGACTGTATGGAGTGAAAACTATCAAATATTCGCAGAAATGGTTTTTCGCAGAAAAAAGGATGGGGTCATGGAAGAATATTTCCATGGAATATGTTTGCTTGAAATGCTACTATTATATAATTTTTTAGAAGATAGGACAATCAGTTTTGATCTCGCAAGTCCAAAACCACATGTTTGAAGAAAACATTGAAAAAAAAGATTTTCTCAGTTTTGTTCACATGACCGATTGAACTAAAACTTTCACAGGTTTGTTGTTATTTTCATGTAAATGTTTTGTCACAAAAGGTGCGGTTCTTCTTGACAATTTACTTAATGTTATCCGCGTGTCAGTGGCGTAACGGGGGAATGGGGGGCGTAGGGGGCTAATCCCCCTCCCCTAAATGAAAATGTCTGGTTACGTCACTTCTGCGTGTGATTTAAAGCAATGTCATTGGAACACAATGTTCCCAAACTCTTCGAAAAGTCTGTACTAACCATGATTTATCTTGTCCTATATTTCTTCAGCAGTGAGTCAAACATCCGAAAGATATTCTTTTAAGCTGCTCTAGATATCTACTACTTCTTGGTCGTGACTTATAAATAGAGAGAAATCATTCCATCAATGCGTGCAGCACTCCCATCTAGTTTTGTCCCGCTCTGAGCTCCAAGTTCACGTCGACGGTGACGTAACATCAAAACAGCGCCCTCCTCCGATGCTATGGTGACAACACTTTCCAACATCATCGCCAGTAAAACTTCCAACCCTGACTTTATAGACCTTATGCATTTGACGTCACCCAGCTGCCATCTTAGAGGCAAAGCGATGTTGAAACAATGGAAACGCACAGATTTGTACGCAAGGCGCACATGATTGTCCAATGAACAGCCTCCTTTTGACCTGTAGGCGAGGGCGCTCTACTCAAATGACGCCATGTGCATGAGGTCTATAACTGCGTCAACCATTCCCAATGCTGAGTGCACGGTCATTGCACTTTGCCGAGTGTGGTGCACAAGAGGAAGACATGGGCGTTTGTTTTGACTTTCGGGCGTGATGTCCGTGATCTGAACATGACAAAACTGCCCACCATAACTCGATAATAGGTTTTAAAAGAATACACACACCCACGCACACAAACAAACAAACAAACAAACAAACATTAATTCAATTATTTGGTTTTTGTGGATGGACACTTTCCAACTTCACTGGAGAATTCTTAATTACGGGTGATGATCCCAAAATGTAGTATAGAGCTAATTTTCAGAAGTATCAAATTACTTTGGTATAGCATGGGTATAGTATAGATAATATTACTTATACCTAATACTTTGTCTCGCTTTTTATTTTGCCAACGGTTGTTCATTTTATTCTGCATCATCTTGGTTCAGAGGCGCGCTGTAAGTGCAATTCCGCGAACGTGAATTGATGAGAAAAATGCTTTTTGACACAAAAAGCTCTCACACGTTCATGTTGGCGTCAATTATGCTTGTTATACTTTTGACCGATTCAGAATAACCGGCTTTGGCTCGGAGACTGTGGCTACGGCTGAATCTGTGGCTGTATCGCCCCGGTAACAAGCGTTAAAGGATAGGCCGCCCTTAGCAACAGCCGCAGCAGCCGCATTCGAAGAGGCCGTTGAAGAGTAGCCTTTTCGGCTTTCCGACCGTCACTGCCGAATTACCATTAATTAATTCGGACACGGTCATGATCAGTGATACTGAAGTGCGCCCTCTGTTAAAAACTCCAGAATTGTACTTCTAAAAGGGGAACGGGTGCCAAATCACGAACTACGTCACGTAGTGAGACCTAAAAACATCATGGAAGTTTGTGGTGCTTTTTCTTTTCAAAATTAAAAAAAAATAAGTTGCGTTTTGCATTATAAATGTATAGGCCTTTACTGTTGTTTGAGATGGACTTAATAAGCACTAAACTGCTTCAGTCCTATCTAGCAAAACTGCTCTCTAAATGTAAAAGGGTGAGAAAAAAACTCGCTTTGTCCGCCACACCACCACTCTTATAAAGAGCCATAAGGTGGACAACTCTTTCTATAGTGAATGACAGGTGTTTTTAACTTGAATCATAGTAAAGTCGCTCCAATTTCACTCAAAAAGGGTGATGCACAGTGAGTTTCACTCCAAAAAGAGCCAACATGACACCACTCGGGCGAGAGAGTGAAATTTTCACTCTTTTACATTTAGAGGGTAAACTCTGTGTAACCTTCATGTAATTGCAAGTGTTCAATAAATTTATTCAAATTTACAGAAAATGTCACTTTTAGTATTTGTAAAATGTTTTTGTCAGACTCCCCTTTGCCCTTGTGATGCAGCCTTTGTTTTGACAACTATACCAGCCGATGGTATCCGTCGATCTGCTGGGACATTTATTTTGTAAAATGCACATTAATTTAATGGTTCGATTATTAGGTGATTCTTTCGAATGACACATGATGAGGCATTATGAAACAGAGATGTGATTTAAATTATTGCCACAACATACTACTTTGAATTAAGGGGCTGATTAACTAATTTATCACTTAACAAAAGTAAAATCGACTGTTTTCGTACTCACTCTGTGTCACGGCCTATCTCTTTACACGTATTTTGCCATCAGCTGTATGGCGTTATGCCCAATAGGGGAGGTCAAGTGACCGCATGTCAACATTGTCGCGCAATCAGTCTATTATTTCCAAAATTTAGTCAAACCAACATTATAATTATTTTAAAGGTATTTGCCGTGAGAACCCCTCCAAATAAATAAATAAATAAATAAATAAATAAATAAATCTTTGCCCTAAAAAATGAGTTTGGTCATCGTTTGGTGAAGTTACACTCTCCCAAAACTACAACGTCATCCTCGTTTTGGGACTTTATTGCTTTATTTTATACATTTATATAACTATTTTTATAATTTAGTCAACGAACCATTATGAATTCATTTGAAACCACGCCCAGACCGTTCAGATGAAGCATGCGAAAGGTACGTTGCAATCTCGCCCAATGAATTAATTTCTACAAAAGTGGTCACACTTGAGTGCACTCTCGCTCATACGGTTGGATGGAGGCACAGAGCAAGGTACGTGGATGGAGGAGCCGTAACGTTCACACGGCGGTTTCGCATGACTGATGACAATGGAATACTGTGGTCACTGTATGTACTCGTCAAACAAGTGGTACTTTACACGAAATACTACTGCTTACTGTAGTTGTTGTATACCCAGGTCTATGGTTTTCTCTTTCTTTGAACAATATTATCTAACCCAGTGACGTGTGAGAGCATTTAAAAGTCAGAAGTACATGCATAGTAAAGTGAAGGAAATCTGACAGTGATAGTGGTTAGAAATCAACTCCACGGACATGACCACCCTTGAGTAGATTAGAAAGTGAGTTCATATCTCGGTAAGTGTTGATTATTTGTGTTATGTTCTGCTGCTCTAGCCAAGGCTGCGCCTCTGACTATAGCCCCATAAATAGGACCGGGAAGTGGACTGGCCGTACAATGTATTTATGGGGCTAGCCTCGGCCCTAAAAAAGTAGAAAGGTTAATGTACAGTGTGTGTTGTCACTTGTCATGGAGCCTTTGAAAAATTTAGGATCGAAATGTGGTCTGACAAAGTTTGCAAAAAAAATAAATAAATAATATTATAATAATAAAAGAAGAAAACAAGACTGTGTAGGGCCTACAGCCTAGCATTTCTAACACTTTAACATCACAGTACAGGCGATTTGGGTAAAGAAAGCATAAGGTCTATCTGTTTGGGCTTGGTTGGTTGGGTTTTGACTATGGCTGTTTTATGGTGAAGTTATGTGTGGTCTATGGTGTAACGAAATTCTGTTTATCACAAAAAAAGAAACAAACAAATAAAAAAAACATGTTTCTTTTAACACCCAGTCGCTTTGCATCAAAGAGGATGGGGGTAGGGTTCCATGCTCTATTATTGTTAGACCCAGTAACTGGGGCGCAGTACTCCTTTTTTCCTTTAAATTTTGACTTTATGGTGTGAGGGAAGAGAGACTGGGTGAGGCCATGGAGGAAAGAAATACATGTACATGGTGAGACAAGGAATGCTTTTCGTTTGGATAGATTATATAATCGACCGTGAGAGCAAGGATCTTTACTCTGTCTAGATCATGTCACTTTGTTAGAATCATTGAGAAAGTGACCTTGTGAAGGATTACTGATGGATTTATTCCGCTGAAGTTCCTCTGGAGCGGCAGTAGGCCTACTATAGGGGGCGTGGCAACTTCCCCGAACAATAATGACCGGAAAGACATTTATTAAATTAAAAAAATAAATAAATAAATTAAAAGGCCCTGACTTAATTTTTTGGGGGAAAAAAAGTAAATAAAACTTTAACAAACAACATTCAGTTTTTAAAATTAGATGAAATTTGATGATTTATGAAACTGGTGGTTTGTTATTTAAAAGGTGAAGTAAAAATTAAAATAAAAATTTGATAATTAATTTTGATGCCTCTTTTCTTTGTCTCTAATAATAGTTCTTTCCTGGTTTTTCCTCCATACCAGTTGAACCATGGCAAGATTCCAACTGTCCGTCTTCATTGGAACAGTTGTGGTGGTCCTGTCATACTTAGGCTCTGTGGGAATAATTTCAAATATTGGTAAGTGATATTTTCAGGGAACTGTTAAAAAAAAAGGTCCTATCCTGTTTGTAACTGCGACGACATATTTTTCCTGTAAGCCACTCCCACTTCACACAAACTAGGAAAGAATGTAGTTTTTAAAAAAATGTATATATTCTCAGGGAACTGTAATTAATATCCTGGTCAAAACTGTGACGATATAATTTCCCTGTAAGCCACGCCCACTTCACACAATTGTCGTTTCAACAAAATTATTTCTCAGGGAAAAACGTGAAAAATATCCCTATTCTGGGCCCAATTTCATAGAGCCGCTTAAGCACAAAAAGTAGCTAAGCACAAACAAAATTACGCTTACCAGAATAAGGTTACCAGCCAAAATAGCATGTCACTGTACAATCTGAGACTGGTATCCTGTACGCTGTCTTTTAATATGACTGGTCTTTCAGGTTTGTTTTGTAAAGACTGAAGGTCTTGTCAAAAAAATCAGTTTCTGTCAAAAAAAAAATTTGGACAAATAAAAAAATTTCTGAAATGTTCACTGCATACTATTACTGAGTATGCAGTGCTTAACACACATCGATGTATGGGTAAAAGACACAAATGTTCATATTCTTTATCCCTGTGATGCAAAAATTAACATCTATTGTAATGGTCGCGTTACCCGCTGCTAATAGGATTAGAACTGATTAGCTGCTGGGCAATCTCGGTAGTCAATGTGGAAGTACTAGGTGGTAAGACATCTAGAATGGCGGGGGTCGTGGGTTCGAATCCCCCCCGAGGATTGTGCCTGTGGAATTTTGTTTCACAGGACTCGGGAAAGTACGGAGTATGTGCTTAGCACACATTGGTGTGCGGGTAAAAAACACAAATATAATTCTTTATTCCCAGTGTGAAAATTAACATACTGTTAGGCCTATACTGGAATGTACTTTTAACAAACAAATATTTTTCTATTTCTTATTTTTTTCCTCCACAGTTACTTCGCAGCTTGTGACGTGTACAGATGCCAGTTCCACTGGGATGAATGTATGTAGAAACAATGGATATTGTATGCCAATCTCTACTGGAGGAGGGTACTGCGTATGTCCACGTAACTACACCGGCGTTTACTGTGAAAGTAAATAAAACATTTTTCTTTCTTTGCTCCCTTAACCCTAACACCACCAACCCATCAAAATCCAACTGCATGTTTTTGTTTGATTGTCAAACTGAGGTCTGCACCTGTCAAACTGATCATGCTTTACATGGGATCAGGCATACCGCCATAATCAGAGTCCAACGCTTTGGGTGTTGAGTTACTGAATGGTGTTGGACTGAGGATTGCACTAGTAAACTGATTATGCTTTACATGGGATCAGGCATACCACCATAATCAGAGCCCAACAGTTTGGGTGATATTAAATTGCAGTAAAGTGTCAATTTTTGTAAGAATGAGGAAAAGTTCCTACACAAATTGCATGCATTTTATCACCCGAAGCAATAAGTATTTTTCATTTTGAAATTAAAAATCACTCAGTTTAGGTAATTTCATTTGAGATGAAAATATTTTTTTTCAGGACGATACCGAGATGGGTTTTTTGATTCAAAATTACTGAGGCTAGGGATTCCTTAATTAGAAAAATGAGCCCTTAATGGCAGCTTCAAATATTTGCGGTGTTCATTTGTGATCACCGTGTCAACCATTTAAGTCATCAGTCTTTAATGCATTGAGAAATTTACTGCTTAAAGTTCAAATATAGGATTGGTAAAGCTGATAGTGCAGTGTTCTTACTTTGTGTGATTCAATGTAGGCCTACATGGTAGAACAAACGTGTGAAAATTTGCGCTCAATCCGTCGTTCGAGTCAGGAGAAAAAAGTGCAAAAACGTGCACCACTTTCCAGCTTGTAAACACATAGTCTTTATTAAGTTATTAGTTTTGATTGTTACAACCATATTTAAAACTGGGGCCTTCAAATTTTATTTTCTCGGCTTTGACAGTATTTCAGACAGAAGTATTTTCTATATGGAAGATTGGTACTGGTATGAACTTTATAATCAGTAAGCTTTCAGACTGCTATTGATAAAAACAATTTTGGGCGGAATACCATCACCTTTAATATTGAGTCAGGTAAGGATGATGTTGTTAATGGCATTTCAATTAAGTAGGTGACTTATGATTTTTCAAATTGAGATATAAACATTGAAGTTGAAGCACTAATTGTACCACTGATTGACCCCATGCTACTATATCAGAATTGGCGACTGTCTGCCACAGGCGCCGTTTCGGGAGTCAAATTTGCATGTAAATGAAGTGTGTAATCGCTGGGTGGCCTAAAACATGCACTACACTGTAAGTAGGCCTAACACACAGGGACATTGATGCCCGAAGTGATGCAATCAAGTGTTGGTTAGGCATGTCACGTGAAATGGATCAGTAGATTAGCATAAAAGCATGATGATTCAACACATACATGTACAAGTATGAAGTCTTTAAAATGACAACTTCCCGGCATGAGTCAATCAATTTAATGTTGGGCATGTTGGGGCAGTAACTCAACAAGTCTGATGGTTAAGGTGCTTAAATTCAAAGGTTTTTCTGAATTGATTTTTATGGCTTTGTACGTTTCATGTCCGAATGTTTTCCTAAAAAAAATTCATCCCAAAAGAAAGAAATACTTGATGGTTCGTTATTATATTGACAATACACTGTAGTTGTCAGTCTGGTAAAACTTCTGATCTATTCATTACTTTTTCACTACTCTAGAATGGAAGTGGCTGGAGTCCCACTCGAGGAATATGCCTACGGGTGGATTTTTTTCACAGGACTCGGGGGAAAGTACTGACTATACAGTGCTTAACACACATCGGTGTTATGGGTCAAAAAACACACATAATACTCTCATTTTCTTGTTTCAATTTTTCTGAATTTTGCAGCGCCTTTGTGCAACCCCGGCTGCTGGAATGGAGGGACATGTGTGCAGCTATCCTCTGGTGGACAAACCTGCTTATGTAATCAGAACTTCACAGGCCCTAGTTGTGAAGGTACTGTATGCTTGGTGACCCTTCAGAAGTTACCCACGGACTTTTAAGCTTTGAGGTCGTTAATTGCAATTTCATATCCCGAAGCTTGTGAAATGAAAAAGGTGTAAATTTAAAAAACAATAAATCAAAATCCACAAATGAATGTTTTTCTAAGAAAATGAATGTTTCCTTTTGCAAAACAGTTACTTTGGCGACCATTGTTGATCATCAAACTCCATTTACCCGGAGCTCAAATTTGTTAAAGTAATTTGAAGAAGTTCATACAAACTGAACTTCTGACCGTATAGTCCTGTGCTGGAGTTATTATCGCTAATACATTGTGACGATTTTGATTTATTTCTTTAGTTTTGGGGGAAACCTGTGGTGTATAACAAATAATTTGTTTATACTTAATTATAAAACCAGTGTCAGGAGTAAAGTTACAGTGATTCAACATGGTGTGTCGTGACCGAAGATTATAGAGCGCCGAAGGCGCAAGATGGGGAGCTCTGGCTGAAATGTGAAATCTCACTGGTCGCCATTTCGGCAAGTGGCTCTATTGATACAACAATAGATACGTGCAGATCAGTGCAGACAAGGATTGCTATCAATGGGAAACAAAGCATTCACTTGCCGAAATGGCGCCCATTTTCAAACAATAGATAAAGGCCCAGTTCCCCATCTTGCGCCTTCGGCGCTCTATAATCTTTGGTTGTGACCGAGCGGTATACGTCTTGCACATCAAACACAAAAGCTTTGGTGGACAATTACAAGTCAGTGGAGTGTGGGTTCGAATCTCTGTTATGACACTTATGGTCCATGAGTAAGACGCTTGACGATAATTGCTTCTCATCGCCCGGGAGTAAACGGGCACATATTATGTACATGTTGCAAAAGGCCTTCCCCCAATACCATGTAATGCAGAAACACTGCATTAATGCGAGGGTCCATTGAATGAGTGTTTCACTCGTGACCAATGAATTAGTTTTACCAAGTACAGTGTTTAATTCAAAAGTTGACACACAAACGGCTAGTTATTCATCTTAAATAATCCAAAGTCTTTAAATACTAACGAGGGTGGAGATTGTTGATGTGAATGACTAGCAACCTGTACGCTCATTTGGTTGCCGGTGCTGCATACTCCTAAGGAGTTGAGATGGTTTCGGCAAATAAGGCCCAGTGAACAGGGGTAGTCGTAACAGCTTGGGTGCTTTAATCATTTACAATGTTTGAAAGCACTTCATAAATGCCTACTATTTCACTCATTTCAAAAATACAAGTCTGTCAACAAATTGGTCCACTGTTGTCGTTGCAGATACGGCGACCTACCTTTCGTTTGAGAAACTGAATTATGCAGCACTGGAAACGTCCAACAGGATCAACCTAGTCGTCCTCCGCTCCGGGGATCTGAAAAAATTTACAAGTGTCCGTGAGTAATGAATCCCTGGGTATGATACTAGGTTCAAGTGTCATAAAGCTGCTTAATTGTGAGCAGAAAATATTGCCTAACAATTTTATGCTAAGCGAAAATAAAGCAGGGTACAAAAAGTCATAGATGGTACATGTGAGACGGGGATTTCTTTCAGATATTAAAGAACACTATTTTGTTCTTTCAAAAAAAGAAAAAACTTTTGGTAGTTTTTGGGGTTGTCTACATCGTACTTCACTGGGTTCGCGCCGCTGCTCGCCACGTAATTTTTAAATGTAGACAAAATGTTAAGTAAAAGTGATTGAAATGAATCACAAGATACCTTTGGAAATGAATTTAATGCCTCTATTACCTACAGATATCTTCTTTACCTTAAACTTTCTGTAAAATCCTTTCAAATAAAATAAAAAAACACTTGTAAGTTTATCGTGTAAGCAAGCATGGTCTATAATAATTATCTTGTCTTTTAAATTTTTCTGATCATATATCTTTCCGTAGTTTTGGAAACGTTTGATGATACTGCCGGCAGCGGTATTAATTATGAAGGGCTGTCCAGAGTTTTGACTTTTTCCCCCAACATGGCGAGGCTTATGGTGGCGGTAGAACTCGTTCACAGCGATCTGGCCGAGAATGGGATTTTCTGGGCGGTGCTTTCCAACTCCACCCAAGGAGCTGTGCAGTCGCCCTACGGAGCCACGCTTGTTCATGTCTTAGACACTGATTGTAAGTATTGTCAACTTTGTTTTTGTTTTTGTCTTTTAATTGATTATTTAAACCATCTTTATTGAGGGTGTCCCATCCAGCAGAAGCTGGTCATTTGGGACCCTTATTAAAAAAGAAAAGAAATACATCCAGATCGTAATAGAAACAAAAACACAAACACAACAAAAAAAACCAAAAAATGATATTAGAGTCATCTTACAAAATGAGATGCCACAACTGGAAATTACCTAACAAATTTACATTAAAAAAACCATGGAAAAGTTAAAAAGCAAAGAAAAAAAAACTCACCGTTGCATTCTCCCCTTCATGACACCTATGTGTAGTAACACAATAATAATAAAAATAATAACTAGTTCTTATAATGCGCTTTACATTATAATGTATTATAACACACCTCTCCCTGGTTCTTTATCCTGATTGGCTGAAACACGGTCGCGTGGGGTGAACTAATACAGCCTAGTTCATGAAATCTGCACCATAGGCACCGCACGCGCTTCATTTGGGGGAAATAGTTCACAAAGCGGGAAATAGTTTCAAAAACTTAAAAACTATTGACTGGTAAAGGGGAGAGCGCCTTCAAGAAAACGACGGCGTCTGCAGATGGAGAAGAATCTCCGTCCAAAATACTGCGATTTACTCTTCTAACCGACATTTTGGACTGAGGTGTGTTATAAAACACATATGGACTGGCATTATTCGGGAAACAGTGCACGTCTATGCACCCCTCGGGCCTGTGAGTGACCAGGAGAGGGTCCTATTTCCCTCGGCCTATGGCCTCGGGAAATAGGACCCTCTCCTGGTCACTCACAGGCCCTCGGGTTGCATAGACGTGCACTATTTCCCTCATTGCCAGTCCATATGTGTATACTATAGTGCCCTGGTCATCGACATATCTCCCTCCCCCCCCCCCCCCCCCCCCCCGGCACAACTAAAAATTGATAGGGGATCGAGGGAGCTCGATGTAGCCGCATCTTTTGCAATTTAGCTTCTCAGCTCTGTGCAAGGATGATTAGCCTCCCGAATTATTATTACATTATTTTTGTTTTCGTCATTATGATTTTATTGATATTGAAACCAAGGAACCCTCAAAAGTGACAAGCACTGTAACCTGTCCTAGGTGCTTGAATTTGTTTTTTTTTTGGAGGGTGGGAAAAAACAGAAGACCACACAGGACATTTAACTGGACATTACTACTGGACCAGAAATGTTTTTGAAAGACCAGAATCAAGATTAGAAAAGCTATCTTCACAGTTTATTGTATTTATAAACGGTTTTCATTTGAACAAGCACTAGAGAAGATTTGTCTCCTTCCTATGGGTAACCGATAGATTCTTACTTGGATACTGGGCAGAAAGACATTTATCGTCGGAGACTAACTCAACATTTGGAAAACACAAGACTGCCGGACTTGTCCGGACATGAGTTTACTGGCCCAATGCTAAAACCACTGGCCTCCGAGGGCCTCTGAGGGCCTCCGATCCAGTGTAAACTTCAAGCCCTGCTGTACGCCTGAAGATATCTGTGTTAAAGAAGAGGATGAAGAAATGCTCGGTTATAGATGTGGGAGGAAACAATTGTCTCTAAATAGGGGGAAAACCCAGCTTATCAGGTAGGGTCTGCAAAAACCCAATCATCATGCAAGGCTCCCGTTGGGTGGCATGGGTGGCGTGTGTGTAAAGCGCTTGCCTCTCACCAATTTGTCCCTGGTTCGATTCATGGCTAGGGCCATATGTGAGTAGAGTTGTGCGTTGGTTCTCTCCTGTGCCACAAGGGTTTTTTCTCCAGGCCATGCGGTTTTCCTCCCTCTGGAAAAAACCGAACACTTTCGATCTCAGGCTGTGCTCCGTGGTCATATATGGGTTGATGTGGCTGGCTGGCGAAGGCGCCCTTGAATGCCTGCAGCTCGAACCATTGTAGCCCCATCCTTCGAAATTCAGCTTCTCAGCTGCCAGTAAGGATGATTAGCCTCCCAAAGTAGTATTATTATTATTATTATCCAGGATTCAAACTGGGGTCCGCGGGGTTGGAATGCGTGGCAATTTAAGAAACCTCAAGCCAACCTGATCTCCAAAAGTAAATCAAAAACAAAATGTTATGAGCTTTTGATGTGATTTCATTCATCCCCCCCCCCACCATCCCTCAAGTCATCATAAAGACATTTTCCTCGCCACTGATTAGTCACAAAGATATCAGTTGCATTGTACAAGGATTCATTTTATTTTCCAGCAATAACAGCGGAAGTGTTTCCACTGGTGGACCCTGTCATCGCCGCAGAGTCTGATGGTTCAGTTGAAGTGGAGTTCCTGAGATCGGGCCCGATCAGCCAAAATGTTTCAATATGTAAGTTTTTTTTCTTCTTCTTCTTCCACAACACCTTCCCGCTTTCCTGCTTACAACTCTACAGCTTTCTATTTGCGACGATTTAGTTTAAAGAGGATGGGCCACGCTAGAAGACTCTCTTTAAAAAAAGGTTTTACGTCCCTGAATACACCTATATCTACCATGAAAAAACGGTGGCAGAATTATAGAATGCGTGGTTATTTCCGAGCCTCTTTTCACCTCCCGCCTCGAGCCAAAATCAGAACAACAGCAGTCGGTGCCTGAAAGTTGTCTCCTGAAATTCTAAAGAATAGTGATTTCGCAGGAAGTACTCCTCTGTCAAACGGCTGTTTGTTGTTACTCATTGAAGCATTGCTCAGTGCAGACCATCGGGGGATTCAGTACTTCCAGTGACGTCATGAATTGTTTGCTGCCCTCATTTCCGAGATTTTGATAAATTTAGGCGGTGGGCTAGTTAAAGGAGTAAAAATTCCCTGAAAATATAAATTCTTTTGTCAATTTAATGTCACTAAAGAGAAGTTTGTCCGATGCAATAATTATAGAAAGCAGGAAACTAAACAATAACGTCAACATCAATCACCATGGCCCATCCTCTTTAATTCAATTCAATCGAACACAACATTTGTTTATTTTATTTTTGGGGGGGGGGGCGGAAACAAATTAAAGACGGTTGTCATGTTAGAGTTATGAAAGCACTATGTACATTTAAAAATAATAACACTCTCTCTGGCATGTGGGGCCTGACCAGAGCGTCATCACAGTTGCTGAAGAATGGAAGAAGGTGATGGTCAACAATTATGACGATTCAATATATAGTGCGCCCTCTACGGTTTTCCGAGGAGAAGCCAGTTTTGCAGTGTATCTTGTGAGGGAAAACGGTCAACAAGTTCTTGATGGTCGTTGCACTGCGCTCACTGCACTATCCTGGTTGTTTGATGTCTGCTGGTGGTTTGCTTTGCAGTCATCGGCAAGACAGTAATAGGAGACTGCAGAATGGTTTCCACATCAACGGTTGCATTGCTTTGTCTGCATGGCGTAATGGTATAGTTGTTTTGTCAGGCTGGTGACAGTTTTTCAAGGTTTCAAACTTCTGCTTTGTGCGAAGTTAGGGGAACAACCGCCTCTTCTGGGTAAACTGTAGAGGGCGCACTTTATTATGAATCGCTGGTATCCAGTGTTTTTTAATAGTTAGTCTGATATTACCCCAAACAGAGTTACCTTTTTTTTTTTATCGCCTCTTCATATTCATCCAGCTGACTCTATTCTGATTTTCAAAGGACTTTTAATAACTCACTGGTTTGAATCTACGTTTTTAGAACTTTGCCTTATGTATTTATTTTGTTTTATGTTCTGTGTTATTGCCCATAGAGGCTCCTGCATTATGCTCTATATGAATGTCTTGTATTATTATTGTTATTATTATTATTATTTTTATTATTATTAATTCTACTTTGACTCCTCAGCTGTTAGTACAGTGGATGACTCAATGGACGCATCGCAACCTCCTTACTTCAGGCCACTCCGAAACAAAGAATTTATGTTTATGAGTGGGCGACATTTCTTAAGGGTCCAGGTTATCCTGATGGACAACTCAATTGCCGAGCATACAAGGTTTTTTCACTTGGAGTACTCGGTGGTCGGAGGAAACGGCAACGTACAGAAAGTTCAAGTTGAGATTCAGGACGATGATTATGGTCTCATGGAAGGGACACTGCCAAATGAGAATCCAAGTGAGTGACCATGATGCAATGTATTGATGTAACAATTGCATCGCGAGATAAAGAACACTTTTGCAGGGGTCATTGGTTCAAATCCCACCCGAGTTGCCTGCGTAATTATTTTAACCACCTGACACTGGGTGACGTGTATACCTACATGCCGTTATTTTCCATGCTGGGAAACGGATAACATGAATTCGGCAGACCGCAACAAAGGTCGCCGTGCAACGCTTCGTTTCACCCACACATAGAAGGACAGATGGTACTAGAATAAATGCTGAAATTCTCCTTTTATGCAGGGTTTATTGTGGAATCTTCGATTCCAGAGACCTTAGTCCCTTTGTTTATAAGAAGAAGATAGTGAGACTTCGAGAGGTTTCAACCATTGTATAATTTTTATCATTGTATTTTGGCTCAATGGAGGTAAAGTCCAAGTGAACCCAGATTCCAGCCCTGGTTCTGGTCTTTAGGACCAAGTTTTTCTGATTCATGGTGCGCGAATATCTTATTTTCTCAAAAGAGAAACATGAAATCCCAGTGCTTCATAGAGATTCTTTGTTCGCTTAGCTTTGTCAAGTCTAGGTTTCTTTGTGCCAGTGGTACTCTCAAAGAAAAACCAATTTGGAAATTCTGAGAGAATAATTCAGTCAGGCTGGAGGAGAACAAATGCTAACTGGTTAAGTGCAGGACTTTTTAGAACGAACTGATTTTACAGTGCTCATCACACGTGATTGAATATTAATGAAGTTGTTCTCATTGTCATTTTTTGTAACTCTTTCGCCATTCTTATCTTAGCATATGTCTTCTTTGGTGGTACCCTGCCGTATGTGACAAATGAGAATAGGGGAGAGGTTACAATCCCAATATATCGCATCGGCAACTTGAACAGAAGTACTGAAATAGGTGAGTGCTTGCATCAACTGTTTCTTTTTTTGCCTGGTACCCTGATCTGGGGTCTGGGAATCGATAACCCATTCCAAGAAGCAAAACATCATGTCAATCATCTGACGTATTCTCAAATTGATTCTGTGCAGATGACACTGTCGATGGTAATGTCAGTGATGCTATAGAATAGACCGATCCATTAAAACGTGTGTGCGCACTTACAGTGCGCGCAGTGTGTCATTGAAGAGACGCACATCGTGCCGCCCACGTGTACAGTGATGATGCAGCCAATGCTGTGATTGGTCAATGTGTTTAGTGGGTGTGGCTTAATGGATTGGTCAATTGCTCAGTACGGCCACTTTCTATTAGTGTGAATAAAAACTAATTACATTGTCTCTAGTACCAGACGACACAAATACGATCAAGTCAACACCTTATTTCCTTAACTTTGACAGCATTTCAAAAATAAAGATTTTCTCTCCAGTGTACAATAAAATTCAACCTTGGAGTGCCCAGGCTTTGGAGCTGTTTTGTAAGCATGTCATAAGTCATTAACGTTGTTGTCTCTTCTTCGATTAAGAAAATGCTCGTTTTTCTTAACAGCAATCAACGTTGAAGATGGAACTGCCGAGAGGGACATGGATTACCAGGCAAATGATACCAGTTTCGTCATGGGACCAGGCGTGGACGTCGAACAAGTTAGCTTTCCCATCGTACGAGATTCAATATTCGAAGAAATTGAAGAGTACTTTCTTGTCACCCTGATTGTCCTCGATGGTGGACAGCTGGGTCGTCCTCAGGAAGAGACCGTCAGAGTCAACATCAGACCAGATCCAAGAGAAGGTATTTGACACCCGTTTCAGACTGGTGCTCCAGTAGAGTCGTGCTGAACCAAATAGAAAAGAGCGACTCTAGATTTTGGTTTCAGAGACAGGCGAACTTAATTAAGTAGCATTAAATTGCATTAGGTTCGGCTCAAGATAAGATTGACGTCTGAACCCATGACGCTTCGGAGTCGTTCCGACTGACTGCAACAGTCGATCTTTCAAATTCTAGCATGTCTAGGCGCTCCTAAATGTTTCAGACGTCAAACTTTTTACGTACTTAGTTCAATAATTTGGTTCAGCACGACTCTGGAGTGCCAGAATGAAACGGGTGTTAGGCAGAGGTCTACGTGTTCCTCGAACCTTAAAAAAAATAATTAGGGGTACAAAAAGTAAGCACAGCAAAATTGTGCTTACCAGAATGAGGTTACCAGCCAAAATACCATGTCATCACGTGGACAACCTGCAATTTTTTTTTCTGCTTATTCTTGCAGAGCAGAAAATTTTTAAGCAATATTTAATATTTTCCGCTTACGTAAGCTGTATGAAATTGGGTTCAGGCATACCAGGTTGGAAGCTCAGGTGTCTAGGTAATTGTTTGTAATGGAGTAGTAGGTCGGTGAGAAGATATCTGCTGATTGCCCTTTTCTGATCTGATAACGGGTTACTGAACTGTGAACAAGCTGTCAACTATAGATAGTGACGAAGCTTCACCCTTCCCCCCACTCCCGCCTTCCTGGGTCCAGGCATACCAGGTTGGAAGCTCAGGTGCCTAGGTAGGTCGGTGAGAAGCTTATATTTGCTGATTGCCCTTATCTGACAGATCTGATAATGGGTTACGGAATTGTGAGCAAGCTGTCAACTATAGATAGTGACGAAACTTCACCCTTCCCCCCACCTCCACCTTCCTGGGTCCAGGCATACCAGGTTGGAAGCTCAGGTGCCTAGGTAGGTCGGTGAGAAGCTTATATCTGCTGATTGCCCTTATCTGACGTATCTGATAATGGGTTACGGCATTGTGAACAAGCTGTCAACTATAGACAGTGACAAAGCTTCACCCTCCCCCCAACCCCCCACCTCTGCCTTCCAACACGCATTCAGGCAAGGCTTTCATACACCCACTCTAAGGAAGTGCCGGTCGGCAAATTGGCAACATAATAGTCCCCCCAAAAATACGCTTGATACACAAAAGACTTAACCAACTCCAACCGCTTGTTAGAGGAAACACTTGCCTACTGCGCAGTTGCCAGGAAGTAGGTAGCTCATAGTGTGTTGAATGTGATTTTGGTCCACAGATAAACAGGTACCGGTAGTAAAAAACAATTTGTTGTTGTTGTTGTTGTTGTTGTTGTTGTTGCTGTTGTTGCTGTTGTGGTTGCTGTTGCTGTTGTTGTTGCTGTTGCTGTTGCTGTTGCTGTTGCTGTTGCTGTTGCTGTTGCTGTTGCTGTTGCTGTTGCTGTCGCTGTCGCTGTCGCTGTTGCTGTTGTTGTTGTTGTTGTTGTTGTTGTTGTTGTTGTTGTTGTTGTTGTTGTTGTTGTTGTTGTTGTTGTTGTTGTTGTCAGGGTCTGTAGTATTTGATCAGATGATTATATTTAACTTTTCTACTTGTAGGCTTAACTACTGTCATGTTGTGACATCATGACAATGTATGACAGTAAATCAGGCCTATTAAGATTGTTTATTTTTGTTTAGACTTGTTGGTCTTTCTTGGTGCCGGCCGATACGACGTCGTGGAGTCAGACATGCTGTTCATTGAAGTGAGACGAGAAGAGGCAAGTGGTGCACCCAGTGGAACCATCAATGCAATGACGTCTGTAGGTAAGTAGTCTGTGTCCAAGACCTCATCTTGTAGATAATGATCATGCAGGGACACCGTAAAACATAAAAGTGCGCGTCTTTCCGATCGCACAGAAAATGACACCCCCAGCTTGAGCAACCAAACTGCCCTCAAATATTAAACTAAAAAACAGAAGGGTCACTGTTTTTCAAAAGAAGCGTCAAACATGTCAAATAAAAGGCATAACAATTAATTCTTTAAAGTTGAAATAGGCAGTTTTATACAGCAGTTAAAAATATACAGCATTTGAAAAATGTTTTAACCAGTTGCCGCCGGTATTCTTGTTTTTTTGTCCCGTACCCCTGGCGGGATTCTTTTTCTGGAATCTTTTTTTCTTTCAGGATACCTCCCGGCACAAAGAAACCCCGACTTGACAATAACAAGAGAACAAAGATTCTCTTTATCGGATCGCCAGTTTTGTTTCTCAACCAAGAAAATGTCAGATTTACCCAGCGTGTATTGCAAAAACATCGGCCGTTACCTACGGCGTAGGAGTGGAACTAAACACAGAACCATGGCTCGATTGCAGGCTCACTCTGACTTACCTCGATTGAGCCACAATACAATGAATGAACAATGGTGGAAGCCTCTCGATGCCTCCTAATCCCCTTCTTGGAACAAAAGGAGAAAGGTCTATAATCGGTGACTGTACAAAAATCACCTCTCAGATCATGCCTTCCATTTCCAAGCAGAGAAAACAATTGCGTGTATTCACATCATGCGGTGTCAACCTGGTTAAAAACACTAGAAACACAAAATACAACACTAACAAAATAGAGCGTATGCACAGCCGTTTTCCTACAGTAAACTTACAGCCGTTTTGACCTCAGTGAGGGTGCTTGTACATATCTCTATGGGAGTCATGACGTCAGACGCATAAGGTCTATACTTTTGAAAAATTTAGAGGCTGTCACACCACAAAGCTAACTAATTTCTAATGTCAAGTGACACTGGTTATTTAAAATTACCTTTAAAACTTCAGAAGTCCATACCATTGCGGAAACTGCTCTGGCTGGTGTAGACTTCACTCCTTATGACGGTGAAGTCACTTTCCTGCCTGGCGAGACAGTTAAGGAAGTTGGCATAACGCTCACGGACGACAGCATCATAGAAGGCTCGGAGGAGTTTCGTGTTGAGCTGAGTAATGTAGTCAACGGCTATCTGACTGACCAGTATTCTGCCGTTGTTAACATCGAGGACGACGATACAGGTTAGAGATGATCAACGCCTTTTCTCAAAATGTCTCCCTTGGCTTTTTAATCGCTCCGGTAATTTAACCAAGGGATCCTTGTTGGCCTCATGTAAAGATGTAGAGATGTTGAAGAAATGTTCAGTTTTATAGATGTGGGAGAAGAGTAAACACGGGCCATTTGCAATACAGTGCGCCCTCTACAGTTTGCCGAGGAGAGGCCAAACAGCTTAATACTCCATCAAAAGGGCAAAGCAAACATGTAGTGGTTGACTGCGGACTGTCTCAGAACAACATTTCTACATCTTTACTTGAGGCCAACTGGGGAAAACCCATGCAATCAAGTAGGAACTGTAAACCCAATCCGCGTGCAAGGCTCCGACTGAGGTGGGATTCAAACCGGGCTCCACAGAGGTGAACGGCAGGGCAGGATACCAGTATTAGCCACGCCCCCCCCCCCTAATCCTGTTCCTGGCAAGGGTGTTTACCAAGGGGTCTATACTGGTGTTGCCAAAGTTTTGGGCTCGGTTTCCGGAAGCGACAGTTGTGTCCCCTAGAGAGGCACTTTTCAGAATAGGGAATGTCATCATGATCATAGCAGGCTTGTGGATGAGAATCATAAACTGTAACCCGGTTACTGCATGCGCTGGCTGACACATCACAATATAATAAATAACGGCGCCGACTGTGAATCGTCAGCCAGGGTACGTACACATGCAGTTACTGGGTTAAGATAGTCGCATGTACAGCCCAAAAGCCAGCTATGTGGTCATGGTGACAGTCCGCCTTTAACCACTACATGTATGCGTTGCCCTTTTGATGGAGTGTTTAAGCTGTTTGGCCTCTCCTCGGCAAACTGTAGAGGGCGCACTGTGTTGCAAATCGGCCATGTTTTCTCTCCTCAAAACCGCTTGTTTATTATGTTTTATTCTGTGATGATTTATTGTAGTGGTGACAACAATGATCATGACTGACATACCACCACCAGGAGCATCCAGCTCCATCATACCCATCGTCGTCGGTGTCATTGTTGGGGTCATCTTGATATTTGGCCTCGCTCTGGTCTTCCTGTACTTCTACTGCAAGAGGCGGGCGGCAGCGAGACCAAAGAATGAGGAGTCTGGTGCAGGAGATGTTCCACTGACCACTAGCCGCAAGGTTGGTGTTGTAGTCTGTTTAAAAATGATGTAGTATGGTACCCCTCTCTCAGTGTAAAGACAAACCTGAGTGAAAATCATGTGCCGCCATTACTGTGTGAATGGGCTATTCCACGTGTTGCACTCGGCAATCGTATTTTGACACATCACAAGCATTTATAGCCAATCGCATTCCAGGATCTGAAGCGCAGCGTGACACAGAAGGTGCACGTGCGATGCATAATATATGCGAGCGCGTAAATGCCACCCAGTAATGGACAGGGACACCTTGCACTGATGTCATGACTGTCTTCCCATGGGTCTGCCAGTTGTAAAGATCGGGTGCGTGTCTCGCAACGGGGTCATCGCCTTTGAGTGCACACTGCAGAGTAACACACATGTCATCTGGTCATGCAGGTCACACTGCCAAAATGAAGGAATTTTTTCCACCATGACCATCTGTACACCTCATAACGTTTTGCGCAGATCTGCTGAAAAAAAAATTTACTTCTTATTACCAATGTTGTGCACAGCCTTAAGAACCTTCCCACAGTCAGTGCACTTTGTTCGAAAAACCCATTCACTCCACGGAATTCCACAGTTGTGGAATTTTGAAGAACATGTGTACTGCTGTAGAACACAATGCAATGGGAGACTTTTGAGACGTTAGTGGGCACCCCAGTAACCGCGGTCCTTTTCTATTGCTCGCATAATAGAAAAGGACCGGTTACTGGGGCGCCGGCTAACGTCTCAAAAGTCTCCCATTCCACCCAATACCAAAGCAGATTGTGGAATTTTAAAGAGCATGTGTTCGAGTTGGAAAAACAAAAATCCGCTTCCACAAACTATGGAATTTTTGAAGAACATAGAAACCACATTCATGTAGTCCCATGGCATCTGGAAAACAAGACACTGTGTGAGCAAAGCAGGTCAGTTCCACATAATCCTGCAGTAACTGTTCAGTGTGGGACTTTGTTTATTTCACTGTGGAACGTTGTGGTGCTTGTGCCCTACTCTTCAGAAGAACAAGCAAAAGTTTGTGGAAAGCACGCAAATGCACCATGTATGTAAGGGGTAGGCAATTTTGTGGAAGTTTGTGGAACACATGCACACAGGAGGGTTAATTCGTTCTAATAAGAAAGCTGACTCAAAACATCACATTTTTTTTACTTCCAGGCTGCTCATCAGAACTCTTATTTGAACCGTGGCTACTTGACGCCCCAGGGGCAGGGTTCGATTGCCCCCATCTCCAACGTCCATCCAGAGACCAGAGAGTATCCTCGCGATAAGCTGCGGTTCTATGAGGAGATTGGAGCAGGGGCGTTTGCCGTGGTGTACCGGGCAGAAGCTATGGGGATTCACAGGCCAGGGCTGGTGTCTACTGTTGCTGTTAAGATGCTTAAAAGTGAGTTGGAAGAGAATCTCCTGATCAATAGTAATTTGATGTCACTCATTAAAAGAAGTTATACTTAATGGATAGTGTCTCATTCTTTGCCGACACCAGTGACGGCGCGTGGATATTATTACCCAGTGCTGGAGGACCCGAGGCCAGTCTAAAACTCAATCTGGTCTCGGAAACGATGGGGAGGTCTAAAACTTGGACTCAGACTCGAACAACGGGGACTCGACTACAGCGCTGTTATTACCCCCCCCCCCCCCCCCCGTCACGTTCGAGGCCAAGTTTACACAAGGGCAATATCTTTGTTCGGGGGTGCCTATCATCAGAAGCCATTCAACCTTAAACTGCCGTGTAGCCAGGGATCGTGCACCCCCACCTTAAATTGATGCAACTTTTTTTTTTTTTTTTTCTATTAAGCAAATTACAACCTTTTCCTCAATAAAGGGAGTAAAAAACATTTGATTACAGTTCATCTTGGACCATTTTGTTTTTTTTAATTGATGTATTTTGTATTCAGAGACCGCATCCGAGACGGACAAGACTGACTTTATGAAGGAGTTGAACGTCTTCAAGATGCTGGATAGGCATGACAATGTCATGTCACTACTTGGATGCTGTACAACGGAAGGTATCTTGAGTTACTCTGTACTGAGTTACGGGGCACTTCGCAGGGGAGCTTACCTCAGAAATGAGAAGCTCTGTTGGGACGTCAAATGCCTGTGGAAAGGAAGACGACGAAGAAATGATGTGGGAAGAAAAAAAGCAATAAAAACAAAAACAAAAAGGGAAAACCCAATCCACTACATTTGAGGCTCTGGATCTGAGGTGGGATTAGAGCCTGGGTCTACAGCTTGATGTGACAGGGGCAGGGAAAGCTCTAAACAAATCAGAATGTCTGTTTAAAGAACATGGTCGCGAAATTGTTCGATTTTTTGAAGAAAAAAATAAAAATGAGCTGTCACAAACTGCTCACCAACCAAAAAGGACCTGTTGTATAAATGCAAAAAAGTGTATGACTGACCTCATGTTTTGACCCCAGCAGAGTCTTTCTCAAAGGCAAAAATTAGCATTTGAGGAAGACTGTGCTAGGGTCAATACTTGAGGCAATTAACACTTTTTTGCAGTTTAAATTTTTATCTGAATCCAGACTTCAGTATGTCAAAAAAAAAAAGACTGCTGTTATTTTCTTCAGATATAAAAAAATCCTACTCTTTGAGCTACTTCTCTGGTGCCGAGGAGACTGTGTCTAAAAGCTCCTTGAAATCTAAAACTCCTGGGGCTACAGAAAGGTGAAAATGCCATCATTTTCAAGGCCTGATACTTCAGTGAGGCAATTTGCCTCCGTTGCCCCCTGGTCATTGTCTTGGTGCCCTTGAAATATTCCAATAGAATTTCACAAATTCCTCATAGAGGTGCCCTTTATCAAGAAGAAAATGCATTGGTGCCCTTGCCCCTTCAAGAACGAAGCAATCAGGTCTGCATTTCATCATACCTTCTAAAATTGTACCAAGCCTGACATGTGGCAGAGGGAGTCCCCCCCCCCCAAAAAAAAAAAAAATAGTTCCTCTCCTCTAACAAACTCTTCCCCTCTTGTACAGAAATACCTCCCGCAAATCCTCAAAAGAAGTCCTGAAATTCCCAGACGACACAATGACAATGTGGGTTGGGGGATGGTTGATTGGTAGGGTGGGGGTGTGGGGTGGTGGGTGGTGGGTGATACACCATGCCACATATCAAGCACCGTATACCTATAAAATTTGGT
Organism: Marthasterias glacialis; assembly: GCA_911728455.2. Lineage (NCBI taxonomy): Eukaryota > Metazoa > Echinodermata > Asteroidea > Forcipulatida > Asteriidae > Marthasterias > Marthasterias glacialis. The sequence continues at coordinate 11,259,174 of OU452239.1, read as the reverse complement.
TTGCAGTTTCAGTTACTCTGATCTCACCCCTGATCGAAGTAAACAATGTATTCTCCACAGAGCCTCTGTACATCATCTTGGATTTCATGCCGCATGGTAACCTTCAGTCTTACCTCCAGCGGGTCAGGACGGGCAAGGAGAAGGATCACCCAGGATATCTAGACGCTACTCAGCGTATCATCCAACCAGAAGAAGTTCTACTCTACTCCTCACAGGTGGCTAGAGGAATGGAATACCTAGCATCTAAAGAGGTTGGTGTTATTATTATATAGAGAGGTTTCACGTGACGTCACCCGAGACCTTTTTCTAATGCCGTGTGTACAAACAGGCGCTGGAAATCATTCAGCAGGCGACGCGCCAGCCATTGAGTTTATACATGGCCTTACCCAACATGGCTGGGAAGCGAACTTTTCCCGGGGTCATGCAACCTCATAACGTAAAGTCTGTGTTGAGCCAATCTCATCAGGCCGGTGTTTATAACCGGTTTCCTCAGCATTAAAGGACTGAGAATATTTCTGTTTCCCATGGACTGGATGCGAGTCCATCGCAGGTAATTACTCCCCAGCTCTCACTGGTACCCATTTTTTACTCCTGGATGGAGGGAAGCAATTATGATATGCAGGGAGACACTTGGGTGAATAATCCTGTGGGCCATCCCGATGCAACTCTCCACCCCGATGTCCAACCGTGTCTTGGTGCGAGCATGACTAACTCAAGACCTAGAACTGATCTTAGTATTTTGTTTTTTAAACAGGGCAGACAGCTTTTATTAAAGTTCAACAATCCTTTTGTTTTTACCTCAGAAAAGTTGACAAAAAATTTTGTAATTTGTATTTTTTTTAAATTGTGTCTTTATTGTAGTGTATACACCGAGATCTTGCGACAAGGAATATTTTACTAGGTGAAGATCACGTCTGTAAGGTGTCTGATTTCGGACTGGCGAGGGACGTAGCAGGAGATCAACAGTATGAAATGAAGTCAAAGGTGACCCAAGACTTAAATTCCTTTGTGTTATTGCAAAAGAACATTAGTTTGACACGCGAGTTTGCAAGTCAAAAAAAAACATTTTATCTCGATAACATTATTCCGGAAGTACACACAAAAGTTTAAGTTCTGAGTTCTTTTTGGGCTACCACCCCAAAGGAACCTTGAATTTGAGACACACTCAGAAATACCAACAGTTTCAATGCCGCACCAAACGTTATGGTAACAGTGCAATCCCACACCTAGTGAGACTTTTAAATGCCTAACTTTTTTAACAATAACGTTTCTTATGGGTACTTTCTCGTCAGGACCTTAAATGTTACGTAAATTTTCCTTGTAATTCATGTTTTTATACATATTTTTATATTGCGTGTTCGTATGTACATTATTTTGTTTTTGATATTGTTTTGTATTTTAATTTTGAATCATGTTAACATGTGCAATTCAGTTTTTAACTGCGATACATGTTTTCAAATAAACCAGTATTGAATTGAATTGATACAAGGTTTTTCTTGCGTGGATCGTCTCTCTCATGCGAGATACAACGTTATTTCAAATTAGAGGTACAACATTTTTGCACAGACACAATGATTACTTAGAAGCAGTTGTTTCTTCATTGAAGTTTCCACATAGTTCCATAAAAAAACTTTGAAAAAAGTTGTGAAGAGAAAAACTTGTCTTCTTTATTTGCGGATTTTTCAGCTGCATAAATTTAATGTACCTCGGATCTGTAGAGACAGGATGCCAAATGCGTTCGCATCTTGAAAGAACTGATGTGGTTTTTATGGTTGAGTTTTCAACCCTGGTATTCCGTTTAACATTGCAGGGCAGAGTACCAGTCCGATGGCTGGCCCCAGAGTGTTTGTTCCACAATACATACACCTCTCAGAGTGACGTCTGGTCGTTCGGGGTGCTGATGTGGGAACTTGTAACACAAGGTAAAATGAGAAGAAAAATAACCTAGTACCTTATAGTTATTAATCTCCTAGGACTCCTCCTGGGAGTATAAACTGGTGGCAGCCAGAAACACTGGGGCAAACCCCTTCTCTTAACGATAAGTGTACTGGGTTCTTTAACGTGCATTACACAACACATAACACGTCCCATCCGAAAGATGCAGCAATAATGGTTAAGTGTCTTACTTAAAGGGTCTGTATACGTTTGGTAATGACTCTGAACATTTATGGCAATAATAACTCACTTGGTAAGAAGTACAGCAGCTTTGGATAGTATAATGCATGTTGAGAAACGTTTCACTTCGAAGTACTGCAGTTATGGAAAAATACATCACTTTTTATCCCCCAAAATTTGAATCTGAGAAGCGTTATGGCCGTAACGCTTCTCAGAATGTGTATTCCAATGACAGATACTTCTTCTGCGTGAACACAGCTGCTCCAGATTTTTGGTGATATCTCAAAAACGCTGCCACCTTTTGAACTGAAATTTACACAGGTTAGTTTTATGGCATATATCTACAATTATATAGCATTAAGGCAAATGTACGGTTCCAAAAACCAAAGGTATACTTTGCCTTTAAGGACACAAGTGTCACGACCGGAACTGGAACCCACACTCTGCTGATCAGAAACACCAGAGCTTGAGTCAGAGTGTATCCTATCCACTCACCCAAGACACGCCATGAATATGAATATTGTGTTGAATATATATATATTTTTTTTTCCCGTCTAGGATCACACCCTTATCCTGGGATGTCATCTCAGCAGGTCATCAAGCAGGTGCAGCATGGATACCGTCTCCCTAAGCCAGACTGCTGCAGTCAGGACATGTAAGTAGAAACCCGCCTTGCGTGTAACACAACCATAGAATCAATCTTTTTTAGTACATTCGCACAAGTGCTGCACGCCAGGTTTTGTTCACAAAGACATGGAAAAACCGTTTTTAAGTGAATCAGGCGTCTTGCTCAACGATTTACACAATTTCCCTGATAGGACAGGGTGACGTAACGATGTAGAACACTTACCATAAATATTTTCAACTGAACAGAAACTGAATCCTGATAATGGTACAGACAGTAGGTGAGATTTAAGTGTGGTAGATTGTGGGAACTGCATGGTCGCGGGTTTAATGCGTTACAACAGCAAGGTTATTTGTGAGATCTTCAGTATTCACTTTATGTTTAGTTGCAATTATTTATGAAGTATGTTCTGCATTTTTTTTGTCATGCTGTCGTGTCAGAAATTGTATAAATTGATGGGGAAGACACTGAATTTGCATAAAAAAGTAAAACAGGCGACGGTTTTTCCATGTCTTTGCGTACAAAGCATTACTCTGTTAGTAATATCCTGTAGTCAGAGAACTTTCTGAGAAGACCAGGTTTTCTGAGAATTTGGGACAGTCGTATGAGGGTAAACATGAGCCTGACATGAGTTTATTTTTGAAAACTCGTTTTGTCTTTTCAGCTATGATTTAATGTACAGTTGTTGGAACGAAGATCCCGAAGCCCGACCAACCTTTCAGAGTTTACGCAAAAACATCGAGGACATGCTGAGTAATGCACAGGTGAGTGTCAAGAGAGGGCAGGCTTTCATTTAGAAAGTAACACCTGCTTTTAAGATGTGGTATTAAGTCCTGATTTGAGTTTTGAGATGAGTTGTTTTTTTGGTATCAGCAGAACGGTTCTGTTGCGTATCACGTATTGACTATCTAAAAAAGGAAGCTGTTTCAGGCCTTCACGGAGGCAATTATTGCCCCCCGGTCATTGCCTTGGTGCCCTTGAAATGTTCCACTAAAAATTTACAATTTCCTCATAGAGGTGCCCTTTATCAAGAAGAAAATGCCTTGGTGCCCTTGCCCTTTCAAGAACGAAGCAATCAGGCCTGCTATTTCGTAGTACCTAAAGCCCTTTGAAATCTGTTACCTCAAGGGGATTCCTACAAGGTGGAAATGCCGTCATTTCAACATGCCTCCTAAAAATTTGGATCCCAGACGTCAGACCTGTACAGCCAGCAATGACTCTCACACCTGTAATTACAAAAAACAAGAGGAAATGGCCGAGCACACAAAACTTTGTAGTGTGGTGTTTTTAGTGTTGTTTTTTTTAAGTTTTCTTTGGCATCATTTAATTAAAAAAAAAAAAAAAAGAGGAAATCGGCTGATCAGGTGTAAAGTTGCATGCCCGATTTCCCCTTGTATGTACCAATGTTTACCATCATTTGCGAAATACCCTCATCTTGTTTTTCAACCCATTCAAATCAATCTAATCCAAAATGAGGCTCGGTGGAAAAAATAAGTCTGATCCCCGTGTCCCCATCATGGTACATTTAGAGCAGCAGTCATTATTACCACCACCTAATAATAATAATAATTTAAAATTTATAATGGCGCCCTTTGCTTAAAAATGATCAAAAGCGCAGAACACGATATAAAATGAACAGAATGGAAGAGAAAGATGATCACCAGTCCAGTACCCAAACCGTAGTATGGGGATACGTCTGTAGAGTGGTCCTGCCGACAGAGAACTAATAGTTACCTTTTACATAAGCCTAACCTACAAGAACTAGACATGGTTTGTTCTAATTTTTATATACAGGGTTACCTCTTGATGGACTGCTTCCAAGAGAACGACTATGTGTACATGACTCCAGGTCAGGAGTCTGATGATGAAGATGGACTTAACGACACCGCAACCACAGGGAAAACTGACGGCAAAGACAAATCCACTGAGTAACACTGGAAACGTATAAGAAGACCACTGAGTAACACGGAAAGTGTATTGCAAATCAACTGAGTAACACTGGAAATGTATTAGAAGACCACTGAGTAACACTGACAGGTAGTGCAAATCCACTGAGTAACACTGGAAATGTATTAGAAGACCACTGAGTAACACTGAAAGTGTAGTGCAAATCCACTGAGTAACACTGGAAATGTATTAGAAGACCACTGAGTAACACTGAAAGTGTATTGCAAATCCACTGAGTAACACTGGAAACGTATTAGAAAACCACTGAGTAACACTGAAAGTGTAGTGCAAATCCACTGAGTAACACTGGAAATGTATTAGAAGACCACTGAGTAACACTGAAAGTGTAGTGCAAATCCACTGAGTAACACTGGAAACGTATTAGAAGACCACTGAGTAACACTGAAAGTGTATTGCAAATCCACTGAGTAACACTGGAAACGTATTAGAAAACCACTGAGAAACACAGGGAGTGTGTTACAAAACCATTTACACTGCAAGTGTTACAAAACCAGGGAGTAACACTGAAAGTGTATTGCAAATCCACCAAGTCCACTGAGCAATACTGGAAGTGTATTACAAAACCACGGAGTAACACTGGAAATAATACAAAACCACTGAGTAACACTTAAAGTGTTCTACAAAACCACCAAGTAACACTGGAAGTGTTTCACAAAACCTCCAAATAACACTGGAAGTGTATTACAAAACCACTGAGTAACACAGGAAGTGTTTTACAAAACTAATAAGGCTTGAGGTGTATCACAATTTTTTAATTATATATTTTTTACTCATTGACAGTATTTACCATGTCAGAGCTGAAGTCAGTTTGTGTTCGTATTTTTACATTGGTTAAGTTTTTTAATTCATGAATTTAATGGATGGAGGGTTTATTTTGTACAAATAAATTTCGCGGACTTACCATAGAATTAATTAATACATTCGATAAAGGATTCAAATCTTCTGTTTATTTTTCTGCTTATTTTTTATACTTTTGAAATATGTGTGTAAAGGTATGTTCTCGTTAAATTTTTATCGAAATGCAGTTTGATGCAAAAGTGTTTAAATTAATAAAGTGTTGGACTGTAGATAATTTTTTTAGTGATTTGTTTTTATTGTATTTTTTCAGTAACAATTTAAAAAGAAAAACATTCCTTTGCGTGTGGTTTTGTTTTTTTAAATCTACACTGCACGTAACTTTTGTAGAATGTTTTCTTCTTTTTACTTATTGTAAAGTTTTAGAATAGTTTAACGTCCTTCCTGTATGAAACACGCATTGGAAATTCTGAACAATCTTTTATTAAAAAAAGGATTCGTGCTTGGCTTGACAATTCAGGTAATGTGTATGACTTTACGTAAGTTAAACTTAATTTATGCTTAATTTCACATGTGCATTTAAATCCCCAGCTTTAATAACATTGGTTAAGAAAGAAAAGCATAAATGTTCACAGATTTACATTATACCTCACACGGTTTAAAGATAGTGATGGAAGAAAACTTTCTACCTGAAGTGTTATCGTTTTTGAATAATAAATGAAATCAGATCCAAAAATTTGTTTTCGTCTCATGAGACCAAAACTCTGCCTAAGAATGTGCAAATAAAACAACGAAATGTGCTGATATTTTCACAGGTTAGTTTTCTTACAAATATCTTGATTTGTGCAAAGAATGGAAGTATATACAATGTTTACCAATGGTGAGCTGGGGCTTCAAAGCAGCTGTATGTATGCATTTTTACCGTTTTCTCACAAATGAAACGACGAAATGAGCCGACATTTTCACAGGTTGGTTTTCCTACAAATATCTTGATTTGTGCAAAGAATGGAAGCATATACAGTCAGTTTACCAATGTTGACTAGGGGCTTCCAAGCATGAGGACATAATTAATAATTGTCAACGACCAGAATCAGCAATTATATGTGACCCAACAAACATGAAATACACGTGAAAATTGAAGCTCAACCAGTCATCGGAGTCACAAGAAAATAGTGAACTCATCATCTCCTGGACTCCTGAGATCAAAACTAATTCTTTTACTCATTTCTCACAAACTATAGCATTTTAAGCAACAATATTTCAACGGGAAGTTTTCCACCATGACCATCTTTATACCAAGTAAGTTATGTGCAAATCTGTAATCGTTTATATTTTCCATCTACCAGTGTTGTTCACACACGAAGGATTTTATTTTACATAGAATTTATTACATGTACTTTCAATTTGTAAATAATTACTTAGAAAAAACTACACACAAATGTACAAATAACATGATGTGGAAAAAGGATTAGTTTTTTATTATTTTATACACGAATCAATGTACAATTATTAAACAGGTGGTTCAATAAATGGATTCTATATAAGACCATGTACTGTGTACAAGTGTAGTACCTAGGGTCTTACCTGCAAATTTCATAATAGTAGTTGTACTCAAACAGCATCTGTATCTACAATGGGTACCGACTACAATTTGTAGTGGCTGTGTGTGTGATGTAATGGTGGTTGCTTTTGGCTAGAGTAACATCACTACAGTGTCTTGTAACATTACAGCTGCAGTCAATGGCCGAGCCACAGAAAAAGTCGCCCAGTTCTAACCCAAATGCCCTGACCTTCATGCCAGAGTTGGCTCAAACTCCTTGCATGATTGGTCAGTGAACCATTTGCAGACCTTGATCTTAAGGAAAATGGGGGCAGGCCTTTGCTGGCCAAATCAGAGAAATCGAACAATTTCATGCTGGCCAAGTTGGTAGTGACTGCAATTTTTCTGAAGGGCATACTGGTCAACTCAACAGGGCATGAGGCCAATGGCCTCGGTTAAGATCAAGGCCTGCATTTGGCTACGTTAAAACTTGACGCAGCTCAAACCAAAACCCAAGTTGGCCGTAGACCCATAGCTGCCTGCGTCTATCCGGAATTATTGATACAGAAATTAACCATCTTTGAAGACTTCAAACACCAGAAGAGCCCAACAAGTCAGAATAATATCAAATTATGAAACATAAATATTGAAGACAGTTTTTAATAACGTTAACACCTTAGTATAAAAAAAAGTCTAAAGGTATGATAGATGATTGATATGATAAAGGGCAGTGGGCATCTTTATCAGGGAATTCAAAATTCTACCTGAACATTAAAAAGACCGGCAAAGACCGGAGGAATGGATGCGATTGTGTCCGTGAAAGATCGGGCCTTCAATTAATCTGAGCGAAAAGTTGTTACATCCAAGAAATTTTCATTTGTTTATTTGCCAAATCAAAATTTGCAAATCATTTTCCCTGACGAGATAGTTCTTGTTTGGGTTTGCTGAATCAATTTGCAAAAATATTACCACCCGACAAAACATTAACTCTTAAAATTCAGCGCTTGAAAAAAAAAAAAAAATCAACGTCTTTTAATGGAGGACTTTGGGACGCCAGTTGGCAACACGATTACCAGCTAAATTAGCATCTGTTGCATAATTCTGCGCATGCACACACTTCCTGATTTACCTGGTAGTCTGCTGCCCCAGCTTTCAAGGGGGACCAAGGCAATGACCAGAGGAGTGGATGCGATTGTCTCCATTGCCCCTTGAAGAACGCCCAAAAATCTCCCATCGGATACATTTTTCACAGATTAGTTTTTCAGAAAACTAGAGATACGAGTATGTATTTGTCCCTCAAACCAATGATATATCATACCTTCTAAACGTGATAGTTTTATAATATTTTGCATAAAGAATACACAAAGAGTCAGAACTCACAGTCACAGAAAAATGGTCCTGAATTTGTCCTTACTTTTAAAATCCAGGCCTCTGAGGCTGTGTCTGAAACGACGGCTTCGGCAGTGGCCATGTTTAGGAATCCTAATCTTTCAAAAATGCTGTTGCAGCCAACGGACCTACTCTCAAATCGCACACAGTCTAGGATATTGCTTTTGCTCCTTCAGAACCTGAAGTTTTCAAGGCCTGGATAATACCACCACATCATTTTTCTCTCCTCTTCATCTATGTGATGTTAAAAACTCCTGCACCCAAATAATGTTTAGAGAATGCTTCAACTGTGTACGTGTAGTGAACAGCAGCCATGTTGGGAAAATTCCATTCGGATGCTTTGATTTCGTCAGCATTTATTGCCGACTGAAATTATCTGCCAAGAAAGGAATATATGGCAGAGAACCAGCTGCTTGCAAGACATCCCATGGGCCCAACTTAATAGAGCTGCTTAAGCAGGAAATATAGCTTAACTATTTTCGGCTAATAAATAGGAACAGGATACCAGTCGCAAATGATACATTGGCCATGGTATTTGGGCTGGTACCCTTATTCTGGTCAGCATAATTATTTTGTGCTTAAGCGACTTTTTGTGCTTGAGCAGCTCTATGCCATTGGTCCATGACATTTTGGCTGGTAACCCATTTCCCTCTTAGCACAATCTGTGCTTTGGGAATGGTGTACACCCAGACAACCAGTAGTAAAACTGCTCAAATTTCAGCTGGTTACCATGGTGACATATGCTCAACGTTCCACCCGAACAACTGCTCTATGACAAGTTGAAGCACTCTACCAAACAATTACTCCGAGTTGAGGAGACCTAACCTTTTTTATTGAAATATCATTTTAATACACAAAATTGCTACCTAGTTACGACCTTTGAACTCAACCTATCATGAGTCCGAAGCCGAAGCGATATTGGCTTTTCCAGTGGTTAAGGACGGCACTGAGTAGGAAGGTGAACGGTAAGGGCTGTAGTCTCTTCTCCATCACAGCTGCTACTGTCCAATTAGAATCAAGCATTCCTACGGAAAGCAAGCAAAAAGGAGAGAAAAAATAAGTAGGTTTTAAGCCCAAGCTCAACATTGGTATGAAGAAAAACATAAATGTTCACAGATTTACATATACCTTACATGGTATAAAGATAATTAATGATGGTAGAAAACTTTCCTTGAAATATTTCTGCCTGAAGTGTTTTCGTTTTTGAATAATGAATTAAATAAGATCCAAAATTAGTTTTCGTCTCAGTGAGATGAAAACTCTCCCAATATGTATGCGTACAAAAATGATGAATGCATTTTTACCGTTTTTCTGGCAAGCGAAACAACGATATGAGCTGACATTTTCACAGGTTGGTTTTATTACAAATATTTTGTTCAAAGAATGGAATATATTTGTTCAAAGAATGGAAGCATTTACAGTCAGTTTACCAATGATGAGCTGGGGCTTCAAAGCAAGATTGTGGCATGTCGTAAGTACGTACATGAGGTTATTGTTGAAAACATGCTTTTGGAAACAGAGGTGGAAGTTCCAATTCCATTTACTTAATCATTTTGTGAATTTTGAAAACTTGTTTTCCCTCTTCTCTCCTCGTGCTCATCTAAAAGTGTATGGGCCCCTTCACTACGTTGAGCCCTCGTAAGTGTAAAGTCGCAAATATTTTGTGTGCTGAACTTCGTCTTCCCACATGTACTAACCTTTAATTGTAACGTTGGCTGGATTGACATCGACTTGGTAGCCGAAGGCTAATGCACTTTCCTGAGCTCTGAAGTTACTTTCAAATTCTACCCCAAACTGGACGTCTTTCCCCTTGTGGTAGTACGTCGCGTGGCACGCCGTCATGCCCAACGTCCCTGATGCTATCCAGTCATTGGCTGAAAGTAAAATATATTATAAAGACACGAATAAGTACTGAGAATAAGCACCGGACCAATTATTATTTTTTTTTTGCATTGGGCCTTCTCGTAAGGTTTGTGGTAACACCATGTACATGAAATAAATGTGCTTCTGAAGAAAAAAAAACGGTGGTGTAACAACTCAACGTTTCGATCTGTTTACTCTGATTCTCTACAGCACTGAGACTGTTACCTCACAACTCCACAACAGGCCACGGCCTCTGTTGCTCTGGTCTTGGCCTTGGTGCCCCTTGAAAAGTTTTCCAGTTAAGATTTTCCAGTGGAAGTGCCCTTCGCAAAATGAAAATGGCCTTGCCCTCTCAAAAATGAAATTCTAGGCCGCCTTGAACAAGTCATGCAGTCTAGTGTTTCTCCAAAACACATACTTTTTAAGATTTACTTAATGTATACTTCAGCTTTTGGTCTTATAAACATATTGATGTACAAAGCAATTGCATGGTTAAGAGTCTACGACCAAAAAAAAAACCCAAACTAAAAAACCCAACTCACTTGAATATTTCCCTGCTAGCGATGGAACCGTTGCTTGTTGTCCCTGACCATAGTGGAATAGTACCTCAGCCCCCAACGCCAACCTCTCGGTCACGCTCTGTAGGTAGTGACCCACCAGTATACCGGAACCTTCCAGTGGGTTGATGTTAGCAGCTGTCAGCGTACCGGTGAAAGATGGACCCTTGTATTCTAGTTCACCTTGGTACACCGCCCATTTGGTTTGCTGTGTCTGTTGCAGGCAAAATCAGATATTTGGTTTCCATCATTCTCAAATGTTAAGAGAATACCTGTACTTTACATGAAATCTGCGAAAGCAAAGCGTGTTGTGTCACAAATGCTAGGCCAGATGGTAGATAAAACATGTGAGGACCAGTCAAAATTCATGTGGTCTGTCGGGCTGGTTCTCATTCAGTGTTTAAAAGCATCCTTATTTAACATAAAGTATGGACTGGTGAAAAATCTGACGGACTAGCGAAACGACAAGCTAACTCGTCCCACTGGCTCGTCACTGAGAAAGTTGAGGGCAAACCCTTAACTAGCGTGGCGTGTCATGGCCGAGCGGTCTAGTGCACCGGACTCAAGTTCTAGTGGTCAAGTCATCGGGGTGTGGGTTCGAATCCCGCTCATAACACTTGTGTCCTTGAGCAAGATGCTTTACTATAATTGCTCCTCTTCACCCAGAGATATACATGGGTACCTGCGAGGGTAGAGGCTGATGTTGCGTTTGAATAAACGGGGCTGTATACTCCCCAGGGAGCTGAGAAAGATTACAGGAATGTTATTGGCCCAATGATCGGGGCACTAATGTAAAGCTCATTGAGGCGTTATTGTGAAACGCGCTATATAAGAACTAGTTATTATTATTATTTATTATTCACTACTGTCTTGTACAGAAAGATCGGGAATTTTTCAAACAAAAAAGGAAAGTGGGAGATGTTTCTGACTTCATACCTGTACAACTAGTTTCCCTCGTAACCTGTTTGCGAGCTGGTTAATAATTTGTGCGTTGAGACTGCCCGAGGTGTCGATGTCTCCTAGCATTACGGGATACGCCTGTCAAAAAGAAAAAAGAAAAAAAAATCTTGTCAACATCAAAAAAGGACTCTACTATACGACATTGATCTCTGAACATTTTCAAACTTTAGGATGTTATATTTCAGAGTTTCACAGACCCTCCCGATCACCGCAGATAGCAATCTAGAGGTTTGGTCATAACATGGGCTGCGTCTTTCTTACCTGTAATGCAAACCTCCACCTCTTTTAAGAAGTTATTATTAATATTACATTATCTTTCTGGTAACGAAACCAAGGGACCCTCAGAACTGACTATCACTGTGACCCGTAGGCCTGAAGATACCCGTGTAGAGAATACAATGAAGAGATGGGAGACTTTTGGACGGTCCCTTTTCGCAGTTCTCATCAGTAGTCTGCGTGCTCAGAACTATACACGCAATACTGAGCATGTGCACACACGCTCAGAACTGTCAAAAAGGACCGTTGTGCTGCCACCAGCGACTCAAAAGTCTCCCATTGTCGGTTTTATATGTTGGAGGAAAACCCCAAATGCTAAAAAGGGAAAACTCACACAATCAAATCGAGACTGAAAACTGGTCTTGGATTCAAACTGGGGTCCACAGAGATAAAACAGGCACTGAGGAAACCACTGACTGACTGAGCCAACTTGAATGCCTCTATTCATCTTTAGATTTTCTTGAAGAGGTAAAGTGGAGGTTACTGGAAGGACAGGTACACGTGTACACTAAACTGAGCGTTTCCATTTGCAATAGACCTTTATCATGGTGCGGCCATCTTAATTTTCTCCCATTCAAACCAATGTAACCAATCCGAGGCTGGAAGGGCAAATAGTCTGGTTCCTTTTAGTACAATGAATATGAGCATCTATCACTGCTATTGGATACAGAGAAAATGACCAAGATGGTGGCAGCATGATAAAGGTCTATTTCTTAGCTCGGGACTAGATTTACTACTTATACGTGTAATCACTCCAGTATGCAAAACACCTAGCCACATGCTAGTCAATCTTGCTAAATGTACCCATTTCTTTGCCGTACATACCTCCGAGGGACTAATCTGCTTTGATCCAACGTAAGTTGTCCCAAAGTGGTAGGAGGACGGACTGAAGGCGCCGAGTGACAGAGTGTGACTGATCTGGAAGTGATTACTTAATCCCTTGTTGATAACCATCTTACAGCCCTCTATCGGCTGAGGAAAAATCTCTGCAATATGGGATAAACAAAATGTATAAACTCAGTTCTTTGGAAGCTGTACTTTATTTAGTAATAACTCCCTTGCTCTTTCCTTGCACTCAAAATCGGACATTATTAAAGAAACTAGAAATGCAGCACCCAAACTGTTGGACTCTGATTTACATGTACACGTAGGTGGTATGCCTGATCCAGATCCGACACTTCGTTTTAAAGGGGATGTGTCGTCAGGATTACAGCAGCACATGGAATAACCAAGTTACTACGCGCCGGCAGTCGTGAGCGCGCCGGCGGTCACATCACAGTTTGACTAAGACGGCACCCTTTGTGATTTGACCGCAAGCGCGTGTGTTTGCAGTATCTTGGTGAGAGTTCATCTTTCCATGCACAGCCACAGGCCTGCTATAATCATGACGACACAGCCCCTTGAAGGCAGTTTTTCCTGTCCTTCCTGCATGGTGAAGGGCACCTCTATAAGTATGAGGGAAAATTTAAGTTTCTACTGAGCCATTTTATTAAAGTCGTATCTTTGTGACATTGATATTTAAACACATATATATTACTGTTTCATAAAACTATATTCTACTACAAAAGAGGTTTATTTTGAGTTATGCACTACCGGCGTCGGACCACTATGTAGCCACCCGTCTGTTATTTTGTTTGTAAAATGTAGGCCTAAATCACTTTAAATAAGGGTAAAGAACATTGGAATAGTGAGCATTTATACCTAGCCTTGCAAAATTTCAAACAGGCAAAGGAATCACACAGTTTTGGAAAGCAATTTCTTTGGATGATTCAGCTTCAAAACTGTAAAATTTTTGTGTTGAAAAGTGTGTGAGCACCGTCGTCTGGCCCAAATGTTCCTTCGTGCGTAGGCCTACACATCAGGCACATTTACACGCTACTTCTACTTGTACATTATTTCAAAGACTTGCTGGAACTCTCCTTACTGGCTTTATTCAGCCACTCAAAGGTCTCTGGTACAAACTCTGGAATATTTTTCACAGATTTCGAGAAAGAAAAGCCTTGATCGAATAAATTTAAAGAAATGCAACAATCATCATGTACCGTACCACCCTTTCCTATGGAGGACATCGTGTTTGTTTACATTTACTACCCACAAATCGGTCTATTATTAGCCTCACACTTTGACATTTTTTAGCTACCAATTCCCATTCCTGGACCTGGAGAGAAATATTTAAAAAAAGGGGAATTTTGATAGGCCTAGATAAACACGATATTGATAAAGCCCAACATCCATTAAAAGTTAAAAAAAAAAAAAAAAAACCTTAGAAGGTGGCAGTCGGATATGGAAATTTTTCCAATGTTAATTATTATTATTGAATTGACCTAAGTAAAAGTATTTATTTAAAAAAAAAGTATTTGTAATTGTATGCCTATTTAGTTTTTACTTTTTTAACACATTTTTGCCAATTTATTAAAAATTTTAAACGAAGTTAGTTAATTATTGCCAACGAAAAACATATGTCATAATTATCATAACAAGTAGATCATGATTATTGATAACAAAATTGAACCTTGATTTAACCATAGTGCTCTTGAAACCTATGAAAATCCGTGTTTTTATCCGGAAGCTTAGCTAACTAACCTTTAACTTTCTTGAACAGATCTTCAAAACTGCCCGGATTGGGCAGACCTCCATTCCCTGCCGCCGTCGACTCGCTCCCAACACCCGCCGGTGCTGCTGCCGTCACAGGCGGTGCAACTGGCATCCCAGGCATAGGTGGGGTTGGTGTCACGGGCGATGCTTCTGCAGCAAAAACGGTTCCCATTTTTAGGTGTTTATGTCGTTTTTCTCATGAAAAAAAAAAATAATATTCACACCGGTGTGTCTGCAGACAGGAATGGTTTCATGTACAGCACGCTGTATTCCACGCTCGACCCCAAACAACCAATTTGGGGATTTGCAAGTGACCATCACAGAATTGTGTGCAACGCAGTGCATTGTTGGTAAACTTTATGCTATTGAATCGTGTGGTGTGATATTCCGGAAGTTGTATCTAGGGTCAGAGGTTACAAAAAATTAAAGTAGCATGTACTGCTGCCGCAGGTAAAGTGGTGGGAACGATCGTGCTTACCTAACAGGGTTCAAAGAAACGACCGTGTTGATTAGTCCAAAAATTGCAACTTCATAACGGCAACTCCTATTGGTGTATTATCGATTAGAGGTCAAAAGTTGAGGTCAAATTACTTCATTTTAATTTTGCCATGTGCACAGTCATGACAGTGTGTACATCTGGATGTCGTGTCGTAATCGTCAATCTGTAACGTGAGAAAATTTTTAGAAGTCAGATAAATTCCGATTTGTTAATAATTATGGCAGAATCGGAACAGCCAAGTGGATACGGTAATGTACCACTTTTTAGAGAACTAACTGCGGAAGATGTGGGTGATTTGGAAACCACAGAGATCGAAAGTATGTGCATGAATTGTCATTACGAAGAGGTAATTAGTAATTCATTAGTAATACTATTACTAGCATGACTAGTATACTATAATCTAGGTGTACATGGCGTACAATTTTTTTAAATTATTTAAGAGAAGTGGCAAATGGTACCACCACTTGTGTTTTATCATTGTTACTATCTTTTTGGTCATAGTACAAAAGTAGTACATACATGCTTGAAGTTGTAGTGCGACATACACAGTTGGGCAAAAATGCCAGATCTGGCTGCCATGCTACATTAACAATCTCCCTTAATCTAGGTCAAATATAAACCCAGTAAGTTGATTAACTGGGGTGCTGTACTCCTTTTTTGAAATTTTTGACATCGGTCGTACTAGTATGACCGATAATCATAATGTCAAAAATTTCAAAAAAGGAGTACAGTGCCCCAGTTACTGGTTACTGGGTCTAGTCAAATGATATCCTTACTTGTCTAGAAAGGTTGAAAGAATATATACAGAGAGAAACAGGCACTTTGATTTGAACGATTACATTCAAAGTGTCAAAATTATGAAAAATAAGCCATTTTCACGTGTACGTTGCTAAACTTCATTTTAGTTCCTTTGGGCATGAATGTGCAAATAATCCGGCCACATGATGAAATGTCGCTTGAGTTTTCTTTTTTAGTTCACTCTGCCCACTTTCTTTCCAAATAATGTTTTTGTTTTGTTTATATCTCGCAGGGAGTCACAAGACTTCTCCTGACCAAGATTCCATTCTTCCGTGAGATTGTTCTCATGTCCTTCTCCTGCCCGCAATGTGGTTTCTCCAACAACGAAGTGCAGTCAGCCGGTAGAATACAAGAAAAGGGGTGCCGAATTGAAGTTCACATGTTGACTCAAAAGGTACATAACCCGAAGGGTTGTGGTGAATCGTGTTTAAAGACCGTTCTTTTGCAACATCACAGCCCAAGTTTTTGCCAACCAAGATGGAGAAACAACGGGGAGCCATCAATGCAAAGCAAAAACACATATCCACAGTTTGCTAAAATGTTCCGCAAGTATTCTCAAATTGTTTAGAATTTGTTGGAAACAAACCAACCAATAATGGGATGTATTTTTCTTTAAATAGAAAGTTTGCAAAAATGTCTGTCAACAAGACTTGAAGGTTCTGCTACATTTGGCCGTCCATGCCAACCAGCGCGGTTTGTTTATCAACAATAGAATGGCCATGTGACAGGCCACTCTTAAACAAAAACAAAACTCAAATCCTGGATTGCTCTTGCGGACATCTTGTTTAATATGTTAATTGTTTTGTTTAATTAAAACTGAATTCTTCTTCTTCTTTTTTCATCAGGATCTAAACAGACAAGTTGTTAAATCTGATACAGCCACCATCAAAATACCAGAGCTGGATCTTGAGATTCCCGTGGGAGCACGGAAGGGCTGTAAGTTTTAATGAACAGATGTTTTCCTACTTTAGGATTATCAACTGCTTCAACAGAGTTTTGCTTGGTCATCAATCACTCACCTATAGGTTATTTTGACCCTTGGTGGCAGCAGACTCACAAGGTAGTTTTCCATTGTGCACGTCAGTCTGAGCATGCGCAAACTCCCACGTATGATGAATGTACCCGAACATGCTGCCGCCTACCTGTACTTCTACTTCTAAGTTAATACTCCCAGGCCATGAATTTCATCTTTGAGAGGGCGAGGCCATTTTCATTTTGCAAGGGCACTTCCACTGGAAAATCTTAACGTCTGTGAGAAACGTCTGAAGGGGCACCGAGGCCAAGTCCAGGCAATGACCTCCAGGCCTGTACTCGGCAAAGTCCCCTGTCAGGATATCACGCCAAGACATATGCAGCAGATAAACGTCTGAGGTGGACTTGTTAGGTGGGTTTTAAATTGGGAGAGTGGGGCGGTAGTAACAGTCACAGGGAGGTCATTCCAAATTGGAATAGAGCTTAGGAAGAAAAAGTAACATCCCCAAACGTCTGACAGTGGTTTTCTCCACTGGAGCCTCTCCAAAGACCCAGGCATCTTAAGTCGTGGAAAATTATTGTTTCACTTAAAAAAATAAACAATTTCTTGTTGACAGCTTTCACCACGGTGGAGGGGATCGTAGAAAGAGTGATCGCAGGACTGGAACAAGAACAGCCAGTCAGGAAGGTCAGTGACTATAAATACTTCCCACACCTCGGTCATTGGATGATCCAGAGGGTGATGAAGGGAACTTCCCCCTACCCCCTGCCCAAGTGTTCAAGCCCCCTTATTCTCTGTTGACTTGTCCTGCTTTTCCTCAGCATTCTGAACTCCATGCAGGATGGCATTATCCAAAACTTTTCACAGTCAGTATCCAAGGCAATCAAATTGTTTTCTGCCCTTTACTTTCTCTTTTACCTGTCACCTTGAACAGTGAGCTGTCTTTGCACAAGTGGTTCGACTAAAACCGATTGGTCACATTTGTATTCCGTATTGATTATCCCTTATAGATTATGCATCCAGACGTCGCAGCTCAGATTGATGACTTCATCATCAAACTGAAGAACCTCGCACCCCCGTTTCACATCGTAAGTATGAAATTCCGCGACTGTTCTGTTTTAGACTTTACCAACTGAAATGTATAGCTGGGAAGCATTCCTGTCATTTCATGGCTTCAGTAAGACACTAATTCTCTTAAGTTGTTTATGTCTTGTTTTCTTTTTGTTGTGTTGTTTTGTTTTGTGGGCTGTTGGGTTGGCGTGGGTGGTCGGGTTGGCTTGGTGTATCTTTCCTCACCTTCGACTTCTAGGACCCTGGTTCGAATCCCGTCGGGGCACTATGTTGACTGTTTTTTTGTTTTTTTAGTCCCTACCTGATTGTGTGGGTTTTCCCTGGAATAGACCTTATGCATTGACGTCATTCAGCTGCCATCTTAGAGGTAAAACGATGATGCAACAATGGAAACGCACAGATTTGTACGCGTGGCGCACAGAATTAGCCAATGAACAGCCTCCTTTTGACCTCTAGGCGAGGGCGCCCTACTCAAATGACGTCATGTGCATAAGGTCTATAGATGTCCGGGGTTTTCCTCCCACATCTAAAACTGAAACTTCCTTCCTTGTCTTCTCTCCTTGGGGTTCTTGGCTAGTCTAGTGATTAAGTTCGCTTTTGTGAGACTCCTTTGCTTCATAACCAGAATTATTAACTGAAACAATCCTTTTCCTTATCTAAGTGAGCCAGTTACATTAGTTTGTTTTCTTGTCTAGATCTTGGATGATCCTGCTGGTAACAGTTTCATCGAGAATCCCAAGGCGCCGGAGGTAGATGAAGCCATGAAGATCAACATGTACGCTAGGACCAAAGAGCAGAACAAGGCCTTAGGGTTAGCGGTAAGCGGCATACTCCCAAGATCTCGTTGTGACAGTGCAAAGACGTGCCCCCTAATAAAGCATTTATGGTACATGCCAATTTGAAAGTGCAACAAACAATTATCTTGGATGTACACACAAAACCTTAGGAGCTGAGGTACATTATTACGAAATCGAGATACAAGTTTTTTTGTTTTTTTTGCGCTGATGCAACGATATCGTATTTAGTTGTAGAAGCTTTTTCCACCTGGTGCACAATTGTCTATATTCATTCACATGTGACCAAATAAGTTTAACAAAAAATTATATAACTTTAATTAGTAAATGGTTTCCTCTGAGACATCTCAAAGTAGCAGGGAACCCGTCGTGAGTGGTTTCCATCACATGAGATTTCAACTGGTAACCCGATTTGTGGCACTTGGCAAATTTGTGTGCAGTTTTCTTAGATTTTCTCCTGAATTACTGCTGGTCTGGTTCCCCGTGGCTAACAGTACTATGTAGATGTAAATGTTACAGGCACTGTAATCCAAATGTCTTATCAGGTTGAGGACGACGACGACCATCCCAATGAGGAGGAACAAACTTCTGAACCCGAAGACGACACGGTGTCCAAAGTCACTGATGAGGTCTTGGAATTTGATGTCAACTGCTCCAACTGTAACGCTCCGACGAAATCTAAGATGAAATTAGTCAGTATCCTTTATAAACCTATCCAGCTAACAGCGGTCTGGTGCATCGGACTCAAGTTCTGAGGGCCGAGCCATCAGAATCCCCTTCATGACACTTGTGTCCTCGAGCAAAGCACTTTAAACCATAAATTGCTTCTCATCACCCAGGAGTAACTGGTTGAGAATGTTGATGCGAATGATTAACAATCTGTGCACCCATTTGGTTGTCGGTGCTGCATAGCTAAGGAGTCGTGATGGTTTCTGGAATGCTTGGATCCGATGAACAAATGTTTTTGAGTTTTGGGCAAAGTTATCACTCCTTGATTGTGTCTCGTCTCAGACATCCCACACTTCAAGGAAGTCATTTTGATGGCAGTCAACTGCGACTCCTGCGGAATGAAAAACACCGAGGTCAAGTCAGGGGCCGGGATTGAGCCCAAGGGAAAGAAGATCACTCTCCAGATGACCGACGCAGTCATGGATCTTAACCGAGACGTCTTGAAGGTAAGTTAAAATGGAAAAAGATTCCACTCATGGGGATGGGGTTGTGTTTTGTGTTACATCTTGACAGTCTGGTAAAGGGGGGGGGATGTATGATCTAGAACTAGAAAGTAGGAAGGGGTAGTGGTTGATGATTAGAAGGAAGGGTGACAAATGAATGGGTTGGGGCAGGGAGGGTGGTGATTGGAATTGGCAAATGAGGTAATACCTTGAAGGTTGGGGAAAAGGAAATGTTCAGTCTTGCAAGAAGGGGTGGTGTTGATTGAGGTAGGGTTTGTGAGTGGAGGAAGTGTTGTATCAGAAGAGAGCCATCTCAGTCATTGAGGGGATTGAATAGTGGGCGGAGGGGAGGTGGGTTAGGGAAGGGGGACAGGGAAGGGTTTGTAACTCCATGCCCTGGTGTAAGGGAGGGGGGGTATGGTACAGCACCTGCCCACCCTTCCTTGGCCGTCGTAGTCAATACAGACGGCTCCATAATTTAAGTCCCTTTTTTTGTCACAGTCCGACACATGCAGGTTCTTGATACCAGATATTCAGTTTGAACTGATGATGGGAACGCTGGGTGGCAAGTTTACGACACTAGAGGGCCTCCTGACGGATATCAAGGACCAGCTGCTTCGTCCGTTTGCCATGATGAGGGGAGGGGACAGTGCCACCAAAGAATCCGGCAGTAAACTTCGGACATTCATCAGCAGACTTGACAAGGTAGACAAAGTTAAGCATGTCTGGTCTAGTGGCTAAGGACACTGGACTTGAGTTTGGCAGAATGTTTGTTTGAATTCCTACCTTGTTTCTTTGAGAACACCGCTGGCACAAACCCTGACTAAACAAAGCCAAGAGAACACAGATTCTCATCGAAGCAGTGGGATTTCTCGTTTCTCTTTCGAAAATGCATTCAGCATGAATCGCAAAGCCTCGGCCGTGAGACACGGCCGAAAATTGGTCCCACGGCAAGAACCAAGGCTGGAGTTTTGGTTCACTCGGACTTCCTTTCTCATATCCAAGGGGATTTGTTTACAAATGTGCTGCGTGTGCTAGCGCCATGCTAGCACCAGTGTATTCCAGCAGCACCCAATAAAAAGATTCATTATTCATAATCTGTTTATACAACAAACATGGCATTTGCTAAAATTGAGACGTGTCCGCCCAGGCAGCGCGAGGATTTATTTTTTGTTGTCCACACACACACAAAAATAATTTGTTAAACTGGTTACTCAGTCATTATTCGCCGATTGATTTTTTTTCGTTCGATACCCCACTTGAAAGTTGGTAACTTTGGCGTATCCTGCAAAACTAGCAATTCAACATTTCAATTAATTTGTCAAGGTAAAATCGGCTTGAGTACGGATTATACATCTGAAGGCTTACAATTAAATCAATTATATTTCAGATCATCTCTGGCAAGGTGCTGGTATCGGTTGTACTGGATGATCCAGCTGGTAACTGTTACATACAAGTGAGTAAATTGACTAATAAAATTATCGTGTTCTGTGGCTGCTCACAGAATCATTCCATCATGTAAGTGCAAAAAAAATTGTCTCCTGAAAATACGTTTAAGGCATATGCGAGTTTGGAAATGCAAAAAACGCTGTACTTTATCTAGCTTAAAATATCCTAGATGAACGCGAAATATCATAGGCACCAAGAGACGAGGCGTTATTACAAAACCAAGATACAACATAAATCAAAATAATTAAAAGTAATTACCTATTAGTCTCTCGATGTCAAATATAAACAAGGTGTCCACTTTCACCTTTTGTTTGTTTGTTTGTTTGTTTGTTTTTTTCAGAATGTGTACGCCCCCGATCTCGACCCAGAGTTGACAGTGGAGGAGTATGAGAGAACGGAGGAGCAGAACGACGACCTGGGATTGCTGGAGATGAAGACGGAAAATTACCTTGAAGAAGAAAACACGGGCCCATGACATCTTCAGAGGTCAAAGGTTATCATTAAATAAGAGTTAAAGACGTAACATCCGTAAAGGCCAATTGTCATCATACAGGAAGATGAAAGGATTCGGTTGAGGTCATAGGTTAAAGGTCATTACAAGAGACACAGATGATTGGAGTCTGTTTTTGAATCGAGCGGCTGTTTAAGACAAAGTCACTGTCCTCAGCGGCCATTTTTAATTTGCTAAATTGTCTATGGAATATAAATCAAGATTTAACTATTATTTGTGTTCTTTTGAGAAAAAAAAAATCCACAGGCATATTCCTCAGGTGGGATGCAAAAGCATTGCGAACTCACGACCCTCGCCTAGGACAGATGTCTTATAGAGGCTGTTGGAATCCTATTAGCAGTGGGTACCGGGACCGTTATAACAGATGTTAATTTTTGCATCGGGGATAAAGAATATTACTTGTGTTAAAATAATTTACATTTATTTTGAGATTGAACTATGAAGCCGATTTAACTAGGCAGCATGACTCTTCAGTTGGTCATGACCTTAGTCTCTTTGACTTGTGTAAAAAAAAAAATGTATATTTCAAATATCAATAAAAACTTTTTCCAGTTTTATTTTGACCGACCGCAATATTGCTGGCAACGTCTTTGTTCTTTGTGCAGGGGGGAAAAAAGTGTGGAAATTGTTTGTTACAAGACGATTGAGTTACCCAGGAAATTCCCGGGAAAATTTTGTTAACCTGTTCACACTTTAGTAGATTTGTGTAACCCTGGTAACCTCTCGGGGAGATGGCTACCCTTGCTTGATAATTCAATGAGGTTAAACACGGGACAACCCCAGAGATGGCATCTAGTGAGTTCATTTTTTGTTTTGTCCCCAGGAAAATCGTATCAAATTATGAAACGAGCATGGGGTGGAGGTGGGGTTGGAAATCCCTGGGAGTTTCCTGGGGCTGTGTTTGCTGTAAATTGGCTGACTAGTGTGAACAGATCTTAACACTTGAGGACCGACCCTCGCATTCGAGTCATTAGTCTGGTTGAATGTTAACAGCGTCAGCCACAGACTGGCTTCCAAACACACGGTGTGGGGACTCACTCGGTGGTCAATCAAATCAAATCATACACATGTTCAGAATTAATGAATAATTGTCGAATATATTTGTTTCTACCTTTATTCACCAACACCTTAATTCAAGAAACCTAAGTTGTATCAGACATGTCAGATAAGTTATTACGTACATGTATTTGAAGTGATATTTAAAATAAACTACAAATTACATACAATTTTTAAATTATTAATTGAAGTCCAAAACAAAACCCACCTGGTATGCCACGTCGTTCATCCCAGCATGCCTTGCACACCGCGCCCCCAAATGCAATAACTTATTCAAAGCTCCCGCGCTAGCAAACATCAACAATCTAACATAACCAACCGTTAACCTTACTATTGACTATGACCATTCAACAGTGTGTGAAACTGTACTGGTGTGCCGTGTAGCCCTGGAAAATTAAACTTCCACTAGTCCACAGTTGGAAAATAATAATACATGTACATGCACACCACATTGTGACAACAGCGTCCGTGTATTTGGTGCACGAGGTAATTGGTTCCAAGCTTTGCGTGGTGTTAAAAGTGAGAAATAGATTTGTTTCCAGGATTTTGTTCGGGAGAGTTTTCGCTCTGAAATTAAGAAGTACCAGAGAGTTGAGATGACTCTCGACGTTTCAAACGGTGTGGTCTGTTTGTCTTCAGGATAACGAGTCGGTGAAGTGTTTCAAAATATAATTAACGATAATAAATATATTCTTATCAGGCGCTTTTGAAAAAACCAAAGGAATCCTCAATGCACTGTACAAAGGAATACAATGACAATAGCAATACAGACAAATAGCATTTGAGACGGATAATGTTAAGGTTCATAAGAAACTTGGAACAGGTCATTTTTAGCTGTATTTTGAAAACTCTTCTACATTGGTGTAAAGCCGTAATGCCTCTTGATAAGAGTTCCATAGCCTACATTTAACTTGGACACACTTCATGTCCAATGTTCCAGGACAAATGGCAGCGTATCTATTCTTTAAAACTGGACGACTACACACTGACACACCGCACCGGTTCGCGCACCGGTTCTGCGATTTTCTAAAAACAATTATAAACTTGCACCATACTAAAATGACTCATTTTATCAGGGCCTTTCTGTTTGAAGTAGAGATCATAACAATGAGGTTGTCTGTAAATGTTTGTGTTCTAAGCATATCCTCGTTTTATCTTGATCAGTTTTGAAAGTTGGAAAATGACCCCAAAAGAAACTTTTCATAAGCTATATAAATCATACACTAAAGTGAAACTTGTACTTCACATTGACGTACCATAGTTTCTCTATTACAATATCTTGTGTAGCATCTGTAAACATGTTTACAAAAGAGCCACAGAGCCTGGACTTCCTGCGGGCAAGATTTGTACACAGCTCAATGGACGAAAACAAAATCTTACATTACCGCACATAATTTGTATAAACTTTTGATATGGAAGAAATGGAGTACAAGCATTAATGACTTGATGTGGTAATTATGATTATACGAAGTATGAAATGTAGTTCATTATAAATACCAGGTGCAGTATCTTGCCTGCCAGGTAATGCACAGTGTCGCTCTTTTTGTAAACGGGTGATGGGGTATATAACAGTCAAAGTCAAATGCGGTTCAACCGACTTCAGTTTTATTATTATTATTATTTTTTTTTTTTTACTGCCGCTGTCGTTTTTTAGAAGTTGTACTACCATCACGTCCAACTGCCAACCCTGAAGCTAGTAAAAGATTTCTAGGTTCTAGGTTTTAGAATTTCGTCGATCATTTTCTTTATGATTTGCATTTCACGTCCAACTTTGGTTGCTGATGTGTGCCGGCCGGGAAAAAACAACAAAACAAAAGAAATAACGGTAAAGAATTGCAGTTTACTCTACACCGAGGCGAGATTATCATGCACGATATACTTGTACGAGTCCTGGGAGAGACAGGGAGAAATACAAGGCCACCTCGTTGGGAATCAAACCCATTTGCACTTTGTTTCCCACGGATCCCATGCCCACGGTACTTGGAAAGTATACTAACTCGAACCCCTTGGACAAAACGAACTTTTCCCGGGGTCATGCAACCTCTCTATAGAACCCGGAGAACGCTCTGAGCTCGTTCACCCTCTGTGGCCCTCTGTGGACGCGGTCTGTGAGACGCGTATGGCAAGATGCGACGCACATAGACCGTTTCTACGTGTTTTCTACGTGTTTTCATTGGTCAATGTTTATGACGTCTACCTGATGTATGGCAAAATTATCAGCGTATGCGCGTCCATAAAATGGTCCACGGAAGCGCACGGATACTGACGCACTCAGCGTTCTCTCCGGGTTCTATTTCTATGACTATGACTGATTGAATGCTTGAACTCTGTTCAGCCAACTCTACAAAACAACAACTGCATTTTCTCACCATAGTCTCCACCTGTGTAGCCCCACCTAAAACAGAATAGAAAATGATCGAATTGTTTATTCAAAATTTAAGCTTCAAGAATAAATTATTGGTAACAGACCAGGCAAGTCTGGTGCGTATTATTTGGACATTGAGAAAACCTCTGTTTTCCACGTGTATTGCTTAATCACGTGTGAAAGAAAACATCTCGTGCGCCCGAGAATGACACATTTTTTTCCTGTGTTATTATTATTATTTTATGTTTTATTGAAACAATGCAAAAAAAAAATCTCATTAAAAAGAAAACTCAAAACAAAGACAATCTTGTAGCTTAGGTACAGCGACAAAAGTCACATCGATGGATCTGAGGATGTCAGCGGGGAGATGCAAAATCCGACCGCCACTTTTATTCCCTACCAAAACTAGTATCATTACGCAAATTGTTACATGGGTTTTCTTTTCCGTCATACTAATTGAAAAATTGGCGGTCGGATTTGGCTTCTTTTTACCAACTGACCCTATGCTTGAGGTCCTCAATTGACTGTTGTTGACGCTGAATCTAATGTCATTATGACAGTCACTGTAAAAAAAAAAAAAAAAAAAAAAACTTACCAATCCCAGCAGCCGAGAATGTTGGCGTAGTACACATTGGGAATAGTTTGAGGGTAGAGTATAATGATATTGTTGAGTTCACCCACTTCATTGTAACCAGTATGATCGTAGTACTGACTCGCTATGGTGGAGCTGCGTGTAAAAAATAACAAGGTACAGAATTGGTTCTCCAGGAATAGTAATACACTGTCGGTGTCCAGAAAATAGTGACGTAACTATATGGACCGACCCAGCGTTCGTATGACGTATTTATATAGCAAAACGTTGGGAATTTGTTTTCTTCTGATTGGTCTAACGTCGGCAGTTGACGTTGCCTTGACGTTGATACGCTCGTGTTACGTTTCCTATACTATAACTACGCTGAGCCAACGTTGAAAATCGACCTGTTGTCCTTCATAATGTTTGTCAACGTCCGTATAACGTTTTAAATTGACTTCCACCTCACCGACGTCCGTTCAACGTTCGATTTTTGATGCCGACTTTACAAACGTTCGCCGACGTTGGCCCATCGTAAGCATGCTAGTTGGGATATGCTTTAGTAAGCAAATATATCACACAGCCTTGAGATCAGGGCTAAATCATGTAGGCCCTATAAAGGTATTGCTTACAACGAAAAAAAAAAACAGCTCAGACGCAAGTCGCACTCTTAACTGACTGACTTACGTTGATTGGCCACATCCGTGGAGAGCAACATGTAGTTTGCAGCCTGAGGAAAGATGAAACGTAAAAATAAAAATAAAAATAAAAATTGACAACATAATTTTCACTTCCGTAGCCCAGCAGATAATAAGTTGTCAGTCGGATAAATTCACATTACAGTTAGGCCTAAACGGAACGAAGAGGGGACCCGGTAGCGGTAACTCAAATTACCACTACCACACGTCTAAAAATGCGAGGGCTTGTTGTCACGCCGTACAGAAAGAAAATATACGCGAGACTAATACCCAACTTGACTGTGAAGAGACTTATTTAAAATCTCCAAAAATAGCCATCGATCCGCAATCGACCGATCGAATGAGCTTACCCGAGTTATTCAAGCAGCCAGACGGCACGTAGATTATTCCCGTGGTCGCCATAAGCTTGTATGCCGGCCACGTATTCCACAAAGTAGGAAAGAAGTCACTCTGATCGAACGTCAGTATCTATTGCAGTAGGAATCAAAGTCGTATAGTTTTAGCATAATTTTTTTCACAGTTTGACAGAGACGGCAAACTTTGTGATTTGACCGCAAGTGCGCGCGTGTGCGGAAGGTCTATCTGGGTGAAAGGTCATCTGTCCATGCACAGCCATAGGCCTGCTGTACTCATGACGACACAGTGCCTTTAATCACAATGCTATAAAGTTAAATTAATTAATTTTAATTAATTTATTAATTAACCCGAACGATGCCATAAAATACAAAATAATTATGATTGAGTATAGTTACCTCGCCGGATAAAGGCGTACTTTCACCCGGCTCCTATGAATGAGTTCAAACAATAAAAACAAAATAATCACAATAACGAATTCAAGTAAAATCCATACCGTCAAAAAAATAACCTCCAAGCCTATAAAAAAAAGTGCTTATACAAACCAAGTACAACCGATTTAAAAATATGAAATATTTTACTCAAAAAACAAAATATTCACTTTAGGTTTGTTTGTTTGTTTGTTTGTTTGTTGGGTTGTTTGTTTGTTTGTTTGTTTGTTTGTTTGTTTGTTTGTTGTGTTGTTGGGTTGTTTGTTTGTTTGTTTGTTTGTTTATGTGTAGATCGAAAGGGTCCGAGGATCAAACAGATTAGAGAGATCATCCCTCTGGAATCGCTTTACTTTACTTTATTTTACTTGAAACTACGGAGTCGAGGAAGCGACTAATATTCTATGCGATCTCGTTCCCATAGCATGTTATCTCGTTCCCACTACTAAAATTAATGAAGGAAATTCTTTGATACCACGAGGTTGCCATAGATATGGTTCAGGATGTCGTAGGCCATGTTGAAGTTGCAGTCATTGATATTGGGCGACACGTAATTGTTTCCACATGAGTTGATGTAGTTAGTGGTGATCTAAAAAGTAACAAATAAATAATAATAATAATAATAATAATAATAATAATAATAATAATAATAATAATAATAATAATAATAATAATAATAATAATAATAATTAATAAATAATAATAATATTTTTTATTTTTTGTAATTAGAAAATGATAATAATAGCAACAACGACAGGTAATACATGTATAATAACTCCAGGATTCTCGATTGGGTGACATCGTTCCAAATGGGCGAAGATAACATGAACGTTGTAAATACATACCAAAGTATTTCCCATGGGGACGATGCTACCCTCATTGAGACAAGAAGGGCCAGATCAGAGTTAAATTATACCTCAATGGCACTCTTGAAGATTGGTTGTGGATGTTGATTGCCCGACGACTAGAGCATGACGACACAGGCGGGTCCTGATCCATTACTGAGTCAGGTTGACCAGGAATCTGTGTCAAATTGACCCGCAATTTGGTTAATCTGGACATTTTGATTCGGATTCCGGGTCACTTCGAAACGGACTCCAGGTCAGACTGACCCTGAGATGGATCAGGCCCCCTGGCAACTGGAATCATGGTCAATTCTGACCCCGGGAGTTTGTAGAGTGGAGAGAGAGAGAGGGGGGGGGGGGGCGGGAGAGAGACCCTCGAGGGTGATGTTGTCCTTTGACTTTCTAACTTACGAATCCATGTCCAGCTGCAAGATCATACTTGGTCTTTTTGTTACTGGCACTAATGTAGTTATCGTAATAGTCCTCCAGCTTCTGAACAACGGCTGAATATAAGTGAAGAAATAAAACCGACACACGAGTGATTATAAGAGAAACGTTACACTCTGAACAAAAAAGTGCCGGGTCAATCCTAGTCTTGATTGGCAACGCTAGTTTTTGTATTAGTCACTGATAGAGGGCAGTTTTCACCCATTTTATGGCAAAACAGTGGGGAGAATTCGGGCAAAGCAATAAATTAAGCAATCAATAAGAATAATAAAAAGACGATTTATTAGAACTTGGTACTTTTTTATCTGTGTACAATTTCGGGCAAATCAACCCCTCTGCCCACTTGTGCTGTTTTGCGCGGTAGCAGAATGATGTAACGCCTTTTTACCTATCTAACGAGTGATGGCGCCCTTCCCCATGTGTCAGTTTTTCTAGGATCATTGGCACAATTTATTGCCGAACTCCAAATTTTCGATCTGCCTTCACCTTTTTTAGTCGGTGGGATCGTTTGTCCTAAGTTTATTCCATTTAGTATGGGCCCTACTTATCGCGCAAACGATCTTTGGTTTGACCTACCAAACGACAGCGGGCGCCCCATTTTTGTGTTTCATGTTTCATGTTTCTGAATAGAGTGTCCTATCTTGGGTGTCTAGTATCTGTGCTAGAACCAATGAGTCCCCATACGCCTATGCTCGGGTAACCAGTTGTACCATTATTTTGCAAGGGTGGGACCGGTGATTTTCAAAATGCATTCGCGGTAGTTTCAAATAAGTTCATATAGACCTTTCTTTTGCAACGTCACAACCCGAGTTTTGCCGACGGGGAGCCATGATTGCAAAGCACGAACAGATAATCACAGTTTTCAAAAATGTTACACAACTATTCAAAAAATGTTCAAAAGTTGTTGGAATTTAAACCAACAAATAATGTATTTTCTTTAAGTTTGCAAAAATGTTGAATTTGGTCAACAAGACTTGAATGTTTTGCTTCATATGGTCGTCCATGCCAACCAGCGTGGTTTGTTTATTTAGTTATTTAGTTATTTATTTATTTATTTATTTATTTATTTATTTACTTATTTGTTTATTTATTTATTTCCTTTATTTACCCAGGGTGAGCCAAATCATTAAAACAAATACTTGTTTCCATTTTGGCCCTGCGTGTTGAAGTAAAAAATAGGCATTACATAACAATACAATTATTTAAACGTAATTACATGTACAATGCAAAACTCACAATAAAATAAATGTGTTAGATTTAAAAGGCTATAGAAGATGGAAATAAGTACATGTAAAAGTGAACACAATATAACAAAGGTTTATAAAAGGTATTTACTATTAGTAAACATAAAAATATATAGATAGTTATACATGTATTGAAATCTGGCTTTTTTAAAAACAAAACAAAAAAATATAATAAAAAAAAAGTTATCAACAATGGAAAGGTCTAACACTCACCGGTTGGTACCACCGTATCTTGCGTGCCGCTGAATATGTAGACGCGATCAGACGCCATGTTGGATGTGGCATCCACCTTGCCGGAGTTTGCGTACGCCGTAGTCTTATCTATCAGGTCCTGAACGTTTATGTCGTCAGGATTTCCGGTTGCGGAACATCTCCCGGCCGTTGCTGCGATAACACTGTCCTCCGCACAGTAATACGGAGCTACAATGTGATTGTATTTTGCATGGAAGACAAATGTACATAAAAACTCCATCAATTTCATTAGCATTTTTTTCAACTTCTTAACGTTTTTCTGTATTTCTGAAAGAATTTCTCAGTGGTAAACTACCTATCTAACTCGATTTAGTGGGCCGAAAATAACGACATGAGTACGGTGGGTCTCCCCATAATTTTTATGGTGTATTTCAACCCAGGAAACTCTTCCGGGGCCATACTGACATCCAGTGCTTCCAAAGATTTTTCAAAATTTCCTTTAGATTTTTCTTGGAACTTCCCAAGAATTTCCTTAAATAATTAATTGTAGTCGAAAATCAAAATCACACCGTCACACATCAACTAGAAATACATGAAGTTATGACCACAGATATTTATATTACTTTGAACATGGAAGAGACCTTATGCGAATGGCGTCATTTGAGTAGGGCGCCCTCGGTTAGAGGTCAAAAGAAGGCCGTTCATTGGCCCATCCTGTGCACTGCGCTTACATAAAACACTGTGCGTTTTCTATTGTTGCATCATCGTTTCACCTCTAAGATGGCAGCGTGATGACGTCAAGGCATACGGTTTATTGTACTACAAACAACAATTGTAAGTTACCTCCCGCCACAGCACCAACACCCATGATGCTCGAGGAGTAAGCCACGTGGAGTTGGACCGCCATGTTGGCGCCAGATGACACCCCACTGACGGATACCATAGTTGGATCTGCCCCATACGCACCTAGTGAAGGAACACATTAAGAAAGGTAAACAGGACAGGCTGCTTTTTGTTTTGTCAAAAATGACCTGAAGTCTCAAACAAAACACGCAACAGTGGTCACTTTGGGTTTTTTTTAAATTTATATCAAAGCCAGTGTGCTTATGCGTCAATTTAATCACAAAACAATATAGGTTAAAATTGATTATTTTGTTTCTACACACTGCCACTGTTATCACAAGTTGTTTTAAATTGTACTTGTTAGTAAGGGGTTCCGATGTGGAATTCTCTTTTGGGATATAATTTCCAGTAGACAGAGTCCTTAGGGAGCAATGCAGAATTAAACAACTCGTGGTAACCCTAGGTTCAACCCCAGATAACCCTGGAGAACCTCAACAAACCTTGCGGCTAACCTTGAGTTACCGCCTGTTTAATTTCGCATTCCTCCCTTATATTATGAAAGTGAGGGAAAATTTGTGCAGTGCGATTTTCGTCAACATCCAAAAATATTCAATGATGTCACTTTTTAAATATAAATTGAGGTTGGGGGGGGGGAGGGGTACTTCTCCGGGTACTTCTGTACGAGAAGAGAAGAGTGTGTTAGAATACATCAACATTGGGGGGGGGGACGCCATCGGCCACAAATCGGGCATGGTATTATTATTATCAAATGTTTACAAACTACACCGTATTATTCCAAGTTTGTTTTTAGTAAAACATAAACTCGTCAAAAAAAGTTTGGAAATGTTTTTCAATCCCTTGGGTTAACTTGTGACTTGTTTTTTATCATGTTGAATGTCATCGATGGAAAGCTTATTCCTTCCTCTTAACAACGAGACCACATTTGTACCAATTACTTCTTTGTGGGTGTAGCAACTCAAATTTCCAAACCTTTTTTGGACGAGTTTACCTGAGCCTTTTCGAAACCACGGCTTGGGCTTAGGCTCCCGGTTGGGCTTTTAGGCACCGGCTACGGCTCCGTCAGTAATATTGAAAGCGCACACTTTTGGTACGGGACTTCGAGCAGGCAGACGGTCCATATAAGCTGGAGCCTAAGCCTATAAAGCCGTGGTTTCGAAAGTGGCCATACAACCATGTGATTATTAACATTAATATCCATGTAATGTGACAACTGCTACCACTGTTTTTTTTCCTCTGGAAACTCAACAGCCGCTGTTTGCACAAACATAGGTTTGAACAGCAGGTGTTCTTTCGATTTGTATATTTTGTTATTAAAATAAATAATAGTTTATAATTCATGGCCCAAGGGCCAAACTGCATGTGATAATTAAAGAACAACATTTGTAAAAATACAATCAACAATGATGATACAATCGCATATCCATTTCATCTATGTGGGATCGCATGTTACAAAAGAGCCACAGAGCCTGGACTTCCTGCGGGCACGATTTGCACACAGCTCAATGGCAGAAAACATCAACAATTTTAGTTCATGGAGATTGCACTGTCCTATGTTTAACGAGTTTTGATGAAGAAAGGGGGCCGGGTACATCTCAAAACTTGTTCAGCCGTTATTTTTTATAACTATTGAATTTATGTGGAAGTTATGGCACAACATGTAAACATTTTTCATATGACCAGTGCAGTAGCTAAATGCCTGCCAGAAATGCCCTGGAATTTACAAGGTCACTCTTTTTGTAAAAAAAAGAAGTCACATGGTCTATCCTGTTGGTGAGTGATGACGTTTTGGAGCCGGAAGTGCAAATGTAAACGAATGTATTGCGTACATGAACATTCGTTACACTGCACTTCCGGCTCCAAAACGTCATCACTTACCAAGAGGATAAGTTGTCCAAGCTAAAGCATAGAAAGAAAAGAATCCACCCAACAAAGGAAGAAAAAAACACTTCAAAAAGGAGGGGGTCTTCTCCTCACAAGACAAAAAAAACAAAACAAAACAAAAAACACCACACACACACACACACACCCTTACACATGGCCAGTTGCGGGGTCATTGTTCAACTTATTGTCCCTTTTCTTAAGAATTCCCTTGTGGGGTAGCACTAGGACAAAGAAAACCTTGTGGGGTAGCATTGTTCCATTGTGTAAAGTGCCCCGTAAGTTGGTGAGTGTAAGGGCACACACACACACACACACACGGATTCTCATTTTTGCATCCTTTTGGAGACCTCTATTGTTCTTTCCTTTGTCCCTCTACTTAATATTTTCTCATAGACTTTGTACACAAATTTCCTCGTGGAGCATCCCTCTCTTTAGAATTCCCCTGTGGAGACCAATTGTTCTTGCGTTTCCCTTTTGTTATAGGACTCCACAAGGGAGCGAATTCGAGCACACACACACACACACAAGGGAGCGAATTCGAGTACCAAATAACGCAATATGTAAAAACACCTCTTACATTATAGTTTGCAGTAACACCATGAATACGAAATGTTTCTCCTCCGTGAGTTGTGTTTATGAAAAGAACCGGTGGTGTAACTTCAAGTCGACGTTTCGATCAGTATGTTTTGGTGTTCTTCAGAACAACCACGGCTCATGGTAAAGAGAGATATTTTATGTACACGGTGATCAAGTGCAAACATTGTAGGCCTATCTTTATCGTGCACAGTGAATATGGTCCAAAATCACACAGAACAGCGGTTTTTTTTCCATTCATTCATTATTATCTTGCGTCACAGCCAAAAGCTGAATTGTACATGATTTACAGAAAGAAAAAAAAACAAAACAAAAACAAAACAAAAAAACAGCAACAAGATTTATAAGCCAGTTCTGTTATTTATTAAAAATTCAAGTCGGGCCTAATTTTTGTTAGGGATGGTGCTGTTAAAAATCAGGTATAGTTTTACTTGAAAGTATAATAAATAAGTCAATTAATCAATCAATCAGCAAAACATTTATTTCCACTTCACGCAAAAAACTGTAATATTTAAAGTGGGAAGGGGGGGGGGGGCAATAAAGAAGCAAAAAGAAGCTTTTGGTGGGTGCCTTGAAATACAGCAAAACAGAATGAAAATAAAACAACATATTACACCCCTACATGTACTATATATTTTAACACACAAACAAAAACTGTAAATTTGTTAGCTATAATTACGGATTGTTGGAACTGCTGTCCCCAAACCAACGACGTATCAGAAAAGACCGGCAATCCAGCCGTACTTACCCAAGGCAGGAGGATCCCACCACCACGCGGTCGTCTGGTCCGCGCAAGCAAACACCACCAGTAGGGTGATAAAAACTCCCCTCCAAGTCATCATTGCGTCGAGTCTCCACGGAGTTCACCTTCAGGCAGTAGCAGGCCAAGAAAGCTGGTGCAAACAAAACCGCTCGAACCTTCCTTTAAATGCCCGTCAGACAGGACAGAGGACCACCGATTCTACAGGAAATGGTAAACATAAACAATAGCTCTGTTGGCCATCGCATGTAGTCACGCGCCAAAATCTGAGGCGCATGCGTGTTTCAGTTTTCGCCAGCTGTTATGCTTCTAAAAAGCGTGTCATAGTTGAAATATACACACACAGCCTGAAAATGTGAGGGTTGGAACTTTAATAACTATAAAAATATTGCGTGACAACCAGAAAAAGTTTATTTCACAGTTGGGTTCATCCAAGTATGAAATCAATAGCTGACGCGCTGAATGATTTCCATGTGTCTGTTTGTGCACGCAGCATTAGAAAAAGGTCTCAGGTGACGTCACGTGAAACCTCTCTCTATAGACCTTATGCATTGACGTCATCACGCCGCCATCTTAGAGGTAAAACGATGATGTAACAATGGAAAACGCACATCTTTGTACGCGCGGCGCACAGGATGGGCCAATGAGCAACCTTCTTTTGACCTCTAGACGAGGGCGCCCTACTCAAATGACGTCATGTGCATAAGGTCTATTGTTGCAGGTTTTGCGCCGACACTGTGTGGTTCGTCCACTTTGTTGCCCGCGTGTAAATAAAAAAAAATCGAACTGTTTATTTGTTAATAAATAAATGTTTTTTTCCCAACCCTATCTCATTTCTGATTAAACGCGGCTATACCTTCGTTTTGTATAACACCAGCCTTATTTTTGATAAACCGGTGACGAATTTTTTCCCCAAACGACATCGCAAAAACAGTTTCTAGGACCCGTTTTTCCCGTTAAAACAAATCCTCGGAAACCAGAAATGTCACGAAAAATATTAATGACACACATTTACAATCAAGTTTAAAGAGAAAACTTACCCCTAAAAGACTCGTAACAAAATAAACCACAAGGGAAACTGACTGGGTAAATTTTTAAAATCAATTTTAGGGTGAACAGAGAAAAATTACTGGCACCCCCGAACAGAGATATTGACAAAATAGGGAGATCGCCATTATTAGGGCTGGATAGAGCTCAGTTGGTAGAGCGTCGGTAGCGTTAAGCCGGTGGTCGCAGGTTCAAATCCCGATCTGTAGTCGATTTTTCTTTGTTCCCCCCCAAATTGATATAAAAAGAAAAACAAAACATGGCCTTGGATTCGAAGTAGATATACATTGTGCTCGAAAAACAACGGATTTAATGACTGTACATTCCCTGTAAAAACGGGAAAGGCAAACGTACAACGCATGTCGTTTAGGGGGAAAATTCGTTGGATTTTGGCGGCAAAACGGTGCAAAATTGTCATGGCCGTCAATACAAAATTACCAAACTCCTGCGAACAAAAAAAAAAAAAAAAAAAAAAAAAAGACTCCACAGGTATTCCCGAAGTCTACGGGCAGTCGACTTAGTAATTAAAACCCCGAAACAGCGTTCGAAATTCAACAATTAATTTTGACATTACGTCTGCTGGGAGTAATTAACAAAAACAAAAAATACTAATAAAAAACCAATAAAATTCCGAAGGCTTTGTACAATGAAGTTCCCCGCATTGTTGAAAATTCTAGTCGACCTTATTTCCAAGTGGCCCTTCACAAATCTTTTCTTTTATAACCAAGTGGGAAAAAAACAATTTCTGATAACCTAGAAAAACAAATAAAACAAATTACATGTAATTGCTCTTTTTGGATCACCCTTGTTCGCGTTCTGAAAACAAATCTGAAGAACTCTCACGGGTCGTGGAGTGGTTATCTTCTCCCGACCCCTTCCCGCCTGTGCGAAGGCCGAACGCTCACCTCACGTTGCTGATTTTGTTCAACTTCGAGGGGAATGGTAAGAACAATGTTGTGTTTGACGAGTTCTATTATTGGTTTGTTGCTTTTATGCTTAAGTTTGTTCTCAACCAGGAACATCATAACGACGACCCAATTTCACGGCGCTGGTTCACTAAAGAATAGGCCTTATTTTTGACTGCAAAACCATAGAAATATAATGTGGTTAAACCAGATGAAATTAGACTTTTAATAAAGCAGTTAATATACAACTTTTGAGGGTTTTGTTTTGTTGACATTTTACAATGAAATCAGTGTAAGACATTTTGCTTGGAAAATTTATATTTTGAATGTTTGGAAATATTGTTGTACTTTCAAAATGGAATTAGTATTGCGACCTCTTGCTGTCAAAAACACGGCTGCGCTTAATAAGCGTCCTATGGGTTGTGGTAAGGCGTAAGCACAGAACTCCACGGCCGGCAGAGCCAGGAAGTTGAGCCTCTGATCTACCTGACGACATCACCCACGAACAGTCTTGGGCCGTGTACGAATCGGCGGCTACGTATAACGCTGGATTGCTGCGTCATCACGCAAAACCCTTAGCAACAGCCACATCCGATGCTATTAGTTGTAGCCGCTAATTTGGATACGGCCAATAAGTTGTGCCATTTTGGGAGTGGTTTCAGAGCGCACGATCGGCATTAGCGGCTGCGGCTACGGCTTGACCATGCCCTGACTCACATGATGTCAAGCCCTTAGCGACAGCCACAGCCGTAGCCACAGACGCTCTGACAAAACCGGAACTTGTGTCCGGCGCACTTGCCTGCTTGCCCACGACACCCTAAAATAGACATTTCAATAATTAAATGCAAACACACAAGTCAATTCATTTTATGATAATTATAATGTTTATTTCACAATAGTTTTGTCAATATTTCTTGTTTTCTCGTTTACTAATATATACATCATATCGCATTTGCCAAATTAATTAAATATACACTACATTTCTTTTTCTTTAAATGAAATCGTTAACTAAACCCTCGGATTAAAACAAAGCTAAATGATAATTAGAGTATCAGAATAATAATCTTAAAACACAATCATGAAAAATAAGAGGAAAAAAACCGAATACTCTTGACTTGGAAAAGAAATTTAAGTATTAAAAGTTAAAATTCCCCTCAGTTGTTGACCCATATCTACCTTACGACTGGATTTATCGTAGTACACATAAATACTGCTAAAAAGCATAGCCAAGGTACAGTTTTAATGAACAATAACTTAAAGGAGCAATTCAGAATTGGTAAGACAAAATATACTTCAAGATCACAGATTTACATAAAACTTACAAGGTATAATGATGATGATAGTAGAAAATATCCCTTGAAATATTTCTGTCTGAAATGCCACATTTGATGAGAAATAGATAAACTAGTTTTCCGATTGGAGTTTATCGCTCAGAAGCGTTTTATTATTCATGACGACTTCATTGAAATGTGTAATCGGTTTTTCACTATTTTCTCATGACCCAGATGGCCGATTGATCTCAGACTTCTACAGGTTTGTCAGTTTAGGTATATGGTGGATTACATTAAGTGCTTACACCGTTCTGTTAGCAAAAACCAATTCTGAATTGCTCCTTGAATGTCTAATCTTTTTATCTGCGGGAGAGACAATTACACCTGCAAAAACGTGTGAAATTAGGAATCAAATTTTATGGGAGAGACAATTACACCTGCAAAAACGTGTGAAATTAAGAATCAAATTTTATGGAGGTATGTTGAAATGATGGCATTTCCATCATTCGACCCTCTCTGGAGTTATAGATTCTCAAGGAGCTACTTGGAACAGCATCATCAGCACTAGAGAAGTTGATCAAAAAGGAAGATTTTGAAGGAAATAATTAACACCTCGACTTTTTTTTTTCACCAGGCAGACAAAAAAAGAAGGAAAAAAAAGTCTGAAAAGAGATCAAAGTCTAGAGTTTTTCTCCTCTTTACAAGTGGTATCAGATGGAAAACATATCCAACAAAATATCCATCCACATGAAAGGGCCTATGAATATCCATGCCCAAGGACAGTTTAAGGAAAATGAAAAAATAGTTTTTTTTGTACTAAATGTAAGGTTTAATGTACTAATTGAATTTTCAAAAATGACCTGGCTTAAACTGGACACATGAGGGCTCTGTTGTGTGACTCATAATAGGAACAAAGTCTCACAGCAGCATTAAAAATGTACGAAATCAAAAACCTAAATTTTGCAAAAGAAAACAGCGGTCACCCCAAAATATGTACTGACAAGTCTCATCAATAAGACAACAACCAACTATTAGTGGAGTTGCCATTTGAAAAACAGGAAAGAAAAAAAATTGTGCACAAACCAACCATGATGTTGCAGCTTTGCCTTCGATGACATCACGAATTTGCTCATAAATATGCAAAATTCAATTTGCATAAAACACAAAATCCAGAAAAAAGTGTCAAAACACCCCAAATTTTGCAATCAAAACGTGAAATTATTTTATCAGAATGAATGTAGAGTTGTTTCAAGTAATACAAAAAAATCATATTTCATAGACCTTTTAAAGAGATCCGTGTACTCTTTCCAGCAGTATAGAGTTTGATGGGATGTGTTAATTTGCAAGGCAATAAATAATGAATGTTTATTGTAATGCAGCAAAGAGCTCTACACGGGCTTAGACAAGAACAGTGTTTATTTACTCTGACCAGTCGGGTAGATATGGGTTTTAAGAAATACAACTATAATAGCGTTTTGCAATTTCAAACAAAGAGAGAGAGAAAAACAAATGAACCCAACAGTTTTGAAAGTGATTCACCGGCAGGGATGTTGTTAAAATTCGCACCAACTTTTCTAAAAAAATAACTCATATTTAATTAAACAACCTTTAAAGTTTTCGACGTGAGGTATTTTGATTGCTAAAATAATACCGGGAAAAAAGACTGCACATAAACAACCACAAAAACAAACACTGACGAACGTCCTGACCTGTCCAAGGTGGTTGCGCTGTTTTTCGGGAAATGTGTCGCGTTGCACGACTGTAGATTGCTGCCCGAGACAGAAGGGCCTCGTCGGGCTAACGATCTTGGACTACGCACAACACCAGGCAAAAACATCAGACAAAGCACCGGACATGCACCAGACAACACAAGACAAACACCACACAAACACCAGGTAAACAACAAACACCGGACCAAGCACCAGACATGAACAAGACCCACACAAGACACACACAAGACAACACAAGACAAACACACGACAAACACCAAACACAAGACAAACAACAAACACCAAACACAAGACAAACACCTCAATGTACAAGTAGCTAACAAACAAACAAACAAACAAACCAACACCCCTTTTCCCAAATACACAATGATTAACGTCGAAACAGTGCTACCATTCACCAATCATAAAGCTAGATGGTTAACTTTGCATAATATAGTAATATACACTCGAAATTTTCAAGAACAAATTATTGAAGAAACAAACACGAAGGATACTGGCATCTAGAACAGCCAGAACGGGATTCGAACCGCGTTCCATGCTGCAACTAAACGGCGCCTCGACCGCTCGATGACAAGCTGAGCACTGCCCCGCCGTGTGAGGTTACCAAGCAGCTTGATTGAGTGTACTGCTCGGTGACACTGCTACCGTGGGGCGCGGGCAAGTCTGGGATTCGAACCAGCTCTATTCAAACGAGTGTAGCAGTCTCGATAACCTGGCCTCCACACTCTCTCAATTACTGTGACATAATGGTGTCAATGACTTTCAAAAAAGTGTCAATTATCCTACTCAAATAATGCCTTTAAACCCACTCATTTAATATCGGGTATTTAACAAAAAAAACAGTGTCTGCTCTATGAATAACCACCGACAGATATCGAGAAGGGAAATAATAATAATAATATAACAAAAATAAAAAAATAAAATTACAAACATTCTTCTGGTTTGTAACTCGAACTCGGTTTTATAAAAACCGTCGCAGAAATCACACACGCTGAACGCCTCATGTTTCATTTTAGAAATAGTAAAGATATTGGTAATAAACTTGAAGACAATAAAAACTTTCATGAAATTTACAAAATGGTGTTCCCTTTTTGTTCGCAATACTTTTTCCCCACATCAGGAAACTGTTTCAGGCGGCAAACGGCTACACTTCATTGCACACACACACACAAATGAATTTTATATATTGCCAAAGAAAAACAAAATTAGTAATCGATATCCAAAACGTCACACATTTGTTTACCGATTCAGAACAAATTAATAACATTACTAAAAACATCACAGTCCTGGGAACTTTTTTGAACCGACTGCTTCATTATAAAGCGATGTATAAATTCATTTAAGGCCTATTTAAGTAACGGTTATCTGAGGGTCTTCAAATGCTACTTTCTTCTTTCAGACATCATCTTAGACAGAAATAGTTGTGGACAGGACTGGTACTGGTATGAACTTTGTAATCCATGAGCTTCCAGAGTGAAATTCATACTTTTTTTTTTGCTTTTTTTTTTTTTTTTTTTTTTTTTTTTTTGCTCTTTTATCACTCCGCTACTTAGAAGTTACGTCATCTGGAGTTACGTCATTAGTCACGGGAGTCAAAACTAGGAGCAAAAACTACAGAACCTAAAAAAATAACCTGTGTAGTTTCATTGTTATCTTTTTCAGCCCCCTGACTGACAGCCTAGTTGAGACAATGCTTTATCTTGTTCGTGAAGACAAAAGCCCCTATTGTTTTCACCAAGGTAACATAATGCGTGTGAGAATAAAGGTTTCTTTTGTTTAGAGTTGTAGGGAGAAGGTGTCGCGGGCTGGAGTTCTTTTGTTCGGTAGCTTTGTTTTGTTCCGGTTCGGTTCGATATTGTCTGAACAGTGGTAGTGGCGATACAGCTGTTGGTCAGTTGAATCGACAGTGCACTGCAAAAACTGGGGCGTTAAATTGATTCTCTTGGTATCCATATGTGACTACACCAACATGGTGTTAATTGTACCAACGATAAAGCAATGGGAATAACTAACACTTTGTCGGTGTTGTCATATATAGATACCAAGAGAATCAATTTGAGACCCCAGTTTTTGCAGGGTAGTGTTCAGTTGCTGGCAGCGTAGAACGGCCTTAACCTACTCTAATAACTAGGTGGGGAAACATCTGGAACTTTCAGACAACGTCTTTGTCCCATTTCTGGCGAGTTACAACAATAACGAACTACAAATAAAGTGTTCGTCAAAACGAGCACAGAGAAATTTCGGTGGGGGAAAAAACTAATACAAAAATAAAATAAAAAAAGTAACTGATTATGGAAAACAAAGAAATTTGTTATCAATATTCTAAATGAAAAAATATTGATAGTAAACCTCAAAATAATGCTTTATAAACATTTTCTATTTGAACATCTTCTACTTGTATAACAGAAAATTGTCACACTGGTTCTTTTCTTTAACATGTCACAAAGTTTGTCAAATTATGCCTTTTGTAGTTCAGGAGATATGAACTTATTAAACATATTTAAAATATTTTGATCCCGATGACGTCATGGTGACGTAACTTGTGTTGTTGACTACGTTTTGGCCTTAGTTACGACATGATGTATCATTCATCCCAACACTTAAAATAAAGCCTTTTTCAAACCCGTCACCAGGGGGCGCTTTTAAAAATGAAAATATGTAGATGAAAACACTGGCGCTGGTAATGCACCACGGTGTTCCCTTTAAA
The DNA here is from genome assembly GCA_911728455.2 of Marthasterias glacialis. Taxonomy (NCBI): domain Eukaryota; kingdom Metazoa; phylum Echinodermata; class Asteroidea; order Forcipulatida; family Asteriidae; genus Marthasterias; species Marthasterias glacialis. Next base: position 11,217,265 of record OU452239.1, on the reverse strand, counting down.
AAGGGAACTTTGTTTTTTGCAGACGTTAGACTTCGCATTTTTACAAAACGATCATAATATTTATGTAGCCTGGACGTCCTGCAGGCACAAATTGTAAACACTCAAAAGGGAAGAAAACATAAAATAGTACACTTTTGCGCCCCAAAAAGAAAGCTTTGGGGTGCTTTTTAGAAGGTTTTAAGTAAATATAAGAAGCCAACTGAAGCTGAGATAGGGAAAACTTTGATAATAATTCAACTTCTGATATAAATCTATAACATGTATAATAAAATTTTGCCCTCACGCTTTACAAGCATCATGTATTATGTACACTCTATTGTCGTCACACTGTATAAAAAGACAATCTCTGCATTATGTTTAAACATCTAGAAATTCACGAATCACAAATGTACACCATTTCTCCCTGATATGTTGAAAGATTGGCACATGCGGAATAAAAGGATGGTCTCCTTTTTTCCCTACATCCCTGGCATTATGCATTGATCAATAAAACAAACGGTCAATTTCCCTTGAAGAGGTATTTTGTTAACATCAGATATTCTAGTAAAATTTTTGGTCTAGTATAAATCTTAACATGGTGTGGCCATCTCGCTCTCATTCAACCTAGTGTATTCCAAAGAGAGGCTGAATGGCAAAAATAGTCCGGTGCCTTTGTGTGAAATGTAATTAGAACCATCATTCTCCGTTGTATTTTGTATTTATGACACCAGACCATAAATGGCCTTGGCATAATAAAACTTGCATTAAACAGCAAGTCCTACATCCACTCATTAGCTAAACAAATATATTTGCTAAGCAAAAATGAGTGCAGGGTACCAGTCACAAGCAATGACTTTCATGACATTATGGCTGGTTACCCATTTCTGCTAAGCAAGACTTTTCTGTGCTTGGGTCAGAAAAATTATGACTTTAACAGCTTGATGAAATTGTGACATGGGGGCCGACCTAAGTACACTGGTTCAGCCCAAAATGACCCAAGCAAATTGTCATACCGTTCCAATGAATAAAACTCTGAACAAAGCCCAGATATTTTGCTCACAACTGGTCCATCAACTTGGGCCACTCAGGGCCTGACCAAATGCCACCACTAGAGGGCTTAAACGAGCATATTTCATAGAAATAAAACCTGGAGAATGCTGTTTATAGTTATCTGTGTGCATCTGCTCTGTGGCAATTCATGTGTGCTGCCATTTTAGCTGTGCGGCAATTTTCAGCTTTCCCATTGGTTGATCTGGTTAATGTTGCCATAGAGACCGGTCACATGGTTTTGATATTCTATGTCCACTGCAACTGACATTGAGGGCGTGCACAGCAGACAATGACGACAAATGAGCTCAGCATTCACTATGTTCTATTTCTGTGTCGCGAATCAGACCTATTGCTTTTGGAGGAGGATAACCAATATTTTGTTTTTAAGTTGGGGTCTGATCTGGGCTTCCTACATGTCACCACTAGAGGGGGCTATTAATCCCGTCCCTCGCAGACCCTAAGTACCTTGCTGTTATGTCCGTTCTGGTTTCTTAGAATCTGCTCGGTTGAACTCAGCATCCATGTCTGGTACCCGGACTGGTTTAATGCCATTATGGAGCTCTTGCAATGTAATCTCCATCTGTTAAAACAAAAGAGGATTTCATTTTAGTCTGGGGGAGCAAAAAAAATAAATCTCTCATGATTACCGAGAAAGCAGAGATCCGTGTAGTCCTAGAGGGCTCACATGCAAATTTGTAAATGCTTTGATGTTCAGTCCGTAACGAGTGTATGAATAATGTTCCACTGCATTGGGAAGGAAGAGCAGGGTCTAATCTCATGGCTACACTTACAACAGAGATTTGTGCTAACAGTCACCGTTTCCCGCTTACTGGATTAGCGCAACATTTCTGCACAAGCTGCCTTCCCAGGTGTTTGTATAGAGACGGATACAGACACAGCTGTTTAAGCGAAGAAAACTTGGCAAGAGAGAAGAACACTTGCGAGCCTGTGAATACGCTACAAGCGCACACGTCTCCGTTACCAAGAGCGCTTATATTTCACTTGGGGGTAAGCAGAGCTGTAAGACTGGGCGAAATGATTATATAGCCTATGAGACAGACCGCTAGGGTCAAAACTTGACGCCGTTACGACTTCATGCGAAATCGAAATTTACAAAACAAAACAAAAAACACTCACCTTTTTCATGAGGTCAATGCACAAACCCACGATTTCCCGCCATCTTTCCATCTCAAGCTCGTGGTAGTATAACTGCTTTTCAAGTAACGTCGTCCACTGTTCCCTCGACTGAGGAATATCTCTGTCAGGCAGATGAAGTCAACAACAACAAATAATCTTGTTAATCAACGACCAAATTAAAATTGCTTAAGAATGGCACAGCGTGTTTTAAAAATTTATCCTTGCGCTATCCATCTGCTTTTGACAAGGGATTGCGTTCACAAAAACAAATGTATAGCACGTTATTCACACCTACTAAACAATTCAGTACGGTGACGTAATCGTGTTTATAAATCATTTCTTCACCTAGCGGCAGGGACTTACTTTAACTTTTCTGTAAAATGAGTCGATGCGAAGTCTGGGGTTGGTGAGACGGCTAGCTGTTCTAACGATTGCAGTTGTAGAAATAAGGACACGTTAACGATGGACAAAAATGTTAAGCTGTCAACAGGAAAAGAGAAAGGCAAACAAAAGTTGCTTAAGAATCTTAGCTATCAATGGGGAGAGGAACAAACAAGACCAAAGGGAGACTTTTGGAGATGCTGAGGGCACCAGACATACCAGCTAAATCAATTGTTCTCTGAAATGTGCATAACTCAGATCTACATAAACAACGAAAATTCTATGGTATGTCTGCTGCCACCTAGAGTTCAAAACAGACCAGCATTTAACTTAGCTCAGACAAAAAAAACTGAAACGGGTTACCAGCCAAGAGTGAAGAGGCTGTATTGTGACAATGTGCTTCAGTCTTGTTTATGTTATGTTACCGGTGCTTGATTCATCTTTCTGGAGTTAATTGTTGTGGCCAACATTAATGCTCAACGTTATTAGTTTGCAGGCAATAATAACGGGGTTAACAACCAACCCCAGTTCTTTTACGTTCTTTTATGATCCAACACTTCCTCCAAAAAAAGATTAATTTCACATAAACTAGTAACTTCATAAACATCCAAACCTTCAACTATTACTCATAAACGATACATTCAATATCACCCACTGTGGTTTTCAATGATTATATAAACTATGCCATCCCGCAATATGATATCGCGTGGTGAATGCATCTTCACTGTACACAGTCAACCCTCCTACTGCCTGACCATTCACTATCATCCACATTGATTGTGAATGACAGACAAACTATGCCAGTCTGCAGTGTGTGGTAAATGCATCTACACAGTACACAGTCAACCCTCCTACTGTCTGACCACTCTGGTTTTGAATGGTAGGTTCACTATGCAACACTACAGACTTTGTTTTGTTATTCGAAGCATCTTCGTTGCTGGTTTTCCTTCCACTTACAATATACATATAAGCAGCATAACGCTCTTAGAATCCATCCGTTTCAGGGAGGTCAAATATCTGGATATTGAGTCTGAAAAATAAAAAGAAAAAAATCAAAAGTTTCCTTTATGTAATTAATTCTATTATAGATTATAACAACAATAATAACAACAATAAAAATACATGTAATAATAATGTAGACATTATTTTATTAGGCGATTTTAAACAATGCATCAAAAAGCCTTATGCTACTATTACCCCTGGGCCTTAAGCATTCCTGAAACCATCTCAACTCCTTTGGAGTATGCAGCACCGGCAGCCTAATTGGCACATAGGTTGCTGATCATTCACATCAACAATCTCTACCCTCACAGGTTTCTATTTACTCCTGGGGGATGTGAAGTAATCATGGTTAAGGACACACGAGTCACGATCTGGATTTGCACCAGCACTCAGCCATAAGAACTTGAGTCTGATGGTCTAGACTGCCCGGCAGCAACACGCTACAAGTAGCTTGCTTCAAAATGCAAGCATCTGACCAACTTCCGTTCAACTAAAAAATTTACGGAAATGTTTCTGTCCTGAAGTGACAATCATCAGAGTCTCTTATATTAACAGAAAATAAGATTTGAAATTATGCATGTTGGAAAGACTATCTAGAAATTATAACAACAACAATAATAATAATTCATTTAGTTTGCACCAGTTTCATACAATGTGCATGAGGGCATAACAATCATCAAATAAGTACATGTAGATGATAAAAATGACAATAAACAGAAAAAAAAATTGGTAAATTACACAACAGAATGAAAGTAAACAAAATCTCAAATGGATGATTATAATTGGTAAAAAGATAAAAATTCAACAAATAATCAAATGAAAGAGTAAATAATGGCAAAGCAGACAAATATATATACAGCATATCAATACACAACAAAAAAAGCTTACTTATAAAAAGTTTACGATAACACAATGTACATGAGTAGGATTTGAAACTTTGCAATGTGGAAATACAATATAGTAAGGTTTGCGGTAACACCATGTCCATGAGTAGGATTTGAAACTTTGCAATGTGGAGATACAATCTAGTAAGGTTTGCAGTAACACCATGTACATGAGTAGGATTTGAAACTTTGCAATGTGGAAATACAATATAGTAAGGTTTGCGATAACACCATGTACATGAGTAGGATTTGAAACTTTGCAATGTGGAGATACAATCTAGTAAGGTTTGCAGTAACACCATGTACATGAGTAGGATTTGAAACTTTGCATGGTGGAGATACAATCTAGTAAGGTTTGCTGTAACACCATGTACATGAGTAGGATTTGAAATTTTGCATGGTGGAAATACAATCTAGTAAGGTTTGCAGTAACACCATGTCCATGAGTAGGATTAGAAACTTTGCATGGTGGAAATACAATCTAGTAAGGTTTGCAGTAACACCATGTACATGAGTAGGATTTGAAACTTTGCAATGTGGAAATACAATCTAGTAAAGTTTGCTGTAACACCATGTCCATGAGTAGGATTTGAAACTTTGCAATGTGGAAATACAATCTAGTAAGGTTTGCAGTAACACCATGTACATGAGTAGGATTTGAAACTTTGCAATGTGGAAATACAATCTAGTAAAGTTTGCTGTAACACAATGTACATGAGTAAGATATGAAACCTTGCAATTTGGAAATACAATCTAGTAAGGTTTGCAGTAACACCATGTCCATGAGTAGGATTTGAAACTTTGCAATGTGGAAATACAATCTAGTAAGGTTTGCGGTAACACCATGTCCATGAGTAGGATTAGAAAATTTGCATGGTGGAAATACAATCTAGTAAGGTTTGCGGTAACACCATGTCCATGAGTAGGATTAGAAACTTTGCATGGTGGAGATACTATCTAGTCAGATTTACGGTAACACCATGTCCATGAGTAGGATTAGAAACTTTGCATGGTGGAGATACTATCTAGTCAGATTTACGGTAACACCATGTCCATGAGTAGGATTAGAAACTTTGCATGGTGGAGATACTATCTAGTCAGATTTACGGTAACACCATGTCCATGAGTAGGATTAGAAACTTTGCATGGTGGAGATACTATCTAGTCAGATTTACGGTAACACCATGTACATGAGTAGGATTTGAAACTTTGCATGGTGGAGATACTATCTAGTCAGATTTACGGTAACACCATGTCCATGAGTAGGATTAGAAACTTTGCATGGTGGAGATACTATCTAGTCAGATTTACGGTAACACCATGTCCATGAGTAGGATTAGAAACTTTGCATGGTGGAGATACAATCTAGTAAGGTTTGCGGTAACACCATGTACATGAGTAGGATTTGAAACTCTGCATGGTGGAGATACAATCTAGTAAGGTTTGCGGTAACACCATGTACATGAGTAGGATTTGAAACTCTGCATGGTGGAGATACAATCTAGTAAGGTTTGCGGTAACACCATGTACATGAGTAGGATTAGAAACTTTGCATGGTGGAGATACTATCTAGTCAGATTTACGGTAACACCATGTACATGAGTAGGATTTGAAACTAAAATGGGCCTGCATATCTAGGACTCTGTATCTGTGTACAGCACAGAGGAAGCGTCCCATACATGGCTAGGATTTGGGTATGCAAGGCTTCTGTACCTTTACGACAGAAGACATAAAAACCAGTAAGAGCTAAAGAGCAAAATATGAAACCTAAGAACTAAATGAATGTGACTGACTTGTATTCGGGGTGACGTTTGACACAGATTCCATCCTGCTGAGTGGTCTCAGTTGCTCCTCTCTCTCCTCCAACTTGGCTCCGATCTTCCTCTTCCTCGGCTTTTTCGTCTTCTTGGGTACCGTGGCAACCGGCGCCCTGGTCTCCACAATAAGGTGCTTTTTGACATAGGTATCTGGACAAAGAAAAAGGAAGCGATTACATGTAGGCAAAGGGCTTTCGGGTTGTTCCATCTATTCGACCATACTTTTGATCGCACAACGTATCTTTCTCATAACTGCCCCTGAAGCTAATATTATAATAATACGCAGTTTTGTACAGCACTGTAACACAGCCGAGGGGCATCTCAAAGCTCTCATTATTTTTACAACTGGTATGCAGAGCTATGTTTGGAAATAAAGACCCATTTGTATTTTGTTGGTTTTTTGGTACCGTACCCCCCAAACCAAACACCCATCTAGCAACAGCTAAATCTATTTATTTTATTTTTTTTCAAAGAAAACACTCACCGAGATCTTCGTGTTTGACTTTGACGCCGCTGTCAGCGTTTTTCTCAATGAAGCCCTTCACAATACCCCAAGCTGACTTCTTGTAAATCAAATGCGCAACCACCCTGTGAAGGAAAAGCACATATCTTGCTATTTAAAATTCAATTTACAGCTCAGTTGGTAGGACACCAGCGCGTAAATCCAGAGGTCCCAGGTTCAAATCCTACTCAAGACAAAAGTTATTTTCAATGTATCCACTCAGTTTCACTTGAGGTTTTTTTTATTGAAACTTTCAATTTCATTCACACATCTTTTACCGAAAATACATCTTCAAAAATTGTGTCTTTGATAAGCGTGTGAAATACGGCATTAAAAGAACCATTTTTTGACAACTGCCACAATGAACTTTATCATCTTAAAACCAGCACTGATTGAACAATATTTCCTTAGGAAGTAATGCCATAAAAAGGATTATATATCTCCAGCCAACACAGCAGCCAATCGGACACAAGCATCTTTACCTGACGTGACAGCTGGTACTCGACACCCTGGTAATCACCATCCTGGCTTCAGTGTAGAAGTAATCAGCGTACGGGACACCTTTCTGACACACTTCGATCGTAACGACGTAGCTGTGGCCCGGTCGACTCCAATTCTTGTGCATTATCTGCAGACGGATATAGGCGAAAAGGTCAAATCAAACCTCCCCAGGCAGCGACACAGTTTGACAACAACAATAGACAATTTACACACTGCGCTCGGTAAAGACGGGAGATCTAATATTCATATTGTTTTTGCAAATGATTGCTTGCACTGGTAGTAAAATGGCGTCGCAATCTTATGCCGTAAACACAGAAAAACAAAACTTTGCCGTTTCGCAAACCATGAACTAACCTGGGTTAGTGCGGGAGGCGCTGTGAGACGATTAAAATCTCGCCATCTGTTCCCAACATGCACTGCGAAAATGGCATCTTCTGGCATCAAACTGTAGAGGGTGTACTGTATTCTGTTTGTAAGTGATGACATTTTTGAGCTGGAAGTCAAAATGTATACCATTTGTTTACACTGCACTTCCGGCTTCAAAACATCCTCACTTACACACAGGATTGCCAATCATCCGTGTTGAGACTCACCTGTCTCTCTTCTACGACACACGACTTGAAGCCGACAAGGTTTATGATATAAGACACATTCCTGACATCGTTATCTTCATCCTGCTTCTGCCACGCACCGATGACGATATCTTTTGGTATGAAAGTGGCAAAAGTCATTTCAATGACAGCGAAGAACAGTTAAAAAAAAAAAGGTCAATGTACAGGATTAGAAATTATTGGGGGGGGAAATGATTGAACAATTTTAGAGATCATAGAGGCCTCAAGTGGCTTTTATCTGAATTCCATCAGCGGCCGAAATTGACCGCAAGATTAAACTTACTTCTACTCAACTCAAAAACGGCAATGTAAAGTCCTGAATGGACATTTTCCAATGTTTTCTAAGTTAACATAGATCAGTATTTCTAAAACAAGAATTAAATTTATGTTGCCTGTTGTTTGTCCAGACATTTTTTCTCGGTCGATTCTCGATAAGAGTGACAAACAAGGCATTGAATGGAATCTCGTTATTACAGCCTAGGAATGCAAACTGACCTGTGTGCTTTCTGTGGATGAGGAAGTTCCTGTAGAAGGGATGCTCTTGGGAATACAGGGCTGCAAAGAAGTCGTCCACGGTGACCTTGAAGTAAGAATTCATGTACTCCTTGGCGTCCAACGCCTTGGTCTCCAGCGATGCTACTTCCCCTGTAGACGAAGATTTTACACAGATTTGGTTAACGTCAAAAGTTTGATGCCAGTCACAACAGATCTGAGTTTTTCACTTTTGTGTGAAATTTGAAAGCTGGAACAAAGGTCCCCCGAGCAGTTTGTTTCGGAGCATGCGGAGAATGCCCTCACCATGTAACGCTTCATTTTACCAAGACACAAACAGGAAAGAAGGTACTGAATACTTTGCCCAATTCCCCCAATTATGCAGGGGTTAGTGTGTATTCCTGATTCCAGACCTCTTTCCTTTTGTTCCAAGAAGAAGATTACAGGACATCGAGAGGCTTCCACTATTGTTTATTCATTTTAGTTTGGCTCAATGGTTGTAAGTCCGAGTGAACTGAGAATGCAGCCTCGGTTTCGGATTTAAGACTGATCCTCCGCATTAGTCACGGCCAAGGTTTTGCAGTTCACGGTGCGTAAATTCGGCATCTTCTCGATAGACAAACCACAAATCCAAGAGCTTCAAAGAGAATCTTTGTTCTCTTGACTTTGTCAAGTCAAGGTTTCTTTATCAGGCTGGACAGGAAAAAATGGAAGATTCCTGGTGCGAACTGGTAATAGCTGGTAACCTTTTTCTGCTTAGCAATATTTTTAAAAACTTAAAGCGAATTTGTGTGCTTACCAGAATATGGGCCCTGCACTGATCTTATTATTACCTTCTTCATCCAGTGCCTTAGCAGCCTCCAGCGTCTCCTCAACTTTGACCTCTTGCTTGACCACTTCCTCTTGACCTTTAACCTCTAGTCGCTTGTCGCTTTCCAACTCAGATGGGTCTTCGCTTTCGAGCTGTGTTTGAAGATGATGTTTGTAAAGTTAATAACAAAATCTATGTACATTGCTCCCACTAGCCCTGATTGCCAGACTGTCTTGTGGTTTCCTAGGTGCACGTACAGAGGTTTGGCCACAGGCCTAATTAAAATGTGCTATATACTTGCACATTTCAACTAACCAATTCCAGGGGTTATGAGCAAGCAAGGCACGATGGGAAAAACAACGGTGCGGCAAGATCGATAACTTCTGGGAACGAGGTTGGACTTTCTCCATGCAAGGCAAAACTGTGCAAACCTCGGTCCATGAGTAAAAATCAATCAGATGAAATAACAGTATGAAAGTAAAGTATATAAATATAAATATTTTCATATGAATACTCAGTACACAGATATTATTGAAATCTTTAAAAGCTCCAACAAAAGGGCACAAGTAAAACAAAACAAATTGTAAAGAGGAATATTAACACATTATGTAAGAATATTGTGTTGTTCATTAGTAATCTTATATAACCCTTCTGCATTACAAACTTATCTAGGGTTAGGGTTAGGGTTAGGGTTGAGTTATAACATAACTATCAACGAGGTTGCACCAAGAAAACCTGCAGACTCTAAAAGACACTCGGTAACCACGACCTCGCTTGACCTTTATAAATTTTCACCCCATAAAGTTAACTCTCACAGATCCTCACTAACGAAGTCAAGCGAGGTTGCGATTACACTTTAGAGCGAGCATGAAAACAATTAGTTTTGTACCAGACTACATAATCTCCGACCACCCATCTGCAGAGTGAACACAAAAAGCCACTGACCTCTACTTGACCTACAGTCTGTACATCACCCATGCAGCGCTCTAGTTACAAAGTATATGAGTCACAAGAAATTTGCCCGTTCAAAGTTCATAACTACACAAATCCATACAATACGAGCTTTGTTTGTGTTTACTTTATTATGATAAACAAAAAATAAAATGGTATCAAAATAGACAACGAGACCTAACAATAGATCAGCAATTGATAAAAGAAGCAGAAAATAGAACACTTGCTCATCAAGATGAGCCTCGAACACACACAGAAAAAGCCAGTTACAATTATGCTGGTAAAATAAAAACAGTTTCTAAAAATTCACAATTGGTTCCGTAGAGATAATGTCAGACAAACTGCCTGGACCATCCTTTCTAGGCTCAATTTCAGAGAGCTGCCCTGAAGCAGACAATTCTGCTCAACAATTTTTGAAAAATTTGGGACAACCCCGTAACCGGCAGAAAAATAGAAAAACGCTTTTAAAAGCAAAAACAGTCAGCACGTCTTTTTTTGTGCTTAGCAATGTTGCTTAAGAAGCTTCTTTTTTTTAAACCACACCCAGGGAGTTCATTTCATGAAGCTAATACACAGAGGAAAGTATGCTAAGCGAAGAAAATAAATGCTTAGCAAGAAGTGAAGAAGTAGTCACCAGCCAAAATACCATTTAATCTTCACTGCTCGGGGTTGGTTAGCAGCTGTTTTATAACAAATAAATTACCCGCTTATCGGCTTGATGGGTTCCTTACCTCTACTCCTTCCTCATCTTCATCTTCTTCATCTTCCTCTTCCAAATCTTCATCCTCTTCGTCCATCCCTTCCGTCCCTTGGCTCTTCGACTCCTCATCGAACTCATTTTCTCCGGTCTCCGTTCCGTCCGACATGTGATGGGGGAGGACGTAGTCCTCTGGAAGGTCATCTTCCCCAAGACCAAGGTTGTTGCCGTAGTTACTGTGGACTCTGGTCCAGTACTCAGTAGGCTGCATTTTCTGACAACAACGAAAAAGGGGCAAAGAGAAAGTTTATAGTTGTACTTTTACGTGTGTTTTTCCTTGCAAGATAATACCGGAGTCTTATATAGCGCATGTATCTACCAGCAATTAGGTACTCAAAGGCGCTTATTATTGTCATTTTTTTAAAGACCGTTTTTGATGTTTTTGAAATTATGAGACCCATTAATGTAGCACCTTATAAGGGTTTACAAGGTGCTGCGGCGCATTCAGCAGCCACTGCCAGAAACACCGGGGCAAACCCCTTCTCTTAACGATAAGTGTAACTGGGTTCTTTTACGTGCATTACACAACACACAGGACCTACGGCTTTACGTCCCATCCGAAGGACGAAGCAATAATGGTTAAGTGTCTTGCTTAAGGACACAAGTGTCACAACCGGGATGTGAACCCACACTCTGGTGATCAGAAACACTAGAGCTTGAATCCGGTGCGCTAGACCACTCAGCCACGACATGCCACAAGATACCATCGGCTACTTAACAGGGCTCGAAATATCCACTAGACTACTGGCCTGAGTCCAGGAACGTTACCGCTGGGCTGGTAACCTCTCTACCAAGCAAGTCTAGCTGTTAAGTGCTCTGCCTCAACAAAAACAAACACATACTTTTAATAGGAATGTGAGATGCAGATTTTTCTAAGCACCTTGTATGGTTTTACAGGGCGCTGTGGCGCAATCTGCAGCTAACCATGTCAGAAAACACCGGCAAACCCCTCTTCTTATGCGAACTGTAATTGTCTTTTCTCCCCCGGCATTACACAACACACAGGACCTACGGCTTCACGTCCCATCTGAAGGCTGAAGCAATAACGGTTAAGTGTCTTGCTCAAGTATACAAGTGTCACGACCGGGACTCGAACCCACACTCTGCTGATTAGAAACACCAGAGCTTGAGTCCAGTGCGCTAGACCGCTCAGCCATAAATGGTACAAACCAGAATAAAGTTAATGTCTTCTTCGATACAAGTCTTTTAAAAAAACGTTTTAAACAAGATAACTGGTCTACCTCTTACCTGGTCTAGTAGGGCGTTCTGCCACACTTTGAACAGGAGCAAGAAGGTTCGATCTCTTGACATGAATGAGGTAAAGAAATACTAACGAGAAAAAACCAGAAGAAACCAAAGTTACTATTATGAAAACAGAATCCTTTGTTTTATTAAGAAGAAAAATCCACAAGCATGTTACTCGGGTGGGATTCGCACCCACGACACCCGCGATTCCATAGTAGATGTCTTACCACTGTTTTTTAATCCAGAGTGTCTTTCACACAGGGTGAAACCGAAGTAATATTCTTTCTCCCCGATGCAATTACATCTATTGACCAGTTCTCTGCGGACAACCCAATAACAGGCAGAACCCAGCAGTGGGCTTATAAACTGTCATTGTGTACACTCGTTTCCCCATACAAAGAGGGACAGATGGTACTGGAGTTCATGCTCGAAATCTCCCTTTTCCTGGGGGTTACTGTGCAATCCCCGATTCCAGACCTTTTTGTTAAACAAAAAGGATTATGAGAGATTGATAGGATGCCACTTTCATTGTATTCGGCTCGATTGGAGCTAAGTCTGAGTGAACCGCTATTCCAGCATACATTCTGGCCACGATTTCATACTTTACGTTTATTTTTGCGAAATTAGGCCCCGCTTTATGCGATAGGGATCTGGCGCTAAGCGATTTTACCTTTTCATTGTCTGCAGCTATTTGTATTGCGTTGGGAATCAGGCGTATCGTCCGTTCCTTCGTGATTGCTGTAATTGCCTTCAGTTTGATGGTGAGCTGGTTGAGAGAGAAGTGATCCCAAATTATTCATATATTGGAAAATGTTCATTTTTTGATTTTAGATTAAGATGAGATAAAGTTTTAGATCCCAGATTATTAACCTATCCAAAAAAATAGTTCAGCCCTTTTGACTTTGCCTTCAGCTTAGGGTCTGTCTGCCTGCTTGGAGCTCCGTATGAGAGCTGCATATTTTCAAATTTACCACCAGAGCCTAAGTTGACAGAATTTAGGATATTTCGCTGTAGTAAACTCTCTTTTCTTTAGTGATTCCTTGTTATTGGCAGTAGGCCAATGAGCAAAATTTTCTCACAATGCTTTCAATTAGCAAACTCGGGGGTTGACTATTTCACGAGTTTCAATAGAAAAAACCACAGTGTCTCCCTGAAATGACATCACAGCAACAGCGCCCTCAGTTGTCCCAAAAACCATAGAGAATTTGTTTTCAGAAGTGCACTTTTCAATAGAATTAAACAAAAAGGGATGTCAAGCAGTTTTCATACACTTAGGGGGACGGAAAGTAGCGCAAAATATGTTCCTAAGGAATATTTACTTCAGGGGCCCCTTTAAGGAGAAAAGATTCCTTACCAATGTTTCCCACTTGAAGATGTTGGCATAGAAGCAGAGCCAGTTCTCAGTCACGTACATGCGACCTTGAACAAGAATATCCTTTTGCAAAGCACATGAGTAATCTGCAAACAGGATAAACAAAAACAAACAAATTAATTCAACAAAAAAAATTAAAATAAACAAAAATCATTACAAGGGTGATCTGAAAACACTCAGAATCAACTGTCAAAATTTTGTTATAAAAACGAAATCAGCGTCAATGCTATCGAGCAAGTTATTTGTAAAGTTGCCTTTACTAAAAAAAGGAAGATGATTTATTTAAGCGGTGGTTGAGTATTGCAATACAGTGTGCCTCTACAGTTTAACCCTGAGAGGCCCTTTTCCACCCAAAGGGTCGACTGAACAAAAATAAGACTCAGCAAAGCACAGGCAGTTTGGGATCTTCAAATGGATATATGAATGCAGGCCTCGATCTGAAGAAAAATGGGGGCAGGCCTTTGCTGGCCAATCAGAGAAATTGTACAAGGGCATGCTGGCTATTAAGTTGGTAGTGACAGTGCAATTTTTCTGAAGGGCATGCTGGCCAACTCGACAGGGCACGAGGCCAATGGCCTCGGTGGCCTCGGTTAAGATCAAGGCCTGATGAATGTGAAAAACATTCACCAGCCTCACAAAAATACCTTACGCAGTAAACACACAAATACAACCAACCTTCTGCTTTGCAAACCACAATTGAACTTTGACTATTGGGGTCGTGAAGTGGTCGCTGCGTGAGGACCAAACCTTGACGACCTTCTTCTCATGATACAATGCGAAAATGACCTGTCCTAGGAAAACTGTAGAGGGCGCTCTATTATGCGAATTACTGTTAGGTCTGATCCTTTAAGCCCGCCCACCTTGCAACTATCGTATCAAAAACGCCCATCGTGCGTGTCGTGGCCGGAGCAGTTTAGGGCATCGGACTAAAGTTCTGGTGGCTAAGTCATTAGGATGGGGGTTCGAATCCCGGTCATGACACTTGTGCCCTGGTGAGCAAGACGCTTAACTACAATTGCTTCAAATAGGGGCAAGAGGCAGGTACGTTTGTTTCACAACGGATTCCTTTACCCCTCCCTGTTTCTCAGCTGTGCTGTGATGAGACTTGCGTTTATATCTACATGTATGTCTTGTTTCTGCGCATTGGGGCAGGTTTCTATCCCTTCACCTAGAGTGGCCTTTGGGCTTTGTGATGGGCAAATTGCATACAAAATTTCTTTTTAAGTGTGTGTGATGAGTGAGACTTCCACTTACCTGCAATGAGCTTTTCACTGTCGTGTATATTCTTGAAGTACTTTTTAAACTCATCTGATTTAGTTTTATACGAGGAAGACAAAACCTGTCGTAAAGATACATCCAAAAAGCTTGATAAGTACAGACAAATATTGGCCAGCATTAGGGTAGCCAGGGCTTGAAATACCCACTGAACCACTGGCAAGAGTCCAGTAGTTTTATCATTAGGCCAGTAACCCCACGACCAAAGTCCAGTCAGGGTTTGAAATACCCACTGAACCACTGGCAAGAGTCCAGTAGTTTTATCATCCGGCCAGTAACCCCACAACCAAAATAAGAAAAGCCAGCGATTGAAAATACCCACTGGGCCACTGGACAGAGTCTTGTAATTTTACCCTTGGGTAAGTTAACCCCACAACCAAACAAGTCCAGCATGGGATTGAAATACCCACTGAACCACCGGCAAGAGTCCAGTGGAATTTACCATCGGGGTCAGTAACCCCACAACCAAACAAGCCTAGCCTGGGACCACTGGCCAGAGTCCAGCAGTTTCCTCACGGGGCCAGCACCCAGCAACCCCACAGTCAAACAAACATCACTTACACTATACCACGGTGACGATTTTTTCCTCTTGCCGGAGCGGGTGGGCTTGTCGTCTTTGGTGAGGAGCTGGGATCTATCGGTGGGTGAGCTGACGGATGAACCTGATGTCTCAAAGCCTGGGTGGGAGGAAGACTCCTCAAGCTGGGGCAGGTCGTTTGGGAAGGACTGAGAAGGAGATGGAAGATTTCCTGTCGAACCACTATAATAACAACGATAATAATCTATTATTAGTTTTGGTACACTTCGGCAGCAAATCGTCAATCGACATGACCGAGTTTTCAATGTAAATACGTTGATCTGATCCTACGGCACTATTTTTCTCATGCAGCGGAGGGATACACTATTAACTTACTTGGTAAGCACATCCACGTCACTCTCACTGTCTATCCCGCTGCCTTCTTTGGACACGGATCCGCTGCTCCGGCGATCTTTGTGCGGTTTCAAAGTTCTGAAGATTTAAATGCATCCACAAACACTCGTTAGCAAATGTCCAAGTATATATTGATCTTATCTTTTTTTTTTTCAATTTTAATACTTAGTTTTTCAATGTCCTATTTTATTTCTTTTGAACGTCTGTATATTTTTCCCTAATTCAGCCCCTGGCTGCCATGGAAAATGTTTTTATGAATATTAATAATAAACCATGAATATATATATATATATAGCCCCTTCACAGATGACGTCACTGTTTTATCGCCCACCATGATGGAGTACTTAACGACGCACACCTCACGCACACACGCTATTGGAACTGCGCGCACACGTGCCACGTATGGCAACGAAGAACGCCACTACTCGTACATACGTATTCGACATGTGCGTAGTACTCCAGCATGGCAGACGTCCCCTGTTGCTATGGAAATGTGATGTCAATGATAAGGCTCAAACTTGGACAAGTCGTTGTGAAAATGGTTCAAAATGAAGACCCTCGTCAACTTTTCGCACAGGGCTTTTTTTTTACGGGCAACTTGGAGGCAATCAACTGCACTATACCATGCCCCATACGTGGCAGAGGGAGCCCCCCCCCCCCCCCCAAATGTCCCCATTCTCTAACACACTCTTCCCCTCTTGTACAGAAGCACCCCCCAAAAAAAAAATCCTCAAAAGAATTCCAGAGATTTCCAGAACACTATGAAGACACAATAGGAGGGGGTGGGGGTACACCAAATGAACTGCACTGCATACAAAGTGAGCACGTTTGGGGTGAAACAAAAGACACTTTTCTTAAATTGTCCTTGTATCCCAGAGACAATTTCGAAACAAATAGAAGTGTGAGCTGTCTTTCTACTTGGAGACTGCCTGGAACTGGTTGTCTGTACAGTGCTAAAAATGATATTCTTGAACATGTTGAAATAAGAAAGTCTTATTTAAAAAAAAAAAAAAATTCTTGTGTCACTCCCAAAATCTTAATAGTCAAATTTTCTAGGGAGTGACACAATAGCGTTTTCTTGAAATAGTATTTTTTCTATTTTCAAGAATACCATTTTTAGCAGTGATATAAACTGCCTCCGTGTGAAACTGCCCTGAAAGCTGCGATTTTTGTTGCTGTCAGTTTTGTCTCAGGTCACTGTGTTCTCGTTTTGTTTGATGCAGGCCCGATGTTTCTTGGGGGCAACACTAACAGACATGCCAGAGGCAAAATGCCTCCACGCCCCTTTAGTCATCGCCTTGGTGCCCGATAAAAATGTTCCAGTGAAAGTTTCCCTCACAGAGGTGCCCTCTACTGTAAAGAAAAATCTGCCTTGAATTCACAACGAGGTATTAGACATGTAGGTGCTCGTAATGGGAGACTTTTGAGATGCTGGCGGCAGCAGACACAATGGTCCTTTTCGACAGTTCTGAACATGCGCGCACATGCTCAGTATTACACACGTAGTTCTGAGCACGTGTACTACTGGTGAGAGCTGCGAAAAAGGACCGTCCGAAAGTCCCCAATTACTATGAAATGCCAAGCTGATGTAACTGTGTAAATGTTTCGTCCCACCAGTGCGATCTCTGCATACCCCAACCTCAAATAAATTATTTGAGGCTCAGTTTTACAGCATGACAAACCTATGTAACCAGAAATGCATGTGAAAATGTTTTGTCCCACCAGTGCAACTCAGCATATCACAACCTCAAATAAATTATTTGAGGTTCATTTCTACAGCGTGACAAACCGATGTAACTAGAAACACATGTGAAAATGTTCTGTCCCACCAGTGCAACTCTTCATACACATGACCTCAAATAAATTACTTGAGGTTCAGTTTTACAGCATGACAAACCGATGTAACCAGAAACGCATGTGAAAATGTTTCGTCCCACCAGTGCAACTCTGCATACACATGACCTCAAATAATCTACTTGAGGTTCAGTTTTACAGCAAGACAAACCGATGTAACCAGAAACATATGTGAAAATGTTTCGTCCCATCGGTGCGACCTCTGCATATCACAACCTCAAATAAATTATTTGAGGTTCAGTTTTACAGCGTGACAAACAGATGTAACCAGAAACACATGTGAAAATGTTCTGTCCCACCAGTGCAAGCTCTGAATACACATGACCTCAAATAAATTAGTTGAGGTTCATTTCTACAGCGTGACAAACCGATGTAACTAGAAACACATGTGAAAATGTTCTGTCCCACCAGTGCAACTCTTCATACACATGACCTCAAATAAATTACTTGAGGTTCAGTTTTACAGCATGACAAACCGATGTAACCAGAAACGCATGTGAAAATGTTTCGTCCCACCAGTGCAACTCTGCATACACATGACCTCAAATAAATTACTTGAGGTTCAGTTTTACAGCATGACAAACCGATGTAACCAGAAACATATGTGAAAATGTTTCGTCCCATCGGTGCGAGCTCTGCATATCACAACCTCAAATAAATTATTTGAGGTTCATTTCTACAGCGTGACAAACCGATGTAACCAGAAATGCATGTGAAAATGTTTGGTCCCACCAGTGCGAGCTCTGCATACATGTACACACAACCACAAGTAAATTAATCAAAGTTCAGTTCTTAAACACGCTGGCTAGACTCAAGTCAGACCGCATTGTGTGTCATCTAGACCCAGTTTTATGGCACTGCTCACCGGTGAATTCTGCGCTTACGGCACCCTGAAGAGTGTGTGATTCTATGGGCTGAGTGTAAGCGCAGAACTCGGCGGTACAGACTAAATCCAAGCAGCTCGTTCATCATGGTCATTTACACCACTGCAGCTGCATGGCCGCCGCACGCCCACGTGGATGCACACACACTGTGAATCCTCTATGCTGATAGGTACGTTGGCACGCTGAAGTCCTATTGTCATGCTGTACGCGCGTCCGGCAGCCATAGCTGCCGTGGTGTAAACCACCCTGAATCCCTGATCCAGCTGCTTGGATTAGTGTATACAGACCAATGAAACTGGGCCTAGCCAGGGGTGTGGTTTGTCCCCATTTTTCAAAGTCCCTTGTTCTGTAGAACAGCGCAGTGGGAAATATTTCTACATAATTGGAACACATTTTCTGTATCAGTCTCGAGTTACTTCACAGAGTCCTCCACATATTTCAAAAGCGGTACCTCTCGCTATGTTTAAGTCCCTTCTGTTTCTTCCCTTGTTTTTTGTTTTTTTGTTTTTTCACAAACGTAGTTTTACCTTATCCTCCCGGAGGACTCCTTTACCAAAGGAACTTTGGCTTGTCCCTTCAAAAACAGGGTTGAGGGCCTGGCCCTATTAAATGAGCAAAGGGGGGTTATGGTTTTATCAAATCATACAAACATTGTTTCCATCAAATCTCGCTTATTGAATTAAATCACGCTTTTTAAAGGAAAATGCTGCGAACTTGAAAAAACAAAAGTTTTAACGAATGATTCCTAGTATTCTAATCTTTGAGGAGCAGAGTTTGAAGTTATTTCCGATTACTTCTTTGTTTATGCTTGTTATTTTAGAGCACCAGGGCATGAGAAATAACCACTGGACCACTGGCCGCCAAAAGGGCTTTTTCTAATGGTATCAGCTAGGACATGTCACACGAGGCAATTTACAGGCCCCTTCTCTTAACGATTAAGCAGACTGGGTTCTTTAACGTGCATTACACAACACATGGGACCAACAGAGCTACGTCCCATCCCAAGGACAAAGCAATAATGGTTAGGTGTCTTGCTCAAGGACACAAGTGTCACAACCGGGACTCAAACCCACACTCTGCTGATCAGAAACACCAGAGCTTGAGTTTGGTGAGCTCGACTGCTTGGCCACGACAACACAACAAAGGAAGACACTGATCCAAAAATCAATTCTGTGCTACTACAGTGTTCTCTTTGCAAGCAGTTTAGTCGGTTGCCCCCAAGTGGCCTGTAAAAAGTTGCCGTTTGACAAGGCCCTTTTATACTGTCCTGGAGAAAATTATGTGAAAAAAGGAAACATGAACGTTCCTGCGTCTTGGAGATTGCTTGGAACTGGCTGCTTTAAACTGCCCTCGTGTGACATGACCCATAGATTTTCAAGTGACTGTGTAAAATCTCTTCACATACATGTATATACAAAAAGCATTTATAATGCGCCATTCCCAGGAGGCTCATGTCATATTTTATTTGTAATCTGGACATTCCTGCCATTTGGGAGACTATCTTTGTTGGGGATAAGGTTGCGTTATTTGTGAAACTGAACACTAAGTTGCATTTTGTCTCATCAGATTTCATAGGAATGTGATAAATAGGTCACACAAACAATACTTGGAATGTGCACAGTTTTTTAATGTTAGCAATAAACTCACAAGGAAAACTGACAGGGTACATTTTGATTCAATTTTGGAGTGGGTGAACAAAGAAAATTAACTGGAGCGGTGTTTGAACCTGCTACCCTCGGATCAACAAACCAGCGCGCTCCACCAACTGAGCTACCCAGCCCTAATGGAGGCAGCAGTCTCCCTATTTTGTCAGTGTCTTTGTTCGGGGGTGCCAGCCACTCAGAAGCCATTCCACCTGAATTTGCTGTGTAGCCAGAGATCATGGCCCAAGTATACGATACAACCATAGAGCTAAAATATACACGTAGCTCTATAAATAAAAACATTAGTGGCAGGGCAAGGATGACCTTAAAGGGACGATGCATTTTAATTTCAAATATTAAACAATGAAGCACAGGGAAACTGACTGCATTTGGGGTGAACCAAGAAAAATTTACCGGAGCGGGATTTGAACCTGCGACCCCCGCATTGACTTTTTAATATTTCTATGATTTTTATGATATTTGTATGATGAGAGTTTTTGTTGCCTGAGGGCCTATGTGTAAAGTATGTGTGTAATATGTTTTATAATCATGTTGAACTACCCTGTCATGTCTGTGAGAGTATTTCCCTGTTGTGTAATAGTTGATCAGACCGCAAAAGTATCGTTCACTGGAAAAGTATTTTTAACCCTCACACCGACAATGTTTAGATTATGACCATTTCTGTTCACAACAAAAATATCACAACCTTTTTTGTGTAGAGTTGACAATTTACACAATGGAATTCACTGTATATATAAGACAGATAGGATTTTTTTGTTATCATGCGGCAAAATTTTTTTTTTTTTTTGTGGATTGTAAACGTATAAATATACCCCTGTTAAACAAACAATAGTTGGAATGTTTCTGACGTGTACGTAAACAAGTTGACTGAAACCAGTTTTGCCGACTTGCTTTTCCTTTTAGTGGGTAGGGATGGGGGGTCTATTCAAGCAAGTTTGCCGACTTGCCAACTACGGTGCTAATGTTCTCTCTACACAACTTCAAAGCAAAACAAATGTCTAGGGCTAAAAGACTAGCATATCCAGCAGGCAACCCCAATGTATGAAAAACATGTCCACGCAACAAAAGTCTGGGCTTGAAATTTACACTGGATTGCAGGTCTGAGGCCAGTGCTTTGAGCATCGGGCCAGTAAACTCACGACCACACACGTCCAGCAGTCTCGTGTTTTTTTCAATTGAACAATACAAATGCTTCACTGTGTATGTCGCATCTTAATGAAAATAAAAAAATTATCATAATTTCATATGTTTCAATTCTGTTCAGTGTCGAAGTATACACAATGTACCAAAGCATAAACACAATTACAGAAATTTTCTCCGAGTGATTGCTTGAGTAAAAGCATTTCTAAATTGTATAGATTTGTTTTTTCTTTTTCATTGTGATTCTTGTCTTTTAAAAAGTTTTCTGGTCCAGTAAAAACTTTTGGCAGGTCTTGTGGATTTACATCCCAACTTGGAGCCCTGATTTACAATTTACTTATTTATTTATTTATTTATTTTCCAAATTACACGTACATATGTAGAGTTAAGGGACAAAAACTAATGACGACAAAATGGCTGAATTCTTGTCTGTATGCCCCTTTTGTACTTCATTTGGGTCCTATTTGAAGCCACAGAATCAGCTTGGCTCCAGCTTGGGCTCAGCCAGTAATGTTGAACAAGTACACTATCCGTCCGGGACTTCAAACAGGCAGACGGTACCTAGGCTAGACCTGAAGTCCAAGTCATGATCTCTGAAATGGCCTTGGTGTTCCATTTTTTTTTTTTTTTTTTGCCGACTTAAGCTCAAAATGCTGACTGAGAAAATTTATATATTTTTGTTGCGAATAGAATTAGTCACAATCTAAATATTGTCGGTGCGATGGTTAAAAATACTCTTCCAGCAAACGATACTTTGTGATTTGATCAACTGTTATACAACAGGAAAATACTTTCACAAAATTAACACCCTGGTTGCTATTATACAACAGGGAAATTTTTTCACAGATGTAACACGTCCCCTTGTTGTTAGACCGAATTGAGTGTGACTCTGTAAACGCATCAACTGACTGATTCATGAATACATGTATGCATGGAGCAGCTGTACATATATTTGCCAGAGTTTTTTATGAATATTGATGAGTGTGTTTCTGCTCATAATTTACTCAACATCGATTGACGAGTGTTCCTGCTAATGTAGCATTTACTCAACATCGATTGACATGAATATTCATGCGTGTGATCCTGCTCATGTAACATTTACTCAACATCGATTGATATGAATATTCATGTTATTCCTGCTCATGCAGCTTTTACTCCACATTGATCAGTTGATTGGTATGAATATTTATGAGCAGTAGTGTAACTCCTTCCAATGGCCTGCTGTTTGTATTCTGTTTTCCCCCCAAGGGGTAAACAATATTTGGGGAAGAGAACATTTTTGCCAAGAGGGGCATTTTAAGGCAATGAAAGAGGGGGGCAGTGTGGGCACTGCCAAAACCTGCCCTTTTTGATAAGTGCTTTATTTTGGATTTTACATGAATGTGATTAAATTCACCTCCCAACTGCCCAAAACACCCGCCCCCCTAAAAAAATTAAAATAAAAAAATCAAAAATATTCTGCTTTTTTCCCCTGATGAGAGTCTCCCCTTCCCGCCATTTTCACTGTTGGAATAAACCAATTTCTATTTCTATCATCATTTGATAAACATTTCTACATACCATCGTGACCTGTGAACTGTGTATGTGTTTTTTAACCTTTTAAATTTCCTTTTGAGTTTTTTTTTCAACAAATATTTGTTTAAGTTCGGTTGTTTACATGGGACATTTTATACCAAACCCTTGATACAAAACAAGAACAACGATAATTGACTGCAACACCAAACGTTTTTTCTTATTTGGATGTTTCCATGAAAGTGTAGGGGATGAGGGAGGGGGGTCCTTCCTTTTGCAGCGTACATGTATTAAACTTTGTTAAACTTAAAAAAATACAAGAGGAAAATGGCCCAGCACACCAAGCTTTGCACATTTGAAAAAGTACCCACAGCCTTAAAGGTTCACTGAAATACAAAGTATTAATGCTTTTATGTTACACCTAAAGATTTTTATAAAACGATTCTCATGTAAGAAATAATTTTTTGCATTCCTGTGTATTTTTCGCATAATTTGTTTTCTTTAAAAAATAACAGTCTTCAGGAACGCCCACAAAAATAGGTCACTTGCTAACATGGCTTGATTCTCAACGTGACATCACATGCATTACATAATGTTTCCTTCGCTATTCCACAAAACAATTGTTCTGGGATTGGGTCTGCCAAAGGAATGACAAATATGTGTTCTTCTATTAACAAATTCATTCTTGCTTTTTTTTTGTTGGCAGCGCAATAAAGCATTTCTGCCATCCATGCTAGTTCAAACACTCGTGCAAATTCAAACACAGATCAAAAATCAATAGAGAGCAAACTTTCAGATGTAGGGTTAGACAAGGCTTCACAAAAACATGCAAATTTGCTCAGTTAACAAGGTACATAGTACATCATTGAGTGTGTTTTTAAAAGTACTGTAAATGAACACATGCAATTAATTGGGAAACTCAGTAATAGTCACAATGATTGATTACAAGTAGGTCACCGAAAGGTTAAAAAGATTTCTAATTTAACACGTTGACTGCCGACTACGAATATCCTCGTACTAACAGGTGTACCGGAGTCTGCCACTACGAATATACTCGTAGAAAATGAAAGGTCTTTGCATTGTAACTTGAATACACTGGCACCACTGATGGCGCAACCAATAAGCTGCTGGCAGTGGTGAGGACATGCTTCTATAAAATGTACATGTTCAAACTATTTAAGTAAGTACCGGTACCTATTAAGTATGCGCGCATGCGCTTAGACCCTAACGCTTGGCAAATGAGAACGCCATGTAAAATTATGCACGGCAGTCAACGTGTTAAAAACAAAAGTGGATTATAAAGGGTGTGTACGTGTAGTATAACTCTGAAAATATTGAAAATTTTAAACAAAATAAATAAATATATATTTAAAAAAATGCAGTGAGTTGAACTAAAATCTTAGTATGGCACACAATGTACATGTACAGTGTATGTCTTTTAAGATCTGCTGCTGACTACCAAAGTATCTAAAAAAAATAAGAGACCCCCCTCTTCCAAACCTAAAATTTTTTTTAAATAAAAACCATCTTCAAGCCCGGTTCATAGTTCACGCACGCGAATTGCGAAAGCGAAGCAAAGTGTCTTGCCTCACAATTGAAAAACCAGCAAGTACATAATTGCTTTTGTTCATTTTGTTCGACGGCTGCGCCTGTTTTGTGCGTTAACAACTTTCTTGCACACCCCTGTTAGTACTGTGCGGTCAGATAGTGACGCGCAAACACACATGTAACAGACTTGGGATATGAACTGTGTTTTAAGTTTGCAGAAATGTGTAACAAGCTATTTCAAGAAAATCATACGGATTTATGACATGAACTGTCGTGACCGTACTTCTTATAAATTTTCCAGATATAAAAAAAAAAAAAAAAAAAAAAAAAACATTTACATGTACTTCAGGCTCGTGCAAACTATACTCATTGATTTTTTTGAAAGAGTACTTTGAATCTTCTAGTTTTCAATTAACACACACCATCTAAGGGTACATGTAGTTTGCCCCCCCCCCCCTTGCCCCACCCCCCATCCGGCATAGTAGCCCATAGTTGGAATGCTTAATCAGAAAACCTAATGCATTATGACATGTACAACGTAGCACTTTCATTCATTTGAATATTAACCACCACTATTCGTCCAAAAAAAATAAATAAATAAAAAATAAAAAATTGCTTAGACTCTAGAAAAATAGCTTCATGTAGTTACATTCATACCTTTCAAATCAATCTTGTAAAATGTGGAATTTGCCCAAAACCAACAAAGCATCTTGAAAATTGATAAAATTGATGAAAATTAAACAAAAAACGAACAGGGCCTTTGGCATACAAACCTGTTTCAAACATAGTTAAAAATTATTGTTATTAAGGTAAAAATTAATATCATAAACAAAATATTTAAAAAAGTAGGAGATATGCTAATTATTGTTAATATAAAACACACCTTAGTAAGGACTGTTTCAAGCTGGAACTTCGCTTTCTGAAGAAAAAAGAAACAAATTGAAAAACATAAAACAGCCATGCAAAATTGTACAAAAACAAAACAAAACAATAACAGTTTGTAACAAGTTTACCATTCGCAAAAACCTTTTTCATGTTGCCGACCGTCTTTTGTCACGTTCCTGTATCCTTGCCAATGCTGAATTCTTGGTATCGTTAAAAATACAAATTGGAACCCGACCATTTCGGTTGCTCTGACTCAATTTGATTATTCATAGAAATAGAACCCAGAGGACACTGAGCATGCTCAGAGTGAGTCAGTATCCGAGTTAAGGACTCACTTGTGAAGCCATTTTATGGACGAGCGTAACCATTTTATTACTGTCATAGCATGGAGCGGTCTAGTGCACCGGACTCAAGTTCTGGTGGTCAAGTCATCGGGGTGTGGGTTCGAATCCCGGTCAAGCCACTTGTGTCCTTGAGTAAGATGCTTTACTATAATTGCTTCTCTTCACCCAGGGGTATAAATTGGGTACCTGCGAGGGTAGAGGTTGATATTGTGTTTGAAAAAGCCTTTGTAGCGCCATGGCAGCTCGGGGCTGTATACTCCCCAGGGAGCTGAGAAAGATTACAGGAATGTTATTGGTTCAATGACCCGGCACTAATGTAAAGCGCATTGAGACATTTTACAAGAACTAGTTTTTATTATTTCACCATGTTTTGTTCGCATGTACAATTAGGTAAAATGATTTCACGTGGCAGATGTGCAATGTACACGTTATGCACAGTGTACTATACGTTACATGTTACATCTAAATCAATCAATAAAAACCACAGAAATGCTCACTGGGTGTCGCCATTTTGTCATACACGCATGTCTTGTGATGTCATTTCACCATACACACATGGCACCTGATGTCACTTTGCCACACAACACGCACGTCGCGTGTTACCGGTACGCCCCATCCATAGCAGGACAGAGAGAGCATTTGAGCTCGGCGTTCTATTTCTATCATGTCTATGGTTACATTACTTTTAAAAACACAAAGACCGTGAACAGGCAATTTTTGTTATAGCAACATTGGCACACGACTACAACAATGATCCGGCCGTAGTCACTGCAAAAAGCAGTCAATAGACCTTTACCATGGTGCGGCCGTCTTGATTTTCTCCCACTCAAACCAATGTAACCAAAGCGAGGCTGGAAGGGACAAATAGTCTGGTTCCTTTTTGTACAATGAATATTAGCATCTATTACTGTTATTGGATACAGGGAACAAAACCAAGATGGTGGCAGCATGATAAATGTCTATTCGGTCAGGGCCGGGAAATCATACCAAAAACACAAGATACATAGATGCAACATGACAAAGGTTTATTTAGAAATGGGCAAATGCTAGGGGTGGACATGGGAAGGTGGGGGGGGGGGGCAATTAGTGATCATTTACATATTTTAATTTATGCAGCAGTACGGATAAACAGAGAGTTACTGGTTCATGCCTATAAAAAAAAAAGAAGAAAGAAAAACCATTCATTACACAGGGAGCATGTGGATTTGCGCGCTCATGCCCAGGGAGGGAAAAAATAAAAATGAAATAAAAAAATAATAAAAAAACGGAGCTGCAATAAACTAGCCAACCACCAAAAACAGCTAGTCGCAAAGTGTTTGTTTTTGTCACTCATTCGTTTGCCTTTGTGGTTTGAGTTTGTGGTATTTTATACATGTAGTACACCAGGGGTGGATTTCACAAAAGTACACCTAACTTAGGTCTAGTCCTAACTGATGGTACGTTCTATAACGTGTATAAGTTAGAACTAGTTACTCGTCCTAACTCGAGATAAAACTAGTCCTAGAGCTCTTTGTGAAATCCACAGCAGGGCCTACATTCGTGGCACTGCTTACCGCAGAGTTCTGCGCTTACCGCAAGGTCCATCTGCGCTTACGGTCCACAGAATTATATAAGCTTTACAGAGCTGCATAAGCGAAGAATTCCACAGTAAGCAGAGGCCATGATATTTGACCCAGATCCAACTGCCCAGTTACAAGCCTGAAATCTCATCTTTGAGAGGGCAAGGCCATTTACATTTTGCAAAGGGCACCGCCATTGGAAAATCTTTAGTGTCCATGGGAAACTTTTGAGGGTAGCACGGAGGTCAATCCCAGGCCAACGGAAGCCATGGCCTTCCAGGCCTCTGTGGAAATGCATGTACAGGCTTGCAGTTGATAATAACACCTGGTAGTGGTCCCAAAGTCGGGTCACGAGTAAAAAAAAAATCATGGAGTCTCGGGCCAATGGTCAACTCCGGAAGCCTTGGGGGGGAGGGGGGGGGTGGCCCTTGATAAAGGAAATGCCATCTAGAGGTTTTGATCTAAATTCTGTTGGATTGATTAATGGCTTTAAAACTGCCGACAATAGACCATGTTACCTGTGACATCACATGTTTACAAAAGAGCCACAGAACCTGGACTTCCTGCAGGCAGGATTTGTACACGGCTCAATGGGAAAATACTTTAAATCTTTCATTTTATGGAGATTGCACTGTCCGATTGTCATCAACTTTGGATATGAAGGAAAGGGGCACATCTCACAACTAGTTCAGCTCTCATTTTAATAGCCATTGAATTTATGTGGAAATTATGATACAAAATGTAAAATTTCTCATATGTCCCATGCAGTATCTTGCCTGCCAGTAATTGCCCCGGAATGTACAAGGTCACTTTTTTGTAAACAAGGATCACATGGTCTATACATCCTGCCAGCATGTCAGCATACTGTAGAAACCCTCCCCCCCCCCCATGTATAACAAAACCGATGACAGAAAACATCTGGGCTTGATCACTTCCTCTATGGTTTGATTTACCATGGTCGTTCACAGGAACCACAATCAGTATGGTTCTTCAAAAGAACCATAAAATATGGTTCTTTACCCCTAACGGTACCAAATCCATCAAAATTAATCGGCTGGTTTTGCTTGATTTCAATTGATCCAGTAGGCCTACATGTGCAGACCAACCAGATTGAAACATTTTGTTATTTTGATGGAGTTGATCTTTCAGCATTTAGATAAAATCCTGGTTGATTTTGATGTTTGAGTTGGTCTTTCAGCCCTTTGAAACATTTTGAAAGGATTTTTAGTATTAAGAGCACTGGTTGATTATGATTGATTCAAAACAGGTGCATATTGTCGGTCCAACAAATGATCGATTTGGACAGATTTGGTACGGTTTCTAGCAAAAACACCTAGTGAGTTAGGTTTACATGAACCTTACTGCAAAATGTCACATTTTAGTGAAAAACGCCAACATTTTTATCTGTAGTTTTACTGTGGAGGAAGGGTTAACATGAATGCAGTGTTGCAAGGAACAGGTTAAAATTCAAATTAAACTAGTACAAAATTAAGTGAAACGGTATACAATGTACATGTATATCTTTAACCAGTTGCCGCCGCAAATGTTTCCCCTGCCTGGAAATGGAAGCCGGAAATATTTCCAAGGAAGATCGGCACTGGCACACTGTATGAACTTCATAATCAGTAAGCTTTCAGACTGATACTACAATGTACATGTAAATAAAAATATGCTTTGAGGAAAACCAATGCTGTATTCTATCTTTAAACGAAATAGAGTGCTGGATATCACCCAATTTACATACATACATGTACATGTAGTGACAAATTCCATTCCACAATGAAACAAAGGTGAGCCCAAATCCCTGATCTAAAATCCCTGTCCAAATACAAAACGTTTTCCCGGGAAAGCTCAGATAAAAATACCATCCTTTTCTGTTTGTTTACGGAGAGCACCAGAACAAAGAGGCAGGCATATGTACAATGTCCAGTGACATAACGCTATCAAAAACTGGATTACATGTATGTTGTACTCAGTATCTGGTAAGATTGAACCAGCTTGGGCAGTAAGACCAATAAAGGTGTACCAAAGCTAGATAAATTCGATCCGAAACAAATTAACTTTTGACCACAAAACATTTAGTACAAAAAAGGCAGTGTATTTTGAACATACAGGTAGGCTAGTATCATATTTAAGTGTATCATACATTTTGGGAAGAGTACATGCCTGATTGTTTCGTTCTTGAAAGGGCAAGGGCACCAAGGCATTTTCTCCTTGGTAAAGGGCACTTCTATGAGGAATTTGTAAATTTCTATTGGAACATTTCAAGGGCACCGAGGCAATGGACAAGGGGCAACCGAGGCCATTGCCTCCAGTGCCTCCATGAAGTAACAGGCCTGGGAGTACATTATAAATTCAGCAAATTCAATTTATTCGTTTTTAAGATGTTAATCAACACACCATCCAACCACGATCCAGCCATTCATAAAAACAGTACAGTACATGCCGTGAGTGTTCATGTTTCATGAGCACAACAAAAAAATGGCTGAGAAATGTTTTGTCAAGAGTTTTGTCCATCTTCCTGAATATAAAACTTATTTTGATTGGGGAAGACAGGAAACACGATAAAGGGTACCACTTTGCAACCATCAAGTTTTTCCAATGTTTGTATCTTTTTTTTTTAAAGTCAAGTGCATAAGTACCTGAAACCACCCAAAAGTGATTCAACATGTGAATGGGCGTGCAGGCTTAAAATACTAAAAGAATTTCAATGGGATGATTCATTGGATGGTTTTCTTTTTTTTCATAATTTTGTTTTAATCACCCTCAAAATTTTCATCAAAAATGTACAAATAGGCCAAAGGTTACCTGCATTTTCCGCCCATTTTTTTTAAAATGAAACTTGAGGGTAATTAAAAACATAATAACTCTAACCAAATTAAATTATTTTCAGTATTATAAGCATTCTGAATTAGAATTATGAATTTTTTTACTACCCTCTAAATTTCATTAAAAAATGGACGGAAAGTGCAGGTACTTTTTTTGATGAAAAAAAAAAATGAAAAAACTTTAAAATATCAAATGAATCAATCCAATTTGTTTCATTATACATGTACATTTAAACCTACATGTCCATTCACACAATTAGACACTTTTTTTTTTTTTTTTGGGGGGGGGGGGGGGGTCAGGAACAAAAACAGTTACAACCATTAGAATAACTGCCAACGTGACGGTACATGTAATGTAGATAAGTGGTAGACATTATTGTGTTTCCTGTTATAAACAGTAGTAATAACAAAAAATTCAACAAAAAAAATTAATAAATAAATAAACAAACAAATAAGTATAAAAATAAAAATAATAAAATAACCATAAATAAATATCAATGCTAACTTGATAACCCCCACTCCAATCCACCTGCCACAACATAATAATACCTGTATTATATCTAACAAAAATGTAAATTATGACCCTACTTACGATTCTTTCTCTCGTAGATTGACATCGCTGCTTTGCCGGGACGGTGACAAGGCAACGGCCATGGTGCCCCCTCCTTCTCTTTTGCCCTCCTTCCCCACCTCGGCCTCCCCTTCAAGTCCCGAGTTGTCCCGCCTATAAATAGTCAAGGACAAACAAACAATACATTATAAATGTCCTGCTTTGTCAACTTGTACACAATACATGTCAGCGTGACAATGACATCACTGGGGAAATTTCCACTCCAGCTCCATGTGCTTGGTACACAATCTGACAATTGACCCCTTGCACGCACATCACACTTTGGCGACTGTGCCACGCCCACCATTTTGGAAGTCAAACGTGCAAACCAGGATTATTCCGATGATGACGTCGGCTGAATTGAGTCAATAACTTGTGTGACTGTGTTGGTGTGACATCATTTGGAAAATTCCACTGAACATGCTGAACGCCACAATTACTGCATACAATGGATTCAAGCCATTACTAGAGGACTGTAGAGACACAGGGCTCACCCTTCACACTAGCCAAGGCCTTGATCTTAACCGAGGCCACCGAGGCCATTGGCCTCATGCCCTGTCGAGTTGGCCAGCATGCCCTTCAGAAAAATTTCACTGTCACCACCAACTTGGCCAGCATGCCCTTGTACAGTTTCTCTGATTTGGCCAGCAAAGGCCTTCCCCTGTTTTTCTTCAAATCGAGGCCTGCTAACCCAGCGTACACTGTCCAGTCAAAACTGTTATGGGCTAGTAAACACCACTTCTCAACTTGCCCTGTGGGCTACTAAAAACTGTGCAACCTACTTGCTCATAGCGCTAATACAGTACTTCTTCCTTTCCAGATGTGAAAAATACATTTTAGAAATGTGTTAAATTATTTTTGAGTGTGTGAATGTAACTTCATTTGACCGTTAAACTGGTTGTGATTGCTACCATTAGTATCAGAAGGATACATTTATGACAATACATGTTTAAAATTTGGGCAACAAAAACTTCCTGGGGGCAAGTAAAATGCACAGTTTACCAGCCCCTTGGGCTACTTTATGAAAAGCTTTAGTGCAAGGTCTGATACAAGACATGTAGTAAAAAGCATTACCGACCGTTTCTTTCCTCCACGTTCAGGCCAACTTTTTCTTTGAAAATGTACGTACGGGAAAAAAAAACCTCTTGGACGTGCGTTAGCCAAAGTCATAGCAGCCTTTTAAGAGTTAGTTTCAGTCAGAACAAGAAATACCTTTGAACAAAAACATTGTCAATTTTGGATACTGTCAAAAAGATGTAAAATGTACTTCACCGAGGCAACAGAGACAATTGCCTTTGTTGCCCCTGGTCATTGCCTTGGTGCCCTTGAAATGTTCCCCAATAGAAATGTTCATGGAGGTGCCCTTGGTGCCCTTGCCCTTTCAAGAACGAAGCACACAACAAGGAATAACAATTGTCTCGTAATTGTATAAAAAGTGCAGTGTACTTTTTTATTGTGTGGAACGACACTAAACGTCATGTAGCGTGACGGATGTGCTTTGTCGTTTAAAAAAAAAAAAATTAATTTAATTTTTTTTCTTTCTATTTATTATTAACTTTTAAATTGTTCCCATGGAGAAAGAACAGACATCATGAGTGTAGCAATAGTTCTCATAGAGAATGGCCATCGTATATAATATAGCATCACTAATGCAGGTTCTCTCTCTGTCTAAGGTCCTACACAGTTCACACAATCAGGGAAACCAAAGCTCCACCTACTTCATGAATAATCATGAGGGGACGTAGTAACAGCACACATTGCATAATTGCCGCATTATTCAAGTTGCACGTTTGTGTGTGCTCATCCCCAGGACAAATACAAGTGTAATAGTGTAACTGGGGTCGATTTCACAAAGAGCTAAGATTGATCTTAAACTGCGAATCATTCTTAATTGCTAGGAAAAATGTGATGTCACAATACAAATCACCATGGTAATACTGACAACTCAACTTAAAGACGAATCTTAGTGCTTTGTGAAATCGACCCCTGGGCTTAAATTTAGGGGTAAAATTCTCAAGACTACAGGGCTTGAAGATCAAACTTTTTTACTGACCCAGAATTATTTTTACAAGACAAGAACCAAATGAGAAGAACACTATATATGCAGTTTAACTTAAACTTTTTTTATTTAAATGTTAGCACCAAGAGAAGGGTTGTATATCTGTTTATTTTGGTGTACTTTATGTTCTAGTATTGTTTTTCCTAAGCCAGTACAAAATGCAGCCCTGGAAACTTTTATGACAAGTTTCAACAGCTACACATGTATCAAACTTTCCTCACATGACGATGAGACATCAGGGTGAAAAAGAGCTTCTACAACAGAGAATTGATTTGTTTGTAGAGGGGGCGAGTGGTGATGATGGGGGGAGGGAGGATGCCCAGTGATTCTTACAGCTTTAATGCATCCAGTAAACTACAACTTAGCACTCCACACTAATGACGTCACTTTTGCCAAAATACCCCGTCGTCAGACAAACTTACTACCACTCGTTACGCGAATACAGCAACGGGATCAGCACGCCAAACCACCGTACAGTACTTGCACGTGAACCTAATGACACTACCTATGGCTACGTCAGGGGAAATTTGACACGCTGTCTAAGATCCAGGTAATGTTCTATTGGCATTGCAGGCTGCAACCTCCCCAGGGCGCACCCCGGGAGCTGGCATGATTTAAGGCATGAATGAATGGCCAAGTGACAGTCTGTAATTAATGTTAATGCACCATCAGCAGAGGTGGATAATGGCGCTGCACAGCATGTAAAATGTTCACTGTACATGTACGTATGCTCTTAGTGATAGCGCATAATGTATGCCTTCTTCAGGTTCTGTCGTGTACAAAATATATCCCTGTACATATTGTACTAAGCTGTGCTGGCCCGATACTTCAGGGAGGCAACAGCCTCCATCGCCCCTGGTCATTGCCTTGGTGCCCTCAAAATGTTCCAATAGAAATTTACAGGCCTCCGAGTTCTCCCCATGCACAAGCTAGCGTATCAGGCCAATATGCGCGAATTACGGGCCGATACGCAGAAATTACGGCCGATATGCAAAAACAAAATTTTAATATTTTTTTTTTTTTTTAGATTTTAATATCAAATTCAAACAAAAATCCTTACATAAAACCATTTCAAATGCTCCAGATTGCACAGTAGAGCTTTTCAAACTGAACATAAACATCAAATAAAAACATTCCAAGGACCTGTTACCAATTCAGCGTGCTTCGGCCACACTTTCAAAATTTGGGTCCAGAATGCCCCACAGTTTTGAAAAATCCTGGGGAGAACCCTAGGCCTGATGCTTTAGGTAGGCAACAGAGGCAATTGCCTTCGTTGCCACTGGTCATAGACATTTTCTCCATGGTAAAGGGCACCTCCATGAGGAATTAGAAAATTTTCTACTGGAACGTTTGGAGGGCACCAAGGCAATGACCAGTGGCAACGAAGGCAATTGCCTCTGTTGCCTCCCTGAAGTACATGTATCAGGCCTGTAAATTTCTACTGGAACATTTTGAGGGTACCAAGGCAATGACCAGTGTCAACGAAGGCAATTGCCTCTGTTGCCTCCCTGAAGTACATGTATCAGGCCTGTAAATTTCTACTGGAACATTTTGAGGGTACCAAGGCAATGACCAGTGTCAACGAAGGCAATTGCCTCTGTTGCCTCCCTGAAGTACATGTATCAGGCCTGTAAATTTCTATTGGAACATTTTGAGGGCACCAAGGCGGCAATTGGTGCCCTTGCCCTTTGAAGAATGAAGCAAACAAGCCTGGTTGTGTGTCAGTAGACTGCGCAAATCTAGTACTCAAACTTCCGTGACCAAAAACACATTACCCTTTACACGATACTGCTCATTACGTGTAAAAATAAAAAAATGTACATGTGTATAATGGGTCTAAGTGTGACCACACAAGAGAATGTTATGGTGGCTCATATTGGCCAATTCCTACATGTAGAGAACTTTTCATTTTTTTCACGACATCATATCGCCAAACTATTGCATAAAAAATATCGCTGTACTATTGCGCTATGTCGCCGTATTTGCAACTTAACGCAATAGTTCGACGATAAACGCAATAGAATGACGATATTACGAAATGGTACAGTGATATAATAAAAAATTGCGCTATGTAACACAACAAAATACAGTGATACTACATGTACAGTATGGCAATATACATGCAGCACAATAATACGGCGATATATCGCAGCACAATAGTTCAGCGATATATATCCCAAAACTACTGCGACATATTGCAATACTACGATGATACATCGCAAAACTACGATGATTTCAACACTAGGATGATATAACACCGTGGAAAAACAGTGAGTTCTCTGGGAACTTGCAAATATGACCCACTGAGACTACTGTACATTGTGTGAAGGATTGTTTACAAAACGATGAGTTCTCCGGGAACTTGCAAAAAAATATAAGCTACTGAGACTACTGTACATTGTGTGAAGGATTGTTTACAAAAATACGACAATTTTACATGGAGGGGAAAAAAATAACTACAACAATTGAAAAAATGACTGATGTTTGTGCACTTATAAATCTGAATGAGTTTTCATGACGGAAATGGAAAGTGCATCACCTGATATCAAATAGATGACAAATAAACAGTTAAAATGTACATGGTGTAAACTTGTGCAATTTCATGGGAAATACCATTGCCAAGGCCACAGGATGTGTGTACATAAGGATCTCTACATGACACACTAAACTTGTACAGATCTACCTTAGTTTTTGCACTTAAACACATTGCAACACCGTAGCGATAAACTCAACACACAAACTGTTGGATGTTGATTATGCTGGTACATGCCTGATCTAGATAAGATGTGCTTTCTTAAACGATTTTCAATTCCAAATCTTCCAAATAAAAGCTCAGCAAATAATTGTACATGATCAGATGATAAAGAAATTATTTTGGTCTTTTAACCCGTTTCGCGCCGGGATCTTCCATTTTTTCCTCCTTTCCATCCATTGAAATGGTCGGAATCATTTTTCTTTGAGAGTACCGCTGGCAAAAAGAAACTCTGATTTGACAAAACTCAGACAACAAAGATTCTCTTTGATGCACTGCATTTGGTGTTTCTCTAACAAGAAAATATCATTCAGTTGCTGTGAATGGCAAAACCTCTGCCATGTCGGCCGTGAGACACGGCCAAGGATTGATCCTAAAACCGGAACCAAGGCTGTGAGACTCGATTCACAAGGACTTACCTCCATTGAGCCGATATACAATGGTGGAAGCATCTTGATGACTCGTAATCCTCTTCTTGGAACAAAAGTAACAGTTTCAAACTGGGAATTACACAATAACCCCCGCATAATGGGCGAACTTCAGCTCAGTTTCTCTATTCTGTCAATTTTCCATTTTCTTTGTCGTCGTTATTTAATATTAGTGTCATCTAAAACTTTACTTTCTGCATTCTAGCTTCACATTGGTAAGGTTTCTAGAAGTACAGTATGTGGGCCTATGTATGATGTCCAGAGTCAAGAGTAAATTAATCTTTGTTGAAACTTCTGATCTTCAGTTAATGAGACAACTAAAACTAAAATTGGGGATCGGCGGCAGTGATGTTTGTGGCCGCGTTGGAAGTGAGGAGGAAGTAGGCCTATCTGGGCTGTTAAGTTGCCCGATATCTGGTCACAAGACAGAGGTTCAAAAGTTTACTGTAGGATCGGAGACAGATCAGGCATTGGTGTAAATGTGTGACAACAGATGTTGATCTGCGGTCGCGATCAAAATGCCGATCTCAATCCACCTTCCTGGACCGAGTGTTCAAACTGGTAAACGCGGTGAACAGGTGGTGAAAGAGTGTATGTAGTTAAAGGATTAAGGAGGGCAAGGGGCTTTAGTAGGCTACATGTACACTGACGGTTTTGTATTTATTTTAAAAAAAAATTACAGGACTTTATTTTGTTTTATTTTATTTTATTCTTGGCTACTAAAGTGATTAGGCCTACATGTAAGCTAACTTTTTGAGAACCCTGTGGCTTTACAATCAGAATAAAAAAATAATAATAATAATAATGATAATAATAATAATAATAAATAAATCAAAAAAAGCTACTCACCAAAGTAGAATAATGACAAAGAAGACCTTGAAACTGTACAAGATCCTTTACTATACTCCAGTTCGTTAATATTTTAGCAGCATCTCACAAAATTAATGGAAGCCGCCATCAAACACCTACATGTATCCCCATGTCACCAGCTCCGTCGAAAATGACTGAAATGCAAGTGATAGGTGTTCACAGGCCTCTGCTTTTGGGTAGGCCTACAGTATATTGTTCATCTACTACTTAGTACTACAGATATATACCAGCACAAAGGTACAATAAAATAAAACTGGGAAAAAAAAGAAAAAAAAATTCACGACAGGACACGCATGGTTGATACTACTTTATGCAATTGCTACATGCTACATGTACACAAATTGATTTACATCACAATATAATTTCCTGAATAATGTTTATGAATTCTCTATTTTATTACTACTACGCGTACATGTACATGTACATGTAAGCAACTGAACAAAGCACACTCAGCCTTAAAGGTGCACTACCACACTACAACAGGGCTTGAACTTTGGGGGGAGGCTGGGGGATGGGAATCCACTAGTCCGCAGTCTTTGTTCTTTGAGAGTATCATTGGCACAAAAAAAAACCTGACTTGACAAATTTCCAGCCCTCCATGTACAAGTACATGTATGTATGATAAACACAATGTTTGGGGTAAACTCACTCTGCAATTTTCATAATGTAAATTCTAATTGTGTGTAAATTTCTTCTGTAGATAAAACATTTCAAGGGGCACCAAGGCAATGACCAGGCATAGAGGTGATTACCTCGATTACCTCTAGAAGCATCAGGCATGCGTACACAGATCTGCCTGCGCATTGGTCATATTGTACTTACACTAAATAGGTACAATGTAGGCCCCCTAGTGGATTTTGTACAGATGGAAGGCCCGGAAGGGGGGCGGGGTTACACTACATGTACATTGTACATGTACAATGTACATGTACTGTACATGCATCTACATGTACATTTGATGAGGGTGGGGGTTGATGTATACATCTGTACGTGTACAGTGTAGTGGGAGATTACTGGAGTTGCGGGTGTTATCATTTTTCAGACAAACACATTTTTCTGGACAATGAATAGGCCTACATATACTGGTGCCAAGATTACGACAGATCAATGACAAAGTTGAGGGTACACTCTCAATTGCTGTCAGAAAAAAAAGGTACAGAAATCCTAAAACAATGATATTTGATAAGTTACATGTGTGACCCATACCTTGGTATCATGCAGAAATATTGACCCTGGATGAAAGTCTGCTGAACAAACACGGTGGATGTTCTTGTACACCACAGTGAGAGTATCCATCACCATCTACATGTAGGCCTACTGGATTTTTAAATGAACACAGGCAGCACACAACTTTTTAACATTCTTCTAATCTGAAAAGCTTTCCTTTTTATACAATCTGACAATATGGCCTTGGTTCCAGACTATTGTCTACATTGTACCTGTAGAGGCATTGGCCAGGCTAGCCAGTCACTGCCCCTTAGCTTTTTCCAGTCACTGCCCCTTAGCTTTTTCAGAGGCTAGCCTGCAGGCAAGAGGAACTTTCCACGTGAAAATACATGCATTGTGTATACACAAGCCCAATCATATTTGCTGGTCTATAACTAGATTTCTTTTTATTGTGAACCTTCAGTATGATTTGTTGCTTTATTTCTTAACGGGAACAAAAAAAAATTGACCAGGGCTAAAATCTTTGTGAAAACCCCACAAAACCACAAGGGACTTTCAGCTCAAAATTCTTTACTGGACCAGATTTGTTTGGTGCGTACGTGTACATGGAATTTTTAAAAAAAATAAATAAAAAAGTTTCACAGCCTAACAAGTAAATTTGTACAATGTAACTGTTTTGATTTGAACAAGCACTAGGAGAAACGTAGGCCTATTGCATCAATTGTCATATGATCTGTACATTGGTAAGTAGGCCTACATATTTACTTCAATGCTCTACAGGAATTGAAAGAAATTTATGGCACGGGCCAGCTGGGCACAGATGGGGTTAAAAAATATCAGACAAGCCAGACTGTCGGATTTGTCATGAGTTAGCCCTGCTGACATGCAGGGTTCTCTCCAGGATTTTTTCTAAACTGTGGGGCATTCTGGACCCAAATTTTGAAAGCAAGCTGAATTGGCAGCAGGTCCTTTGAATGTTTTTATTTAATGTTTATGTTTGGTTTGAAAAGCTCTACTGTGCAATCTGGAGCATTTAAAATGGTTTTATGTAAGGATTTTTGTGAATTTGATATTAAAATCTTTAAAAAAAATATTATCTTTTTTTTTTTGCGTATCGGCCTGTAATTTGCACGTATCAGCCCCCCAAAAAACAGAAAAAACAAAAAAACAGAAAATTTAAAAAGACGAGACATTAAGGTTTATAAAACTGTTAATTAAAATGTACAATGTAAGATTAAAAAAGGGTACATGTACATGTACATCACTGAGAGTTAATTTATAAGAGTGATCATCTAATAAGGTATGGAAGAACTATCTCTGAGTCTGTTCATTTTACGTGTTTTATGGTTTTGAGGTGAAAAAATGTTCCCTTGTCATGAATATTTTTCAAATGAGTTTTAAACCTAAATCCAGACACAAGTGTTTCAAAGAAAATAACAATATTTAAGGTCAAAACTTATAATATGATACTACTAGTCTAGACACTTGGGTAAGGCCAAGCTATCCAGGGGAAAACTTTGGCAAAATAAATTAAGTCTCAATTTGAAAGTTGATGTCGTTGTATTTGTATTGTGGGTCAGTAGGTTCATATGGCCAAGGAGCAGAGGTAGTCCAGTGTATTGGTTGGTACTTTTTAATAATAATAATAATAATAATAATAATAATAAATCACTCTTTTAGAGCGCATTCCGTCGAGACAGACCCCAATGCGCTGAACAGGCATGAATCAAACATACAGAGAAACTACTTAAACTACATTAATATATACAACTATTAGGCAAATGAAAGTACACCAATGTGAGATAGCTAGCAGGATATTGAAAAAGTCACTGAGTGCTGAGTGAGCAGATGAGTTTTAAGCGATTTCTTGAATAGATCCAGTGAGCGAGCATTTTTGATATGTATTAGAAGCCGGTTCCAGAGTTCCGGAGCAATGTATGAAAATGATCTCTGGCCATATTTGACAGTAGACCCAGTAACTGGGGCACTGTACTCCTTTTTTGAGATTTTGACATTATCTGTCGTACTAGTACGACAGATAATGTCAAAATCCTTAAAAAAAAAAGGAGTACAGCGCCCCAGTTACTGGGTCTAATTTGACAGTGTTGACAGTTCTCCGTTTCTCTCTATTTATGGGGCTACAACAAACATGACAAAGCAAGCTTTCCTTTTTATTTGATGTTTTGTTTCCTGGGTCATGCTACATAGTACATGTATATAAGTTATAACGTTAAAATTATATTATAATTCAATTCTAGACCCAGTAACTGGGGTGCTGTACTTTTTGGGGGGAATTTGACGTTATCGGTCGTACTAGCGCCTCAGTTACCAGGACAGGTTACTGGGTCTCTAATTCAATTCATTATTTATTTATTATTGTATTTTTGTATCGGCATTCCTAATTTAAAATAAATGTTTACCTTTGTTCCTCGTCCTCCTTTTGGCCAATTACGACAACAACTGGTGGACTTCCAGAACTTCTGTTCCCAACGCTAGTCAAAGAGAGTTCAGATCCACTCTGGGACGGCAACGACCCGGACAAGGAGTCAACTCGACCTTCCAGTGTTACTGTTTCCCGCTGTCCTTGCACGGCGACAGGACCAGCTGTTTCCGGTGACCGCAGTTGACCAGCTGGTGAAGTGGCTGGTGCAGAGCTTGAACAGGAAAGACGAGAAATCTCGCCACTTGTCAGCACCAAAGCCGCCTCTTCTCCATGCTCACAGGATTCTGGGGAAGCCGGTGAATTCGATACATTTTCGGAGTTTGCAGCAAGTTGACCGGCAAGGCCCGGGTCAGAGGCTGTTGGACTTGGAAGTTCGTGAGGGCTTGTTGAAGTTTGCGACCCGGCCGGACTGCCACTGCTCGCCCGGCGATCTTTGCTGCCGAGTTTCTGAGCAAAATCAAGGAGCGTGCCTGCATTTAATAATGATCTATGCTGTTTCTGTGCCATCTTTCAGATGATGTTAGTCATTTGGGCGAGGAGATTATTTCATGACAGTCCAAAGATCATTTGTATTGTCCACATTTTGGATTAAAAAATAATCTATCTTTCTTATTTATCTACACAACAACAGTTTGTAACGTGTATAAATCTTCGGTAGCACAGCTTTCCTCTCTTATAGCATTAGTGACACCGGCGAATAATGAGTACAAAGTACCAGTGAAAATTTTGTAAATCCCGGTGATTCCCTACTTTTGTCGAAATATCGCGAGATCAAGTAGGAGAGTCTGGTTATTGTACTTATTTCCAAATTATTACGATGCATTCGCAGTTAGTACTTATTAATTTGTCACCAGGATAACCGACTACATCATTTTCAGTCAAACATTCCTCTGATGGCGGATGACTCTGACGAAGAAAGACGAGGTGTAAGTGTTTTAGTTCACTTTTTGTTCGGATATTTTTAAATGTAAATCTCACATCAGAAACCTTTTCAATTTCGAGATGCTTTTGTATATGTGTATTTTGTTGTTTAGGGAAAATTTTAAGTACAAAATGGCTCACGACTGTGGTGGTTTTGCTACCGGGATCGCAGACAGACGACTGTTCGTTGTTGCCCATTCCCCGTTGCTAGGATTTTGTACACAACTTGACCCACGACTCAAACGAGTAACGTTTTGGCCTTTTTCAAATGAAAATGCAAGCTGACACCTATGTCAATTTGCACACTAGTATTAACACTTTAAATTCGACCCAAAAAAACTATTACGAAAATTTGAATTCTTACTTCTGACTGTGAAACTCAATCAAAGAAAAGGGGGACAATGTGTCATTCAGTTACTCATACTTGATTTACTTGTAATTGTCAGAATGGCTATGTTATTTCTGTTTGGGAAAAAAGTCCCTATCCCATATCTGACTGCCACTTGTTTAGTCATTAAAAAAGAAAGGTAACAAGTTTTATTACAATTAAAATACTGTAAAAAGGTACAAAGTAGCACAGAGCACAAGTGAAGTTGGTTGGAGTATGAGTTGGTTGGAGTGTGCGTTGACCTGTTTTTCGACAGTCATTAGGGATACTTTTTAAGACTGAACTAACTAGCCAATCAGATCTCTCAGAGAGAGTTTTGACAGGTCCTCGGGCGATTCAGCTAGCTTTTGGCCACCGGACCACTGTTAAGGGAGAACGCTGTTTAAGTGCCCATGTGTCCTCTATATGAGAGTACCAGACCTACTGATTGTGTTTTTTTGTCATTTCTTTGAATCGTTTCAATTTTTACAGACAACACTTGTGACGAACCAACCTTATGATGAGTCATTAGAGATACCGGACGCTGAGGAAGTCGCATCTCAGTATACGCCGAGCCCCAGACAACCTGGTACTCTCCCAGGTAATATCACCCTGTCTGTCACCCTGTCTGTCACCCTCTCTGTTACTGTGTATGGCTCTTTTCCCGACCCTACATAATCTGGGTTCAACTTCACAGGCCTCGATCTTAAGAAAAACGGGGGCAGGCCCTTGCTGGCCAAATCAGAGAAATTGTACAAGGGCATGCTAACCAAGTAGGTAGTGACAGTGCAATTTTTCTGAAGGGCATGCTGGCCAACTCGACAGGGCATAAGGCCAATGGTCTCGGTGGCCTCGGTTAAGATCAAGGCCTGACTTCATAAAGCTGATGCAACGAGGGTTAAAAAGAAAGTCGATGGAGGAAATTGGTAACTAACCAAAAT
This sequence comes from Marthasterias glacialis, assembly GCA_911728455.2. Lineage (NCBI taxonomy): Eukaryota > Metazoa > Echinodermata > Asteroidea > Forcipulatida > Asteriidae > Marthasterias > Marthasterias glacialis. Next base: position 11,174,791 of record OU452239.1, on the reverse strand, counting down.
ATCATGGTTTGCAGATTGCTCATAGCCGGTACCCTGCTAAATATTGCCTAACAAACAGTTTTTCAGTCATATTTTCTGTTTAACAGCTTTATGAAATATACCACGAAGCCAGTAAGCTCACTTTGCTTCCTGCAAAAAAATCTTGTTTAATAATAATAGTAAACCGTTTTTATGAAGCGCATTATACACGTACAGAGCTGCCAACTAGTACGGATTTTCCGTATTTCATACGGAAATCAAACAGGAATACGGATGTACGAATATGCGTTTCAAAATACGTTTTTGGGGAAATCCGATCATACTTTGTTTTCTTTTTAATTTACGGAGAACCTATACACTGGCCTGCTATGCTGTGCATTTTTTTCAGATGCCTGCTATAAATTATAATGCTTCTCGCGCTGAGTGTAAACCCTGAATTACTTTGCGCGACGCTAATGGTCCCCCGTAAAAACCGGGCGCTACACGCTGGCCGTGCGGTGCATGCACATGCAATTGGATTCGGGGTTACAGTCGACACTCGTTTACTTATATATTGCGAGCTTTAAATCGATTACGGCTACAATAATTTAAATCATAAAATTAATATTTAAGCATAGATATTGTGTTTTTCTTACGGGCATTTGTTGCAAATTTTATTCGATGACACTTTTGTTAAAATGAAACCTCTGAGAATTATCGCCAGGAAGGGCATTGCATTTATTGTTGTATTTCAACAGCTTACCCAGATATAATTTTTTTAAAGGCCGAAACAATTACAAGAATTCCGGAATTAATACAATACTGTTTCCCAATTTTTAATTAAATAGTCAAGAGAGCAGCTTTACGCAAATATAAATAAACAAATAAATAAAACAGCTCTCACTTTCATTCTAATTCATTTAATTCTAAGGACGTATTGAAAAAGTCAAAGAAAATTATAACATTGAATGCACACTTTGAAATTCCAAAATCCCCAATTTTGGAAGAAAAAACACACCCACCAAATAAAAGAAACGTCACGTAACCACCTAAAAAACGACAGCCTGCCAACAATATTATTTCCCGCCTTCTCTGAGTTCCCATGTGCGTGATTCCATTTTTTCCCTGGATCCAGATTTTTATTGTACGGAATTCGATCAACATGCAGGGAACCAGCGACGCACATGTGGTATTTCTCACTTTACAATCTGTACAACAGAGATGGAGCCGAGCCAACCTCGTCCCCAGTGGTGATCGATCTCGCCGCGCCATTTTTTCCAAGCATGCCTTGCTCGATCATAAGACGTAGGCGGTATAGACCTTTCCATTGTTGATAAACAAACCGTGCTGGTTGGCATGGACGGCCAAATGTAGCAAAACATTTAAGTCTTGTTGACAGACGTTGTGACCAAATTCAACATTTTAGCAACTTTCTATTTGAAGAAAATACATCCCATTATTGGTTGGTTTGTTTCCAACAATATTTAAAAAACGTTTGAATATTTTTGTAACATTTTTGCAAACTGTGATTATCTGTTTTTGCTTTGCATTGACGGCTTCCCGTAGTTTTTCATCTTGGTTGGCAAAAACTCGGGCTGTGACGTTGCAAAAGAAAGGTCTATAGGCGTTACGGCGCGCTGCCCATGGCAACGAGGCTGGAGCCCAGCAAACTGCACCAGCTGGTAGCATGCCTAGTCTGGTTCTCTGACAACAGATTCCCTGACGAATCTTTGATAGTCTAGTTGGAGATTTTCGGGTCTGGGAACTAGACTAGTATCATGCTACATGCTCTGTGCACGTCGACCACATGCATACTAGCGGTTTCTGTAGGACAAGTTAGTACATACGAAAATACCACGATTGATTGAGCACTAAAATGGCTTCATTATCATCAACGTCGAAGAGTGTCAGAAAGCAAATGTTCAAAAAGGAATATTCTAAGAAGTGGTCATGCATTTCATCCTCCAGACGGGACGAGTACAGCGCGAGGTGTACACTGTTCATCTGACTTTTCCATTAGCCACGGAGGTGCGAATGACATTCAAATCCACGTGAGATCGAAGAAACACCAGTCTGCCGTTAGATCGTCAAAAAGTACTGGTAACATCGTCCAGTTCTTGCAGCCGAAAGACTTTTCAGTCATCAGAGCAGAGACTCTAATGACACATTTTTTTAATAGAGCATAATCTGCCTTTTGCTGCTGCTGATCACTTGACTCATTGACTGACCTTGTGAAAGTGATGTTTCCAGACAAAAAGGCAGATGCAGTCTACAACAGGCAGTAAATCTTGTAGGTTTGAATTGTGAGGCCATTAGCTGTGATTATACGATAAGAGTAGCATGCGTAAAGGTAGCTAAAGTACCAAAGGGTAGTGGAGTAGTGTCGCGCAGAAAAATACTTATTTCATTGGCAGAATACTGATTTTTAGGCTTCAGAATACTGATTTTCTCAATTTAAGGTTGGCAGCTCTGCACGTAGTCTCAGTGCGCTGTCCAGAGAAAATATATAGAAACAAAATTAATCAAGTGTAAACAAATTTTATAAGGTTTTGAGAAGGGATTTAAACTGGTCCAGAGTTTGTGCGTCCTTGATGTTTTTGGGGGAATTTATTCCAAAGAGCTGGAGATGCTGTAGAAAACGCACGCTGGCCGAAAGTCCCTGTCGATGACGATGAACAGGTAAGTAGGGATTGTGAGTGGGAGCAGAGTTTTCCCGGAGGTTCATATTTTCGAATCAGATCTTGTAAATATGTTGGTGCGTTTTAGCAGGGAAAGATTCATTGGTACCCTCTCATTCTTTTCAGCTCGTGGGAGTAGTCTGCACACCAGTGGCACGAGAGGGAATTCCCCACCAGGTTCGATGGAGGACAACAGCGATGACGATTTTGAGCAAGGTCCCATGGAGACAAAGGTACTGCCTTTTGCGGTTACTGTCGCCAAGCTCATAACAGCAACTCCACGGTTAATCACATTCACCGGGATATCACAAACCTAGCAGTCAGAAAGATTTTTGTGACTTGCTCATTATTGTTGTTGTTTTTTTACAAATAAAAGTCACAAAAAGCATTCAGAAAACCTGATTTTGTGAGTAACTGTGGAATCTAGTAACGCACCGTCAAGTTTTGCCTGACAGTATACAAAATAACATTTAAGCTAAACACTACAATAAAACCTTTCTTACATGTACTACTTGCAAAAGTAGCTCTTCCATTGCCTATTTACATGCAGACATGGTCCACCCTTTTTGAGAGTCAAATTGCATTTTAAGAGATGGCGAGTGTCTAACTGCATGCACGTCGCCGAAAATGCACGCTGCACAGGGAATCTGGCCCCCAAAATGGCGCAAGATTTGCATAATTTTTTGTAGTCCATACAAGTACGCGATGTACTCCTGCCCATTTTTGCAGAGCTGCTCGAGCATAAAAAGTTAGCTAAGCATGAAAAAAGATGTTGTTGATCAGGAAAGAGTACTGTTTGCAACTGGTGCCCCGCTTAGTTTCTCTACTACTGAAGCAGCTCAATGAAATGTGGCCATGCCTGTAAGGCTGTTACCGAATTAGGGGCAACGGCTGGAACACCACGTTGATGTGAGTTGAAGCAAAGGCTGCTCCTTAGAAACACCCTTGACAGCATCCGCAGCCGTCTAATCGGACGTAAACCTAACTCCGCTCCCTGTCTGGAAATGCCGGCATTCAGGCATTCATGTACCCTCTCCATCCTCTTGATTCATTCTCACCGTTCACCAAAGTTCACCTTCCATTTTCTTCTCCACTTCCCAATGAGGCAACACCACCTCCCCTGCCCTCCTTGCCCCCAGCCCACACACCCCTGCTTTCTGATCATTCACCTCATGTTTCCAAACTCATTCTATCCCCATGTACAGTATTTTTGTTATTACCTGTTTCCGTTTGTCTTCAATTTTGTAGGACATGGACGGACCATTACAGGTAAATTTCACCCGCAAATAACTTCCAAGCTTTCAACTTTTGATCTTAGTCAATACTTATTGTAGATATGGTCTCTGATAGTTATCTGGCTTTTGTCCGAAATTTTTTGTGATTTATCTCAATTTAAAAAAAAACCAGACATTCTGCTCAGGTTGTTGGAAGTGCACAGTGCAGACTATTCACATTGCAATCACAATGGGGTGCACCCCCACTATAAATTAGTGTCTGAATCAATGCGCCGAGCTTCATTAATAATTTGAAGGCCCTGAAAATTGTCTGTAAAAGACAAATTTGAGGGCCAATTTTTTAAAGGAAATATCGGTCCAATATTGTATCTTGGGGTCTTGGGGTTTATTGACTCTCTGGGTAGTTTTGGTATTAGCTAGGCCCTGAAAAAACGGTCCCATGTTGCTCTCAAGTATTGGACCCCTGTCCAAAGATGGCTGCTTTTTTTGTTTGGAAACTGCCACTCTTGGTGTTGTTTTTCAAAAAGGCTGTGAAATTGTTAATATTTTTGAGTAATTTTGAGAATTTAGCATTTGGCATGTGCGGTTAAATGACTTCTTATTCAGTGGGGTGCATCCATAGCCGTTTTATAAAAATATTTTTTTTTTTTTTTTTAAATCATCCTTTAATTCCTTATATTACATTTTAATTCTTCGATCATTCTCATCCTATAATAGTGATTCCTTGTCTGCATAGTCTCCACTTTATCTTTAAAAAAAGTAGCAGGTGTTGTCTCTTCCAGACTTGCTTTGGTTTTCATAAACACTTTCCTCAAAGTCTGCAAAACAATCTTCATGATGAACTTTGACCCTTTTTTCCCCATTTTTCCCATTGCATGCTGGGAAGTCGGAGGATGAGTCGTTTCAGATATCTCAAATGATAAGCCCTGCCCAGGTATACACGCAGTGCGCATAACCGTCTTCACCAAGGGCTGGCTAAAAGGGCGACTTGGTGTGGGCTGTCTTTGACCTTTCAACTCTTGGTGACACTTTCCAGCAAGTTGACTGACCATTTTAAAAACACTTCAATTCTAAACGTGTTATGTTATGGTGTCACTACTGTACGCAGACGGAACTCAATGTGCTGTGTAGACACGTTCACCACATGATATCATATTATAGGCTCGTTGAGGTTATCTATCAACCACTAAACCACAGTGGATGGTATTGAATGGTCAGTAGGAGGGTTGACTCTGCACCGTGTAGACACATTCACCACATGATATCATATTACTGTATAGGCTGGTTAAGCTCATTTATCAATCACTAAACCACAGTGGGTGATATTGAATGGTCTGGCAGTAAGAGGGTTGACTCTGCACTGTGTTGACACGTTCACCACATGATATCGTGTTGTAGGCTGACATATAGTTCATATCATTCATAGTCACAGTGGATGATGTTGAATGGTCGGGTAGTAGGAGGGTCAAACAATAGGGACTATGTGTGACATGGGACATTGCTGTGGGGGAGCACTTTGCATGCGTGTGAAAGTTTTCCACTAGAGAAAAATTTACACCATGAATCATAAAGTTTGTACTCTCCATTCCATACATGCCATATGCACCCTGACTTTCATTCATAAAAATTCACACTTTTTATCATTTACTCACCATGTTTACCACAAGTTTTGTCTGATTATGAGGGATTTCTCAAGATTCAGTATCTAGCCATGACAATGGCCATTTTTTTTTTGCTTGATCAAGAAATACATGTAAAGTTGCGGAATGCTGTGAGGTTCTGATAACAGTTATAAGACATTTTTCTTGGTGAGTTCTCAAATGCTGTGAGGCGTGACACTTTACGCTGTTTTTTTTTTTATTGCAGTGGTTAAATATATTTTGCTCTCTTGTTTGCCTCCTGTTCAGCCCATCTCCCAAGCGTACCAACAGAGGGCAGCAAACCCTCGTCAGGAAGCCTTATCAGAAGATGACGACGATGAGGATGATGATGATGATGAAGACGGGAGCGACTCGTCTGGAGAAGACGATGACGAGGAGGAGGGGCAAAACATGGCGCTAGAGGGGTAAGCCATGTTTGTAAATTTTTGGGCCGGAGCTTCTGCTTCCCATTTATCTTTATTTAGATAGAGTGCAGAAGCGTAGTGTTAATCTGGTTGGTGTAGGGTTGGGTTCATCATTACAACCTCTTTCTCATTGTAGGTCTGTTGCCAGCCTCTGTCTGTTCCTTAGATATTTCCATCGATAAATGTTCGACCAGTCTAACCAACTTGGTTCCTCCTATCAGAGTATCAGAGTGAAACCATATTTTTTTTTTTTTTTTTTTTTTTATAAACCGGCCTCTCTTTGTTCGGTTACTGATTTTTATTTGGAAATGTTTGTTTTGTTTAGAGCATATGATCCGGCGGAGTATGAGAACCTTCCGGTGAGTTCAGAGATCAAAGAGTTGTTTCAGTACATCACTCGCTACACGCCGCAGACCATCGACCTGGAGCACAAACTCAAGCCTTTCATTCCGGATTACATCCCCGCTGTCGGAGACATTGATGCCTTCATCAAGGTACCGTAGCAAAACTGTCTGTCCCTCTGTCTATCTGTCTGTCTAGCCTATTTGTGGTGTTTCATGGCCTCGCGGTCGAGGGTATCGGACTAAAGTTCAGAGGGCCTAAAACGCTAATTTGAAGCAGACGATTTTCACAGCTTGTTGTTACGATGTATTGTTTTTCGCAATGTCCGTCTCCAGATACCACGTCCAGACAATCAATCGGACACCCTCGGCTTAACCGTTCTGGACGAGCCCTGCGCCAAGCAGTCCGACCCCACAGTCCTGGATCTGACCCTGCGTGCAATCTCCAAGCAGACTACCACGAAGGCCATGCAGGTTCGGAGTATAGATGAAGCCAGTAAGAACCCCAAATTGGTCAGTAACTGGGTGGAGAGTATCAGTCAACTACATCGGTCCAAACCACCGCCGACTGTCCACTACAACAAGTAAGTTGCAGGCCTCAATCTTAAAAAAAACGGGGGCAGGCTTTTGCTGGCCAAATCAGAGAAATTGTACAAGGGCATGCTGGCCAAGTTGGTAGTGACAGTAAAATTTTTTGTGAAGGGCATGCTGGCCAACTCGACAGGGCATGAGGCCAATGGCCTCAGTGGCCTCGGTTAAGATCAAGGCCTGAAGTTGTCTCAGAGGCACGTTTTGGCAATCTCGGCCACAAACAAATTTGGGTCGACATATCTGAGCTTGCGAAAAAACTGTGTAACCAATGGTTGCTCATGAGCGTTAGGGCCAAACAGTTTGTATAACAAATAAGCTGGAAAACTAAACTTTTCCAGCCTTTTCTTTTATGCATAGCTCCTCTAATTGAGCACTGGCAGCACTGCCAGTTTTATAAACAAACTTTCCTAACCAATGCGATTTTCGCGAGGTAAGGTTTCAAGTTAAAGGATTTTCATACTCACAGAAAGTGACTACTGAATTTTTTTGTCATTTATCTAATGCTCATAAACACCATCCATCAATGTTAATAGTCAATGTGAAAACAAAATAAAAGGGGTGTGTATTTTTGAGAGTACCCAATTTTGACATGCAACTTGAGTCTATAAAAGGTAGACCATGGGCAGACAATAGCTGTGTGTGACATCGTGGAAACAGGTGTTTGGGGTCAAAAGAAAGCCCATTGAAACAGCACCGTTAGTATCAGTATTAAATGACACGTTGAAAAAACTTTCCTTCCTGTTGATTTACGTGTAATCATAAACTCTCCTCAGGACCATGCCGGACATCGAGTCGCTGATGCAAGAATGGCCGCCGGAGTTTGAGGAGTTACTGAAGCGTGTCGGTCTCCCTACGGCGGACATGAACTGTGACCTGGACCAGTACGTAGACATGGTCTGTGCTACCTTGGACATTCCGATCTACCAGAGTCGAATCCAAGCACTACACGTTCTCTTCACTCTCTACTCGGAGTTCAAGAACTCACAGGTAAGGACGAGATTCATTTTGTTTTGAAGCAAACTACAAGGTTTGAGTTTTCTCAGGAACTTTCCTGGTTTCAAGATTTTCCCAGAAGCTCCTTGAGCCTTCAAGTTTTCTTGAAAGAACTAAAGCAGTCACCAAAGAGAGAAAGAAATAGTCCACATGTGTTCAAACCAGTAGGTTTGTCTTCGTGGTGATGCAAAGAGACTGTGAGCATCCAGAATTGTAACATCTGAGAGGTTCTGGGTCTAGAACAAAGTAGGAACCCAGGCCCACAAGTAACTTTTCAGGAATGTTCACATTCATGAAATCTCATCCCTGTGTCGAGTTCTGATAGATGAGTCACCAGAGTGTGGGTTTGAATCTCGGTCTTGACATTTGTCCTCAAGCAAGACACTTCACTTGAACTGCTTATCATCACCCTTGGAGTAATTAGGGCCGTTTACGAAATCATGGCTTGGGCTTGGGCTCAGGCTTGGGCTCCGTCCACTTATTTGAATCCCCGTAAGGAAAGGACATAGACAGAGCCTAAGCCCAAGCCGTGGTTTCGTAAACGGCCTTGGTAACAATTGTCGATGAACACACACACCGATGACTCAGCCACCAGAATTTGAGCCTGGACCACCCATCGACGACACACCACTACGTTCAATTTGCTAAACCTTCTCCTGTTCCTCTTTCACTGCAGCACTTCAAGAGCTTAGCGGAAGAGAACAAACTAGACAACAAGTTGAAGGAGCGTAACGGGGATGAAGACGACTACGGAGGTCAATCGGGAGGAGGGGAAGACGCCGACCGTCTCGTCTTCTGAATCCTCCAACCATTTCCTTCTAGCAGTGTATATTTTTTTCAATATAGTGTACGTCTTTGGTACAGTCTTGGATCTGTCAGTGTTTTCGGACCAATATCTAGAAAAATAGGGTTTGTCTCCTGCACAGCACAAAAAAAAATTGCTTAACAAATTTCTGCTATATAGCAAAGTTTAGCAGGAAACCAGTCACAGGGGGTACCTAATTATGACATGGTATTTTGGCTGGTAACCTATTTCTGGGTAAGCACAACTGTTTTGTGCTTTGTGCCTTTAGAGCAGCTCTTCGAAATGGGTACCAGCTGCTCTAGAATGTGCTGGTTCTGGGTATGAAACCTGAGTAGCCCTGTTCCTTTTTTTCTGCAGAACTCGATTCCAGTTCCTTAAAGTTCCACAACCAATAGATCAAACTGAATATGACAACATCAAACGGCTAAAAGAAATATTTTATAAGAAAAACCCAGATTCTTTGTTTGATATTAACATCAACCACATGGTCTTCAGTGTTGGGTTGTAAAGATTCACACTTGTAGACAATGTACTGTTGTACCAAATGTACAGTTGTACCAAACGAATGCAATTTGCTGTACAAAGTCCTCCACTTTTTACTTGAACTTTTTCGTTTTTTTCTGACTGAATCCCAACTTTTGGTACAAACATTATAAATAAACCCTATTGTGTGTGTGAATATGTAACCCTCGAGTGTTTGTTGTGTTTTCTTTGTAATTGAAGTCAAAGTTTGTGTTGTAGATTGTAGATAAGTTGATTGTAAACGAAGGTAATTTTAGTGTTGGCAGTTCCGATTTCAAAACTGCATAAGCTAAGTTTATACTCGCAGTACAGCTAAAACCAAAGTGGAATTCCATGTACAATGTACATGTGTATTGACCCTGTACGTTGACGTCACACGCGGCTGGTGCCTGCCCATGGTCTGCCATTTTGGGGGTCAATTGCTCGCAATAGACCTTTATCATACTTCAACCATCTTGGTCATGTTCCCTGTATCCAATAACAGTAATATATGCTAATATTCATTGTACAAAAAGGAACCAGACTATTTGCCCTTCCAGCCCCGGTTTGGTTACATTACTTTAAATCGGAGAAAATCAAGATGGCCGCACCATGATAAAGGTCTATTATATGGTGCTTATGCCTCACTAACTGTGAGCGCGTTGCCCCAAATGTGCCCTTCACAGTAATACACAGAGATTCTGAAACTCCAATTGGTGATACCAAGATTTATATGATGATGACGTCAGGTGATTTGGGTCTTTTGTACATAAATAGCACAGAAGTAGAAAACCAATCATCTGTCAGCAGTGCACACCCTCAATGCCAGCTGTGGACAAAGTATCAATACGATGTGACATGCCTCTTTTTTTTGACAAAATGTAAACAAGATCAACCAATGGGAAAGCTGAAATTTGCGTACACGCTAAAAATGGCAGCGTCCACGAATTGCCACAACGCAGATATGCACAGATAACTACACACAGCATTCTCCAGCATTTTTTTCTATGATGAAAGAGGTAAGCATACGTAGCGGACAGAATGTAGTGCTCTTAAACATGTGATTCCAGACCTTTTAAAACTTATAAGTTTGTTAATTTAGTTTTAGCCTTTTGGGGTATATTTTCTCCTTACAGCTAACACGTTGACATTATGCAGAAGAGAACTAAATCACACATACAGACATAAAAATGACATGTTCGAGTACACACCTTCATTTCTGCAGCTTAACTATGTTTATTTGCACTGAAGTTTAAAGCGAATAGATCAAACAATTTGAGAGAATATTGTCCCCGACGACCGTTCAATGAGTCTTGCGCTGATCAAACACTTTGGGGACCCACGGGTTCCCTACGTACCTTGCTTTTTAAAGCAGCATTGGTAATTGTCAAAGACCAGTATCCGCACTTTGTGTGATCCAACATAGACGTGAAATAACAAACCAATAACCGTTTAGTCACTGGCCCATCACCCCAGCCACCCAAAGCGATACACTGCACTATGCGGTATAGGAGGGAACTCTCATTAGCTTGTGTTTGGCGGGCGGGAAAAAATAGCATACAAATAAAATTCAAAACAGGCTACAGTCGTCACGCTCTGGTCAATTCAATGGCAATCGTTAATCAACATCACTCATTATCCTTCACAGTGGACTTGTCCACTCTAATTTTGATCATGAAATATTAGCTCTTACCAACAACAAACTCTTATGTAAACAAAAAAGTAAGTCTCTTTCACCACGATGAACTTAAAACACTGACACCTTTGGCAATGCAACAGTATGAGCAAGGATTCCGGATAAAGCTTTCAAAAACTGTTGCGTTCATTTTAACCTGCTCATTAAAGAAAAAACGCCATATAAATTACCGGTAATTCCATTAAAGACGCCCGCTCGTCATTACCCGACTATTTCTGTGGCACAACAACGATCATGTACCCGTACCTAGTTTATGTACAACGCGTGTACCGGTCAAATGTAATCTTTCGTGGCACGAATTTGTGGCGCGTTGACGAGCAGGTGTCTTTAATGGGAGACACTTTATTGTACCCTTGTGAGTTATTACTTCCGAACTTGAATTAATAATTATGTCATTCGATGACAATACGAACGAAAAGGACGAGCATTTTACGAAAATAATCTTTATATACCTGGCGGTGTAAGGACTAGGAGGGTTAGCTCACTCAGTCGTCAGAGTAACGAGAAAATAGGGGAAGAGGCAGTTATGTTTGTCTCGCAACGGATTCATTTACCCCTCCCTGTTCTTAGCTGTGCTGTGAAGAGACTTGCGTTAATATCTCGCCATGTCTTGTTTCTGCGCATTTGGGCAGGTTTCTATCCCTTCAAAAAACGTAGCCCACACCTCGAGTGGCCTTTGGGCCTTCGAATCCAAAATAATTACAACCTAATTTTAGGTAAGCAAAGAAAATTTATCAACAAAAACAGCCATACAACTTATTTAACTAAGTGAGGAAATAAGTTTCGTTACTATACCGTATTAAGATAAAATTAATGTCTTTGAATTTTGCTACCTCTACAAAATATGTCTGCTCCGTGGTCTGTGTCTTCGCAGTCTTATCCATGACGTCATCTGCAATTAATGAAGAAGGGAAACAAAGGGAAATTAGTGAACACGGAAACTCGTACTCGAATCAACACATACTCCAACCAACTCCAGCTCATTTTGCAAGTGACTCGAAATCATTAACACTATCAAACAATTTATTTTTTGTTCAAAATAACAGCACTTTAGAAACGTAACTTTTCTCAAAAGGTACAAACAAATTTGTATAAAATTATTTGAATATGTACTGGCTTTGAATGGGAAACCTACATTGTCCTATTTTAAAAACCTTATTTAATTCTTGGTGGTACTTATAAGGTAGTCAGGTCATGTCTCTGAATCAGTTCAGGCGTGGCACCAACAGAGGGCGCCCTGCATGTAAATTAAATGTCGGTATTCTAGCCTTTTTAACGGTACTTTTTTCTGACTCAGTGAGAAATCTATGAAAAAAAGAATGCAAGATAAAGATGAAGACAGAAAAATCACCTTTGTAATGACTTTAACCAGTATAATCTTTACTGGGGCTTTGCTTCCATCTTTGGCTTGCGGGCAAGCAGCTTCTCAACCAGGGTATCCTTTTTACCCTCAACCTCGTCCCTCTTAGAGATCCTTCCTGTTGGTGGTCAAACGTAAGTAAACTTAAATAGACACGCGCATAAAGACTCGTTGCCAATTGCTATATACTACAATTTAAAAGCACCGGATTCTTTTTAGCGAACACATAATCACAGAAGCTAGATCAAGGCCCTTTACAACATGATTATCCCTGCCCTGTTCATCAGGCATCATACCTAGACCATTAGGCCTTAAACTTTCTCAACTCCCTGGTGAGCATACAACCCAAAGCTGCTTCTGCGCTACGGGTTAATTCTACAATATAGCATCTCAGCCCACAGTCTCATTTTCACATTTATACATCTGGGTTTACAGAAGCATTTATGTTAATTAATGCTTTGCTCCAGGAAGACTTACAAAAGCTCTGGTATCCCCAAGAGACGGCCGCTCACGGCACTAACTTTGGCATATAAATGTACATTTATCAATCCACAAAAATTTTTATTATTTATATGACCATAAAACATCATAAAAATAATAGAACGAAACAAGAAAAACAACATTAAAGAAATATTAAGCAAAACAAGTAAATATAACTGTAAAAAAATATATAGATATATCAATAATTGAATGGAAAATTAATTAAAGATTCATTAAAATTAAAACAACACAAGAAATAATTAGGGGCAGTAATGGATTGAATGGCATGCGGGAGGGGATCAAAACCAAGAAAGGGGGAAAACAATGACAACTCATGTGGGTCAAGGACAACAAAAAAGTTTTTACTGCAAGAGGGCGCCCTTTGGGTTAGATTGGGGTCAAACCATGGAAATAGTGTGGTAAACCAGATGCAAATAGACTTCTAATAAAGCAGTTAATATACAAGTTTTGATTTTTTTTAATTTACAGTTTTACAATGTAATCAGTGTAAGCCATTTGCTCAGAAAATGTGTATTTTTTATGTTTTGAAATGTTGGTGTATAGCGAGGTTTCACGTGACGTCATCCGAGACCTTTTTCTGATGCTGCGTGCACAAACAGGCGCTGGAAATCATTCAGCAGACAGACGACGCGCCGGCCATTGAGTTTGTACATGGCTGTACCCAACATGGCTGCGAAACGAACTTTTCCCGGGGTCATGCAACCTCTTTATACTTTCATAATGGATCGAGTTAGTGTAATTGCGCCCTCTTGCTGTCAAAAGTACGGCCTATTACTGTTGCTCCGAAGCATGCTAACCCACGCAAGAATGCCTTTATCAAGAGGATAAACTAAAACACAACTGACAGGGCATTGGCACTAACAATGGCTATACAGTGTACATGTTTTCATGCTTCGATGCACCCAAATGCGAAACATACATTAATGTAAATTACAGAATACACATGTAATTCAGAGTAAATTAACAATAAGATTCGCAATTTACTAACAAAAAATGGAGTGTTTCCCAACTGACTGCAAAAAGGTGTTCATAGTTGACGGCAACTTGAATTAAAAGCTTACCCTCGTTAAATTGAACGCAATTTAACTCGTCATCTCCATCAGTGCAGTCCATAATACGATCACACTTCCACAGCGATGGGATTTGCCTTCCGTCATAGCACGTATAATACGGTGGACCTTAAAAAAGAGAAATGCCAACAACTGTTGCGTTTACAACTGCCATTGCTCTCAAGATTTAGTAAAGTAGGAGTCTCACAGTCTGCTGGACAAAACGTCATAAAGCTACGTCTGTACAAAGCAACATTATTGTATCAGGAGGAAAAGGAGGAGGGGAAGAGGAATAGTGGGAGAGAGGAATAGGGGAGGAGGGTAGGAGAAAGAGAAGATGATGATGATGATGATGATGATGATGATGATGATGATGATGATTGAGGAGCAGGAGGTGGAGGGGAGGAAGATGTGGTGGAGGAGGAGGAGGAGGAGGAGGAGGAGGAGGAGGAGGAGGAGGAGGAGGAGGAGGAGGAGGAGAGGAGGAGGAGGAGGAGGAGGAGGAGGAGGAGGAGGAGGAGGAGGAGGAGGAGGAGGAGGAGGAAGAGGAGGAGGAGGAGGATCAGCTCATGAGACTCAACTCATAATGTACGTAAAACAAATCAAATCAAAGAATCTTTCAAAAATGTATGCACAAATGTTTTTCCCGTAGTTACCGTAGGATGAGTCGGAGTCTGACCAGTAGTCGGATGGGCCATCAGTGTTGTAGTCATACGAATCCGTCTGATATCCTAAATAAGAAAAAAACAAGTTTACCAATCAGCAATTCCAGATTAAACAACAGAAAGTTCTTTCATACGTTGATTTTTGTAAATGATTGGGAAAATGAACAAGTCGTAGGCTTTAAAGTGAAAAACAAAAGGTCAACTTTACCATAGCAGTTGTTTTCATCTTCACCATGGGGACAGTTTACGTAACCGTTACATCTTTGAGACTGAGAGATACATTTGCCGGAGTAGTAACACTTCCACTGCCAATAACCACAGTTACCGTAGGATGAGTCGGAGTCAGACCAGTAGTCGGATGGGCCATCAGTGTTGTAGTCGTACGAATCCGTCTGATATCCTAAATAAGAAAAAAAACAAGTTTACCAATCAGCATATCCAGATTAAACAACAGAAAGTTCTTTCATATGTTGATTTTTTGTAAATGATTGGGAAAATGAACATGTCGTAGGCTTTAAAGTAAAAAAAAAGGGTCAACTTTACCATAACAGTTGTTTTCATCTTCACCATGGGGACAGTTTACGTAACCGTTACATCTTTGTGATTGAGAGATACATTTGCCGGAGTAGTAACACTTCCACTGCCAATAACCACAGTTACCGTAGGATGAGTCGGTTTCTGACCAGTAGTCGGATGGGCCATCAGTGTTGTAGTCGTACGAATCCGTCTGATAACCTAAATAAGAAAAACCAAGTTTACCAATCAGCAATTCCAGATTAAACAACAGAAAAAGGTTCTTTCATACGTTGATTTTTGGTACATGATTGGGAAAATGAACAAGTCGTAGGCTTTAAAGTAAAAAACAAAAGGTCAACTTTACCATAACAGTTGTTTTCATCTTCACCATGGGGACAGTTTACGTAACCGTTACATCTTTGTGATTGAGAGATACATTTGCCGGAGTAGTAACACTCCCACTGCCAATAACCACAGCTACCGTAGGATGAGTCGGTTTCTGACCAGTAGTCGGATGGGCCATCAGTGTTGTAGTCGTACGAATCCGTCTGGTATCCTAAATAAGAAAAAAACAAGTTTACCAATCAGCAATTCCAGGTTAAACAACAGAAAGTTCTTTCATAATTATGCTGATTTTCGGTAAATGATTGGGAAAATGAACATGTCGTTGGCTTTAAAGTAAAAAAAAAAAGGTCAACTTTACCATAACAGTTGTTTTCATCTTCACCATGGGGACAGTTTACGTAACCGTTACATCTTTGTGATTGAGAGATACATTTGCCGGAGTAGTAACACTTCCACTGCCAATAACCACAGTTACCGTAGGATGAGTCGGAATCAGACCAGTAGTCGGATGGGCCATCAGTGTTGTAGTCGTACGAATCCGTCTGATATCCTAAATAAAAAAAAACAAGTTTACCAATCAGCAATTCCAGATTAAACAACAGAAAGTTCTTTTATAATTATGCTGATTTTCGGTAAATGATTGGGAAAATGAACATGTCGTTGGCTTTAAAGTAAAAAAAAAAAAGGTCAACTTTACCATAACAGTTGTTTTCATCTTCACCATGGGGACAGTTTACGTAACCGTTACATCTTTGAGACTGAGAGATACATTTGCCGGAGTAGTAACACTTCCACTGCCAATAACCACAGTTACCGTAGGATGAGTCAGAGTCAGACCAGTAGTCGCATGGGCCATCAGTGTTGTAGTCGTACGAATCCGTCTGATATCCTAAATAAGAAAAACAAGTTTACCAATCAGCAATTCCAGATTAAACAACAGAAAGTTCTTTCATAATTATGCTGATTTTCGGTAAATGATTGGGAAAATGAACATGTCGTTGGCTTTAAAGTAAAAAAAAAAAAAAAAAAAAAGGTCAACTTTACCATAACAGTTGTTTTCATCTTCACCATGGGGACAGTTTACGTAACCGTTACATCTTTGTGATTGAGAGATACATTTGCCGGAGTAGTAACACTCCCACTGCCAATAACCACAGTTACCGTAGGATGAGTCGGAGTCAGACCAGTAGTCGGATGGGCCATCAGTGTTGTAGTCGTACGAATCCGTCTGATATCCTAAATAAGAAAAACCAAGTTTACCAATCAGCAATTCCAGATTAAACAACAGAAAGTTCTTTCATACGTTGATTTTGGTACATGATTGGGAAAATAAACAAGTCGTAGGCTTTAAAGTAAAAAACAAAAGGTCAACTTTACCATAACAGTTGTTTTCATCTTCACCATGGGGACAGTTTACGTAACCGTTACATCTTTGTGATTGAGAGATACATTTGCCGGAGTAGTAACACTTCCACTGCCAATAACCACAGTTACCGTAGGATGAGTCGGAGTCAGACCAGTAGTCGGATGGGCCATCAGTGTTGTAGTCGTACGAATCTGTCTGATATCCTAAATAAGAAAAACCTATTTTACCAATTAGCAATTCCAGATTAAACAACAGAAAGTTCTTTTATAATTATGCTGATTTTCGGTAAATGATTGGGAAAATGAACATGTCGTTGGCTTTAAAGTAAAAAAAAAAAAAAAAAAAAAGGTCAACTTTACCATAACAGTTGTTTTCATCTTCACCATGGGGACAGTTTACGTAACCGTTACATCTTTGTGACTGAGAGATACATTTGCCGGAGTAGTAACACTCCCACTGCCAATAACCACAGTTACCGTAGGATGAGTCGGTGTCAGACCAGTAGTCGGATGGGCCATCAGTGTTGTAGTCGTACGAATCCGTCTGATATCCTAAATAAAAAAAAACAAGTTTACCAATCAGCAATGCCAGATTGAACAACAGAAAGTTCTTTCGTATGTTGATTTTTTGTAAATGATTGGGAAATGAACAGGTCAACTTTACCATAACAGTTGTTTTCATCTTCACCATGGGGACAGTTTACGTAACCGTTACATCTTTGAGACTGAGAGATACATTTGCCGGAGTAGTAACACTCCCACTGCCAATAACCACAGTTACCGTAGGATGAGTCGGTGTCAGACCAGTAGTCGGATGGGCCATCAGTGTTGTAGTCGTACGAATCCGTCTGATATCCTAAATAAAATAAAAAAAGTTTACCAATCAGCAATGCCAGATTGAACAACAGAAAGTTCTTTCATATGTTGATTTTTTGTAAATGATTGGGAAATGAACATGTCGTTGGCTTTAAAGTAAAAAAAAAAAGGTCAACTTTACCATAACAGTTGTTTTCATCTTCACCATGGGGACAGTTTACGTAACCGTTACATCTTTGTGATTGAGAGATACATTTGCCGGAGTAGTAACACTCCCACTGCCAATAACCACAGTTACCGTAGGATGAGTCGGAGTCAGACCAGTAGTCGGATGGGCCATCAGTGTTGTAGTCGTACGAATCCGTCTGATATCCTAAAAAAACAAAAAACAAGTTTACCAATCAGCAATTCCAGATTAAACAACAGAAAGTTCTTTCATAATTATGCTGATTTTCGGTAAATGATTGGGAAAATGAACATGTCGTTGGCTTTAAAGTAAAAAACAAAAGGTCAACTTTACCATAACAGTTGTTTTCATCTTCACCATGGGGACAGTTTACGTAACCGTTACATTTTTGTGATTGAGAGATACATTTGCCGGAGTAGTAACACTCCCACTGCCAATAACCACAGTTACCGTAGGATGAGTCGGAGTCAGACCAGTAGTCGGATGGGCCATCAGTGTTGTAGTCGTACGAATCTGTCTGATATCCTAAAAAAAACAAAAAACAAGTTTACCAATCAGCAATTCCAGATTAAACAACAGAAAGTTATTTCATAATTATGCTGATTTTTGTTAAATGATCGGGAACATGAACATTTAAATCTACAAACACTAACTAATTATTGTGAAAATGAACGTGTCGTTGTCTTCAACGTTAAGAAAAGTAATAAACCACTAAAGCAGAAAATAACGCGCTTGCTCACCATAGAGCTTAAAAACCCTATAGAGTTGTTTCACGTGACGTCAACTGAGGCCCTTTTGTCATGCTGCAAGCACAAACCGATGCTGGGAAAACATTCGGCAGACGAAGCGTCAGCTATTGGGAGTTGTATGGCTGGACCAACCATGGCTGCAAAATCAACTTTTCCCCGGGTTTTCAATGAATTGATAAGACTTACCCACAACAACTGCGAAGCAAAGCAGTAACACGAACGCACTACAAGTTCCTTCCATGCTGATGGTCAAAAGGTTTAATTCTGCTTCGACGGAACCTTCCACATTTATAACAAATCCAAAACAAATCGTACAGACACCAGATGGTTGGGTAAAACCGAAAGAGCTGAATTCGGGCAAAATCGGCAAATATTAAAAAGTACGTACCCAAACGCTTTCACTTCCTTTTTTGTGGTTCTTCTTTTGCAGTTTTTTTTCACGAATTATTCCCAGTTGTTATTGTTTGCATTCAGAACGAAAGTGTGATACGCCTTGGTGAGTAAACAAACACTTGGTTGACGTAGTGATGGGAGGTTTGGGAAGAAGCATTTTTTTTTTTTTTAAAGAGAAAACCTTTCGATTAAAGGATACGATATGCCTATAAGAGGTTTAACATGATCGAAAGAATTGACGATTTTTCACAGCAATGCTAACCTTTTCCACACCTTTGCATTATTTCCTGATTATTGGTTTTTCTTTGTTGGCCTTCTGCTTGTTCAGATTGCATTTTAGTATACATGTACTCCTTTCTCGGGACAGAGGAAATGGTACCGTAGAGTTTACGTTCGCCATCATAAATAAAC
Source organism: Marthasterias glacialis (assembly GCA_911728455.2). Lineage (NCBI taxonomy): Eukaryota > Metazoa > Echinodermata > Asteroidea > Forcipulatida > Asteriidae > Marthasterias > Marthasterias glacialis. The sequence goes on along the minus strand of OU452239.1, from coordinate 11,155,571 downwards.
CAATTGTTAGGGGAGCCTACTTCTTAATATATGGTATTTGATATGTACTGTGTTCATTTTTGTTTAACTTAAGCGGTATTTCGATATGTGTACACTCCCCGTGACCAAAACGGTATTTGTGACGCAATGTTTACGGTTGAATCTCATAAACGGTGCTTTTGATGAGAAATTACATGTAACTGTGACGGTAACTGTTTGGCAAGTGAATCACCGTAAATTTAAAGTTTTTAAAACTGTTTGTTTCCTTTAACGGCAACCATCTGCCTGTTTACATCTGTTCAAATTAATTGGATTTCTTCCGTTATCAGTTTGCATTAAATCAAAAAGCGAAAGTCTAAAATAAAATTTGCCGACTCGACAACTATATCAATAACTTTGTATTTGCTTATGTTGTTTTTTTTTCAAAGGCAACTTTACTTTTTCTTTGACATCTTCGTGGCCATTTCTGAACTGCTGAACTGAGCTACTTTGGCTGCAGCCAGCTGCGGCTACGGCTACGGCTTTGGCTGCTGGCTTCCATTAACAAGTTGAAAATAATTGTTGTTTTCTGAGACCGTGGATTCAACCATTATAAAGATGGAGCACATTGCGCTCAATCTATCAAAAAGAACTCGGAACTTGGAACTTAGAACCTGGAATTTAGAACTTAGATGAGATACTATGTCCTTGTGTTGCTCTCTAATCCAAAGTAATAAATCCAAACCGAGGGTGGAAAGCAAAACCAGCCAGATCCCTTGATTTTAACTTTCATCAGTTTGAAAGCTTACTGATTATGAAGTTCATACCAGTTCCAATCTTCCATTGACATATTCTGTTTAAAATACTATCAAAGTCAAGAAAATCGAAGATTAAATACCCTGATTTTAATATCAGTTGTAACAGTCAAAATTAAGAAAAATTGTGTTTACATGCTAAAAAGTGTTCACGTTTTTTCCACGATTTTCTCTTGACTCGAACATTGGATTGGGCCCAAATTTTTACAGGTTTGTTTTTTCGTGTATACATTGAATCACACAAAGTAAGACCACTGCACTATATCAGCTTTACCAATCCTGTATTTTACCTTCAACCAAGGTCAAGCGGTGTTTATATCCGTAATGTAAAATGGACTCCGTGTACCATGAAAAGCGGAGAGAATGTATATTTTTTTTTGGCCGATTCTAAAGCCAAAGTCAAACAGAGGGAAAAGCATCCGGTGGGTTGAGGGCGTGTGTTGGGTCGAATACTTGTGTACAGTCAGAAATTTTCACCAAGCATTCGTTCTTACGTTGGTGAGTAGGTGAGTAGTGTACGTCAGATAGCCACGAATGTGTGCATGACTGAATCGGGTTATTGGATCAATACAAATTAACTGTTTTTTGCGTGAGGGCGCCCTAACTAAAAACAACTGTGTATGTATAGAGAGCTTGCACGTGACGTCACCCGAGACCTTTTTTTCTAATGCTGCGTGCACAAACAGTCGCTGGAAATCATTCAGCAGACGATGAGCCAGCCGTTGAGTTTGTACATGGCGGTACCCAACATGGCTGCGAAACGAACTTTCCACGGGGTCATGCAACCTCTCTATTGGTATAGAGAGGGGGGTGGGGAAGAGGTGGGGGTGGGGAGAGCTAAACGAATCGATGAAAACAAAAACGGAGATCATCTCGTAGTAGCTCTTCGTATCACCACAGAAAATATTAATTACAATTTTATTTCCATGTCAAAGATGAACTTGTCTATCGTATCCACTGGAGGGCGCCCTGCCAAGCCCTGACGACCATTCAGTTGCTGAAAGACGTACGGCGGCACTGCAACGATTTGCATTCATGTTTTAGTGAAGGAATTTTAGATTTATTCTACATGGGATTTTTTTTTTTTAAACTATCCCTTCGATTTCATTTAAGAACTTAAATGGATCGGATAGATTTCGCCGCATTTGCACATATAATTTATTTGCAATATTTTTGCAAAATAATAATTATAATACTATACAAATAATACTTATCAAACTTATAATACATATATAAATATGAAACTTTAGTCATGTCTTTTACTGTAGTAAATAGCCTTATGAAGTTGTATATTTCGAGACAAACAATTAAACACCTACAAACAACCGTACCCAAAAATGTCTTCCCTCATAAAAAGAAGAGAAAGGATGCGAACACAATGAAACATTAAAGCACAACCATCTGTTTTGCAGTCTCGGTGACATGTGTTTCTGATTATATGAATCAGAATTTTGTGTTCAATTCATTTGTAGTATACGGGCTTTACGGTTGAGGGCCTACGACCTTGCCATGGCGCAGGCATATGTCATCAGAAAATAAACCATCAATTGTATGAAGTCACGACGTTACGGTGAACTGTTTTTTTGTTTGGCAACCCGGCTGCAGATATGTTTTTCGTTAAACTGGAGGGCAACGCACCCGACAAACATACCAACCACAACAAAAACACCTCACAGTTCTACCTTTTGGGACACTAATCAGGATACCATACGTACGAATTGTCACAGTGGTGAAATTTTGTAAGCTGCTTTGAGTAAGAACTGTTCATCTACTTTGTGGAGCTAGAGAGGTGTAGATATCAAAGCCAGACGATGTATTGGCTGTCGGTACGCATGATGGTATGTATAGTGGCGTGGGCGTAAAGCGCGCGCCTCTCATCAATTTGTCCCTGGTTCGATTCTCAGCTAGGGCCATAATATGTGAATAGAGTTGTGAGTTGGTTCTCTCCTGTGTCACGAGGTTTTTTTTTCACCAGGTCATCTGGTTTTCCCTCCCTCCGGAAAAAAACCAAAACACTTTTCGATCTCAGGCTGTGCTCCGTGGTCATATATGGGTTGATGTGGTTGGCTGACGAAGGCGCACTTGCATGCCTGCAGCTCGAACACGTGTGGCCGCGTCCTTCGCAATTCAGCTTCTCAGCTTCCAGTAAGGATGATTAGCCTCCCAAATTATTACTATCATTATTATTATTTCTATTATTAATATTATTATTATGTAACACAAAGCTTGAATGAAGCACTCCACGTTTTGTTCTCCTGTTTACAATGTTCCGTATTAACTAACATCTGATACCAGCCTATTATATAGGCCTACCATTTGAATATTGAGGTCTACTAGGCTATGGGCATGATCAAGATAAACATGGCAGACATCAATCGGGAAATACTAGAATGATCGATTTTGTTTTCGTATTTAAAATGGTGAAATATTATAATTATTATTGATATAGTTACAAAACCAAATTGAAGAGCGATTTCATCGCATCGTCTGGTTTTCAATCAACTGCCATAACAACTAAAACATCATTGACTTCAGTGACCACGTCATACTGCAATGGTTTATGCAATGTCGGCGATATCTCTCTGTAGGATTTGTTTAAGGTGTAAAGTTTTAAGATAAGTAGGGCTCCAATTGGTGGGGGGGGGGGGGGGAGTCCACGAGAAATTGGGTCCGGAGCTGTGCCTGTGAATGGGGTTTGCAGTCCCTACACTGCAAAAACTGGGGGTGTTAAATTGATTCTGTAAGGTATATGTTATGTGACAACACCGACATGGTGTTAACTTTACCAATGATAAAGCAACGGGATGGGGATAACTAACACCATGTCGGTGTTGTCATCTATAGATACCGATAGAATCAAATTAATAACCCAGTTTTTGCAGTGTACCTGATTCATTGTCTGACATTGCATGTTGCAAGGCACCTTTGAGGGCTTAACAAACTTCTGCTGAGCAAATAATTATTTGCTGGCGTGTCGTGGCCGAGCGGATAAGAATACCGGACTCAAGCTCTGGTGTCTCTGATCAGCAGAGTGTGGGTTCGAATCCCGGTCGTGACACGTGTGTCCTTCAGCAAGACACTTAACCATTATTGCTGCGTCCTTCGGATGGGACGTAAAGCCGTAGGTCCCGTGTGTTGTGTAATGCACGTAAAAGAACCCAGTGCACTTATCGAAAAGAGAAGGGGTTCGCCCCGGTGTTCCTGGTTTGATCGGCAGCAGATTGCGCCACAGCATCTTGTAAACCGTTATATGGTGCTAAAGGAACAGGGGCCGATTTCACAAAACTCTTCCTAACTTAGGACACGTCCCAAGCAATGCTAAGAGATAGGACTAGTCCTAAGTTACTCGTCCTAACTTAGGACTAGTCCTATCTCTTAGCATTGCCTAGGACGTGTCCTAAGTTAGGAAGAGTTTTGTGAAATCGGCCACTCAGGTCTTATACTACATAACTCCGAATACCTTGCAAGATAAATACTGTGTATGCGCCAGGAGTGTCAATTCTGACAGACATGGCGCGGTATAAAATGTTCAATATCATTATTATAAGTCACAAACGGTACATATCGACCTGATATTTAGGCTCACCGGTAACCTCTTTCCGGTTAGCCCAATTCTGCTAATTTGTGCGCTTAAGCAGCTCTATGAAATGGACCCCCTGTCTATGGCGGGATTCGAACCGGGGTCCGTAAATATGAAAGACGATTGTTAGCATCTCCTTTATCTCCTTGTTTTTCCCCCACACAGATTGGCACACTGAGGATGGTGCGCATAAGAAGTGTGTTGAAGTTGTTATTCGTATCTGTGTGCGTCATTTCCATGGTTATTAGTAAGTCAGTCACAAATTTGTAGCTTTCACTATTAAATAATTTGTTTGAATTTAATACTTTTTGAAATTAACATTTCGGAAACTTCTGAATTTTTTGCTTTTATTAATGGAAGCGTTCAATCACCACCACCAAACAGACCACACATTCTAGACAATCTTTTTAACGTTTTATCGTTTGTAACTGATATTATTATTATTTTTTTAAACAAGAAACAATATGACTGTTTATTTGTGTCTGACAGTTTTATGCTCATTTTGTATCTAAAGTTGTTTTAATTAATGTAATTATTTTGGTCAGTTTGGGTTAAACCAGCTCCACGGTTATTCAAATGTTATGATACCAGTTGAGAAAAAAAGACTACTTTTAAAATAGCTCTGCTGGATATGTGAAAACTGAAAAAGAATAAGATGTTTATGAAAAAAAAACTGAAGTTTGGTTTAGATGTTTATGTGAAAACTGAAAAGTGTATGGGATTTTTACGTGAAAACTGAATGTGATTAACATGTTTATGTGAAAAATGAAATATAAATAAGGTGTTATGTGAAAATTGAAACATGAATTAAGATATTATGTGAATGAGAATGAGAAAACTGGAGTATGAATAAGATGTTCATGTGAAAACTAAAATGTGAAAAAGATGTGTCTGTGAAAACAAAAATAATTTATGCACAAGATTTTTTCGTAAAACTGAAATACAATAAGATGTTTGCGTGAAAACTAAAATATGAATTTTTTCCTTGTTACTTGAACTGGTTGCTGAAAAATTCACTTCCCTGTGAGACATTACCCTATTACCCTACATTCCACGACAATAATGTGGGCATTATTTGCCGCTTGAAGTTAAAGTACTTGCTTTGTTTTGTTCTGATTTACAGTGTACGTTTCATGTTGGTCAAACATTGCACTTAACCTGAACACAGTTGTTGTGGAAATACCGTTGAGTAGAGATGAAAAAATGTTGAAAAGTTCAAACGTAACAGCGATTGTGCTGACTACCACAAACGCAGGTTTTCTAGACTTGACAGAAAACATGTTGGAGAGCATAAGGAGAACTGGGGCTCGTCCCAACATCACGGTGATCGCTGAAGACGAACAGTCATTCAGGACGTTGTCAAGGAAAGCTAAAACCCACCCGGGACTTCGCGTCCAGAAAACGGACTCCGGCGAAACCACGTCTGATAAGCTGATGGTCAACACAGCAATCTACAATAAACTTGTCAACAAGCGCCCGGCTTACCTTCTCTCGTTCCTTGAGAAAGGGAACCACGTTCTATTTGTTGATGTGGATACTTACTGGTTCCAAGACCCGCTGAGGAACATGAACTGGGACTTCGATTTCGCATTACACAATGAGTTCTCTCCCCCATCGTACGGTTTCTGTGACGGATTCGTATTTTACCGTCCGACAAACAACACGATAAGGTTCGTTCGAGAATGGGTGTATTTGTTGGCGACAAAAGATAAAGAGACACCGGACCAGAATGTTATGAATCGGTTGATTCTAAAGAAGAAGGTGCCTTTGAAAATTGGTGTTCTCCTGCCGAGTCAGTTCCCAGACGGATTTAAGTATTTTAAAACGAAAGGTTGGCGGGAGAAACACAACAACACAATTGCCGTACACTTGAGCTACATTTACGGACATGAAGAGAAACTGGCGCATCTTAAAAACTTAAATTTGTGGATAATCTGACACCGCCGTGGTATAGACTTTATCACGGCGTGGCCACCTTGAATTCTTTCCGATCCAAATAATTTTCATCAAACCGAGGCTGGATGAGAGAATAGTCTGGTACCATTTTTTTCAGTGACATTGACACTAATTACTGTTAAATTGATGTTAATGTTTGAAGTAGGTCTACAGGAGACACGACCAAGATGGTGGCATCATGATGTCGGTCAATCATAGTGCGGCCAGTTTTGTTTGGAGTCATGCTTGTAAAATCAATCGTATAATAAATAGGCCTAGATGATGATTTCTGTGGTACGAAAAAAGGGTCCGGACTGTAGTACGTCCACGAATTGTCGAAGAATTAGCAAAGAAGTGTCAAAATAATGAGAATGGTATAATCATTTTGATATTATGTTTTTCGTCGCATCACGTCATTATAAATTTTGATAGTTGGAACAAGTTGTTATACCATGGTAATCCAATAACTCCAACACTGGGTCTTTCTGAGCTGACTGGGTCTTAATAGGTCCTATAAAATCATTTGTGAGTTAGATTTAGATGTCTGGTACAATGACTTGCTTAGTCACAAACTACCGCTCAAGTTTGAATTCCTCAAACTATAATAGAGCGTTCTATGTATATTTTTTGCTACATGTTCCTTTTTTGTAGCATTTCTCCTGAGGCAAATCAGGTATACCAATCAAAACATGTAGTTATTACACCGCAATCTCTCTTTCAGAGAACATGTATCAACGTGGTATAACTGCTAACTAGCCAGAATAACTTTAACATCTAGGCGCGTATCTGCTTTGCTGTGGAGTGGGGTTGAAGGTTTTATCACTATTATTGTGTGAATAATAACAATAAAAAATATATATATACAAAAAGTATCTCCTTCAGATGTCGTTTTGGTATTGTATGGCGCCGTATGAAGGCCACATTACTCAGTAGTTTCATTTTCCCAGTCGTTCCGGTTTGTTGGCTTTTTCGTATGCCACCATTTAGATGCCGGTTCTGACCCAGAACGAAAGGCTATTTTCTCTGGGCCATCCATGGCACCAAGTCCGGGGATCTAACTGATGACCTTTATTGGTCAACACTATAGCTTGTATTCTAGCCCTTGTTATAAATTTTACAACAATGATAAAAACAAACAAGAGTTTTTTTTAATTTTTGCTTTAATTAGCAAAGTGTCGAAATGCGCTTTCCTTCAAAAGCACTAGCAATCATTATAAGTTTTGAAAGTTGAAATGTCCATCTCTAAACCATAATTTGAAGGTAGGGCCTATAAAACCAGAAGCTTTGCGTGGTATACTGCAAAAAAATGGTAAAATAATTGATTCTCTCTGTATCTATATATGACAACACCAACATGGTGTTAATATTACCAACGATAAAGCAAAGGGGATAACTAACACTCGGTGTTGTCACATATATATACCAAGAGAATCAAATTAACACCCCAGTTTTTGCAGTGTAGAAAAATACTGGGTTTGCCTCATGCAACTATACATTTCAATCGTTTTGATGGAAGTCTTGGTTCTGAGTGGTACTGGGGTTGAGAAGACTCGCCCCTTTGAACTCTCTCTCTAAGTGTAAAAGAGTGAACATTTCACTCTTTCACCCGGTGGTGTGTTTGACTCTTTTGTGAAATTCACTGTGTATTCCCCTTGTTTAGTGTAATTGCAGCGAACTTCACTCTTATTCAAGTTGAAAATACCCGTCCTTTACTCCAAAAAGAGTTGTCTGCCATATGGCTCTTTGCAAGAGTGGTATGACGGACAAAACGAGTGTTTTTTTTTCACTCTTCGTCTTCGGGGCCGATTTACTCTATTTGGATTCAACTCCTTCTAACTAAAAATAAACAGTACCATCCCTCTTGGGTAAGACGATACAACAGTGGTTTAACTCCCTTCTTGACCGGTGTCATAGGGTATTCTGTCCTAGGGTAATGTGTCCACCATACGGTAAATTAACGTGGGCTGGAGGAGTTTATTCAAAAGAGGGCGCTATCAGAAGGAGTTAGTACACAATTCGCAATTAAGTAAGTGGGGAATTTTCTGCCTCCGCAAGCGCCGATTTTTTGCTTACGGTAAGCAGAGCCATGAAATTGGGCCCTGATCAGCACCATAGAGCTATGTATATAGCTCTACGATCAGCACACACAGAAGGGCAAAAATTGTTCCATTACAGTTCAATCTTTTCAAGAGAAATGACATTCTGAAATTCTTATTTGTTGGATACCCTCACTTAAAAAACCTCTTAATAATGTTGAAACCTTTAAGATTTTGTTTTATGGTTGGTTTTGTTTTTCTTGATATACTTTGTGTGTGACACTCTTTACATGATTTTCAGCTCGCTTGAAATAATTGTTGTTGTTGTTGGTTTTTTTTTAAGATTATCTCTTTTTTACAAAGTTTGGTTGTGGTTTAATGTCTAGTCAATGCACCTGTATTACCTGTGAATATAATTAAAGTGTCAGTTCTCTCTTTGAAGGATTATTTTTCACATTTTTTTTTACTACAATAACACATGCACTCCATTGTTTAACTTTGAGGTGTTGTTTTATGTTAAGGTTTGAAATCATTACAAATTCGTAATATTAAGAAACCATTGTCTAGGTTCCACCACTTGTATTTATATGCTGTTTTTGATCAGTCACAGGTCGCGTTGTCTGATAGTGAGAAAGCTGTAGGGCTGAGCTGTGTATTAAAGCCCATATTCACTTTTGGGAACACCGAAAAAAAAAATGTTCACATATTTGCACATAACTTACATGGTATAGAGACGATGATGGTAGAAAACTTCCTGTGAAATATTTCTGTCTGATGTGTTATCGTTTTCGAATAATTAGAGAAATAAGATCCACAAATGATTTTTCGTCTCATGAGACGAAAACACCGGCCGTTAGAATGAATACAAAAACGCTGAATGACTTTGTATTGTTTTCTCGTAAAGGAAACAATGAAATGAGCTGAAAGTTTCGCAGGTTGATTTTATTAAATAACTCTTGATGCCCATAAGGTATGGAAGTATTTCCAGACACTTTACCAACACGGAGGGTCGTTTTCTTTGGTCACGTAGTTGCTGGACGCCATTTTCGGCCCAAATGTACATGATTGTATATGTTTTTGTTATTGCCCCCACCTTGTTTATGTGTGCTTTTTGCTATGCCTTTTTCTTTGTTGTGCCTTATTTGTTCCCGATTTATTTTTTTCTTCGTTCTTCGAACGTTTTTTTTTTTAATCCTTTTCTACATTCCTTTTTCTTTTGGTTCTGCTTTCTTAAAATGTTTTGCTGTATGTAATGCATTCTGTATGTATGTAATGAATTTTTATTCTGTATATTTTAAATTTTCTGTTTCAATCAGCCGGCAGGCTCCAATGAGCTGTTTTTAGTAAACCATAATAATAAAACAAGCACAGCACAACCCAATATGCAGTATAATCTGGAACCTATATGTGCGCAGATGCGTTCTTTTTCGGACCTAAAATGGCTGCTATTAATCGCAAGGGTGTTGCTTACTCTCTCGGTCTAGACCTTTCTATTGTTGATAAACGAACCGTGCTGGTTGTACGGACGGCCAAATGCAGCAAAACATTACAGCGCGCAGTGGTTTGGAAAGTAATGAATAAACAATTAACGATCACGCAGTGACCTAGCCAATCAGCATACAGTACCGTAATCGTTGCATGCGATGCGCTCAGGGTTTGTGAATATTGCTTAGGTACACACTATAAACTTATGTAAATTTCATTCAAATTTGTGTTGAATATTCATTAACCTTAGTATTCATTAATTAGTATTCATTAAGGTTAGTTGTGCAGTTACTTTTAATGAACTACATGAGTGATAGGCAAAACAGCCCGCCCCGGAGGCTGTCAGTACAGTGGTGTGACTCAGCTGCCGCGCGTGTTACAGCATGTAAATAATGGTAGTGTGACAGACAAAAGTTGTAGTTTTGAATTCGATGTGTACATGTATTAAACAAACCCAAAAGCAGAAGTATTTGGTTTCTACAGCAAGGAGACAATCTAAATTTACAAGGGATATGGTTAATAATGTTCAGTACCTGTTTATTTTGGGAGTTTTGGTTTCACGAAAAGAGGATGTATGCATTGAGCCTATACCGATCTGTGTGTGCAGTGTAGCGTGTATTTCAATGCTGGTGGTTTGTATGGAGGGTGTCCGTTTAGTTGTTGTAATGTAATACACAGCCTGAGGTGGGAGACACTGTTCGAAGCCATGGAGGCGCTTTCACCTTTTCCTCACCACGATGTACTCGTCCACATAATGTTGTAGAGAGCTCCCCGTTCTATACTAATAAAACCACGTTTATTAAACTAGGTAAAAAGGTCCTTTTCACTATCTCATACTCATAGCGTGTCTTGGCCGAACGGTCTAGTGCACCGCACTCAACTTCTCATACAAGCCACGACATAAACTATACACCATATCACACAACTATCTTGTCCACAATATTTCGCGTGCATGCACTCACCCGTTACGAAAACGTTCGGTTTAAAGCAGTTCTTGCTGATCCCGGAAGGTGGCTACGTCGACAACCCCCACCCCTACCTCCCCGTGTGGTAAAAAGGGTCATGTAGGGTCAATCTTTGGATACTATAGATAACACGATTGGCGCACTTTTGCACATCAAAATTAGTAGGCAGGTTGTACGACATACGAGCAGGGCTCGTTACACCACCGCAGCGCTAGTCGGCCATGGGCTCCGCACGCGCGCGTTAAACGACACGCGCGTCAGCGGGCATATGTACCAATCAGCATGCAGAATTCACAGTGCGTATTTTTGCCGACAGACATGGGCCTACCCACGCAATGATAAGTCTTCTTCCCACATGTTTTACGGATGACATTATTGTGTTTATTTGTTTACTTATTTATGGCATACATGCAGCTACTTTGACTAAGTTGATGACATTGCACAACATCCTATAACAATTATTTTCCAAGTATAACAAAGCTTAACATTAAAAAATATATATTTACATTTATTGTATAACTGTGTCCCGTTGTATTTTGGTTTCACTTTCATTATTTCAACATTTTTGTTTATGGAAACGTCATAATTATGTAGATTATGTAAGGGGATCGCCAGAATAAACAAATAGCTCTATAAAACAATTTCTAATAGAAATGTGAATGGCTGTATGATAGTCCTACTTACTTTTGTTGTTTACTGAAAACCAGAGGACTGACGTGAATTAACTACGATGTGAAAAACCACCGATGTATTCTACCTTTTTAGAGCCTAAGGTTTGCATGCCCTAATTTTCCAAAATCGTGGGTAACCAAAGTGAAACTTCCTTTTCATATAAAACAGTAAACGTCACTAAAACTTTAACTGAGCGGTTCGTTAATTGTAAGTCATAGGATGAAGTCGCACTTTTTAGTTCTCATGCTGTAAAACCCACCCTCCTCAACTCCCTTTCATAACCCTCCCTGCCACGTTCCCTCCACGGTCAACCCCACCCCACTCCTTTAACAACCCACCCTACCCCATTATTTCCAGGGCTCACCCTACCCCAAACCTTCGACAACCCACTCAACAGTACCACTTCTTCATCAACTCAACCTACCCCATTTCTTTCACAACCCAATCCACCCCACTCCTTCCATAACCAACAAGGGTATGTTTGTACAAAAAAGCGAATAATCCTGAAAAGTTGGCCTTGATGCGGAACCCCCTGAAAAAACATTTTGAAGGTTTCAGACTCTTAGATCAACGCTGCTTTAGATCATCTCAAAAAGAGAAATCCAGAGGTTTGGTTAAACAAGGGCTTCGTATTCCCTGCCTTAAAATGCTACTTCAAAGAAATCTACAGATGAAGGACGATCATTGGAAAAATCCTGAACTCAGGAAAGCTCCGGACAAATAATAGGTCTTAACCAACCCTTGTCAGACTCTCTCCACAACCATCCCACTCCTGTCACAGCCAACCCAGATCCTTCCACCATGTCCACAATCCAATCGATTCCTTTCCGCAACTCATCCCACCTGAATCCTTACACAACCCAGCCCACCCCCATTCCTTCCACAACCCAACCCACCCGGTCTCCTTCCCAAACCCACCCAAGCCCCGATCCTAGGGAATGCCCTGAGGGACAATGAAGGATATGCTATCCGCTGTGGCACCCCAGCTGGAGCGATTGAGTTGGAACAACGTTATCCATGTGATAAGGGCGGCGGTCCATATCACAGACCCGATGCATGATCTGATTAAGTCTAGAGAAGATGGGAAAAAAAGGAGATAAATAAGTCTATATTATTCACACATGAACTCAAATCTGCATTACCTGCCCCACTTTCCATAAAATTTTCCAGTAAGTTTGTCAATTATTCACAACCATTCAACTACATCTACACTGTCATATCACCACATGATATCATACAAATTAACTACAATGGCTACACTGAACAATGTCACACAATGAATATTCATTAAGTGGATGATACTGAATGGTCAGATAGTAGGAGGCATAAAAACTGTTATCTTCAACAAACTTAGATCCTCGGCTCTGATTGGTCGATTCACAGCAACAACAATTTGATTTCAACCCATAGTGCACAGCACATATCACACCCAGTTCTAAAGCACTGTTCAAACTCCGCTTACAACGCTATTTGAAGCTGCGCGTCAAGTTTGCTTGAAGATAAATTTGTTATCACACGACTGCTTGTGGGATCCGGAAAAAATATAGCACCTCAGCGTCCCATCCATATCCAACCCGGATGTAGAAACGCTGATCCAAACTCCACTCGCGCTTGTGTAATAGCTAATAATATCTTTTATTAAACTAAATTAACATTTATTATAATAATATCTTAGAAGCAAATGCGCTTCAAGTTCATGTTGACAGTGTAGCCTCTTCAGAGGTCCCTGTATTACAAACCGTACTCGACATTAACATAAATTTTAAATTCCACATCAAAATATATATGTCACACATTATAGTGAATCATTACAATTAACAAAATCAATAATAATAATACAAATAATTATCAGCATAACAAGAAAAGAAAAGAAGAAAAAAAGAGTGTCTTATTACAAAAATATGGAAAGATCTTTACCCTCAGAGCAACTCCTTTAATCAAAAACTTCGCTTGATCCAGCAGGATACATGTAAAATTTCGTCACCCTGTCTTTAAGGTCAATAACCCACCCTGCAAGCCCAAAGCCATTATAAATCACTGTGGGGGTGAATTGGAGTGCCAGACTTAGACTTGTGTTATTCAAGATCCACGTGCCGTGCCGCACAAGCTGTTTTCACAAATTGCATACCGCCCTGTTCCAAGGATCCTTAGCCACAAGGTCAATCAATTACTACACTGAGACAGGTGGCTGCTGTCTTTCAACACTCCTTACTCTGCACTGGTTAGGGTCTGGCCAATGGGAGTCTACAGGCTTGTGGGGTATACCAGGGGTGAGGATTGCATGGAATCTTGGCCTTATTGGCCCAATGAAAAAAAATTATGATCATATTTGGTAAAATTCGGATTATTTTTTAACCTCCCCGCTGACGCCAGGGTTTTAAAGGGTGCCTGTCATAGTGGGGCCCAATGTAATGGCTCTGCTTACCACGGAATTCTGCGCTTACTATGCCCTGCCAAGGCTCATAGGAGTATGCGCTTTACAGTGCGCCGTAAGCGCAAACGTTTTTGGTAAGCAGCGCTATGAAAATGGGCCCCGGCCTGTGGCTGTGTATGGGATTATGTACTCTAACCCAGTCACATCACAATACAATAATGACGGCACCCTTTGTGATTTTCATTTCATTTCATTTTATATCTTTCTGGTAATGAAACCAAGGGACCCTCAATAGTGACTAGCACTGTGACCCGTATAGGCCTGAAGATAACTGTGTAGAGAAGATGTTGAAGAAATGTCAGTTTTAGATGTGGGAGGAAAACCCCAAATAGGGAAAACCCACGCAATCAGGTAGGGACTGGAAACCCAATCCACATGCAAGGCTCCAGTCCGGGATTCGAACCTGGGTCCACAGAGGTGAAAGGCAGGGAAAGAAACCACTGAGCCAACCTGAATGTGACAGCCAGCACTTGTGCGTGTGTAGTAACTGAATTAGAGTGATTCATGTACAGCCACAGGCCTGCTTTGATCATGACGACAACCCCCCTTTTATAAACAGAGCAGCAGATCTACATTCTGTCCCAGATTAAGATTTAATTAATTTTAACTGGCTTACATTTTTTCATCTGTTTTTGCTCATCGAATGCCGGTCTTATGAAGGCTTCCTTGAAGAACCAAACAAAGTTGATAAACCACAAGAACGGTAACAAGAAGAATCCGCCTGAAAAAAAGAAAAAAAAAGAAAGAGTCACAGTCAAGATGAAGTACATGTAGTTACAATGACCGCCACCCCGTCTCAGACCACGGCAAAACAGTAACGACCATTGCATCCAAATGCTACATTTTGAACAATCATGTTTATCTGGATATTACTCATTTATTAAAAATGGTTAATTTCTTTATTTATACATTTAGCATGAATAACAAAAATTGACATGGTGGCCTAGGGCCTGAATTACATCCAAAATTTAAATCAATGACAAGGCAGAACAACAAAAAGTACAGACATTAGGTTGATAAATCTGTTGAGAAAAAGGTAAGATACAAAATTGACATGGCAGTCCAGGGGCTGAATACATATGAGACTTTTGAGACGTTAGAGGGTGCCCCAGTAACCGGTCCTTTTCTATTGTGAGAGCAATAGAAAAGGACCGGTTACTGGGGCGCCCTCTAACGTCTCAAGAGTCTCCCATTACATCAAAATTTAAAATTAATGACAAGGCAGAACAACAAAAAGTACAGCCATTAGGTTGATAAAACTGTTGATAAAAAGATAAGAAACCAAAATTGACATGGCAGCCCAGGGGCTGAATTACACATGTACATCAAAATTTTAAATCAATGACAAGGCAGAACAACAAAAAGTACAGACATTAGGTTGGTAAAACTGTTGAGAAAAAGGTAAGATACAACAATATTATGACAGAATAAATAAGACTGATGTATGGCATAGTTTTCTAGTCTGGGAGACTTTGGGGACACTACGGGGCAGCAGACTAACTACATGTAACTAAATTCATTGTTCTCGGATGTGTGGGATGCTCAGAAATTATACAAAACAATGGAAAATCACCTGTTACATGTATGTCTGCTGCCACCTAGTGTCAGAAAGTCCTCCACTGAAAACTAACTGACATGTTCATAAATAAACACATGTCAAATGGAGAGGAAAATATTCCCTTATCTTATCCGGCTACAGCCAAACATGTAGTTTATCCAAAACCTGTGAGTGCATCAAACCGTAAAACCATTGAGCATAGATTGCCTCTAACTGCAACATCAACCTGGCTCTACATGGTTTTCATTCATTCATTACTGGTTTATTAAAACATTTACAAATCGCGGCATCAGCCGAAGTGCAAGTAAATTTACAATATAAAAGATTAAAATTTACGTAATTGTATAAAAAGGAGAAACAAAATCAATCAAAAAAAAATTCAGGAATTAAAAGAGAAAAAAAGGAGATTAGAAATGCATGTAGATTCAACTCTGTTTAAAAAATCAACTATTATTTAGGCCTAAATTAAAATTGCAGACAAGGTTAGGCAAGGCACTTTTTCTCAATCTTTCTGTTTTAAAATGGAATTCAGGAACTTTGGCTGTCCGTCTCAGAGTTCTTGTGTGTCGGGGTGCTGGCAAGTCTTGTTGGAATTGTGTGGTTTTATTTAAAGTATTGTACATAAACGAATTACAAACTCAAAGTCGGCGGTCAGCCAAAGATTGAAGCTTACTATCAAAAAGTGCCTGTTCGTTTTGAAGGCATTACGCAACTAGACGATGACATAGCAGACTGGCGTTCTTTCAGTCTGCCCGTTTAAAAACACCAATCCTAAATTTATAACATTGGCTACTACATGCAAGAAAAAAGGAACCATTATCTTATTTACCCAGATATGAAATGTTTTTGGCAAAATTAGTGACAAAATGACAGCCATTTTGTCTTCTTCCAGTTATACTATCATGACTATTCGGCATTTTTACAAAATGTCAGAACGGATCATAGTTCACAAGAGAATTCTGTGTAACTGCGTCATTCCTTATGGCGTCTAAAATAGATAGTGTGCCCACAGGAAAACTGGACATTTGATGAAATCGAACAGTAGACAGTGCATGAAAATAGCCCGCCTGATAAAACATGGCATGTTTTTCTAAGCATGATATATGTAGCCTGCCCAAGTCCAGCACAATCATGCAAAGTGCGTAAGTGCGTTCACGGTGCGTGTGTTTGTGCCATTCCACACATTATTTTTTGCTCCTTTTATGACAGCAATGTAGTGCCGTCCCCATTTTCTGGTTTATTTCTACGGAATAGATAGTATTAAATTTGGACATGTAGAACTCACCAATGTAATATTTGCGGCACAATTCCAACTTGTCAACATCGGAAACCTTCTCAAGATTCATCGCTGACTACGTTGATGAAGCGACTGGACACAGTCTCACGACTATGCTGTATAAAAAATTTGTAAACCTAAATAAATATTACAGTCGTTATACTTTAATAATAATTTCAAATGAAATTTTCATTGAAAATATATTTAATAAACTATTTAAAACAGATAAAAATACAAAAGAAAAAGTGGTGGTCGGGCCTCGTCGGCATCTTTTCCGGAATCCGAGTTAGCCTGTGATTTTTGTTTTCGATGGTCCAGTTTTAAAAAACAGATTGATTGTAAACCTTACCAAAACAAACGACCGAAGAAACTTACTGTAAGATTCTTTGGTTTTTTCGTTTACCCAGAGTAGAATTCGTAAAACTCTTTTGTAGTTTCCGCACAGCTTCAATCGTCACATACACACTCATGAAATTTGACGACACTTCTCAAAACCGGAAAAGAATAATTATAACATAACTTGTAATGTGGGAGGAATATTTGAACAAAACATTTAATAATAAAAATGCATTACCATTTTACAAAAATACGATATTTATATAAATGTTATTTTATTTCGTTAAATTGTTTATTAATTTAACTTTATGACGTTATAAATAATTTCCAAAGACTTCATAATGAACGAGGGTAACATTGTGCACGGAAGGCTGTGCGTTGTCAATTCGCCCCTTAGAGTCCAAAGCTGTACGCCCCATCGCTAGATTCGTACAACTTTTGTAATTATCAAATTCCTCAAACTTTTCACAAACATACTGTTTTAAAAGGACATAGTTTCAAGCGTATCTAACATTTGAAATCTTGTACTTATTTCAGTCTTGGTATGCACAGTAATAATAAAGATATTTAGCAATTTACAAATCCTACCGAAACGTTGATGTGTGTGGGGCGAAAAGGTTTGGGGCGAAAAACGATTTTCTAACGTTTTTTTACTTCACAAATAAAGCAAAATGGCGGAGTATCTGGCGTCGATTTTTGGAACAGAGAAAGACAAGTAAGTTTGAGTGTTTTCCTCGGCAAATATTCTGATTTGTTTTATGTAGAGTACACGACATATGATTCGAGATCTTTTGTGATATTGTCTGCTATGATCTCGTCGATTTATTTTGGTGATTAATGATGTGCTTGTTAAGTTCGACATCGATTTATGCCCCACACAGTAACACGCCGGGTGCCTCCTTGCCGTCCGTGTCACCCACCGCGTGTGTGGAGCTAGTCGGTCGTAGTTCATTCGTTTTCGAAATTCAATCTAACTAGATACTTGAACCATTTGTCATTAAAATGTATGTCTTGTGAAAAATATTCTCTTGGTAAATTACAATGTAAGTAAAAAACAAAAATCCACCATTGGCATTGGGGCTTTGTTTGTTCATGTAGTTTGTGACAGTTTATTATCGAATAAATTCAAATTGTAGAATACTGAATGAATTGCAAAATAATGTTAACATTGATTAATAACGTCACAAGTAAGCAAAGAAAGAAGCAGTTCATCCCGTAGCTACTTTGCACAAACATGTATTTGTAATGTATCTTCGCAAAACAAACATTGAAACAAACAAAAACATGCATGAAAAGGAA
Organism: Marthasterias glacialis; assembly: GCA_911728455.2. Lineage (NCBI taxonomy): Eukaryota > Metazoa > Echinodermata > Asteroidea > Forcipulatida > Asteriidae > Marthasterias > Marthasterias glacialis. The sequence continues at coordinate 11,137,222 of OU452239.1, read as the reverse complement.
ACAAACATAAAATTCAACAATGGATCTTTACTAATTTTACTTCATTCAAAAGAAGAAAAAAAGGCGAGCACAAATAATTTCCCCAGGACTCTTAGAGTATTCAATCATGGTATTAGTAAAATTACAAATTTGTATTGTTTGAAACTAGAAAAGAATAATTCAAACATTAATATATAAAAAAAATAATAACTTCTAAACCATACATTGGATATTTACCATCTATACATCATCGGACAGGTCTTTGATAAATGGACAAGAAGAGTCATACAGAGATGACCTCCATTTGACCTTGTCTTTTGATTAAAACCGGAAGTGGAAGCCAGACACTATTAAAAAAGACATAATTTCGGGTTCAAATGTAAAATGGGTTCATCATTGGATAATTTCAACCTTTGATGACATCATTCACGAACACCTTGTTTTTGTAATATAACAAAAACTGATTTCTAGTTTATTATATCTTTTCTTTCAGAGTCAACTGTTCCTTCTACTTCAAGATTGGCGCATGTCGTCATGGCGATCGATGCTCTCGACTTCACAACAAGCCGACGTTCAGTCAGACGATTGTTTTGTCCAACATTTACCAGAACCCACAGAATACTGCGCAGAGCGCAGATGGAGGGAATAGTAAGAATGAAAACCTTATTTATTTGATAACCCTTCTACTCTTTGTAACTTTTGCAGCAAGCCTTTCGACCAGAGACCTGTAATTATACAAATAATACACAGTTTTTACGTAGCTCGTTATCACACCTGATGGGCATCTCAAAGCACTCAAGTATGAGACCTGTTCCTTTACATAGCACCATGTAATGGTTTACAAGGTGCTGTGGCGCAATCGGGGCCCAATTTCATAAAGCCTGTATGCACAGAAACTTGCTAAGCACAGACAAATCTTGCTTAGCAGAAACAGGTTACCAGCCAACATTCCTTTATGTTTACACAGTTGCGACTGGTGCCCCACTCATTTTTTTTTCTTTGCAAAGAAATTTGCCAAGCAGTATTTTCTGCTAAACAGCTTTATGAAATTGGTCCCTGCAGCCGATCAAACCAGGAACACAACATAGTCAGTCTGTGTACTGCATACTATTGTATGCATTCACCAAATGATATGGACTAGCAAATTGCTAAGAAAATATTTAGTAAGGTTCATTTCTCTTTTCTTTACAGTTTCCAATGTATCAGATGTAGAAATGCAGCAGCATTTTGACGATTTCTTTGAGGAAGTTTTTACAGAATTGGAGGAGAAGTATGGAGAAATTGAAGAGATGAACGTCTGCGACAATCTGGGAGACCATCTCGTCGGGAATGTCTATGTGAAGGTATTTCAGCTTTTGGGTTACAAACTAAACTTTGCTTTTATAAAGAATTATGAATGTTATTGGTGTAAGAACTATTTGTGGTGTATGGTGGCTCAACTGTACACAGAAGTAATAATATTAACAATAACGGAAATTTATATAGCGCCAAATCCATTTTAACCAAAATGCTCCCTGGCGCTTTACAGTCAACCGGGTTATATAGATAAAATATTGATTTGTAAAAGATTCAAGAAAATATTTAATTTATTTAAACTGTTTAAAACTCTCAAAAAAATAGTGGCTTTATAAACCACATACAAAGAAAATTACAACTAAACTCAGAAAACAGGATATAAAAATTAATTCAAAATACATTTTGTTCAATCTAAAATCAAGAAATATAAACGGACGCTTGCAGACACCCCCGGACAAAAGAAACGATAACACATGTTAAAGGTGACATGATATCAGGCAAGCATAAATTACACATCATTCAAAACCACCTTGGATGATTTTGAATGGTCAGACAGTAGGAGGGACAAAGAATTAACTGCTTTGCCCTGTCGTTAACGTGTTATCACGCCTACTATCACGGCTGTGGCGTATTAACCATGTATTTCTTTTTTCAACGCTTTGCTGTGTAGTACCGCCGCGAGGAAGACGCAGAGGCAGCGGTCACCAGTCTGAATAATCGTTGGTTCAACGGTCAGCCAATCAGGGCCGAGCTGTCTCCGGTGACGGACTTCAGGGAGGCTTGCTGTCGGCAGTATGAGATGGGGTGAGTTGAAAGACGAAATGTACCTAACCTTTGACCAGGCTGTAAGCTTCTATGGAGTTAAACACCTCCACAGATTAGACTCCATTCTTTTCTTTTTGTGTTTCTTTTTTTTTTTTCTGAGGGTGGCCGCAAAAGTCCATCTACGGTGAGGGGGGCTACAAGAAAGAGGGGGAGGTGAACAAGAAAATGTGAAAAATCACCAAGTAGGCCTGTTTACTACTATCTGGAATTACTCAAAGGCCGGGAAGGCAGTGGCCTCCTTGCCCTGATCTTGGCCTCGGTGCCCTTTCAAAAGTTTACCATGGTCTTCTAAGATTTTCCAATGGAAGTGCCCTTTGCAAAATGAAAATAGCCTTGGCCTTTCAAAGATGAACTTCCAGGCCTGAAGTCCTTCATAGACCAGTGGCATGTTTGGTGAAATAGATGTGTGAAACTGTTTGTGTTTTTTTTTTTTTTTTAAGGGAATGCACCCGGGGTGGCTTCTGTAACTTCATGCATCTAAAGCCGATTTCCCGTCAGCTTCGCCGAAAGCTGTACGGCCTCCGGAAGAAGAGACGATCCCGCTCGCGCTCACCCAGCAGAGAGAGGAAGAGGTCGCGCTCCCGAAGCCGCGACCGCGACCGCTCCCGACGACGAGGCAGATCCAGGGAGCAAGAGCGCTCCGGTCGGTTCTAAAGGACGGACAACATCACCGCTGGTCGTCAGCCCGTCCGAACGTAGAGAAGTTTGTACAAAAACATTTCAACTGGTATACATGTAGCAGTTTATCACCCAGAGAGCATAAGCATTGTTGTGATGAAGAAAAAGAAAAGAAAAAAAAGATGAGTGTTGATTCTGATAATTCCAACACTGTCAGTTTTTATCTCCCCCTCGTTCCTAGTGATGCCCTGTAAATAAAAACCCAATGTTCCTGGTCGCAGAAAACATGTTTGGTGACAAGGGTACCAAAATAACATTCTAACTTTTGACCAAGCTACAGTTTCTAAAACACTCTTCTCTCTTTTTTTTTTACTTGTCTGCTTTCAGAAGAAAGCACCTACCACTTTACAGATGATTTTTTTTCTTCTTTTTCTTCAATTTTTTGCTTAACAAATTTTTTTGGGAACCGGTCACACGTAATCTTCATTACACTGTACTTTTGGCTGGTACCCCATTTCTGCTATGCAGTACTTTTCCGTGCTTAGCAGAAGTTTCAGCTTAACAGCTTTTATGATATTGGGCCCAGGTCATGTTAGACAGGACTGCGGGAAAAGTTGTACATTGTTCAGTAAGGGAAACTTTCTTTTTAGATGTAGTTATTATACCCTTCAAAATTTGTTCATCATTTAAAAAGAAGTATTGTGTATTTATGTTATGAAATATTCAGTAGAAAATGGAACAAAGACCTTGAGTTGGTGGGTGATGGTTTAGATTTTGGCCACCTGCGATAATGCATCTGAAACATTGGACTTTGTTCTAGACAGACTGGGCTGAACTCGTGATGGATGGCAAGAAACGTTGCGGATTACCCATTGCCCGTCATGAAATAGAACCCCCATGTATATGACGTCACAAGCGCAAACAGCGCCCTGGATGATGTCAAAGGAAGACTTATCATTGACGGAGAGTTTTGCATGGGGCATACACACGTTTCCAGTGTAAAACCTCAGTGGTGGCATGGCGTGCATGGTGTCTGTACTTGTTCATCTGTAAATCAGATGCCCGATGGTTTGAGACGTAGACTCGCAAGTTGGCAAGATTGTCAATGGGCCGTATTTTTGACAGTAAGAGGGCCCCGTTATTAATTCCATTTTGAAAGTACAATGTTATTTCAACAACAAAAAATTCAGATTGGCCAAGCAGATATCTTACACCGATTACATTCTAAAAATTTCAATGAAAAACCCTCAGAAGTTGTATATTAACTGCTGTTTTGGAAGTCAAATTGCATTGGTTGACCACATTATTTCTCTGTTTGACTCCCAATCTACCCCAAAGGGCGCCCGGCGCCCTCTTGCAGTAAAAAAATAAGGTCTATTCCAGTAGTGTGTTAATTGATTCATTTCACTTTTTTTTTACATACAGAGACACCATTTCACCTTCATGACTTGATGTAAAGTTGGGTCGCAGTAATAACTATGTTTGAACATCTTTTCGATAATTTTGCGTTAAAAATGTTAAAACTAAAAAAATTTAATCAGGGGGGGGGGGGGGGGGACTCCGCTGAAGAATTTCAACAACTTCATACATTTGTTTTAAGCCTAATATTGACAGCACATTTTTAAGCAAAATTAACACTTCTACAGAATGGCCTTGTCTTTTCTGTTTCTATTAAAATTACTAGAAAGTTTGTCAGGTTGTTCACTCACTGTACTGATCAATAGAGGGCGGTATTTATTTTCGCAATGGTTGATATTTTGCTAAATATTTGGCCCCAAGGATTGTTTATATGAACAATTATCTTTGTTGTACAATCTTAATACAGTGAGATGGATAAGTATTTGAAAGACAGCTTGACAGATATTGGTTTGCCCATTACTTTAGCTGGAATAATTCTGAATTAATGTGGGGTTTTTTCCTTGTGCGTTTAAGTGATAAATGTTAGTTGTCAGTTGTAATTTATATTCATGAAATTTTTTGGTTGATTTGAAACGAGTCTCACAACTGCCCTTGAGATGTGGGAAAATCTGTGATCTTATCCCGTCATGTGCAAAAAATAAAAATAAACATATACAGCCCAGGTTGGATATTTTAACCTATCCCTAGCTTGGACCTTGCACAGTTCCCTCTTTGGCTTCAGCTCCACTAGCCTTTTTGAGATATGGCGGACACATTACCAGGACACTATTTGGTTTGGGTAAATCTGTCTGTACTATACACCCAAACCCAACAGTGCACTCCTATAGTGTCCTAATGGGCTCAAAAAGGCTAATGGACCATTTAAATTAACTTGTTCCGATTTCACAGTATTTTAAGATTTTATGAGAGTCAAATCCAAGCCAGAGAAAAAGACCCCGGGTTGATCCGTTTTCCCCCCAAACTTGTATGGGGTGAACCTGTCCGAACTACCGGTAGGCAGTGTCCGTTGATGTGGTGTCTACATTGTGGAGTTAACGCACAGTTTAGAAGCACTTCAAGTATAGAAGAACTCGCATGGCCCCGTGTTTACGGCAGAAAATGCTTAAAGCAATTTCACTAGCTCAGTGAAAAATGTCCAAAACACAAGTTGCTATTGCACAACGTGAATGACATGACAATTTGGCTGGTATATTGTTTTCTGCTGTATTTATGTGCTCAGAAGATAGTTGTGGTTATGAGCGTAATAAACCTTTAGCTTTACTGGCAGGCACAAAGTGTACGTAGCTGATCGGAATACATTATGACAGGTTTCAGTTCCTGAGCTTTCTTTAAAACACTGATGAAGGAAGCACATTTTAAAACATTTTGTGTTTTTTTCATATTGTGCATATTATACGCGTCCTTGATTGTATGTGGATTCACGTAAAATGCGCAAGATATTTTCTTGCCTGCCAGGAAATTTAACAGTCATTCTCTTCGTAATCACTGTAGCGTACCGTGAAGTAATTTAAAATCCAATTTAGCCTTTTGCTGGACATTGTTGTCGTCGCTCAATAGCCTTAAATTACTGTCGAGTTACCAAACAATGATACCAGAACGCTGTATGTACCATTTTAAGATAATTTTTAATCATTGTGTGTTCGATTTTATTGTGCTCATGTTTTTTTGGCCTGAATTAAACCGATTTGTCTTGGGATATTATTCTGTTCATCATCTTGTCATAAATTCCTTGTCAGTTCGCGTTTATTGTTTTTTTTTTTTTTTTTTTTTTTTTTTTTTTGAATTCGTGACGGTTCGCAAAACAACCGGATCCGTTTACGGGTGTGATAAGAAGCAAAAAGGGGGGAGCGGTCGCTGAGTGTAGACACAGCCGGGCGTAGAAAACAATCAGACGGCCCAGGCACGTACGAGTGAAATCCAATAAACCGTTCGGTGTTTACAAGCCCCGTGTTGCGTACGTGTCGAGCACTGCAAAGCCAGTCATCCTATCGTGTGGAGGGGGAAGACAGAAGATAAAAAAAATAAATTGGACACGAGTTCAGTGCAAGGAGATTGGCAGTCCTCTACTAGTGTATTTGCGCACGGAATCTAATAATAACCCTGGGATGTTAAAGCAGGATGCCTCATCCCCATGGGAGAAGAGACAAAATAAATTGTCACTCTTTCATGGATCCAGACTGGGGAAGAAAGGCGAGAAAAACAGCCACAACGGGTTTGTTCCAAGTGCGTGCGACGAACGCCATAAACCTGGATTGAGTGAGCGTGGATATCTGCTGGAACTGGTTGCTATGGGTTGACATTACAGCCACTGATTTTTGTTCGGTAAACTCTATCTACCGTGGAATGTTGGTGGCTCTCTCACTCTTTCTAGCTGCAGACTTTGTAGAATATGAGGTTGGCTACGTTCAACTGAGGTAGCAAGAATAGTGTATAAAATAAGAAGTGCGATTATTGACGTCTTCTTTGCGTATGGTCTTGAGTCTACCAGTAAAAGTAACAGTGTATTTTTTACTATCTATGTAAGGAGTCAACGTAAACGCGGACATACCACCACTACGGTCATACCAAGTGTTTTCCGTTTTTGTGGAGTTGGCTACATCAGTTATCAAAAGGATTCAACGTCAGCATTGAGTAAGTATACACTGTAATTGGTTGTCACTGTGTATGGCAGTTACATTGTTGGTCTCTGCTAGGGTTTTAATTTTTGTATCCTGCAGTTTGCAATGAAACACCAACCATCAGCGCTGCCAACCATGCCGTGAAACATTCATGGACGAAGTTGATCCAGCATGAGTGAAAACTACGTAAAACGGTTTGTGCTTTGTATATTATTAATTGGTATGCGGTAGCACCATGTGATATAATCTACTTTGCTATTATGCAGTACTGCACATTCAAAGTAGATACAATCACATGGTGTTACCGCAAACCAAATACTATACATTGATACCTCACCATGCAATGCCTTAAAGCCTATATTGGTTTATGCTTTCTCATTGGTTTTACATTTTATTTTAATTACCGGTACGGATATTGAAATAAGCAATACTGACTTAAGTCATGTTCAACAGATAACTAGTTCCTCAATTCGCTGACAGTATACTTAGATGTGATTATTTCTGTGGGTGATTTGTACTGCTATGAACTGTAATTAGGAAGTAATTTAGACTGTTTCTCCTTTTCCCCCGATAATCCTGTACGCTTGGCTCATAAAATGGTCGTGTATGATTAAGTGTTTATACATTTATTTATGGAATCTTTAAAGACCCAAGTATAATTTTGAAACTACCATACTAAATGATAGTTCGAGGCTTCTTCAAGCCATTGCTATCAGTTTAATTGCTGGCCCCCATTAGGCAAATTATCTTTCCAAGGTAAGATCAAGATCTCGTTTGTTAAATTATTTGTGTGTTGTTGTTGCTTCTGCTGCTGTATGTGGTTGCTGTGGTAGTGTTGTTGTTGCTGTTGTTAATGTTGTTATTGTTGCTGTTGTTAATGTTGTTGTTGTTGTTGTTGTTGTTGCTGTTGTTAATGTTGTTGTTGCTGCTGCTGTCGCTGTTGTTACTGGTGCTGGTGCTGTTGCTGCTGCTGCTGAATGTTGCTGTGGTAACGTATTGTTCTTGTTCTTGTTCTTGTTCTTGTTCTTGTTCTTGTTCTTGTTCTTGTTCTTGTTCTTGTTCTTGTTCTTGTTCTTGTTCTTGTTCTTGTTCTTGTTCTTGTTCTTGTTCTTGTTCTTGTTCTTGTTCTTGTTCTTGTTCTTGTTCTTGTTCTTGTTCTTGTTCTTGTACTTGTTCTTGTTCTTGTTCTTGTTCTTGTTCTTGTTCTTGTTCTTGTTCTTGTTCTTATTCTTGTTCTTGATGTTGTGGAAATGTGTCCATAATTACTTCAGTTTTATTTTAGAATGACCACGATCGATAATGCAGACATCAACAAACATGACACATTACTGTTGTAGTCTAACCCATGGTATACATTGTCGCCCTTTTCCATTGGTGTTCTTGTTACTCATTTACCGGCACACTAGACATCAATCAAAATGACGCACAGTAGTGTCCTCGAGTACAAATGACCCGAATCCATGTCTCAACAACAATTGCCTACAACCTAATTATATATACATATAGTTAAAAAAAAATGAACTTGCACAAGTCAACCACCAAAACAAAAACATTCAATTGTGTGCGTAATTTTTTATTATTATTTTTTTTTACAGTTTTGGCGTTGAAACTTTTTCCCCAATTAAACTTCTGGTATTACAAAAAGAGCGATCTTGCAAAAACAAATTTACTGGCAGGAACATGTCTCCCATATTGTATGAAGTCGTACATTACTTTCCCATATAAAAAAACAAACAAACAAACAAACAGTTTTTCCGAAATGTAACTTCAGCAGGAGATGAAATGATTCCCTTTTGTTATTGATAAAATGAACTCGGGCTTCTGCGCAGCCTGCGTAGATTTTATTTCTGTTATAGTGTATTTTATGTAAACACGCTGTCACGAGTCGCTGCTATCTTCCTATTTCAGAAAATAATTAATGTCCCAAATTCGTACACTACTGATCATTCCACCGGACATTCCTCCGTTGCTTCCCCGCACAAACAATTCTTTCGTGAGGAAGCGATCTTTCAGTTCTCAAAATGTAGTCAATTTAATACAATCTGGAATTGAATGGCAGGAATATATAGAAAAGACTTGCAGCCAGCTCTCAATGCTTTTTTGTTTTGTTTCCCTCGCTGATTGATTTCCCCCTTTTTATTTTATTGGCGGGGGTCACATGGACGTTCAATTTCCCCACTGGTAATTGATCCTTCTCATTTTCGAGAACCGGGGACAAATAAAAATGCAAAGAGTTCACTTTGAGGATGGCATCATTACAGTGTTGTAAATACATAAGGGCGGACTGGAAAGTGAGGAGTGATTGATAGTGCATACTAGGCCACGGAAAGAAAGGAGGCCTGAATGGTAATGGAATAAATAGCTTTATTATTATAACGACGGGTGACAAAAATGAGACTCGTTGCCTATGGCAACATAACAAACAGTAAATATTACTCTATCTAATATAGTGATTCAAACACTAAACCAAGGCCGCCACCGGCAAGATCGCCGGCACTGCATGATGTGGTTTACTTCTTCACTAATTTATAAAAGTTGCTACAAAAACAACTAGCCTAATAAAAGCACAATTCGTACTTTAAGCCCCAGCTCAACGTTGGTAAGAAGAAAAACATAAATGTTCACAGATTTACATATACCTTACATGGTATGAAGATAATGATGGTAGAAAACCTTCCTTGAAATATTTCTCCCTGAAGTGTTATCGTTTTTAAAATAGTAAATAAAATAAGATCCAAAATTAGTTTTTCGTCTCAGTGAGACGAAAACTCTGCCAACAGGAATGCGTACAAAAATGCTGGATGCATTTTTTACCGTTTTCTCGCAAAAAAACAACAACGAAATGAGCTGACATTTTCACAGGTTGGTTTTATTACAAATATCGTGATTTGTGCAAGGAATGGAGGCATTTACAGACAGTTTACCAATGTTGAGCTGGGGTTTAAACTGCCTCAGTTTAGGGTTGATTTTTTTAAACTTACATAAACAGAAAAATGGGGGGGGGGGAGGCTGAACCTGAATATTATATCAATATACCGACGCCACCCTCTGATAAGTCATGCGTGATTTAATACGCTACGTCACAACCACAGTCATTTGACTTAACCAAATTAAAATCTACCCGATTTTATTAACTATACATTGAATTACTTTGGGTCAGTCGTTTCAAGAGTAAGCCTCGGGAGTAATATTGATGTGAATTTCCAGCCACGAACGGAGGATGTTTTCGTGCCACGTAGACATGACTCTAATAAGAAATAATGATTGTTGGCGATAAAGTGTTAGGTCAAAAATATATAATATAAATTTGTTGTCTGGGAAGATTTGAAACTGTTGGCACCCAGGTTAACTCCGTGGTTTCTCCTCCGTGCATCTCCTCTGTGGACCCCGGTTCGAATCCCGGACTGGAGCCTTGCATGTGGATTGCTGCTGTTTTTAATGTCAAAGTCGGGCGACCAAATCAAATAAGAAAAACAAGAATGTCAAAAACAGGGATAGAGACAAACGCCATTGTTATGATCAATATATCTAGGGGAGCAACCTGTAATTTGCAAATACAAAGAGGTGTGAAATAAGTGTACAGTTTTATTGTTTTATGAAAAAGAGAAAAAGTAGAACAGGGTGAACAGTGTCAACAACACTACATCGTCTCTGTGTGGTCATGCATTTTGTTTTCGACTTTTTTTTTATTTTTATTTTATTATATTTTATTTTATGTTCAGCAGTTTTAATAAATTGTTAATCAATTTTGATCAAAAAAGGAAAACGACCTTCAATTTACAACGACAAAGGGACAGGGGAATGTGATCTCTGAGGTATACGGCAATTGATGGCGGTAAAATATAGTGTCATGATGAAGCTATCGGTAATTACACTGCATGGATACGGACGAGGGAAAGAAAAGTGATAAACGGTTGCTAGGTGCATCCCACTCCAGCGCATGCGTCCATGGCGACTGCATACAAACGTCTCCATTTAACGGTAGATCTGGGTAAAGAGGGTCCACTCTCTCTACCCATGATTGCAAACAGCAGCGTCAGAGTTAAACGCACGATCATTTATTAGTTTTGGAATGATTTGCAAGTGAGTGCTCTCTTCTGATGTACTATAATGTCAGAGAGTGCCACAGCATTAGGTTATCCACCCCGAGTCGCCCTTTCGGTAAGTGCCGTTGCTATATGCCAGGCACTTGGTGCATGACACCCCAGCACTTCCAGGACGCCCATTTACGGATTCCCAAATGGTCAAAGAAATTCGTAATTCAGGCGACATTGCTGTTGTAGACGCGGTGGTCTGTCGGTCAGTATTGGTATTTAGGTACATCACAGAGCAAGGACCATGGTTAGATTGGTAGAAAGTAAATTTCATTTCGGAAATAAAAATGTAATGAACTTGTTCAGATGCACGGGCGTGCTTGGTGAAAAATGTTCTCATCTGGTCCCCAGTTTATTACAATTTGCAACGTCGTGACGTCATGCGCAGAGCTGCATTTGGGAGAAAAATGAAAATGGCTGCCTATAGTTTATCACATACCATGGAATATTAAGTACCCGCTTGCCATAAGAAGAATTGAACAGACGGTCTTTGTTCCCCATACACATTGATGACAATTTATTTCAGTAATACGGCATAAATAGAGTCATCAAACGGTCGTTAGCAAAATGAGATTATGCCATTATGTTATGCTCATCCCATCCAGTGATGAAAAACTGATAAATAAATAATATCAGCCAATGCTATTTGGCAGAATTAGGAATACTGTAATTGCATTGTGGTCGAGACCTCCGGGCGAATTCGAAGCCATCCGTGAATGCAGCCGGATTCTCTCCGGGGCTTCTAGTCACCAAGGGAGAAGGTTAGTGCCATTGAATGCCTTTGGAGCCCGTTGGCCATTTATGACGTTAAGTGGACTGCGGCCTCTCGTCACTGAACATCCGTCGTCTTGTTTTACCCCCCTCCGGAGGATGTGCAGCTGGTACCTTGCCAGCCAAATGTCAGATCTGCCTTTGCAAGAGATCAGATCCGTCCTCCTGTGGGGTCCAGCATTAAGACCATAATGAGACAATCGATCATGTCCTCGAAAATAATACAGTATTAGAATGCTATCGACAACAATGAAGCGCACGTGAATGTCATCGACGAAATTATATAATTCCACTTAGACCTCCACATGTTTTAGTCGCTATGAAGTAAATCTTCCCTCGCTTGATATACCACTGACTGAAAAAGAAAACATGGGGGATGAGCGGGTGTATTGCCATTACCAAGTATCATTTTGATTTGTTTGTTTGTTTGTTTATTTGTTTGTTTTTGATTGCCGGTTTGTTTGTTTGTTTGTTTGTTTGTTTGTTGGGTTGTTCATAGCCCGAATAAGAGCCTGAATATTCATTGATTTAGTCACGTGAGACCCCCTTCACATTGCAGCAGGGTTTAGGCATTTGGGGTGGAGTGTATCCTGTTGGTAAATGATGACGTTTTGGAGACGGAAGTGCAATGTAAACGAATGGTATACACACGAGCAGTCATTACACACTGCACTTCCGGTCCCAAAACGTCACCACTTTACCAACGGGATACGGAGTGTGTAAAAAGCATGAGAATGATTTGCATAATAATTATCATTCTACAAGCCACTTGGATATTAACACTTGGGGCGTGTTGGCTTAACTTTACTGGTAAATCTGTCTTTACATGTACCTTTTCGGTCTCAGTTTACTGGGTTACAGTATATAATCAAATAACAACTGGCTGCGGTATGGAGGTAGAAGCTACAACGACGACGTTAAACAAACTATACATTTGGGCTTTCTGGACATATAGCCATTAACGAATCACTGCCATTATAGTCAAAATTGATAGAACAACAGATGTATCAATATCCCAGATCACATCACGTTTGATAAGAATTGTCTTCATTCGTATACGCACTATGAGAAAATCTAAGTAGCTGCTGTTGTAAACTGCTTGCCAGCCAAAATGACACATGGAGTAAATAATTTTATTTTAAAAATGGCCTCACGTTTCGACCCTAGCGGAGTCTTTCTCAAAGACATTTGAGAAAGACTCTGCTATGATGGCATCGTGAGACCGTACACACAAAAAATGAATACATTTTCATAAAAAAACACACACACATTGTTTTAAAAGTTGTCATTTGGAGTGATATAAAAAAAATGATATGCATGTTTTCGTAAATCTAATTGTATGAAAAATTAATGGTGGTCAAGCGTGATGACCCAATAAAAACGACCTTGCATGAGACCCGCTTACTCCTGCTGGTCAGTTTGTGCTCGTAATATAGTCTCACGTGATCAGCTATAATGTGACCCCACCCGTAAGAGGATGGTGACGTCAGGATGACCTATGACCTATGCGGGTACCCGTTTTGGGCGAAAGATGTAACATAATTACATGTAAGGTAACCTTGCGTTTGAGTTGTTTTATCTGAAAATAAACTATACGGGTATTTACTACTCAAGTGGAATATTATTTGAGGATTTAACTCGAGAAAAGACTTGATTCTTCTTAAATATTTATATATTCTTAATATAAACAAGTTCGTAAGAGCGACGGTTTATCCGGGAAAATGTTAAACACTCACCGGTAAGTTTGGTAAATCTTCTAAAATTGTCGATTCATCTCTGACAGGACAACACAGATACGTATCTGTATTAGCATGACGGAAATGGATGTTAAATTTTTGTTGTTTATTTTCACTATTATTTTAACTTTATTCTTTATTTTATTTTTATGTAAGTTTGCGGGGAAGGGGGATTTTTCCCATTTATTTATTTATTTATTTTTTTTATTATTTGGTGTTATTTATTTTTTTTAATTAATTTTGTTTTAGGGGTGGATGGTGGGAAGGTTGTTCGGCAGTAGAAGTAGTGGCATGGAAAATACCAGCTGGTATACTCAACGTTTCGTCTAACAATCGACAACGGCTTTACCAGTACCCGAATCTAACCCCAATAAACTATCTTACATTATTATTTTTTTTTGTGTAAAGATCTTCTCTCTCAATTGATGACGTTGTATACATTTTGTGCCTGCAAAACTCCAGGCTCGATATATAGCTCGTTTCGTAAACACAGCAGTGATGTTTTAAATGTGTCACATCGTTGACTTCAAATGTGTGTCTTTTCATAATGCACTTTTGGTCATGTTTATGTAAATGATGCAATACTAATTTTTAAATTATTATTATTATAATTATATAACGAAGACCCATTGATGATGAATATTTTATTGGTAAAAAAAAATGCTTATCACTTCTTTCCAAAGGCGATTTTCCTGAAAGAGAAACTGAAAATATGAAGATTAACCCCTAGAGTGGTTTAAACGCCTAAAGAAAAAAATGTTTTCTTTCTTTCTTGCTTTCCCCCTTTTCACACTTACACCTTTATGCTTAAACTAACCACAAACAGCACTTTCTGCCGCTAGACTTCTCTCACCTCAGTTTCCCCGTAAAAAGAAAGGAATAAAAAAAAAATTGAAAGCCCATTCGAACCGACAGGGAATTTCATCAACCTGTGGGGAAAAGTGTCAATGACTTGTTTTTCTCCTCTATATAGAATGTAAATCGTATGCACCCGAAGGCGAACGACTGGCAATAAAAAAAAAACCATATCTCGTAAAAGCACCAGGTGAAGTTGTTGAAGGTAGAGGGGAAGAGGGTTGTGATTCGAGACTAGTAGAAACATCGGTGCTGTCGGCGGCCCCAGCTCAAGTGCGTAGTCGAGCCACTCAAGTACAATTTCGAATCTCATCTAGTCTTTTAGACGCGGATACATCACTTAATTCAAGGTAAATTCTTGATATTGAATTTTAGTGGCAGTCATTTCGATAGTGATGAAGGAAACCATTATATCATGTCAAACAGTGGATTTACTACACACTTTAAAAACGTTGGGTATAAGTAAAAAATAAAACAAAAGGGGGATGTTTGTGTCATTCAAATTTGTTATGCTTGCAAAATGCTTCCTCGTCATTAATGAACCGATATGTTATGGGGCGGGGCTTAATGGATCAGTCTATTGTACCTGGTCTGCGAGAAACAGACCACGCCTACGGTGGCATAGCCAAGGCTGTGATTGGTCAACAAGTTAGGGGCGGGGCTTAATGGATCGGTCTATTAGCTTGCAGCGGTCACGTTAGAATATCAGCTAAGGCCTGCTCTGTAAACGGAAAACGTCGACATTATTTTGTAATAAGTCGTCGACGTTTTCATGAAGAGAAGGGCATGTCAAATATCACTTTTTCTACATTATTTTGAGATTAGTTGCACTTCTTGCCTTTAAACATGATAGTAAGCCATCCCAAATTGCTGATTAGAATGTTTTAATTTCGTAAAATGGTAAGTGCAGCATTTATCTAAATAACTGCACTCTGTATTTTCACAAAGAGACGGGCTTCTCAGCGCATGCGTAATCACGTGACATGCCCGCGCCCTTTACTATGTAAAAACATACACTAAAGAATGCGCGCACAATATTAGTATGTCATCGTAGTTTTGAGTTTTTACAGAGAGACGGGCATTATTTGACTAATAATAATGTGTTAAATAATCAAAGTTTTTTATGATTTTTTATTTAATTATTAACAAGATCTACCTCTTAAAAAATACATTAGAGTACTTAAACTGCACATTAGAAAGTTTTAACACTGCAGAGTTTCCAGTTTTGAATTTAGCAGCTTTTAAAATGTTAATATCTCTATACAATCTTTTAAAGCCCCAGCTTAACATTGGTAAGATAGAAAAACATAAATGTTCACAGATTTACATATCCCCTTCATGGTATGTAGATAATGATGGTAGAAAACTGTCCTTCAAAAAGTTTTGCCTGAAGTGTTATAGTTTTTGAATAATAATTGAAATCATATCCAAAATCAATTTTCGTCTCAAGTTAGACAAAAACTCTGCCTATTATAGAATGCATATGAAACAACGAAATGAGCTGCAATCTTCACAGGTTGGGTTTTACTAACATAATATTGTTATTTATGCAAAGAATGACAGCATTTACTGACACTTTTACCAATGTTGAGCTATGGCTTTAATGTTTTTGTTTTTATATGTCCGTTACTTCGTGAAAACGGTGACGAGAAAATGTCCCTTGGTCTTCAGGCCTGTTTTTTGTCACATCTCAGCCTCGTGTCATTCTCATTTCCGCAGTCGAAGATGGAACCAACGATCGACACAACCCTCCTGGAGACTCTACCATCTTATCTTCAGAACTCCTCGATCAATGTTACGGTGCTGGAGGAGCAGCATCCGCCCACAAAATGGGACGACACCACGTGGATCCTTACCAGCGCCTTCATCATCTTCACCATGCAGTCTGGTTTCGGATTGCTGGAATCCGGTAGCGTCTCGCAGAAGAACGAGGTAGGAATGAGACACGTGGATGCTCCTTAACATAATTTTCATCCGGATGTTCATTTATACAATTTAAATGGCATTATGAATGAGATAAGCGGAGAGCTACATTTGTTATCGATTTCTTAACATCAATTTACGAAATCGAATTGAGAGAAAAAAAAACTGGGTTACAAAAATTACGTTTCAAGTATTTTCAGATGACCAAAATTGCATTGCAAACCACATCGGTACAAGCTCCTTACGACGACCAGAGCACTGTAAATAATAAGCGTGAAGAATAAACAACGTGACTATTCTAGAGAAACAAATTCTTCCATAATAAAACATTGAGTCCCGATCCGTAAGAGTTATTTTGGGGGGATCGACTGCAAGTAAACAAACCTGATTGTTTACCCAGAAGGTAAATAAAAAAAAGAAAAGAAATATTTTGTTGAAAAGCACAACACCGTACCAGAGCAAACCTTACGTTTCTGTATCTTCCATTTTGTGTTTAAAAATGTGGGAGATTTGAAATGAGAAAGAAAGAAAGAATTTTGCTGTTGCAAACTGCTTATCAACCAAAACGATCTATGGTATAATGCCAACAAGTCTTTCTCAAAAGTAGACTGGTTCCCTGTCTCTACATCGTTCTTGTTCTGAATAAATATATGCAGGGACCGGTAGTTGCTACTGTTATGGCGCTTTTGATTGGCCCTCGCATGGCGGGCGCAGTAATGGGTTTCTATTTTTAGAGATGACATTGGCTATGCTCGTGTCGTTTGCATGTTGTTGTTGTTGTTGTTGTTGTTGTTATGTGGGATTATGTAGACATATATGCTAATTCTAATTAGCAAATTCCTGGCAGAAATGCCAGTTTGTTATGTAACGTTTGGGTATAAAGTTTGGGTGTAATTTTTAGATGAGAGATTACCGCATATACACCAAAGAAACAGCCCTGACAGCCAGACTCAAACAAAACCGTTAAAAATCATTTGTGTTTGGATCCTAACAGAACTTAACAGTTTGGGTGCGCGTTGAAGCTCGCAGATGTAATATAATTAAGCATGGTTGTATTTTGCGGGGTCAAAGGGCGATTAAAAAAGATAAAAAGGCTGCACCGATAAAGGGATAACCACCCTTAAATAATTCTCATTTGTCTTCATCTCATCGTAACCCAGGTTAACATTATGGTGAAGAATGCGATTGACGTTTTATTCGGCGGTATATCCTACTGGCTGTTCGGCTACGGGCTCAGCTTCGGCGAAGACGAAGCGGGAGGTTCGAATCCCTTCGTGGGCGTGGGCAACTTCTGTGTAGACGCCACAAACGTAACCTCCGATCACCTGGGGTCTCTCTTCGCGCACTTCTTTTTCCACGCGTCGTTCGCCACCACGGCCACCACCATCGTCAGCGGCGCCATGGCCGAGCGGACCAAGCTGGAGATCTACATCATCTTTTCCTTTCTGAACACCGTGGTTTACTCTATCCCCGCCCACTGGATGTGGGGGGAAAACGGGTGGCTGAAGACCATGGGCGTGGTCGACATTGCTGGGGCGGGGTCGGTGCATATGGTAGGCGGGGTCACCGGTCTTGTTGCCACGTTACTGTTGAAGCCGAGGACGGGACGTTTCATAGACGGTGCGGAGGCCCCCGCAATGGGGTCGGCTACCAATGCGATATTCGGACTGTTCATGTTGTGGTAAGTACGCTCATCCCACTGTACGCTGAAGACGCCCGCTTGTCACCATTACCCGGCGACTGTTTCTGTGGCACAAAACGATCATGTACCCGTACATAGTAATGTACAACGCGTGCACGGGTCAAAGGTGATCTTTCGTGGCACGAATCTGTTTGTCGCGCGTTGACGAGTGGGC
The DNA here is from genome assembly GCA_911728455.2 of Marthasterias glacialis. Lineage (NCBI taxonomy): Eukaryota > Metazoa > Echinodermata > Asteroidea > Forcipulatida > Asteriidae > Marthasterias > Marthasterias glacialis. Next base: position 11,119,232 of record OU452239.1, on the reverse strand, counting down.
GTCTTTAAAGTCACCATACATTTACCAACAGTCAAAGCTAAAATTATGTAACAATAAGTGCCCTTTATGAGTCAAGTCGTCCTTGTGCATCAGCCTACCATCATTATCTTTATACCACGTAAGGTATATGTAATGTGAACATTATTTTATGCTTTTCTTTCTTTCAATGTTGAGCTGGGGTTTTAAGAAATGAACAAAATGTAAAACCAGCCAAGAAAGAACTATGAATTTTGCTTTGCTCGGAACTGAGTCCCTGATGATATTGTACACAGCAAATAGATATAGGTCTATCGTTGTAAAAGTTTCTCTTTTTAACAGCATTATGAAGTTGGACCCTGCCAGTTGGTTAGGCACGCATTAATTACATGACGTCACAACGTTGCAAATTGAAGTAAACGGTGCCCAGATAAGAACATTAGGCCGTTTGTGAATTGGCGGCTATACGGCTGCCGCTTGGTCACCGCGTCATCACGCGTTGAAGTACAGGCTGCCCATGGCAACACCCTAAGCAGCCGTAGCCTTAGCCGTAGCCCTATAAAGCAGCCGTAGCCGTAGCCTCAGATGCCGCATAATCCTCTCTATAATAGGACAACTAATGACATTTTAATTGTGACAGACCGGCTAGAATTTGCATTTTTAACAAATTGACTTCTCCCTGCGTGATGACCAGAACATCCACAGCATGCACTAAATTGTCACAGTGGCGAGCTTCATTGACGAATTGGGAATCCGTAAATGGGCATGGTGCGAGAGTTTGACGTCATTGCCCGTAGTGCCTGCCTTGTAGCAACAGCCGTGACCCTCGGCCTCTCTATATACTGTGTAATTGCGTCATTAAAATACACAGACGTAACTAGTACATCCACACCAGCATTTATAAAAGTGTCACCATTGCGAGTTTACCTTGACAAATTGGGAATCCGTAAATGGGCATCAACGCGAGAGAGTACCTGGTTTATACAGCAGTAACACTCGGCCTCTTCACTGTAGTTGCGTTGTATCTTATTTAAAAAAAAAAAAATAAAAAAAAAAAAAATACCCGGACGTCCAGCCTTGAGGTGCACCAAAGTGCATCATCAATTATATCTCAATCCGCTTCCACTCCCGTGGACACAATTATCTCTTAATTACTCTGTAAATTGCAGTCTTCAATTTGCTGGATGATCATCCCCTGGACCTCATTAAAGGGAAATCTAGAATTGATTGTCTCATGGGATAGAGGATGGGAGGGGGAGAGAGAGACAGGCAGAATAGAAATGCCTCTTTTATCAATTGTCCTTGGAAATGAAGGAGCTGAATAATAGAATCAAAACACGTTTCTCTTTGGACCAATTCGCCTTCCTCATATGTCAGCCATTTTGTCTAGTTCCCTGAACACTAAGGATTTGTAAGCGCGATGCCCGTTACAGTAATCCGACTATTAAGTGAAGAGGGAAGCTCGCTGTTTCAAAATGTCAATTTCGTAGGTGAGTTAATTTCAAAGTAATTCATCTACTTCTACAATTTGTATGTCATGGTGAGTCTACCATAGTACTATTAGTCAATCTCTCGGGTTCGTGCAGCGAATAAGCTTGACAAAGAACCAAAGAAATCACTTTGTTTGCAAATTGAAAATTCAAGCATATTATACGCAGACGTATAGTCACGACATGCTTGTTTTGGGTCTTAAATTACAGAGTGCATAACTAATAGGCTTCCAGACACAACTTATTATTAGGTCGGTCGTGCTCTGCGTACGTTTGCAAGTCGATTATAGTTCTTCATTACTGAGAAGACGTTTTCGTCATTGAGCGACCGTAGATAAATCGGAGCAGGGAAGTCCGTGTCAGCCACTGACTAGTCATTCAACTAGTCAGCAAAATTGGCATTATGATACTGCAAACACAATTGTATTACTTCCCACCACCCCCCTCCGGCCCCCCCCCCCCCCCACATACACACCCATTGTCAGTTTTGAACACCAAGTTGCAGGGACTCCCTATTGTTGTTCTATTGTCCCTTTTCTATTGAGAATTACCTTGTGTGGGACAGGGTTTTAAAAAGAAAAAGGTTGTGGGGACCTTTGTTCCATCATATATAAGTGTCCCCACAACGGTGTGTGTGCCTACCCACACAAGCGTGTAGACACCTGTAATCTGGGACCTCCTATTGTCCCTCTTTTGTTTGTACTTTAACGTTTTGGCAACAGCTCCCATTGGTTTTGTACATGACTTTCCAACCGGGGACCTCCACCCAACAAAAGGGGGGGGGGTCCTATTGTCCCTTTTGTTATAGGTTCCCGGTTTGAATGTGTATACAAACTCACACATTCTTTTTAACACCGAGTTGTGGGGACTCCCTATTGTTGTTCTATTATTCCCTTTTCTATTGAATTACCTTGTGGGGACAGGGTTTGACAAAGAAAAATGTTGTGGGAACCTTTGTTCCATTGTATAAATGTGCTCGAATTCGCTCCCTTGTGGAGTCCTATAACAAAAGGGAAGCGCAAGAACAATTGGTCTCTACAGGGGAATTCTAAAGAGAGGGATGCTCCACAAGGAAATTTGTGTACAAAGTCTATGAGAAAATATTAAGTACAGGGACAAAGGAAAGAACAATAGACGTCTCCACAAGGATGCAAAAATGAGAATGAGTGTCCCCATAACGGTGTGTGTGCCTACCCACACGCACAAACCACGCACACATTTGTATGGTGTAGACCGAGGACATTCCTTTGTTCTCCCATTGGGACTTTTATTGGTGACGTCCCCATAGGTTTTTTGTACACGAAACATACCGAGGGCTGTCCCCGGTATGTCATTTTCCCGGATCCGTTTTGTTCAAGTCCTCGGTTTGAATGCGCAGACATGCACACACAGTCGTGTATCACCATTATGTCCGAGGACTTCTATTGTTAATTCTATTGTTCCTGTACTGAAGCAATCTCCATTGGTTTTGTACACAAATGGCGTCCGAGGACCCATGAAAACAAAGAACTGACTAGTGACGACCTATTGTCCCTATTGTAAAATGTCCTCGAAGCATATTATGATCAAACATGCCCACACACACCCACTCTTCCCATCCTGCCCTTCTTCTCCCAACCCTGTTCCATGTCGCACTTGTTCCTCCCCACGTCCCCTCCCTAACCCCATGCGTGTTATCTCCCTACCATCTCTTCTTTTCTCACCCATTCTGCCTACCCCATCTACTTTCGCAAACCCAGACCTTCTCCCGTCTCCATTCACCTTCCCCCTACCCCCTTCCCTTCTCTGCCTCTCTCCCCCCTCACTGCGCACCTCATCCATACCCCCTCCCCCCCCCATCCCTACCCACTTCTCTCCACCTCATTTGCTTTGCTAGAACTGTATATCTATAATGAAGGACGATAGTGCTTGATGCTTTTAGTAAGTAATCGATGGACATAATAGCTTTACAAGATGAAGCGCCTAATAAAAAAAAATAAAAAAATAGGGAAAGAAAGCCACTCAAGCGAGACGTTTTTTTCCCGCGCTATTGCTCAATTTCGCGCGGGGTTCTTTACAATATCCCCTCCGTTTTGTGAGTTTCTATGACGACCGATATGAGTACAACCGCGACGCCACCGCGCTGTAAAAAAAAAAAAAAAAAAAAAAAAAACGAGATGCGTTTAAATTTGGCCTCCTTTGAAATTCTTCATGAAATTTGAATGACAATCACATTGGGTTTAATATTGTCAGGGGAAACTTGCTAGCGTTAAATAATACATTATAAAGCCACATTGCAAAGGTATTTTTCCACAAGCGAAATTACTGTTATTCCGACTCTTCATTTACCACACAGCAATGGTATCTTTGGTCATGGTATATTTTTGTTTGGTATATTTTTGTACTTTCTTTGAATCAAAATGAGGTACAGCATTGTGTGTTTCATATTCACACATATTCACACATATTCCTTGAATAAAGACACGGGGCCATGTTGTTCAAACTGTATTATAACACCTCTTCCTTTGATTCTATCTGTTGATTGGCCGAACGTGCGTCACGTGGTGTTGTGTATTTTTACTATCACACTGCACACCGATCAAAAGAACTATTAAATGGTACTATCCAACGACAACCTCGAACCCGGTGAAACGATCAAATAATACGTGCATTTGAAAAACGATATGAGAACGAAGGCAGTGTGGTACCCCCTCTTTCTTTTTGTCAAGATTTCCTGTCAGATTTTGTACAGTTGTTTGAAGATTGATATACGCACAGCGAATATTAGCACAAAATGGATGAAATTGAGGTGTTATAAAACAAATATTGACTGCTTTATCTCGTGGCGTAGTAAAACTAGTCACTCTCGGTGATCCCCGGAGTCGCCTATCTTCCCTCGGCTCCGCCTCGGGAAGATAGGTTGCTCGGGGGATCACCTCGAGTGACTAGTTTTACTACGCCACTTGAAGCAGTCAATATTTGTATACTATTGCATGTAAGGTCCTTGATTGGAAATTACGTCACTTTGTAATCTTGCAAAACTGCTGATTGTGTGCCTTCTTCACCCAAGCTGTGATGCAGTGATGTAGACATAAACGTAGACATAAATTGATATTACTCTCGTATCATTATGATTATCAATTAAGTTCAGGCCGCGTCTATATTTCATTGGTCTTGATTTTTTACAGTGCTCATACTTAATGGCATTTAAAATACATGGCTCAAATAATATGAGATCTTAAATAATATGAGATTTCTTGTTGTTGTTGTTGTTGTTGTTGTTGTTGTTGTTGTTGTTGTTGTTGTTGTTGTTCTTGTTGTTGTTGTTGTTGTTGTTGTTGTTGTTGTTGTTGTTGTTGTTGTTGTTGTTGTTGTTGTTGTTGTTGTTGTTGTTGTTGTTGTTGTTGTTGATGTTGTTGTTGTTGTTGTTGTTGTTGTTGTTGTTGTTGTTGTTGTTGTTGTTGTTGTTGTTGTTGTTGTTGTTGTTGTTGTTGTTGTTGTTGTTGTTGTTGTTGTTGTTGTTGTTGTTGTTGTTGTTGTTGTTGTTGTTGTTGTTGTTGTTGTTGTTGTTGTTGTTGTTGTTGTTGTTGTTGTTGTTGTTGTTGTTGTTGTTGTTCTTCTTCTTCTTCTTCTTCTTCTTCTTCTTGTTCTTGTTGTTGTTGTTGTGTTGTTGTTGTTCTTGTTGTTGTTGTTGTTGTTGTTCTTGTTCTTGTTCTTGTTCTTGTTCTTGTTCTTGTTCTTGTTCTTGTTCTTGTTCTTGTTCTTGTTCTTGTTCTTGTTCTTGTTCTTGTTCTTGTTCTTGTTCTTGTTCTTGTTCTTGTTCTTGTTCTTGTTCTTGTTCTTGTTCTTGTTCTTGTTCTTGTTCTTGTTCTTGTTCTTGTTCTTGTTCTTGTTCTTGTTCTTGTTCTTGTTCTTGTTCTTGTTCTTGTTCTTGTTCTTGTTCTTGTTCTTGTTCTTGTTCTTGTTCTTGTTCTTGTTCTTGTTCTTGTTCTTGTTCTTGTTCTTGTTCTTGTTCTTGTTAACAATCTCGCATCAGATAACGCAATGTTATAATTTCACTGGACTCCTCAATTATTTATCGAATTCGATGTCGGTGAAGCGGTGGTAATATATCGATTCCAGAGTCTTGGTATCGAATTGTTACAGCATCACCGCCCGCCATCAGGGAGAAATTCCATGGGCCAGTTTCATGACCACATTTTTGCTTAGCTGAATTAAATATTAGTAAGCAGCTGTGTCTTATATTATCGGTCCCTGCTTAATTCTACTCAGCATGCATTATTATTGCACGCGTCATTATTGGTTCATCCTTACTGTTCGCGAGAGAAATCGAACCCCAGATGCCAGACAGCCATTGATGAGAATATCGAGGCCCTTGGGCAAAGCTTTCTGTACTCAGAATACATCCCTGAAACCGTGGTAACGACAATAAACAAAACCAAAATGACTGGCAAATAATGAATAAATCATCGACCATTATTTACCAGTATTATTTTGTGTGTTACTCGTATGGACGGAACTGCACGAGGCGATCTCTGAGTTCAAGAAAACCAATATTTCTAAGTGACTTACTGACATTGCTTGTTTCGAGATACGAGACCAATTTTTAAAAGGCCATGGTAAAAATATTGCTTTAAAGTTTTGCTCGCAAAGCCTACCCTAAAAAATAAATTAACAAATTAATTAATTAAACAAACAATCTTTATCTAGTAGTAAGCTGTTCCTTACATTTTATGTTATTAAAAAAAATCAGAATGACTCCGCTCAAGAGAAGATCCAAAAAATAGAACTAAAATAATAATTAACACATAAATAAAACAAGTCGAGTCTCATTGCATCGTAGTTGGCAACCCATTAAAAGGAGGTCTTTCCTTTACATATAGCAAATTTCTGTCATTAACCGCACTGTGAAACTGGCTAGACGATCGTGACAAATTGACGTTTTATTTAATCAACGACCGTGTACGTGTTACCACTCATGGTTGATGACGTTTTATCACTGGTTAATGTTTGCAAAACATGCACATAGCCTGTACCGCCTGCAAGCACACAGTGAACACAGAGAGAGTTCTAAAGAGTAACCCGAGCAGGCCCCGATTTCATGGCTCTGCTTACCGCAGAATGCGTTTACAGCCCATAGAATCATGTGCTTTAGACGGCACCGTAAGCGCAGAATTCTGCGGTAAGCAGAGCCATGAAATAATTGGACCCAGGTCGTTCACACGGGCGTTTACACCACCTCAGCTATGACCGCCGAACGCGCGCACGGACGCTCACGCACTGTGAATCCTCCATGCTGATTGGTACATGTGCGCGGATGACACGCTATTGTCGCATTGAGCGCGTGCAGCGGCCACAGCTGCAGTGGTGTAAACCACCATGATGAACGAGCTGCTCGGATTAGTGTATACCTTTCCCCTGGATTTGAACAAAATGATTTAATCAGCTCGAAGACTTTTTCTGCTGCTTTCTATACTTACAGCGTTAAACTCAAACCACATAAGATCACACTAGATGCAATAAAGGTACGCATTCGTGTATCTACAGTGTAGCATCTTGCCTGCCTGAAGATGCGATGGAGTTGCACAAGGTAGTCTGTTTTTGTAAACAAGGTGACATGGTCTGTCGAGAGACAACTTTCTTTTTTCTTCATTGCGGCGGATTAATATTAACATTCTCCGGAGTGTTGGGACGAAGCCTTGAGACCTTGCGAGTCAAACAAAGGGAATATTGGATCGATAACCATCATGTACGAGGTGTACGAGAGTGGCTAAAAATAAGCCACATCACACCACGAACGTGAACCAGTGAATGTGTACACTGTGGTGGGAGGTTGTGTGGTACCTCGACCTCATTAAGACTAGACTGGTTCCCGGTCCCTACATCGTTTACGTTCTGACTGAATATAGGGTCCGGTAGCGGGTAATGAAAATTAGCATATACCTGTCAGATTTCTGCCAGATATATGCTGATTAGAATTAGTGTATAGGTCAACGTAATATCCCATAATGCAATGCGGCCTTTACATAAAGCATGATGGGCACAGAGTCTCAGAAACTCCCATCGTGCAGCCTAATTTTTTAGTTAAGATGTTCTTCTAAAGTTAACTTGAATTTTGATGTTGAAGGTTGGTTCACTATGTCCAGGTGAAGGGTTACGATACACACGTGTGTGCTAGTGTCAAACAACATGCACACGTCACAAACGTCATCTCTAAAACTAGAAAATCATTACTGCGCCCGCGCAATCGAGGGCATATCAAAAGTGCTATATCGGCAGTTGCTACCGGTCCCTGTATACAGTTAGAAAAAAAACGCTGTAGGGACCGGGAACAAGTCTATATTGAGATAACACAATACTCACAGAGAGAGCGAGGACGCTAACTATCCTCCGTGGCGATCGAATTAGACTAATTCATGTGTGATATTTGCCGCTGTTCATGCCACTTTGTCAGCATTCAGGTATCAGAAGGGTTCTGTTTAGAGTTGTATAACTCCCTTTTTGGCGCGAAAGCATTAAAGAGGATCTCCAAGGTCAAATTCAGTTTTGTGACGCACTCATTGTCCAATTGATAGAGTCCGTATGAAAGATAAAAAAAGTCTCATAACCACACGTACAAAATGGGTCCAAAATGGCATTTTATTTGATACTCCACTTCAGAGCGAAATTGGAAACATGGCGTCATTGGATATCAACAACAAATTGGTCGGTATTTTCCAAAGAGGAGATTTTGCGTCAGACAAAAGGTCGAATTCGATGCTTTTTTTAGATTGAATATCATCAAAAGACAGGGAATGAACTTAACATTTTCTGTAAAAAAAATGTAGACACTCATATTATTATTTGAAATGTGACGTCATTGGATGTTTTAGGATGTTGACATTAATGACGCACTGGAAAGGGTATGAAACACTATGACTTTTGACACCGTTTTAAGTGAGAAAAAAAATGTTCCCTATGTTACCAAATATGGTCATAATTTTTTTTCAATGGGCCAATAAGGTCAAGATTCCATGTAATCTTCACCCCTGGTATACCCCACAAGCCTGTAGACTCCTATTGGCCAGACCCTAACCACTGCAGAGTAAGGAGTGCTGAAAGACAGCAGCCACCTGTCTCAGTGCAGTAATTGATTGACCCTTGTGCCAAGGATTCCCTTGGCAGGGAATGCAATTTTGTGAAAACAGCTTGTGCGGCACGTGGATCGTAAATAACACAAGTCTAAGTCTTGGCTGACACTCCAATTCACCCCACAGTGATTTATAATAGCTTTGGGCTTGCAGGGTGGGTTATTGACCTTAAAGACAGGGCGGTGAACAAATGTTCCTCGTGGGTCCAGCAAAGTAAAAAACAAATTGTGGCGGCTCTGAGGGTAAAGGTTTTCTAAAAAAAAAAAAAAAAAAAAAAAAAAAAAAATCCACTTTCATAGACTCTACCTATTGGAAAATGAGTGCATCAAAAAACTGATTCGACCTTGGGTCTTCTTTAACAGCTAAAGCAACTTTATGCGATGTTCTACAACTTTGCTTGAAACGTCAGCTAGTGCAACCTGTCATTGGAATTCGTTTCACTATCAACAATGCATCTTGTACCTTGTATTATGCAACACCGATTCTAATACTGACTTTAATTACACTGAAAAAGAAACCATGCTATTTAATACCTTATTAACCTCGGTTTGTGGATTTAATGAGGGCCTGGGAACGTACAGAAGTCTTGCATTTATGTTGAATAGTTACTAGAAACAAGATAATTTTACCCTGGTTGCTTGCCTGTTACTCTTTTTATTTGCTAATTAATGAACTTAATTAGCATCCAAATCCAAAGAGAGTATGAACTTCACCGGCTTTGATTCAAAAGCAGTAAGCTTACTATAAAACCCAGTCCTGTCAACGTTACAAACTCGGTACCATTTTTATATTCAAAGAAAGAAAGCATTCAGCAGCACTTTCCCAAAGTTACAGTACTTTATCTTGATTCAAAGACGGTAAACCTAATAGTAGAATCGGTAACAGTCTGCCCAACACCTCCAGGATTGAAACTTATATTGGTTCGAAGAGAGAAAGCATATAGCACCGGCAGCATGAAGTTGACCAGCGTGACCAATGCTTATCCCAATGCACTCTAAAAACTCCTTGTCCTAGGGGGCCTGATCTATCTGTGTCAGTTTGACCCGGAGTCCGTGTCAAGGTGACCCGGAATCCGAGTCAAAAGACCAGATTCTAACAAAGTTACGGGTCACATTGACATAGATTCCGGGTCAAATCGACCCAGAAATGGATCAGGTCATCTGGAACCCAGAATCCGCGTCAATTCTTAGCCGGGAGTTTTTAGGATGTGGAGTGTATAGCATTATTAAAAATACCACCTGCCAGCAGATGGTAAAAACATGACCAATACTGTACCTTATACTGAATCAAAGACAGTAAGCCTAAAGTGAGTTGAACAACATCACCAACAATGCAGATTTCTGATTGGTCTAAAAACTGCTGCTTTTACATATCCATGAACTTCCCAAGTAAATGGAATCGCTTGTTGTTTCCGTTGGGGTTAAATAAATATAAATGCTGGATAATTATTTCATGCGGGAGGGGTATTTAAACCACTTTTGCTACATCCAATGGAAACACCAGATATGAGAGCTGTAGGTCACGTCATCTTGTTTACAAGAAGAGTCACCTCCAGCAGTCCAGGGCTTTCGAGGCAGGCGAGATGTTGTTGTCAAAAGAAAGTTTTACATTTTGACTGTAATTTTGACATAAAATCAAGAAGAGTCGAGGAAAAAAGGCTTCAACTTGATAAACACTTGCACAATAATCATCTTCATCAAATTTTTGAAATATTTTTGTATGATAACCCATTCGTTTGTAAAAGCAGTGAAAAGAACCAAAAAAACACTTCCACCTTATGTAGTTAGTATAGAGAGAGACAGCGAAAAGGCAGAAAGCTGTCAAATTTACAGTTTGAAGACTGAGAATGGCACTGAGGGAAGTGCGATACTAGCCTAGCTATATTTGATCATTTCGATATCGCAAAAGCTCCATTAGTTTCAACCTTGCGGGTTTTTCCCCCCACTATGCTGAAATAATCCGACTAGACGCTCCCCGCAAATCCTTTTACCTGCGGATTAATCGGAATTTCTTTATATCCTCTCCATTATTTTGGGTAATAATAAGTTCTATTTGCCTTGAATTTTGTTAGAGTAATTTCGTTTAAGACTACATTAATTGGAGACCAGCCTCTGCTGCCGCACATTACATTTTCTCATGGATCTCCTGAACTTTGCCCGTTGTTATGTACAAAAACAAAGGAACTTTGTTTAAAGGTCACACACAACGGAAAGAAAACTCACGGTTTCACCATCTGAGGGAAAGGTTTTGTAAGATGGATAAAATTAGTGTGGACACCTTTAAAGTAAAGATGTCCACACAATGCAGGTTGTTGGCATGCTACGCTCTAAAATCTCCCGGTTCAGAATTGACCCGGATTTTGGGTCGCAGGGGGCCAGACCCATATCTGGGTCAAACTGGCGAGAAACTGTCTCAAACTGACTCGTGTGGCGTGTCGTGGCCGAGTGGTTAGTGCGTCGGACTCAAGCTCTGGTGACTGAGTCATCGGAGTGTGGGTTCGAGTCCCGGTCATGACACTTGTGTCCTCGAGCAAGGCACTTAACCATAATTGCTCCGTAAAAGCTGGGGAGGTAGAGCTTTCTGCTCTACCAGCCAGGCTTCTGATGGATGATACCCAAGCCTACATCCTTACAGACTGTAAAGGGGGTTACCCTGTTTCAGCCCCGGGAGTAGGTGGCAAACGACCCCTGGAAAAAACAGTTGATTTGTAGACGACTTGCATAAAAAAAAAAATCAGAGTCACAATCCTCATTTATATCAAGTTTCCGGGTCAGCCTGAACCGAAAATAGGTCTGGCGTACAGGGACCCAGAATTCGGGTCAGCTTTTACAGCGAAGATGGACTTAAAACAATGGTTAATGTTTTGTTGTCAGCGGAGATATTCTTCAAAATAAAAAACGGTAAATTATGTAGTGTCATGAACTGACATTTATTTATTTTATTCTCTTGTTTCCGTTGGGGTTAAATGAATAGAAATGCTACATAATTATTTCATGCGGGAGGGATATTTACACCACTTTTTCTAGAGCCAATGGAAACACCAGATATGAGAGCTGTAGGTCATGTCATCTTGTTTACAAAAAGAGTGACCTTGAGCAGTCCAGGGCTTTCGAGGCAGGCAAGATGTTGTTGTTGTTGTTGACAAAAGAAAGTTTTTACATTTTGACTAACTTTGACATAAAATCAAGAAGAGTTGAGAAAAAAAGTTTCCTGGTCAGCCAGAACCGAAAATAAAAAACGGTAAATTATGTGTTGTCAGCGAAGATGGACTTAAAACAATGGTTAATGTTTTGTTGTCAGCAGAGAAATTCTTCAAAATAAAAAAACGGTAAATTATGTGTTGTCATGAATTAACATTTATTTTATTCTCGACTGACTGTATTTATTTCGGAGGATTTCTTTAGAAGATTTATACTAGTTTGACTTTTATAATCGTTAAGCTTCCTTATTAAATGAATCTTTAATCTTTATTTGAAATATCAATTCTGTACTTTGTCTTTCAAGGGGCGCTCCAGGGTAAAATCAAACCAGGTCTGTGATGCACTCATTTTCCAAAGATAGAGGGGGATTTCTAGTGGGGAAAAGTACAAATGGGTCTGTATGTTTCAAAAAGGATTTTTTTTTTTTGCTTCAGTTAAAAAGGTCAAATTCAATGCCTTTTCGATTGACTGTCATCAAAATTCAGGAATGAATTAAACAAATTCCTGTAAAAAAAAATGTACAGTCCCATTAATTTGAAATGTGGCGTCATTCGATATTTCAAAACGGTGAGAAAATTCGCTCTGGAAGGGTACAATATGAAACACAGTGGCATTTTTACAGCGTTTTAATGTGAGGTTAGAGACTTGTGATTTTTTTTCCCCACTCTATGTAAGGACTGTATCTGGTGGGAAATGAGGACATCACAAACCTGAACATACGACCACGGAGCCGCTCTTTAAAATGTACGAATCTCGCCTTCGTGGCGACTTGAGTTTTTGACGCCCGAAGCACAACACATGTTTTTTTTTTTGCCAAGACACGTGGTTCATGGTTCGCATAAACTCGAATGTTGCCTGTGGCCTCTGTTATATGGACTGGCTCACGTTTCCTTAATAACCGGCAGGCAAAAAAAAAAAGACAACAAGGGAAAAGAAAAAAAAATGGGGGAAATAAAATTATGAAAAGAAAGGAACACATTTTGTGTCTGTAAGGCATGGATTTTCAAAACATCGATCGAGCATCAACGGAGCCAGTGGCATTTTTTATATTTTCCACGCCATTGTTTTGTTTGTGTTTAAAATGTATTCATTCATTCATAAATTAGTGGTATATGTTACAACCCTGCATCGCAGCGGGCAAAAAAATGGATGGTACAATTATGATTTGCAGTAGGGGAAAAAACAAAACAAAAATAAGAAAAACAACAAGCTACAATGTTGAAATATTCATTAAAAAAATATTCATTCACAAATACTGTATAAAACTTGAATTTCAATCAGAAGTGTTTGAGTTATATTGATTTATGATATCAAGCACCTGCAATACGCATATCTGCTTAATAATAGCCCGATTTCTGACGTCATCACTCCGGAGCGCGTGAAAAACGCCTGACCTTTCCGAAATCAAGAAATCTGAGATGAACCTTTAACCTTTTGGTTGGTGTCGCAAAATGGCCATTGCACGATGATTACGGTTTAACATGCGTACCAGCTATCTCGAAATTGAGACATTGGAATACGCGTACATCACGCGTAGATTGGGCGAATTGTAACCCGCCCAATGAAACTTTTGGATTCTTGGTTCCAAAGCCGGTCTTCATCGTAAAAGAAGAAAAAGAGAGAGAGAGAGACTGGTGACCAGTCTATCCCAATACGCGCACAACTTGATAAACAAATATTCAAGTACATTTTTGATGTCGTCAGATGACAAACGAAACAGTCATCGCAAACAACCATGGCCGTTCCAGGGAACATCGGTCATGGAAAGATAGTTTCGGTGAAAGGTGACATATTAATATAATAAAGAATAATTCGTCTTTGAGTCACCAAAGTGCCAAGCCCAATTGGATTACGGGTCGGATTAAATTGGATTAATCTGCCACCAAGAAATCCCAGCCGGTGAAATATGAAATGCTGTAATTGTTAGATTTGGGATAAGCTGTGGTCGAAATCTGGTTTTATTTTAATTTATTTCTTAAATATCATTATTATTGATATCGTCTGTTTTTGCCCCAAACCGATATAAGCTGAAGAAACTGTGGGGGCGTAGGGGAACGTTTTGCGTGCCGCCACGCCCTGCCACTCCCCCCCCCCCCCTCCCCCGACACAGGTTGGTCGACCCCGTAAATCGAGGACAACAGTCTCTTTGTTCTGTCATTACTTGGCGAATCCCCATTAGGCGAGGACGTCCTTGCTCTTGTAAAATACAAGATGCCTTATGTGAAAGTTATCGGTTCAACGGGGAGAGACGCTCACCCACCCCCACCCCCACCACCCCACCAGCCCCACCACCCCACCAGCCCCACCAGCTCCACCACGGCCCACCACCACCCCCGTTACCTTTGCCACTGACTATAACATCAGTGCGGGGTAATATCAAATAATGTTTCATCTGGTTGATTTTTTTTTTTTTTTTTTTTGTCAGGTGGGGTTGGCTCGGTTTCAATTGTGGGAGCACGTACGGCATCACCAACTTCAAATGGATCCTAGCTACTCGGTGAGTATACCCATCAACTCTTTGACCCCCCCCCCCCCTCCCCCAACGGTGTGACCCGGGGCAGTCTGCTCTGAGACAGTTTGATGGGCACAGTTGTTGTCTTGGACTAAAACATTTCATTTTTGTAAACTTTGATTTCAGATCAGCTGTGGCAACCATTACTGCATCTATGGGTGGCGGCATTGCTGCTATATTTCTGAGGTGAGTTGTCTGTGAAAGCTCTTTTCTGGGATATTGATGCCCATTAATTAAGGTAACTGACAGTCGATGACAAGCAAAATGTTTGCCAAAAATATTTGACAAAAGTAAGCAGGACACCAGTCACTGATGGTTCATGTGAAATAGTACTCTCTAAATGTAAAAGAGTGAAAACTTCACTCGCTTGCCATGAGTGGTGTCAGATTGGCTCTTTTGAGAGTGAAACTCACTCTTCACCACTCTTTTTTGAGTGAAAGTGGAGTGAATTTCACTCTGAATCTAGTGAAAATACATGTTTTTTACTCTAAAAAGAGTTGTCCGCCACATGGCTCCTTGCAAGAGTGGTATGGCGGACAAAAAGAGTGGTTTTTCACTCTTTTACATAAACAGAGTACTTTGACTGGTAACATTATTCTTGTATAAGCAAAATTGTTTTGTCCCTATTATTATTTTTTGTGCATAAACATCTATGGCATTTAAAAGCCAAGATTTCAAAATAGTCACTAATCGAAACAACAAAATAACAACGTAGTGTCCACACACATAAACGCAGGCACATAATATCTGAACGACCATTCTTCATAGTCATTCGTCGTTAAAACACTTTCAACCTTCAATTACTCAGAGTCTTTTATGCTGTCCACCCTTTATTGACTGAAATCCTGTTGAAATCTCCACGCCCGCTATATTTGTTGACGTTTTTAGGTCGCTGAAAACCTTGACTTATTTCAACGCTATAAATCGCTACAACTGTGGGGGAAAAAATAGACCATGGAAATGTTTACATCGAATGTCATCGTTTGATGCAGACTCCTCGACCTGATTTATGGTTTAGATGGAGTGGCGTTTCTGATTGATTCGTCTAGTCAATATTTAAGCACAGCATTTTTTGCGCTTGTGTAGTTTGTGATTTTAAATTAAATAAGAAATGATTAAGTCGTCCATCGTAAAAGCTTGCTACGTTTAACTCTCTGGATAACATTTTTGTTTTCAACGGGAGAGTGAATGGCCTCGGCAGTGGCTACGAAAAGCTGAAAATAAATCATGGTCGGGATCCCGACCATCCTGATTTTCTCCCATTCAAATCAATGAACCCAAACCGAGGCTGGAGGGGCAAATAGTCATGGTTCCTTTTTGTACAATGAATATTAGCACCCATCACTGTTATTGGATACTGGGAACATGACCAAGATGGTGGCAGCATGATAAAGGGCTGTATAGCTCACGTCCATCAGTCCATCATGTACAATTTTGCATGTTACATTTATTTTGTGCATTGTCCGTGGCATATATTATGCGAAAGTGGTTTTATATAATGTTCTTAGTTTTGAAACAGCACCATTTGTCGAAATTCCTTGACTTGTGTTTAGAGATTCTGTTCCACTTCATAGAATTAAAAAAAAACTACTTTTACTTCGAGTTGGAAGATCGGAATACGAATTTAGTATCGGGGACAATATTCTCTCGCACGTCATAGTATTTTAGACGGAAATATTTCTTACGTTCTGGTTTTGTTAGAAAAAAATGTAAGCTTTCAAATAAACAACTGATGATTTAATAATTAGTTTCTTATGGTGGCCCTGAAGGGACATCGCACATCGCATACGTGTGCGCACACGTATGCAATGTCGTGAAACAATTCGCGAATGTGTGCGCACACGTATGCAATGTCGTGAACCAAATCGCGAATATATGCGCACACGTATGCAATGTCGCGAAACAAATCGCGAATGTGTGCGCACACGTATGCAATGTCGTGAACCAAATCGCGAATATATGCGCACACGTATGCAATGTCGTGAACCAATTCGCGAATATGTGCGCACTCGTCTGCGAATATATTCGCGATGTCGTGAATGTTATTGCATACCATTGTCGCATACCTTTGGGGTGATGTCATAGTTGCGGACAATGTGTTAGTGAACTAGGGAGTATGCAAGTGGCCCTGGTCCCATTTGTATTCCAAAGACATTCAATGCAGGAGCTTGGGTACCAGGCAGGTACATTGTGTGGCCACTCTATGTGCAACCCCCCAGATCAATAGACATTTTATTCAAAGGTATGCGACAATGGTATGCAATAAAATTCACGACATCGCGAATATATTCGCAGACGTGTGCGCATATATTCGCGATTTGATTCACGACATTGCATACGTGTGCGCATATATTCGCGATTTGGTTTACGACATTGCATACGTGTGCGCACACATTCGCGATTTGTTTCGCGACATTGCATACGTGTGCGCATATTCGCGATTTGGTTCACGACATTGCATACGTGTGCGCACACATTCGCGAATTGTTTCACGACATTGCATACGTGTGCGCACACGTATGCGATGTGCGATGTCCCTTCAGGGCCACCATAGTTTCTTGATTATTACCATTCATTTACCCATCATAAGTAAGTTTATTGGCACATTCAATTTATCGTTTGTGAAATTAATTCATACTTTTTAGTTTTTTGTTTTTTTGTTTTTTTTAATGCGATTCACCCATCACAAGGCCCAAAGGCCACTCGAGGTGTGGGTTACTTTTTTGAAGGGGTAGGGATAGAAACTGTCCAAATGCACAGAAACAAGACATTGGGAGATATAAACGAAAGTCTCTTCACAGCACAGCTAAGAACAGGGAAGGGTATGAATCCGTTGCGAGACAAACTTAATTGCCTCTTCCCCTATTAGAAGCAATTATAGTTAAGTGTCTTGCTCAAGGACACAAGTGTCATGACCGGGATTCGAACTCACATCCTGATGACTTTAGCCACAAGAACTTGAGTCCGTTGCACTAAACCAATCGGCCAAGACACGCTCTTAATCCGAACCATAACCTTAACCCACCCCTAACCCCATGCCCTATAACCTTATCACTCCTAACTATAACTATAACCCAAGCCCTAACCCCTAACCCCTAACCCTAACAGTATACCATACACCCATACCCATTAACCCTAAACCCATACCCATACACACATACCCATTAACCCTAAACCCGTACCCATACATCCATACCCATTAACCCTAAACCCATACCCATACACCCATACCCATTAACATACACCCATACCCATTAACCCTAAACCCATACCCATACACCCATACCCATTAACCCTAAACCCATACCCATACACCCATACCCATTAACCTAAACCCATACCCATACACCCATACCCATTAACCCTAAACCCATACCCATACACCCATACCCATTAACCTAAACCCGTACCCATACACCCATACCCATACCCACACACCCATACCCATACACCCATACCCATTAACCCTAAACCCGTACCCATACACCCATACCCATTAACCCTAAACCCATACCCATACACCCATACCCATCAACCCTTAACCCATACCCATTAACCCTAACCAAGTAAAGTTAGTTTAACTATATTTTTTCTCTTCCCATTTTTGTTTCAGTTACGTGACAAAGAGAAAGAAGTTTGAAGTTAACTACATCATCAACGGTGTCCTAGGTGCATTGGTAGCTATATCTGGTGCGTCATTAATACAGGTTTCTAGAATGAGTCAATTCTATAAAGTAACGCCGCTGGGACAGTATGAGTTTCTTATCAGACAGGCAGACAGCAACGTTCCATCAAAATGTTACCATTTAGAAGTTTAACTGTAGAATTATTACTCCAAGCGACAATATTGTTTATCCTTTCCAGCTTTGTGCGCATTGGCCAAACCCTGGCAGGGCCTGGTGATCGGTATGATTGGAGCAGTGATAGCGTGCGTGGGCTGCATGGTGACGGAGAAACTCTGCATCGATGACCCGGTAGGGGTGGTACCCGTGCACGCTCTCTCGGCCATCTGGGGTCTGCTGGCCGTAGGTGTCTTCGCTGAAGAGGATACCCTGGACGCGCTGAATAAAAAGAAAGGTAACTTTCTGTCCGGCCTCGATTGTTGATAGTCATCCCAAATAAGTATCATTCAAACTGTAGTGCCTTTTTCTGCCAATTCTCTGAAGGGACCTTCAACCAAAACCTCCAAGTAAACTGCTCCTTTGGAAAATATACTGTACCCAATTTTCTCCCAATAATATATAAATTAAATGTGGACGCTGTGACTGATGACTATACACACGTTCAGCAGAGAGCAACATAGCCTAGATATCGCAGAGGCACAACGTGTACATCGCTCAGTGAGAACAAAAAACTGCAATAATGACTTTTTGTATGAGGTGAACAAAAAACAAGTAGGCCATTATTTTTGACAGCAAGAGGGCGCAATACTAGGTCCATTTTGATGGTACAAAGACATTTCAAACATAAAAAATACATACTTCCAGGCAAATATCTTACACCGATTACATTGTAAAACTGTCAATAAAAAAAACCTAAACAGTTGTATATTAACTGCTTTATTAATTAAAAGTCTAATTTCATCTGGTTTACTACGCCATTGCTATGGTTAGACCCCAATCTACCCCAAAAGGGCGTCCTCTTGCATTCAAAAATAAGGACTGTTGACTGAAAAAAAACACTCAATATTTTCCGTTCTAGGTTTGGTAGCTGGAGGTGGGTTTGAGTTACTAGGTGTACAGGCTTTAGCCTGCGTCGCCATCATTGTGTGGAGTGCGGCTACCTCATTTCTGATCCTCTTTTTGCTTAATGTGACTGTCGGCTTACGCGTGCCGTTACACGAGGAGTTGTTGGGTGCGGACATTGTGGAGCACTCCCTCAACGGCTCGTATGATAAGGCAACTGGTAAATGGTGTGATCACCACGGCAACTTACTAACAATCATCAAGGAAGGCCTGAGTGTGGAGGAGTACATGAAGACCATACGTGAGGTACATGAGGGACTGCGGAGAGGTGAAGGCTCGACCGCAACCTCCGGTAAAAGATCCGCTTTCGGGTTTCGGAGGAGCGACGTCAGCGAGACCGATGTCAGATCCATACAGAAGACCAAGAACAGATCCCTGGAGGACACGTCGATTGGCCGCGAGGACTCGTCCGTTCCTATCGTCCACGGTAACAGGGACAGACCGAAACTGAAATGTCGACGGGTAGCTTCGAACGGGCATAGAGGGCGCAGGGGTAGGAGCTGGACGGAGAACGAGCCGCCGGGCACCAACGAAGACAACGACGCACGGGGGAGCAAGCATGCGGCTGGATTGGAAAGAATCTCATCACGTGATCACACAATTGGGCACCGTTGATGTATAATGTAGTTTGATTTCAGAGCATTTTGTGTGGAACCGGATTTCGATGAACAGGTTTTTGTTCATTATTGGTGTGCAATGTCATGAAACTGAAGAGAGAAAAAAACCGGTTCCATGCACTAGTACTTCAAGGCACAATTCAAGGTACAATACAGTATCGTATTCATCAAAAACAAAACATAATATATTATAAAGCTACTGATTATGAAGTTCATAACCAGTACCAATCTTCCATAGAAACGTTTCTGTCTGAAATGCTGTCAAAGTCGAGAAGATAGAATTTGAAGACCCTGATTTTAATTTCGGTTTTAACAATCGAAATTAAGGACAATGTGTTTACATGCTGAAAAGTGTGCATTGTTTTTCACTATTTTCTCCTGACTCGGACGACGGATTGAGCCAAACGTTTCTTAGGTTTGTTTTTGTTTTGTTTTTTTTCTACTTTTTTGTCAAGTATAATATATTGAAACAGACAAATTAAGAACATTGGACTATCAACTTTACCAATCATATACCTCTAAAATGGATACTAGACTGAACAGGGCCAAATTCACACCACTGTTTAAACACACACAAAATGCTTAGCAAAGAAAACTCTTGCTCAGCAGGAATAGATCACCAGTAATGCATAATTGTTTGTGGCTGGTTCCCTGCATATATTGTGCTTAGCCCCCCAAAATGGCTACGCACCATTTCCTGCTTTAATAGCAGCTATGTGAATTTGGGTCAACTGGGATATATAGGCCTTTTTATTCATAGTTGGTAACTGTGCGGGGTATAGATCAGATTCAGTCTGAAAGCTCACTGATGAAGTTCATACCGTTGTCATTGGGACTTTGGACCCCCGGTGTGCGGGTGTGTGTGTTTGTACACTATACGGATAACGTGTCGAAGTAAAGAACGTTGGAAAAGTGAGCATTTATACCTATCTGAGCGGAAATTCAAATAGACAAAGGAATTTACACAGTTTTTGAAAGCCTTTTCTTTGGAAGATTTCAGCTTCAAAATTGTGAAATCATTGTGTGTGATCTCGGTCGTCTGGCCTGAACGCTCCATTGCGCAACTAGTACTACCAAATCGCGAACTATAACGTTCTTGGTATAATTGTCAAGACTTTCTTGAGCTACTGGCTCTATTCAGCCACTCACTCGAAGGTCTTTGGTACAAACTCCGGATTATTTCTGACAGATTTCGAGAAAGACATGCCTCGATCTGATAAACAATTGAAACAATCATCATGTACAATACCGCACTTTCCTATAGGAAGAGCGTGGTGTTTATTTACGTTTAATTCCCACTACAGGTCACGTGACTTGGAGAGCGCCATCGGACTATAGTTTCATTGGATTTGCGTGCACTGACGTAGGCTTCCATAGTGCACGGTGTGCATAATGTATATATGCCACGGGTCATGGAAAAGGTTAAAAAAATATATATATATAAAATCCACGATCTGTTGTTAAAATACGTAAACGTACAAAACAGGAAAAAATGTATTAGGCCTATGTACTAAGTACATGTATTTGGTATACATGCCTTCAACGCTTGGGTTATGGAATGAGTGTATCCGTACGAAATCAAACAATGTAACATTCCTATGGGACATGAAATGAACATATCAAAATACGGAATGATAAACCACCCCTCACCGTCATGTGCCCGGCCGGTAAAAGGGCATAAGGCCTTACTCCCTTTTACCGGGCACATCAAGTATTTCGTCGCAGTATTAAAAGGACGTAAGCAATCAAAATGGCCCGTGGCATGACACATATGGCATTGTTGTTACATTTTTGTGTTGCTAGAATTAACCAAGATACATGTTTTCCCATTCCCATGCAGAATTTAACCTCTTTATAATAACTTTTGAATGGCAAAAAAAAAAAAAAAATGATCACAAAATTGCTTTTAATAGTACGCCCTTTTACCGGGAACTTGTCGTTACGTCCTTTTACCATGCACACAACGCCTTATGATATCATTCTGCCATACTAGGGGATTGGAATGAAACGAAAAGATTCACGTGACGTCACCGAGACCTTTTTGTAACCTGCGTGCACAAACAGACGCTGGAAATCATTCAGCAGGCGACGCGACAGCCATTGGGTTTGTACATGGCTGTACCCAACATGGATGCGAAAGAAACTTTTCCCGAGGTCTATTGGTCCGAGCATGCAAATCAACGTATCACCCTTTGTGTTATGATTATTGTTTCCTGCAAACTATAGAGGATTGCAGGAGAATTTTGTGAATGCTGTATCAAATCTGAGGTGTTTCTTAAAATCTAAAGGGTAGGAATGTATTTGTTTTACTTCATGATATGTTTCTTGAAGACCACAGAGAGAATTTGAACGACACTACTCATGAAGAAAATGGTCCTGGTGCACAACTCCCTTTGTTACGGAGTTGGCTATAACTGATGCCCAAAATTGGTAGTGGGCGTTGTTATTGAAAAATAAATCATTGTACGAATGGTAAACCGGTGAGAAACTTTTGTGTGTGGTTCTTTTGTTTGTCCGACGGTTGATTGGTGTTTCGTCGGTATTTCTCACCACGGGATTCCCCCGTCTGTTCTTCGGGTGAGAAATCTCCGAAACCCTATAAAGAGTTGAAGTGGGGTATGTCCAAATGGACGTTAACTCACCTCAGAGAGGTATGGTGAGACTAAACGAAAATGCCATTTACAAATTTGGCTAGCCACAATTTGTGCGGAAGTTACGAAGAGATTTACAGCATAGGGTGTACCCCTCCCTCCCCCCACGAAAAAAAACATTGTTCACCCGCAAGTAAAAAGATTTTGTCGCATCAAACAAAACGACTCAAAAGTGGGATTCAGCAACTTAGAAGTTCAAAATTACTGATAGCATTTGTGCAAAAACTGACAACCTTTTGTTTATGTTTGTTAGTTTGTTGTTTTTGTTGTTTGTTTGTTTGTTTGTTTTTTTGTTTGTTTGTTTGTTTGTTTGTTTGTTTGTTTCTTTGTTTGTTTGTTTGTTTGTTTGTTTGTTTGTTTGTTTGTTTGTTTGTTTGTTTGTTTGTTTGTATGTGGGGTTGTTTGTGAGCTATTCAGTAGTGCACAAACTAATTTTGACAAGAATAACAGGTTACCATCTAAAACACAATGTCTGTGCACGATTCGAGAGTGCTTTCCCGCCTTTACATTTTCGGAAATGTGTTAAACAAATATTTTATTTGACATTAAAAGCTAAGTGTATTTACGCAGAAAAAGAAACAGACGCGAGTGTGACAAGGTTCAAATGTCCTGCGCACACTGGCTCAACTTCATTGAGAAGTTAAGCAGGAAAAAAAGCGCTAAGAAAGGAACAGCCGGGCACCAGTTACAATCATGTTAATTAAAACATGGTGTTTTAGCTGGCTGTCGCCTTCCACTGTGGAATATGTGCTAAGTGGATTGTAAGTGCTTACCGGATTTGTGAAGTGGGGCCCAGGGTATAAAAGAAGCGATACCGTGCTACGTGCCATTTTTGCACCAATCCCACAGGGCCTAACCTCGGGAAGCCAACGTCTGGAACCAGGAGAGTGAGTGAAACATTTACTCGGACTTGTTTTTCTCAGCAAAATACAGTAGGTATTATTCAGAGCCAAAATTCATGGCACTACCTCAGGATTCTGCGCTGAAGGCCCGCAGAATCATGCTCTTAATATGGGGCAGGTTGAGCGCAGAATTCTGGGGCACGCAGCGCCATGAAATTGGGCCCATCGGGCCTTCTCTTCTCTTTGAAATGGGGTGGGGTGCATTTTCCGGAGTTTCCGTGAATTTAACCGCTCGCAGTTCTTTTTAGAAGAATTGCTTGAAGACAGAGTACAGGTTTGGTGCTGCAAGTGTACCTTGCATTTTTAGTAGAGTTATTATTATGTTGTTGTTGTTGTTGTTGTTGTTTTTTGTGGTTTTTTTTTATTTTGGCTTTTGGCTCCCAATATTGTGTCTAATTCCGTTTGACAATGCAATGGTTGATTCATAACTCCCAACATATACCGAAAATAGCACCAGACCAATAGTCCCTTCTAGACTCGTTTTGGATACAGTGACTTAAGAGTAGAGAGAGAAAAATGGCTCTGAATAAAATGTCCCCTTTTATAAATTAAGAACAGCAAACAGAAGACAGATTTAAATACTTTCTTCTTCTGTTTTCGGGAATTTGACTTCACCCTTTCTTTTTTTTGCCCGCGCCTACAGAGATGAAGAAGTTTGCTTTGCTGATTGCACTCGCCTTGGCCTGCGGTGAAGGTAATGTTGAACGCTCAATTTTCAACACGACGCACTCAAATAAAAACAATTTAGAGCAAACAAAAATTTTGAGGGTGAACAATTATTGTTTTCCCTTGGGTCTTGTTCCTTTTAAAGCTAGAAGCACCAAGTGGGGAATCTTGCAATTTTGATTTGAAAGAAAGTGAAAAACGTGATACTTTTGGTTTTTATGGCTAGCTTACAATGGAGACTGAGAATATTGATTCTTTTGTCAGTAGAGTGACCGTGGGGTAGATTAATAATCTGGGAAAGGAAAGATGGGGTGGTTTTGGGAAGGTTGAAAACCTCCCTTTTTTTTGGGGGGGGGGTAGTGGGGGCACTGAAATTATTAATTTTCCTGTTAATATTTTTTATACTTTTTTCGGGGGGATGTTTGATTTCTATTTATTTTTCCCGTTTTCTTTGGAAAATTGTGTGTAACTTTTTTTCTAACTTATTTCCGTCACAATGTCTCATGCTGAACTCAAGTACAGAATAATAGAACCATTTATATCGTGCAGTTTTTTCGGAAATAAAAAATAAAGAAATTGGCATTCCTGGAGTTAAGTTTTTTTTTACTTTTTAATATGAAATGCTCATAATTATTTACAAACCGTGAATGTTTTGTACAAAAGACAAAACCTCTAATTTTTCTAGATTTATAGAGGTCACTTTCTCTTTTCTGTCAACTGTAGCGGGCGCACTGAAGTGCTATGTTTGCACCAGTCTCTTGCCATCATACCCCAACTGCGAGGGCCCTGACTCAAAGTATTTGGAGGGTTGTCCAGCCCCGCCCACTGGCCGGTCTACCCGATGCTCAAAACTGGATGGCGTGTTATCAGCCACTTCGATTGGCGGTAAGACGATTAATTGTTGGGGAACTTTGCTTAAATTTTCATTTTGGAATGGTAGGCCTATACTTATTTGACTAAAGTTGCATTTTTGTTTTCTTTCGTTAAAAATTCTCTTTCCTGATGGCTATATACAGTCGGTGTGTTTCATGACAGTGACGATGATTTGCAAAGAGTGCGTACAAGTGTACATTGCTCTTCTGGAAGAAAATCAAACAAATCCTAACACATATTTACATGAAATTTGCATTGCGATCTGCGCAATTTGATTCAACCTCTAATATTAACCACATCCCATCTCGCCTGCCAGCAGGACATCAGCCAAAATGTTCAAGGTGACTATTTAAAGGTCAATCGATCATTACATTTTTGACGTATACTATAAAGTTTGATGAAGAGGGTGCTGTTCAACATAATTGCTTGCTTCACTTGCTCAATGGCGAACCGAATGGTCGGACTTCCGAGATGACCTTCCACACAGTTCTGTCCATGTAGTTCTTTATGTCCTGTCCAGTGAAGCCTGTATCTTCTGAAAGGCGTTTGATGCATGGGGGATCTAAGGCTCTGAGTCTCTTTCCATGTTTAGGCTGCCACAGAAAGACCTTAGAAACAATGAATGTACCGATTTCATGTTCATATCTTCATTCGGTGTTGTACAATGCCCTTCACTGCTGCTATTTTAGCTTAAATCCTCGTAATGGGACTTTTCCTCTGTATTGTACACTGATCGCAAAGTGGAAAGTCCTCTATAGGGCTAGCCCTTACAAACTTTTACAACCGCGTGGTTAAACTTGATATAACAATTCGGTTATTTCATTCGATTTTGAAGGAGATCTTGAAGACTTTGAGCGAGTATGTACCAACTTCGCCACCAATAACCTTCCGGAGAACAAATGCTACACTGACAACGATGCCAAGAAATGGATCCTTGAGGCGGTAGACCCTTCCATCAGGCCATTGCTCAACGCCTCCTTCTCCTTCAAAGGCAACTTGTGTGTTTGCGACACAGACGGATGCAACGGCGTAGCCTCCGTGAAGCCTTTCTTGGGGCTGCTGGTAGCAGTTTTGGGATTGTACGTTTTCGGTGTGTGGCGCTAGCGACCACGAGTTACCAAAGTTCCATGCGTTCTTCCATAAAATGGTTGCAGCGGTGGGATTGCTGTTTTTCTACATCAAGTGGATTGTTATTACTCAATAATTAATCGAAAATTTTAGTATTAGGACGCCTCATGCGTTTTACAGTAGCATACAGCAACTGATACGTTATTATGTTTCAGTTATAGTTTTGAAGTTTGGTGGTTTGCTTCTAAGTTTATTTGCCTCTCGTATTATTATATACCGCAGAACAACATTATTATTGCCAATAAGCTTGACAAATGGATGGGAAGACTTTATGGCTACTGCTTCAACTTTCAGACACTAATATAGGCCGTGACCAAATTGATGGCTTATTCAGTTGCTACGGCCAGATCGCTGAAAAGGCTTATTTTCAACGTTATCGCTGCGCAACGGTCACTGCAGCCAAAGTCACTTCATTTTGGACACGTTCAGTAGTAATTTCGTGAGCTCAGCGTAGGAAATTATTTCAATTTACAGTCAGCCAAAAGAGGGTTACAGAATACTGGAGGGGTAAATTCTGAGAGGCTTCACGGTGAAGGGTTGTTAAGCAGTTGGTGATTTTTGTCATGATGGCGAAAGCCTACGCATTATTGCCATTTCTACATAATTATAATAGCCTAATAACATTATACTGCTTGGTACAACATTGGTAATAATACCATAAGCATCGACGTCATTCCTCTTAAAATAAGGCTGGTGAAATTATCTAAAATCCCACTGGATTGGGTCAGGGACCAATATTCTCTTAACCTCTTTGTGGGGGCGCCCCACTCCAGTGACGTCATGTGCATAGACAACGTCGCAAATCTTTTTACGCGCAATATAGTCTGATTCCCAGACCCCAAAATCTCCGACTATTCTCTGTCGATTTTAGGATCAGGTATCACCCACTGATCTCTATTAATAGAGATCAGTGGTATCACCCAAATGTCACGTGACAAAAAAGGAGGAATTCCTCCTTTTCCGAAAATATCCGAAATGCTCCAAACTCGTTGTCGTCAACATTCGGACAGTGTCGTTTATGGTCGGACATTTCTTTTGTTGATAAAAATTCAAAATTTTGCAGACACATCCCATTATCGTTTTTCTTTTTCTTTTTTCCCCCAACAAATTCAACACTTTGAACTTATTTGAAACATTTTTACAAACTGATTATTCGAGGCTTTTTGAAAGCAAACAAAGCCCGTCATCAGCCCTCCGCTTTTTATCCAATGACATTGTCCACCGTTGGTGACAAGTAATGAATATTTATTAGGTTGCGTCATAATCTATGTTAGCTTTGGATGATGCCTGACCCAAGTTTTTAACAAGAGTCGTCAGGGAACCAGACTACGCGCAATATGTGGATACATGCGTTTAACCGTTTCATTTAGAGCATTATTTTACAGAGTACATTTTGCACCATTCTTCGGTTGAATTACTACCTGTATACATAATTTACAATTGATGAAAATGATTTGCTGACCGTGCAGCCTCTTGCTGCTGGCATTTACCAAATTGATTTATATTTTGCGACCTAATGATTTTTTGCATGATCTTTTTTGACCAGCGAATCCAAAACTGTTGAAATTGAATTATCTACTTTTGACTGTTGAATTCTGATACAACGGAGCATTCATTTTCAAAGTTGAATGAGCCTTATTTTTATTTATTTGTCTTCTTTTTAATTGTACGAGAAAATCTTTATAAAAACAATGTTTATTAAATTGTGACATGGAATCATTATTTGGGCTCTGAAGGACACACATATCATATTAATTAGCTTTGAAGATAACTCATATCTGTGGTTTTTCTAATAAGTAACCGATGTTGTATCATTTATAAACATTGCTATGATGGCGAAAGCTTAAGCATTGTTTTAGTTTTTCAAATAAATAATAGAAGAAACACAAATTCACCACCGAGTAAAGATAACTTTGTTGTATTTTAGTGAGTGCTCAAACTTAAAATCCGTCCGGTTTAAGGCTTTAACCCTATCAAGAACCGGGCTTTATTTATGTACGGGGACTCTCCGTATTTTCCAGAGTGCTCGAGCGATTATGATGAAACTTGCCACAAAATGTTCATTTCACCGAGTTCTACATGATGACGTCCAAAATATTTCACAAATCGTCACTAGAGGGCGTTTTGACTGGTTTTGTTTGCCCACTTTTGTAAAAAAAAAAAATCGTGTTTTCCCCATAACTTCTGTATTTTTCGTCCGAATGTTTTGAAACTTGGCAAACTTGTACATTTTAACAAGATCGACATAATTCGAACCTAACTTTTACTGGAGTCACCTTTAGGGGCGTTACAACCCATTAATGTATCCCATTTTTGGGATTTTTTTTGTTGCGTTTTTTCACTTATAAATCAAAAAGGCCGCCACCAAGGGCCGCGGGGAAAATAATAAGGCTTGGTTGACAAATCTAAATATTGTTTGGGTCTGAAAAGTAAGAAATTAGCATGTCGAAAATATTCTGTTGTTAAAAAACTTGATATAATTTGACCCCCTAATTACAGGCTGAAAACACAAAATCCAAGATGGCCGCCACAAAAGGCGGCCATTTAGAATTCCCAAAACTATTTCAGACTATCACGTGACTCATCACTATCACTTTTCTGGCAAAGAAATAAAAAAAATAGTGGAAATTATGTTCAAAAAGTTTTAGAAGTCACCAAAAAAAAACAATAAAATCGTGTGACCCAAGGTCAAACAAATAGTTGCCATAGCAACAGCTAAAACCCGGTATCATTTTGATTGATTGATTGATTGATTTTTTTGCCAACATGATCCCAGATATATTTTGAGAAGTCAGAAAATTTCGCGGTTATTGGATTAAGCGTTAAAGAGTTACGGGAACAAAATTGGTAGGGGGACATATTGTGTCCTGATAGGGCTAAGGATATTACTACTTATTCTCTCATTTATGTTTGTTTATTGTTATTTTTTTAATACAAAACGAAGAGCAAGTACATTGACTTCAGCGGTGTAGCAAAGGGGGGCCGCCCCCCCCCCCCCACAACAAAAGTGTAGATACATGTAATTCATTAAAAAAAAATGGTACATGCCACCCCCTTCCCCCTCCCAAAATGAAAAGCATTGCCCACCTGCCCCCTGCTCCCCCTCCTGCCCCAGTGAAATTACTCTGGCTGTGCCGCTGATTGGCACGTCAGAAATGATGCCAGCCAGAACGAAATTTGAATTAGACTAGCCACACACGAACTCATGCGTTATTGCCATAATCCTTAAGAGTCCAGACATTACAGAGGGCGCACTTTAGAGCCAAGTTTGATCGGTTATCTGAATCTGTACCTGTACGAAAGATTATAGAGCGCCGACAGTACCAGCTTCTCCAGCAAAATGGAATAACCCGCATCCCGCTAGTAGAGTGGCCCGTCAAAGGGATAAATCTCTTGCATGTTGTCGCTGTTCTGAGACAGTTCCCAGGGGCAAATTCCATGTTTTCCACCCCGTATAAAGCCCACACTCGGATTAAAAGAATAATGACAAATAGGCCTAGTGAGTATTCCCTATTCCCTTTTTCTGTTTTTTTTTAAGTCCCTTTCCCTTTTTTCATTATTTTTCTGAATAATCCTGAAGAAAATATCATTTAATTTGAATATTTTTGCTATTCGTGCGAAAAAACTTTGTTGAGTTCCAAACCGATTCACCTTTTTTTTTTTTATTTGCCAAACTAAAATAAGAGTGAGTTGATTGTAGGCCGAAATTGGATCACCATCCCCACTTCCCGGGGGAGGGTGGGGTGAAGTTTCTGATCAAACATACCCACATACTAAATGGATTCGCCTTCATTCTCATTACTCCCTTTCCATCTGCACACAATTCTGTGACAACAATACAGCAAAACACCCGAAAGACCAAGATTAAACAATACAAACCACAGTCAACCTTGCCCCAAACCAGCAGGGTTGGATATATAGAAAGTAACTTTCCTGGGGTGGGGTGGATGTCTTCATAAGGGGGGAGGGGGATCTGATTATGCCCACCCTTCCACAAATTACTTTTCCATCTCCATGATAATATTTTAAATGTAGGATTAGTAAAGCTGATAGTGCAGTGTTCTTACTTCGTGTGATTCAATATACATAAAAAAAACTGTTCAATGTTGGGCGCAATCTGTTGTCCAAGTCAGCAGAAAATGGTGCAAAACCGTGCACACTTTTCAGCATGTAAACACATTGTTCTTAATTTCGATTGTTAGTCGAAATTAAAATGGGGGATTAAAAAAAAATATTTTCTCAACTTTGACAGTATTTCTGTTTCTATGGAAGATTGGTACTGGTATGCACTTCATAATCAGTAAGCTTGCAAACTGATACTAGTAAAAACAAAGTGATGAACACTAATCGTGCATTCTACCTTTAATTGATTGAAAAAAGAGAATTAGCCGTTTTTCAATCAAAACTATGTTGCATGACTGCAAAACCTGGTAATGGCCTTATGTTTTGACCGTGGCAGAGTCTTTTCAAAATGCTAACAAAAGTTGATTAATGAACGCCGAAGCTACACAATTAACATATCATGTATGCATTCTCTGTACACACTTTATTTCGATACAAAATATTACATAGCCTTTTCATCCAAGCCCTGTACAATATATACACTGTACACCGTACAATAACAGAGAGTCTGGTAAAATACATTAATATATATAACAGTTAAAATCCAGGCACGACTATTGAAATTGCTTCTACACTACCAGTCGACAAACACACACAAAACATTCAGTCAATTTGAAACAAGGCGACCCATTTAACTTTGTCATTTCTGAGACCATTCAATCAGAATACAGTGGGGGGTGTGGTTACGGAGAAAGGGGGGAGGGGGTGAGGGTTTTCTCCCCAAGAAAAGGAAACCCCTCGGTGAAAATCTTTTAAGATATTGTTAGTTTGGGGAAATTCTATTCCAGGAACATTATACTGTTGTTGTAGTTTTTACAACAGCAACGAATTGCAAAGAATTGACTTTATCATGCAGCTTTGGTTGCCTTAGCCGCCTCCATGCCTCACTCAAAGATTGAGTTGGGTGGGGGGGGGGGGGGGAGGGGAGGGGAGGGGAGGGGGTGAGACAGGTGAAACAAACAAGGTCTTCGGCTGGAAGCATCATACTCTTTGATTGTTCTAACACTCCGTGTTAATTATGGAAAGGATCTCAGCCCCCTTGCAAACACTACCGTTGCCGAGGCAAAAAAGAAAAAAAAAAAACACACACACACTAGAAACGCAAACGCAGTTGCCCACGCAACTATCAGCCAATGATGAATCTTCATTTGACCTCATCGGTGAGGGCGCTGTTTGAGCTTGTGACGTCACACGCAAGGGATCGATTAAAAGAGTGAACAGACATAGTTTACCTATCAGGGTAAACCAAATCAGAGTCTACTTACCCCCCCCCCTTCCCAAGGAATGAATAATAATAATAAACCACAAGGTATGA
The DNA here is from genome assembly GCA_911728455.2 of Marthasterias glacialis. NCBI lineage: Eukaryota > Metazoa > Echinodermata > Asteroidea > Forcipulatida > Asteriidae > Marthasterias > Marthasterias glacialis. The sequence goes on along the minus strand of OU452239.1, from coordinate 11,087,926 downwards.
CCCCCACCCTCCAATTTACTCACTCTAGCTCCAGAACCAAAGGTTGAGGAGGGGATACGACTTTGTGTGACGGCAACCTTCATAAATAGTTGTTTGTTTATCATGGCTCTCATGAATAATGAAGATATGATTGTTGCCAACATGTTAACAATTAAAAGAAATGGTCACTACTTGATGTGACTATGACATGACCAAGAAAATCTAGTTTAAAATAATTATTTTTAAAAGGAGCTTCCTTAATACACATAATAAACGTCTGACACTCTCTTTTTGGATACAAAAACAAACAATACACGCTTTCAGTAATGGTTTTACTGAACAGTCTAGCTGTAGGTTCATTTCTGTAAAGCCAGCTTAAGTACAACAAAAAATGAAGCTAAGCAGAAACAGGTTACCAGCCAAAATGCCATGTCATTACTAATATCATGACTGGTGCCCCGTAAAACGTCATTTGGCTGAAACAAATCAAGCTCACCAAGGGACATTTTAAAAATGGCAAGTTTGGTTTATAAAAAATTGGTGGGCTAGTTTTTTTTGCTTTTTTTTTTAAACAAATGGTGGCTTCTTTCAAAGGTAACAAAGATTTTTTAATTTGATTTAAGCAAAGTAAAGGGAGTTGCAACTTTATACGTCACTGGCTTCTCAAATTTGGATCAGTTACCCTTTCATCTTTCCAAAAGCTACAATTCCGACTTCAAAAGTCGATATTGACCCAAAGCTTTCTCTACGTTGAACGCTTCAAAAAGACCAAGCGAGGGCCATTCAAGTTCGTTGCCACCGCTAGGTCAAACACGGGCAAAGCCTGTTGATTTTAGTCAAGACATCAAAAGAACACAAAGTAACAAGAAACGAGAGTAACTCGTTCACAAGAGTATAACACCAACAGAAATGATTTAAAAACGCAATAATAAAAACATGCCATAGTCATTCACTTCCAACATGTATAAATAATTTCAAAATATTTACAATTTCCTCTGAAGATTGAATTGTATACAGCGTTCTGTCTCGCAAATCGTGTACAGTAAAAATAATACTGTCAATAAAACGTCCATTTCCTTTATAAAAAAAAACAATTCCAAATTCAGTGAAACAATCGCTGGGCCTTATCTTCACCTCTATAAATCCAAAAATTAATTACTTTCGCTTCATAAACCCTGAATCAAATACTGATTTCATTGATTAGATTGTTGTTATATTAATAATCAAATTTCATGATTTTGTTATCATTTATGACCTTTGGGATGGTTAAATAGTTTTGTTTATTCGAAACTGTCACTGATGTTGGTAAGAGGAGGAAATGCGTGAACATTTGGGTTAAAAAACAGGGGGGCGCTTGAAAATGTCAGGTTTTTTGTCGTTCTAACTCGTTCAGAAATTCTCAGCAAAACTGTATCCAAGAACAATGGGAGACGGGGACACTAGGTGGCAGCAAGTACATGTGTACTTGTATGTCTGCTGCCAACTGGTGGCCCAAAGTCTCCCATGACGCTGGAGTTTCATTCTGCTGAACGCCAACCCACGCAAATCCTCCAAAATCCTCATCAGGAGATTCAACGAAGTTGTCTGATTGCGGACTGTTGGCCTAAATAACAATTGCTTCTCACTGGGCCAGGCAAGTCCAAACCTTTTCATGTTGAGTGACCACACAGTGGAGGATTGTGGAGGATTGCGGATGCCTGTGAACAAGAGGCCCTGGAGTTTCTTTTCATTTGATGCAGACATTTTTGATGAGCTTTGTTTTAAGGGTTGCTGAACAGCAAGGAATACCTTTGGTATTTGGAACCAGACGTTTGTTTCAATGCTATACTGTATATACTGTATACTGAGATATACTGTATACCATAAAAATTAACCCGGAAAATTCTATTTCAAAAGATGGAAGCGTTTTGAGATACCAGATAAAATCTGGAGTGGTTAGTTCCTTCGCAGAAGGATCCTAAAATGCTAAAACTGCTTGTTTACCGTTACGTGAGTAACAAATCGTTTTCAGATTCAATTTTTGGGGCAGAAAATGATCTCTTTCCCTAAAAAAACATACTTCAAATGGAATCGTTTCTCACAGTGTTTTATACTATCAACAGCTCTCCAGTGCTTCTTACCAAGTAAGCTTTTATGGTCATTAATTTGTGGGGTAATTACCAAAGTAGACCCTGCCTTTAAACCCATGGGTATGATTGTCAAAATACAAAATGTTTAAAAAGCCCTGAAAAAACGAAAGAAGTGTGTCCTGTCACCATGGCAACAGGCTAGAATCCTCTGAACTTCACAGTTTGTCCAGAAAGGATTTTTCAGAATCTCTACGTCACCATGAATGGAAAACTAAAGATCTGGGCTGTAAAAGCAATGTACATGTTTTTTTGATGGGAATTTTGAAAGCAAAGGGAGATTTTAAAAAATGGTAGGAGGGGGAAAAAAAAAAAAAAAAAAAATGAAATCATGCAAGGTCCCAACAAAGCACATGCCTGCCAATAGGAGACTTTTGAGACGCTGGCGGCAGCAGACACAACGGTCCTTTTGACAGTACACTGAGCGTGTGCGCAAATGCTCAGTACTGCGTGTGGTGTACTGAGCATGCGCACTACTGGTAAGGACGGTGAAAAAGGACCATTCAAAAATCCCCCATTGAACTTTTGCAATTGGGCAAACAAATAATGTACCATCCCTGTAAACTGTTTTGTCTGGCTCTTTAAGAAATGTTGACTTTCAACAGTGGCATATTTAGATAAGATTATTTGAAATGTTGGCAAATGGCTCCCGTACAAAAGGACACTCCCCTCCCCAAGCCCCCATTGAATGTAACTATTCCAGATAAATGAATACAGCGAAACTTTTGAATGAAAAATATACATAAATATATAGATAAATACCTCAGGTGGTGAATGTGTTTGAATGGTTGCCATGGGTAAAACTGTCCTAGGAAATGAAAATACTCAAATATTTCCTTGTTTATTAATGTTTTTACATTTTGGGCAGTTCGACAAAGCCCTCCCTAAAATGGTTCAAAAACGAGCTTCTTATCAACCAAGTTCTCCTACTCCAGCTCCGCCCACGATTGCCTAATATCTATGAGTCAGCCATCTTAAGTCTTGATCCCTGAATACAAATATTTCGTGTGTGTGCAATATCAATTTGATAACCATACTATTTCTGTCTGTTTGGAATGGGCTACCTCGCTTTCAAAGCTCGTAATTTTTTGTTGAACTAAGAGATCTAATAACGTCCGATAATTGGGCCAATTAATGATAACGACACTAAGTAGCAGGGGCTATGAAGCTCCATCTTACAACTTAGTGATACCGTCAACTTCCCTTCAATAAAAAAGATCTCTGCTTTGCTAAATTGTTAGTTTCGGAAATTTTTTATAAAGTTTGCATCACGTCTACACTAAGGCAGGGACCTTGACTGCTACGATAAAAAAAAAAAAAAATTTCAACTTAGAATGGGAACGTCGAGTGGTAGTGAGGGCCCATTGGCATACCCACCTTGAATGGGCGACCATCGGGGGGTGCCCCTTGAGATAACAGACTATCAATTCTTACGTTATTACCAAAGGACTGTGGATGTCTGGCTCCTACGTTACCTCGAAGTGCCATTCCGTCTTCCATCTGGAGCGCTGGGTTACTGTGAAGGTGCATAGCTGGAAGTAACGGGGGATCGTTGCAGTGACCGGGCTGTGAGTGCTGGTCATTGAAGAGGCTAAAGTTAAACGGCGGGGGAACGTTGACCCCGCCGCTGATCTGCGCCGTCTTGCCGACGTTGAAGGTGTGTGGAGTCTGGTGCTCGGTGAAGACGGGGAAATTAGGTCCAACATTCATGGGGATGCTTCCGGGTCTTCCTGGTCCAAACATAGCGTTGAACGGAGGTCCTATGTCTGATTCGTTGCGGTTCTGATGCGATTTATTTGACTGCGTCGGACTGGGAAGGATTGGCCCCGGCAAGTGAGGTAAGTAGGTCGGTAGTTCATTTCCCCGCAACCTACGGGATGTGGACGGGGATAAACTTGACACGATTGAGGCGTTTGTGGAGGATGAAGGCGCGTTCTGACTAGGAGTCATCCCAGAGGAGGAGAACAATGGAAGGAAGGGTTCTGAAGATTCGGGGGTTCGCTGCGTCGGGAATCCGGGCCAGTTTGATTGCTCTTGACCACTGACGTCAATGTGCCTTAACGAACTGTCAATACTCTGCCCTTGGCTTAAGCCATGGAAGAACTGCTCTGAGCTCTGGCCGCGCTTTCGCCCCTTTGCGGAGCCCTCCTGGAATCGGGAAGCACTCTGCACACTCTCAAAGGTCTGTCTCTGAGACTGGGCACTTGTTAACGTTCTGTCATTGGGGTTGGTTCTGCGTATGGTTGTAGAATGTGAGGACACCATGGCTTGATGCATGGAATGCGTTGAAGTCCTGGTGTCTGCGACACTCCCCGTGTGGTGTAATTCCATAGAAATATTTGACTGCCGTTGCTGGTCCTGTGGTGGCATGTTTGGTAAATTATGATGATTGTGGTGTATGCTGGCACGCTTCGCAGGGTTGCTCTGGGCCGGTGTGTTGGACACTCTCTTGATAGCTTGACCATGCTGCTGGACATTCATAGACTGCGTCTGCATTGTTCCAAATCGCGCAGAATGGCTCATGTCTGACTGGGTGTAAATAACACTCTTGTTTTGCGTTTCCTGGGACGGATCTGATACCTGCGCCATTTCGCCCTGGCTGATGTATGATGACTGCGAGTGCACCTGCCTATTAATTCCTCTGCTATCTTCCTGCCTAGAGTCCCTTGAGGTATTTATCACATTTTGATCCGTTAGACTTTGCTTTTGGTTATCAAACATATTCAGGTTAAAGTCAATTGGGTCGGTTGGGTCTGTTGATTGCCCGAGGAAATCTGTTCCTCTTGCGGGCTGCATGAAGTTCTGGAAAGAATTTTGGTAGGAATTTGACAGGTGGTTGGAACCTGGACGCGACTCTTCATGATGAAGGAACATGGGGTTTTGGTTCTGTTGGAATGGGTAACGCTTGGGATCAGGCACATTGCTGGTGCTCTGTGGTTGTTGGTGGGGGACATTGATGACAGGGGACTGCCGCTGACTGCGGATGCTGTTTGTCTGAGTCGTCTGCCCAGGCTGGGAATCCGATGTTAGATTGTGAACCTGCAGATCCGGAAATCCAGAAGGCGAGGAGTGTTCGCTGATACAAGGCTGCATGGGAGAGCACTCTGGTTCCGAACTACTCCGTATTGAGTGACTGGAGCTATTGGATCCCCTGCGAGTCAGCTTCTTGGCTTTGGCTTTCTCTACGACAGGAGGAACGACTAGGTTTGGATCTCGATTCATGGGCATAGAGAATTGTGGTGACACATCAACAGGTTGAGACTGAAGCTGTTGATTGTGTTGATTTGCTGGAGATGAACTTGTCACATTTGTGTTGGTTCTCATCCCAGCAGGCACATCGTTCAGATGTGAGGAATACAAAGATGAGCTGCTTGAGCTTTCTGGTCGAGAAACATTGGGCCGACCATATCCCTCGTTATTGGACGGATTCCAGAGAGAATGCACCTGGGCAGGTGATTGCGAAGACGTCACTGCCGCTGTCGATGCATTGCTGGTGTTCGCTTTCAGCTTGTCCTTTACAACTTGCCTGTTGTCCCTCCTCTGGATTGTCATCACCAGACTGGAATCCTTCCGGCCACTACGCTGTGAGCTCTGAGATATATTCTGTACACTGAAGGAGTGTTTATCCCTTGACTGGCTGTACTCTCCTGCTGTAGCCTGACTGCCATCGCCATCCTCTTCTCCTTCTGCCAACCAGGGATACTTATCAATCAGATTTGGGTTCAGCTCTCGTTTTCCAATCTGATCCATATCGCTGGGGATTGCTCCTTTAACCACTTTGACCTCACTGTTGTTCACAGGCCTCTCAGGCTGCTCCTTCTGGCAACTGGATTTCCGCTTGCTCTTGGGGATTTTTATTTTGAGAGGGGGGATGGTTTTTTCTACTGATTTTGGCTTTGGAACTGGTTCCTCAACAGGAGAGGAACTTTTAGGTCTCTTTGGAGACTCCGTAATCTCTGAGGTCAGGGTTCGGTGGAGATTTTTGATGGAGAATGTTTTTCCAGGCTGGGATTTCTTTCCTGCATTTGATGCACTATCTGGAGATCGTCCCGGAGGAGAAGTTAAGGGTGTTGGCGTTGTCAAACTGATTGATTCAGTTCTTGGTCTTGCCGTACTTTCAGCTAAAGACATGAGATTTTGCAGCCCAATATTTTCAACACTACTTCCATTATTCTGGGTACTTGTGTTGGGTTGCTCAAGTGCCTCATGCAGCAGGGTCTCTGTTGGGCCTTGGAGCTCTGAATTTGTCCTACTTTGGACTGGCAAGGGGTTTGGGAATTCAGGTGTACCTCTACCCATTCCTCCATGGTCATCGACTCTATGACTTCTGTTGACGTTACTTGGGTTCCAGGAAATACACGTATCTCCTGAAGTATGTGGTGAATCAAGATTACCCATGGCAGTCACCGTTGGTGTAACGTCTAAGATAGACGGGCGTTCCAGTTGGGAACCATGACTCCCACTTGTTGGCAAATGTTGCATTCCTCTCAAGCCATCTTGACTTGGCATTGCAGTTTTGTTCAAGTCCATTAGTTGGGGCTGCTCTTGTTGAGTACTTGAAGATGTGTCTCCCATGTTTTGCATCGGATCTGACGATGGGAAAGAACCTTCAGAAATTTCACGACTGAAGCTGAGAGGTGGTGATTCTTGACTCGGTGTTTGTGATGTGGGAGCTTGTTTGCTGCCGAGGGAGGACGAAGGACTTAGCCAAAGTGGAGAAAACAGGCCAGAACCTCCTTGCTGGCTCACGTCTGAAGATGTTGATGGCACGGGCATCTGAATAGGAGTAGTAATGCTGGACGGTGGGGGTTGTGTCTGAGTTCTGGCTGGCTGCAACCCACGGGCAAGCTCTGATGCTTTAGAGTGGTGGGATATCCATGCTGACTGCTGTACAACCTGAGTTGATATCAAATCCTGATCACTCTCATTGGCCACAGGGGTAGCTGTGCGCGAGTCAGACTTCTGGACACTGCTTTCTGGGATTGATGGGTTGATGGAAAAGATACTTGGGATTGGCGAGACAAAACCAGCAACGCTACTGTCTGATGTTGCGACAGAGGCTTGACTGACCGTTGGCGAGTCTAACATAAAGCTTTGCGTGGATGAAACCGGTGGTGCTTCACTCTGTGCAGTCACTGCAACCGGATGGATGCTGTTTGATGGAGCTACAGGTTGCTCAGAGTTTAGAGTTGAAATGGATTCCACGCCTTGCTGTGGAGGGACGACTGACTGTCCACCACTCAGAGAGGAGATGGAGTCCCGTAGACTAGTCAATGCTTTCAGGGAATTTACTCCACTGTCATTCTTCTGAAAGTCAGACTCTTCTTCGATGTATGTCGGGAGACCGCTGACACTCATTGAGCTGCTCAGGATGTCACTTCCAAAATTGAAGGACGGAAACGATGTAAAAGCATTACTTGAATTGGTTGGGGTCGAGTCAGTCGAGCCACAAACGGCGATGCTGCTTGCAGCTGAGGCAATCGGCAGGTCTGTTGAGTTGCCAGCTATTAGAGCTTCGGTTGAGTAGTTTGAGGTGAGAGTTGTTGATCCAGGTACATCTACTTCCTTGTCAGCAGAATCTGGTTTTTCCATCCAGCTTTGTAGCAAGGACTCTGCAATCATGTTAGCCCTCTCACAAGGAGATCCCTCCAGAGAGACATCATCTGACTTGCTCATGGGTGCAGCATCGTCCGTTGGTGTTCCAGTTTTGGACGAGTGGCCGTGGTGATGATGGTGGTGTTTCTTCTTTTCTTTATCTTTCTCCTTGTTTTTCTTTTTCTTTTTCTTCTTGGGCTTGTGCTTTTCATGGTGGTGCGTCGACGTATCTATGGCGTCGTCAGAAGTAGACACCACATTGTGTAGAGGGGTGGAGAAGCTGGTCGGCAACTCACGACTGAGGTTTTGTGGATGAATAGATATGCCCGATTGTAGGGTCACCATACCTGCGCTGTTCATGCTCTGCTGGGAGGCAATGTTAGGCTTGATGTCAACTCCAGACCCTGACATGTCACTGAAATTGAGCAATGGGGAGCTCTCCCCCATCGAAGTCGGTGAGAAGATGGACTCTGCAGCTTTAGCAAGGATATCGTTGTCTCTGTCATTTGAATAGTCCGCTATGTCATCTTCGTTACGGTCCGAGGAATCCTGGCCTGACGTAAGTACGTTGAGAGGAGCTAGAATGTTGGAATCCCCGGAAGTACCAAATCCCTTCTGCTCGTCAGCAGACTGAGGCTCTTGTTTGAGGACATGAAGAACGTTTTGTTGCGACGAGCCTCCCCCTTGGCCTGCAACAATGGTGCTTGGGCTGGCCTGGTGTGTGAAGCTCACTCCTGTGTGTGCAGAAGCACCCTGTTGTGTGTTCACAGGCAGTGTGTTCTGAAATCCCTGGCCGGACATGATAAACTGACCACTACTGGTCTGCAAGACTCTATTGCCTGACTGGTTGATGGGGAGAGTCACAAAGTTCTGATTGACACCTGTCTGTTGTTGCTGCTGCTGTTGCATTGGCTGTATGATCGACTGTGACCCAGAAGCCGCTGCTGTTTGATTACTCTGCTGCTGCAAAATCACTGGAATCAACTGCCCGTTCTGTTGTATGTAGACCAAATTCTGCGTTGTCACAGGTCTACTTTGCACTATCTGCATTGGCATTACATTCTGCGACAATCCTTGATTTGGCTTCTGCACCACAATCTGCTGGCCTTGTGAGTTGACGATAATGTTACTGGTCTCGGCGGTTGTTCCAGCAACAGGCAGACGAACTGCTACACCGCCTGGGGGTGGTGTAGCCATATTGACATGTTGCTGACCAGCTGTCTGGCTCATGGAGGGAGAGCCTGTCCGGGAAGGCTCGTTTTCGGTCTCGGAGATACTTTTTACCTTTGACAGTGACTTTTTCTTGGATTTCGATGTACTTTCAGATCCTTGCATTATCTGAGCGTTAACACTGGTACCTCCAGAGGCAGGCTGGGGCAAGATCATAGGCTGTGAAGAACGAGTTGAGGGAGCTGCAGATGATGGGGCAATGCGTACAGGTAAAGTCTGTCCTTGGCGTACAGGAAGAGTCACCATGATCGCTTGATTGCCTGACTGGGTGCTTCCACTCTGGCCGGCACCTTGTACAAGGGGAACGATGTAACGCACCGCCTGGACCTGGCCTGGTGCCTGGACATTACCACTCTGCACCAGGACAGTACTTTGATTCCCCGGTGTTGTTATGGGTGTATTCACAGCCTGTGTTACCACTGTGCTCTGAGCTGTGGTTGTTTCGGAGATGCTTGTATTGAGTTGTGTTGACTGCTGCTGTGGCGCCACCTGTTGACCACTAGTCATCTGCCCCTGGGCCGTAACGGCACTTCCGTCGATGCTGGCTTGACTTAAAGATACCGACTGCGAAGCTTGGTTGGCAATGACGACTTGATTGGTTGCCTGGTTGCCAGACATGCTCACAACAACTGAAGTCTGATTAGAGACTTGCTGGGAGGGAATCGATGTGTTTGCGAATTTGTTCATGGCCGGGACGAGAATATACCCTGAACCATTGGGGTTAGGCTGGAGGATAGCCATTCCACCTGGGGTGCCTTGAAGGTTCCCGACAAGTGTTGTCTGTCCGCCTCCGATGACTTGAGGTTGCATCTGGTTCATTCCCTGGACAGCAACAGTGACTTGATTCGGTCCACCTGGCAAGTAAGTGATGTGTGGCTTTGTCTGTGCAGATGAGGCTGCTTTGCTCCCTGCGGACGAGCTGCTCCCTCGGTCAGATTTCCTGGAGTGTCTTGAAGTAGCTTTGGGTTGCTCCACCATCCCGTTGGGATGAGACTCCATGTCTTGGATGATCTCCTGGTTGCGTTTGTTCTCTGCTCTCAACTTCTCATTTTCCTTCCGCAGCTTCTTGATTTCTTCAGCAGCTGGAAAGGTAAACAGACGAAACAGAATGTCATTTGCACTTTCAGCTGTTAAACCCTTTATGGTAAATTGTAAAGTTACACGATTTTCACAGTAACATCTAATAACATCTAATAACATCTAACAACACGTTTCTGAACTAAAGTAAACACAAACTGTTTTCTCTCATGCATTTGCAATCAGGCAAAGGCTGTGACAGAATTAACAATAGCAGCTACATGTATGGACCAATCCGAGCAGCTTCTTCATGGGCGTTAATACCACCGCAACTATGGCCGCCACACGCGGGCGTCCACAAACACGCATTGTGAATCCTCCATGCTGATTGGTACATACGCTGATGCACATCTCATGTTACACATGCGTGCAGCGGCCACAGTCTGCAGTGTTGTAAAACACCATAAACAAGCCCTGCTCGGATTTGTGTTTTATGGCGACTTTTGCTAAGGGCAGCCTATGCTTCAACAAATGTTACCGTGGTGATTTAGCCCAAGTCGCAGCTCCAGCTGCTAATGCAATAGACCTTTCCGATAAAATATGTAAATTGGACAACGCGCACTTACATTTTGGTTGGCAAAATTTTGGGAACAGTGTGCCCTTTTGTAAGGGACTTATGGAAGCGTGACGCATACGTGCTTTGTGCATCTGCTTTCTGCACATTTTTATGGCGTTTGCCAACCAACAGGGTGTGTATGCATGCATGATTGTAATTAGCATATTTCATGGGAAAGGTCCATTATGAAACTGCCAAAGTCAGACAAGAAGGGCAAATACAATGTAGTCTGGGCCTTAATTGCAAATGTCAGTATTCATTAGTATGCACAAAAGGGAATAAGACAAAGATAGCTGAAGTTATAACAACTTAAGAGTTCTAAAAGACAGACGATCAAAATACTCTAGTCTGTCTAAATAAATATCTGCAAGTAAACCTAATAAATCCAATAAAAAGTATAATTCAACATCATCAAGTTACTTAAACGCACGTACATGTAGACCATAAAAAATGTCATTATTAACAAGCAATCTAAATGGCGTCAGTTTGTTTATGTTTTGAAATGAGAACCAAATGTGTCAGACTCTTGGCTGCATATTGGCTGTACCACACAGAAAAATACAACAAAAACCATGTACGCTTAATTGTAATAAAACACAGATGAAAATTTGGTACATTTCATTCAAATTCAAATACAACAGAAAAATACAACACAAACCATATACACTTATTTGTAATAAAACACAGATGAAAATTTTGTACATTTCATTCAAATACAACAGTAAAATACAACAAAAGCCATGTACACTTATTTGTATGTAATAAAACACAGTTGAACATTGGTACATTCAGTTCAAAAGCAACAAAGAATTAATAAACTACAGCATAATATCAAAAGATAATGAAACTAATCTGCAAAACCATAATACTTACAAAGACATAATAATGTATACATGCATTATAATAAAGTGACACATCAATGCAAAAGAAACAACAGTCAGCGTTAAAATCTTCTGCACAGGTAAAAAATATTAAAAGTTAACCCAAACAAAAAACCCAACACCACATAGAACCTACACCCAAACTGTTGGATTTTATGGGTTTGTGGTCGTTTGGGGTTAATTATAGATCCATGCCTGTAGTTACTTCTTACCTTCTGGATCGGAAGTGTTTGCCAGGAGGAGCTTCTCTTTCTGCTCCCGAAGCTCATCGATGTAAAGACACGCCTGCTCCAGGATCTGATTCTTGCTCTATTAAAAAAAAAAAAACACAATTATCATAATTTTCATAATAATAATAATGTGTATTTAAAGGGGCTGTGTCGTCACGATTATAGCAGTAAATGGAATAATCCAGTTTCTACACGCCCGTGCGCGCCACTGGTCACATCACAGTTTGACAAAGATGGCACCCTTTGTGATTTGACCGCAGAGTGCGCAATAAGTGTCACTGGGTTCTTTTACGTGCATTACGCAACACACGGGACCAACGGCTTTACGTCCCATCCGAAGGACGAAGCAATAATGGTTAAGTGTCTTGCTTAAGGATTCAAGTGTCACGACCGGGACTCGAACCCACACTCTGCTGATCAGAGACACCAGAGCTTGAGTCCGGTGTTCTTATCCGCTCGGCCACAACACGCCAACACTTGTACATATAACACATAAATGTATAATGTATAAAAATCTCTGCATGCGTGTATGCTGGAAGATCTCTACTGCCACCAACAAAAGAAGTTGCACGTTACTTAAAACAACATGACAGTCAACATGACACAGCCGATGAAAAACAGTAAAGAGCGCCCTCTTTTTTTCTTCCCAGGCACACGCAACTTCTTGGCGGAAGTTTCTGATTGTTTTTAAAAATTCATAATGTCCTTTTGTTTGCGGCCTGTAAACTGAAAAATCATGACCCCCGGAATCATCAAGGCCCTCAAAGCATCCCTGAAACCGGGAGTGGAGACGATACGAAGAGTCACTTACCATTTTGGTTGTCTGGCATATCGGGATGATATCACCAAGTTTAATGATGCCGATGTTGATCTTGCATTTCCGACGTCGTTCGATCTCATTGTGTGAGTCCCTCTTCTTTCTGTCTTGTCTGGTGAGAAGAAGCGACAGATTGACAAAGAAATGAATAAAGAGATTTTCACGGGAGCCCGTACATTGTAGCAGCACTTACACGTATGTAAAAAAGTACAAACAGCATGGTTTCAAATCTATCGAACTTGTAAAAACAATCATCCAAATTGTTTGGACTTAGGATAGGTATGCCTGACCCTGTGACAAACAATTGTTTAAATTTGGGCCTACCGGCCCAAGTCCTTCTGAATCCTTCACTTTGGCAATCAAATATAGAAGGATTTGGGCTGTAGTAAGGGTTAAATGTTGTAACAATAACAATAACAGTAATTATCACAAACAGGACAAAGTAAAAAAAAAAGCATACATATGTACATTATATGTAGATCATGCAAGTCATAGGTTTATTCAACAACTTTCGAAAGGTTCCCATGTACAAAGTACAGTACTTTGCATTATCATGTGAACAGGGGTGAAGGAAACAAAATTGTGTTAACGTTAACGGGTCCCCACAGTCCCTGAAAGTACAAGACTTGCATAATCTATTGAAAATAATTGGATACTGATAATTATTAATGAATGAATATCTTGTTTAATATATATTTTGTTACAAAATAAATTTCAAGTAAAACGAAAACTGTGATTTCAACCAAGCCAAGCCCAAAATATAAAAAGAGAAATTACAATTTTGGTAATCTGGTAAATTGGCTTTTTTTTAAATGACCAGAATGTGACTGCATCACTGCAGTGAGTTTTATCTGTGGACATTGCCCGGTGTGCATTTCCTGAACCTGGTGTCTTCATGTACATGTATAGGCCTTGGTGCCCCTTCAGAAGTTTCCAACAAGCTTTTAGGTTTTCCTACGAAAGTGCCCCAGATGCAAAAAATGAAAATGGCCTTGCCCTCTCAAAGATGAAATTCCAGGCCCAAGCTTTTTATTTAGGGAATAACAGCGCGAGGACCCGGTCTTCACTGCTTGGTAATGACCGGGGTGGTGGCTGGCCGCTGTTAACGACCAAGCCGGAGGCGCGGTCGTTAACAGCGGCCAGCCACCACCCAAGGTCATTACCAAGCAGTGAAGACCGGGTCCTCGCACTGTTATTCCCATTAATAAATACCTTTTTAACGAAATAAACGGCTAAAATCGTCCATTTTGTAACTTTTCTTTCTCGGCGATACCTTCTTGTTTTGTTAGCCGGTCTTTATATCGCCGTTAATACACCCCCACGTGATCACGTTTTGACCAATCAGAATCCACAAACTGTCCTAGGTATTTATTAATTTTACATACATGTATGTACATGTGCATACAGACAATGTATTGCGCTTTTGTTTTGCAAAATGCACACAGAGATACCCAGCCTTGGTTTGGGGGGGGGGGGGGGAGATTCACTTACGAGACGTCTGTGGTAATGTTGTGCATCTGAAGGCCCATCTCAAGTGGGGTGGTTGTCAACAACTGTTGAGCCATCACTGTAAATAGTGAGAAAAGAAAAGAATAATAAATATTAATGCTTGCCGTTGGTTGCAATCACACAAACAAGTTCAACAATCAAACTCCAAACCTGTTTATCAATGTGCATTATTTACCTACCATGTACATGTACAATGTATGTTGGAAATAACCCTAACCCCCTAAGCATTTTTACTTGCAGACCTCAACCCATCAAACTCCAACAGTACACTTGTAAGGCCAGTACACAACCCATCATACTCCCACAGTACACATATGGGGACAGTACACAACCCATCATACTCCCACAGTACACATATGGGGACAGTACACAACCCATCATACTCCCACAGTACACATATGGGGACAGTACACAACCCATCATACTCCCACAGTACACATATGGGGACAGTACACAACCCATCATACTCCAACAGTACACATATGGGGACAGTACACAACCCATCATACTCCCACAGTACACATATGGGGACAGTACACAACCCATCATACTCCCACAGTACACATATGGGGACAGTACACAACTCATCATACTCCCACAGTACACATATGGGGACAGTACACAACCCATCATACTCCCACAGTACACATATGGGGACAGTACACAACCCATCATACTCCCACAGTACACATATGGGGACAGTACACAACTCATCATACTCCCACAGTACACATATGGGGCCAGTACACAACCCATCATACTCCCACAGTACACATATGGGGACAGTACACAACCCATCATACTCCAACAGGTCTTGTGCTGTTTGATTTTGGCTGACTGGGTATGTTATGGCATGGGTACATGTACATCTTGATTATTTGAGAAGTACAGTACCAAACCCATCAATATCCAACAATTAATATATTTTATTTCATTTGATTTTATTTTTTTTTAAGGGGAGGGGGTGGGCTCAGTGCAGTTTGAATATCATACATGTAGTATTTTCCACACTCAGCCTAAGTCCAACAGGGTTATATATCATAGTAATAATGTACTTTCCACACTCAGCCTAAGTCAAACAGGGTAATACTTTCCACACTCAGCCAATGTCCAACACTCATAACATTACTGTTGTCCCCTGAACCATTGTTACTCAACCTGCCATAGTCCAACAGCAGAGACAAGATTCACCGAACTCAACCATCCAAAGTCCAACAATACCCCCTGTTGGATTTTGACTGACCTGGGGCATGTGGGGTGGTCAGGGTTAAAACAAAATCCTAACTTGTCCACATCTTGTACAATGCACCTTAAAGGACTTCCACAGTCCTGACTGAAAATACAAGATCAAACCTGTTTTCTTTCCAGTCAATAAGTAATAATACATTAACTTCTTGCATTGACCCATTGCGCGCACGTCACACACGGCGACTGTGCCACGCTCACCATTCTGGTAGTCAAAATGTGTAAATGTCGCGTCGCCTAACATTCGCACTAAACTGTAGGGCCTAAAACACACTGAATGTGACTCCCAAAATGGCGCAAACAAAAATTATTTTTCGATGATGACGTCAGGTGAATTGGGTGAATACATACATGTGCATATATATGCAAATTAGCACCGACATTCGTCATGCAGTGGCGCTCATAACGCTCGAACAGTGACCTTGTTTAGTTATACTCCATGTCACCTAAAATGTGCACTACACTGTTTAACACACAGTGACATTGACTTGGCTTGGCGCAAACAAAAATTATTTCTTGATGATGACATCAGGTGAACTGGGCCAGTACATGTACATGTACGTAGATTAGAACTCAAATTCGTCATGCAGTGGGACTCATGACACTCGAACAACTACCCCGGTAAGTTACATGTACATGTATATCCCTTTCATATGTACAATGTGCATGACGAGTACATGTAAAGTACATAAACATGTGCATAAATAAAAACAAAAAAAAACAAAAATTTGGACAAGTTTTCCTTGCACACTTAATGTATGTATGACCTAACAAGCTCAAACAGCGCCCTCATTGAAGTCAAAGGCAGACCTAATGTACATGTATTACTGACTGAGAGTTCTGTGTGGTACACATGTACATGTACATGTGTGTACATGTACATGTGTGTACATGTACATGTGTGTACATGTACATGTGTGTACATGTACATGTGCTTCACATACACACACCTGCATATTTCCATTACTTGACCTTAGCAATGGGGGCCTACACTGTACATGTACATGTACATGTACATTGTAGGGCCTACCCCTGCCTACATGTAAATACTGTACATGTACACATGCACATGTACTTGTACATGTAAGGGGACTATACATGTACATGTAGATGGGTCGCACATGGTGTCAACAACGGGAAAAATGAGCCATCTTCGATGACAATGATTGCACATTTGTTGAGCGTACAACTGTGCGTTACGCGTAAGTTCTGTCCACGGCACGCGTACATTTTATACACTCCTTCCATGATTGGTTGAGTTAAACAATTCAAGCTGCGTTGAAATTAGAATGCTTTTTTACCATGAGTACCACAATCGGGCGCTAGTCGACAAATGGTCCTTGTGCGAACTTGGCCTATATGTGCGAACTTGGCCTACACATGTGTAGTCAATGTATACATGAAGCACAATGTACAGGATTTTTCAAAATGGGCAACAGGCATTTACTGTAAGGCCTGGGCCCAATTTCATGGCTCTGCTTACCGTAAGCAAAACAATCGGCGCTTGCAGAAACAGAAAATTCCACGTATTTCACGGATTAGCAAGGAATTTTTGCTTGTGCACGTGCGTAAGTTCACATAACTAAGGATTCTGTGCTTACACAGCTAGCGCGGAAATTCGGCGCTAACCTCGTTAGCAGTGAATGGTCTTCGTAAGCGCAGAATGACGCAGTAAGCAGAGCCATGAAATTGGCAATGTTCACAATGGGAGACTTTTGAGACAATAGCGGGCGTCCCACACACCGGTCCTTTTCATTGTTTTCATTGTTGATGGTTGAAAACAATGGAAAAGGACCGGTCTGTGGGGACGCCCGTTATCGTCTCAAAAGTCTCCCAATTGTTCCACTGTCATGAATGTACACGTGATGCCATTATCTGGATCTACATATACCCCCTGTAGCTTTTTTAGTACAAGGTCTAGGTTGTCCAAGTTTTGTACATAATACATGAACGTAAGTTTTATCCCACCACATGAATTCAAAACATGGCATCCAAAAGATACCACAGCCTACATTAAAAACTAGCCACACACTGCCATATGATGTGTTTCAAATATGACCAACATGACAAGCAGAAAGCCCAGACCTAGAATCACAAGACAGACACGGAGGCCATGGCCTGTGCTGCCCCGGCCTAGGTGCCCCTTCCAAAGCTTCCATAGGAAGTGCCCTTTGGTATGCTTGGAAAAAGAAAATGGCCTTGCCCTCTCGAAGATGAAATTCCAGTACAACATGTACTGTACATATTGTAGTGTACAATGTAACAAGTCAAAGTGCATAAAACTTTTTGTAGTACATTGTGCGACCAATGTTTACATGTGGTCACGTGACCTTTTGTGGGTACTACTTCATCTCAGCTGATGGCAAAAGACATGCAAATACATGCTGTGACCGACAGAGTCACACCAAGAGCCATTTTATTACAGTTGAATGTTGTGACATTGATTTTAATCACAATACGGTTTTATAAACTACCAGTATTCTACAACAAAAGAGGTTTATTTTGAATTATGCACACAGTTTTGGAAAGCAATTTCTTTGGATGATTCAGCTTCAAAACTTTGAATTTCTTGTGTTGAAAAGTGTTCGATCGCATTCGTCTGGCATGGCCTAAACGTTCCGTCTTTCACTAATGCACATTGTGCACATTTTGTACGTTACTTGTAGAATTTGTAAGACTTGCTGGACTGTCCTTACTGGCTTTATTCAGCCACTTGACGGTCTGACAGTAAGGTACAAACTCTGGATAATTTTCACAGATTTCAAGTAAGAAAAGTCTTGATCGAATAAACAGATGCAACAATCATCATGTACTGTACCGCACTTTCCTATGGAGGACGTCGTGTTTGTTAACATTTAATGACCACAATAGGTCACGTGATGCGGGTCGCGCAATCGATCTACCACACAATAGGACATGTAAATGTACATTTGTACTAAATAGTAAATACATACGTGTACCAGAGGTGTCAACATTTGCATCTTGCAATCAGGGAGATTTTGTGCAACAATCAGGGTGATATTTAGAATTACATTCAACATAATAGGGAAACAGATTCCATAATCAGGGAGATTTTCAGGTTTGTTCATCAGGACGTGGAAAGATTGGTTTATTTTCACTCAGGGAACATTCTGCAGAATCAGGGAGAGTTGGCACCTCTGACACATGTACATGTACGGACATGGCTTCACTGAACATGCTGAAAAATACATGAAGCTACAGTTCTCACACTATACATGTACATGTAATTGTACATTGTACTAAGTTACATGTAAGTAACAATCCTTTATAAATGGTGTCCTATATTCTACATGTATGTTTTAGTGACTATGTTCTATCTACAGTACACATACACATGTCTGGACAAGTTCTTACATTGGAATGAAAATGAAAAATTGAAGCAGTACTTACCAAAACAAAATATGTGGATGGCCGAATTTTCGACCCAACTGGGTCTTCTTCTGGGCTTCTTATGGTAGCATTCAAGCTACCAGAAGAAGACCCAGTTGGGTCGGAAAATTCGGCCATCCACATATTTTGTTTTGGTTGGTATTAAGCACTGCCTAAATTTTTCATTTTCATTCTACTCCATTTCTCAGTGCTATATACATAATAATGTAATTAATACAATATGTGCATATATCCTGTTTACAAATGTAATGTAAGCTGATGTGTTCGCCAATTTTACATACTGAACCCAACGATTACCAGAAGCCCATAGGAAATGTAACAGTGTATCAAAAGAAGAAAAAAAATGGACCTTCGTCGTGGCCGAGCGGTTAAGGCACCGGACTCTGATCAGCAGAGTGTGGGTTCGAGTCCCGGTCGTGACACTTGTGTCCTTAAGCAAGACACTTAACCATTGTTGCTTCGTCCTTCGGATGGGACGTAAAGCCATAGGTCCCGTGTGTTGTGATAAGATCTATTAATGCATGTAAAAGAACGCAGAACACTTATCGCTAAGAGAAGCGGTTCGCCTCGGTGTTTCTGGCATGCTTGGCTGCAATTGGCACCCTCGTTACGATGCTGAACAGACTTTGATGAGAACTGTCATAATGTAGATGTAATAATAATAATAATAATACGCAGTTCTTATAAAGCGCTTTATCACAGGTACACATATTGTGAGTTACATTTTTGAAGTATGAGACCTGTTCCTTTACATAGCACCATGTAATGGTTTACAAGGTGCTGTGGCGCAATCTGCAGCCGATCAAACCAGGAACACCGGGGCGAACCCCTTCTCTTTGCGATAAGTGCACTCGGTTCTTTTACGTGCATTACACAACACACGGGCTTTACGTCCCATCCGAAGGACGCAGCAATAATGGTATAAGTATCTCGCTTAAGGACACAAGTGTCACGACCAGGACTCAAACCCACACTCTGCTGATCAGAAACACCAGAGCTTGAGTCCGGTGTTCTTATCCGCTCGGCCCCAACACGCCACATGTAGATACATGTAGATGTTGAATTGTCTTTCACAAATGTTTTGCAACATTACATGTAGACTCATTTTGAGAACTGCAGTACAGTGTAACACTTTTATTTCAGTCAAGAAAACCTTTGAATTATTTTGGGAAGTTAAACATTTAGAATTTGAGATGAATACTGTACAGTAAGTACATACAATGTATGTACATGTATTCAATCATGCCAATAAAACTCAGCCGGGTGTTGTTCTATTGTTGTTCTTTTGTCGTTGTTGTTGTCGTTGCCTTTTTGTAACATATGGGATTATAGTATGCATAATGTACAGTTGTGTAAACATGTGTACATATTTACAATGTATTGATCAATACATGTACTTGCATGTTTATATCAACTTTACACACATTAATGTCAACACTGCAGGTTAATGCGCAGTAGCAGCCTAGCGCTAACCATGCTAAATGCAACAATATGCACCAATTGGTAATAGTTGTTGCAATCTGTTGCATTTGGCAGTCAACTTGGATGTCATACTTTGACTGAATTTGTTGCATTTAGCAGTCAAGTGATTTTATATTGGGGTTTGCATTTTGTTGTATTTGGCAGTCAACTCAAATGCATTTGGCAGAGTTCATGGTCCTACTTTTTAGCAATTGCCTCCGTTGCCTTCGTGAAATATCAGGTTTGCATACATGTAGAGTCTTGGTTCACTCAGACTAACTAGAGGAATACATGTACATTGTAATTTTAGCTAGACATATCGATTTATGAAATTGAGTCAACTCGTACCCTCGGTGAGTCTTTGATAGTTTTTTGGTCATTTTTTTCTGCAAAAATGTTTCATTCTTGATGCTGTTATACCCAAGTGTTCATGATTGCAATTAACAGCGTGTACTTAAATGTTGATTCACTAAAATTCGCTTCGCGTTAGCTTTCGCCTCAAGTTTGAACCAGGCTTAACTCTTACTCCAGCATGTCTAGTCTTAGTCTAGTCCAGGTTGGACTCCTCTGTTGCATACAACACAATGCGACGGAGTCCAGGGTAAAGGCCACCTGGAATGCCTGCCATTGCGAATAAATTTATAACAACATACGCCTATTTTCATATTTATACCTGGAGGAAGCTAAAACTTTGTCCTCATAGAGGATATGCACAGCTGTTTTCCTACAGTACATTCACGGTCATTTTGACCTCATTGAGGGCGCTGTTGTACATATATATCTCTATGGGACTCATGACGTCAGATGCATAAGGTCTATTGGCAAAAATGCCGTATCCGGCTGCCACTTTATCTCCCTTAATTTAGGTCAAATTATATCCTTACCTGTCCAGAACGGTTGACAGAATATATACAGAGAGGAACAGACACTTTCTTTGAATGATTACAAAGTGTTGAAATCATAAAAACTAAGGCATTTTCACGTCTACAATAGGCTTGACAACGCTACTCGCTAAACACCATTTTAGTTACTTTGGGCAAGAATGCGCGAAAGTTCCGGCCGCGCGACGAAATGTCCCCTTGAAATTTTTTAATTAAAGGTCAGTAATTAGCATTTTAGCCACCAATTCCTGGAGAGGAATATTAAAAAAGGGAAATAAAGCCCAATATCCATTAAAAAATCTAAAAATATCCCTTAGAATGCTTAGAAAGTGGCAGCCAGATACAGAAACTTTTCCGGTCTGTGAGTATTCCTGATGTACGGAATTCCAAGACTGCTTGTTGATGGTTCAAAATTATTAATTTTGTCCTTGGTTGGGTGACATTATTTTAGAAAACAAATTGAAAGTTGACGTCTCCACTAAAAACTTTCGTTGTCGACTCCATGACCATGTTTGAAAACTTGCCTGCACGCACTCAATATTTGCAGTCTAGTTCACATTGCAGCCGTGCTCATTTACGATATTGAGTGATGGCCAAGATTCAAGAACATGAAGAAGATGTGAATGTGAGATGGAGTACTGCCACTCACCAATCCCACCATGCTCACACTTTTTCCCGAAATTGTGCGCCGTCCTCCACTTCCAGTCCAGACAATCTTTCTTAATTCACCATGTTTAATATAAAGTGCCAGTTCTATACTTCATGTTTTTCTTAATTCCCATTGATGAAGACTTCCGAAGACTTCGCCATCAGAATTATCAACAATCAAAGAACATAAAATATTCCGTTTTCGACTTCTGCACACGATTTACCATATGCAAAAAACGTACCTGTTTCTACCGTGGTAGCGTTGTCCGTTTCCGACACTTCACCATTCAAGTACTTTTCAGCGGCGTTTGTTATCAATTCCGTTCTTCGGTTAACCTCATTTTCATCAATTGGGTGGCCTCGAAGATCGTCTGTATCCATAATGGCGGAATGGAGTTAAATTTTACACTCCCATACACGTTATTTTGTTCAAAATTTTAATTGTTTATGTCAAAGAAAATTAATCGCGATTGACTTGTCGCCATTTTGACTTAGTCTTAATGTCTGTTACCAGCCTCCTCGCCAGATTACTTTTGTACACAGTCTTCGGTTTGGAACCAGTCTTAAGTTCAACAGCCTCGTTTCGGAAATTGCAACATTATAAATTTGTATTTCAATAGAGGGCGCTATAACTTTTGGGGCGATCGTGTGAGCCTATAATTCACAATGTTCTATGAGGCAAGACTGATAATCGTATACTATGGCCTCACCGAGTACAATGAAAATAGTGTGTCGTGCAGTTTTATCAAAAATTAATAATGTGGTAGGCTTAAAAACTGTACGTGAAGACATGGGATCTGCCCGTTTCTGTGCCTTTTGGCAAAACTGATACTCTTTCCATTTTGTTGGAGAATAAAAGATATTTCAAATGTGCTGTTTCATTTCTGACAATAATACGTCCAGAAAAGTAACGTCTTGGTAACGTCTTGATCCAAATTTCAAGACTTTAATCTCTTTTTGACAACTCCCCGCCCAATTATTTGTTATACTCTGATTGGTAATGCATGGCCCAATGCCAAGAGGAATTGTTGTTGAGGAGGGGGTGGGGGTTGCCCCAGTAATTTAGAGCGATGACCACAAAGGGAACTTGTAACTTAAGACACATAAGAGATGAGATGTTTTTTTTTGTTGTAAATAAAGGGGGTGGGGCCTTTACTGAAAAACATGACAGGAGAACAGGAGGAGATAAGAACCGAAGGCTTACAAATTAAAACATCTTGCAAGAATTTCTTCGAGAAAGAAGAGGTGGTTCAGATAGAACCATGAAATCTGTTTTGAACTGAAGTGGATCTAAAAAAAAAACAATGCTCGGTAAGAATGCAATGACCATCATCTACTCACTCTTCAGACGTACTCGGTTGGTCAAAACAGCGACCACTTCCAAAACCCCCTTGCTCCCTTCAACTAAGATGCAAAATGTTTATGACAACACAGTGTTATCCCATAACAGAGTTCTGCTGGCCAAATGCTTGCTTTGTGGCATGTCTTGGCTGAGCGGTCTAACTCATTGAACTCGAGTTTCGGTGGCTAGGTCACGACATCCTGGTCATGACACTTGTGTCCTTGAGCAATGCACTTAACCACAATTGTCTCTCTTCACCCAAGAGTAATTTAAATTGGGAACCTGCGAGGGTGGAGATTGTTGATGTGAATGATTAGCAGCCTGTGCTTTTTTGGTTGCCGGTGCTGCATACTCCAAAAGAGTTGAGATGGTTTTAGGAATGCTAAGGGCCTGATTAACAGGGGTAATAATACTTTAATAATACTTTAAGGCGTTTTGAGAGGCCTAGTTGGCTTGATAACGCCGGTGGCTGAGTCATCAGTGTGTGGGTTCGAGTCCCGGTCATGATGCTTGTGTCCATGAGCAAGGCACTTAACCATAATTGCTCCTGAAAAGTTGGGGAGGTAGAGCCTTCTTCTGCTCTACCAGCCAGGCTTCTGATAGATGATACCTAAACATGTGGACATAAAGAGGCCTGAATTCAGAGAAGAGTCTGAAATTTCTTATCCCTGGAAATGACAAGCCACAATGTAACTGGTTCAGCTGGCTTGTCTCTGAAAAAGTTTGAAGGCAACCCCTGTGTGAAGACAACATCCAACAGTTACAGTTTATACAGGGGGTGCAAGTTGCCACAAACAAAAAAAGCTGAAAACAGCTAGCAAAATTTTGAAATTTTAAAAGTTCCCATAGTTTTGTACAGAGTAGGTGCACAAAAAAGCTGAAATTCAGAGTAAAATACTGAGCCAAAAAAAGGAGCTGAAATCAGCTTAAAAGCTGAATTCTCACACCCCTGCTTATAATAAATGGAGACCGACAAAATCCAATAAAACCAACATGATATTTCAATAATTCAGAATTTTAGTAACTCCACCAAAATCCAATTTAAATATTCTGCCTCGGTTTGACAACATAATGCAATAAAATGATATATTAACATAAAACATAAATATATATAATGCCCCCTTTTCAGAACCGGCTTAGGCTCCAGCTTAGGCTCTGACTTAGGCTTGGTCAATTATTTTGAAAACGTGTACTTTTGGTACAAGGCTTCGAACAGGCAGACACAGCCTAAACCCAAGCCAAAGCCGTGGTCTCAACAAGGGCCTTCGTTGGTCGAATCTGATAAAACTTTAATAGCGATTTCATTCTGAAGAAAAAGGTTTTTTCAATAACTGAAAAATTACTCCGTGGCAATCATTCATTTTAACGAGAAAAAAAAACAAGAGTGAAATTTGTAGAGTGAATGACGCAAGCTTAAGTTTGAGCTTAGATTAAAAACAAGATCACCAGCATCAACTGATAAAAGATAGTCAATATGATTGACAATAATCAGAAAAAAGTTATGGTTAACAATTTTTTTCGCATATACTCTTCTTTTGATAAACCAGTACTAATTGCCCTGAGGAATATGGGTGAAGTCAGAGTCCAAACAACATCGGCAACCATCATGGCCCTATGATTTTGAAGCAATGTGTTACACAACACCAAAACACCCGGCATAATTACATGTAAACTACAGCACGGCGCCCATCTTGGCAACTTGATTTCTTGTTTAGCTGTACTCGGTTTCCCAAGATGCACTGCAATACATATTCAAGATGGCGCTTGTGCATTATGGGCTATTTGTTAAATCAAACCATCCACTTATGCAAATGTTCAGAACACCCTTGCTATAACAAAAACCACTTCTCAATGTTTCCTTTAAAAACTTGACACCCCCCCTTAACTCTCACAGGTTGTTTTAGAATTTTGTTTGTATAAAAAAAAGCAGAGGATGGGAATGAATTTTCCCAAAACCCAATTACATATCATATCTTGATGCTTACTGTAAAATACCTTCACAAATATATTATTTTATAGTCCAGGTAACCTGTGACATCACATGTTTACAAAGAAGCCACAGGGTCTGGACTTCCAGCAGGCACCGCCACTTGTACCACGCCAATTTTTATCAGCTTTGGATATGAAGAGGGGGGCAATCTCAAAGCTTGTGCAGGTGTTATTTTTGACTTAGTGTGGTAATGATACAAAATGTAAAATTTCTCATTATGACAAGAGTAGTGTCTTGCCTGTCGAAAAATGGCCTGAAGTGCACAAGGTCACTCGTTTTGTAACCAAGGTGACGAGGTCTACAAACTCTAGCAAGTCTAGGGTCAGTTTTATCGACCTAAGAATTAAGAAATTTCACAGAGTACCCATGAGCAGGTTCTGGCGCCGACCTTTTGCAGTTTAAATCACACAAGCGCGGTATGTTTTTCAATCTAACACGTCCAGTCGATTGACCACTATTCAAAATAGTTATTCAATGTATTCTGTTGAGCAGCACTAGGATTAATGTATACGTTAACAAAGCAAATTGTTGGCACATCATTTTCATTTTCATTTGCTATTATTTTCTCTACTTCAGTGTGTTTTATTAAATTAATTATCTCACTTCAAAGATTATTCATTGCCATATTGAACAAAACTTGCCGTCATCGTTAAATACCCCATTAATTGTGACGTAACTTGCGAATTCGACTAGAGAAACAGACAATTCTCCAGGGCTAGGTTGATCCACTCGAACTAGCTAGTCAAACCACGCAGCGTTCAGCTTACTTTTAGGTCGACTATGGTTACGTCTAGTTGACTCTAGTCAAAGATACTACAAAACCAAGATAGGACACTCTATTCAGAAACAAAATTGGGGCGCCCACTGTCGTTTGGTAGGTAAAACAAAAGATCCGTTTGCGCAATAAGTAGGGCCTACTAAATGGAAAAACTTACGCCAAACGATCCCACCAACTAAAAAAGGTGAAGGCATATCGAAAAATTGGTATTCGTCAATAAATTCTCTCAATAATTCTTGCAAAATTGACACATGGGGAAGGGCGCCATCACGCGGTTGGTAGGTATACAGGTGTTACATCTGCTACCGTGCAAAACGGCACAAGTGTCCTATCTTATGCTTCTAGTGTCTTTGCTCTAGTCACCTACCCAAACCTAGTCGACGATGTTCAAAAATACACAGTAAATGATTTGTAATGGTCACAAATGTTTTTAAAGATTGCAAAATTGCTCATGTAAAATGCAATAGCTTTTTGATTCAATTCCAAACATTATGAAAGAAATATTCCCAACACTCAGCGAATGTCTGCGCTGGTGGAGTTGTATTACTCGTTAACAATTTACGACAAATGTTGCTCTATTACCCACACACCGATGAGTGTTACGCACTGTGAACTACCTACTTTTCCCGAGTTCCGGACGCAAATTTAAATCTATTAAAAATGTTCCTCGATTAGGATGTTGTTTTTGGAATAGTATTGCAAGTTTTTTTTATTTTTTTCATTCAAGGAGGGAGGCACTCATTTAGGCTTTGAGTAGAGCATTGACGACGGCTTTGACATTAAGTTTACGGAGGTCGCGGTAAGTCTGCCCGGTGCCGACAAACACGATTGGCTGGCCTGTGGTGTACGTCATAGAGATAGCTGCCCCAACCTGAAAACGAAAGGAAAGAATGATTGAAAAACATTGTTAATTAAAAAGGTTAATTTCTTGTTATTATCGCATAGACCACAGTGATTTGAGTTTCGCAATTTAAACAGAGGAAAGCAATTTGAAATCTTTGATGATTTTTTTTTTCTTGCTAATAATCCTGCACTTTTTCCTCATAAGTCTAGATTGCACTGCTCACATTACCTTGTCGTCAATTGTATCAAATTTGGTCAGGACTATGCCATCGATGAGTCGGGGCTGTTCCATGTCTGAGTGGTCGGCCAGGGCACGATTGAACTTCGTCAGCTGGTCCACGGCCTCGTTCCCAACAAGAGCTTCGCCCACAAACAGGACCAGATCGGGCTGGTTGATCTTGATGAGCTGTTAAAGATAATGTACAGGGGCCAATTGACAAAAAGTAGCTACGCACAACAAAATTATGCTTACCAAAATAAGGTTACCAGCCAACCTACCATGTGACATGTACAATTTGTGACTGGTATCCTGTCCATTATTGCTTAGCAGACAATTTTTAAGCAATATTTTCTGCTTAAGCAGCTCTATGAAATTGGGCCCAGGATTGGTAAGGATCTAAAACCTAATTGTTTAGTTTCAGTCTGAAAGCTTACTGTTTATGAAGTTCATTCTGGAACAAATTTTTTCTGTGAAATATTTTCCTCTGAAATGAGGTCATATTGGAGGAAACTGTATCTGCAGACCTAACAAAAAATAAACGCCTCCTTATTAACGGATTAGGTTTTTACAACAACTGTCCGACTCCTCAAGACAAGCTTAGACTCGTACTAGGAGAGACATTCACAACACCAACACCTGTCCTTGCAAGAACCGTGTCCAATATTGGTTCCTGTACATACAGAGCCATTTTTAAAGAACGGTTAAAGGCTGGTTGGTCGCGCGATGATAATTGCCGGATGCTGTGATCACTGGACGCTGAACCGTTTCATTGCAGTATATAGTCGCTGAGGCGTCAGCGTCGACTATAAACTGCGTCGGGCGTCAATTTTACTGTCGTGCGACCATCGCGCGACCGACTATAAACCAGCCTTAAGTCTCACCTTGGACAAGGCTCTCATCAGGGGCTCATTGTCTTGCATCCGTCCAGCCGTGTCGATCAAGACGACATCAAAGTGGTAGTCTCTAGCTGCGAAAGAATACATTACAGAACTAATCAACGTGAAGACATTGACACAACAACAGTCAACCTTGTAGATATCGTGTGTATCTTAACAATCAACATCATGTGCCCACACTGGGGCAATTTTACTGAATTGTTCCCACTTCAAACTGTCTGGTAAATAAAACGGAATGCTTGTTTCATTTTAGAAATGAAGATAGGATGCTAACATGGGAATAGAAATGCTCAAGTCAAGTCGTGATAATAACAATAATAAAACTGCATTACTAGAGTGCGTTATGAATCACAGATTCCTCAATGCGTCTATACAATAGAAGCAAAATTTAACATTATCCAATAAAACGACAACAATAATCTAAAAATCAAACAAAGTAAAAAAAAAAAACATACCCTACAGTTACAAAACAGCTATAAATATAGGCATAAAAAGCACACCTTTTGAGGAATAAAAATATTATAAAAAAACAAACCAGCTGTGACCATTAAAAATGAACTGAACTTCCAAGAAATGTAAACAAATCAGACATACATGTAGGCCAAATCCCTCCACAAACATTCAACAAGGAGCGAGCATGATTATGGGACTCACGTGTAAAAGGTGTTTAACGACTAAAAAGGCAAGTTTTAAGTGCCGATTTAAAACTTTGTAAGGACCCTGCACATTTGATTGTCATTGGGAGTTCATTCCAAAGTTTAGGTGCAGCCGCTGCGGATGACCTATGACCGCATGACGTAGATGTTTTTCCTGGTTTCAACAAGTGTTTGGTACTGGATCTCAGCGAGCGGGTGGGCTTGTGTCATGACATATACAGGGTTCTCCCCATGCACAAGCTAATGTATTATGGACCAATACGCAAAAACTACGGCCGATACGCAAAAAAAAAAAAAAAAAAAATTTTTTTTTTTTTTTTTTTAATTTTAATATCAATTTCACTAAAAATCCGAACATTAAACCATTTTAAAAGCTCTAGATTGCACAGTAGAGCTTTTCAAACCAAACATAAACATTAAATAAAAACATTCCAAGGACCTGCTACCAATTCAGCGTGCTTCCGCCACACTTTCAAAATTTGGGTCCAGAATGCCCCCCAGTTTTGAAAAATCCTGGGGAGAACCCTGATGTATCAAAACCTTTTTGGTTGAGTGAAAGTGGATCATATGTCGCTGCCGCAAATTATGACCCTCATCATTCAACCCAAAAAGGTCATGACAAGCTTAGTCATGACACAGGTCACGTCCTGACTTGAGCATTCTCCACTATGAGCATTTTAATACAACTCGCTTATGGCCGCTACGGTCTCTATTTAGGGTAAGGGAACAGTGAAAATCAACTGGTATCCGGTACAACCCATGCCAAACAACAACATACCATATTTAATGGCTTCCATGGCAATGCCGGCTGCGTCTTTTCCGTACCCCTTCTCGTACAGCTGGACCGGAGAGCGCCCTTCGTGTTTCTCGGCGGGATGGAGAGCGTTGAGATGGCTGGTGTGGGTGCGCAACTGCTCCACGGCCCCCGCACGGAATGTGTCGCATGCGGCGATCAGCACGTTGAAACCGTTCTCCACCAACCAGAAACAGATCTGGTGATCAACGGTAAATAAAAATATCAGTTTAGTCTTGTCTGTAGATTCTGACTTTCAAGGAAAAAGTGGGGAACAGTTTGGGATTGAACCACAGCAGTCTCCCTTAACCCTTTCCTTACCATAGGCGACTTTTGTCGACTGCACTCATACCCCCTCTTCTTTACCATTGGCGACTTTTGTCGCCCAAGCTTACACAGTTAAGCAGGAGCATACAGGCCGTTTGTGATATAGCTGTAGTTTTGTTCATGTTCACCCTCGATACCTCAACTAACTATGGTAGCAAGGAGAAATTCACAAATAAATGCTTCACTTAGAAAACGAATGTTTCTGTTCTCCAAATGGTTACTTTGGAGAGCACTTTTGCCCAGTAATAAACTTCATTTACCAGGAGCTCCATTTATAAGCAACTTTATGAAATCCAAACAAAACGTAATAAGGACCTTACAATTCTGAGCCGAGAATTTTAGTTTATCACCTAACAACAGAACAGAGGTATTCTGCAAATGACAGAAATTAAAAGTATTGCATATATATATATTTATCAGAATTTACCCCAAAAATATACAAATTGTTATAAAAACCTACAAATGCACAAAAAAGACGCAACCAGCAAAAATTTTACATCCAAGAAAACTTGAAACCTTAAAACAAGGTGGATTCATTGAAAAAAAGTAAAATGTAACAAGCAAGGCATTAAGTAGAACATACATGACATACATGTAGACTGGAAAGAAAGTGTAAACACAAGGAGTCACAAGTAATACATCTGAAAATTGAAAAAACAATTAAAAGCCTAATCATACTTTGTCAACATTCCAGTTTAGAGTGACACAGCGTCCACTTTCAAACTTGCCTGCCTTGTAAAAATAACATTTTTGAAGATCATTTTTTGCACTAGCTCGACAACACAAAAAATATTCTGATCTGCATCGCATAAAAACTACACTTTGAACCTGGTCAGAGAAGGCGCATTAGGCAGCAAATCCAGAAGTATTTTTTTTACCTTGGCCAAGTTGGTGGACTTCCCCACGCCATTCACGCCGCAGAACACCATGGAGTAAGGCCGGCCACGAGAGCGAGCTTCCATGGCGTCTCGCAAGATGTCGATCCGACGGCGCGGAGACAGGATCTGGACCAGGGACTCCTGGATGCCCTCACGTACCACTGATGTCACACCTGATTGGTTGATCGCAAAACAGTGTTAACCAATGAATGCAGACTTTTCCATTGTCAGTGAGTTGTTTGAACAAACAACAAATAAAAACAAAAAACAAAAAACAAATAAAATGGTTGTTTTAAACTGCTTTACCCACCAAAATGAAGCTCTGGTATAAAAGCCTCCCTTTTCCACACAGGATAAATTTTAAGAAAGACTACGCTACACTCAAAACGTGAAGCCATTACTGTAAAATTTGACAAAGTGGTGATGGCCTCCTTTTCGACCATACCTGAGCAAGACT
The DNA here is from genome assembly GCA_911728455.2 of Marthasterias glacialis. Classification (NCBI taxonomy): domain Eukaryota; kingdom Metazoa; phylum Echinodermata; class Asteroidea; order Forcipulatida; family Asteriidae; genus Marthasterias; species Marthasterias glacialis. Next base: position 11,057,100 of record OU452239.1, on the reverse strand, counting down.
CTGCCCAAGTCAAACATGAGACCATTAACAACTTTTTGCAAAAATAACAACTCATGCCTAACAGTCAAACAGCAGTCTGCTCTCTTTGTTAAGAGATAAGATTCCCCCGGCTTTCCATTTTGTGCATGGCACAGGAGTTTAAGTCTCTCTAAAAGTCCCTTGACGGCAAGTTATCATCTCTGAAGACAGTCTGAAAGCAAAACGGGGCAAGTTAACATCTCTGAAGACAGTCTGAAAGCAAAACGGGGCAAGTTAACGTCTCTGAAGACAGTCTGAAAGCAAAACGGGGCAAGTTAACGTCTCTGAAGACAGTCTGAAGCAGGCGGTCTTTGAAAGCAATCCCGAAATCAGGAACAAATCCCGAGGAATCAATTGCCTACAATATATACAAGCTTTTCATCACATGTTACAGGAACTTTTTAAACCAAAATTGATGCATTTTTAAGTGTGCTATGTATGTTGCAACCCCCCCCCCAAAAAAAAAAAATAATAATAATAAAATAAAATTAAAAAAGAATGGCATTCTGTACTTACGGTTCAATGTGCCCAAGACTTTGCCTTCAAGTTTTGTGGAAACAGACTCGCAAAGCTTCTCTGCAATGTCACAAGCCACATTCTTGGCTGGAAAAAAAAGAACACATTTTTTGTGATGTTATAAATGGTGTTGTGGAAGGAGTGTATCCATTTTCAATCATGATGCGGCCATCTTTGTCTTGTACCCTGTACATACAATGACAATTACAGCTTTTACCCTAATTTTGTTTTAAGGGCCCAGACTGTTTTTCTTCTTTAAGCCTCGTTCTGATAACATTCAGTTGAACTGAAGACAATTTTGAAAACTGTACGTACTGGCCCAGCAGTGCACAAGCTCAAGCTGTGGTGGCTAAGTCATCGGGGTGTGGGTTCGAATCCCTGTCATGACCTTTGTATCTTTGAGCAGGACACTAAAATGTTATTGCTTCTCTTCACCCAGGAGTTTTCTCAGACAAATAAAACAACTACGTTAACTAAAACATGGCCTCTCATTTTATTCATTGTACATGTTGCAGGGGCCATATCTGCCCTGGAGGAGGCTCCCCGCAAATAATAGTGGTTTTTCGTTTTATTCATTTCAGGGGCAACTACCTTCCTCATCCGTCAGCAGCGGCACAAGGGCCCCTGAACATGAATATCTCCTATATTTATAAACTTACCAGTAAGATGGTCTCTCATTTTATTCATTGCTGGGGCCATGTCTTCCTTAGTGAGTGTCTTAGACCCAACAAGGCCCCTGAACATGTTGAATACACCAAAGCCACTAGACTTGGATGACCTGTTGCAAATAAAATGAGTAAAAAATTAGGTTTCTTTCACAAATTTGCTTGATTTTTTCAATGGTCAGTTCAATAAAATAAGTGAAACAAAATTATATCATGTTTTTACAGGTGTACTCCGAAATGGAATGGTCCACAATGGAACGTACCAAAATGGAACATCCCGTTTTTGGTAGACTCACATGATTCAGTGTGAAATCACACAAACCAGAGAGTGTCATGCATCACAAGTGTGTCATTAACAAAAAATGAAGAAAAAATGAACAATTCTTCTTTCCCGAGTAATGAGTAAAGAGATGCTTGCTTACTTGCTCTGACTCGGCTGCTTGGTCTTGACATTCTCCTTCAGCTCAGTGACCTCTTCCTCCTCCTCCTCCTCCTCCTCTTCGTCATCCTCATCTTCACCACTGGACTCGTCGATATTCTGAAGATCGCCAGCCATCGAGCCGACCATGGCCATCTGACATCCCAAACCAAAAATGACTATATTAACCTCTTCTTAGACACATTAGAAACCTGGGCCAAATTTCATAGAGCTGCTTAAGCACAAAAAACAAAAAATATGGTTACCAGCTAAATTACCATGTCACTTGTACAATCTGTGACTGGTATCCTGCTTAGTTTTGCTTAGCAGAAAAATGTAAAGCAACATTTTCTGCTAAGAATGAACATGTGATATTCAATTAACAGTAATAACAATAGCAATGACAACAAATATTAAAACAGCAACAGTAATGAATAACAGATAAACAATATACAATGAATTAGTCATCAAAACAACTTACAACAATAGCAATAAGAAATGAAACTTGTTAACACTAATAACAATAAATGACAATAGCAATGACAACAAATATTAAAATAGGAACAGCAATGATTATCAGATAAACAGCAAACAATGAACTAATCATCACAACAAAATTTCAACAATGGCAATAAAAAAATGAAACTTGCAACTTTAACCAAAAAACGGGCAGCGAGAAACGTTGTGTACTAAAATGAAAACAACAATTCTCAGTTTCTCGAAACAAAATAAGACAAATTATCCTTTTTTACACAACTCTTTGCTAGCATATTGTTGACATCTTCAGCAATAACACACACCACATTGTATTCTAGCTGGAAACCATTTTATCTTGTGCCTACCTGTTCCTCCAAAGGGAATTTCTTTCCTCCATTCATGCCGCCGTTTTCCCTGTCACCGCCCTGCTCGGCGCTATAGTCTAGCCCGGCCATATCTTTAGACGTCCCTCCGTTGGTCCACTGTCTCTTCTCCTTCCCCTTCTTCTTCTTTTCTTCGATCTTGTTGACTTTCCTGAGACAACAGAAAACGACAAAAAAGTTCCAGACTCTAATGAATTTTAACAACCATGATTTTCCGCACATAGTAAACTGTCTTGTGTATAGACTAATCCGAGCAGCTTGTTTATGGGTGCTTACACCATCGCAGCTATGGCCGCTGCATTCACGCATTGACACATACGCACTGTGAATCCTCCATACTGATTGGTACATATGCGCGCAGATGCGCTATTGCCGCGGTCGTGTAAAACACCCTTAAAAAAAGAAAAATTACCGGAGTCCAATTCTATAAAGCTGTTTAGCAAAACAAATTGCTGAGCAATTGCTTAGTACCAAAAACTCTTGCTTTAGCAGATTGAGGTTACCAGCCAAAATACACGACTGGTTTCCTGCTAATTTCTACCTTGTAGAAACTTTTGTTAATCTCAATTTTCTGCTTTAGTACTAATAATAATACTGGAGTCTTATATAGCACGCGTTATCTACCAACACAGGCACTCAAGGCGCTTACTATATTATTTTTAAGGCAGGTTTTTGAGTTATTTAAATTATAAGAACCATTTATGTAGCACCTTGTAATGGTTTACAGCTTTATAAAACCATTCCCATGTGTGACAAGGTACTTAGCTCTTTGGGAGTTTGAGGGAGCGATTGGTGTGGAGAAGGGTTGGGTTTGAGGGCGGTTGGAGTTGACTTACGCTTTCTCCACCTTCTTCGGCTTGGATTTATTGAAGAGACGTTCACGGTTCCTCATGATAGTCTCCTCATCAAGCCGCTTTTCCTCCTGGTCAGTTTTGGTCCCGTTGGTAATGACCTGGGCAGGGGCTGGCTCTGGCTTCACAGCTGAAACATACAACATGAAAGGGCTTGTGATTTGCAATGTCCTTTCAGGGCCACCATAGTTAAAAATGTTGACAGTCAGAATCGTGTATTAGTGTTCGGCCGTCTTGTACTTGTATGGAACTATGCAAAGCTTGCCACGAACCATGTGACATACGCGTAGCAATGGGCCTTATTTTTGACTGCAAGAGGGCGCCCTTTGGGGGTAGATTGGGGGTCAAACCATAGAAATAGCGTGGTAAACCAGATGCAATTAGACTTCTAATAAAGCAGTTAATATACAACTTTTGAGGTTAATTTCTATTGACAGTTTTACAATGTAATCAGTGTAAGACATTTGCTTGGAAAATTTGTATTTTTAATGTTTTGCAGTATTTTTATACTATAAAAATGGAATTAACATTGCGCCCTCTTGCTGTCAAAAATACAGCCTATTATCCTTCGTCTGGGGAATTGAAGTTTAAGCAGCCACTATGGACTGAGCAGGTCAACTGTACCAGACATTATTCAAATCTAAATCGCAAATGGCTCCAGACCAAAATTCAAAGTTTATGTTTTCTGTCTCACCTGCTTTCTTGGCTTTGTTGGTCTTATTTTTCTCCTCTTTCTTGGGTTCAATCTTCATGGAAGCAATAGTTTTCTTGGACTTCTGGGACTCCTCAAATGTCCGCATCTGTTGAAAGATTCACAAAGTATAGCATTGGTAATATTTCATAAAATCCTCAATCAGTCATCCAATCCCCAATCAGTCATCTAATCCCTAATCAGTCATCTAATCCCTAAGAGGTCATCCAATCCCCAATCAGTCATCTAATCCTTAATCGGTCATATAATCCCAATCAGTCATCTAATTCCTAATCGGTCATCCAGTCACCATCCATTCATATAATCTCCAATCAGTCATCTTATCCCCAATCAGTCATCTTATCCCCAATTTATTAGTCATTCAATCCCTAATCAGTCATACAATCTCCAAACAGTCACCCACCTGTTTCCCAATCTTAGCCTTGTCCCTATTTTCTCTCTCCGCCATCTGCAGCACTCGGTGGAACTCATTACTGAAGTCAAATTTTCCGAACAAGCTCCCGATCTTCAAATCTTCTTTATATTTGTCCCTGAACTCGAGGTGGATGTCGTCAATAAATTTATCCACGTAGGAAAGAGAGAGAATTTTTTGGTATGCGACCTGCGAGAATCAAGAAGGGTATAAAAACATATTAATTCTGACCCTCCCCAAATCCTCGTCAGAAAGTAGGATGATTTTTGGAGGACTGGGGGTTGTAGGCCCAAATGACAACTGCCTATCACTGGGCCTGGCATGTGACCATATGTAGAGTAACAGTGGAGGACTGAGGTTGCCTCTATTATGAGCACCTGAGCCTCAGGAGAAAGGCAAAGGGTTACAAAAGAAGTCGAGATCAACGAGAAAGATCTACAGGAACAAATTTATCAGAGTCCAACAGTTTGAAAGTGGGATTTTGTTAGAGTTAGGAAAGATCTTTAGTAAACCACTCAAAGAAGTTGGAGCTTAAAAAACAAAATCTTAACATCACTGTTACCATCAGTATACTCTCCTACCCAACTGGCCCCTGCCACAAAATTCCACAGGAGACTGTGGGACCTACATGTAAGTCCACAGTAAATAATCAGCCTGGAAGGTATGGTACTTTGTGGAAGTCTGTGGTACCAGACTATATATTGACCAAGTTCCCCTGACGTCATCACTACCCATAGAGTTATATATAAGAACTAGAGGGCGTACAAACCATGCGACATGGCCCGACAAGGAGCATTTTGGACCATTGAGAAAATGGCGCGGACCATTCATTTACTCTGGTCACTCATCCGTTCACACAGCAACCATTTTCTAAGTGGACATTCGTATGCAATTGACCCATAGGGATTTTTGCCCATGGTGAGTCAGTGGAGTTCCGTGCATGGCATCGCGAGTGCTCCCTCTAGTTCTTATATATATCTCTATGTCACTACTAGACTCCAAAGTACAACGCCCTTTGGTTGCGCCATTTAGGGTGTCAGGTTATTGCACAGTGAGCATTTTTAGGCAGCACATGAGTGTTTACACGTTCATTACGTATAACTTGACTCCTAAAATGGCAGACCATGGTCAGCCAGTAGCTGTGTATGACGCCGGTGCGATGAGTCAATTGATGTGTTTTATTTTGGCTGATGTTCTTCTATTCAAACAACCTAGTTTATCCCAGCTTACACCAAACGTCTTAAAGGGGCCGTGTCGACATGATTATAGCAGCAGGCCTCGATCTTAAGAAAAATGGGGGCAGGCCTTTGCTGGCCAAATCAGAGAAAATCGAATAAGGGCATGCTGGCCAAGTTGGTAGTGACAGTGCAATTTTTCTGAAGGGCATGCTGGCCAACTCGACAGGGCATGAGGCCAGTGGCCTCGATGGCCTCGGTTAAGATCAAGGCCTGTAGCAGGCCTGTGGCCGGCTGTGCATGGAAAGATGAACTCTCGCCCAGATACTGCACACGCTTGCGGTCAAATCACACAGGATGTCGTCTTTGTCAAACTGTGATGTGACCGCTGGAGAGCATGCGCGTGTAGTAACTGGGTTATTCCCTTTACTGCTGTAACCATGACGACACAGACGAAGGGGGAAAGTACTTACAACAAATATGAGTTCGAACTCGTTGTCTAGTTTGTACTTGAGGGTTAAGGACTCATGGTTGAATGTGTCCGTCCCTCCACGCTCCTGTGAATAATAAAAAAATGATGTAGTTCAGTGTGTATCATTATCAGTCAATTCGTATTGTGCAAAATTGCACATTGCACTCCACCTCCATCGATGTGGTCATCAGTTCAGATTTTAGCTGAAAATGTCTCCTTTTTTTCAGAAACGTATCTGACACAATCGTACCGTCATATTAACCAGCAACATCTCCTACGCCCCTCAGGTGAGTTTCAAGTGTAGAGATCTTTGATGGATTTTGGAGCAGTTCTTTTGTCACTCCCTGGAACAGGCACCTTGAACTTTTACAAAGTATCAAAATCATGAAAAATAAGCCATTTTCGTGTCTACGGTGGTCTTGACAACGCTATTCCCTAAACGCCATTTTAGTTTCTTTGGGCATGATTGCGTGACAGTTCCGGATGCGCGATGAAATGTCCGCTTGAATTTAATTTTCTTTTTTTAAAAGGTCAATACCTAGCGTTTTAGCTATCCATTCCTCGAGAAGAATATTAAAAACTGGAAATAAAGCCCAACATCCATTAAACAAATCTTTAATTTTTAAAAAAAATCCCTTCCCCTTACCTTAGTATATGTCTTAAGATTAAGAAAGTGGCAGTCGGAAATTTTTTCCTAGTCACTTTTGTTTTTTCAACAAGTCACCAGACTGCCTCTCTCCTGTCATGATGGGGCAACGTTGGCAGAGGGCTTCCCCCCAAATGTTACTATAGCATAGGCATCATAAAATCTCTCCTTGTTCAGTCTATAGACTATGCCTCGTCTAAATAAAATAACACACTCTTCTTGAGTTCTTCCCCCGCCCCTAAATCCTCACAAGAATTCCAGAGATTTCCAGAACACAATGTAAATAGGAGGACTGATGTTGCTGTCGGAATCGGCATTTTTCCATGCCAATATTGTAGGCCGAACACGTTAAAAACACATAATGGACGAATTTGATTCACGCAACTCCATTCTATCTGTTCTGAACCGTTTGCAATTTGCCATATGGATTGATGACTGAAACCTCATCACGGCATTTTTGTACCACAAAAAAACTTGCAATTAAACACATTTCATTTACCTGTAAAATGACACTCTTGATCAGGGCGTTCACAGATGATCCCAGGGCCTGGCATGTTCCCTGGAAGTACCATAAAACAATCCCGCCTTTACTAAAAATCGTAAAAAGATCTAACATCTTGGCAGGTTTCTGCTGGCAATTTGCTGGCCAGATGATTTTTCTGCTCTGCTGTGTATTTTAATATTACGCTGGTATTTCGCAACTCGGTATTGCATGGTAAGCAAATGCGTGGGGAATTCCTCGTGTGAGTACCAGCTACAAACAAGATGACGTCACCCGGATATCACCTACGGATGTTTTATGATGTGCGAAAATGCTCCCGCTTGAATTTATCTTGCCGCTTCATAAAACAGTCACACAACACCAACCCATTTAGAAATCATGTTCATAAGCGAGGGGTTGGGGTGGCGGAGAAGTTTCTGTTCTCCATATTTATTTTTTTTCAAGGGAGAAATAAAAAACGGAACACTCGTATCATGAAAAAGGAATGTTTTAAGCGTCTAAAACAGAGTGAGCGGCGGGGGCAGAAGAGGCAGGTGATGGTACATCCTGAAAACCCGCTGTTCTGTGTTTTAATTGTTTATTTTACTTGAACACCCACCCCACCCCCCATCGCTTCTGTCCCCAGCATAGCCTTTCTGCCCCCCTCCAAATACACGCGAGTGACACCACAATAGCGCGTAGCCGGGCATATGTACCAATCAACATGGAGGATTCACAGTGCGTGTGCGTTGACGCACGCGTGCTGGGGGTCATAGCTGCTCGGATTAGTTTATAACAACATAATACAAAACATTTCCTGGGTTGGGCAGCCTGAACCTTGAACCTAAGAGTATACCAATTAATGCAATACAGCCAAGTTTTATCAGCAACAAAATTATAAAATTAAATTCAATTGGCCGTATTTTTGACAGCAAGAGGGCGCAATACTAGTTCCATTTTAACAGTACAAAAATATCTCAAAACACTAAAAAATATATAATTTTCAGGCAAACATCTTACACTGATTACATTGTAAAACTGTCAATAACAAAAACCCTAAAAAGTTGCATATTAACTGCTTTTATTAGAAGTCTAATTGCATCTGGTTAACCACACAATTTCTGTTGTTTGACCCCCAATCTACCCAAAGGGCGCCCTCTTGCAGTCAAAAATAAGGCCTATTAACATACACAGAAGCTCCTTTACCTTTTACATAGAGCATTAAATGCCTCATTTTATTCAACCTTCCTTTTTCTTAATTTGTAACACGAGTCGATTTACAATATTTACTCTATTTTATAATTTCATTACCTATGAAAGAACCACTGATTTTTAGATATTTATCTTTAATTGAATAATCTGAGAACGTAAAATCAAAACTTACATTGATACCGATCATAATTACGCTACTGAAGGGAGCGGTTTAAAAAATAAAATAAAATGAATTAAGGCATGTTTCCTGAATGCAATTAGTAGTTACAAATGATGATTCTAATTTTACCAAAAAGGGATCCAACTATAAACGCCCCTCCAGCCTCAATCTGATTACATTGATTTGAATGGGGGTAAAAAAACAAAAACAAGATGGATGCACTTTGTCAATTTACAGTCTTTGCTTTATTTTTTAACTGTGAGGCAAAAAACCCTTGCTTAAAGAAGCAGACACATCAGTGCGTAACGTATCCTGATGTAGCGCATGCATTTGATTTCAGGAGTGACATCACCGATCAGGGCCCAATTTCATGGCTCTGCTTACCGCGAAATTCTACGCTAACGGCCCATAGAACCATGTGCTTCAGCGCCGTAAGCGCAGAATTCCGCAGTAAGCAGAGCCATGAAACTAGGCCCAGATCACCTTTAAATCATGTGACCTCTGACACTACCCCTTTAACCAAATTTACACAATACAAGAGCTGCACGCATACCTCCGCCAGGGAGATTCCAATAGAGGGCACTATTTGATATCACTAGTTGTTTTCCACAACATATAATATTAACATAACTCGGTGCTACGCACTGTAAAATAGCCCCTACATAAATAAAACCCTACACTTTATATACACAGTTTCAGCTATTACACAGACATCAAAGTGACTTCACAAGTCGATCTTAAACATGTTAAAAAGGCGACATAGTGGTGTTTTCAAAACATCTACAGCCGTCTTTAAACACTCAAACCCACAAACCAGCCAAAATCAAAAAGCAGTCAACCACAAGCGAAGTTGAATGGGTAAATTTTTTTAACCAATTTCGGGGTGGACAAAGAAAGATTTACTAGAGCAGGATTTGAACCTGTGACCCCCGGCTTTACGTACTGACGGTAGCCTTTGGTCGCAGGTTCAAATCCTGCTCCAGTCAATTTTTCTTTGCTCACCCCAAAATTGATTTAACAATTTACCCAGTCAGTTTCCCTTGTGGTTTATTGCTTGATATTTAAAAATAAAAAGTCGTATCACCCTTAAGGTAGATCCCCGTGCTGCCGCTTCCCAGGTTATATCCATAGAGCTAGCTCTATGGTTGTATCACATATTATGGGGTGTGATCCCTGAATACACATCAGTAACCGGTTGAATGGCTTCTGACTGGCACCCCGCTGAACAAAGATATTGACAAAATAGGGAAACCGCTAACATTAGGGCTTGATAGCTCAGTTGGTAGAGCATCGGTATGTAAAGCCAGTGCTCGCAGGTTCAAATCCCGCTCCTGTCAATTTTCCTTTGTTCACCCCCCAACAAAAATCCAAATATGATTTTTCTTTTATTCTGTTGGATTGTGGACGGCACTAAAATTTACAGACCATTTTATGGACGAATATCAAAGAACAGGAACATGGAATCGCAAAGCTTGGTACTGAATTGGCTTCCAAAGTCTACCCATAGAAACAAACCAGAGAATCGGTACTTCGCCGCCATCACTGTCTATGGAGCACAAAATAGTGTATCCTCTGAATGCTTCGGCTGTGCCGAAACACATTCGGTTACCATCGCTGTGAATGCGTACAACAACAAAAACGCATGGATTATGAAGACAGGCACCTTGATTGCGCCACGCACTTTCATGATTGCGCTGGACATTGGCGCGCGGATCACGCATAGAATCACACCATACTTTTCAGGCGCACACCATTTTGATGCGCTGTCTACTGTTCAATTTCGGCAAATGTCAGGTTCTTCCCAAAGGTACACTATTTGAGACGCCATAAGGAACAACGTAGTGACACAGGGCAGTATCGAAAGTATAACAAGTACCGGTTCTCTGGTTTATATCTATGAGTCTACCACAACTTTTATGAGATTTGAACTTGTTCACTTTATTCGTTTTTTTAAACCCAGGTTTCGAGGCAATTTGATTGACTTCAACCAGAATGAGCGACTTAAGCAGCAAAGACGGACCCTACATTCCAACTGATAATCTGTGGAATGCCATCTTGAATTTTGATAGAAATTTGAAGCCCCAAATGATGCAAGACATTTGTGTTTAAGCAAAAACGCTTTCTTATACATGTACAGTGTTCAGTTTGCAAAGTCATTGACGCGAACTGTCCGTTACAATTTGCATAAAGCTGTTAATAAAAATAGATTGCTTGGCGGCACAACAATATTGACATACTCTGCGTACTATTTCCATAAATAGAGGTACTCAGTTTGTCCATGAACTGGATTTAAGGATTTCGAAAATTGTTTATCACACATACTATGAAGTTGAGGTCAAGGGTTAAAGGTTACTCCCAGTTGCAGCATAAACGGTCCCCATTATTACTACTCTTGTCTTGAAGGCGTGATACCTTTAACTGTCTTATATGTAAATAATCATGAACCTCTTGTTTAGCCCCAACTATAGAATCAGCCCAACTGTGGATACAATCAGCCCAAATACAGTTGTGATCTGCCCAAGTTAGTTGGTTCGGAGCCCAACTACAGTTACGGCGATTCAATAGTTGGGGCGCAACGCCCGCATCTCTTTGTTTTTTTTTCCACCAGTACTGTATGACAAGAACATATCCAGTGTTATCCAAACGTCCGATGATGATATGCTCCACTTTCTCATTGGTCGACTTAAACGACTTGTCAATCGACCAATGAGGTTGCTTGTATAATGCCATGCTTCCCTCCAAAACTGGCATGATTAAAACACGGCCCTGCACACACATAAAATGGATTCACTGGGGAAAATGTGTTTGTAGTGTACCCCTCCCAACCAGCTCCCCCCCCCCCCCCACCCACCCAATGTATTCCCCGGTTACTACAGAGGGCTCAATTTTAGTATATATTCCAATCTTATGACATTTCTCATGTGACCTTTGATCCGTCAACCTGGTTGACTCTGACCTTCCTGTGGCTGCTCCTCCTTTAATGCGTCTGTTTCCGTGGAGTCGGTTCTCTCCTCCAGCAGTTCACTGTCGTCGTTCTCGCAAGGCTTCCTGCGGCAGCTGAGCCACTTATTGTGTACATACATTAAGAACATTGGAATGAGGCAGATGACGCAGAGTCCGGCCATCACGTACGCCGCTATCGTAACGGCGACATTGTCGTTTGGAGGAGCTATGTAGCCGCAGTCTTTTACAACTAGAAAAGAGACAGGGTACTTCTTTTTAAAGAGGATGGGCCATGGTGATTGATGTTGACGTTATTGTTTAGTTTTCTGCTTTCTATAATTGTTGCATCAGACAAACTTCTCTTTTGTGACATTAAATTGACAAAATAAGTGATATTTGCAGGGAATTTTTACTCCTTCAACTAGCCCGCCGCCTAAATTCATCAAAATCCCGGAAATGAGGGCAGCAAACAAATCATGACGTCACTGGAAGTACTGAATCCCCGCATGGTCTGCACTGAGCAATGCTTCAATGAGTAACAACAAACAGCCGTTTGACAGAGGAGTACTTCCTGCAACGTCACTATTCTTTAGAATTTCTGGAGAAAATTTTCAGACACCGACTGCTGTTGTTCTGATTTTGGCTCAAGGCGGGGTCGAAAAGAGGCTCGGAAACTGCCTTTATAAACGAATAACAACGCATTCTATAATTCTGTCACCGTTTTTTCGTGGTAGATATAGGTGTATTTAGGGATGTAAAACTGTTTTTAAAGAGAGACTTCTAGCGTGGCCCATCCTCTTTAAGGATTAAATTTTCAGTTGTAATGCCTTTTTGGACACGTTAATGATAAAATGGGCACAGTAAATTTGTTATGTTTTGCATAAAAAAAAAAGAAGAAACCAAATAACTTATGTTAAATGACAGAGAGTGGGTTCACATGCTGGTCATGGCACTTGTGTTCTTGAGCTATACACTTTAACCATGATTGATTTGTCCTTCGGATAGGACTAAAGCCATGGGTCCTGTTTGTTGTGTAATGCATGTGAAACAAACCAAAACACTTATCGTAAAGAGAAGCGGCTTGCCCCGGTGTTTCTGGCATGGTCTGGCAGCAATATGCGCCACCTCACCTTGTATCCCTTTCAAGGTGTTGTATTATGGTTGCTTTGTCTCATAAAATCATTCTTAACAAGCTCCACCAAATTTGATAATTCGGCGCCGGGAGTGTCGATTTTTGACTGACAGGGCGCATGATAAATGTACACTATCGTTACTTTTGTTTTGGTGGTAAACTAAGATGGCTTCCAACTTACCTGTGACTATTGGTCCTTCTACCCCCGGAGACGTTGATCCAGTTTGAAATTCATCTACGCAAAATCAGTGAGAAACATTTGCTGAATTTACTTATTTATTTATTTTGTTTATTTAACTTAGTTAACCTAATCAGTTGAGGAATGATTTCCATTTTGGTGTTATTATAAATAAACGTGCAAGCATATAATGTTATTGGTAACTTCGAGTACAGAAATGACAACCTCAGACAATTAAAAAGGTTACTGTAAAAAATTAAACCAAGGACGAGCTGTGTCTTTAAGTTGGCTGGAAAAATCGTGTATTGTAAAGCAGAAAATGGTTCTCAGCAAATTTTTCTGCTAAGTATGAGTGAGCAGAGAGCCAGTCACAAACAATACACATTACATGGTATTCTGGCTGGTAACCTATTTCTGCTGAGCAAATTTTTTTCTGGGCTAAGCAGTTGGTTGTGTTCAACAGCTTGATGAATTTGAGACCAAGGCCCAATTTCATGAAGCTGAAATCCCTGCTAAGCAAATTTTTTTTGCTAAGCAAAAAAATGGTTGTGAACCAGTCACAACAAATTAATTTTTATGGCATTTTGGCTGGTATCCTTTTTCTGCTAAGCAAGATTTGTCTGTGATTGCAAGATTTTGAGCACTTACAGGCACAAGACGATTTGGCGAATCCGACCGACTGGTTAGCTCGATCGAATACAACGTAGAAGCCCTCCAAGATCACAGCGCCAATCACACTTCCTGAACGGTAAGAATAAGGGTCATCGCATGAACTGTGTGCTAAATACAGCAGAAAATGTTAAGTAGGCAACTGCACTGTTACTCAAGTTCCATGAATTTCGTGACTTGATTGATGTGATGTTACTGAATTAATACCCAGTAAGCAAGGACATCCTGCGACACAGTGGGTCACCCTGGGACACACTGGGACACACTGGGACACACTGGGATACACTGGGATACACTGGGATACACTGGGACACACTGGGATACACTGGGATACACTGGGATACACTGGGATACACTGGGATACACTGGGATACAATGGGATACACTGGGATACACTGGGATACACTGGGATACACTGGGACACACTGGGATACACTGGGATACACTTGGACACACTGGGACACACTGGGATACACTGGGATACACTGGGACACACTTGGACACACTGGGACACACTGGGATACACTGGGATACACTGGGATACACTGGGATACACTGGGATACACTGGGATACACTGGGATACACTGGGATACACTGGGATACACTGGGACACACTGGGATACACTGGGATACACTGGGATACACTGGGATACACTGGGACACACTGGGATACACTGGGACACACTGGAATACACTGGGATACACTGGGATACACTGGGATACACTGGGATACACTGGGATACACTGGGATAAACTGGGACACCCTGTGACACACTGGGATACCCCAGGACACCCCATTTCCAACTCCTGCTAGAACCCTGCCTTCAAAGTCTACATATTTGTAGCTTTAGTCACCTGTTGTGGACGAGGAGATGCCATACTTGTAGCAGTGTTCACCACTCTTGTCCGAGTCCACAAGACGAAGGTATTGCTGTGGATAGGTAGAGTGTAAAAAACACTGTTCATGATTCCACTGTAAGCCATGCAAAATTCATACAAACTCTCAAACAATCGGAAGCCTAGAAGAAATGCACTGAGCTAGATTTTCCTTGAAGATTGACACGCGTACATGTATACAAACAGTCTGGGACATACATTTCGTCAAGTCGGTGCAAAGGGTAGCAAAAGGTGGTAGCTGCCCCCTGTGGAACATCCCCCCCCCCCTCTTTAGCATCTGGACACTGTGAAATTTGCTATTATTAGACAATTTTAAACAACAATGCTCCCTCTACAAGTTTCCATGCCCCTCCCCTTTGCCAACCCCCTACGAAATGATGCTGGCTATGCCACTGTATGAGGAAATTGTACATTTCTGTTGGAACTTTTCAAGGGCACCAAGGCAATGACCAAGGGCAACGGTGGCAATTGCCTCCGTGGAGTATCAGGCCTGTTTATATACGTTGTATTTATTGAACTCTTAGAAGATGGGAATGAATTCACATTTTTATCCAGTTGGCTGCTGAAACAAGCCCCCCAGGTTAGCCTGTACTTACCCGCGGTGATATCTTTAACCTAAAGGCTGTGTCAGGGTGAGTGGAGTTGAGGATGATCGCCAGGCTAGGAAACCACACCCAGGGCTCGACGGAGTGCTTATGACAAATCAGTTCGTCCCCAGTCCAGAAGTTATCCGGCACTGGTTCATCTATTTCCTGAATATGAAATAGCACAAACTGATTCTTAAAGGGGCTGTGTCGTCATGGTTATAGCATATAATGGAATTGCACTAAATTATACTTAAAATACACTATAACAGACAACAGGGGGAAAAAATGTAAAAGAAAAGAATCTCAAACAGAGTGGCTCCTGAAAGATTAAAAAAAAAACCAGCAGATTGAACTATTGTCCGTTTGCTTTCAAATGAGGATGTAGATGGAGTGGAACAACGGGAAAAAAATGTAAAAGAAAAGACACATCAAAGAGAGTGGCTCCTGAAAGATTCCAAAAAAACAGCAGATTGAACTATTGTCCGTTTGCTTTCAAATGAGGATGTAGATGGAGTGGAACAACGGGGAAAAAACGTAAAAGAAAAGACACATCAAAGAGAGTGCCTCCTGAAAGATTCCCCCAAAAACAGCAGATTGAACTATTGTCCGTTTGCTTTCAAATGAGGATGTAGATGGAGTGCAACTATGGCAGTGTCCGAATTGACGGCTGTGGCTCTGGCTGAGGCTGCTGCTTAAGGGTGTTGATAAGGACGTCCTATACTTCAACACATGTTGACGCGGCGATCCAGCCATAGCCGTAGCCGTAGCCACCTATTTAACCATGGCCTTACCTTCTGGATTGTTTCGTTGATGACGACTTTCAAGGCTTCAAACACTCTTGTGGGCAGCCTGAGGTTGGTCGTCCCACTGTCAACGATGGTCTTGTCAAAATTGTACTGAAACGAAACCAAAAAGAAAAGTGATCAAACGTGGAATGGTCTCCAATCCAAATGCTGGCCACAGTGAACAGGCCTGGAAATACACCATAGCCACGTTGCTCTAGTCTTGGTCTTGGTGCCCCTTCAAAAGCTTCCCATACACTTCAAGATTTTCTCATGGAATGCCCCTTTCCAAAATGAAAATGAACTTGCCCTCTCGAAGACGAATTTCCAGGCCGGAGTTAAAGGCGCTTAATTTGGCAGTTGTACCACTACAGGTAGCTCTTCCACTGGGCTGTCTGTTCAACTCATTACAAGTGTTAAGGCTCGTGACTAAATCATGTCCTTTTGAATAAAACACTCACCTCTTTACAATCCATGTTAAGTGACCTTCCGTTGACCTCTATGTCCAGAATAATGACCTCGTAGTACCAGTCATTGCGGATAGGCGTATACCACATGTCGCCTTTGGACAGCCCCTTGTCTAATCCGCCAATGGTCTGTTGGAGATGGGGGGAAACGAGAGCGATTTTCAATGGGAGACTTTGGAATGCTAGGTGGCAGCAGACTTACCAGGTAAATTGCCGTTGTTTACGTAGTTATGAGCATGCTCACATTTCCCGAGAATAATGGATTTACCTGGTAAGTCTGCTGCCACCTAGTGTCCTTAAAAGTCTCTCATTGTAAAATATCTCTTTCACGGAATTAGCTATTGTAAATGGCTTAATATCATTTGTCGGGACCTAGCAGCGCCAATGCAGTGTTGCAGCTCTCGAACTATGGAACCCTCCTGGGCCCAATTTTATGGGAATTCAGCGTTTACGCACTTCCACGGCCCATAGAGGGCGCCGTAAGCGCATAATTCTTTGGTAAGAAGTGCCATGAAATTGAGCCCAGGTTTCTACAACAGCTGCATACACAACTTCGCAAGACAGATAGTAGGAGAGTTCACAGTGTATTGTGTAGATGCTTTAACAACATGACATCCTATAGACCTTTATCATGCTGCCACCATCTTGGTCATGTTCCCTGTATCCAATAACAGTAATAGATGCTAATATTCATTGCACAAAAAGGAACCAGACTATTTGCCCTTCCAGCCTCGGTTTGGTTACATTGGTTTGAATGGGAGAAAATCAAGATGGCCGCGCCATGATAAAGGTCTATTGCAGGCTGTCATAGTTCATCATTCAAAACCGCAGTGGATGATACTGAATGGTCAGACAGTAGGAGGGTTGATAGCATAATTTATAACTTGTCTTTACCATGGTTCCGGTCACATTTGTTTTGGATGCGTTTCCCGTTGTGTTGGCGATTCCGCAAAGTTGTAAAGAGAAGATGTCGTCAATACCGGACTGCTGGACGAGGGAATCAAAGAACGGCAGGACTGTATTGTCCGGCTAAAATAAAAAATTTCAAAAATGCAAAACGTATCATTCAGCAGATAATTTACTTTGTTCTAGGAAGGGGCAATGAACTATGCAAAAAATGTTAGTGCTGTTGATAGTAGTAGTTATCAAACAGGCGTGAGATGATTAAAAAAAATATACAGCGCTTCAGCGTGTCATATCTAACGAGGCCATAGCAACCATAATACAACACCTTGAAAGGGATACAAGGTGAGGTGGCGCATGTTGCTGCCAGACCATGCCAGAAACACCGGGGAAAACCCCTTCTCTTTACGATCATTGTACTGACAGGCATTACACAATACACAACCCTACGGCTTTACGTCTCATCTGAAGGACGAAGCAATAATGGTTCAGTGTCTTGCTGAAGGAGCACAAGTGTCAAGACCGGGACTTGAGCCCCAGAAACAAGCAGAGCCCGAGATGGGAAGCATTCTTACCCTTGCGATGTCAGCATACCCAAGTCCCAGGATCCCCTGCCAGTTGGACTCGTTGATGAAGAACTCTTCAGAGTATGTTATACTAGCCACGTTGACCATGACGGATACGTTGGGATGCGATACGGGTATGGAGACTAAATCTTCCCCCAGCTCCCCCCTCCACTCTCCCTGTGTGTACGGGACGTAGACTTTCCTGTTGAGGTCACGGTAGGTCGACGACCTGATGGAGAGGTCAATGGTAAACTGTGTTCATTGACTGAACTGCATAATGCACAGTGTAAGCAGAGTTCGGGGGGGGGGGGGGACATGTATTGCTTCTACTTAAAAAACGTTCCCATGAATGTTTGGTCTTAGTTCTTCAAATGTTTAAAGACGATAAAGCAAAGCATAGGAAAAACTGCACGTCTGGCTTGCTTACTCTCTTTGATTCAAGATAAGGTACAGCATCACTTACATTGGCAAAAGTGTTGATAGTACTTGCAACGTACAGCTACTCCTTTGCTGGATGTCAAAGGAGTGTACAAGAGTTGGTTTCATGTAGAGAAACTATGTAGACATCAGTTAGTATAACCCCAACTCCCCCGAGTGATTTGCAAGGATCTTTCCCCAACTCTAACAAATTCCAACACAATACGGGTAACTCAACACCTAAACTGGGGTACTCTGATTATGGTGGTATGCCTGAACCCATGTAAAGCATGATCAGTTTACTAGTGCAGTCCTCAATCCAACAAAATCCAACAAAACCTGCTGTTAGAGTTTGATGGAATAGGGACTGTAAGGGACTAATGAACGTTGAATTTTTCAAAAACACTTCTCTAAGGTACTTACTTATCTTTGTGGAAATATTTGCTGATCATGATGTTAGGGGATGCAGCTACGGCAAAATTACTGCTGCCTGTGTCCACCAGAACATTCAGCTTTAATAGAAGAAAAGAAAAACGTGATTTTCAAACATATTTTTGTTCACAAATTTGGCTGGTAACCCATTTTTTTTTTACCTAAGCAATATTTTGTTTTACTTACACCTGTACATGTACTACAGGTACAGTGTCACAATTTCTCCAGCTTAGCAGTTTGAAGACAAAGGTACATGTTGATCCCTTGCACATGGGTCCACCGCGAGCGGCGACTGTGCCACAGTCACCATTTTAGGAATCAACAGGTACACCTGTTCTTTTTAACACCGCTTTGTGGGGACTCCCTATTGTTGTTCTATTGTTCCCTTTTCTATTGAATTACCTCATGGGGACAGGGTTTGACAAAGAAAAACGTTGTGGGGACCTTTGCTCCATTGTATAAATGTCCCCACAACGGTGTGTGTGTGTGTGCCTACCCACACATACATGTGAACTACATGTATGTGTGTAAACACTGCATCACCCTTTGCAAAGTTCCAATACATTTACATGTTCCTCATAAAAATGCCCCTTACCAGAGGAAAATTGCCACGCCCTTTCAAGAGCGAAGTTCAAGGCCTGATGTACAGGTAGTACGCAAGATTTCATGAACTTTTGATATGAAGAAAGAAGACACTATCTCAAAAGCTGTTATTTTTACAATTCTTGACATTATATCATCACTGTTTTCACGAACAGCCACTTATCTTTAATTAATATTTAATCATATTTTAGCATTTCTCCATATAAAAAATACTATTCTATATGTACGATTATGTACTTGAGTATCATTTAACATCGCATTGATGAAAAATAGTACTTAATTTACCTGTGGAATGACGTCATAAACGCAAACAAAACTTCCTCAAAAACGTTATTCTCACGCACATAAAGATAAGTGGCTGTTCATGAAAACGGTGACGATATGGTAATTTATGATGCAAATTTATTTAAGTTTCTTGTGACAGTGCAGAATCTTGCCTGCCAGGAAATACCCTGGAACATGGTTACATGCATGGGACATGTATGTGCGTGTGTGTCTTGACACTAATATCATCTACAACATAACGCCAGAACATGGGACAGCGCATCGTCCACACGTTGGTAATGCTGACGCCGGGTGGTTTGAATCAAAGATTATAGAGCGCCGTAGGCGCAAGATGGGGAACTGGGCCTTTATCTACTGTTGGAAAGTGAAATACGCATGAGCGCCATTTCGGCAAGTGAATGCCTGTGTTTCCAATTGATAGCAATTGTCATTGTCTGCACTGGTCCCCACGTTTCAGTGCTGTATCAATGGAGTTCACTTGCCGAAATGGCGTCCAGTGAGATTTCACATTTCAGCCAGAGTTCCCCAGCTTGCGCCTACAGCGCTATATAATCTTTGATTTGAATGCAGCTTTTCCTGCATTCAAAATAGCCCAGACATGCCAGAAGAAGACCCAGTTAGGGTCGAAAATTCGGCCATCCAAATATTTTTTTTTTTTGGTAAGTACTGCTTCAACTTTTCATTTTGATTCTAGGGAAATATTACGTGCAGGATTACGCGTTTTGTATACACGATGTCACGGTCCACACACACGTAAGTACATGCAGTTGTACAATGCACAATTGTACAGTAGACGCAGATGCACACACGTGTACTTGCATGACTTGAGTAAAAGATGCTGTTACCTGGCAACGATGCTCGGTAACCTAGCAACTGTACACGTAACTGTCATTACCTTAAACTAAATTAATTATGGTCTGTGATGGAAACAAGAGCAGTGTACACGCAGTTTGATCAACACCTTGAAGTGTTGACTTACAGTTGCCATGGTGACACTAATTGTGCAGGTGTTTCAATAGAAAAAAACACCTGTCCATTAAATAGGGGCCTTAACAATCAACATCTGGCTTTGTAGATATATTCTTGAAAAGACAGGGTTCTCCCCAGGATTTAAAAAAAATGGGGCGGGGGATGGGGGGGGGGCATTCTGGACCCAAAATGTTTGCGAGTTCATGTCGTGCAGTGTGGCTTTGAATATAAAAGAGAACCATATTGTGCTGCCCACGTGTATAGTGGTGACTGGTGATGTAGCCATTGCTGTGATTGGTCAATGTGTTTAGGAAGCAGGGCTTCATGGATCGGTCTATTATAAAATTGGGGGCAGGATTGATGATGATCTATTCTTACCTTCTGTTTTGGGGTGCCCAGTTCGATCTCAACGTAGAAGCCTAACCCAGGTTTACCCTTTAAGTTGTCTCTTGGCGCGCCATAACCGTCACCTTTGCCCTTTGACCTGACCTCATCATTGACCTGACGGAGGGAGGTGTGAAGAGGGAGCCGGAGGACATCAGCTTGGACAGACACAAAATGAAAACAGACATGGAACAGCAGCAGGGTCCATGTACTGACCACAGTCATTAACAATTCCCTCATTGTTGCTGGTGAAGTGGTAGACCGGTGGGATCATTGACTGTTTCATGAAGTAAAGTTTGATCACTTACAATTTTTGTAGATTGTGTGGTTTCTTACAATTCACATCTTTTTTTCCATCTCAAAGACACAATTCTCAACTGAAAAGGCACAAGAAAATCATTACAAATTATTCAACGTTAAACAAAATAAGGGTTCTTCTACTTAGTTAGGAAAGTCAACCGTACAGCTACATGTACATGTACATATGTAGCTGTGATTAGTCAAATCCTCCATCCTGCCGACGATCGCAGACCAAAGGGTTTAGACAAATCATAGGACGACAGCATGCACGCACTCCTGATCACTGTAGAGTACAAAGGCACTGTATCAAAATCTATTGTGACAGAACCGCAACGTTTCAATGCTCGGAAATTCATGCACATATACTTTTTTTTTCTCTTTTCAACACTTTACTCTAATTCTTATTTAATATTTAAATTAAATTTTTAGATCGTATTGCTAATAATTATGACAGAGCAATGTGTACATTTGAAACGCCATGCATGCATATCATAACACAGCACTCTGGCAATGCGGGAGTGATGATTATCAACTGCACGCCCAAACCTCTCAGGCATTTAAGCGCTGAAATTCATGTCAAATCGTCACTCTGAACGACCTCATATGACCCCAGCGCACTTCCGGGGAGCCTTTTGTTCACTGAAGATGATTAGTTTAATTAATAGAATTATTCATTTTTATGTCTCTACTCAGGTATGTTGTTCATCCTTTAGAACTTTTATATTTGTTCATCAAAGACATCATGTTCTTGCTTGATAATGTCATATTAAGTTTAAAACTCAAAGTCAATTAGTCATAATAATTAATTTTAATATATTATTATTAAAATTGTCATACTAGGCTAGACCCAGTAACTGCGGCTCTGCCCAATGTTCTTGAGCCGGCTCAAATTAAATCAAAACGTACATGAGCCGGCTCAAAACGAAGCCAATGAAGAAAATGAGCCAACTTCATGGCTCAACCCGAGCCAAAAGTGGCTCTTTACCAAAATGAGCCACTTATCTTATGCCTATTTCACGGCTCAACCTGAGCCAAAAGTGGCTCAGTTTAATAAAATGAGCCATTTATTTTATGGCTCCATTTGTTGAGCCATTTTTATTTCCAGTGACACCTTTTTTGACATTATCGTTCGCTAGTACGACCGAAAATGTCAAAATCTAAAAAAAAAAAAGTACAGTGCCCCAGTTACTGGGTCTACTCGTATGGCCTACTCAGTTATGTCAGTTCAGTAACACAAAATCAGCTGACATACAGCCAGGCCCAGCCCAGGATCCAAAAAAGACTGAATTTTATAATTAGTACTTCTACTTCTAGTTCTACTTTATAATTTAACGTTAATGTTATTTGGCAAAGAACATTTCAATTATAAAGGATTTGCGGCGGCAGCACACAGAGTGTGCTATCCCCTCCCCGCCCCTCCCCCACCATGATTTTGATGATGGACACGGTCTTTCAAACATCACTAAAAAGTAAAATAACATTATTAACAAGTGAAACGTTGAACTCAACCAGTCATTTTCAGTCACACCAAAATAAAAACGGCTTCGAAGTTCGAAGGATCTTTTTAAAATTTTAGGACTAAAATTCACATTGTAAGTCATCATAATCACTATTCCTACTCACCAGTTAGACGATCGGTACAAATATAAGCATCGAAGTTCGAACATTAAATGGACGTTGGTATTTTTTTACAATTTTAATGAAAATGTTAATAATAATAATAATATTGTTCCACTGAATTGCGTTCCACTTCGCACATTAAAATCGCAGAAATTTCCGGGTACACTGAGGGCGGCAGCTGGTTTTTCGTACTGACGGCGCGGTGCGCTACACTGCTGCCGAGTACGCTGATGATGGGTACGTCTGTTGTGAAATGAATATCGTGCAGGTTACCAGTCTATTATGTTTTTCGTCAACAGAGGGGGTATGACCAAAATTATATGATTAAAACGGACTAAACCAAACCCACAATTAAAACAACCAGACACAAAATGACGCCGGATTTCATGTAATCGTCATTCGTTCATTTATTCAAATTAACATTGTTTCCATACTTCATGAACATTTCTAAACAATAGGCCGACATAAACCCCCGCAAAAAAACTTATTGTTAAACAAAATACACAATAGGCCTATATTCCCCCCGCCCCCCCCCCCAAAAAAAGGTCAAACTTTAATCATGTTATGAGTTATGTTATGAGTTGTTTATCTTTTTTTATTAAGAGTTGTCCTTGCAATAAAACACCCACAAGAGTGTCTTGTAATAAGTGAGTAGTGATTCAAAAAATGTAAATTTTACTCTCGGAAATACAACCACCCGAACAACACATTACATAGAAACATACAGTACGGTCCGCCATTTAGTGTGGTCAATTATTTGGCTCTACAAAATGGCGGGCCGTGTTCTGTCACGAAATTAAACAAACAAACTACAAATTCAAGGGATATTTACAACCATTATGCATTTGATAACAGACGCTTGTCTCGTTAGTGTTAGGCCGTGTCCGAATCAAGCGACTTCGGCTACAGTTTACACGAACACCTGCGTTTTTGATTTTGTTGAAAAATCACTTTGATCGTTTCCAACATGTCAACAGATTCATTTTTTATTTACCTTCTTGAAGTGACAATCGATTTTTTTTACCTGCAGAAAAAAAAAAAATAAATAAAAATAAAATAAAAACCTGCTGAGAAAGCAGCCCATCCACTACTGTAACACTACGGATCACCACAAGTACTGTAAATATTAATGAACTATTAGTGTTTAGATCCTATGTCGACAAGTTAGTAAGACGTAATTTTAGTTTAAGCTATACGCAAACTTTACGCAGTTTGGCAACAAGAAGTTCCAGATAGCATTTTTACGGGAAATTCCATTGAGTATAATGTACTCTCGTTGGGTCATACGCCCGATGGCGTAATTGGGAGACTTTGGAACTCATGGTGGCAGCAGACTTACTAGGTAAATTTCCGTTGTTTAAGTAGTTCTGAGCATGCGCAAATATCCAAGAACAATGGATATAGACCTTTCTTTTGCAACGTTCAGCCCGACTTTTTGCCAACCAAGATGGAAAAACTACGGGAAGCGGTCAATGCAAAGCAAAAATAGATAATCACAGTTTGCAAACAAGTTACAAAAGTATTCAAAAATTGTTCAAATATTGTTGGAAACAAACCAACCAATAATGGGATGTATTTTCTTAAAATAGAAAGTTGCAAAAAACGAGCCAATTATTAATTTAAAAGTGGTCTTAGATGCTATTCTGTTTATGGACGATCCCCCCTCTGGTTTGCTATTGCTACTGCAATTTACGTTCATCGGGCGACTGACCATAGCTGCTGTTCAGTTTATATGGTCGTTCCCCCCTCTAGTTTGCAAATGATGGTCGCGCTGCCATTGAAACTTTCCAGTACTAACTGACAATGGATGATGCTCTTCAAATTATGAACAGCCCCCTCTTGTTTATGACTTTGCTGCTGTCATTTAAATTGGTCCATTGTTTTACGACAGATGCTATAGACCTTTATCGTGCTGCCACCATCTTGGTCATGTTCCCTGTATCCAATAACAGTAATAGATGCTAATATTCATTGTACAAAAAGGAACCAGACTATTTGCCCTCCCAGCCTCGGTTTGGTTACATTGGTTTGAATGGGAGAGAATCAAAATGGCCGCACCATGATAAAGGTCTATTCAGTTTACAGTCGATCCCCCACACCTATAGCCTGGAACCCGCCGCTGCAGTCTAGCTTCTAAAATAATAAGAATAAATTTTGTTTCAGGTCAAAACAACACATCACAATAAACAAACAAACACCACTCACAATCAACTGTTCTTTTTTTTTTTTTACTTATCCCCTGTGAGTTTTATTCAGTACGCCAACTTGCCAAAATCCATAACATACTTGTTAATAATGTCTCCATCATGAATGGATAGTGAAAAGCAGAACCAAAACAAATGCACATGAAACTTCTTCAATAAACAATATCAGTAATAACCTTTCCAGTGGTGTCGTTGGACAAAAATGAAACATCCAGAAAAGTTGGTAGAGGTAATCCCCTCTTAGTCTGGAGATAAAGCCCCCTGAAGACAATTTTTGAGAAGGTTACAGATTCTCCATATCATTTCATTGAGAAACTACAAGTTTAGTCATCAAGGGCTTACAGTTAGCACAAGGGTCTAATTTCACAGAGCTGCTTAAGCACGCACAAAATGCTAAGCACAAAGTTATGTTTTCCAGAATAAGTTTACCAGCCAAAATAGCATGTCACAATTACAATCTGTGACTGGTACCCAGCTTACTTTTGCTCAGCAGATAATTTTTAAGCACCCTTTTTTCTGCTATAGCAGTTCCATGAAATTGGTCTCCATTTCAATGACCTACAGCAAACAACAGTTCTTTAAATATTTCTGCTCAGCAAAAAATAAGCAGGATACCAGCTGCAAACCGTACATAAAACATAGTAGTTTGGCCGGTAACCTTTTTCTGTTAAGCACCACTATTTTGTTCTTAGCATTTTTTGTGCTTCAACAACTCTATGAAAAAGGAGATCAGTTATGACAAAAACAATCCTGCAATCATCCAGTCCCTACTAAGTAACTGTAGACTACATGGCCAGAATCGATTGAGCCAAACACATTCCCTGTGCTCTCTGGTGATGATCTGAACACAAAGATTGTCACACTGTAGACGCCTTCAATGTACATGTAATGCAACTGGTATTTGGGATGCAAAATAATTAAGATGGACACTGCACTATGGAGTTCGATCCAAGTTCGAAGTGAAAACAATACAATCGATCTGTATACATCAAATCAGTGGAAAGGTTATTGTTGATTTTAAAATCTTTTAAAAGTAAAACCTTAATCGTTTAAATCCAAAACAGTTAGTCCCCCCCCCCCCCCCCCCCCCCCCCCCGTCTTGAATGATAACATTTTTAACTTTGATTGAAACTTCCTTTTCCATAAACCCAATTACTGAATTACTGATGTTTAATCGTGTTTACAAATCCCCCCAGCCCTCTTTGGAAATAATAAATAAAAACACCACAAAGCATACTTCCTGCTTCGGTATAAAAGACAAAACCCAACCAATAATCGTGACTCTATCGATGACATGCCCAGCAAATGTTAACAACACAATCTCTATCGATTATTTCTTTTAGTACTTCACCGCTACGTACTGGAGACAAACACAGTACTGCGATTTGTGACCAGCACAATTAAAACCATTCCAGAGTCGGCATTCATATAGCGAATTAAAGTCGAACTTTGACCTCTACTGCAGGCACAAAATACTGAGTGGACCACGCAGGCACCGCTCTCAATGGCCATTTGCGAGTTAGATTTGAAACAAGTCTGGTACAACGACTTGCTTAGTCACAAGTCACTGCTTAAATTTGAATTCCTCAGGCTATAGAGACAGTTTCTATGTCACATGGTTTGGGGCAAGCTTTTGCGTAGTTATGCAAGACACGGTGAACACCCATACACAATTTTGAAGGAACGGTAATCTGGTTTGCTTGTATGGAGGTTGCTACACAAAAGCTTGCCCCAAACCATCTGACATCGCGACTGTCTCTATAGTCTGAGAAATTCAAGTTTAAGCAGTGATTTGTGACTAAGCAAGTCATTGTACCAGACGTTATTCAATCCTAACTCAAAAATAGTTTGTTAGCCTTCTTGAGGTATGGCGGACACTACACAGGAGTACACTGTAACCAAATTAACTCAAACTAAACAGTGTCCTGGTAATGTGTCCACCATATCTCAAGATGGCTTATTGGGCATGATGGCTTGCACAGCTCATTATCCACTCCGCTAATTTACAGTGAAGGTCAAAGGTTAGAGTTTGATGAACTGGATAGATATGGGAAAAAAGTACAACTTTATGGGAGAGCACCTTTAAGATTTTGTCAATTTAATTACATTATGAAGTAGCCAATTAACAGGCCCAGCCTGAGCAACCAGGCCAACTGAATATAACCGTGTGGATTTTTGAAGGGTGTAGTCTTTATCAGCTGAACATGTACACACATTTGCACTAGTGACTGGAATTAGAACTGATTTTGAGATGCTAGGTGGCAGCAAACAAATCACGGTCTTTTCCCATTGTGCACGTAAATTTCAGCGTGTTCGCATCTCAAGAATGATCTGATTCACCCAGAAAATCAGCTGTCACCAATCCCCTCAAAAGTCTGTCGCAAAACAGTCAAGACTTGATTTCAAAATTGGTTTACAGCATAAAGACTCTCGTAAACAAACACATTGAGAGCCTGCATGATGTGTAACCACTAGAGGGCGCTGTGGTACATTAGTCCGAGCGGGCAGAATAAATGAACCAAGACTTGAATTCAAGTCTAACAACAACTGGGATAGTTTCAGCAATGTCCCATTGTTGAAGACATAACACTTGTATACCATTGGGCATGTCATCTGATTCTCACGATTAAAGAGTTAACAATCACATTGCAGACACACACCAGTCACCACCCCAGCAACACTGGCAGACTTTGAGCACTAGGTGGCAGCACACTTAATGGGTCATTTTCCAATAATTACATGGATTTACTTTGTCTAAGTGTACTGCAACCTAGCGTGCTTGAAAGTCTCCTATTCTTACAGCAACCAATTAAATTGAATTATCAGGCACACATTGTTTCGCAAAGCTGGTCAAAGAATTTCCCAGCTCGAAACCAAGACGGAACCAGCGGTGTTTTGCCCAAGTGTCCCCAAAAATGTATCAAGGGTGGTGACTGATGCAGTCCCAATTGTTCTATCTCACCATCTTCTTCGTCATCATCTTCAACCTCATCCCTTTGTTTTCGAGGAGACTTAAGATGTCTCCCCTGAGAACAAAGTTAAGCGAGAAAAGGCAGCCAACTCTTTTTTAAGCTGATTTTAGAAACATCCGCTATGTAAAAAACAAATTTCTCGTTAGCACGGTCACCAGATCAAGCGGAACAGGATGCAGATTCCTCTTTAGCTGGATGCCGAGTCTACTTAGCAATTGTTTCCCACTTATCAGCTTAAAAAAAGCTGGCAGCCAATCCAAGGTAGGTACAAAATGTAAGCCTCACAGTAGGAGACTGTACAGACACTAGGTGGGGGCAGACTTGACAAATAAACTCAATTGCTCTGGAAAATTATGCCCAAACGTACGTAAACTTAGGGAAATTACTGGGTATGTCTGCCCCCACCTAGCATCTTAAAATCAGGGCCCAATTTCATAGAGCTGCTGAAGCACAAAAAGTAGCTAAGCATAGTAAAATTACGCTTACCAGAATAAATTAACCAGCCACAGTAGCATGTCACATGTACTTTTTTTGACTGGTATCCTGCTCATTTCTGCTGAGCAGAAAATTGTTAAACAATATTTTTTGCTTAAGCAGCCCTACATAATTGGGCCCTGATTGTTTTAACACCTGAGCCAACATCATAGAGATGTTAAAGGACACAAATCTGCTAAGCGCAGTGTATCTATGCTTGCTCAGCAGAAACAGGTTACCAGCCAATATACCATGTAATGTACACTGCATGTGACTGGTTCCAAGGTAATTTCTGCTGAGCAGATTAGCCCAATAAGCACTCTCTTTCTGTTTAAACAACTAAGTGACATTGGTCCAGGTGTGAGGCCATGTGTTGGTGTGTTGTCAATGGCTATGCCTACTAACCATACAAACTGTGCACAGAAAAATAAAAACCAGGGCCCAGTTTCACAGTAGCTAAGCACAACAAAATTATGCCTACCAGAACAAGGTTACCAGCCAAAATACCATGTCACATGTGACTGGTATCCTGCATATTTTTGCTTAGCAGAATTTTGTTAGCTTAAGCAGCTCTATGAAAGTGGGGCCCAGGAGTTCCAGAGTGAAACATCAAAATGGAATCAACCAACACACATTGTGCCATGGAGGAAAGAAGGACAAATTGACGACTCTCTCAAAGGAACGCAAGGTGTTTGGAAGAACTTGGTGAATGGGATTAAACAACTGCATCAATTTGGATTCATGTTCCATTTCACACATTCAGAAATGCAATTGATTATGACACGCAGTTATGAACTGATTTTTCTCCACTCGGGTTGGTGGGGGGGGGGCGGATTGGAGGTGGGGTTCCTTGGTAAAGCTGAGAGAGTGTCGACAATTTTCACACAGACTTTTGGCACATGCTTTTGACACATCAACAACAAACAAGAAAAGATTCCATTTCTTCAACACATCAACACACAGCTGACACATCAGCGCAGTTTAACCTGGGCCAATTTCACAGAGCTTAGGCAGAGCTTAGGCCAAGCTTCAGAGGAGCTAAGAAGAGCCAGAGACTAAAAGTAGCTGTCTGTGAGTGTGACTGGTTGCCGACTAAATTTGAGCTTGGCAGTAATTTGTAAGTATCATTTCTGGGCTCAACGTCATACTTAACGGATTACCAGGAATCCAGTCGTTTGCATAGCACGTCGCATGGCATTTTGATAGGTAGTTTAACGCTAAGCAAAACATCTAGCTCCGCTAAGCTCATTTCCATGCTCCAAAGCTCTATAAAATTGGCACGATATAGACATACATACATAGATAGATCATCTACACAAACAGAAAGTGGAATTTGGTTTTCAATTTGTTCATGTCCAGCCTGGATAGATCTTGCCAAACATGACACGGTACAATTAAGTTTATGGATGGTAACAGGTGGAATAATAAATAAAAAAAAATAAATAAAACAAGGGGCCCTGTGCTTTTTTTTTTTTAAAGGGCAAAATAATCATAGTATGCCTCCATGATGCAATTACAAATGTAAAAATTTCTACTTGAACAGTAACCTCCACTGCACCCGATAACGTATCAGGGCAATATAAATTTAAGGGATTGGCGGACGTGATTCCCATAACAAGTGGAAAAATAAAGTACAACAAATGACTTTGTAAGTTGGCAAAACTGTTGAAGAATAACAATTTCAGAGTGAATGGGGGAAAGGGGTACCTAAAATATTCTGGATTGTCGCAAATCGAAAACCAAATTCCTACGTAAGAACTAACCTAATTAAAATCGTAAAAATAATTAATGGTCAACAAGTCTTCATCAACGACTGACCCCACCCCCCCCATGCTAAAAATAAAATTGTGACCTCACAATAAACATTATTTCAGATTAACTCAGTGCACTGGTTGCAGCATCAGTTACTGCCACCGGATCCAAACCACAAAACGAACAGCCTACCGGCTAAAAGAACATTTTATTTTCCGGACAACTATGCCAAATACTTGAGCACTCGTCCAAAAACCTCTCCCACAGTCCAATGTGGACAATTTGACCATGCTCATGAGAGCACTGTGGGGGTCCAGAGGTGGTTTTTTAAAGACTCACTGAACAAAAAGAAAAAGGGCAAACAAAAAACAAAAAAACAAAAAACAACTGAACTTTATTGGCACCCACCTGCATCACATAGAAAAGATGTACAGGAGAACAAAGTACTGTTACAGACAGGGACATTGCCTGCTAAACCTGCAGGGGAAAGTGCCACTAAAAAACAAAAAAACAAAAAACAACTGGACAAGCTTGAACAACTCTTCTAAGTTCACATGTCACCAACAGAAGTTTAAATCATCTTCTCGAATATAATGCTCAAGAAAAAAACAAAAGAAAACATTGTTCTTGGATTCTATTGTAACTCCATCCCTCCAAACAGTCCCTGTCCTTTGTGATGCAAGTGGGTTGCGTAACTTCCCTTCCGTCCCCCAAGAGCACACAAGAAAACTAAAAAAAACTTCTTAAACCCTTTAGCGACCATTCACTTCTGACTAACCTTCCATCACTATGCCTAGACACAGCCAATATTCATGATAATGTCGACAAAAAGTCAGTTCACGTTTTGGCAGAGTCCAAGTACATGTGGGTTAGGGAGGAACGCAAAATCAAACCTGCAGTAACTCAAGGTTCGCCTCAAGGTTTTTTGAGGTTCTCTGGTGTTCAACCTCGTGTCACCTTGAGTTGCCGCCTGTTTAATTCTGCATTTCTCCCTAACATCATAGAGCATGAGCAGTTCTTGCGGCCGCAGCGAGCATTTTGCAGCCACTATGTTCTCTAAAGGGTTAAACCTCATCATCTCTCTCATCAGACTCTCGTTGCGGATTCCCTAGAGCCTGGTTTCTACTCGACAGGGCTAGCATTGAGTCCACTGTCATGCCGTCCTCAAAAAAGTCCCTTTAAGGAAGGGGCATCCTCGCTTCTCGAGTCAGATGACAAATCATGGATAACAATGATGGCGCTTGTGCCTGCTCTGTCGAGCACAAACCAGTCTCAAGACTAAATTGTACGTCATACATCTAAATAAGAAAATTTAAAATAAATCAAGCAAATTATTCATGCACCCATGATACAATTATTCCCCGGCCCCTTTCACTTTTCACCACTAACAGTATGGTTAACACGGCCCAATTTCATTAAGCTGTTGTTGGTGAAAAAAAACTTGCTTAGCACTGAATGGTACTGCTTAGCAGAAATGGGTCGCCGGCCAAGAAGCCATGTACAAGTTTACATTGTAAAGACTGGTGCCCTGCTTTTTTGGTGCCCAGTATTCTCTTTAACAGTTTTATGCAATTGGGCAACCCGGTATTAGAAAGTATTACAATTTTTCCTCACTTTTTATCACAGACATACAATGAAACCAGCTTATCAGTTTTACGTAAAGGTTATCATGCCACAAAAATCTACTCGTGACTGGCACAAACAATGCCCTTGGTCAGCTTCGCCCGCCAGGGAAAGGGACATGGGAATAAAACCCGGGTGCATGAAAATCACACAGACGCTGCAATCAGAATTGCACAAAGAAATTACTCAATACACAAATCACAACAACACGGGCGGACTAACACACAAAAGGCTGGGTAATTGTTTACATTTAACAAAACAAACTGATAGTAATACATGTATGTGACACATGGCATACTCAAGGCTTCGGTTTGACCTGCTACAGTATTTCACAACACACCCAAATATTAAACTAGAGTACACAGAGTTCAAATGGGGGTGAATGCATCCATCATTAACACTTACAGAATAGGCAAGTCTGGCTAGTACTTGACCCAATTCCTCCAATATCCTCTTCTCCGATGTCACACCACACCAAGTTGTTCGGACTTTGACATTCTTGGCATGGGTAAAAACGGTCAATTCATTTGATTGACACACGTTACAACTCAAGTGTCAAAAAATTGTTAAACGGCCTCGCGTTTGGACCCTAGCAGAGTCTTTCTCAAAGGCTTTCTCCTGTAGCCTTTCAGACAGACTCTGCTAGGGTCAAAATGTGAGGCCATTTACAATTTCTTTTTGCATTTACACAACAGGTCCTTTGGTTGGTAAGCAGTTTGAAATGTTCAGCTCCTTTAATTTTTTGTAACTCTAGTGTCCAAAGGAATTGGTTTTCCTGAAAGACTTTCCCGACTTGACATGTTGATCTTTGCAAAAAAATAACAAAATCTCAAAATGTCACAAACCACAGTCAGATTTTTAATGAGCTTGCTGGTTTCTGTGGACAATGTGTAACGTGACTGTGGAGTAAACCAATTTTGAATTTATGCCTTAGTACATATAATGTATCGCAAGTCACCCCTCTTTTGCCCTTCTGCACTCTTTATGATGTAGGTGGTGGTCGTTTTTCACATTGAGCGAGCTGGTCTCTTAACAAGTACAAAAGTACATGTAGGTGGTGGTCATGGCCGCAACCTTTTCTGCCAATTTCTCCTAGTACATTTACAATTGAATGAATTTCCTAACAACAGACAAAAACAACGTCCTTAATGGTTCACCCCAGATGCAACCACATGGTGCAAAAAACCATTAAAGATCTGATCTCACAAAACGTTTAACATTTACAAAATTCTTTGTGAATTTCTTCTCATTTTGGCTCTTGTCAGTCGAATTTCACATTATACAGGTAATTATTTGACAAGAACTTTACAGATGAATTCTAACTTTTGTACGATTCACAAAGTTTTTTGCCTTCTTGTGGATTTTACCTAGACTCTCAACTCAGGAAAAAAACAAATTTGCCAAAGTTGAAAACTTGTACTGATAAAGAGTGTTGTACATATATTACAAAGGACGTGCACAATTTTTTCAGCCTTTAATTCAGCCCATTGAATGGCGGCATGATGAACTCGAGAGGGCACTTGTTAGTTTTACAGGACCTCTGCCCGCAATGGATTTCCAACGCGGTAAATAAATCGATGAGTTTTGAGCCATTTGGTGTCAAAACTAATAGGTCACACCATCTCGTAAAATTAGTGTGGAACTCAAGCTTCAACTCTACAAGTGATACTTTGAAAGATGAAGTAAACAATTATAATAAACTGGTGTCGGGGGGGGGGGGGGGTAAATAAAAATAAAAATATGTAATTTTTGTGAAAATAATTGGGAACGCAACTGATACAAAGAGGGCATTAACTGGGTAACCACTCCCACATTGATGTCTGGCTAAACCCTCTAAGGGTTCCCCAAAATTGTGACAGTAGGGTTCGTACTTTTTTGTATCGCAACTCCCGTCAAAAAGCTTGCATCTTCCATCCAGCATGTTCATACATGATTGACAGCAAAGTTCACTCGCCGAGAAAATTAAACTTCCACCAAATTTGGTCGCCATTCAACAGGCTGAAATGGCCTCAAGAAAAACGAAAAACAAATAACAGTTAAGACATTTTTCGGAACAAGACCGAGCCATGTTAAATATTAATTAAGTGCTACAGCCCGTCTCCTTTCATTTCTGTCGCAACTCATCTATCTGACCATTCAAAGGCTAGTGTTCAGTGGGGGGTGTGAAATGCCGTTAACATTTCACTACTTGGCAAACGGCTGGTAAACCCATCACGTCAACCACCAAGTCATTAAGGCGAAGGCCATTTGATTACAAAAAACAATGCTCATACTTCCCCCAAAAAACACTTAAACGTTACCAACCTTTCTTTACAGTTAACACAAAATCATCGCCTTGTAACCATTTCATGTGACTAAGCACGTATTCCTGCTTGAAGATAACTGGTCCTGTGTTGTCTTTTTTTCACTCATAATAACAATTTGTCAAATGGCAGGATTTCTTTTTTTCTTTACCTCCAACGGCCGACATCTTTCCAGCGAGTTCACGACGGATTAAAAGACTTTGTAGTCTCGCAGGACATCACAGTTTTAATCGCGACATTTGTTTTTGAGTTGTTTCCACATCTTCAGTTGCTAAACTTGCTCGTGAAGCTCTAACGTATGCGCCAAACCAGACGATAACTCCTAGACATTTATGTATTACACTGGTAGTACAGCGGTGATACATCCCCACCATTTCAGATCAGCCACAATTGAACATAGTCTCCAACAATACACACATCCTTGGGGTGGCAGTTCCAACAAGTTGCGGACAGTTTCGCATCATCAGGAATTGTCTTTTTTAAATTTATCAGTGGGAGTCGGATATTATGAATCCACACATTTTCTTGCACACTGTCGCTGCATTTTCTCCTCTCGATATTCGGTAGCTTATAGTTTGCGTATCCTTATAAACACTTCATCTCATATCTACACTTGATGTAGCGGTACACTTGTGTACGTAAATGCTGAAACTCCGAAGCCTAACTGTACATTTTCTCTAGTGGATGGCTCCCCACAAAATTTTGCATTAGTGTTTTTTAAGTCTTGCGATTCATTTTCGTATTTCATACACAGACAACTCTTGCTTTTATATTCTCCACCAAAAGTTGCTTCACTTGACACTTCGTGGGATTGCAAATTTTTTTTTTTCTTCATATAAATAAGCAGTCATTCAATGCTGTGGTATCGCCACTTGGTGTCAAGCTTCTCTTCTGCCAATTGTTGTTAGTCTGTCCTCGCAAAATGTTCAGCGACCTAACAATCCGTGTGAGAAAAAAAAAACATAACGGGCGAGTTGTTTCCCATTTCACATCTTCAATACTTCCCCGGAATACAAAACCTTTACACTGTACCCGGATCCACACCATCGTCATCCAACACAGGAAAGACATTCATTGCCAATGATCAATTTCAATTTATAAAATATTAATTGGTTCAACAACAAAAATCGATGGAGTCCAAAGCCTACTGGGGCTAGAACTCGGACTCCACCGATTTTAAAAGAAAAGCTTTCACCTCCTAGTCCATTTCATCACTTCAGAGGGTCAGAAAATTCTTGGCACAAACTACCAATCTCTGATGTGCCTTACGTAAGGAAATCATCTCTCAGAGTCTTACGTTATTCACAATGGCAGCAAAAAATAAAAGTATGACGAAAAAATACGATTTTCTTCTGAGTAAAGGAATGGCTGTCAAAATTAATAAAAAAAAAAAAAAAACAGAAAAAACCAACAACTCAGATTCTGTTTCTAATCCGATTGCAAGCATTTCAAATCTTCTCATCGAGATAAAAATAATATTTTTGATTTCTTTCATTACACGTTGCACATATTTTTACACTACGGACAGAAGGTGGGAGGCAACTTTCCAAATAAAGACACTACCAGGTCTACCACCGTAGAAAATCTTTCACTCTGGGATTCGTTATTAACATAAAAACAACATAGTCAGCGTCTGAACACCAGATGAAATCTTGTGTCATACAAAATGTGGTAGAGGAACCAATTGGGGGGGTGGTGTACACAGTGATGCAGTACGACAATGTTATAATAAAACAAAAATAAAGTGATCAGGACCTGCACTACAGGAGCAATCCGAACATATGAATCCCATGGGATATGAAATCATCACGTCAAATGATACACAAGTACTGTTTTTTTTTTCCTTCTTTCAATTTCGCAGGTTCAAAACAGTTTCTGTCGACAAACTGGCATACACCATGAGCCCCCCCCCCAATACCCCAAGCCCTTCCTACCTCCAGCACCTATCATACAATAAGCGAAGACCAAAACAGCTTGTCTGTAAACCAAACATTTCAAATGGAGTTTAGAATCAAAATCCTGATTCTGATCCAAATCATTTCTCATCATTCGAAACTTTTTAACACTTTGGATAAATTTTGAGAGAATAAAAGTAATAAAAAAAACAAAATTTAATAATAATAAAAAAAAAATTAATGGAAAGGAGAAAGAGTCAATACAATTGGTGAAACCATCAAGGTTCTGAAAAATGGAAAACCTTTCCACTGCTTTGCTCTCCTTGTTCCTTGCAGGTTTTTATTTTGAAGTACCTGTTTATTTAGCGTTGTTTTGCTTTGGCTTAGCTGACTGGCTCTTGGATGAGCCAGCTTGTGTTGTCTTCTTTTTTTCCTCCTCTCCTCCAGGCATCTGGAACTCGGCGACGTACAAACTCTTGTCGATCGCCACCTCACTGGGCACCGGGCGAATCTCGGTCGCTAACTGCTGCTCGATCAAACAGAGACTCTTGTGGTCCTCGTTCGTGACCAGGTTTATGGCCAGACCGAGGTGGCCGAAGCGGCCGGATCTGCCGATACGATGCAAGTATGTCTCTGAGAGCTTGGGGAAGTCAAAGTTGATGACCACGTTGACGGCTTGGATGTCGATTCCTCTGGTGCAAAGATCTGAAATGAAGTACGTTACTAATAAATATGGGAGTCCACCCGGTAACATTTTGTTCGTCTTCCACTCACATCAATGTGACCAAACCGAGGCTGGAAGGAAATCAGTCTGGCACCTTTTCAAGACATTAAAAAATAGTTTAAATGACCACACTTGTGCACATGGAATAAGACTTAACTGTTGTTGGCATATTAAATGTCCCTTCAGCTTTAAGTGTCACCAAGAAATAAGGGAAATCAAGCAAAAATACAAATTGGCGACCAACAAAGCCCACTCACCTGAAGCCACCAGGTTGCGGCAGGCACCCATTCTGAAGTCGTGGAAGACCCTATTTCTGTGTTCCTGTCGCATCTTGGAGTGAATATAGAAACAGGAATAGCCTAGCTCCGTCACTTTGCGGGCGAGCAACTCGACGCGCTGGGTGGAGTTGCAGAAGATGATGGACTGGTTGATTTGCAGCTGAGGGGGGAGGAAAAATAAGAAGCCATTATTTACTATCAATCAAGTCACTGTACTCTTAATATACTTTCTTCTCCAGCATCTCCCACATCTTAAAAGTGCTTGACTTCTTAAAAGATCATTTCAAATCGAGTTTTTTCGGGAGGAATTTGTATTAGCGTGACAAAATGCTTTAACCAGTTGGATTCAGGATTCAGGATTCAAAATTCCTTTCCCGTTAACCTTGCGGGACTATTTGCAGTCTAAAAGCAACTTTTTTCTAATCAATAATAATAATTCCTTTTTTTTCAAAGAACTCAGTTTGGAAAACCCATTTTAAGATATTTCAGCGGGAACCATTTTACTCTTCTTTGCTGACACGTAGCCACAGGATCAGTTCTCGATGTTGTCCTTGGAGAGACTTTCTCTCCTTACCTTTGAGAAGAGTGTGTTGAGACAGTGGACCTTTTCTCTCTCTTTGACGTACGCGTAATACTGCGTAATCCCCTTCAGTGTCAACTCCTCCATCAGGTTGATCTGGTAAGGATTAGGCAGGTACCTCTCCTATAAAAATCAAACAAAAAACAAATAAAAGAAATTCAAATAAGAAAACATCCCCGGAGACTCAGGGAGTCAAGGTTTAACCCCTCCTACTCTTAGTAACATTTTTACCGAGGCCGTATCCAAATTAGCGACTACGGCTACGGCTGTTGCCAAGGATGTCCTATAATTCACCACTTGGTGACATGGCTATCCAGCCGCGGCCATAGCCGCCAATTTGGGCCTGAGTTGACCACCACATTCAAACCATCCGACACTAGGCAACTTTCACAGGCAGCTTGGAAGCAACCAACTGCTCTGCACTATACACTAATCCGAGCAGCTCGTTTATGGTTGTTTACTCCACTGCAGCTACGTGTATGACCTTAGCATGTGCGCGCGGCGCGACAATAGCGCTTCAGCCGCGCATGTGAACCAATCAGCATGGAGGATTCAGTGTGCGTCGACGCGTGCGTGCGTGCGGCGGCCATAGTTGCAGTGGTGTAACCTTCCGTGTAAAGGCTGCTCAAATTAGTGTATACATCTTCTTTAATATATCTTCAAAGGCAAGCCGTTACAAGCCTCGACCTATCCTGGACCTTGCCTCCACGAGGTCTTCTGGTCACCTTTTTAATATTGCTAATCTGTTGGCATTTACTTTTGAATTGTGTATGGAAATAAATGTACAATTGAATGTAACTGTTTTGAAGAGACATCCTCCCCCCCACAACAGTGTCGTACTTTCCCTAAGAAATATACGAGAAATTGAACATAAATGATTTTCTCTGGGAAGATTCATGCCTGGAATTACACGCAGGCCATGGCCTCTCAAAGTTGAACTGCAGGGCGTGGAGATTGTCTGGGACTTGATGCTTATTGTAGTGTAACATGGCCCCATAGGCTAACTGCTTACCATAAATGCTTTTACCGTCGTTGGAAAGGTGGCAGAATACAGCATGATCTGACGGTCGTTGGGCAAGAAGGCAATAAGGTCATCCAGCATGTTCTTAAAATCTTGTGACAGCAGCTTGTCGGCCTGCGGGAGGGAAATTTCAATCAATAAGAATTGATACCCACTTCTCGAGACACAATGAGCACACAAGCAACATAATAAAATGGTGAAAAAAAAAAAAATTAATAAAAAAGTTTTGACTGAATTCGCTTTCCCCCCAAAGCCGTCCATTCTTCAAATGAGGCTAGCTGGGCTTCATTTCACAAATCACTAAGATTCATCTTAAGATGAGTTGCCAATATCACCACAGTGATGTGTATTGTGACATCACACCTTGCTCAGCAATTAAGATTGATACACACATTAACACCAATCTTAGCTCTATGCGACATCTGCCCCAGGCACTCGTGTCCATAATGACATTGGGTCACACCCTTACCTCATCCAGCACAAGGATCCCACACTTATCCAGCTTGGCCACGCCCTTACGGCATAAGTCCAAAATACGGCCGGGTGTCGCTATGATTAGATGTACTGCAACATAAAAACACAATCATTATTTTAGAGGACAAATGACCCATTTTTTTTACCCTTCAAAATCTGTAGTATTCAATAATATAACAGTTTGGAAATGTAAACTACTCAATCCATACAAAATGTTGGCGTTCATATTTCAAAGCCGTTACCATACAAAGGCCACCATAAATATTCAAGCATGGCAAATTAAAAGTTACAGCAAAATTACAAATGAAATACAAACAACAAATAATGATAATCATTGCAAGAAGTTCAAACACAACAATACTTAGTAATGTTGAAAGCAAAACAGTATACAAAATTGGTGACAACGGACAAAAAAAGTGTCAAAATCGGCAACACTGGAAAACAAAAGGAAACCACCATGATTTATAAATATAAAGCCTTTTAAGTTTCACTGGCAATCCAATTTAAGAAATGACGTTGATATCCTGTTTGTAAGTGATGATGTTTTCGAGCCTGAAGTGAATCATAAATGAATGGTATACATATATGTACATGAACATTTGTTACACTGCACTTCTGGCTCCAAAACGTCATCACTTACCAACAGGATAATTTCTTGTTTTCATTGACTGCAAGACAACAGAAAACAAGTTTCTGAAGGTCAAAGTTGGGGCTACCTTACCTGTCTGCTGTAAACGGATGATGTCATCCCTGAGACTGGTGCCTCCTGTTGTGACCATGACTTGGTGGCCGAGATGTTTGGACAGCTCCTTGCAGATCTGACTCGTCTGTAGAGCCAACTCTCTTGTCGGTACCAACACCAAACCTGAATACGATCAACAGAGGGAACACCTCAATAGACCGATCCATTAAGCCCCGCCCCTAAACATATTGACCAATCACAGCATTTGCTAAATCACCACTTTACACATGGGCAACACAATGTGCGTCTCTTCAATGCCACACTGCACAACGTGAACATGCATTGGTCAACACGTATGGGGGCGGGGCTTAATGGATCAGTCTATTGTGAACAAGAAATTACTTCAGACATTATACATTAACCCTAACCAACCCAAATCCTTCAATTTCCTTTTCTCCAAAGAGAAGGATTTTGAAGGATATTGGGTATTAGGCCACTGCAGCAGAGAAGGATCCAGAAGGATTTTGGGTCATAGTGGGTTTCTACTGTGGAAAGATTATGTAGGAATTAGGCTATTAGGCTGTATTTGATGAAGATGGATTTAGAAGGATTAGGATCATATGTGATTCTAAAAAGTATGTGATTTTTCTAAGGTCTGAAACCAGGATCAAAGCTTTGGGAGTATGTTGAAATGATGGCATCCCAACCCGATGGCAACATCTGGACTTATAGATTTCAAGGAGGTTTTGGAAACTTCTTCCGTACTTGGGATACTGAGCCAGAACTGCCAACATTTGCATCCTGGAGATTTTGCACAACAATCAGGGAGATATTTAGAACTACATTCAACAAAACGGGGAAAAAGTTTCCAAGATCAGGGAGATTTTCAGATTTGTTCATCAGAACGTGGAAAGATTGGTTAATTTTCAGGGAACCTTCTGCAGAATCAGGGAGAGTTGGCAAGCTCTGCCGAGGTAGTGCTAAAGATTCAGGTAAGTGGTCCAGAGAGTACTTGGGCCAATAAAACTCACCTTGTACTTCGTTTTTGTTCAACTGTGTGCGTTCCAGCATTGGGATTGTGAATGCGCCCGTTTTGCCCGTTCCGTTCTTGGCTCTGGCGATGATGTCATGACCTGAAAGCGCCATGGGTATGCTCGCCTCCTGGATGGGGGAGGGCCACTCCCACCCCTTCTCAAAGATGCCTTTCAGAAGTCCGTGACTCAGGCAGTAGTCCTCAAACTCGTTGCCCTTTGTGTTTGTCACATCCTGTAAAATGCCCAAGAGAAAATCAAATCCAAATGTGAACGCAACACCAACTTCTATGTCAATGCCTTCATTCTTTGGTTGTTGGCCCATTGTTAAAATTACTGGACTCTGGCCAGTGGTCCAGTAGGAATTTCAAGCCTTGCTTGACCGTTTTGTTTTATGATCATCATAGCAAAGAGTCAGGCCGTGAAATACACAGAGGCCATAGCGTCTGCTCCCCTGGTTTTGGCCTTTGTGCCCTTTCAAAAGTTTCCCACAGACTTTAAGATTTTCCGATGGAAGTACCCCTTCAGGCGTTGAATTTCATCTTTAAGAGGGCAAGGCCATTTTCATATTCCAAAGGGCACTTCCACAGGAAATATCGTTAAGTTTATGGGTAACTTTTGAAGGGGCACCAAGGCCAAGATCAGGGGGCAACAGAGGCCATGGCCTCTGCATCATTTCAGGCCTTCCCCTTTGCAACATGGAAATGGCCCTGCCATCTCAAAGATGAAATTCTGGGCCTGATGAGTGATGTTCAAATGTTCATGTACTCCTTGGGTGTGACGTGACCTAATCATGCCAACCACACAAACAATACATGGTTACTTTATGCCCAGTTTGACGCTGCACCACCGAGAAATGAGGCAGTGGTTCAGTAACACATAGGGCAAATTATATTATGCGTAATGTTAATTCTGGTTTATAAAAAAAAAATCACACGGTTGTGGCAACTACTGAAGTGGCTGAAATAACATTGTTTACAACAGAATAAAAGTTAAATAGAAGTATATAAAGAACAATTTACGGCAGAAGAAAACAAACAAACAAACAAACAAACAAACAAACAAACAAACAAACAAACAAACAAACAATTTACGGCAGAAGAAAACAAACAAAACCTTATTGATTCATACAAAATATTGCATCCAGAAAGATATCTTGTTAAAAATATGATCAATGATAATAAATTTAAAGGGGCTGTGTTGTCATGATCGTAGTCTGCCTGATGATTTCTGGGCCCAGAAACATGAACTCTCACCCAGTTACTGCACGCACCCGCC
This sequence comes from Marthasterias glacialis, assembly GCA_911728455.2. NCBI lineage: Eukaryota > Metazoa > Echinodermata > Asteroidea > Forcipulatida > Asteriidae > Marthasterias > Marthasterias glacialis. Next base: position 11,015,076 of record OU452239.1, on the reverse strand, counting down.
TCGACCGTCATATCACAAAGGGCGCCGTCATTATTATTCTGTGACCGCCACTTGCGCGCGTGTGAGTGCAATAACAGATTGGGAGGTCATAATTCAGTCTAGCCACAGACTCGCTGTGATCATGACGACACAGCCCCTTTAAGTCTTAGTTTAGCCCGTGGGTGTCCAGGTGTTTTTCAAACACAATGTTTGAAATTCGGACTGCATATTTCCGTCTTTCATTCACATGTAAGCAGTAATGTAATGAGAAATTGGGTCATCTTTCTTCAATCTGTTAATAAAACAGCACCCGTGAGGCGCACTCTTATCAGGCTCAGCACTCTTTTAATTCTGAATAAAAACCCTACATGCAAAGAGCTTTCAAACGATGACAAATAGCAAATCAAATGCTCATTTCGTAAATTTAAAAGCTTGTCATACTTACACTTGTTTTAAATCTGGCATCTTTCGGTGGTTGCTTCAGCCCAGCTTTCCAATCTCCGCTAGAGGCATAACAATAATAACATGTATTTATTTGGTTCTACTTCAGTCCAAGTGGGCTTCTCAAAGCGCCTTGGCACTATTATTCTTCAAACTATCTCAAATCTTTTCGGGGTACACAGGGAGCCTAATGGGTACCCTTTTACTCCCGATTGATGAGAAGCAGATAACATTTAAGTAATAAGTGTCTTGCCCGAGAAGGCAAGTGTCATGGCCAGGATTCAAACCCACACTCTGGTGACTCTGCCAACAGAATTTGAGTGCGATGCTCTTAACTGCTCGGCCACGACAAGCTACTACACAGACACACAACAAAGAACAACCAGCATGACACATAATTTAAATGAACTTGATGAAGAAAGGCAAGAAATAAAAAAAAGAAAAGAACTGTCTACAAATCAAGGCATTGGTCTGCTGTAATATTCAAAGAAACGAAACGCAATGCTGGTTCATAATAAAGGTCACACAAGTTCATACCTGAAGACTAAACGATTTAACAAAACAGGTAGAACCCTGAAAACAAATTCAGTTCACATACGTGTACTACTACCCACCTTGCAGGCTTTCCAGATGAGTTATTTGATTGCACCACTTTAGACTTGGCAGCGTTCTGGCTGGCCGATGCATTTGCATTTGACTGAGGTCCGTTCATTTTGGATGCCATTCCTCCCATGGCCGGGGGCGGACCCTGTCTCAGCGGCGTCCCGTCTACTCCCCGAGCGGGACTGTTAGCACCGTGACTGTTCATTCTGTTAACCTCCTGGCCAGATGCCGCAGCTGCGGAAGCCATCTTAGCAACTTCCAAGAGATTAGTAGTACAAAAAACAGCGTCACTCCTTCCAAAGGAATGACCACAAAACACAAAATGTCTTTATCTCCCTGAGAACTCCTTGAAAATTGATTGTGTCCAGCAAGAAATTGTTGACTCCGTAAATAAAGAAAAAAGGCAGGACGGTAACGTCTGCCTCTTTTTAAAGAATCTATTAAAAGAGTTTTTTCTTTGGCAAATATACAAATATACAATTTACATATATATAAACAATAATCTTTTTTATTTTATATAACTGGTCACTTCTCAAAGAAGTAAAAAATCCTGTACAAGTTCAGGTGTAATGTACATGTACTCTTTGCAAGAGCAGGGAAATAGGAACGACAACAAGCAGGGTTCAATCGTATTATGTCCTCTGCATTGTTACGTCGCAAGAAGTTTTTTTTTTATATAACTGGGAAGAACTATTAAGTGCTAGACAGTCCAGCACACATGTTCGGGGCAGTGGAAACAAAAAAATCGTATTTGAGCGTCACAGATGACAACGTAATTGTTTTTGATCAGATCGCGCACCAAATACAATCGTAGAAACGTCACAAATTCAGTCACTCATAGAGAGAGCGTCGACAGATAACCAATTGCTTTCCTGTTGAAAAATAGAACAAAATGAAACAACAATTCATTCAAGGTTAAGTCAATTACATTAGAACTTAAATGTTTTTCTCCCTTGTGTACGACTTCAAGTATTCGATTATGTGTGGTCAATGTTTTGCCAAATAAGCAATTTTTTTTCTAAATATACTTTACATGGTTTATCCTAACCCCATTATGGACAGTGTGACACAAGTTTTGACAGTCTGGCTAAAAACCCTAGCAACAGTCATACCAAATACCGACAACACACTAAATAACGTCAACACGCCCAAAATACTAATTTTAATTGAAACAGTGATTTACTGAATGACTTTCCGGTGCCAAAACTTTGGTCTGAAACAGCGCCCTCTGTTGCTGCAAATGTCATGATAATTTTATTACCTGCTCACCCTGTTTCTGAATGGTGCAGTCCAGATTCCATGAAGGCAAGTTTTCCGCGCAGTCAACGCAGGATACCAGGCTGTGTGTAGCGCCAATGTTCACTGATGCCCTGACATGCATATTGATTTGCGCAGTCAATGCAGGATACCAGCTGTGTAGCCTGGTATCCTGCATTGACTGCGCAAATCAATATGAATATTGACTGCGCGGAAAACAATATAAAAGTCAGGGCCTCAGCGAACACGCAATCCTCGCAGCGTTTATATACATAAGAAAACAGTCGTTGAGTATCACATTCAAAATGGCGATTCTAACGGCAAATTTGATGAATGCGTGATAGTGGGCAAAAAATCATCGATTTGGAGGACCAAAAATGATCGTGAGTACAATTAACCGCATTTTATTTCACCGTAAATACTTGGAGAAGCCAGTAGGCGATTTTCAAGCAATTCTGTCGAGTCTTTTTATCGCAATTTTGACAATTTTGTAACTGATTCAGAAAAAAAACGCTTCAGAGCACTTTCCAAATATACCACGGACTGGGGCGCTAGTACGACAGATAATGTCAAAAATCTCAAAAAAGGAGTACAGCACCCCAGTTACTGGGTCTAATTAAATGTGTTGACGGTGTGTTGTCGGCACTAAGGCGTGTTGTCCTTGTGTTGTCGGTTATTATGTTAGTACGACCCCCTAACCTAGCAACACATCCATCCATGTTGGCTTCTGTGATGAAAAAGTTTGGTGACTTAATTGTTGCAATCTTCTTCCACTTTAAAGTATTAAGTACTACATGTAAGTAGTGTCAAACAAAAAGGGGTATTTGCTGAGTATTTCGAACAGGTATTGTCACTACGTAACATCACGCGCACTTTTGCTTTTCACGCTGAGCCTGTGTGTCACTGTCAAGTGTGATTATCAAGTTGCAGAGTTCGAAATAAACAACGCACCATCAGGGCATGGGGGCAGATATGCGCATGGCACATTACCGACCGTCATACCGGGAGAGGGTTTATTCAGGGAGGGTCACGGGCAAAAGTTACTACTAACAGCAGGAGGAACAGAAAACATTGGCATTTTGGTGAACAGACATTACATGATGTGTAGAGGAGTACAGAGGTCTGCATGCCACGATTATTTCATTTTTCATTTTGGCCGTGCCCATGTTGATGTTCAGATGTTGTTGCCCTTCTTATTTTTCTTTCGTCACCAACAAACGCCCAATGGTTTAAAAAGTAAACAAATTGTAACTAAAATTTCCCCTTCAAAAATATTTTACGCATTCAATGTGATAAACCGTTAGTTATGTATTTATCCACACGGATATTTAGTTATCTTTTGCAGTCAATTCCAACCAAATGCAACAAAGCCAAATACGTGCATTCCCAACTGCATTCATCCACACACACAAGACCGTACATTACATGGGTTCTTTAAATTCCGAATGTAGATTTTGTGCGATTTTTTGTAACACTTAATAAGAAGGAAATGCTATTAAAATTTATCCCAAAAGAAAAACAATTTCATAAAGTATACAAATACATCCAAACATTTGTTGAAACAAAATAGTTTGGAAGGATGGAGAAAGATTCGTTTACCTGTTCACTCGAAGGATTCGCAGGGTCAAAATGGCCGTCAGCGCTATTAGCGTTCGGTTGTGTGTTCGATAAACGAGTATCGAACCAAGACTTCTTTCAAAACACGCACGCTCCGATCGTCGGTGACAAAATTATGAATATCGATTAGGTTAACGAGTTTAAATGTCAGCTTTAAATACCATCCCGAAATTATCCAAACAAAACTTCCCGACCAAACTATGAAGCTTTGATAATATTCAAGATATTAAATAATATTTTGTAAACAAAAATATTTTCAACGGCCTATTAAAGACACTTTTTTAGTCCGGAAATAATAAAAAAAATGTGTCAATTAGAAGTCCACTCAACACATTTTCAGCTGGGGTTAAAGTTCATCAGACTGGTTCCAATCCCCATTTGTTATCAAAACAAAGAAGTCAAGTTACCTGACGATATAGAAACGTGAACGACGGACAATTTCTTCACAGTGAAATAGGAATTTTACACTATGGTGGATGCGGCGACTCGAAAAACACTAAGTAACATACCGTTACTTAAAACAAAGGCAGGGCCAAGAGATAAAGATTTGTGGCCGTCAAGACTGAAGGAGGAGTATCAAGCATTAATTCAGGTTGTTTATTTCACCAGCTCTATTTATAAAATCATAAATAACTCTCCAACAGATGGCGCATATGTGTTGAGCGCAATTTTTAAAGTTGGCCATTTTTTTAATTTGCGCACGCAATTTTTAAAAAATGCGCGTTTGCAATTTTTGAAGGTAAAGTTTTTGTGCGCAAATTTAAAATTGCGCGCTGCGAGCACAATGATGCGATAATACTGACAAAGTTTTTACAAAGTTTTGTTATATGCTGCGGTTTTTGCTTCACACTATTTGTTTTTGGCTTTCCATACCTTTGTCAACGTTTATATATCCCAGCATCCTTTGTCCTAGCTCGCTTTTGTCATAAGAAATTTACAACTTACAGTTCGTGTTCAACCCTTTCACTCGGCTCTTCTAGTTCTACTTAAGTTTTTGAACTAAAATGTCACTTCAGACAGAAATTAACATACCTCAGATTGCTAATTCGACCATACCCTTGTAACTCTAGAAGGTAAAATCGATTTCGAAGGCAGGTTTTTCACGGTGGTCAGGTGGTGGGGAAAACTATGTTTGAGTTTTAAAGATTGCGCGGATTTTAAAAAATTGCGATCTAGGGAGCTCTGTTGCACAATTTTAAATTTGCGCTAGCAAACAAAGTTTGCATGTTAAAAATTTCGCAAGTGCGCATTTTAAAAAATTGCGTGCCTTCAAAGATCGCGCTTACCAGATGGATGGCAGATTGCCAAATAAAACAATGGGGGCGGGGTAGATATATTTTAAAAAGGGGTCGGGGAGTCAAAGTGTGAATTGGAATTAAATGTTTTATTAATTTTAACATGTTTAATACTAGAGAAGTAAAGACTTCATCTGTAAATATCTCCAATCATTTGGGGGAACCAATCAACATGACCAATTATGAAATTTGAATTGTAACGCTTATTTTTGTTTGATTCTTGTTAATTTTTAGTAAATAAATACTTTTGTGTGATGTATTGATTGTTGTATAAAGGCATTGGTAGGGCCTATGGTCTAGCCCACCGAATTCAAGTTCTAGTGGCTTAGTCGTCACAATGTGGGTTCGAGTCTCGGTCCCGGCACTTGTGTCCTTAAGCAAGACACTTAACTATGAATGATTGCTCCTCGGTGTTTACGTCCTAACTTGAGGATCCTGCCGAGTAAAAAAAGTAGAAGAAGAAATAGAAGTATGGTACTGGGGCGGTAGTTTACATTACTACGGTTTTACAAATTTATAATAATAATCATGGGCGTTAATTTGTTTTGTGTTGGCTGTGTGTAAATGTAGCACTTAGTACCACTACATTACTAACATGTAATAGTTACTAAGTCTCTTAGAAGTATTGGCAAATGACAATCTTTCACACATCCAAAAAAGCAACTAGGGAAATTCCTGCCAAGTGCTACCCCGTCTTTGTTTCACACTTACTGGAGTTTTCGGGGACCTGACACTCGGCATGTTGTGGATGATTATTTAATGAAGTATGTGTACATACCGGTAATTCTTGTTTACTTTTTGCAGTATGTAAATAACAACAAGGAGTCAGATAACGACTGGTTCCGGCTTGAATCCAACAAGGATGGCACTCGATGGTTCGGTAAATGCTGGTATATACATGAACTTCTCAAGTATGAATTTGACATAGAATTTGATGTAAGTATATATAGACTAGGAGACCCAGAACGTCATCAATCTGCTTAGCAGTTCTATACAGTTTGTAATGGAACACAATGTTTTGCAATTCACGGTGTGTGAATCTGACATTTTCTTGGTCAAGAAACAAAACAAGATCCAATAAAGAGAATCTTCGTTCTCTTGGCAATGTTGTCAGATCAGGGTTTCTATGAGGTACCCTCAAAGAAAAAAAGATTCCGGCAATTCCGCCAAAAGAATCCCGCCAGGGGGACGGGACAAAACTAAAAATCCCGACGGCAACTGGTTGAGGTAAATTTCAATTGCTGCAATCACGATAAGCAGTGGTGATTTTGAGGGTCTTTTGGATAGATGTTAATATTTGCATCGGGGGAATGAATATAAATTTCAATTTGCCTTTCACCGATGTGTGATAAGCACTGTATACTCAGTGCTTTCGAGTCCTGTGGAAAAAATTCCACAGGCTACTCGGGTGGGATTCGAACCCACGACTCCCGCATGACTAGAGCAGATGTCTTAACCACTAGACCACCGAGCACGCCCGGTGACGAGGGGCCAGTTCAAATCCAGCATTATTGGCGGCAGGTACCGCAAACAATTTGATAGATGTCAGTATTTGCATCGGGGGAATGAATATAAAATTTGCCTTTCACCGATGTGTGATAAGCACTGTATACTCAGTGCTTTCGAGTCCTGTGGGTCTTCCTAAAGGGTCCTGAGAGTCTTCCTAATGCTATTTTCTTGGCTTGGACAGTATGGAAATTCAGGCATTTGTCTGGAAGACTGCAGCCCTGGAATTTCATCATCATTGTGAAGGCAAGGCCATTTTCATTTTGCAACGGGCACTTCCATTTGGAAAACCATATGATTACTTGAAGGACTACCAATCAAGGCCAACACCAGAGCAACGGAGGCCATGGCCTCTGTGCAATTCCAGGCCTGCGGATTACAAAGGACTGGGCCCAATTTCATAGAGCTGCTTAAGCACAAAAAGTAGCTAAGCACCAAAAGAAATTATGCTTACCAGAATAAGGTTACTGGCCAAACTACCATGTCACATGTCCGATCTTGCTCATTTCTGCTTAGCAGAAAACTTTTAAGCAATTTTTTCTGCTTAAAAGCAGCTCTATGAAATTGGGCCCTGGTAATTTGTAAATTGCTGAACTTGATTAAATGGCATGTGTAGGAAACTTTAAGAATCAAAGGTATTGATGTGATCGTGGCAAGAAAGTCACACCATGTGCTGTTGCTGGGTAGTTGCGAAGGTAGGCGGGGCTTAATGGATCGATCTATTAGCGATGTTGGCCGCATACTTTAAGGTAGATGGATGTTGGAAAGTTCCTTGCTCGCATAACATGTCTTGGGACTCTCTTAATATTTTTGAAAAAAACTTTTAGAACTGTGGTGAATTATTTTTGTTCTCATAGATTCCAGTGACGTATCCTCAAACCGCCCCAGAAATTGCAATCCCGGAGTTAGATGGGAAAACGGCCAAAATGTACAGAGGGGGTAAAATCTGTTTAACAGATCATTTTAAGCCCCTCTGGGCAAAAAATGTTCCAAAGTTTGGCATCGGCCATGCAATGGCACTTGGGGTAAGTGTAGGGAAAATTTTACTAGTAAAGGCAGTTGTTAATTTGCGATAAAAGCTTTTGATGGAGTTGTAACATTTATGAAAATGGAATACAGCAAAACAATTTTGGTGCACAGAGGGAAGCAAGGGCATTTTCTTTATTGGGTGTATATGGAAGCCAATTTTCTGAGAAAGTTTTGTTCATTATAATGTAAAAAACCAAGGAGTATTTGTATCAAATTTTAGAACAGTTGAACTAAAAAAAGTATCTTTTGTTCATTATTTTCTAGGTTTCCCACCTTTGACTTTATCTTTTGTGTTTCCAACCTCTTGTGGTTCAACCAGACTTCCCTCAACACCCCCTCCCTTTGTCTCCCTCTCCATTGTTCATCGCATGCTTTTTCCGACTGCTTTCTGCCTCTCTCTTTACAATTACATTACTACTAGACTTCTGTTACTCCAGTATACTTGTACATGTGTGTTGTGTTCTCATTTAGCCTTTGAGAAAGACTCAAGGTTGAAACGTGAGGCTTCTAACATTTTTTTTTTTGCAAAAAAAGAAGGTATTTTCAGTTGATCATACCAGAGTTTTAGTATAGTTGATTAATTTGATCCTTCATTTGCCTACTGAGGTACAAAATTACAACTGTTTTAAATAAACAGGCATTGCATTCAGGGCGGAGTTAAGCTAGGTGGGGGCGGGGGGTTGTCAAATTCCTACAGGGGTTGAGACTTCCGTCACTTTTCCCCCCGAGTTTTTAATATCTACTTATTCTACCATGTAATCAGTTGTATTTCTCTTTCTCTCATTTGCAGCTCGGTCCCTGGCTAGCCGTTGAAATCCCAGATCTGGTCAGTAAATGCGTGATATCATACAAGGAAAAGACAGAGGAGGCGGCCAGCAAATGAGCAAAGGCTGTTTTGAATTTTTAACTATTACGATATTACTCAATCTTACTTAGCTTTTAAATTATTATCCTTGGTCATCTGGGTCGTATTTCCAAGAGTTGTTTGAGCAGAAAGTTTGCTTCAAATAACAATAGGCATTTATAAGGCGCTTTTAAACATCAGCATCTTACACAATGAGTACTCCTGTGTATTGGGCCTTGAAGCATTCCTGAAACCATCGCAACTCCTTTGGAGTATGCAGCATCAAGTATCAACGACTATACCAAAAACTAAGCAGGGAGCCAGTCAAGAAATGTGCATGATATGGTATTGTGGCTGGTTACCTCCCTTTACTTGTGCTTAATGGTATTTTAGCTGGTGTGGATTTCACAAAGCGCTAGGACTGGTCTTATCTCGAGTTAGGACGAGTAACTAGTCCTAACATAATATAGGACTAGTCCTAAGTTAGGAATATTTTTGTGAAATCCACCCCTGGTTGTCGCGTTTAGTCAGAAATAGTATCTGCTTATTTTTGTGCTTAAAAAGATCTATGACATTAGGCCTAAAGCCTAATGAGACTTGTTTCCGTGTTTGAGCATCGGCACAATTTCGCAATCTCACTGCCAACTTGTATGTCTGAGATGGGCCGTTGTATTAGACTTGATTTCAAGTCTGAGAATGGGATTATTTTTGTCTATACCACGCAGTCCTTTAGAACGCCCTCTACCAGTTTGTAGGTTAGTATTAAAGAAGGTTGCGTTTCAGGCTTATACTTCCAGCCAAGAAAACACACACGTGCAGGATTTGAGGCTGGAAAACGTCTATAAAATAATACCAAGTGTAATACGCAACAAAATTGTAAATGGCCTCATGTTTTGACCCTAGCAGAGTCTTTCTCAAAGGCTAAAAGGCTAACACAACACAGCACAACACAATGTTGGATGTTAACATTGAAATCTTTATTGGGAATTAGGGACTTGACCCTTAGCTTTGACCTTTTTTGGTCGAGTGGAATTTGGTGGAATCTTGCAGCTGTCTGTGGCTGCTAGTGGGCATATCGGTACAAGTCGCTTATGGCTGCTGTTGTCTGTAAAGGGTGAAGACTTGACCAAACAAGAAAACAAAATCATTCCAGAATAATACATCAGGCATAGTGATTTCTCAGGATTGTTCGTGATTTCAGGATTTTTCTCAAAATCTCGTTGAGTCGTCTAATTTTCTTAAAAAGAAGTAAAGCAGTCACCAGATGGAAGACGTAAATAGTCCACATTGCATCCAGCATTGTAGCTTATTGTATTTCTGGTCATGCACAGAGTCTGTAAACCTCCTGAATTGTAACATCTGGGAGGTTCCGGCTCTAGAATAAGGGGGAACCCAGGCCAGTCAGCTTCAGGAATTTTAACATTTAGCAAGTATCATCCCTAAAACATGCAACCCACTCTTACTGAAGTAATGTAAAAAAAAAGTTCCACTCGGTCTCACTTTATTTTCTTTCTGGCCGTCACACTTTTCTGTTGGGAATACAATGTATATTTCATGGTGAAATAAAAAACAATAATACATGAATACATGAAAAGCCATCGTGACTACTATTTCTTGCAATGTCTTGTGTATATGTTATTTTTCTACAACTACATCGTTGCGTCGGTGCAAAAACGTTGTATCTCCTAAATAAGTATTTACGTTACATGCGAGTTTGAAAGTGTCAAAATGTCGTATTTCTATATTTAAAACAACCCAGATGTACACACACAAAATCAATACGTGCAAATACGTTTTTTCACGGAGTAGTTTCGTGCGAGATACGATGTTGCACTGACGCTCTAACCAGCTCCAATGAGAGACTTCTGAGGACACACGTTGGCAGCAGACTCACCTGGGCTGGATTTCACAAAGAGCTAAGATTGATCTTAACTGTGATCTGTGAATCAATCTTAACTGCTAAGCAAAGTGTGATGTCACAATACAAATCACTACGGTAATACTGACAACTCAACTTAAGATGAATATTAGTGCTTTGTGAAATCGACCCCAGGTAAATTTCCATTATTTGCATACTTCTGAGCATGCGCAAATTTCTGAGAACAACAGATTTACAGGGTAAATCTGCTGCCACCTTGTCCTCAAAAGTCTCCCATTGGTTTGAGCAACTGAAACTAGGTAGTTGCATAGAAATAGAACCATGGAGAATGCTACTAAGTTCAACTGTCGTATGTGTCTGCTGTGAACGCCCTCTATGTCAGCTGCGGACAGAGAGTATCAATACTATGATGTTTTAACATATAACCAGAGAATCCTCTCTCATTGCTAAGCAGTCTGCTTTTCTCCCTGGGGTTAGTTTCATAGGGCTGCTTAAGGACCGATTTTGTGCTTACTGTGCAATTTCCATTTCATGGCGCTGCTAACCCTAAGCACACGAAAAGGCATGCTAACCTTTCGGTGCTTACTGTGATAAGCAAACGACTGACAAATCCATAGTGACCGCACAAGCTTGCAACCCAATTTTCTTGCGAACCTGCGAAATACGCTAAGCAAATTTTTCTGCTGAGCACGAAAATTTGCTTACCATTAAGCAGCGCTGATAATTGGACCTTATAGGGAATCTGGGACCAATTTCATGGCTCTGGTTACCACAGAATTCTATGTTTACGGTACCCGGTAAAGCATATGAATCTATGGGCTGTGAGCCCAGAATTCCTCGGTAAACAGTGGCCGTGAACTTGGGCTAACTTTTAAGATGTCTGCTTATCTCCTTGTAGTGCATCTGTTTTAGCCACAGCCATTCCACTTCCTGGTTTAGACCTCGTCTGCATCTGATTGGGCAAGTTGGACCGAGTCTGCACCCTCGTTGCTTGATCAGGTTTAGCTTTAACCGGGGTGTGCAAATCCGGTTTACCCTTAGTTACAGACACAACAGCTGGTTTAGATCTAGTCTGGATGGTGCTTGGTTTAGTTTCAACTGTGGTTGATAAACTAGGTTTAGATCTGGTTTGCATAATGCTCAAAGTGGGAGGTGGTGGTGGTGGTGGCGGTGGCGGTGGTGGTGCTGGTGGTGCTGGGAGTACTGGGCTTGGTTTGACCTTTGTGCTGGTGTCGGTCTTGGCGACGCTGGTCAGCAGATAACGTAAGCCACTTTCGCTGGATGTCGTAGGGCATTGTGGGTCTTCAGCCCTGCTCGCTAAAGTGTCTTTTAAGTCCGTTGCCGCTTTTGTAGCTGTTAGATTGTCAAAATGAAAAATAAAATACAAATGATCTAAATGTCAACGTTGGATCCTGTCCAGTAACTCTTCTTATTAACAGCAGGAAACTACCAATGATGTAGCATAACAAAAATAACTATCCTACCCACACATGAATTATCTGTGGTACTTAATACGTCCTTGAATTAAACACTATGAGCAGTCAGATTTTATAACAATCCTGTTTTTAAATTTCAATTTGCCTTACACCGATGTGTGATAAGCATGGTATACTCAGTGCTTTCGAGTCCTGTGGAAAAAAATCCACAGGCAACTCGGGTGGGATTCAAACCCACAACTCCCGCATGACTAGAGCAGATGTCTTAACCACTAGACCACCGAGCACGCCCGGTGACGAGGGGCCAGTGCTCGGTGGTCTAGTGGTTAAGACATCTGCTCTAGTCATGCGGGAGTCGTGGGTTCGAATCCCACCCAAGTTGCCTGTGGATTTTTTTTCCACAGGACTCGAAAGCACTGAGTATACAGTGCTTATCACACATCGGTGTAAGGCAAATTGAAATTTATATTCATTCCCCCGATGCAAATATTAACATCTATCAATCCTGTTTTTATTTCACTTTCAAGACTAATTCGTGAAGTTTGGTTCTAATTTGGTTCCAAGAACTGCAAAGAGCTCTCGATAGTTTGAGAGCATTTCACAGCTTTCCTCGTATTTCTTAAAACGAAGGCCCTCATTTTTGGTGAATTTTTTGTCAGATACAAAAGCTCATCATTTTACACGAGAAATTACATCTTTTAGCATCTCGCCTACTCCACCCACCCCAATACGAATTTCCGTTTCATAGTACCTGCACTTTTGTCGTTCTCATTATCGCCGCAACCTCCTTCCCGACGGCTCTTCTTCCCGGGGTCTTTGGTCTTGTGTTTTGAATGCACCTCCCCCTGGTCCGGCGATCTGGTCGTCGTAAACTTCATCCACTTATACTTGGTGCACTTCCTGGCTCCTGGTGAGCTCTGGATGAGGTTTTGGATCGTTGGGTGGGTAAGGCCAAAGAAGTCTGTTCCTTTTCCCTTCGCGCTTGGAATCTCTTTGCCCCTACTCGGGAAAAAAAAGAAGTAATTGTCACACCCAAAACCAGGGCACAAATTCATAAAGCTGTTAAGCTAAAAAAACAAAGAAAAAAAATGCTACAAGAGAAGTAAAAAAATGTATCAAAAATGGGTTACCGGCCAAAAATGGCATGTAATTTACATTGCCTGTAACTGATTTTCCGCTCATTTTTGCTTATTTTGTAAATAGGTGATGTCACAGATTACATGGTCTAAACAATGGTTGCGACCATTTCCAATCAAATGTTTGTTTCGCAAATAAATTCCCTCGGCAACTTTTTTGTCATGCTTCCTGTCCTGCAACAGTGATAACGAATGCCAACACAGACAAGGCACCCAACCAGCCTCAGGATACACTGAACTGAATGTCAGAAACCCAAGATGGCTGCAACGTGATAAATATCATGTCCATGTTGTCCCACTCACCCGTAGGTGTTAATCTCGTCCAGTAGATTGTTATGACACTCCGTCGGCGACAAACCGACAAATGGATGCTCAGGTTCATCTTCTGCGACAATTTCAAACTGAGGACAAGATACAAAATTAGCAGTCTTATTTTATTATGAAAATACTATTATTATTTTATTCGACCAAAACGGCACAAAACATACAAGGCACAACAGTACAAAAATCACACTCAATCAGAACACTACCAACAATAGGCAAATCCATTAAACCCCACCCCCTTACGTGTTGACCAATCGCACCCTTGGCAATGCCACCGAACGGTTCCGTGTTTTGTGCCGCTCCTATGATGTAGGCAAGGGCCGATGTTCCGCAAATCACGGAGTGTGAATTCAACATTTTCTTGGTTGAGAAAACAAAACGGACCATCCAACAAAAGAGAATCTTTGTTCTCTTGGCATTGTGCCAAAAAGATTCCGGCCAGTTGCATCAAAAGAATCCCGCCAGGGGGACGGGACCAAATAAAAAGAATCCCGGCGGCAACTGGTTAAAGAGGTTTAGGAAGTGAAAAACCCCGCCATGGATAGCTTTGTACGCAGAGAAAGTCCACTTACATATTTTATGAAATTGGTCTCTGGCCTTAGCCTCAATGAAAGTCCCCCATCTGAGCCCAATTTCATAGAGCTGCTTAAGCACAAAAATTAGCTAAGCACAACAAAATTATGCTTATCAGAATATGTCAACCAGCCAAAATAGCATTTCACATGTTTTATCTGCAACTGGTATTCTGCTCATTTTTGGTTAGCAAAACATTTGTGAGTAAAAAATTTTCCGCTTCAGCAGCTCTATGAAATTGCGCCCAGGGCACGGTCATACACTCACCCTGGGTGTGAGTCCAGCATCCAACACCTTGCAGGTGTACAGGCATTTGTTGCTGGGATCTTTAGCGCTGGTGTACATCCGGCTGCTACAGAATCCTGCAGGATAGATGCAGTGTTCATCGTGGTAGTCTGGTCGATCAGTCACGATCTGACCCAGGCTGTGGACTGTCAGGCTGCTCAGCTTGATAGGGAAGATTGGCTTGCCTGTTGGTTAAAAAAAAGATCAATAACCACATAAATTGAGTCTTGAAAACCGAACTTATCCACCACAAGGTGCTCAGAAAATTATTATCGCTGGTCATCAGACAAACTTGTAAATGTTCCTGGAACATTTTGAACTTCTCAGCAAGGCCCAAATTCATGGCTCTGCTTAAGGCGCCCGGTAAAGCACATAAGCCCGGTAAAGCATGTAAGTGTAGAATTCCACAGTAAGCAGAGCCATGAAATTGGGTCCAGCCTGATAAGAGATAATTTATCTCATTTGTCTTGAGGGTAAGTATATTTTGATACTCAATAGAAGTGAAAGATATTGATCAGATTCAAAGTCAACGATTTGAACCCTCATTTTCATTTCTCGTGTTTCTTTCTGTCAAAGATATTACACAGTGAGGTATTATTTTTCAATTGAAAAACACAAGACCGCCGGACTCGTCCGGTCGTGAGTTTACTGGCCCGATGCTAAATTCACTGGCCTCGGGCCTGTGGTCCAGAGTAAAATTCGGGCCCTGAGATGGCTTAACGCTGGAGGGCATGGCGAGGGTTAAGAATTTAACGGACCATTTAACACCCTACCTGTTGAATCCAAGGGTATTTGTTGTACGAGCCGTTTTGTAGATACACCTGAAGATCGCTTGGTTTTAACTCTCCCAGCGTCCTTCCTTGCCTTATCTGAAAGTAAACGATTAAACCTTTGAACAATCCAACACAAACAAACATACACCCCAACATCCTCCAAAAATAATAACAAAAATCAAGACAAAAAGCATTTGAAGACCCCCCCGAATTACTGTAGCCTATTTAGATAGCAGTAATTGAACCATTAATATGTATGAAAAAAATGCGAACAAAGACCTTCTTCTAAACCACAGCGTCATCAGTTACCTCGAAAAAATGTGCTCTTTCAAAACAAGGCTTCAAACACAGGCAGTCGGAGCCAAGTCATGGTTTCAAAAAAGGGCAAAAATCCCCCCCCCCCAAAAAAGGTCATTATTTTCACATAAAAAATAATAACAGGTTGGTTGGTGGCATTTTTGGTGTTTCTTGAAAACTAGTGGAATGGAATGAATGTGTGATCCAACAGAAAAGCCAATAAAATGTTGCCCCCACAAACTCTGCTTAATATTCTTAATGTAGACTGGCACTTTCTAGAGAGGTTTGATTTTTCAGTTGATTTCTGGTCAGTAGTCAGGGAACAAGACAATATGGATGCCGTTACCTTTATCTGCCCTTTTGGCCTTCTTGCGTTTCCGTTTGGCCTTATTCTTGTCGCCTTTCTCGCGCTTACTCGCTGACGCCTGTGATGACGCCAGACTCCCCTCCCCGTCTTCGGCATGGCGTTTGGATGCAGAATGCTTGGTGGTGGATGTCGATTTGGTGGCAGAAGGTGGGATGGCACAGATCTCCTGGTAATGCAGGAGGCGTTGCAGCAGGAAGAATCTCTCCTGTTGGGCACGTTGGATTTTTCTCTCACTGCGACACACCTCGTCATTGAGGGCGGCATTCTCCTACATCAGAAAAAGTATCCTTAAATTATGCGATCTTGTAGACGATTAAAAGAAAGCATCTAGTATTGTAAATATTCTATAGAAGATAACGACCCAAACAAGTGGAGGTCAGGATCTGAAGTTTATATTTGTAAACAATTCTATCCGACTTACAAATATCATGAGTTTGATCAGTTTGCGTAGCCTGCGATATTTGCCTTTGTAGCGTATCGTCTGCAGAACAGCGTTATCTTTCGCCGACGTCTTCTTCCGGGTGGCAACTAAGGTTGGCTTGTTACGCTTCTTGGTTTTCTCTTCCGGTGTCTGATGGAAAATAAACGAGAAAACAAAAAGAAAATCCACAATATTTTGAAAAGTTTGAAAATTCCTGTGTAAATTGTTACAGGAGTACAAGATTGGGAAAAAACACCAGAGTTATGGAGCAAATGAGGTTGGAGGTTTGGGGTCAGTGGGTTGTGGGGTTGGCGGTTTGGGGGTTTGGGGATTCAGAGTTTAGGATGGGGCTTTGTTGATGGGGGTTTGAGGCTGGAAGTTTAAGGATAGGGAATTGTGGTTGGGAGTTTGGAGTTGGGGTTTTCGAGGATGGAGTTTTGGGGGGTTCAGGTTTTGTTTGTTGATGGGGGTTTGAGGCTGGGAGTTCAAGGATAGGAGTCTGGGGTCGGTTAGGTTTGGGTTTTTGAAGAAGGGGGGTTTGGGGTTTCAGGGTTTATAATTGGGCTTTGAGAATGAGGGTTTGAGGCTGGGAGTTCAAGGGTAGGGGTTTGAGGTTAGGTATGAGTTTTTGACGATGGTGGTTTGGGGTTTTGTTTGTTGATGGGGGTTTGAGGCTGGAGGTTCAAGGGTAGGGGTTTGAGGTTAGGTATGAGTTTTTGACGATGGTGGTTTGGGGTTTTGTTTGTTGATGGGGGTTTGAGGCTGGGAGTTCAAGGGTAGGGGTTTGAGGTTAGGTATGAGTTTTTGACGATGGTGGTTTGGGGTTTTGTTTGTTGATGGGGGTTTGAGGCTGGGAGTTCAAGGGTAGGGGTTTGAGGTTAGGTATGAGTTTTTGACGATGATGGTTTGGGGTTTTGTTTGTTGATGGGGGTTTGAGGCTGGGAGTTCAAGGGTAGGGGTTTGAGGTTAGGTATGAGTTTTTGACGATGGTGGTTTGGGGTTTTGTTTGTTGATGGGGGTTTGAGGCTGGAGGTTCAAGGGTAGGGGTTTGAGGTTAGGTATGAGTTTTTGACGATGGTGGTTTGGGGTTTTGTTTGTTGATGGGGGTTTGAGGCTGGGAGTTCAAGGGTAGGGGTTTGAGGTTAGGTATGAGTTTTTGACGATGATGGTTTGGGGTTTTGTTTGTTGATGGGGGTTTGAGGCTGGGAGTTCAAGGGTAGGGGTTTGAGGTTAGGTATGAGTTTTTGACGATGATGGTTTGGGGTTTTGTTTGTTGATGGGGGTTTGAGGCTGGGAGTTCAAGGGTAGGGGTTTGAGGTTAGGTATGAGTTTTTGACGATGGTGGTTTGGGGTTTTGTTTGTTGATGGGGGTTTGAGGCTGGGAGTTCAAGGGTAGGGGTTTGAGGTTAGGTATGAGTTTTTGACGATGATGGTTTGGGGTTTTGTTTGTTGATGGGGGTTTGAGGCTGGGAGTTCAAGGGTAGGGGTTTGAGGTTAGGTATGAGTTTTTGACGATGATGGTTTGGGGTTTTGTTTGTTGATGGGGGTTTGAGGCTGGGAGTTCAAGGGTAGGGGTTTGAGGTTAGGTATGAGTTTTTAACGATGATGGTTTGGGGTTTTGTTTGTTGATGGGGGTTTGAGGCTGGGAGTTCAAGGGTAGGGGTTTGAGGTTAGGTATGAGTTTTTGACGATGGTGGTTTGGGGTTTTGTTTGTTGATGGGGGTTTGAGGCTGGGAGTTCAAGGGTAGGGGTTTGAGGTTAGGTATGAGTTTTTGACGATGGTGGTTTGGGGTTTTGTTTGTTGATGGGGGTTTGAGGCTGGGAGTTCAAGGGTAGGGGGTTGAGGTTAGGTATGAGTTTTTGAAGATGGTGGTTTGGGGTTTTGTTTGTTGATGGGGGTTTGAGGCTGGGAGTTCAAGGGTAGGGGTTTGAGGTTAGGTATGAGTTTTTGACGATGGGGGTTTGGGGTTTTGTTTGTTGATGGGGGTTTGAGGCTGGGAGTTCAAGGGTAGGGGTTTGAGGTTAGGTATGAGTTTTTGACGATGGGGGTTTGGGGGTTCAGGATTGAGCTTTGAGAATGGAGGTTTGAGGCTGGGAGTTTGGGGGGTTGGAGGTATAGAGAAGGGGTTGAAACAAACTTCCTCACCAGTATTCTAAACATTCCGATTTCTCCGTCCACTCTCTTGAAGCGACGACTCCCCTTCTGGGTGTCTCTGTACAACACCGCCTCTAAGGAGGACCTAGCGTTGGACTGCACCAAGCCTCTCTCCAATATGCGCTGTTTAATCTCCTTAATATGTAGTGGTGTCCCTGCCTCTTGAAGCACAACCTGTCAAGCAATCGACAGGTAATAATATTCATGGCCGAGCAGTTTAGAGAATTGGACTCAAGTTCTGGTGGCCAAGTCATCAGGGTGTGGGTTCGAATCCCGGTCTTGGCACTTGTGTCCGTGAGCAAGACATTTTAAAATTACTTCTCTTCACCCAGTTGTCAATGAGGACAGAGGTGGCTCATAGCTTTGTGTGCTACACACTTAGCAGCACAGGTTGTATACTTCCCAGGGAGCTGAGATGGTTTAACCCTAACCCCGTGAGCACTTCTACTTGGAGACCTCCTCAACCCATCATACTCCAACAGTACGCTTGTGGGGCCAGTACACAACCCATCATACTCCCACAGTACACATATGGGGACAGTACACAACCCATCATACTCCCACAGTACACATATGGGGACAGTACACAACCCATCATACTCCAACAGGTCTTGTGCTGTTTGATTTTGGCTGACTGGGTATGTTATGACATGGGTATAGCTTGATTAATTGAGAAGTACAGTACCAAACCCATCAATATCCAACAATACAGTTTGCATAGTACTTTCCACACTCAGCCAAAGTCTAACTAGTCCCCTGAACCATTGGTACTCAACCAGCCATAAACCAACAGCACAGACAAGATTATGGAATGTTCCATTCAACTCGGCTTCGCCTCGTTGAATGGAACATTCCATCTTTCGACTCATGAAAGTGTTCTTACCATTGCACTCATAAACATTCATTCTTTGTTTACTATCACTAATAATATCAAATGGATGGCACATCGTTTCTTATGGAAGAGGTCGATCATTCTTTCATTTAAAGAGATACATCATTGAGTTTTGAAGAGTAAATTCATACTCCTCCTCTAGTCTTCAATAAACACACCATACACTCAACAACCAACCTCCGAAAGTGTTATCAAATTAGGTTAAATACATTTTAGTGAAAACAAAATAACAAAATGTTTTAATGTTCGTCAGGGATTTTTGGCGCCTCAATATCTAAATGCAATGTCAAAGGTCAACGGTCTTTACCTGTGCAGCGTCCAGCCACGTCATGCCTGTTCGGTCACTGCAGTCTGACCCGGTCATTTCACTGTGGAAAATCCAAGCAGACCATTGAAACTTAATAAAAATCTTCTTGATTATTTATGATATGTTTGCTTAGGCATTTTTTCCCTTCCTAAAGTAAGCAGCAAAATCTGCTCATCAGTAAAGAGTTTTATGAAAATTAAATTTGTTTCAAAATTCATATTTTAATTTAACGTTAATTTTAATAACCCTCCTACTGTCTGACCATTCAATATCATCCACTGAGGCTTAGAATGACAGATAAACTATACCAGCCTGCAATATATCAAGTGGTGAATGCATCTACACAGTACACAGTCAACCCTCCTACTGTCCGACCATTCAATATCATCCACTGTGGTTTTGATTGATAGATGAACTATACCAGCAAGCAGTGGTGAATGCATCAATTCAGTGCACCATCAACCTTCCTACTGTCTGACCATTCAATGTCATGTGGTTTTTGAATGGTAGATTCAACATTTTTCAAAGCAGTTTTTCAAAAATTGTGCAAGTTTGGCCGAGGCCTGCTGAATTGAAACCAGGTCCTCTGGAAGTTTTTCCACTAGATTGGTTTTAAAAGCTCTACAGTGCAATCTGGAGCATTTCAAATGGTTTTATTTATTTATTTTTTTTTTAATTTGATCTTCAATTTAAAACAAAATTGCATCAGCCAGCTTTCACGAATAATGGCCCGATACGCCGGTCTGGGTATGGGGACAACCCCCCGACTACCAAACTCGCCCTGTGAAGGAAACGAGTTGGATTAAGTGGTGGAACAATTAGCACTAGGTACATGTAGAAAGATGTTAATATTAGCATCAGGGGAATGAATATCAATTTCAATTTTGCCTTACACCGATGTGTGAACTGGCCCCTCGTCAACGGGCGTGCTCGGTGGTCTAGTGGTTAAGACATCTGCTCTAGTCATGCGGGAGTCGTGGGTTCGAATCCCACCCGAGTTGCCTGTGGATTTTTTTCCACAGGACTCGAAAGCACTGAGTATACAGTGCTTATCACACATCGGTGTGTAAGGCAAAATTGAAATTTATATTTAGGTACATGTTCTTACCCCTGGCTGGCTGTTGTTGGTGGGTTGATGGGTTGAATCATCCCCAGTGTTGTGAAGAGCTCACTGGGAAGCATGTCCGCCGACGGGTAATCCGGTGACAGTAGAGATTGCGGGATCGCTGGGAAGGCATTGGGATAGGTCGTCGAGTTGAGCTGGAGATGAAACACAAAGTGTAAACATTAAAATAAAAATTAACCCTCCTCGGGCCTGATTGCCTGATTATAAGTATTTAAAGGCATTGCATACGTTTGGTAATGACTCTGAAAATTTTTGGCAATAAAAACTTACTTGGTAAGGAGTACAGCAGCTTTGGATAGTAAACTACATTTTGAGAAACGTTTCATTTCGAAGTACTGCAGTTATGGAAAAATATATCACTTTTTATCCCCCAAAAACTTGAATCTGAGAAGCGTTATGGCCGTAACGCTTCTCAGAATGTGTATTCCAATGACGGATACTTCTTCTGCGTGAACGCAACCGCTCCAGATTTTTTGGCGATATCTTAAAAAACGCTGCCACCTTTTGAAATGAAATTTACACAGGTTAGTTTTATGGTATATATCTACAATTATATAGCATTAAGGCAAATGTACGGTTCCAAAAACCAAAGGTATACTTTGCCTTTAAGTCGTTGATAATTGTTTCCCTAAACAAATATTATACAATTACGTATCCTTTGAGATTTCAGCTTTCTAACAAAGTAAACAATTTTGATTTTTTGACCAATAAAATTTCAATAAAATCGAAACTGTGATTTTAAAACTTAACCAACGCAACTTTGCGATATCTTGAAACATGGTTTTACCACTGTGTGGTCTAATGAGTCACTTCATGAAAAGTGCGACGATTCGTACCTGTGGCTGTGGCGTGGTCATCCCAAACCCTGCCATGACCCCTTGTCTCTCTGGGGTAGGTAACATCCCATGTAGCCCCAGTCCAAGGTTGGATAACGACAGACCAGGATGATGAGATAGACTGAAGGGAAGTCCCAGGCTAGCGGCTGCTGCAGCGGCGGCTAAACTAGCCCCAGGGCCTGAGATATCTTGACCTATACCCGGCATGATGGTTGGACGAAGTCGGGCAAGCTGGCTAGCAAGTGTTAACTGGTGGGAGGATGGCATTGGGAGCAGATTTCCTGTTACAAGAAGAGAACTTAAACTTTATTTTGACCACAAGATCACTTATGCGTGTAAAGGGCAAGTCTGAATTTCTAGTAAGTTTTGCTGAGACACCATGTAATTATCTCTAACGAGTTGGTGTGGTTCTGAAATTTGAAAAGAACCGATGTTATAACAACGGTTCTTTTCAGTACCACACCAACTCATTAGAGATAATTACATGGTGTCTCAGCAAAACTTACTAGATTGTATTCCCACCACCATGCAAAGTTTCAAATCTTACTTAAATCTGAATTTAACCACCCATAAATAAGGAAGCAAATGTGCGATTGGTTACGATTAATGCACATACAGTAGGCCTACAATACAATGGTATTTTTGTAAAAATAAATAAATTGAAAATTATGAACTTTCACTGATCATTCAGACTCAGAGTCAGAGGGCATCTTTGGGGGGAGAGAAAAAAAAATTAACGTAGCTGGAGATTTAATACCTGGATATGTAACGTGTTGATGAGAAGTTCCTCCACTGGCCATGCTGGCTGACAGTACAGGACTTGAAAGCGGAGGTCGGACAAGTCGTTGTTGTTGTTGCTGCTGCTGTTGCTGCTGTTGCTGTTGTTGCTGTAGTTGTTGTTGTTGCTGTTGTTGCTGCTGTTGTTGTTGTTGTTGTTGTTGTTGCTGCTGCTGTTGTTGTTGCAACCCTGCTGCATGCAACTGATGTGCTTGCTGCAACTGCACAAGCTGAGCCTGTTGCTGCAAAAGGGACTGCACTGTCGCGGTACCGTGACCACCACCGCGACTTCCCAGCCCTCCACCTGCACCACCCCCCGCCGGCGCCACATCACTCGGGCTTGGAAACGGTGGATGTACGGCCCCAAAATCAAACCCCTGGAGTTGAGGAAATTGACTCAGATTTGAAGATGCATTGACAGAAGATAAACAGGATGCTGAATTTATGGCTGTTGTTGAAGGTGCTGAAGAGACCGTCCCAAAATTTGGAGAATTTACGGGAGTCGTAACTTGAACGGCCGGCTGTTTTTCGGCCATCTTTGCTTATGTTAAACGTTTAAAATGGACACAAGAGGGCGCTAGACAGTTCTGAGCAGACACATTATTATTTTTAATTCGCGCCGACCAGAAAGGTCGGAGGCTAGTTAGTGTAGGGAACAAGATTAAGATGTCATTTTAGTGAACTCAATAATAGCTTATATT
Source organism: Marthasterias glacialis (assembly GCA_911728455.2). Taxonomy (NCBI): domain Eukaryota; kingdom Metazoa; phylum Echinodermata; class Asteroidea; order Forcipulatida; family Asteriidae; genus Marthasterias; species Marthasterias glacialis. Next base: position 10,992,220 of record OU452239.1, on the reverse strand, counting down.
TAAAGAGACATGACCCCGAAATGGAAAGCTGCGGTATGATTGTAAAGTTCGTATTGGGGCAAAGTGTTGGTCCTATAATAAATAGACTTTCATCATGGTGTAGCCATATCTTGTTTGTCTTCCACTCAGACCGATGCAACCAAAGTGTGGCTGGAGGGTAAAATAGTCTGGTTCCTTTTGATAAATTGAGAATTAAAACTATCAGCGTCAGTGTGTATACATGGAATCTGACAATGATGAATGCAGTGCGATAAAAGTCTATAGGCCTATAACCACTTATAACCACTTATATTAACACCCTCGCAGCAGCGGGGAGACAGAAAATAGTCAAATTTCTACCAAATATTGTCATAATTTTTTTAATGGGCCATGTAATCCTCACCCCTGGTATACCCCACAAGCCTGTAGACTCCCATTGGCCAGACCCTAATCACTACAGAGTAAGGAGTGTTGAAAGACAGCAGCCACCTGTCACAGTGTAGTAATTGATTGACCTTGTGCTAAGGATCCTTGGCACAAGGCGGTATGCAATTTGTGAAAACAGCTTGTGCGGCACGTGGATCTTAAATAACACAAGTCTAAGTCTTAACTGGCACTCCAATTCACCCCACAGTAATTTATAATGGCTTTGGGCTTGCAGGTTGGGTTATTGACCTTAAAGACAGTGAGGGTGGACGAAACTTTATCCTCCTGGATCCAGCGAAGTTGTTGATTTTTGGAGCTGCTCGAAGAGTTAAAACTTAAGATCTAAACACAAAAGTCAGACAATATAGCCAAAAATCAAAGTACGGACTCAGATGACGTCTTGTATTGTTATATCTTTATTCATTCAACAAGCAAGGTGGATGCAATATTCATTGTAACAAAGCAATACAATATAAGTTATGTAGTGTCCCAGGGGTCAATTTCACAAAGCACTAAGATTCATCATTGAGTTGTCAGTATTACCATAGTGATTTGTATGTATTGTGACATCACACTTTGCTTAGCAAATTAAGAGCGATTTGCAGTTAGGATCAATCTTACCTCTTTGTGAAATCGAGCCCAGGTGGTAACAACATAACACTTTGTTATGAATAATAATGATATAATTATGAAACCCACAAAACCCCGAGAGCGAACCCAGCTAGCTCATTGACAATGAAACCTGTAATTAAAAAAAATCTCATAAACTTCGAACTACGAACTAGTTTAAATGTTACCATGCTTAGCATAAAATTAACACAAGTACCCAGCCAATGCCACTTGATGTTTATCGCTTGTCTGCTTAGTTGATAAATATAATTGACAAGTAATCATTTTTGATGAATTTGGCCTTGGTATAGACCTTCGTAGTGTCGTATGATAAAATAACAGTGCACAAACCTAAAGAACAAAATAAAAAAGAAATTAATATGTGAAAGTCAAACAGCAGTTACAGTGAAAAATTAAAAAAATATAAGAAAAGACAAAGTTTTCTGGAGAAAAATACATTTTCCATGACAAGTCAAGCCCAAGATAACGGTTCTTGGAATTTACATTAATTATAATCGCAGCCTGTCTCCAGTGAACGTCTCTTTTCCTGAACACAAACACTTTTTTTTCAGAAAAAGAACTGGACATTAATCACATACTCTACACTTCTAATTATATACATGAAAAGGGGTTTAAAAAACAGAAAGATTCATTAGCAAACGTTACACTACTGATATCCCTTTTCACAAGAAGCGCGCCCTCTATATGCAAGGAATGGATAGTGTTACAAAACTGTGACTAAAAAGACCCTCAAGAGCAACATTACGTTTTTTTGCTACATTTGCTTTATACTAACATTGAAAGCGACAGTTTGAAGTAATAAAATACACAATCAATTATAAATTTTCAGTATTACAAAATTTTAAATAGAATGCGGAACGCAGTGGTCTTTTTAAAAACGCAGATGGGTGTAGCACTTTCAGCATTTTTGTCAGCTATCCTGCGACACTTCTATGGGGTTGTTAGATTTAAAAACGACACTTTTCCCACCAGTCTTTTTTTCTCTTATCGCTTTTTGCTCGGTAGAACATTCTCCTTGTACTTGCCGCTGACGTTCCCAGGGGGGTCGTAGTTGAACACAGCGAAGACTTCGTTTTGGTTACGAGGATTCACAGCCACGCCGATACCGAGACGTCTGCTGCCTTTCCATACGACTTGAGTAAAATGACCTGCAGTGTAAATCGATAAACAAACTATTAGCTAACTCACAAAACCAGGTGCACTAACTTTAATCCAAGTTATAAAAAAAGTAGTAGGGTGATGACCTTAGCTTTCGATCCAAACCGGACCTTCGTCAGAGGAATAAACAGGCACAGCATAAAAACAGATCCATTTCAAAAGAAAAAGTATTTATAAAAGGTTTTATAAACCATTAACCAACTTATATAAACCCAGTTAACTAACTCATCAACCAGTTGTAGTATAAACCATCAACCAACTCATACAAACCAAGTATTATAAACAAAGTAGTTATAGTTTGTTTTTACATTTTTTCGTTCCCCACATTATCCGTTTGCTGGATAAGCAACCTGCACCCTTAAACTATAGACAAACTATAGACTAGGGAGAACTACTACAATTTTAAAATAATATATCAAGGGTGATGAAAAGAGTTGAATAAAAAAGGTTATACACAAACTAGTAATCCAAGTTACGAACATTAAGAACATTGCAAACCATTATCACTGCACTTAACTTACTCTAGCCAGAGCAGTCGTTTATTTTTGACATGGTGGCTGGCGGTAATGACGTTATCCTAAAGCGATTTACCGGAAACTGATTACAAGCTTCCACCACAAACTGTTTTTTTTTTTTACTATCTTGATAAACTTCCAGGAAAGTCTTTCGAAACCGAAAAGGAAATATCTTGAAAACCATCTTACCTGTTCCAGACGAGAAACCCCCGCTGCTGAAGTTATATCTGTTGATTTCGTCATAGAAAGACTTGACTGCTTTGTCTCCTGAAGTCAACCACAATCACAATAAAAACATGCCTCATTAGAATTTAAAATACATATATTTAACATTAATTGGGCTTCAAAAATAAGCTTTATATTTCGTCTGAGCATTTGATATTTTTGGGGATATCACTTCGATTCGCCAAGTCAAAACTGGAAATGTACATGAGCAACATCCCTGGCGAGTCATGGCACGCCAAATATTTTTTTAAAATCAGAAATGTGTCAATTGCCAAAATGTGTAATTTGATAACATGGCTGTTTAAATCGTGTGTTTATTGAAATCTACAAGAAAGAAATTAATGTATTGCTCTTCCCTTGAACAACCAATGATGTGTCTTACATTCAAAAATACTAAAATATGAGACAATTTTTAAAAAACAGTCTTTCAAGTACTGTGCTGTTCTCATCATCAGCACTGCTTATGTGTTCTCTCAGAAAGTACCAGACGGCTCTTCCACATTCCAATGCGTCCCATTATTGATGTATTTTGCATCCCCAGCGGAAGTCAATTCGTCCGCTCTGTAGCAGGGGTCACGCCCCTCTAACTCAAGCACCACATCCAGTCTCTTAGAAATTCAATGAGGGAAACTCTTTGGGGACGTTGTACAATGCACTGTGTGACCTACATATTGCATGTGTTTTTGTTGCAACAACTTTTGTGCTAGAAGCTTTAGAATATAATATTTATTTTTCAATAATCAAATATTTTGTTGTGCTTTTCATCTTATCATGTGTTCTTAAAACATCCCTATATTTACCACTGCTTACCATCAGCAAAGAAAAAGGCCCCCTAAGTTGCCAGTGGTTTGCAAACAGATGAGTGACATAGCAACTTAAAATTCATTGTAAACGCGCGCATTTATTGTTCAATGTTATACTCTTTGGGTGGGTTGGGTTTGGGTGGATTAGAAATGGGTTGCGACTGTGAGTGTGGATGCCACTGGGACGGGTGGGAAAGGGGTGACAATGGGTATAAGGATGATTGGGAAAGGGTTATTAGTAGGTACAGGTATATGGGTGGTGTCAGTTGGATGAGTGACAGATGGGGATCGTGGTTTGGTGAACTGGGATAAATAGGGATGGTGGAATTGGTTTGACTATATAGGAGGAAATGGGTGGCAATGGGTATGAATGGTGTGGACGGATATGATGGGTGGAGATCGTTAAGTTGGTGGCGGGTTGGTAATGGGTGAGAATGGTTGGGGATGGGTGGATGTAGAGATAGGTGGCAATGGGTGTCGATGAATGGTTACAGGGCATGATGGGTACAGATGGGTGGATGTAAATTGTGGATATAGGTGGCATTGGGTGAGAATTGGGGATGGGTAAAGATGGCTGGATGTATGTGGATAGGTGACAATGGGTATGATTGATTGGGGATGATGGGTTGAAGTATAGGTGGATTTATTCGGGATGGGTGCTGATGGGTGCCATGCCAAATGATGTAAATGGTTGGAGGACGGCGGGATGGGTGGCAATGGGTGTAAATGGTTTTTTGATGGGTAAAAATGGGTGGTTTACTGGGCCGTATCTTAATCTGACCTGTCATTTCCTCCAGCCCTCTAGAGTCGCTTCCCCAGTAGATGTTTTCCCCGTACTTGTGCTCCGATCTGTGCTGCAGCTGCGCATTCTTCGCGAGCTTATTGGCCCACTCCTGGGCGTACTTGCTGACGTTGCCGTTCATCTTGATGTTGGGGGCGCCATGCATGGACCTGTACTTGTTGTGGGCCTTGAGGGCGTCCCGTTTGAACTTTGACTTGTAACCTGTAAGGTCAGAAAAAAATACATTGAATCACAGGAAAGGAAGGTGGACGGGTGCTTGGGAATTATTTGACCATGTGACATCATATGTTTACAAAAGAGCCACAGAGCCTGGACTTCTTGCAGGCACGATTTGTATATAGCCCCATGCAAGAAAACAAAATCTTACATTCTGTGGGGATTGTACTGTCTGTTATTTTATTTGTTTTTCAACTTTTTTTATGGAAAAAGGGGGCTCCACTCAAACCTTTTCCAGCTGTTATATTTCATCTTCAATTTATGAGGAAATTTGACACAAAATGTAAACCTTCCCATGGCCAGTGTAGTATCTCGCCTGTCGGAAAGGCCCAGGAATGTACAAGGTCACTCTTTTTTGTAAACGAAGGGTTACATAGTTTATAAAGGGCCAGACTATTTTTTCCCCTCACAGTCTCGTTTTCGCTGTAGGTTGATTTGAATTGGGAGAAATAAAATGGAAAAAATACGTCAGCCAATGTAATAAACCATAGAGCTCCGTTTATGGTTATGATGTTATTTTATTTATGCAGTGGATAGGGTATTATGGATCGTGTTTGTAATGGATCGGGTTTTACTGCGTATAGAGGTACATGTAAAAGTCCATATCGGTTGTCGGACATCTCTGTCGGACATTGTGTCGGACATTGTGTCGGACATTTACGTTCTAGAGAACACTTATATGGACGTGTACAAATCCACTTAGTACTAATCATTGTTCGCTCGACAGTGTGAGCAGCTCATTTTGATGGGACCTTTAAGACGCCCGCGCGTCACCATTACCCGACGACTATTTCTGTCGCACAAAACGATCATGTACCCGTACATAGTTTACGTACAACGCGTACACAGGTCAAAGGTGATCTACCGTGGCACGAATTTGTTTGCGGCGCGTTGACGAGAGGGTGCCTTTAATATAAGTTTTGTTGTGTCGGTGTTTATTGCAGCTCGAGGTTTGGGGTTGAATGTACTTTTCCAAAAATCAATACTTTACCTTTAAAGAATGGTAAATATTTGAGTAAGATAATTGTCGAGATAATTGGAGCAACGTTCATATTGAGCCGCAAATATAAAGCCCCCCTTTAGTCTGGCGGGCTGAAATTCCTCTACCGTTACTCATCACTGCCGATGATGTCTAGATTACAGACTCTCTCCCCCAGCAGCAGACAGTCGGAATTTCTCGTGACATTCAACCTGTCTGCCCCCGACTGTAACTGGTTTTCTAATATTCCTTTCTCTGAATTTGATGTTAGGGTTTCGTCTTTGAGATCGTGTTTGCGTGCGGTGTGAAGCGAAACGGGGAGCAGCTTTGCATGAAGAGTGATGTGTGGTGTGGGGTCCTGTCTCAATATTTAGATAAAGGGGGTAGTTTTTGTTCCACTTTGGGGGAGGCCTGACTCACTCCACCCATAGAGGAAGGACCCCAAAGTGGCGTTGTGGCTTGCACCGAGCACGGGAAACGATTACGCAACTATTATTTGTAATTTTTACCCATACACCAATGTGTGCTAAGCACTGTATACTCAGTACTTTCCCGAGTTCTATGAAAAAATTCACAGGTATTTCCTTGGGTGAGACTCGAACCTAGAGCAGATGTCTTCCCAACTATAGACTACCGAGGCAGTTCGAATCCTATCAGCAGCGGGCACCGCGACAATTAACATCTGCTATACTCGCATAACTATTATTATTAAAAAGATTGTGGCTAAAACCAAAACTAAGTAAAAGCATGACGTCACTCTTTCACCATGCCCATTTACGGATACATTATAGCTCGTCGAAAAAAAAATCATCATTATAAACTTTGAATGGGGAACTTCGGGCGTGGTAAAAGAACTTGCGGCTGGTAACCTAGCCTTTTTGCTATTTGTGATTACGTCCAGGGCTATTTGAAAATTCTTGAGCCAGCCCGAACTGAGGTTTCAACTGGCATAGATCCGACTTTACCGCGGTACTTTTTAGTCTATTTGTGGCATGGTCTGCTCTACTCTGCTCACTGCGCAGTATAAACATGTACACTTTCTGTACTGAAGGGTGGGTTTGACGACTGATTTAACAATATTTAGGTCTATTTCGAGTTGAGAGTAATCTCGATTAAACATACTTAGTAACGTCTGCAATCAAAGATACCTCAAAAGTACCCCAGTAAATAATTGCCTTGGAACTCATCTTTGTATGACAGTGTCATAAAGGCCAAGACATCCCGTCATGATTATATACACGATCATTAGAGGAAGCTGCATGTTTGAAGTATGTGCCATTTGACATACTAGGAATTCCAGAGTCGGAGAGGTTTTCCAGTATAATTGTAGATGAGTTATCGGAAGGGAATCCACGTTATCGTGACGTCAGGCCACTAGAGACCAGACCGCGCCAGACGAAGGGCAGATTGCATCTTGTCCATGGGGTCAGGGTGAGATCACCCCCTCCCAGGGGTGAGTGGAGGCGGGGGGGGGGGGGGTTGTGGGAGGAGGAATTGTGATGGGAAGGTGTTGATGGGTTTGGGCAATGCGCTTTCCACAGGGTTGACTATCAAGATAGTAAGGATAACTCCAACATGACTATAATATAGAGTATACGATATCTTTTCCATGGGATGATGGATTGCGGGTGCGTGTATCTGGGGGCGGGGGCAGAGAGAGGGGGGCTTTCCTCACATCCGAAGCTGGAGGTCCTAAACCCAACATACTTGAGTGGAATAATGATTTGATTTTGGTTTCCTGTTTTCTTCCAAAAGGAACATATCCCCATCACCCTGGGGAAGGGTTACAACATCACATTAAATAGTACAAATAAAGTTTACCTCATGACGGAAGAGCATCAATTTTAAACTAAGTATATTTGCAGAATTCATTTCCTTCAACTTAGCAGACATGTGAATATACTTGGCTAAACAATTTACACAACACCTTTTTCATGAGAGGTCATAAACAAATCAAATTTGTCTCTTTTCCATAAAATACTAAATTCTGGATTGCTCTTACAAACAGTATCATACAATGGTTTTTCTCAAATAATCTTAATAATTATGAAAGAAACACGAGTTATAGCTCTCTCACCTCAAGTGTTGGTGCGGGCAGCCCCTACCAATCGTGGGAAGGTTTCGTATAAATACTTTCACTTTCGGAGTAAGACATGTTGAACTAGCTAAATTAAATTCGCATGGCAAACCAAGGCAAGCATTGCAGCATGTTTGTAACGACCGGCCAAGAAGTAAATCAAAACCAGTTTACCATTAATTATGTGTGGCTTAGCGTTAAGTCCCATTCCAATGCGGTTGGTCCTTTGAAAAAATTCTTGTCAATATAATTTTTTGGGGGCTTTAAAGGGACATCGTATATCGCTATCTTCTTCCCGATATGTCACCCCTAGGCCACCGTATAGAAGAGTGGTAAACAACAGATGCGAATTATTGTTGTCAATCATCGGTGACGTCGTGTGAATACACTGGATATTCATTAGAGAGGCGTGGGTGGTGGTTGTGGTATTGAATTGAATTGATACCAAAATGTCATCTAATTAAAATAGTGCTAATGATCTCACCAATATTTCATTAGCATAATAATGCCGATGCATCTCATTACCCGTACTACGTTTTATAGAGTTCAGCGAAGCCATGAGGTTACAGAGCATTTTCGAAATCATGGCTTCAGCTCCGGCTTAGGTCACAGTCTGCCTGTTTGAAGCCCCGCACCGAAAGTGTACAATTTAAAAATGACTGACCTGGAGCCTAAGCCAAAGCCGTGGTTTCTAGAGGGCTATATTATTTAGTATCCTGTTGGTAAGTGGTGACGTTTTGGAGCCGGAAGTACAATGTAAACGAATGGTATACAAATTGAACATGTACATATACAGTAGTTTTCACTGCATTTCCGGCTCCAAAACGTCATCACTTACCAAAATTAATAGGCCTCGTGTGAAAACTCAGCCAACATTCGCAACAGACCGTGCAAAGCTCGCGTGCATTCAAATGCTTAGCAAACCATGGGGTTTCCACGTACACGTTGCTTTGAAGTGTGACAGAAACAAACCCGTAATAAATGTAAATTTAGCATCTGGGATAATGAATATTATTTGTTTCTTACCCGTGTGTTAATCAGTTCTTTCCAGAGTCCTGCGAGAAACCTCATGCATACTACTTGGGTGGGATTCGAACCCACGACTTTTGCCGTTCTGGAGCAAATGCTTTACCACTAGCTTAGCGAGTCTTTGTGCTTAAAGCAGTCGATTTCACCAAACTTTCCTAACTTCGTGAAATCGACTGCTGGCTTTATGATATTATAGGAAATTGGGCCCGCCTCCATTCCCAAGAACGGTGTTTTGTGCCTTGTATTTTTGTGTATGTTGGGTTGTGTGTTTGTTTGTTTTGTTGTTTGTTTGTTTGCTTGTTTTTGTTTTTATTTTTTCGCAAAACAATTTTGGGTTGATGGTGGCATTTAAAAAAAACTTATACGCGGTACCCAGTTCAAGCTACTGAATTCTCAACTGCACTTTCGCGTGCCTGACAAGAAATTCTCTGATATTTCTTGTCTGCAGCTGTTTTGAATTAACAGCCAAATCGAACAGAAGACGAAATCAACCGACTGTGCACTTTGTAATGCCCATGAATGGAAATACTTGTATACTACGGCTGTCATTTTGCGCTATGAAAAACTGTACACACATGAGCGTAAATTTACATCATGTACCACCAAGCATACCAACCATAGTAAAGCCATGAGTAGAAATGCTGTAATACCAGAGTCAAAAAAAAACCGTGAGTTAAAGGGTGTACTTTGGAAGAATTGACACTTAAAATGTTTACAGATTTACGCATGACATACATGGTATAAAAAATGGTCACGATGGGAAAACTCCCCTTTAAATAATATGCTTGCCTGAAAATGCTAGTGTTTTGAGCAATGAGTAAAACAATTAGTTTTGATCTTGCGAGTCCGAAATCCAGTATTTGAAAATTTTAACAGTGAAAACACAATGATGATTTTTTTTTTAAATTATTTTCTCGCGACTCTGGTAACCGATTGAGTTTTAAACTTTTGAAGGTTTGTTATTTCGTGTGTCATGATGGGTTATACACAAAAGAGCAGATTCTGTTTTGCTGATAATATTTGCAATGCTATAACCCCGTTCTTTAAAAGAACACATATACAAGAAAGACAATTTCAATTCAACCGATGATGGTCGTTTATTTTATCTGTATTTCATTCTTTAGGCCATCTGTTTTTAGCTAGTGTCAATTTAATAATGTTAATAAGTTACTGTTACGAGTAGAAACTGAAAAAAAAACTTCGACGTCGCATGGTAAACATCTGCCCACAACGTAACTGGTGATTCGTGACTTTTGTATTCCATTTTGGTTTTTATTCAACACGTCACTTCCCATCAAGTAAAATATCATTATTCTGTTGTTTGATTTTGGTGTTTTGCTTGTTTACTTTTCGTTCGTTTTTATATAGTTTTCTGTGTGTGTTGTTCATGGTTTCTAGCTTTTGTTTTGTGTAGTTTGCAGGGATGTGAAACGCATCGCTAATCGAGTGTATATCTTTCCACATCAACGACGTCATGTGATGTATAATGTTTTAAACAACTATTTATTGCGAGGGATATATATAAAAAAACCAGTTTGTTTTCTCCTGAAGATACGCAGAGTACCCTGTTCGAAACGTCGAGACCACACCGGCTCTTTTCAGAGCCATCACTCATCAAAAGAGATTTATACATGGTTGTACCCACAAATTTACTAGTTTACTAGTTACTATATAGTTTCCTAGTTGGGTTTTAAGTTTCTTTTGCCCTAGAAGCTTTATGACTGAAAAAAGGAACTGTAACACCTTTTGAGTACCAAACTTCACCCATCAGCGGATTGTGGGGCACAAGTGATATTGTTTACCCTTTTAAAGAATTCTCGAGGGGTGTGACTTGAACAAAATAACTTGATGAGTAGCATTTTTCGTAACGACTTCACCAGCACCTATTGGCAAGGGCACATTATTTAATAGTGGGTAGCGCAAAACAATTTAAAGCCCCAGCTCAACATTGGTAAACTGACTGTAAAAGCTTCCATTCTTTGAACAAATCAAGATAAATGTAATCAAACCAACCTGTGAAAACTGTCAGCTCAGTTCGTTGTAAACAGTAAAAATGCATTCAGCATTTTTGTATCATAGGCAGATTTTCGTCTCACTGAGACGAAAACTAACCATGAATCTTATTTCGATTATTATTTAAAAACGATAACTCTTCAGACAAAAATATTTTTCTACCATCATTATCTTTATACCGTAAATCTGTAAACATTTATATTTTTCTTCTTATACCAATGATGAGCCGGGGCTTTAACCGCATGAAATTATTTCACCTTTTTGCTGCACAACAATAATACGATTACAGCAAACTCGAAAATTCAAGATCATCCCTGTTATTTTAACAGTTCCCCCGTGGGCCTGATAGCGGTATTAAGCCGTCAGCTGTTCAGTGGCAGTAAGCTTCACCGATAAGCAATCTCCTACGGGACTGGAGTATCAAGGTTAGCCGCAATGCCAGGAGCGGAGACCCGACTACGGTGAGGCCACGGCGTCATGCAAAAATGCACGCAAGGATTTGTATTGAAAACTCCAAATAAATAAATGTCAGCTTTCACTCAAATCAGACTGCAAATCACTCTTTTCGATTGAGGCCAGGGACAAATCTTTTGCAGTTTCACCCCAGTCTCAATCGAATAGAGTAAATTTTAAATCGAAAATTTTAAGAGTGTGCTACGTAAATTTCTGTGTATTATTTTCTTCCCCATTTCTTATAATGACTCGTAATGAAAGCACCTTTTTCTTGTTAATCTATCTTATACCATTATTGTCAATTTCATATTGATTTTTTTTCTCGTAAACCTTTAAAATCTATAATGCAAAGTTATTTTGGATTATTCAAACACGCCATGAAACCAAACCGTTAAACCGTTAATTTCAGAACACTGGTTGTGAATGATGATTTGATTTGGTGAAAGATCGTTCAATCTTCGATTTAGCAGTTTAATTGGAAGTTGCATTTCTGAACGACAGGTTTATAGCCCAAAACCCCGGCTGGTTATTTTTTTTACAATTTCACATGTTCTGGACCCCCATTGATGCACAAAAAACGAGTTCAATTCTAAACTTGTCAAGGTAAGCGAAAAGGCTGTTTTTTCTCGCTTCAGTGACGGACAATGGACTAAATTCTCCACTCAAGCGTGACAATTTCCCGTTTTTTAAGCGTACAAGTGTCTTTTATATGCGAAATATAAAGCCATCATTGTCGTTTAGTTCCAACTACGCCACCACTCAGGCGAAACGGCGTTTTCTATTCACACTGAACCAAAAAAGCACTTCACAGATGTTTCCTTTTTTCCCCTCAGCATTACAAAAACACTGTTACTCCCTCAGGTCATAGACCCCTCTCAAAGACCACTGGCAACCAGCTTCATTCGAACCAGTGTAACCAAACAGAGGCTGGAAGGGGACAAACTGGTTCCCCTCGTTTTTCACTGATTTGTACTTTCCTTGCATGCAAGAGAGAACGTGACAAAAATGGAGGCAATAACTGTGGGAATGGTTACAGCGAGATCAATAAAATAAGCGACAATAATAACAGTCATTGTTTGAAACGCAAAAACTGTATTGCAATAACTACCGCACCTCGCTACATTTCATGGTGTCATCGCAAACCCTAGTTCTGTCCCAATCAGAGGCACCTTGCCCCCGTACCCCCGCCCCGAGTTTCACCACTCATCACCGGTAGGACTACTCGGTACCATGGAGCTACAGAGCTCAATGTTCGTGTGAAACTGAAAAAGAGAAACTGCATGTTTACACTCAACTGCTTCCTCCAGTAACACCCAAAGAATCGTAAATACAGCTTCATACATTTATCTGGTAAACTACTTTCTCAAAGAGATTGTTTCCGCTATCTTGACAGTTCACCAGCTGTATATAGGAACTTGTTACAGTAAAACATTGTTCTGTTATGACATCAATGTACAAATATATATACATATATATACACATTTATATCAATATATAACTTTGATTTTAATTCCACATCCGGAGAGTAATTTGAAAGCCAGTCCTGCTCTGCTGAACGTATCCGTTTTCCACAATATGATATTGTTATACAGAGGGACATGTTACCCCCATGGTTTGCATAATAAGTAACTTTGAAACAATCAATAAGGAAAACAAATCAAAAACCTCATACAAAAATAGTGGCATATAACTATACATTTTCTTGGGGGAGGGCAAATAAATTAGTTTTTTTTCTCTTCATATTCCATCAAGAGAAAACAATTGCAAGAAGTTCAATTTAAGACATATGCGTTTCCCGAACAAATTTATTTTTAGTTAGTTTATAGAATATGCACAAAAGGTGTTTTAACTGTGATGAAACAAACAAATTTTATAAACCAAATAACATTCATGTTCAATTTTAGAAGATTATTTTGTCAACTATAGATACGAGGACACAAGAATTCCTCAGGTGTACAGTTTTGAACAATAGGGACAGGACAGCCCTAATTTTCAAAGCTTTCAATATAATTCCAAGACGTGAGTATTGACGTCAATTTCGAAGTCTGTTATCTTTCTTGATTGGGGCAAAGTCGTGAGTTCATGACGTACAACTTGGCACAACAGCTATGGTATGCAGCCCCTTTTATATGACATTTAATTTATTTATATCAACAGATTCTGTGCAGGAAACACGCCCTTATCAAGACCAGCCCTAAATTTCAAGTACCTCCATTATCTGTACTGGGTCTAAGGTCGACCGACCAAAGTTTCGTGTTGATTTGTTTTAGTCTGTTCAACGCACACAGCGGGCACCATTTCCTACAGTTAAAGGCTGGCCATGGGAAACACTTTTGTCAGTAATTCCCTCGTCGTGCGGGCTGGCGTCAAAGCAATAACTGAGATAAAATGACCAGTAGTGATCTTTAAAAAAACAAACTGTATTTTGTTTCTCTCTTACCGCTTGGTCCAGTCGAGCCACCGCTGAAGCAACCTCCCATTTTCTCACCAGGGTTCGGTAAGCAGCTCGGGTTGTGTACTCGGTGCGACGCAAGGAAACCAACTGACCTGATTGGAGTTTATCTCCTTGCACGTCCGTTAGCTTAATGCGCGTGTGTCCTTAGGCACGCTGCTGCCAAAACGACTTCCACAATAGCTTATAGTAATATTACGTGGCGCTGGTAAAATAAATGGGGCATTAGGGAGTCGTGTCAACACCATTGAGTTGGTGGAAAGCCGACACCGAAGCAACGGGAGGTCTGTTTTGATCGTAAATTGAAACGAAAAATAATGCTGTGATTTCTATTGTTGAAGTGTGTGGGAGCGTGGGTCGTGTTCATCCGCCACAAATTGGGCGATCAGCATCCGTGACCACTAGGGCGGCTCTACGGTCTGATGACCCGGGTCAATAGCCAAGGTTAACCGCCATGGGCTGGGGATGGAGTGGGGAGAGGGGAGTGCAATTTTCCCTCTGTAGTTGGGCAAGAGTGACCTCAAAAAAATAATATGGTGTTAGAAATGTGACAATACAGATCAGCATAGTTTGTTTCGTTTTTTTTTTTTAATTGTACATTTATTGAGTACCGTTACAAAATTTACAGATAATTTTATGTTTGTATGTAAATATATACTCTCAGTGGTAACTAAAACACATGATTTTAAGATAAACAACAATTTGTTTGTTTTGCCCAGGGTATCAACAAAACTATCGAGCTCCCTTGCACCCCCCCCCAAAAAAAAAAACAAACAAAAAAAAACACTTTGCTTATCCCAAAAGGACATGCAAATCCCGACCCCCAACGGCTTGGTATTAAATGTACACTGCGAAAACGGGGGTGTTAAATTGATTCTCCTGGTATCTAAAAGTAACAACGCCAACATGGTGTTCGTTATCCCCGTTGCTTTTACGATGGTAAAATTAACACCATGTCGGTGTTATCACATAAATTTTCCAAGAGTATCAATTTAACACCCCATGTTTTGCAATGTATTATTAATTGTTACTTGGAAAAGTTTAATATTTCCCATCGTTGTGTTTTCAATAAATAAACCAACCAACCCCGAAAAAAATCATCAAATTAAATGGTCCCGTTTTGTTTGTTTGTTTGTTTGTTTGTTTGTTTGTTTGTTTGTTTGTTGCTGTTTGTTTGTTTGTTTGTTTGTTTGTTTGTTTGTTTGTTTGTTTGTTTGTTTGTTTGTTTGTTTGTTTGTTTGTTTGTTTGTTTGTTTGTTTGTTTGTTTGTTTGTTTGTTTGTTTGTTTGTTTGTTTGTTTGTTTGTTTGTTTGTTTGTTTGTTTGTTTGTTTGTTTGTTTGTTTGTTTGTTTGTTTGTTTGTTTGTTTGTTTGTTTGTTTGTTTGTTTGTTTGTTTGTTTGTTTGTTTGTTTGTTTGTTTGTTTGTTTGTTTGTTTGTTTGTTTGTTTGTTTGTTTGTTTGTTTGTTTGTTTGTTTGGAAAACAAAGCAAAATGGTTCAAATTGCTCACAATTTTGGCAGTCGGACCAACAATAAGCAATGGTGATTTAGGAAGTATTCAAATTAAATACTCAGGCGTCAGTTTGAATAGTTTTTCAAACATTTATAAATATATGGAGGATTAGCAGTATTGTGTTATTTTTTTTTATCAGTGAGCCGTTAATATTTTGTTTGTTTCGATAACAACCAGAACCCGTTGGCCTATACTTCAGAATCGATTTAATTCCATTGAATAAAAATAAACACCAAACATTGCAAACTGATTTAGTAAACAGGTGGTATTGGCGAAGCTGTTACAAACAATAATATTGAGAATTAAAAAAAACGATTATGACACACATTGTTTCAATTCTTTTGTGCATTATTGACGGGGAAATGTACGAATTATCAATATACCTAGTTGGGTCATCAGTTGCTGGCCTGCTAGGATGACGTCACACGTCAATGCGCTTTGCAGAAATGCGTCAGCCTTTAAACCAATGTGGTTTGGGGTCTCTTACGTTTAGCTAATAAGTACAGATTGTGGCTGATTCCTGCATTGGCCGTGGAAAATGTACCGGGAGCACCCTGAACGAAGACTAAGCAGCGGTGCGAAATTTTGGTCCTGCTACCAAATCAGTGTATCTGCTCATGGCCGTGTTAAGGCCGCGCAGGCTTGAAGGTAACATTATGTTTTCAACGGAAATCATTTTATTTCCAAATAACATTAGTGGCGGGAAGTTCTCGAGACGTACAGGATTTACCTTGGTTGGAAGCCCTGTCCGGTTTGTCTAAATTTCAATCGTACAAGCCACACAAGCAAAACAGGAAGTAAAAGCTATTGGGTCAGAGTTCAAGGTCAGAGTTGAAAACAAGCCGTTTTAACGTTCGTCGTATGTTTGTCGTAACACCATGACCACCGGCTAATCGGACCATGCGAGCCTGTATTCTGTGTGACCGCTAGAGGGCGGGGCACACCAGAGACGGGAGGAAATTATGTTTACGGCTTGATTTCAAGTCTAGCTCGAGATGAACGTTACCACATTTTACAATCTTTCAAACAAGTAGTAATTAAAAGTAACTCATGACAATTTCTATGACATTGCTGTGCATTTCTCGATCAACCAGCATATTTGTTTTCTGTTTGTTCTGCTATTATATTCACATAAACTTGAAAACAGGCAGATTTCGCTTCGAGCAGAATTGCCAATGAAAACGTTCCATCTCATTTCAAAAATGTTTCTGACACCATAAGATATTCTAAATTACAACACCAACAAATTAAAAATGATTCGTTAATCACATTGAATATCATGTTTTAAATATATACCATAGTTTTGGAAACACTCTTATCAAATAAACATCCGAAAATAATCTCACATTTTCCGAAAAAATATAATATCAAAAATAGCGCCGTGGGGTTCAATGCTTTTTGCCACAAGTTATAGGCTTATACTTTGATACAATCTAAAACATGACGAAAAAAAATGCTTTAAGAAAGAACTACAATAATGTTAACGTAAACCAATTATACATCGGTACCTCACCATACGATGCCTTTTAACACATGAGAATTCAGATTTAAATCTTCCACTTTTTATTTACCGCTAACTGTCAATCTTGTACATTGTCTTTAACCAAACCATATGGGCAATCACGCCAGAGTGTCTTGAGGCTCGGCGCTATATAAGAAGCATATTCCTGTGATAATAATGGCTTGGGAGGCTAATCACTCTTACTCACAGCTGAGAAACTTTCTGAAAAGATGAATTGTGAAGGACCCGCGACGAGTTCGAGCTGCAGGCATACAAGAGCGACTTTGGCAGCCAGCCACATCAACCCATGACCACGAGCACAGCCTGAGATTGAAAGCGTTTGGGGTTTTTTTTCCGGAGGGAGGAAAACCCGGTTGGCCAGAGACCAACCCTCACGGCATGGGACAGAACCAACGGACAACTCTACTCACATATATAGCCCTAGCCGGGAATCGCACCAGGGCCACACCTGTGAAGAGGCGAGCTCTCTATACACACTATAGCCATCCATGCTACCCTCTTTGCCAAATTTACCACATGTTCCTTGTTAGACAACATGGGAATACTGGTTTCATTTTCCGCCCATTCAAACCCGCACAGTCTATTTTAGGACACAGAATGCTGAAACATCGACGACAAACACAAAAACAAAACTCGTCAACTACATTGCGAAGATCAACGGGGTGCAACGACAACTACAGCTGCTGCAGCAGCATCAACAACTGCAACAACGACGACAACGACAACAACAGCAACAAAACAACTAAAACTTAACAAAAACACGTATAAACTGTTCAGTCATGACGGTGTTAAACATAATTGTGATAGTTCACTTTATATCATTTCGACCAGGACTATGCATTCTCTGTACAGTAAAACGGTGACGGTCGGCCTTTTAATTGCAATAGAACAAACAAACATTTCGGAGATAGTCACAACTGAATTACATCAAAGTGAATGCATTTAGTTTTACAAAACTGTTTAAAAGTGTCAATCTCATCTTTCATTCAACAACACTAACAGCTGAGATGGGTATCTTTGTTTAAATTGAACCCTGGGGAATGCAAGTGGTCTGACATTCATGAAAAAGTTATATGATAAAAATAATAAATCAATAAATAAAACAAATACAAAAATACAAATAAAAGCAATTTACACACCACCACTTCCTAAAATAAACAAATAACAAATACTTAAACAAACAGTAAAGAGAAAGAAAAAGAAAAAAAACGGTTAACAACAAATTGACTGTTTCACTTTAAACACCAAATAATATTTGATTTTAAGATAGTATCGATGTATTTTATTTTTTCAAATAAAAATAAGGGCGTGTTAATAATATACTGCGCAACCTAGAATTTTCTCCCAAAGGTACAATTTCGACATCTTACATTATCTGCAAAGTCCACGAAAACACAGGTTTAAGTTTCAAGCTGGATTTCGCCCTTGATCAACAAACAAAGCAGCAACCTTCATTTATTAGTGTTGACGTGTGAGTAACACTGACATTATGCCAAACCACAATGCAATAAGTTTAGGGCTTATCCGAAGTCAAACACAAACACTTGGTGGCGCACTGTATCGTAATCGACCCGCACTGAAGAGCAAGCAAGCTTAAAACAGCGATAATGCATGGGATTTCAGCCTAACGTTGACGCCACGGAATGTGGCCGATGTTTTATGCAATAATATTGTGCTGTCAATTTCCAGTAATACAAGCTACAGCCTAGCTGTTTCAAAAATAATATGCAAAGTTCAAACATTTCCTGTTTGCTTTTGCATTACCTGCCCGATTTCCATTTCTCTCCACTGACATAACTCGGTGAAACAAAACAATTCATAATAACTGTTCATACTGATCATTTTTACACATATTATCCACAATAAAACAAATGCTCTCGAAAAGAGTACCCTCGTGTGACGTAAGCATTATGACATGTAGTGCCCCCTCATGTGACGTATTGTCATCTCAGGTCGCGGCGGTAGGGCTGCTGGTGGCGTCAAGTCCCGAAAGCTGGTTATGCTCGTTCTTTTTCCTCTGTCAGGGAATGAAGACAAAATACACAACCATTTCCATTATCAATTGCATTGATTATCGACTATCGATTATACTGATTGACTTGATTGATTCCTACCTCCTCCCTTGCAGAGTCATCGGCGATTTTGAGTTCTTCATAACGGTACAAGGCATCCCGCAGTGGTTGAAGCATGGTTGCATCCAACGCGACGAAAACCTAGTTTAAAAAAAGGAGAAGATAACCTAGTTAAAAGAGACGAAAACCTAGTTAAAGGAGATGCATACGTTTGGTAGTTGGAGCCTAGTGTCTGTATTAAACCTATCTAATTGTAGATATATACCATAAAACTAACCTGTGAAAATTTCATTTCAAATGGTGGCAGTGTTTTTGAGATATTGCCAAAAATCTGGAGCGGTTGTGTTCACGATGAAGAAGTATCCGTCATTGGAATACACATTCTGAGAAGCGTTACGGCCATAACGCTTCTCAGATTCAAATCTTTGGGGATGAAAACTGATATATTTTTCCATAACCGCAGTACTTCAAAGTGAAAAAAGTTTCTCAAAATGCATTATACTGTCCAGAGCTGCTGTACTTCTTACCAAGTAAGTTTTTATTGCCATAAATTTTCGGAGTCATTACCAAACGTATGCAATGCCTTTAAAGAGGACGGGCCATGGTGATTGATGTTGACGTTATTGTTTAGTTTTCTGCTTTCTATAATTACTGCATCGGACAAACTTCTCATTTGTGACATTAAATTGACAAAAGAAGTAATATTTGCAGGGAGTTTTTTTACTCCTTTAACTAGCCCACCGCCTAAATTTATCAAAATCCCGGAAGTGAGGGCAGCAAAAAAATCATGACGTCACTGGAAGTACTGAATTCCCGGATGGTCTGCACTGAGCCAATGCTTTAATGAGTAACAACAAACAGACGTTTGACAGAGGAGTGCTTCCTGCGACGTCACTTTTCTTTAGAATTTCTGGAGAGAACTTTCAGGCACCGACTGCTGTTGTTCTGATTTTGGCTCGAGGCGAGGGTAGAAAGAGGCTCGGAAACTGCCTTTGTAAACGAATAAAAAAGGCCACGCATTCTATAATTCTGTCACCAATTTTTTCGTGGTAGATATAGGTGTATTTAGGGATATAAAACTTTTTTTATAGAGAGACTTCTAACATGGCCCATCCTCTTTAAAAGAGGCCGAGTTACATATGCACTGTGGAGCCCTAGGGCCTTTCTGACCGAAGTATACTCACCGTAGCAACGACCTCAAACATTGGGATCAAGACGAATTTGATGAAACCAATCTGAGAGGTGGGCTTGGTGACCTTATCCCTGTCCATGAAAGATGCTACCGGGAGACCTTCCATCTTTTCTCGGTCACTCTGACAATGTTCAAAAAAGCAGTCAAGTGAAAAATAAGGGAAACATAATTATTGTATAAATGCCAAGCTACATGAAATACAGGGAGAACAAACTTAGTTGCAAATTGTAATGACTACACATTTTTGAGTGCACACAATATGTGCGTTACGCGTAAGTACTGCATTTGACACGCGTGCGTTTCACAAACTCCTTACATGATTGGTTGGTATTAAAGCAACTCAAGCTGCGTTGAAACTTACAGAGCTTGACGCGGCTACAGGCCAAAATAGAAATCGTCATCAAAGATGGCGTCTTTTGCAACCCATCTGTTACAACACCAAATCTATTCATATCATACCTGCATGAAGTACTCTTCCAGTAAGCAGTCAACCCAGGGTTCGGATACTTCGATCGGGCGGACTTCATTTGAGATATCACAGCATTTGATGAGCAACATCTTTAACTGCGTTAGAAAGGAATCACAGAGATAAAAGTAAAAACATATACAATTCCATTTCGTTTTCAGTTTGAGAAGTTCAAAAATACGCACCATAAATAATACTCAAATTACATGCATCCGGGATGGCACTGCCACCAGAAACAACATCCCTTTTTGTTGACTGCTGCATTGAGGACTTTTGGGGATAGGTGGCAGACTCGACTTACCAAGTAAAATCCATTGTTCTCGGAAATCTGCTCATGCTCAGAGCTACGCAACCAATTTAAAATTCCCTGGCAAGTTTGCTGCCACCTAGCGTTCCAAAGTATCCCAATAAAATATGGAATAGTGATATTTATGATCTTTAAAGATGCCATTTTCTCATCTTTGACACGGTGTTTTACACCGAGGAAATATTTTATTTTTCTTAGAGGATTGGTACTGGTATGAACTGTCATGCCTGGTACTGGTATGAACTTTATGACCAAAGAGTTTTATGATGATTACCAATCCTGTAAATTTGTGTTTAAAAGTCAAATCGCTTAATTGAAAACGTAAACCAAAGATGGAGATAAATACTAACGTAGTTGAGATGTTCTTCGTTGGCGATGTCAAAGCCACTCTTCACATATTTCTTGAACTGGTCGAGAATCTCGCTGTGGCGTGCCATGTCAGTTGCCATGATCAACATGATGACGCCCTGTAAGGATAACGCCATAACTCAAAGGTTAACAGGTAATTCGTCGGCTCAGAATTATAAGGTCATTTACTTCCGTAATCGACAAAAGGTCGCTAACATTTCCAAACTAAAAAACAATAAAATAAATAAGATTTAAAAATTAAAAACTAATGATTTTTCTATCCAAAAAGTAGTTTAGAATAACAGGTTAAACTACTTTTAGGGTTGACAAACATTAGTTTTTGACTTTTAAATCCTATTTACTGTTTTTTAGCTTGGAAATGTTAACGACCTCTTGTCGATTACGGAAGTTAGCGACCTTATAGTTCTAAGCCGACAAATTGTTTTATCAGAGGTTTCTTGGTCTCAAGCACAAAACCCAGTTGAGTACAAGTCCATTTCGCTTACCAGAGAATAAAAAGGTTAACCCGCTCATTTTGCTAATTTTTTTCAGGAAACTGAAAAACCTAATCCACATGAAGATGCTCTCGGTTATGAACCAGGAGACGCCGAGATACAACGCATTTAAAAAAAATGGCACCACTGTACCAACTAGTCTTAGTTTCAAGCCCGTCGAAAGCATTTTCAGCATCACACAGATTTTAACTGCAGAGGACGCTACAGAGGAGAGATGTCTTGTGTCGATATGCACAGTCGGTCCAGACATTTATGGATTACAAAGCCGTTATATAGAAGGAATGAAAAGCGTCATATGACTAAGGCTGTGTCCGCATTTGTGGCTACGGCTACGGCTGAATCGCTGCGTCATGATGCGGTGAATTATAGGACGTCTAAAGCATCACCATTAGCAACAACCAAAGCCGTAGCCGTACCATTCGGTACGGCGTAAGAACCGGCCATATCAAAAAATGAAAATACATTATCCGATTCAGCACGTATTTGATCTAGTGCGCCCCCTGTTGATGAGACACTTTTCAATCATTGAGTGTAACATAAAAAAAACGCATTGGAACAAGACAAAAACCAACATCGTTTTCTTGCTGTACCTGTCGGATAGTCTTGAACTTGTCTTGGTCGACGTTGGCAAAGATGTTACACTCTGGATTACTGATGATCTTGAAGGCCACAGCACAGTGGTGGTTCTCCAGAGGGGAGATGTCGTTGTACCGAATGGCCAAGTCGGTCCGGGCATTTATTTGATACCTAAGAGTGACAAAACCGTTATATCATAATATTTATGAGGGAGTTAAATCGTTGTAATAAATTTAAGTAAATTTAAGTAAACACTTATCGAAGAAGTGATAGTCGTTATAAAACGAATTCGGTTTGACATAGGATGCAAAGTCTGTCCGGGCATTAATCATGATACACCTAGAAAGAACAGTACCGTTCTTTGGGATTATGAAGGAGCGAAAATCGTTATAAACGAGAGTTTTAGAGTGTATTATTTCGAGTATTTCAACCAGCGCTTTGTCTCACACCCCTGGGATCGCAAAAGTGCACACACACAAAACTTTCACAAGATATATATAAGAAATAATTATTCGTACGTGTTGTTATATCCCGGATGGTCGAGGTCATGGCACAAGGCGGCCGTCAGGAGGATTCCGAGCTCCATCCGGGATAGGATTGACCCCAGGTCACACAGATGGATCATGCCGTACATCATTTGAGTCACGCAGAAACAATGGCGGAAATTATGGAAAGGGTTGCGGCGGTAGTTCTCTTGGACGCACAGCTGGAAATCAGAAGAAGAAAAACAAAATCAAAGAAAATCAACACAGACGACGTTGATCATACGCAACCCAGTTGAATTAGCCTTTCCCATGAAATATGCTAAATACTATCACGCATGCGTACAGACACTACTGGTGCCCCACACAACAAGGCGCAATGTTCCCCCATTTTGCCCACCAGTAGTGTTAGTGCGCACGCGTGATGTGCAATTTACATATTTCACGGGAAAGTTCTATTAACCAGCGAGTCTTAACTCACCAAAATAGATACGGTGATCATTTTGGCTTGGAACCTTCCAATTTCAAATCAAAATCATCTCCTTATAGGTAGGCCTACAAAAACGTTCACACTTTCGAACCACTAACTTTAATATAATATAGGGCCTATTTGCAACGGAAATAAAGAAGGCTATTTTGGTTTTATCCTTACACCGCTATAAGCACTGTATACCAGGGATGATATTGGATGATTGTGAAAATTCCTCAAAATGGCTTGTGGGCCTTGGTTCCCCCTTATTCTAGACCCAGAACCTCCCAGATATTACATTCAGGAGGTTTACAGAACTCTTGCGCACCGCCAGAAATACAAAACTACAGGTTTGGACACAATGTGGACTAATTCTTTCTTTCATTGGAGGCTGCTTTACTTCTTTTTTAAGAAAATTTTAATGCTCCAGGAGACTCTCTACCCACAGCCGGTCACTTAAAACATGACCACAATGTTTATAAATAATGGTGTTCAGTGAAATGATGCAAGTAGACGTACCAGAAATCGTTTGAGCACCAGCGTGTCGATGCTAAACTCTTCAACCAAACCAAGCTCGTGGTACATGTGCTCCAGAAGACATAACATCTGTCAAGTCAAGAAGGAGTGGATAATTCAGAGACAACCAGCTGATCGATTCAGAACCAATTAGTGTTGCAGTCGCGTCCCCCTAACCCAGGGCAAGTTCAAGCCCAAGTCCACGTATTATAGTCCAAGTGTGAGTAAAGCCAAAATAGTAAAACAGTCTCAGGAATGTGTTCCTGCGTTTGGAACTTTTTAAGGGGTTCCCCCTTGACGCGCTCTTTGGAAAAGTTGCAGGAGACGAAGCAAGAAAATAAAATCTTGTGGCTCTGGCGAGACATTCCTGGTTGAATTCCAAGGGAAGACGTCATTATTATTTCGGGTAATTTTACCCAATAATAAAGCACTTTAGGTCCTGTGTCAACTTATAGTCACCAACAATATTGTTTATAAATAGGGTGAAAAGTCTTAAGTATCTGATGAATATAAACAAATCTATACCTCATTCGATTCCCAGTGCCAGATATCAAACGCTGGTTTCTTCAAATATTCGATTGTTTCCTGTGACAGGGTGTACTACAATGAGTCAAAGAAAAGGAAGAACAAAAATAACTAGACTTTACAGATATGTATGAACAATCACGGGTATCTCTGCGTGGATACGAATGTACCTGCAAAGTATCAAGAAAATACGGAATAGTTATAACAAATTCCTCCGTTTACGGCAAAATAAAAATTGTAATAATATTATTCGCTCAGTATTTTTTCCTGCAAGGTATTCGGAGTTGTACGTTTTAAAGTATGAGACCTGTTCCTTTACATAGCACCATGCAATGTTTTACAAGATGCAATGGCGCAATCTGCAGCCGATCAAATCAGGAACACCGGTGCGAACCCCTCTTTTTGCGATTAGTGCAGTGGGTTCTTTCACGTGCATTACACAACACACGGGAACTATACGGCTTTACGTCTCATCCGAAGGACGGAGCAATAATGGTCAAGTGTTTTGCTTGAGGACACAAGTGTTACGACCAGGACTCGAACCCACACTCTGCTGATCAGATACACCAGAGCTTGAGTCCGGTGTTCTTATCCGCTCGGCCAAGGTAAAATACTCAATGGATAGATCCCATGTAGAAGTTGATATTATGTTATTATGAAGGCCATACCTTGTGATATTTGGGTACGTCACGTCTGGCAACTATCTTATTTTCGTCTCCGTCTGGGATGGCACATTTACAGAACTGAGCGTGTCGACTACAAAAAAAAAAACAATCGTCAGGTGATAACAGTCAGTTAAAAAAAAGGGGGGAATTTTAAATGTACTTTTCACATTAAAGGGGCTGTGTCGTCATGATTATAGCAGTGAATGTTACTATGCTCCCGTGCGCGCCGGCGGTCACATCAATGTTGACAAAGACGGCACCCTTTGTATCTGGGTGAGAGTTCATCTTTCCATGCACAACCACTAGCCTGCTATTATGACAACACAGCCCCTTTAATTTTTACGGTTTAACAGTGACCGTGACAGAAAATAACACAAAAACATTAAAATGATGCAAAAAAAGTCCCAATTCCTTTTATATCCAATTGTCAAAGCGAAGGATTCCTGAGAAGATTGGAGCCTCCAGGCCACAATAACAAATATTGAAAACTGGGTGAGGTATTCCAATCTTATCCAAGTCCAAACATCTTGATGAGGAGTTAATAAGGAGAAGAGAAAATTGGATGAATGAGGCCGCACGCTGGCCAAACTGCCTCGTCCGTAATAAGTTAATCTGCGAGGACGGGATGGAGTATGTTTTACTTATTATAACTGTTGTTTACCTCTTGGCGCTCAGTAGCTCGTCCTTGAGGTTACGTAATTCCACCTTGCATTTCTCAATCTCGATTGCCTTCAGACCTTCCACTGTGAAGAACAACAGAATAATCAGTGGGTAACAACCATCAGCAGTAAGACAGCCATCGAGCAGCCGTGGTTGATGCAGCTGTAACACAGGGACGTCCTACGAGGCGTTGGTTATAGTCTTGATGCAAGGCGTTTACTATGGTGATTGAATCATCAACCGCGCGCTGCTGTGAGCACTTCATTCGTACACGAAACTTGAATTGAGGCGATGCAAGCGCGGTAGTTTTTTTTGTCTTGCTTTTAAGAACACAAATGCCACCCAAAAAACATAAATAATAAATAAAACAACTAAATAAATAAATTGTGACAGTTATTACAATTCGGTGCAATAATATCACAGACTTTTAATTTGAATTGCCAATAATGGTAGTACAATGATAAATCTTCAAAACATTTAGAATTACAAGGGAAACAAATAATGATATAAAACGTGAAAGAGTTATACTGTTTGATTTTTACTCACTCTCTTTTTTCTTTTCCATGATGGCAATCCTTGAGGTCAGCTCTTCTTTCAGTTGATTGACCCCGAGAGCTCTTCACGAGAAAGAGAAAGAGAGAGAGATAGAAAGTGCGGAGGGGGGATGGGGGAGAGAAAAGAACGAGTCAAGCAACTTGGATGTTAAAGCCAATTTGTCATGACAACGAATACTATTGAATGCTCAAGACATTCAATTATTTTTACCAAATGAGCAGTGTCGTTAAGTTTAAAAAAAATACTTAAATGGGGATCAGAACCGAACCGTTCTTCAAACGGGAATAATATACATTTGTTTTGCGTCTTCTGCTGTGCAATCTCCTTCAGCTTGAAATTCATCTGACGGCAGATGGATCGCTCTTCTTCAGAAAAAAAATGGAGAAACCAACAGTTTACGTCCGCCTTAAGTAAAAAAAGTAAACTACGTTTCCAACGTCATCCGTTACCAGGTAACAAGGGAGTTTGTTTTCTTGAAAGAAGACAGGTCCATTAGGGTCGATGACTGGTTTTTTTTTTTTTGCCATGATAGGAATGGGCATTAACGTCTCGTTAACGTAATGACGGGTGTTAAGACTCGTTATACCATTTGTGAGAAATGGACCCGGATGATGAAATTGTGATCACGCAGGTGTTTGAAGTTGTTCAACGTAAAAAAAAAATTGAAATGCACAAAATTAATAAAGAAACATAAGTTATTTTACTTTAATGTTTGTTCCCCCCTCACCTGCAATCTGTGACCATGGTACAACGAAACAATTGTTAGTTGTTGTTTTTTTGCCCGTACACCGGTGTGTGTTAAGCACCGGCCGCTTACTCTGTACTTTCCCGAGCCCTGTGCAAAAAGAAAAAATCACAGGCTGTTTTCCTCGGGTGGGATTCGAACCCACGACCCCCTCCATTCTAGAGCAGATGTCTTACCAACTAGACTACCGAGACTGCCCGGTAGATAGAGGCAGTTCGAATCCTACGAGCAGCGGGTACCGCAACCATTATAAGAGATGTTAATTATTGCATCGGGGGTAAATTTTTTTTTTTCACAGGACTCGGGAAAGTACTGAGTATACGGTGCTTAACACACATCGGTGTACGGGTAACAACTTATATTCTTTATCCCCGATGCAAAAAATAACATCTCTTATAAACCAATTGCTGCAAGCCGTGTGATGGTGTCCACATTGGGTTCTGTGCACCCCGGGGAAGCAAAACGCCCTCTGGGTGCCATTTACGATCCTTGGGTGTACAAGAAACATCTTACACCCCCATCACAGCGTGCCACAGTACTGTACTATAATCGCAAAGGTACACTATTGAAGTTCATGTACCCTTTGTATACGGCGTCAAAACTCAAACAGCGCCCTCAATGAGGTCAAAGGAAGCACTTGCTGAGAGTTGTGTGTAGCGCGTTCACATGTGCACAATTCGTACTATTGGTTAACCTATAAGCGACGACGGCCTTTGCAAATGGTCTATTCGGTCTTTGATCTAGAATTTTGGGAAGTCTGAACCCGATTTGTGTTTATGAAACTTTTTGGTAAATAACTTTCTGTTCAAACAGAGAGCCATTTCCCTTTCGGTCTAATTTCACGACACTTTAGAACGCTGGGTGGCAGCAGACATATCAGGTAAATTTCAATTGTTTTTACGTGGTTCTGATCATGCGCAACTTTCTGAGAACAATGGATTTACCTGGTAAGTCTGCTGCCACCCAGAGTTCTCAAAAACTCAAAAATCTTCTATTGATACATTCGGTTACATATAGTATTTACTCACTTGTTAAACTGCTCGGCTACTTGGGTGATGACGCCATACAACATGGCGTCCTCTTGACCTTTGACATAAAGGAAACACAGTTATATTGACTTGGTTTCTACTGATACTTTGTTGAATTTAACGATCTTCGTCGATTATTATAAGACAATAAATACTTTAAATTTCAGCCCTACTATTTACCTTGTTGTGTGACTTCTACTTCAGTTGCGAGTACTTTGTACGGAGTACTGATGGAGAAAGAAAACATAACATCTAATGGCTCATACACTCTTAAAGATCATATCTAATCAACAACAAACAAGCTTGATTACTCTTTTCAACTTAAACCTGCGTGCTTCCCTTACCTTGATGTGTTAACAGGCATCGCCGAAGAAACACTGACGAGAGCGCCACCTACGTCCTTCAGCGAGATGGTTGCTTTTCTAATTAGACATCATTGATAATCAAAACGAAAACATCTTTAACATTGTCAAGGATGGGTTGTTGTTGTGAAGATCATGAGCTACTTTTGGGGGTGTTTAAGACTACACGGCATTGAGCATCTTTGGGGGTGGGTTGGGTAGGCTGGGCACTTGGTGTAGCTTCACAGCAGCCGAATGACTTTAACTGTGGTCAAGACGATAAACTGGTTTATGATTTGGATTACATTAATTTAAGACACTTGTTTGGTATCTGCATGAAAGCCGAATTCTAACAATTCAAGCTAGTTTCGGGTCACATTTAAGCAAAGCTGTTTGGTTGCAGCGCAACATTCAAATATTATATGACCTATTGTGGGTATTAATGTAAACAAAAACGACGTCCTCCATAGGAAAGTGCGGTACGGTACATGATGATGTTGCGTTTGTTTATTCGATCGCGGGTTTTCTTCCTCGAAATCAGTGAAAAATATTCCAGAATTTGTACCAAAGACCTTCTGGTGGCTGAATAAAGCCAGTAAGGACAGTTCCAGCAAGTCTTGGAAACTGTGCAAGTAAAGTATAAAAATGTGCACGATGTGTACTAGTGCATGACGGAACGTTCAGGCCAGACGACCGCGATCACCACACAATTTTCAACACAAACAATTCAAAGTTTTGAAGCTAAATCATCCAAAGAAATTGCTTTCCCAAACTGTGTGATTCCTTTGCCTATTTGAATTTTCGCAAGGCTAGGTATAAATGCTCACTTTTTCAACGTTCTTTACCCTTTTTTTCAAACAGTGATTTAGGCCTGCATTACAAACAAAATAACCGGCGGGTGGCCAGATAGTCGTCCGACGCCGGTAGGGCATAACTCAAAATAAACCTCTTTTGTAGCAGAACACTGCATGGTAGTTTATGAAACAGTAATGTGATTATCATCAATGTCAAAACATACAACTTCAAAAAATGGCTTACAGTAACTATGTTATTATTACCAAAAGCCGAGTTTTGGTGGTGTGACTCTATCGGTGACGGCATGTCTTTGCACGTGGTTTGCCATCGGCTCAGATGACGTATTACCCACAAAAGGTCACGTGATGACATGTAAACACTGGTCGCGCAGTCGGTCTATTGCTGTTGATGTGGAGTACAGTTTTTAGTGTGCGTATAACTCGTACCCAGCAAATAACTACTGTGAACACAAAAAGTAACTTCCCTTTTGAGTTCGGGTCAACTGACCGGCAAACTTACTTGCTAACTCCAGCGGCTGCTGCCAGTAGGTCTTGGACATCTTTAGTGCTACATCTCCTACCGAATATAATCTACAAAGACGGAGGAAAAGATGCAAATCAGTGACCAAAAGGTATTCGTTTCAGACTGGTATAACAGTCAAATTAAAAAAAAAAGTTTCATTCAGAGGTGAAAATAAGTCTGGTCGGAACAGAAACCCAGACAATTGCGACACGAGGAAACTGCATAGCATGCACGTAAAACGTTGTACAATAATTACTTCTCAGTTTCCCGTATAGAAAAAAAGGAAGGGGGAAAATGGACTTGAAACTTGAGTCAGAGATGCATTTTATTCAGTTGAAATTTACACAAAAATATCAATAATCAATATCGATAATATTAATATCACTACTTCCAATCAAATACTTAATCAGTTAAACTACCTATAAATCAATACCAAATCCTGATATCTTGAGTCAAAACACATCTTTTGAAAGGTATAAACTATACACTATGTTATCGTTTCAATAACATTTAGAAAGAAAAAAAATGTAGGTGAAAAGAGAAAGCAGGGTGCTTGAACAGTGACTCAGCAATCTTATCACGAATTCTTCCCCGATGTAAGCCTTGAGTCCATAAGCTCAGATTTAAAACAAAATTGCATTCCGGCTGTCCTCGCTGATACTTATTGTGGGAACACAGGCCACCCTAGAGAAACAACAAATCTCTGCCGTTAGAAAAGAAAGGAATCTCTGTGCTACCATGGCAACCTAGTTCAAGTTATTTCGCCCTGGAGGCCTCTCTCCATAAATTATATCTACGTATATCGAATTCGCGGTATTTCACATTTCGTCAAGTTATTTTCCCTTATAGAGATTGAAGTGGGCGTAACTCGATACGAGTAAGCTGACGTGACAACCCCCCTCCCCCACAAAAACAAAACAAACAAACAAACAAACAAACAAGAACAGCAACCACAAACAAGAGCAATCAAACGAATGAGCTATTTGCATGGACATGCATCATTTACTGGCCAAATGATTAACATTCTCATATTGTTCAGGCAGACCTATTAGTTCAGCATGGTTGCTTAACAATTAATAGAAATGTAGAAATTGTTTTTGTTCGTTTGTTGACGTTGTTCTACTCCTTACTGATGTTCCAACTGCTGCCCGGTGTGTCGCTGCCAGTTGAGGTCCGGGTGGATACATACTCAGCATGAACTGAGAAGATTTACGGATAACAATCGCAAGTCTACGGATACGCATAAAGATGCGTATATTATAGCCTAATGCACTCAAGTCCAAACATCACCCAGAAAACTTAAAAGTTGGTAACATTGCCTGATCCTTTTCAACTTAAAGAAAAAGTTAAAGAAAAGCGGCGGCCACGTGCCCCCCAACTGATGTCCGTGCCACCCAGGTGCCCCCCCCCCCCATTTGAAATCTGGACTTTTGAAATTAAAAATTACCAGAATAAAATGTAACATTTTATGACCATTTATGTAATAATTTTAATGTTTTTAGAAATCAACTATTTTTAATTATTTGCACACAATCATAATGTATTTTTTGTTTACGTCAACACCTCACAAAACACTGAAAAGGGGCTTGTTTAGGAAAAATACAAACGGGAACTACAGTTTTAATCGGCCAAAAATGCCCCCTAGGAAAAATGGTGCACCCCCCTTGTGCCCCCTAAAATTTTACCCTAGTTACGGCGCTGAATTCTTCACATAGAGAAATGGTTTTCTTGGCAATTTATAACGAACTACGAGTTTACATTGGTAGGAAGTAGGTGACACAATTCTGGCACTGCTATTCGATTTAATACTGCACAGAGTATTAACATATTACGGAGTTTACAAGGTTGATATATAAGTGGTACGTTAGAAGTGATAGGCATTCAGGTTGGCTCAGTGGTTTCTTCCGTACATTTCACCTCTGTGGGACCCCCTCGGTTCGAATCCCGGACCCAAGCCTTGCATGATTCGGTCCGGAGCCTTGTCGTGCATGTGGAGGGTAGCTTTTCAGTCCCTCCCCCGTTTGGGGTTTTCCCTCCCACATCTAAAATTGACCCTCTTCACCATCTTCCCCACACAGGTATACCTATACAGCCTTACGGGGTCACAGTGCTAGTCGCCTTAGAGGGCCCCTTGGTTGCATTACGGTCATGACACTTGTGCCCTTGACCAAGATGCCTGACTAAAATTGCTTCTCTTCACCCAGTTGTATAAATGGGTACCTGCGAGGGTAGAGGTTGATACTGGGTTTGAAAAAGCCTCCGGAGCGCCACGGCAGCTCGGGGCTGTATACTCCCTAGGGAGCTGAGAAAGATTACAGGAATGTTATTGGCTCAATGACCTGGCACTAATGTAAAGCGCATTGAGACGTTTTTGTGAAATTCACTATATAAGAACTGGTTATTATTAGTAGTAGTATTATTACCAGAAAGATATTCCTATGTTTTTGGATGAAGACACCTTTAGCGCTTAAAAATGCGTATGACGTCACTATGAGCATTTTACCTCAATAATGGCGGCGAACGCATGAGGTATATTGCCTTTCTCAAGTTTTCAACAAGCATCCAATACGACCTAGAACTGTGAAATTTCTATCAAATCAGATGGGTTTTTTTTAAGAGAACGCATAAAATCTTGTCATTTTTTTTTTTGTACATCTGCATGCTCGACACGGTTTGGCAAACCGGTTTCGGGAACCGACTCTCTTTTGGGCAAGATTTTCTCTCAAACTATATAGAAAAGCACACGCCGCATCGCTTCTTCTCCATAATAATCTCAGATGCATATTTTATTTCATAAACAAGGCTGCTGACGAGTACAAAGCTAAAAGGCACTTTTAGCCTTCTACAATGACGATTGTGATTCCTTGTGGAAGTCTTAACAAAACAACCCTTCTCCCGGCAGGATACAATGTGCTTAAAGGCACGTATACCTTTCGTATTTGGAACCGTACGTTTGTTTCAATCCTATATAATTGAAGATATATAGCATATTAATACTAACCCCTGCAAAGTCTGTTTCAAAAGATGTTAGCTTTCTTGTGATAACGGCGAAAATCTGGAGCGGTTATTTCCACGCAGAAGGATCCGAAAATGCTGAAACTGCATGTTGTTCATTACGTGCAGAAAGGCTTCATGCCTCTGAAGCCTTTCTCAGATTCAATTATTTTACCGAGAAATTACCTCTTTCTCAAAAACTATGTTACTTCAAAGGGAGTCGTTTCTCACAATGTTTTATACGTTGCTCATTTACCAAGTATAAAGCTTTCATAATCATTTATCTTTTGGAGTAATTACCACAAGTATCCCTACCTTTAAATCCATATCACGGCTTGTATTCACGAAGAACCGTGTACGAAGAGATTCCTATCTCACTTGATCGAATAAAAGATTCCTATCTCACTTGATCGAATAAAAAAACATAACGAAGAGGGCAGTTGTATGCAAAAAATGCTCAGCGAGCGATGCATCCATACTTTATACCTAACTGTGCATACATCGACAAGAAAGAAGACGACCTAATACAATTAGTGTAAAGTTCAATTACTCTTTTTGTTAAAACGTTGACAAAAGTACCTCCCCCCCCAAAAAAAAAAAAAAAAAAAAAAAAAAAAAAGATGAAAGAAAAGAACAGGTCAAATGGTTTCTAATGGAGACAGCACACAAATTATCATTTTGTTCGTGCAGGGCATTTCAAACAAAGACCCGTAATTTCTACGGTACATTGTAATAGCTTGGCACACAGCCAGCTCTGGGTATAAATCACCTTGAAATTGTTTTTACAGTGAGAAGGAAACTTACACGAAAAATGCTTTTTAAATAATGAAAACAACGGACAATGACTTTTTATTGTGGGTTTTCTCGGAGAAGGGGGGGGGGGGGCTCGTTGCGAAGGGGATGGGGCGTAACACGTGACTTGAGTTAGAACAAAAACAGGGTCACTTAATAAAATGCAGGTTGTATTGTAATTGTACAGTACAGACTGTGCAGAAAACATGGACGAAAAACAAATGGTCTTAACAAAACAAAATAACCGAATACATAATATAGTATTTTTCTTATAGTACAGTACAGTGTAGATTATTTTTTAAAGGGGTTCGTAGCGAAAGGCAAACTAATTAAGCGTAGTTGTTGTTTGTACATGCTGTCTTGTTCATTTCGGTACGCCCTCTGCCGTTTGTCTTATCTGTCTGCTTTCTTAATGTAAAAGAGTGAAAACATCACTCTCTTGCCCGAGTGGTGGTGTAATTTTCACTCTTTATAGAAAGCAATTATCTCTAGTTTGCTCTTTTAGAGTGAAATTTGAGTAAACTTCACTCTGAATCGAGTGAAAAAGAAAATGTTTTCACTCTAAAAAGACTTGTCCGCCATATGGCTCTTTTAAAAAAGTGGTATGGGGGACAACTCTTTTTAGAGTGGAAATGTTTTCTTTTTCACTCAATTCAGAGTGAATTCACTCAAATTTCACCCAAAAGAGCAAACTAGAATGAATTGCACTCTAAAAAGAGTGACAATTACACCACCACTCGGGCAAGAGAGTGATGTTTTCACTCTTTTACATTAAGAGAGCGTACATACAGGCTGATTACTACAAGCCTCTACCAAATAGGCCTGTCATTTCCATACTTGGCTTGATCAAGCCTCTCAACTTACAGCGCTCGAAAACTTGGACTAAAAAATAGGCTCCTTAAAACCAAAACTATCCAATACATGCAGTACTTTTCATTTAGCATATCTTATGGTTTATCGAGGGTCTCGATGAGAAAGGTACGAGACGTAATACGTGACTTGAGTTAAAAATAAAACAAGGTCACTTTACTTATAGTTACATTCAGGTTGGATTATGTTTACACACATGTTATGATGTATCTTCTTATAAATTGCATTAAGATGCCTGATTCGCACGCGACATCGTACTCATTTTCTTGGGGCAGATATTCTGCCGGTTTTTCTGATTGACGGCATGGCGAATCAATTAAGGCAAAAACAATCAATCAAGTAACATCTCACAAATCTAACACTCTATCTAACAACTGCTTAACTTAAAGGGGGTTGTGTCACCCCGCGGGAGAATGCATTCAGTTAAATCTTTACTTGTGGCCTACACATGTACACAATGTGTGCGTTTAACCAAGTATACAACAATACATCGGTAAAGAAGGTTTGATGTCTGCATTAGGGTAATCTCTTCCGTTTTGCACCCACTTTCTATCACTTTATCTTTAAAGAAATTGACCTTCTCAAAATTTGTTTTGTGTGTGCATGCCTTTGTCATTTCTTCTCAATTCACCCTTTAATGACGCCACCAAATACAAATTTGATTCAGGGTGTGTTGATTCCCGAGCTATACATATTGAAACGTGTCTGTTTGTTGTTGTTATTGTTGTTGTTGTTGTTGTTGAACTTGCTGCTGTTGTAGTAGTTGTTGTTGTTTATTGTTGTTGTTGTTGTTGTTGTTGTTGTTGTTGTTGTTGTTGTAGTTGTTGTTGTTGTTGTAGTTGTTGTTGTTGTAGTTGTTGTTGTTGTTGTAGTTGTTGTTGTTGTTGTAGATGTTGTTGTTGTTGTTGTTGTTGTTGTTGTTGTTGTTGTTGTAGTTGTTGTTGTTGTTGTTGTAGTTGTTGTTGTTGTAGTTGTTGTTGTTGTTGTAGTTGTTGTTGTTGTTGTAGATGTTGTTGTTGTTGTTGTGTTGTTGTTGTTGTTGTTGTTGCTGTTGTTGTTGTTGTTGTTTGTTTGTTTGTTGTTGTTTTTTTGGGGGGATGGGGTTCGTTACAACTCGGGTTCCTAGCTTCCCTTGTATTGTATCTAAAGATTTCACTCATCTCTGGACCGCCCGAGCCGACCAAAGCGATACACTGCAACATGCGGCAGGAGGGAACGCTCAGCTACGTTATGGGGGAAACATAACACGTAATAAAATTCTAAACAGGCTATAATTATACAGTCGCTGTCACGCTTTGGCCAATTCAATGGCAATCGTTTATCAACTTCATATAGCTCATTTTGTTTAATTTCCTCCCTTCACACTTGACTTGCTGACGCTAATTCTGATAATGGCATAATATTAGATAAACATTAGCTCTTACCAACAACGAGCTCTTTTGTCACCAAAAAGGTAATTTCCTTTCACCACGATGAAACTAAAAACACTGATGCTTCAAAAAACTATTGTGTTCATTTTAATCTGCTAATTAAACACTAATTGCCATAAAAATTACCAGTAACAGTGGATGAGAGCAATTATTGTCATTCCCTTGTGAGCTATATACTTCCGAACTTTAATCTGCTATTCAGTGACAAGATTCACGGAGAAACCGACACTTCACGCAAATAGCAATCCTTTTGTATATATTTTAAGCCACGATTCTGTTAATTTACTTCAAGGGTCTTGCAAACTATCCTACCTCTTTGGCGTTGCTCTCTCAGAGATCGGTAGGTCTGTGTCGACCGGGGTCTTGAATCAATCGGTTGACGTGTCAGACCAATCGATCGATGTGTTAGACCAATCGATCGATGTGTTAGACCGATCGATCGATGTGTGAGACCGATCGATCCATGCGTTATACCGAACGATCGATGTGTTAGACCGCTTTTTTAACCGGAGTTAACGCCTCAATGGCGTTCCATATGTGTCCCACAACCCAGCATTTTCACGTTCGCGTAATTCCACGCGTAACTTGCATATCGTAAAATCTGTGCACTATACGTGAAGTTTTAGATGCACGTATTTTACGTGAACGCGCGCATGTGAGTATTCTCGTGTTACACAACGCAAATTTCTTACGTTCAGGTTTACGTAACTGCACACGTAACATGTACACGTAACTGCACACGTAACTTGAGTCTAAAAACTCCCGGCAGTCATAACTACACCTGCTCATCGGACTTTAAGCATTCCTGCAACTCGTACGGAGTATGCAGCACCAGAAAAAAGGATGAACAAAAATCGGCCCCAAATTTGCCATTTGAGCTTAAATAAAAAAAAATAAAAAAATAAATAAATTATAACAAACAAAACGAAATTTATTGTGCAGGCTCGTCAACATTGCCCGACGGTCAATTTCGCGGTACGAAAAGTTCATGTACATGTTGATGTACACACATACACTTTCCCACTGCGTTAGGTACCCGACGGCTATTTGTTTTCGACGAGCCTGCGTGCCTTTAAGCACGTTTGCGAGAAAACGGTACAACGATTCGGCATACCTCTTCAGTTTTATGAACACTCCTTTGGGATTAAGAAATTGCTCCCAATCTTAATTATTATGAATACTGATTGAATGCAGCCACGACGACTGCTTACACATCAAATTAAAGATCAACAGTGTTTCAGAAAAACGTAGTCAGCCTTTCCAAGAATCGAAGAATTACTTCTTGAAGATTAACATTTCTGTCGGGTGGAGGTGGGGGGGGGGGTAGCCAAACGTTTTTGAGAATTTCGTGATTCGATTCTTGAAGACTTGCTTATTGAGTTTTCTACACTGTACATCAAAACCTTTCTTCAAAGGCCTTTGTGCACATTTCACGTGGGGACAGCTTATCTGTACCAAACATAGTTTGTTGCATGATGGAAGGCGGAGTAATTGCTTTTTCCATGGCGGGGTTTATCGACCGCTCTTCCACTCTGCTAAACTCTACTCCTGCTGTATTGCTATACGGAGCAAGCGATTGGGATGACAATGACAGCAGCGGCCTAAAGATTAATGCATTCTCCGTTTTATTTTATTTTATTTTTATATGTTTGTTTGTTTGTTTGTTGGTTTGCTGGTTTGTTTCTTTGTTTCTTTGTTTGGGGGAGAGTAAAATCACTCCCATCTTCTAGTTTTCAATAAACACACAGATTTATCTATTAAAATAAAATGTGGGTACATACGTACTAGTGGATTTAACGAAAACCAATTCACCTGACGTCATCACCCCAATTCGTCTCGGTTGCGCCATTGTGAGACTCAGTTTCACAGTGTGCAGTGCGAATTTTAGGCGACGCGCATGCGTTTGCGAGCTCGCCGTTATAAGCAATTCGACTCCCAAAATGGCAGACATAGCCGGATATGACGTCAGTTAGATTATGGGATTTTTTCAGGGACTTTGTGTAAAAACCATAAACATAGTCTATTGCCGCTGAATGCTAGTTTGATAGTAAAGAAAAAAAATCTGGTTTGTATATGAAATTAAACTGTACACTTAGCGAACTTTCAGAAATGTTAGTTTTAATTTTAAAAAGGGGAAAGGGACAATCGGATTGGAAGAAGGGAATAAGACACGATGATCAATTGTCTTAGCAGATAAATTAGACAGATCCCTCTGAATTGAATTATGCGTGAATGTGTTAGACACACGGATGAGTAGACGGGTTGCATAATCAGGAGCTGTCTTGAAGAAATTTGACGCTGTACGCCGCTTGATAGCTCTATACTGCAAGTGACACAATCAACACCTGCATCTCAATTAGCGTGTAAGGTAATTCCATGTTGCTTGAGAAATGGAGGAAATTCACGCATGGTTCATGACTGGTGTCATTTGGTGAACAGAAAATCTTGTCGACTTGCTAAAACTAGAATTTCTTTTGTGACATCGTTTCTTCTTAGACTCCCGTAATATCTATAATGATCGGGGATACCTATATTAAATCAGTGTTGCTTCAGAAATCGGCTTTGGGAAAATAAATCTTAGAATAACCAAATGTAAACCATAACTTACCAGGTCTTATTTGTTATTTTCTTTTTATATTTATTTATTTATAAAAAAAAATGTTTACAAGCAATTTCTCTTTTTCATGCATTATAATCGTATGGA
The DNA here is from genome assembly GCA_911728455.2 of Marthasterias glacialis. Taxonomy (NCBI): domain Eukaryota; kingdom Metazoa; phylum Echinodermata; class Asteroidea; order Forcipulatida; family Asteriidae; genus Marthasterias; species Marthasterias glacialis. The sequence continues at coordinate 10,953,860 of OU452239.1, read as the reverse complement.
ATAGAAGTAAGTTGTCCACGCCATGTGTGGTTTTCGACAAGGCCACACTCTTTACAGTTTCCAAATCAAAGCTTCGGTACTGACAGCCTTTCGTCAAGGCCTTCGTGGCTTAGACAGCTATGCCGCGAAGACCAACACAAGTCAGCACGAACAATCGAATGGCGAAGCCAAGAGGGCCTTGATTTTGCGGTTTTTTGATTTTGAATTATTCATCAGGTTTCAAACACAAAGTATTCAGCAGAGGTGAAAGATTAGCCAATCACAATGCGGATGAGGTTAATGGATGTGGACCCCATCGCTTCTGATTGGCTGTGAATTTTGCTATCCTGCTTATAGGGGAGCAAAAATCGAGAAATAAAGAAAAACATCAGAATTTCCTGACAAAGTTGGAAAAGGCCCTCGTGGCTTCGCCACTCGTCGTGCGCGCTGACTTGGTCTTAGCTGCAGTGGCATCGCGGCTACGCAGATGTCTAAGCCACGAACGCCTTGACGAAAGGTTACGGTACTGAAAGAGCTGAGTGCATTAAGCCTGCATTTCAATCTTGCGGTAATTTATCTCGAAAGACGGAGACGTGCTTATTCATCCGAAAGGGAAAGGAAAATTTTTAATTGATTTCGATCAAAGAATAAAGTAAAATGAGCCATTAAGGTGAACATACCCTGAATTTTCTCTCGAACTAAAAAGAATCCGACTTAATTCAAATAGTTGTAGAAAGAACGTTTGCACTGAATCAGTGCGCTAAAGACAGTGGGTTTTTTTACATTTTTTTTTGCAATTCGCCAAGGCCATCACAAGACCCAAAGACCACTCGAGGTGTGGGTTACTTTGTTGAAGAAACGCGCAGAAACAAGACATGGCGAGATACAAACGCAAGTCTCTTCACATCGCAGCTAAGAACAGGGAGGGCAGGGGTAAATGAATCCGTTGCGAGACAAACATAACTGCCTCTTTTCTCCTATTTGAAGGGATTGCAGTTAAGTGTCTAGCTCAAGGACGCAAGTGTCATGGCCGGGATTCGAACCCACATCTTGATGATTTATAGCCCCAACAACTTGAGCCCGATCCACTAACCGCTTGGCCACAAAACGGACACAAAATAGTTCCTGAAAGACGTTATCTTTATGGGCAACTTGGGTTTGACCTTTGATATTCGTCAAGCGTTCTATTTTTTTCTTCACAGCCAAGTATTAAGTGGTTCACTGTCCAGTCGAGGAAGGTATTTGATTAAACCCCCATGTGCCGCACGCGGTATGCATAATGCATATCGGTAGTAATTGTGCGTTCAAAAATGACAAATCTGCCCGTAAGAATTGCCGACTTTACAATGTGTGACGTCAAGTGGGAACTATTCTTAACAAATGGAGGGAAATGGGCTTATATTCTCAGAGTGTTGCGCCATGAAAAAGGGTCGGAAAACGCGTCCGTGACCAGGTAAACAGTTCGTGACGTAGTCGCTTTTTTGAAAAGGCTTCCATTTCAAAATATTTATTTAAAAAAACAATGGCATTACTCAATGTTTAGAAACTTATTTAACGCTCGTTGGACGGTTATTCTATCGCAAGCAAGTTTTGACAAAAGTTCTGTAAAATAATTCCCGTCTTTTAGTTTTAGCAGAATCATTCCGTCTTATATCCGCGTCCAAATCAAGCGGCTTTCGGCTATGGCTATTCCTAGTGGCTGCAACGACAACGTTGAATAATAGGACTACGTCCAGCGTTCCGGTCATTCCCGCTGCTGTCAAAGCCATTATTTCAGAAACGGCCTTATCGACTCGGTTGCAGTTTGGTTACAGTTTGATTCGGAATATCTGCGGTGCGTCATCGCAGAAGAACAAGCAGAGTCCATTCACGTATAACCCAAGACCGGTCGCAAAATTAAAATAAATAAATAAACATAACAAAACAAACAAATATAACAAAAACAGAAAACGCAAACCGGCCATTATCGGGGGAAAAAAAACCTTGTCTAAAAGTCAAGACTACAATGTCGAGAAGACTATACGATGTAACTGAACAGGTTTAGAGTATACTGTGATGTTGAATGTACTGATCAAATTGGTTTGGCACAGGCTTAATTTCACAGATTTGCTTATAAAAAAGTTTCTCATTAAGCAAAAATAAGCAGGATACCGCAGTCACAGATTGTACATGTGACATGGTGTTTTGGCTGGTAACCCTATTCTGGTAAGCTTAGCTTTGGTTGTACTTTTTGTGCTTAAGCAGCTCTATGAAATTGGGCCCAGCTGGTCCAAGATTACCAACGATGATGGTGAGCACATTGAATGACAAATTGATAGCTTGGCATCCACCTTATCAAAAAAAGAAATTATAATGCCAATGATATTTCCTATAGTGTGACGAGATTGGTGCACGCGGAAGGAAGTGCGTCATCATATTCCACTCCTCGCATATATTTTGTAAACATCACTCCGTATATCCAATTCACACCCGCCCCCATCCCTCCCCACCCCACCCCCGTCTTCAAGCAAAAAACCCTACAAATTATGTTTGCCTCTCCGCTGACGGCTTTGGGAATTACCAATAAACTCCCTCGGCAGCCCTGAGAAAATTTCAGATAAAAAGTCTAACTCTACCGCAGGTTGAAAAAAAAGAAGAAAATAAAAATTTCTCGCTCACGAACGGATGCTGCAGAGCATCCACATTCAAAAGCACAATATCGAAAATGAAATACGGTCAGAACTCTTAAGTTTATAAAATGTCCCTTCGCTAGTTACAGCAGACGTGTCTTGCCAACGCAAACAAATGAAAATTATTTAGCTTCAGCACCTAAAAGACGAAATAAATACTGCATTTCATGGCAAGTTGGCAACCATTGTACAACAATAGTCATTAAAGTCTCTCCTCCGAGTATCAATGCTCATAACACAGCTATCACAACCTTCTTTCTTCGGGTTTAATTTCATTTCCGTGACCATTGCATCTACTCTCAGCTTATGCACAGCCCTGCAGCATCAATTAATTTGACGCACTTAATAAAATCACAAAAAAACAATTTGTGTTCTTCTTTTACCTTTTGTTGTGCACCGTTGACGTCCAGATGAATGCAGGCAGTGTTCTCCTTCTCCCGTGACGCAGCCCCGTTCCCCATCCTCGCCCTTATAAATCACTCACTTGTTGGATGTTCAACCACCAAGACTTGTGTGTTATGATAAAACGCTGATGCTATAGCTGTAGTCTCCTATAAAACACTGTTCCGAGTACACACAGTCGATTGCGAAGGAGAGCTCTTCGATGACACTTGATGCGCTCGTGATGCTCTCTCTGTTGCCGTCTTGCTGTATCTAAACGTCTAAAGACGGTCGCAAACAACTACAAGCAACATCTCTGCCAAGCCAGTGTTGCCATAGCAACCCAGCAACTTACATAGATGCTCCGGTTGTGTTCTTGTGTGTATCTCTGCGCACGGGCTTCGTTTTTATTTTATTTTTGTTTCTTCTTTCAAATGCGAGTCCTGAGAATTGTCATGGTAACTAATCAGATCGCTTGTCATGTGACATGTTTGGCCCGTAAGTGGGGAACAAATGAAGTCTGACAGCGCTGCGATGCGAACGGGGAAATATAAACTGGCTCTGATATCGCCCTATGCAGACTGTAAAACAATATGTTTTCATTTGCGAAATGTCAATGAGCCGTGTTTTGTAATAAATTATGTGGATTTTAATTTCTTCAATCGTAAAGTGACGGAGGCCACGATGTGGAGATCTTTCTTGTTCGGGTCTCTCCCATTCAAACTAAACCGAAGCTATGGTAAAGAAAACTACAGTCTGGGCTCAGTGTTGAAACGACAGTCGACACTCAAAAGCTTTGTTGCAAATTGGAAACACGACAAATTACACTCTGCAAGAAGTTTAATAAATAAAATACAAATAAAGAAATAATGAAATGAAAAAATATTTAAACTTATACATTTATTATAATATACAATGTAATAACAAAGCTAATATGTGGCGCGGTAGTGACCTAAAGTTACGATGAGCCCTCTGATTTACAATGCAGTACATTACACTTAATAAAATACAAATAAAGAAATAATGAAATGAAAAAATATTTATACTTATACATTTATTATAATACACAATATAATAACAAAGCTAATATGTGGCGCGGTAGTGACTTAAGGTTACGATGAGCCCTCTGATTTACAATGCAGTACATTACACTTAATAAATAACAACAACAACAACAACAACAACAACAACAACAACAACAACAACAACAACAACAACAACAACAACAACAACAACAACAACAACAGCAGCAGCAGCAGCAGCAGCAACAACAACAACAACAACAACAACAACCAAACAAATATATATGTGACACGTAGTGCGGTAGTGACTTAAGCGCGGTAGTGACTTAAGGTTACGATGAGCCCTCTGATTTACAATGCAGTACATTACACTTAATAAATAACAACAACAACAACAACAACAACAACAACAACAACAACAACAACAACAACAACAACAACAACAACAACAACAGCAGCAGCAGCAGCAGCAGCAACAACAACAACAACAACAACAACAACAACCAAACAAATATATATGTGACACTTGAAATAAATACAGGATCAAGTCTCCATTGAGGTAGCGGCTTAAGTTTATTTCTTTAAATAATGAAGACATGCAAACATCGTCTTAAGGATTGTCTTCAGAACTGATTTGTTTCCAAAGCATAATCGGACACAGTAGTTTTAATGCATACTATAGATAATGAAAACTAACTTAAACATCCAAACTACGAGTAAATGGAATACATTTAAAAAAAACCAGTGCGGTTCCCGCCGAAACATTCACTGGGACCGCCATCGTGAATTTAGAGATTGAACGGTTACATTTCAGATTCTTGTGCTAACTAGTGAAAACTGATAGATGATAAATAAACTCCTGTCAAATGTATCTTGTCTCACTGTCAAACAGCTCATTAATAATAAACGTAGAGAAACGTTCGATAAATTGAGTTTAAGTAAGAAGGAAGATTTAAAGGAACTAATGGAACTGATTAAAGGAACATTAAACTAAAAATAAAATGGGGGTGTGTTTTATAATTGTCACATATATTTTATAATTAACATGTTTAGATGAATGTGCAAAGAAGATATTATCCCAATTCTCATACCCCAAACACCCTGCGTGCAATACTTACTAACGGTTGGTTTAAGACAAAGAACGGAATTGGCAGGTATGTGGAAGGGGGAAACAAGTTGTTTCAATCCGCAAAACTTCTAGAGAAAAAAACAATCCGTCTGAAAATACTGTCAAATACTATTTGAAAAGCCCACAAATCAACTTTGGTTATTTCAATAGCAGCTATCGTAATAAGCACATAGTATAGTAAGGAGGAAGCAGATAATCCCGCAAATATTACATATATTCATATAATATATAAAACAAAAATATTATAAAAAAACACGCTTTTCTTTGGTTTGATTGTATGGGGGATGTGTTTATTGAAAAACTGACGATGGAAATTAATTTCAGTCTCCATGACAATGAACACATAATGATGCGTTATTCCTTTAGAAGCTTTGAGTGAGGACGAATGAGTATTATAGAGTGTTCACCATGGTAACTCCGTGATTCAAAATGCCAGGACGATTCATTAGTTGAACATGATATACGTGAAGACTTCAGGTTGAAAGCCCCGGTACTCATTAAGACATTTCGAAGTCATTGCCTCCGCAGGAGAAGACAACAAAGATATTGCCCAATTAAAGAGACCGAAGACAGGATCTTCCTCAATGACATAATTACTGCATTAAATAACATGAGCAGGGTTCCGTTTGAAACACGGAAGATTTCGAACCGTATATCCTACCCGTCGAAGTCACTGCGTCACACGAACGCGCATCTGCTGCGCGCCCAAAGTGATCGCTACTTCCTGTTCCAAAACTGGCGTACACGCTTGTGTGTAATTTTTTACCAAAGATCATACATGTTACCGTTCAGAGAAGACCTCGAGTCATTGAAGAACATTATGTAAAAGCCAAAGTCCAATCATTCAACTTTCCTCATTTTTTTCAACAATCCTCATACAAAAAAAAGGAGCTTAGTGCAATTCCTATGGGCTGCTCGCAATCGGTTGGAGCCGGTTTGGTGAAGTGGGCGTGGCTTACAGTGGAATTATTTCACCCTTTACAACACGGGCCAAGTTCGCACAAGGACCATTTGTCGGCTAGGGGTCGATGTTGCCTGGTACTCAACACATGTTTTTGAGGATGAGTACCAGTTAATATCAGCCACTAGACGACAAAAGGTCCTTGCGCGAACTTGGCCAGGATAAAGCCTGTAGTCAGTGACATCACACAATGTTCTGTCTACGCGTGTTCACGTGTTTTGCATCTAACAGGTTTTGTAATTTTCGACAATATGTTTGCTTTCCGAAGATGTTCTCGGATCTTAGTGTGGATATCAGGAATAGTTTGATCAGGGAGGGTTAATTTGAAGTCCCTTCGTATGAAGCTGAGGGTGTGATTTTTGAGATCTTAGTCTGGTTTGGGGTTCTTTTTATTCCTGCTTCGTAGGTTTGTTTCTTAGGATGTTTAAGGTGTTTTTGTGTAATTTTAAAAGTCCTTTGTGTGCAAATCTATTTTTAACATACTCTCTCTTAATGTAAAAGAGTGAAATCATCACTCCCTTGTCAGAGTGGTGGTGTAATTTTCACTCTTTTTAGAGTGCAATTCATTCTAGTTTGCTCTTTTAGAGTGAAATTTGAGTGAATTCACTCTGAATCGAGTGAAAAAGAAAATATTTCCACTCTAAAAAGAGTTGTCCCCCATACCATTCTTTAAAAAGAGCCATATGGCGGACAAGAGTGGAAACATTTTTCTTTTTCACTTGATTCAGAGTGAAGTTTACTCAAATTTCGCTCTAAAAGAGCAAACTAGAGATAACTGCACCCTAAAAAGAGTGAAAATTACACCACCACTCGGGCAAGAGAGTGATGTTTACACTCTTTTACATTAAGAGAGTATTTATGGCAGTTTTTTCAGACCAACGTTGCTGAAGTTTGCAGGGGACTCAGTTGCAAAAGTTTCATACCAACCAGTCCAACACCCAACATCCTTAATCCAAATCCCCGCCCATCCCTGACCGTACGTGACTTTTCAGTCGTTTAATTATCTGGAACTGTGTCGCTCAGATTTCGTTCTGTCTTCAGAATGAATCAAGGCCAACGGTAAAAGCCTCTTAGACATTTCGAGAACGACTTGTTTCTTGACCTGATATCCCATTTTTGTATTTCACTAGAGTTTACCAAGGGATATCCCGGAGAGCTAAGTTTTTCATTGATGTTTTTATGTGTATAAAGGGACTTCGCGGAACACTGTGAAATTCAATCATCCCATACTTCTACCGAATGGTCCAAATTTTAATGCAAACATAACGTGCTGATAACCTGTTTACAATCTTGCGCAGCCATCAAGTCATCCATACAGAACGTGCTCGAGTTCCTTATCTTTTTCGATAACAAATCAATTTGTAGAACGAATGGAACAAATTGCTTCGTCGCCGCGATTTTCTGATTCTCAAAAAGTGTACAATGGATGCCTCACTGGTGCTTTCGTACGTGTGCGGGAGCGTGCCTGACCAGTATAGAAACCCAAGATTTTAACAAACGGGATGCAGTACATTGACAGAGCGAGGACTTCCTCGCTTCTCTCTTAAAAATTTTCGATTGAAATTTAGTCTATTCGATTGAAACTAGGGACAAACTGCAAACGATTTGTTGTCCCTGGCCTCAATCGAAAATAGTGATTTTCAATCTAATTAGAGTGATTTTCAATCTAACTAGTTAAGAGATTTCGCTCTCGTTTACAAAAACCAATGGGGACGTCGCAAAGAAGAAGAAAGAAAAAACAAAAACAAAAAACCAAAAAAAAAAAAAATAAATAACAAATAGAAGTCCCAGCAACTGGAGAACTATGAGCGATTTCTTCAATATTTACCGGTGACGCATCATACCTTTGTATGAAAAGGTCAAAATAAATTTCACCATTTTAAAAGCGACAATTCATCACGTGATGTTAACGCAAGACACTCGGTCCGTTTGAAGCTTTGATTCGATTAGGTTTAAAGTCAACTTTGAATTGGGGCATCCTTCGTGCGGTACAATTACGCTAATCTTTTTGTGCTGACTGTACATTTTTTTTTTAATTCAATCCCATCCCCTAGTTTATAATAAACGAGATATACAAACAACCTGTGAAAACGTTGATCAAATTTGTTGGTCACATTTTGGTGGCAAAGGTTGACTTTTTTATAACGAGCGATTTTTTAAAATCTTCATACTATAATCGATAGTAACATAAACATTGGTTTTGTCTTATTAAATAGCTTATGTAACCGTTGATTATATCAACAGTTGATCTAAATCAGTGCATTCTCCATAAAAATGTAAGATTTAATGTTTTGTTTCATTGGGCAGTGTACAAATCATGCATGTAGGAAGGTCAGCCCAGTTAATTGATATTAACTAATTTTACTTATGAATGTTATCTTTTCAGTAAATATATAAATAATATGAGTAACCTTGCGTTGTTAATTTTGTTCCAAGAAATTGATAAGCGGAGACCGTAAACGTTTACTCATCATCAATCAAGCATCCTCGGAATCCAATGATTACGAAACCATGTGCAATTCAAAGTCCGATTTTATGAAGGCGCTTCCTGCTCACACACAGCGGACATGGGCTGAATTTGTATTTCATACTCCCCACAGCTTTCCGTGAGTAAAGCAAAAGGCACACTGCATAATACAGACTAAAGCCGCAATTCAACCTCACCACGGTATACCATGGGCAGCGCGCCGTATCGACACCTCTCGTCACAACCTCGCTACCATGGGCAGCGCGCTGTATATAGTACCTCTCGTCTCAGCCTCGCGACCACAGGCAGCGCGCTGTATCGATACCTCTCGTCACAACCTCGCTACCATGGGCAGCGCGCTGTATATAGTACCTCTCGTCTCAGCCTCGCGACCACAGGCAGCGCGCCGTATCGATACCTCTCGTCTCAACCTTGCTACCATGGACAGCGCGCCGTATTGATACCTCTCGCCACTACCCCCTGGCAGGGGTGTACTGAAAAACAACGCCGATTGGCTACCAAAAGTGACTGCTTTCTGCGCACGCTTGTTAAAACCTTTCGAGCGTTTGTAGGGCGCATGTAGGTTGCTTAATAGTACACGCGTGTCAAAATGCAAGTATCCTGACGCAATCACACTTCAAAATGAATCACGTTTTTACACGGTCACCCTAAACTGCATACAAAAAACAGGTCACCAAATCAAATAATGGCCTCTGGGTAAATGCTCTCGTTTTTAAGATATCTTTTGATTAGAATACGAAGGTTGCTGTGAACGGCTGAAGAAAATAAATCAACTCCTACAAAATGGATCACGTATTAATAAAAAAAAATAGCTGTCATTTCTATGGAAACAATCATTTCATAATGAGCTCGTGACTAGCCTTTGCGTACGTTATCATCTACAAAAAAAACCGTAATTATTCACAATGACATTTTTTAGAAAAACTGAAGCATTGCGTACAGTCTTTCAAATATGCATTTTATCATTCCTTAGGCAGAGATTAATACAAAGCTTCGTGAGATCTCCAGAAAACTGAGCTTCTCTGTTGCTAGGTATGGGGTCCATTGCAACATCCTCCAGCCAAGCTGACGTACCATTGCTAGTCCACCTTTATACGGGTTGAATATTCTCAAGGCTTCACCGTATATAATACTCTGCGGGATACCAGTTTTTAATGAGGATATGCTCCGTTTAATGAGCCGGTTATCACTATTGGCTAAACTCGGCCTCATCATACAGGCAACCAGGGAAATTCTAAAGGAATTATTTGTATATAATAACCGGGGTTGCATTCATTACGTCATGCTTTATTACATTCAAAAGGCAAAAACCCGGGTTACATTAACGACTTACATTGGATTACATTAACAGGCCAACTACGTTTCCAAAGGAATTATGGTATAAACACTTTAGGCTTCTGTACACAAGTCTGAGCAGAGCTCGTTTATGGTGTTTCACACCACCGCAGCCATGGCCTCCGCACGCGCGCGTGACACGACATGTACCAATCAGCATGGAGAATTTACAGTGCCTCGACGCGCGCGTGCGACCATATAGTTGCAGTGGTGTATGGTGGCCGATCACTTCTGTTCGATTTTCTCTCATTGTAAATTTTTTTACTAGTTGTTTGTTTGTTTGTTTGTTTGTTTGTTGGGTTGTTGGGTTGTTGGGTTGTTTGTCTGTTTGTTTGTTTGTTTGTCTGTTGGGTTGTTTGTTTGTTTGTTTGTTTGTTTGTTTGTTTGTTTGTTTGTTTGTTTGTTTGTTTGTTTGTTTGTTTGTTTGTTTGTTTTTTTTTACATGTAAAGAGATTTTTAAATGCATTGACAAATGCAATTTTGTTTCCAATGTAAAGTGATTTTTAAATGCATTGACAAATGCAAAAAAAAATCCAATGTAAAGTCATTTGTAAATGTATTGACAAATGTATTTTGTTTCCGATGTAAAGTGATTTTTAAACGCATTGACAATTGCAAATTTAGTGCACTAAGGGATTACAATAACGGTGTAAACGAGCAGGGTTTCGATTATCACGGTTGGTGACATTTTTAGACTTTTAGAACACATAGTCTCCAGCTACATGCTTCAAGGTAAAAGTAATGAATGTCGTTTAATACAAGAACGTTCATGGACAGCCTCTGAAGGCAGTGACCGCTTTCGACGAAAACTAATTACCTTTGAAAGCAGCGAACTGGGGCTCGACCTTCTTTGCCCCAAAATAGAAAGATAAGAACTACGAATAATTCTTGCGACTTTTCATCAAGTGTTTTTGTTGGCTATAAATGAAGCTGTACATCACGGGAGTTCATTTATTTAAGTAATCTTTCTTGGCGAAAAATTATTTAGGTCCATGTGTTGTCTTTATTCAATGACAGTTTTATCTGCACACCTAACATAACTTTATAAATTTAATTTTCTTTGCAAATTATGAGCACTGCAAACTTATGTTAAACAACAATCAACATTATACATCTCAAACGGGGAAAGGGTTGGCCTTTTTTTCAAAGCACGAAAAAAGCATTACCACCTTCTTCCCGACCTTAGGGTCTGTATTAAAGGTAAAATTCAATTTTGTGATGTAGTCATTTTGTAATAGATAGTCTTCGTGTTAGTGGAAAGAAAACTACATGTCTCTGTTTGGAGGGATTGGTCTACATGCATATCTGATTTGTTTACATTTCTTGCTCACTGCAAAAACTGGGGTGCTAAATTGATTCTCTTGGTATCTATATATGTGACAACACCGACATGGTGTTAATTTTACCAACGATAAAGCAATGGGGATAACTAACACCATGCCGGCGTTGTCACATATAGATACCAAGAGAATCAATATAACACCCCAGTTTTTGAACTCATAAGTTCAGTTCAGTTTATTTTAATGGTCACAGCTGCATGGTCTTTGTAACTGTTAGATTATTTTTGTAAATACTTGATAACTTTAAATTTTGCTAATCATATTGTTAGGCGCTTTGAGGAATCTGTGATTCATAATGCGCTTTATAACTGCTGTTTTATTATTAGTAGTAGTATAGTACTAACGTTAAAACGGTGTAAAATGAATACACCACCAAATTGAATTTGACACTGGAGCCCCTCTTGAACCATACACGGCAATTATCTTTCCGTAATCACAAGGCTAGATTTGTTGCCCGTGACGATAAATTGAAGCCTCCCACTTGATGTTTTTTTTTTAGTGGTTTGGAATGAGGAATCATGCCAGCCTTGCATCCTGTCCTGATCAGCGTGTTAACCCGTGGAAACTGAGGACTTCCAAAACGGAGATCAGGGTGTTTTGACCGAGTGTGGGGACGTTCTCGCTTTGAATTCGTGTAAAAAAAAAAAAAAAAAAAAAAAAAAAAAAAATTGGGACGTCGCTAAAATAAAACAAAGTAAGTCCAAACAATGGGAGAATAAAGAGAAGTTCTTGATTTACCGGGCTGGAAAAAAACATGCATGAATGCACTTTCACGGTAAATGCACACAGATTAGTTCTGCGCTCGAATTCGCTCCCTCGTGGAGTCCTATAACAAAAGGGAAGCGCAAGAACAATTGGTCTCCACAGGGGAATTCTAAAGAGAAGGATGCTCCACAAGGAAATTTGTGTACAAAGTCTATGAGAAAATATCAAGTACAGGGACAAAGGAAAGAACAATAGACGTCTCCACAAGGATGCAAAAATGAGAATTGTGCGTTCACAGCTGAGTGGTTCCAAACTCACTGGCAAATCTTATAAGGCCGGAGGGATTCATGAAATTAATATAGCATTTTGTCCTCCTTGTGACGACCGTCAATTAAGCGACCGTTACAAAAGTCGAGCGCACGTCCGGGGCGTCCATGAATCCTCCAGGTCTAATTATACAACGACTTCTATGGCATTCTGTTGATATCATTGACTGGCAAATTAAATGCCATCTTTATGAAGGGCCGTATTCATTTTCAAAGCTGACATTACTGCAAGAGTAACTTCAGTCGTGACGTATAATACGGTCCAATCTATGCAACCGATTATTATCTGTGGAATTCTTTTCAAGTTTGTTGGTTTTCTGTAAACCCAAACGATACAAAAATGTTGTATTTACTCGAGACTCATTGGTTTATTTTGGTTAACGTGTAGTTTTGGTAGAATTTGGAAGCCAGTCGTTGAATACCGAGCTTCGAAGCTTCGTGACCACTCGGTCATGTTCGCTGACATTCGGCCATTTTTATGGTCTATAGACTAATCCTCTATTGAGCAATAAATCATAGCAGCTGTCTTAGTCTATCAACGGCCTACAAAATCCTCGCCCTGTTCGTTGCAAGTATAAAATTCGACTCATGTTCTTCAAAGACTCGAGGTCTTCTCAGAATTAAAAGTTTGTGTCATTAGAAACGCCATTGAACAACGAAATGTGCGATTTTGGGGTAAAAATACACATACAGACGTGTGCACCAGCTTCTGAACCACAAGAGAGACCACTTTGGGCGCGCTGCAGATGCGCGAGCGTATGAAAACAATGACTTACCAACAGAATAGCCCAACAGCGCGTAGTGATTTTTGTGGCAAAAAAAAAATTCAATTTGCAATTGCGGGTCCCAAGGAAACCGAACGCACTTCGTCACACATCACACAGACACCACAGAGGAAAGCAGATTGTGACGTACAGGTTGCTCGACCGTTGTTATTACATCACAAAGAATTAATCAATACGTTGGAACATCCAACCAAAGCGTGTGCGTCGACGTTTACGCGTCACGAAATCAAGAGGAGGATGGCTGTTGTTTTGGTGATCACATACAAACAACTCTATCAACCCCGGGGTAGCCGAGGAAAAAAGGGTTTATAGTGAAGTTTCCTGTTTGGTGCACGGAATGAGCAGGGTCTGAAAACATAGCCAAGTGAAACAAAATGGCAGCCGCCACAGCGACGGCACACTCAATTGCAATCAACACAAGAAGAAGGTTTGTGCAATGGGCTTTGCCACAATAAGTTTCTGGTAATTTCAGTGTGAACAAAATAAATTATGCTTTATTTGTTTTATTACAACACATCAAAAAAATAAATAAATAAATAAAAAATAAAAAGTTAACCTTTTATTCTGGTTAGTAAATTTTATTTATCTATAACTATTTACGGGTGTTAATTTGTTTATTTATTCATGGGTATTAATTTGATAGCACTATTGGTCAAATAATAATCTGCTGTATTTTTTGCGGTGAAGGCCGCCCGTACTTTTGCCAACCACTGTCGGCACAACTCGCGGCTGTGACGTTGCAAAAGAAAGGTCAAAGTCAGTGCTTTCCGCATGCAGAGCGGGGAAAAACATATTGTGGTGCCGTTTTTGGTTTGTTTTCTCCTACACGGTCGTGATCTGCACCCATTGAAAGCTCACAAGTTGGTTGTATGATCCGTTTTGAAAAGGAGACGGACATAAAAATTACTCTTCCAAAAACCAATAATTGTGTGACTTTTAAGAGCGCTCTTGGCAGCAGAAATACCAGGCAGATTTCCATTTTCTGGGCGAGCGCACAATAGATTCTACCTGGTTAGTTTGCTGCCACCTAGCGTTCATGAAAGTCTCCAATTAAAGTCAATTGTTTATGAGCAGAGTTCTCGGCGACGTGAACCCCGACTGGCACCCAAATGTTAGTAACTACTCAACGGACTTCACCGAGAAACCACCCGTGAGTCAGACGGGACGACCGGCTCTTCCGATCCATGATAACCGCAAGAACAACCCGCACCCATCTCACCTGGCTCACCTGCGAAGACTCTCAAATGAGGTCAGTTATTCGTTCACAGTTCAGACTACACACAAAAAACGTACTTGTGGGAGACTATTTTTCTCAAAGTCTGTTGTCAGTTTAATGCACCGTGCACGGTTGTAACATCTTGCAGTTTATTCACCTAGTTATTCACACCACATTTCACGGGTATTGCAAGTTTTTGATTTTTGAAATTAAAGAGCTTGAATATTAATGTACTCGTCCCATCTACAACTAAGGTAAACTAAAGTTGTGACTATAAATGTTTTTTGAAAACCTAGAAGATTGCAATGAACTTTCTTGGGGGAATCACTAACGACGCACCAAACGGTTTACTCACGTGTTTGTGTCTTTAAACAAGCAGCCGGTATGCACGGTTAAGGCAATTACATCTCAAACTGACGGCGAGGCTGCTGTACAATTTATGGAGTCCTCGATGCGGACGCACTACCCAACGATTGTTACACCGGAAGGCTCGAGACCGACAAGGTTCGGATGTAACCCGTCCAAGAAGATCGCGGCTGTTGGAATTGGTACGTCATGCTCGTTATTAACCGAGGTGGTTCTTTATTGTGGACTTCACCTCACTGGACCTGGGTTCGAATAACGCCTTGTACCGAGAGTTTAACCCCGGGTCGAGTACCAATTGTTTTGTGTCTATAGATTTTTGAGATTGTTAGTACCATCCCGTAATACATTCAGTTCTAAAACTGTAAGCGAATCCACTCTTCGTTGCTTTTCAAGTTTCCTTAATTCACCGACAAAATGTGTCATAGAACAAGCTAGTCTTCAGTCAAGTCGCGCAACCCGAATCCGGATTGCATAAACATTCAGCCAGCCTGCAAAGTCGACATGTGTGAAGTCGCATTGGTCTTATTCTTCGCAACAGAGTCCCACAAAGGCCTCGACTTACGACTAAGAACATTTTGAGGATTCATTGATAAAGCATTCACTATGTCAAGGCACTTTCACAACAAAGTTCTTCTCATATTGTTTAATTCACGATTAATTCAAGAGTACACAACAAATATAAAGGTCATTATAATACCCATATTGAGCCGGTTGGGGTTCCAACCTCTGCTTCGGTTTACTTGCTTATGGAACGATCCATCAGTAAAACAGTCTACTGTTTTTGTTTTTCTGAAGTGCCGACTACCCCTGAGCCCGAGGTTGAACCAGAGCGACTTCTACCCGCAAGTCAACAGGTTTGTGACCCCTGGCAATAATGTCAAATAAAACTGGCTCAAACTCAGATCTACAAGAATTCACGTCGTTGTTTGTCGTATAGACCTTTCTTTTGCAACGTCAGCCCGAATTTTTGCCAACCAAGATGGAAAAACTACGGGAATCCATGAATGTTAAGCAAAGACAAATAATCACAGTTTGCAAAAATGTTAAACAAATATTCAAAAACTGTTCAAAATTTGTTGGAAACAAACCAATCAATAATGGGATGTATTTTCTTTAAATAGAAAGTTACAAAAATGTTGAATTTGGTCACAATGTCTGTCAACAAGATTTAAATGTTTTGCTATATTTGGCTGTCCATACCAACCAGCACGGTTTGTTTCTCAACAAAGGAAAGGTCTATAGACCTTAAACATAGACATTCCTCTGCCATCTTGAAGATGCACACCTACGGTCATTTTCGAAGCCATGGTTTATAGCCTTCGGCTCCAGCTTAGGCTTCGTCCTTCCTGTTTGCAGTCTCGCACTGAAAGCGCACGTTTTCATAATTACTGACGGAGTTCAAGTCAGAGCCTAAGCCTGAGCCTAAGCCAGAGCCGTGGTTTCGAAAAGGGTCACCAACTAGCCCTAACACGGCGCCACAACTTGTGAAATATTCTCGGATACATGCTGGGGAGAAAGTTACCTTCATTTGACCTTATGGGGCGCTTTGTCGTTGACGTCATACTGCATAAGGTCGAAACTTGTGCGAGTTACATGGCGATACGGCTAGGATTCACTAATTGATGTATCATTATTTTTTTTTACCCGTAAACGCTACAGAAATGATCAAAACTCCAGGGATTTGCTCATGCACAGTAAATCATTAAGAAACAATATGATTTAATTATTTTCCTCTTTCAAGTCACGTTACATATTAATTTTATAGTTTTTCTATTCGTACAGCATACGACTTTGATGACCACGTCCAACCCGTTCTCGTACGTGCCCCGCCGACGGAAGATAATTCCCATTATAACTGGTATGTGTTTGACCCCCCATCACACCCCCAGCTGCGTAGCCGGGAGGCGGGAACTGGGGGTACGTGCGTCCTCCACAAATTTCCAGTGTCCCCCTAGTGCCTCCATAAAAAAATGTAGACACATGTAGACATAAAAATACCGTCACCGCCAGCCGTGAAAAACGGGGTGGGGGAGACTCACAAAAAAGTCCGGTGTCTGACTTTTATATTTAGTGCTGTTTCGAAGCTTTTTCAAACCCAAAATTCAAGCTTTGTTTTTAAATCCAATTTTTTAAACATGTTTTTAAGCAAATTAACAGTCAGAATCTCAGTCGATGCATGTGATGATTTTTGGGTAGGTACACCTGTTCTTTTATTAAGCAAGAGTTGTTTGTATGTCGAACAAGTTTACGCTTACAAGCCCAGTCAAATTGGCCCACCAACCGATGGTCTTTCTTCAGTCCTGTGATCATCGAACGCACATGGGAACCCACAGGCCCACACCCTTAGCACTAAAACACAATGGCACGCCCCTAAAGATGTGCCTGGAACTGGTTTTACTAAGCATTGTTCGAGCACAGAGACTTGGTCAAGTCTAACTGACGTATCTCTTTGAATTCAGACGAAGGTTTCACCCTGAGCGATCCACAACCTGGTGATTCCATCCAAGTGGGCAAGACGTCATCACCGCGTCGACCAAGGCGACGTCACGTGACCAGTGCGCCCAAGACTACGTTACAGGTACAGCCAGCTTACAAATACGTCCGTACATAACTTCACACATTGGTCTAAAAAAGTAAAATTAAAACACGACTTTACAAAACTTATGCTCGCGAAGTATACCTCTTACGGTTCGTAGATGCGCGTAAACGGCCTGCAGGAACGATTAACGGTTTCTTATTCTTGCATGGTCCAAGAAAACGTTTAATCTGTAGTTTCATTTTTTTTTTTTTTTTTTTTTTTTTTTTAATTTAGACTTTCCATTTTCAAGAGAGTATTTTCGCTGAGGCTTAAGGACTTGGGGGAGTAAATTCCACTCGCACTCTTTCTGTTTATCAGTTTCCGTTTTCATCTTTTGATCGGTTTTAAATTTAAGGGCAAAGCATAACCATGCACCTTAGTCTTGTTTCAAGCCACTTTTTTTTATCTTTCATTTGGTTTCCGTAGGTTGATCGTTTCGATGGAGGTGCGCCACCGGACAACACCCGAACTATCACCGGCCGAAAGAAGAAGCACATCCCCAATCTTCAGATCATCGGAGATGCAAAACTCCCAGCGTGGTTGAATAACTCTTTCTAGATTTTATCACAATTTCTAAATCTTCTTTGCCAAAAAAATATATATATAAATGAAAGGAAAAGCGACTGTGGAATAAGACAGGCACGACTACGGACAATTTCATAACGCCCATATACGGATTTTCAACTCGTCCAAAAACAAAAACCTATCATTGGTGTGGTCAATTTATTTGTTTTTTGTGGACTTGATATTCCTTCACGTCAAAAGATTAACTGTAGAAGAGTACAATCTTGTCAAACGTGTTTTCAAAATTTTTCTCAATCTACAACGACAAATCCGCCATGTTTTACGATTGCGAGTCGTTTGTAATAAATTTTAATGGTGTTTGATAGCGCTTCAGCAATATTAAAACTGATGTTTTAATAAAAGATATATAAGATGGTCTTCAATAACACGAATCTGTCTTGAGTATAACAACAAAACCACACAGCATGCTTTTGACATTTTCTGTGAAGATTGATGCAAATTTTAGTCATGAAGAAGAGGATATGTAACCATAGGTTTGGGATTATATAATGAAACACAATAAATAAATACATAAATCCAATTCATTTTCCATGAACGACCACCCTATCAGAGCCGACAAAATCCCAAACAAACCAATACTCAATACTTTGATCTCTTGGGCCAATTTACACAATAAAAACTATTTACATTTATTTACAACTAAAGTGTTAGCTGTAACTTCGTTCTGTGAAAATCTACACCGTTATATTCATGAGTATTCATTATATTCATATTCAAAAAAAGTTTGCATATTTTACGAAATATTAACGAAATTCGTTGCTTAAAGTTATCAAAGAGGCAAATTTAAAATTCAAATCTTAAACCTCTTTGCTGTAGAGACAGTTTTTTTAAATAAACTATCACTGATCAAATATTCTAGTTGGAATTTGTTATATATTTGTTTATTAGGTGTTCCTGCAACTGCTAGTTTTAGGAGGTATGTTGAAATGATTGCATATCCACCTTTTGTTAACCCTATGGCTCGATTTCACAAAGAGCTAAGTTTGCTTTTAAAGTGTGTGTCAAAATCTTGACTGAATTTTTGGGTGAACAAAGAAAAATTGACTGGAGCGGGATTTGAACCTGCGACCACAAGTTTAAAATACCGACGCTCTACCAGCTGAGCTACCCAGCGCTAATGTTGGCGGTCTCCCTATTTTTAAAATCTCAACTGCTAAGCAAAGTGTGATGTCACAATACAAATCACTATGGCAATATTGACAACTCATCTTTAAGATGAATCTCAGTGCTTCGTGAAATCGACTGCTGCAGTCGATTTCACCAAATTCTTCCCAACTTAGGAACCATCCTAACTTTAAGATGCGTAGTGATTTGTATTGTGACATCACACTTTCCTTAGTAATTAAGATTGATTCATACATTAACTCATCTTAAGATTGATCTTAGCGCTTTGTGAAATCGACTGCTGGAGTTATAGATTTCAAGGAGCTTTTGAGAACAGTATCCTAAGTGCTAGCTAGAGAGAAGTGGATCAAAGAACATGATTTGTTTTTTACCCAGAGACATTTACTAGCTCCTTTTCACCAGGCAGACACAAACAAGTCTGTCATCAGACAAGAGTGTGAAGTTTCACGTCCTTGCCTTATATGGAAGTGCATAAATTTCCTGACAAAACTTCATTAAAAAACAATTTCCTTCAATTCAATTGATGAATTTTTCACAGATTGGCTGTGCGGTGTGGTTATTGAAAACTACAGGAAAGGAAATACTTCACTTTCCCCAATATAAACGATTTACTTTACCTTTGAACGAGACAGCAGGAAACCACAAAGGCCTTCATCTGCGTCATGACACATACTCGGCCATACACAAGCTTGCATTCGTCCCTCCGAAACCAAACGAGTTAGTCAAGGCTATTCGTCTACGGGTGTTGGGTACGTGCCATGGCTGGGCAAGGTGCGGCACGTAGTTCAGATCAAAATCGTCTGTGGTGGACTGAAGATTTATCGTCGGTGGCAAGGTTTTCTGTGGAAAGTTATAAGAATAATTCTTGGTTCTTATAGAGTTCACGTATCCTTGTGGCTGGAGCAAGGCGCTTTACAGCATTATTACCGGGTATCCCTGCTCGTCAGGCATACTTAGACCATTCCTTAAATTTTCTCAACTCCCTGGGGAGCATACAACCCCAAGCTGCTTAAATTAGCGCTAATGGGTTAATCCAACACAATACTGTCTCAGCCCTCTCAGGCTGCCATTGCTACACCTGGGTTGAGAGAAGCAATTATGCCTTGCTTAAGGACATAAGTGTCATGGCCGGGAATCGAATCATGATTGCATTAGACCGTTCAGCCATGACACGAAAGTGAACAAGTTTATCATCTGAGGTTCCTTATTAAAGCACTGTTCAATCAGTGGTTTTGGAGTTACCTTGGGTGGGATTAAAACCTATAACTGTCTGTACAAGATGGTATATGCTTAGTGAAATTCGAACTGACCTCCTGTCACTGGCTGAGCCAGGTGGTACAACCGTTGACACTACTCTAGAATGCTGAAGACTAGGGTTCGAATCCCACCCGTCCCAACACAACTTGGAAAGAACCAAGAAACAGTGGTCATCATATATTGTGTATACATGGGCAAAATTTATTTTTGTTTTATTTATTTATTTATTTCATTACACATCCAACAGCGCAAGTGCCAATAACAGGATGGTGATTAGGAAACGAGAAGAAATGATCAGTTTTAGAAGTGGGAGAAAAACCCCAAATGGGGAAAACCACGCAATCAGGTAGGGACTGAAAACCCAATCCACATGCAAGGCTCCGGTCCGGGATTCGAACCGGGGTCCACAGAGGTGAAAGGCAGGGAAAGAAACCCCCGAGTAAAACCTGATCACCTTTACTTAATAGTTGAGGAAGAACCTTGCTGATAAGTTCTCAGCTCCACTTACTGTTCTACAAGCCATGATGGTGAAGACGGCCTCTAGGGCCCCAGCAGCCCCTAAGAGGTGACCCGTAGCGCCCTTGGTGGAGGAGACAGCGAGATGGTCCTTGTGATTTGGGAAGAGTCTCTTAATGGCTTGATTCTCAACTGCATCACCTGACAGTAAAAGATGACGACGTAGTATCATAGAAGGATTTCAAAACCACAACATGGGCTTCATAATAATTCTTCAGCCTGCTACTGTCTGGCCATTCAATACCATCCACTGTTGTTTTGAATGATAGATAAACTATGCCAGCCTGCAATGTGGTGAATGCATCTACATAGTAAACACATGTTCACAGTTCAGTGCAAACAATGCACATGCAAAGTTGAAATGTAAAAAGTTATGTCAAATCATTGTGTACTCCATCACTCTTTTATGTTTATCTTTTGCTGTAATATCAGTCAACATAACGTTACACTATTCCAAACTTACTTTGATACGGTTGCAACGAGAGAGTAAAAAATAAATCAGCAAAAAAATAGTAACTTTCTCAAGGCCTCACCAAGTGGGGTCGAGGTAGCGTGAGCATTGATATACGTCACGTCATCTACTGCTATCCCAGCATCCTTTGCGGATGCCCTCATGCAGAGTTCGGCACCTTCACCGTCCTCACTTGGAGCAGTCATGTGGTTAGCGTCACCTGATGACCTCATGGAAGAAGAAGCACAACTTTAAAGGTCAGGTCTTGAATTGTCATTTTGCAATGTTGCCCATGTTAACATACTACCTACATTTCTAAAACAAAGCTTTGCATGGTTTTTCCAGATATTTTTATAGGATAAAATGGTGTCAAAAAAAATTTTCAATATTAGCCACATATGGACAAGATGGGATAATTATAAAAAAAAGCATGGACTCTGAATAAATAAAAGTTTATTCTATATAATCTACCTGCTAGTCCATATCCTAGGACTTCTGCTAGTATAGTGGCACCACGGGAAACTGCGTGTTGATGTTCCTAGTGACCCGAAAAGAAGAAGAAAAAAAGGGAATGAATAAATAAACAAAAAGAGACAAGGATCCCTAACTAAGCCATGGCTTCCACTTTGGCTTCAGCTCAGACTTTGTCAGTTACTTTGAAAACAAGTACTTTCCGTCTGGGGACTCAAACAGTCGAACGGAGCCAAAGCCAAAGGCATTGTTTCCAAAAAGGGCCAGGATTAGAAGAATACAACTTGAAAAGCTAGACTTGTTCTTAAACAAAACACTCTAAGCAGTCATTTTCTGCTGATGGAGAGGCCCTCAGCACGTACAGATTCTATTTCATAGCCACTGCTTTCTGCTGTATGCAAAGCAAATGGCATGCTAACTTGCTGGCTGTTTGTGTAAGCAGGAGAGCGATGCAGTATTGAAAATCCAGTTAAGTGCGCACTCACACTACTGAGTCTTCTCGATTGTTTTTGAAGAACCGCACTCTTTTGCTAAGCTCCATTTTCACTGCTTTTAGTAAGCACAACAATTTTGCTTACCGGTAAAACAGCTTTATGTACCTCTAATACAGGCATGACTAAATTTGCAGCGTCCTCTCTGACATCACAAAACCATCTCCGTCTTTGTCAAAGGGTCTGACGAATCTTCTTGATCGCTTGTGAATTATTCTTTTGCTAACGTCAATTTTTTTCTGCTATCGTATTAAGCAAAAACATGTTTCCTACTGGTAAACCACTTTATGAAACTGGGTTCAGTCTTGGTACATATGTCTGACGTACCTCCAATATGACAATTGCAGCACCCTCTGACATCACAAAACCATCTCTGTCTTTATCAAAGGGTCTGGAAGACTTCAGGGGTTCCTCGTTGAAATTCGTACTCAACGCTCTTGCCCTGAGATGGGATTAAAGATCAAAGAAATTACATGTATTGCTTCAAAGCAAAAGTTAAAGAGGACCAAGCACAACAAAATATCCATCAAATGAAGTTTAGATTGTTTTCAAAGTCTAGGGAGCTAAACTTTTCTGCCCCTTCATGAAATTGGTGTCGTCTCTACTCATGAATCTGATGCTGAAGGATCACTTGGCATTTTGGATTTAGATTGTAAACTCTTTTTGATCTGTCTTTGATAAGGGAATAAAAGAGAAGTAATGGAGTCTTGAATGGTCATTTAAGACCGGCGGGGTTCTGGTTGTATTATAACGGACTGAGACAAAGGTCCGCCCCCAACCTATCCCTCCCTTCTACTCCCACAATCAAATTACCGAAAAATGCAAACCTCAAGGACACAGCCACAGCTACAGGGCAGATGCAGGTGCCCACCCCCTCGATCAAAGTTATAGCCACCCACTTAAAAGAATCACACCAAAGCTTCAGAGCAGGAGCACACCTCTTTGTAGGTGCATTCCCCCTCCAATCCCCTTCCTCCTGCCCTCCAACCCCCCACCCAACTCCAGCAATCATACTTTGGCAACCCACACATCTTCAGACCGATGCTTTGGACCTCTTTTATAGGTTCATCCCCCTCCATCTCCTCCTACCTCCTCTAACTCCAGTCCAATAATTGAATCATGGCAACCTACCCACCTCCAGAAGCTACGAGGCAGATGCAGGCCTCTGTTCAAGTGCAACCCCTGCATCCCCCGCCCTACTCCACCAATCAAATTACAGAGAAGCCTACTCACTTTGCGAATCCGGCCAATGCTAAAGGGCAGATGCAGGCCTCTGTGCCCCCAGCAATCATAACGTCTGCGTCTCCGTGTCTGATGAATCTGGAGGCATCTCCAATAGCGTGTGCCCCGGTGGTACACGCTGTGGACACTGCATGATTCGGACCCTAGTAGATATAGTTCATCCAGAATTAGTGTACTATCAAAAAGGATTGGTTACATAGCAATAGATATAAGGTGACGCCATCTTGGTTTTTCTCCCATTAAAAACAATGTGACCAAACCGAGGCTGGAAGGGGAAAACATAGTCTGGCACCTTCTCGCTTGTTAATGATAAGGATTTCAATGCAATTATTTAAAAGATTACCCTCACCTTGCATTTGTATCTGATTGCAATGTGACCGGCAGCCATGTTGGTCAAAATACGAGGAACGAAAAATGGGCTGACCTTCCTGTAACCCTGGAAAGGACAAGATCAGTTTTTATAAAAAAAAATAATAATAATAAATGGTTTATATTAATTAATAATAATAATAATAATACATAATTGAATCCTGTACTTAGCAGTGGGTATCGCAACCACAATCAAGTGATAACTGCGTATAGTTGTGCTGTTTGAGTCTGGATTAATAACCGAAGCCTGTGATCACAATGTTCGGTACAGTAAGATGCAAAAACATCGCTGCAAGAGTTCTAGTCGAAACCACAAAGTTGGAGACCAAGATCGAAACCAAGATCTCCCCTACAACACTGATTTCTACTAACCTGATTTTGAAGAATGATGCCAGTGTCTACAACATCTTGAAGGCTAACCATTCCCATACCAATGGCCACGCCCTAAATAGACAGAGAATGTCATTTCAACTATAATAATAAATAATACCGGAGTCTTATCTAGCACACGTGTCGACCATTAGGGTACTCAAGGCACTTGTTGTTAATTTTACAGAGAAGTTTTTGAATTATGAGACCCATTTTTGTAGCACCTTATAAAGGGTTTCAAAGTGCTGCGGCGCATTCAGCAGCCACTGCCAGAAACACCAGGGCAAACCCCTCCTCTAAGCAATAGCGATAAGCTACTGTGGCTATCATGATACTTGACCGCCTCACTTATAAGCTATGGTGGCTAGTTGAATTTAGCGGCGAATTTCATAAGGCTGCACACACAAATTGCTTAGTTGAGATAAAATCTTGCTTACCAGAAACAGGCTACCAGCCAAAATACCATGTATAGTTTTTGTGTCTGGTTCCCTGCTAAGTTTATCTCTGAGGAGAATTTTGCTTAGCACCATTTTCAGCTTGAATCTTTGTCCATTTTTGTGGCACTGGGATTCGATGTGTATTGATCAATCGATTACTCAAAACCGGGGCTCAATTTCAGACAGGTGCTTAAGCAGAAAAAAATGCAGAGCAGAAATGAGCAGAATACCAGATAGTAGTTTGGCTGGTAACCTTATTCTGGTAAGCATAATTTTGATGTGCTTAGCTACTTGTTCTCTGCAGTGGGTACTCACAGTAGCAACCATGTCTTTCTGAGATGCTGGCAACCAGTCAGCTTGTGTCAATGCTTCTTGAGTTGCAGCCAATGCAAAAACTGATGGCTCTGCCATTGTACGCTGCTCCTGAGAAACAGATCAAAGTAATCATAGAAATTAAACAGGCATGACACCAAGTACATGACTGGAAGAACAAATGTATATACATTTTTGTTAATGTAGTTAGTGTTTTACTTACCGATGATGATACAAAATCTGTGACTTTAAACTCCCCATCCCCGTCTCCCCTCGGTACATAACCAGCTGAGGAAAAAACAAAAAGGGAAAAAAGGACATTGAGCAGCTTTGTTTAAAACGCTTTCTCCAAGTCCTATAAGTCCTTTCTACTCTGAACAGACTGGGTCTTTCTGGATCCTGTAAGTCCTTTCTGCTCTGAGCGGACTGGGTCTTTCTAGGTCCTATAAGTCCTTTCTGCTCTGAGCGGACTGGGTCTTTCCAGGTCCTATAAGTCCTTTCTGCTCTGAGCAGACTGGGTCTTTCTAGGTCCTATAAGTCCTTTCTGCTCTGAGCGGACTGGGTCTTTCTAGGTCCTATAAGTCCTTTCTGCTCTGAGCGGACTGGGTCTTTCCAGGTCCTATAAGTCCTTTCTGCTCTGAGCGGACTGGGTCTTTCTAGGTCCTATAAGTCCTTTCTGCTCTGAGCGGACTGAGTCTTTCTAGGTTCTGTAAGTCCTTTCTGCTCTGAGCAGACTGGGTCTTTCTAGGTCCTGTAAGTCCTTTCTGCTCTGAGCTGACTGGGTCTTTCTAGGTCCTATAAGTCCTTTCTGCTCTGAGCCGACTGGGTCTTTCTAGGTCCTATAAGTCCTTTCTGCTCTGAGCCGACTGGGTCTTTCTAGGTCTGATAAGTCCTTTCTGCTCTGAGCTGACTGGGGCTTTCTAGATCCTATAAGTCCTTTCTGCTCTGAGCCAACTGGGTCTTTCTAGGTCCTATAAGTCCTTTCTGCTCTGAATGGACTAGGTCTTTCTAGGTCCTATAGATCCTTTCTGCTCCGAGCCAAAAAATTAAAATAAAGTTTAATAAATAAATCAGTTCAAATAAAAAAAACATCTCACCAACTTGACATGGAATCTTCTGATAGCCTGGACCCAAGACGTTTGACAGTCCACAGGAGCCGCCCAAGAGCCTTGGCCATACGTACTTGATTCCTGAACCCAATGGACAAACTACACCTGCAAGAAGAAGAAATTAAGAGCACATCAGTTCCGTTTTTAAAACTACATTCTATCCAGCAGAGTCCATAAGTCAGGACAAACCGCCAATGAGTATTCATAGACAAAGGTTAAGTGTCTTACTCACGGACACAAGAAATGCAGAGACCGTGCAAAGGATTCAATTTGGTGTGCTAGACTGCTCCACTTCACGACACGCCAACATAGTGCGTAATCACACTAGGTAGGAGTAGGACTAGCATTCAGCAACTCCCGCGCCCCCCCCCTCCAACACTGCCCAACCTGCGCGCCTATACATCCATCATCTTGTTCTTGCCTATCTTGGTATATCCCCGCCCATCTTAAAATCTTTCCAACATTTAAAGTCTGTTCTTTTTCTTAATTTTAATTTTAAATTGATTATTCCAATTAAATCTCCTGAGCAGAGTCCCCTTTTTTATTACAAATTTGACTACCTAACTACCTGACTTCATTACAATTAGCAATCCAATGCCCCCAATGGCAATGTTATTGTTTTGTTTTTCCATGACGGAGGTAGCGTGATTTTAGTAGTACTCACCGACACCAGTGACAACAACTCGCCTTGGGTGTGAGTTACCGTGGCTGGAATACTTTCTGGGAAGGCCAATGCAACACAGAAGTGTCAAGAGCTTCCTCTCATTCCGTGCTTTTAAAATTTTGTTTACAATCAACATTGTTTATATTTAAATAATAATCGTGTCTTGTTTTGTAAGTTTGTATCGTGCGGCTAAAAATAAATGTCAACACCTGAATCCGTGCTTCAGTAAGTCTGGCGATGTTGAGCCCCTTTTTTGAAGGCACTTAAAAAAAAAAATGCGCGCTCGCGCAATTTTTTAACCATGCAAACTTTGTTTGCTAGCGCATATTCAAATTGTGCAACAGAGCTAGAACGCAATTTTTAAAAATCCGTGCAATCTTTGAAACTCAAACATAATTTTTACCACCACCGTGAAAAACCTGCCTTCGAAATCGACTTTACCTTCTAGAGTTGCAATGGTATGGTCGAATTAGCAATCTCTGTCGTGACTGTTGTATTTGCCGCGCCACGAAAACGCCGACCAAGTACCATGTTAGTTCTTGCATAGAGCAAGGACAGTATCGTGTCAGTATTTTCGCATCATTGTGCTTGCAGCGCGCAATTTAAATTTGCGCACGCAAGCTTTACCTTGCGCACGCGCATTTTTATAAAATTGCGTGCGCAACTTTTAAAAATGACCAACTTTAAAAATTGCGCTCAACACTTACACGAAAGTAGTGGCTGGGTTCGCTTATTTCCGGAATGGGTCAAAGGTCGTTTCTAGGAGAAACAAGATGGCGACGTCCAGTGTAGTAAATTTTGTTTTAAATCCGTAGAGAAATGTGTTGTTTTCTTTTTCTGAGGTAAGTTTCTGGCTGCAGATGCAAGATGGCGATGGAGAAGCAAGCCGTCATCAAGGACACGCATCATCGTTCCGTAACAGCGATTGGTTACCACCCGATGAGGCGTGAAATCCTGGCGGGGTTCGAAGGTAATTTGTCCGGAAACTAGACCAACCAGTTTGATTGAACTTTTTCATTAAAGCTAGCCCACTACTGTGTGGCGAATAGATGTCAAAACATGTACAAAAGAGTACAATCAAAACACCAACAAATTTACAATTTTCGCAAAGATGCCTACAGTCATTTAACTAGTTCGAGATCGTTGACAAGTTCCGGATCACTTTAACTTTGCATTGCCCCTCGATCATCAGTAAATTACTCTGTATGTGACCAATTTAATATATGTAAAGAATAACAATCCAATAAGATAACACACCAAAATTTAAGTGTACTTTAACATCATAGTTGAGTAAATTATGGCAAAATTTCTGAAGTTTGTCAGTGACAATCATTGTTATTTTTGAAACAAAATGATGGTTCAAAAACGCTGTTGAAACTTCTCACCTTTCATATTTGAAGGTAAATATGAGCAGATAAAGTTCATTTTAATGGTTCAGATGCATGAACAGTGTTTATGTAAATTTACTGCATCTTTTGAGTCATTGCACCCTTGATCAGTTCTGGATCACTCAACATTAAAGCAGTGTAAATCTGGTAAAATCATACTTTTTAGAGCATTCAACACTAGACCCAGTAACTGGGGTGCTGTACTCCTTTTTAGAAATTTTGATATTATCTGTCGTAGTACGACATATTTTTGGTCATTTGACACTTGGTGACTTTTGTGGCCTGTTTAGGTAAACTATACTTCATTTAAAATTGTTGAAAAAGCTGTGATGGCACGGCGTTAATTCATAAAAATGATGCAGAACTGGTCAAATGACTGTATTAGGCCTTATTTAGGGCCTACTAACATTAGGCATGTGTATATATCCATATCTATATACTACTATACTAATTTACTACTACTAAAAAAGTACTAGTACTTAGCCCCATAAATAAAACAGGACCAATCCACTTTGTATCCTTGGCCCTAGCAGTGGAGCACCATTGCAATCCGATCTTTGTGCCCGCTGTGTGGTTTCCAATCTGTAAGATTTAAGATTGGAACAAAATACGAAAAATTAAAAACTTTAGTTTTTCCTTTCTTTTTTTCAAACAACTACCAATCCTGTCCTTTGTGCTTTATCTTTGAAGATGGAGTTATTAAGACATGGGAAGCCGAGGGTTCAAAGTTGGTTCTCACGACCTTTGAACATCAGGGCTGGGTCACTGACTTTCTCTACTGGTAAGTGTAAAGCGAAATAAAGGATTTGATAATTCAGAATGGCCCCTAATGCTTAAAGACCTTGTAATCAAACGAGGCAATTTTTATTGCCAACTTGGAGTCGGCAACCCCTCCCCAGGCAACCCCTCCCGCAGCAACCTCTCCCCCAGCAACCCCTCCCCAGCAACTCCTTCCCCAGCAACCCCTCCCCAGCAACCCCTCCCCAGCATCCCCTCCCCAGCAACTCCTTCCCCAGCAACCCCTCCCCAGCAACCCCTCCCCCAGCAACCCCTCCCCAGCAACCTCTCCCCCAGCAACCCCTTCCCAGCAACCCCTCCCCAGCAACCCCTACCCAGCAACTCCTTCCCCAGCAACCCCTCCCCAGCAGCCCTCCTGCAAAAACCGCTCCCCCAACAACCCCTCCCCTTACCCTGCCAAAAGGTTCTCATGCCCTTCCCCAGAATTTACCTTTCAGAGCCCATCCCTGGTTACCAACGCAAAAGCAACTTCTAATCCTGTTTGTTTGAAGGCATGATGGGAAGGTTATGTTCTCCTCGTCTAACGACGGATTGATCATCGCCTGGTCGTCTGGAGGAGGAGTCTATGACAGAATCAAGGTGAGTCTGATAGATGACATGACCTTTGACATCAACTGTCATCAAATGTATAACCTGCAGCCAAAATTCCTTAGTAAAAAGCCTTCAATGCCTGGCACCATAGCGATGCCCCACTACGCTAATATTTACAAGTGATTTGACCAATCATTTGCAATCATTTAATCCTCATTTCGTTTGCAGTCAAGTACAAAAATGACCTTCAAATTTTGCTTGATAACTGTTTTAATTCTTTTGGTGTGAGACTTGAAAATGTACAGAATATTGTCACGGTATTGCAAACAAAGTGAGGACAGCAGAACAAAGGAACACAATGGGAACAATGCTGTCCTCACATCGGATCTCTTTGTATTTTAGTGTCCTCACATTTATTTTGTACCCATTGGGCCATGTCACGCGGGGCAATTTACAGGCAACCAGTTCCAGGCAATCTCAAGAACAACAGACATTCACAGTTCAATTTTCACATAATTTCTTGAGAATTGTACTGAGACATCACTAGAAAAATAAATCCTGTTCTACCAAAGTGTTCCTTTTTGCATGCAGTGCAGCTGGTTGCATCTAAGTTGCATCTAAAAATGTCCTGTGTGACAAGGCCCTTAGTTTATGGGAAAGTGTCAGATTAAAGGAACAAAAGAAAGTCCTCAAATTGATGCACATACACTGTATGTACAAGCATCAGTGTAAGGCCAAAAACTGATAATTATTGTTTGATGTATTTTCATTTTTCAACTTCTGTGTAGATTGGGTCACCTGTTTACTGCATGGCGTTGAACATCCGCAGACACCAGCTGGTGTGCGGCTTGAACGGAAGCATCCGAGTCTACAGCCTGGATGAGAGTAAGTTTTAAGATACTGGCCAAAGTCTTGTCCCTTAAATGAAGCCCAAACCACCTTTACAGAGAATGTGTGTTGAGCATTGTATACAGTCCTTGATCTTAACCGAGGCCACCGAGGCCGTCGGCCTCATGCCCTGACGAGTTGGCCAGCATGCCCTTCAGAAAAATTGCACAGTCACTACCAACTTGGCCAGCATGCCCTTGTACAATTTCTCTGATTTGGCCAGCAAAAGCCTGCCCCCGTTTTTCTTAAGATTGAGGCCTGTGAATGCTCGGTACTTTCCCGAGTCCTGGGAACAAAAATCACAGGCATATTCCTTGGGTGGGATTTGAACCCATGACCTTTGCCAGTCTGGAGCGGATGTCTTACCAACTAGACGACCGAAATTGCCCCACTGCTAGAGGCAATTCGAATCCTATATTTTAGCAGTGGGTACTGCTACGATTTGATAGCTGTTAAATTAGGGGGCAGGGCTCAATGGATCAGTCTAGTATAGTTAATTGTCTTGCTCAAGAACACAAATGTCATGAACGGGATTAAACAAAAATTCACTTACTTTTGATGGGTTTTTTTCCTACAGAGAGAGAAAAGAGCAGTATCGTTCAGCTTGATGATCCATTTATCTCCAGAGAGCATACCGACATTGTCAAGTGTATCGTGTGTCTGGAGTCTCGTGTTTACTCAGCAGGGTTAGTATACAAAATGCCTAACATCCACATGAGGAACAGACTAAGGAAGAACTTCAGTGTTCTCCGTACACAGTGCTTTGCTGCCCAACTGTTAATATAAAGAGCGTGTACAACATTGGAAAGATATTGTTCAAGCATGAAGGCAGTTGTCTGCAAGCCTCAACTTACTATGAGAGGCACAGGATTGACAAGTATAAACAAAATTTAATAAGTTTTACTATTAAGTGCATACCAGTACCAATCCTCCAGATGAATATTTCTATCTGAAATACTGTCAAAGTAAAGGAAATAGCTTTTTGAAGAAACAAAAAAACAAAAGTCACTTTTGATTATTTTGAAAAAATATATTTTTGAAAAAAACTGATATTGCTTATTTGATTGCTGCAAACAAAACAAAACTGTGAAACGAATGTGCGACAAAATCCCTGACGAAAAGTATGGTTGTTTTTTCACTGGTGTTGTTATTGTCTCGCTATAAAAGTTCATTTGTTTTGTCATGTTATCTTTTAAAAAAGGTTTGATTGCAAGTTGATTATCTACGACTCCTCATCGTACCCTGGAAACAAAGGCCTGAATCCAGTCTTCTGGTGAGTAAAAACAAAAAACCCATCATCCTCTCGTACTTCCACTTAACCAAAAAGGTCAAAGTAAATATTATCAGGTCCTGAATAGACTATTTCCTATTTTTCTCATGTAGCATAGTATCTACATCTCAAAATAAAACCAAGTTTCTGTTTTGTACTATTTGCCCATGTATTTGTTACTGAAAGAATCCCTGATAAAATATGAGCTATTTTTCTGCATTCCTGATGATGATTGTAAAGTAGTGTTAATTTTTTTTTTTTTTTTTTTTGATTTTTAATTCAAACTGCCTCTAGCTGCTGAGCAATCTCGGTAGTCTAGTTGGTAAGACATCTGCTCTAGAATGGCGGGGTCATTGGTTCGAATCCCACCCGAGGAATATGCCTGTGGTTTTTGTTCACAGGACTCGAGGGAAAGTACTGAGTATGCAGTGCTTAACACACATCGGTGTATGGGTAAAAAATAGAAGAAGAAGAAATGTATGGTGTCTAAAAAAACTCAAGATTTGTCGGCTGTTTCAGATATTGTGTCAAGTTTCATTTCCATACTTCCACTGCATGTTTCAATTCATAACGTGTATCCTGCATTCCATTTTATTTATTTCTTCATTGCTTCTTCGGATCTCATCCTGTCATGACAGTAAGTTTTATCAGTGAAATGTTATTTTTCACCACTCGTGTGTTTTGTCGTAAACTGCACCGAAATAATCACTGTAACAATTAAATTTTACCCCAGCAAACGATGTAAAACAATAACAGTTACTATTATTAGTATGGTTAGTTTATTAAAATACAAACATGGCAGCCCAAAGGCTGAATGGGAGACTTTTGAGACGATATCAGGCGTCCCACAGACCGGTCCTCTTCCATTGTTTTCATCGCTGAGAACAATGGAAAAGGACCGGTCTGTGGGACGCCCGCTATCGTCTCAAAAAGTCTCCCATTGCGTTCAAGGTACAACAAAATTCATCACAGAATTAAAACTGCAAAAATTGCAGGTTCTTCACAAGGCTATAAAAATTCATTAGGGGAATAAGAAGTATAGGGGTTCATAATGCAATAACTTGTCATTTTCTGTCAGCAACTGAAGGTTCTGGGCCCTATTTCATGGCTCGGGTTACTCAGAATTGGCCACTTATAGGCGTGTAATTTTTCAGCTGATCAGCCGATTTCCTCGTTTTCAGTTTCGGAGCTGTACCATTGAAAATTGAAAAAAACACAGTACAATTTGTTGTTGTGCCAGGCACTTTTCTCATTCTTTGACAAGGTGCATGCCTGAATTATAATATGCTTGACATGGGGCTGTAAGTGCAGAGCTCTGCGGTAAACAGCGACATAAAATTGGGTCTTTTATGTGTTTACCAGTGTGGGATAGATTGAATAGTGTTTTTGTGCTGCACTGTTTAAATGTAACACTTCGTCTTCGCAATCATATATTAAAAAAAAACTTAACGAGTTACTACTTGTAATATATTTCCTAGTGGCATGTCTCTGTCAAAGTTACCTCTGAGAACCAGTGTTGCTTGCTTCAAAGACAGTTTACTGCATGAGTTGTTTAACTGTACAACTGTGCACAAAACGATTTGTATCAATATTGTGTACATAAAATGTATTGACCACTGATATTACATTGCAGGCATTACAACAGCGGATGATATTGAATGGTCAGACAGTAGGAGGGTTGACTGTGTACTGTGTATGTTATTCTTGAAATGCTATCACATAAATGCTGACAGGGCTTGCGCTAACTTTTTGTCCTGACTAAACAACCAGGCTAGTCAGATATAGTTTTGACTAGCCCTCACAAATTTTTACTAGCCTGACCACTTACACCACATAGAAAACTGACAGGGTACGTTTAGAAAGAGGAGTCATCTGACTCAGTTTTTACTAGCCCGGCCGGGCTACCCAGAAGCAAGTTTGACTAGCCCACGGCACTCTTGACTAGTGTTTGTACACCAGGCTAAATCAAGCCCTGGCTGGCTGGCATTGTTCCTTCATTATTCAAAATTATGATTTGTATTGTTATTGGGAGGTTTAAGCGTGCATTATAGATACCATTTGTTTCATTTGTTTGTTTGTTTGTTTCTTTACAGTAACCCTAAAGCCCATGATGCTGGGATATCCTGCCTGGTTCTAGTCAAAGACACGGAGAATAACACACTGTAAGAACATCAAAATACTCTAAATATCTTCTACAATCCAGGGAACACACAACCTCGTCCCCACGGTTTACTGTGTAAACCCTGAGATGGAAACTCCTTACTTGGACCCTGATTGGACAACGACTTTACAGTATTAGCATATGTTAAACAGGCTATTTAATCTGGTACCGGGCAACGAGACTATGACGAAGATGTGAATTTTGAAAAGCAGCCAGACTATTCTAATTTGCATACGAGTCCAAAAATTTTGGATATACAAATGATCAAATACCAGGGTGAGAGAGCGGTCAACCTCGTACTGCTCGACACACCCCGGGGAAGAGGTTGGGGAACACACTCACGGCATGTTTTAGTACTCAGTTGTGGCTATTGACCCAACTCACCTGACGTCATCATCACAATCTTGGCTGCACCTTTTCGGGAATCAATTTCCCCGTGCGTTATACAGTGTAGTGCCAATTTTAGGCAACCCAGCATTTACTTGATTTACCGGTTGACTACCAAAATGGTGAATGTGGCACAGTTACTGTATGTGACGTGCGTGCAAGGGTCCAACAGACCAATTTAAGCAATAATCGTGTGCCGCGTACTGGGTAGGCCTTAATCCATTCCTTGCTCTCACTCACCCTCTGACCCTCATTTCCACCTCCTTTTAGGCTCGTTACTGGATCGTTTGACAAAGTCATCAAGATCTGGTCGCAGGACGGCAAACTGACTCACCGCTTGGACGGTTTCGTGTCGACGATAACCGATCTGTGCTACTCACCGAAGAACAAGACGCTATGGGTTGCCAGCGGATTACCGACGGCAACCCTGTACGATCCCAAGTCGGGAGAAAATGTACGAGGTCTTTGTTTCAAGTTTTGTCTGAGTTATCTTTCAAAGAAAATCTTGTTTGATACCAAATCTTTGCGGAAAAAAAGTTTCTTTCTATTTTTATCTTGGTTACACCTGTATCTTTTGTAAAGATCACCAGATAGTATTTCTTTATTTTTTAATTTTTTTTATGTAAGTCACGCATCACAGGGCACAAGGCCACTCTTGGTGAGGGCTACAAGGAAAATAGAAGGAAAGCAGAAGAAATTAGGGCAAAAGAAAACTGTTAACATTCTGCTTAAATTCAGAAAGATTAAACATACCAAATTAGTTTATTAAGAATACCAAATCCAACAGTGAAAACTTAACTCCTTTGATCTGTTGTGAAAAAACTAGCACACATCAATTTTCACAAGGTTTGGTTGAGAATTCAAAGGCAATTGTCTCTTGTTTCACCTCTTTTAATAACTCAGGTGACAGATTTCATCGGCACTTTTCAAGAGGAAGAAGAAAACGAGAAATATCATCTGCATATCTTGAAATATATCCCTGAAATAAACGAAGTCATCGGTAAGAAGGTTTATCACAAGGTTTCTGCCAACAAGAAAAATGCTTTTAGCGAACAATTCTGTGCAAATCACATATCATTGCATAAGTTTAAAGCCCCAGCTCAAAATTGGTCAGAAAGGAAAATAAAATGTTTTACATATACCTTTCATGGTATAAAAATAATGATGATAGAAAACTTTCCTTGAAGCATTTCTGCCTGAAGTGTTATCGTTTTTGAATAATAAATGAAAGAAGACCAAAGTCAATTTTCGTCTCACGTGAGATTAAAATTCTGCCGAAGAATGCGTAAAAAAAAATGCTGAATGCATTTTTACCGCTTTCTCGCAAATGAAACAACAAAATGAGCTGAAATTTTCACAGGTTGGTTTTATTACATATTTCTTGAGTTATTAAAAAGCGGAAGCATTTACAGACACTTTTACCAATATAAGTGACGTCATGTGCATAATGTCTGTTTTTTGATGTTGGTTACAAACTTAAATCCAGTAAATTTATGCATTCTTATTTCAGCAAGCACGAGTCGAAGACATTTGATGATGTGGAAGTACAATCCGTCAGGATGCATCACGGCACTGAAATGCAAGCATGCGGTGGAGTGCCTCACATACAGTAAGTCTGTCTGTCTGTCTGTCCGATTGTCTGTTTGTGTATCACAACTCTGAAATGTATTGTAATTCAATACACAAATTGTCCGCCTTGGAAAATATGACAAGGTCAGACGGTCTTGACCCAATTTGACTTGCTTTCGTATTTCAGCCCGCAAGGTTCCAATACTGATTTTCGACGGTGGTAGTGATGGCCAGGCTAATAAATGGGAAAGACTCCAGTCCAACCACTTCATGTACAGGTAAGTTTGGTTCCGCAACTTTTGTTCGTTTAACTCTATACTGATGTGTGACGAGCACCACTGTGTCTTTTTCAAGTGCTGCAGAAAGAAAATTCCGGAAACTTGAGTATTTGTAGTACGTGCTGCTGATTGTAGGATTTAAACTTGCCTCTCCTCACTGAGCATGCTCTGTGGTTTAGTGGTTAAGACATCTGCTCTAGAATGCAGGGCTCCATGACACCCAGGCCCTAAATGACACCCAGACCAAAAGTCACCCAGACCATAAAACACCCTGGCCCTTACAGACGCCTGTACCAAAAGACACCCATAACAAAACCCACCGAGACCAAATGACACCCAGACCAAAAGTCACCCAGACCATAAAACACCCTGGCCCCTAAAGACACCTATACCAAAAGATACCCATATCACAAGCCAACCAGACCAAAGGACACCCTGACTGTAAGCCACTCGGATCAGACCAAAAGACACCCAGAGCAAAACACGTACACCCAGACCACAGACACCCAAAATCACCCAAACCAAAAGACACACATACCAAAAGACAATTACACTAAAAGACACCCAAACCCAAATTCACCTAGACCAAACATGCCAAAAGACACCCGAATCAAAAGACACACAAACCAAAAGACACCCAGACTAAAAGACACCCAGACCAAAGACACCCAAATTAAAAGTCACCCAGAGCAAAAGACATCCAGACAAAAGACACCCAGACCAAATGACAACCAAAACAAAAGACGCCCAGACCACAAAACACCAAAACTTAAGACATCAAGACCATAGACACCAACAGAAGACACCCAAAGCAAAAGACGCCCAAAGCAAAAGATGTCCAAAGACAATAAAGACACCCAGCACCTAGACCTCAAGACACCCAGTCACCCCTCCACACCTTAAAATCTCTCCACAGCAAAGAAACATTTCTGTTGGCTGAGGCCAAGAACAAGTTAGCCCAAGTGATGAACCTGAAGAAGGAACCTTACCAGCCAGTTCAGATCAGCTCAGTGGTTCGTAACGTCAGCGCACAGGTCGGCAGTCATTACACCCTCAACAAACCTGATGTCAAGGTAGGGTTCAAAACACGCAATAAGATAATTGCGCAAAAGACCATGCAAATCTCATGCATATTCAAAAAAACTTGGTGGAACCTTCCTTCCAAAAGAATGAATTATTGTGTGAAGGAAAAAAATCGCACTTGAACAGTTCCTTATGGTCCTAGCTCTATGGATATAACCTGGGAAGTGGCGGCACGGGTATAACCATAAGGGAATGCCATTGACGAATCTATTAGATCGCTCTCTTCTGTGGGTAGATTCAAACGTGTCTATAAAAGAGCTCTCATTTCCCAATATCTGATATAGTTTGTTCTCACTTGAGTTTTCTCAGCGTGTCTACTTTCATTGATTTTTCCGCTTTCAACAGGCCTTTGTATCATTCAAGCTTTCCTGTAAGCTCTCATGCTTAGGTTCAGTTTTGGTTCCAACTGTCCGTGTCCTTGTTTTTGTTCTATGTTAGTCCGTCCAAGGCGTCTCAATACAAGCCTAGGCTTCTAGAAGATGCCTCCGTACCAATATTTTTTCCCCGCTTACTTCTTTTGCTTATCCATCTATTTACTGTTGTTTAATTTTCTCTGTTTGTATCTGCATTTCTGCCTTAATTTGGTATGGAAATAAATGTGAGTGTGAATTGAATTGAAGGGTGTTGCGACTTTTTATTTTAAATATCAACCCAATAAACCACTAGGGATCAATCCTGTACTTTATCTCTGCAGCCTAAAGAGCATCAGAAGCATTATCATCCAGCCCTTCTCAAAGCAACTTTTGCTGAAGATCTGGATCTACTCTTGCTTGGGTCAGAAGACGGCAACATTTGTAAGTGTCGGACACAAACCTCACTTCTCATGTCATAGAATGGTCTACTCCGTTCAGATAAGCAATAATTATGGGAATAAGACTTGAAGGTTTGCTTGGTGGGAATACATTAAGTAAGGATTTGCGGTGACACCATGTGGTTTGAATCTCTTTTGAGTATATGTGGTTCCGAAAGGAAGCGGTTGACTCAACGTTTCGGACAGTATACTCTGTATGTATCAACAAGTTCCTTTTGGAACCACATATAATCAAAAGAGATTTTTGCGTCACCGCAAATCCTAACTTAATGATGATTATGTGACTCATTTTTAGCACCTTCAGGGGCAACTTCAAGCCTACAGCTTTTCATCTCATCTGAAGGACAAAGCAATAATGTTATTAAAGTGTCTTGTTTCGGACAGTCTACTCTGTCCGTCGTCAACAAGTTCCTTTCGGAACCACATATACTCAAAAGAGATTTAAACCACACGGTGTCACTGCAAATCCTAACTTAATGATGATTACGTGACTCATTTTTAGCATCTTCAAACCTACAGCTTTTCATCTCATCTGAAGGACAAAGCAATAATGTGATTAAAGTGTCTTGCTGACGGACACATGTGCTACAATCAGGCCCCAAACCCACACTCTTGACAACATCAGGGCCCAATTTCATGGCTCTGCTTACTGCGTCATTCTGCGCTTACGAAGACCATTCGCCGTTTACGAGGTTAGCGCAGAATTTCTGCGCTAGCTGTGTAAGCACGGAATCCTTAGTTACGTGAACTACGCACGCGCACAAGCAAAAATTCCTTGCTAACCCGTGAAATACGCTTAAGTAAGCGCGGAATTTTCTGCTTCCGCAAGCGCCAATTTTTTGCTTACGGTAAGCGGAGCCATGAAATTGGGCCCTGAACTTGAGCCTGGTACTTAGACCGCTGAGCAAGACATTCTGGGAAGGAAAGGGGAGGGTACAAAGTAGGATTGTTTCTCAATACGATATGTGTATATGACTGCATTTTATACAATTAAATTCTAAATGGGCTCTTCTCTGTGTCATTTTCCTCGAAAGATGTTTGGGGATTTGATGATGCTGCAGTTAACGCTCTACAGAATATGAAGCCAATGGGAATGCCAGAGCTGGTCAAGAAGTATGCTGTGCTTCTTAACGAGGACTCGGAGCTACTGGCCGATAGTGGCCTCCATCAGACCGGAATGATGGACAATCAAGTAAGTCTGTCAACGTAACTCCAGAGAGGAGATGTTGGGTATATGTACTCTCAGATGTTGTTGTTAGGTGGGTGGGGTTTAAAATGTCTATCGTTATGATTAAAGCAGTAAATTAAATAACCCAATTATTACACGTGCGTGCGCGCCGGCAGTCACATCACAGTTTGACAAAGACACCACCCTTTGTGATTTATCCGCAAGCATGCGCATGTGCAGTATCTGGGTGAGAGTTCATCTTTTCATGCACAACCACAGGCCTGCTATAATCATGACGACACGGCCCCTCTCAATGTTTTATAATAGCACTTATCACTTTGTACACAGCAACATACATAAAGTTTAAGCCAGCAATTTGACCAATGACAACATTTTTATCTGAAGGCTCAGGACTCTGTGACCAATCGAGTGGCGGGTTTCATCTGTAAGAATGTTCTGATTGGCCACAGTAGCTGTGTGACCTGCTTGACCCTGATTGGACGAGAGAGCGGCTATGACACCACATATTTGGTAAGTCAAGGATTTCTTTTTATCATTTGTTGATATAGAACAAAAACGATTGTGCAGTTACATATTAACCCTCCTACTCTTGGTATCATTTTCCAGTGAGTTGACCAACCATTTGAAACCATTCAACTACACAGGTTGTGTATGGTTGCACAACTGTGTATCGAACTAACTGTGTAAATGTGTACTGTGTAGATGCATTGTATCATATTGCAGGCTGGCATACTCTATCATGTAAAACCACAGTGGATGATATTGAACGGTCAGACAGTAGGAGGGTTGACTGTGCACTGTGTAGACGCATTCACCACATGATACCATATTGCAGGCTGGCAAAGTTTGTCCATCAAACAAAACCATAATTGATATTGAATGGTCAGACAGTAGGAGGGTTAAGTAAGATGTGAAGCTATGCATGGTCGGGATAACTTAAGTGGAAGATCTGGGACACAAACCCTTTTGGGGTGTTCAAAAAGTTTTACCATGTACAGCATTTTCCCAGATCTCATCGCATGAATTTTTTTTCTTTTTTTGTATTTCCAGTTGAGCTCTGGATGGGACAGAAGAATTTGCATATGGAATTTGGAATCTGGCAAGTGAGTAGATTTGTCCACAGTTCCATCTGTGTGTCATCTTCTCTGCATCTAGCTTACTATCATGTCAATAAAGTCTAGATAATTGAACGTCCAAACTAAACTTGATTTACAATATTTATTTTGTTTCTAATTTTTCTTTGTCCCGTTATCTATTTGTATATCTCTAGAACATT
Organism: Marthasterias glacialis; assembly: GCA_911728455.2. Lineage (NCBI taxonomy): Eukaryota > Metazoa > Echinodermata > Asteroidea > Forcipulatida > Asteriidae > Marthasterias > Marthasterias glacialis. The sequence continues at coordinate 10,913,553 of OU452239.1, read as the reverse complement.
TGTGCAATCTTTTTTAGTGTTGTGTGGTGTATGTACTGCACTCAGTTTACGTACTTTTGTGGTTTTACGGTCATTTGCCCATTTATCTTTGAGTTGTTTTTATCTTTTGTGATGATGATGATGATGATGATGACGATATGTATTAAGGCTTTTTTTCTGATTTGTATTGCAACTGCAATTTTGTATTTTAAGAGACGATAATTCAGTTTTTCTGCGAATGTCTTTTTAATTGCCAAATAATGAAATAAATAAACCATTAATAATAATGTCAAAGGCACAGGGGCCCAATTGTTCCTGCTAATTTTTGTTTTTGCTCTTCCCCTCTTGTCTGTGGTTTTATCGTCAGGCTCCATGATACATTTCGGAACACATCGCCGGATTCGCTTGAAGTCCAGGAGTTGGCGTGTGATGGCATCGTCATTGACATGGATTACAGTAGTCAAAGGTAAGGCATTATTTATTCGTAAACATTTTTGTTTGTTATTTGTTTTGTTTCTCTGATAAGCTTTTTACTGGTATAATGCTTTTTGTATAGCAGAAATGTATTTGTTTTCAAATTTTGCATTGTTGTATTTTTTCATATATTATTATTCGTTAACTGCATTTATTTATCAATTGTGTGAGTCATTTCTCTCTTTTTTTCTCTCTTTTTGTTTCTCTTTTTTTTTCTTCTTTTTTTCCCCCTTTTTATTTCTCTCTCTTAAAGCTTGTCAGGCATGCCATTATTAAATGCAAATTGTATTTAACCAGAGTATATAACTGCTACATATATATATCTGCCACTTTGTAAGTTTTGATATTACTGTAGAGGATTGGACTTCATACAGTAACATTCTTTCTCATAAAACAGTCTTTTCTATAAATAATATTTCCTGGCAATAAACGTTGATCTTCAGAAATGAGTTTGCCTATGCGTCTAGCGACAAGATGGTATACATCCGTAGCTTTGATCCGGACGGTAGCCAGATGCGTCTCACCAACACCCTACAAGGTCACGACGGTGAGATCACTCAGGTCAAATGGTCCAGGGCGCGACGGAATTGGATCACGGCATCCGAAGATGGGACAATCCGTGTATGGGTGAGTGGCTACAGTTCTGTAATTACGATTTCATCTGCTATGTAAGATGCATTTCCTTAAAAGTGATCCCCTCACAATACAGCTTCCAAGGGCATGATCCCTGGTCATACGGTTGTATGACGATTGACTGGTACCTCCGAACAAAGATATTGACAAAATAAAGAGACCACCAATAGTTGGAAGAGCACTGGCACGTAAAGCCAGAGGTCGCAGGTTCAAATCCCTCCTGGTAAGGTTTTACCACCAATAGTTGGTAGAGCATTGGCATGTAAATCCGGAGGTCGCTGGTTCAAATCCCTCCTTGTAAAGTTTTACCACCATTAGTTGGTAGAGCATTGGCACTTAAATCCAGAGGTTGCTGGTTTAAATCCCTCCTGGTAAAGGTTTTTTGTTCATACCAAAAATTTTAAATAAGTAATATTCCATCTTTTAATCAGCTGATCAACTGATTTCTTCTTTTTCTGTTTTGTAGTGCACTGGAAAACTTTAAAAACGCTACAAAGTTTCTGTGCTGGACAGTTTCGTCTTCTTTTGAAATACATCGTTGCATGTCTGTCTTTTATTTTTTTATTTTTTTTATTTGCAGAGTGGGGATGGTATGACCTGTATGCAAGTCTTGGCCGCACATGGTTCAGTAACGGCGCTGTGCATCGATGCATATAACAGCTGCATAGCGGCAGGTGTTCAGAACACGATCAAGTGAGTACACCAGGAACATTCCTATTCCACGCATACTCAGCTTGGGATAATTCTTCTCAGCTATTTCGGTGTTTCTAGTTTGTCTTGGCAGCCATCTGCTCCACATCACCATGTTCTATTGACCCAATTCACCCGTCCTCATCATTACAATAATCTTACTTGCGCCATTTTGGGAGTCAATGTCCCCCATGTGTTATAAAGTAAGGTGCGCATTTTAGGCCACGTGGCGTTTACGTGCATCAATTGACTTGCAAAATGGCCAGCGTGGCAGATCTCAGCGCGTGTGATGTTGGTACAAGTGATCAATACTAGTTGTGTTATTTCATAGCTTCTTTCTCAACAACCCTCAACTGTTTATCTGTAATAATTTGAAACCAGTTTCATGTTTGATAGACCATCATGTCTCTCTATAAATGTATGCATTTTACAGTACTTGTTCCTGCAACATCTGTTGGTATTGTTTTTTTTTTGTTTTTTTAAACTGTTGTGGAAGGAGATTCTGTCCGGGCATACGGCGAATTGTGTATTAACTCCTTCTGATAGCGCCCTCTTTTGAATAAACTCCTCCAGCCCATGTTAATTTACCGTATGGTGGACACATTACCCTAGGACAGGATACTCTATGTGTCATGGCATATTGTAAATGTAAACATTTTACTGTACATCTTGATTCAAAATTTGATTGTATTGTTTTTTGTTTTTTACACCATCATGAAACATTATAAATGTACTCATTTTACAGTGCTTCTTGCGTCAATATTTGTTTGCAATATTATGAATATTATTGTTTTGTTGCATTGGTGCTCATTTTATGTTCATATTACATAATGTGTATTTTTAGTCTTTCTTTGTGTAGCTCCTGTCTGCATTTTGTGATTTTTATGCTTAACTTTCGTGCATTGGTACTATTTACATGTTTTCTATTTTCTTTCATAAAGATTTGTTTATATAAAAGTAACAAGAAAGATCAGCTGCTCTTGATGTGTTTTCCACCCTAAAGACAGTTGAAAAAATAAAATAAATAACTAGTTGAATTAATTATTGTTATAATGGAGTTTAAATTAAGTGGGGTTAAATTCAATTAATCTCCTCAGTGTCTTCTTTTGGTTGTACTTAAAAAAAATATATATAATATATAGATATATATACAAAAAATCAATTAATATTTATGGTAGATGTTTAGTTGAATGAACCTAAAAATGTTGTTTATTTTTGTTTTCAGAGTTTATGACCCTGATACCTACAAGCTAGTCCAGACCAATGTCGGACACTCAGACTCCATACGTTGCATCATACATCTACCAGAGAGAAATCAGGTATGGGATAAGTTCCAGGCTAAACTCAGAAGAGCCTTAGAGCTTCGCTCATGATTTGCTCGTGTAGAAGGTCCTCCAAGCTAGATTACTGTTACTTAGCTTTGCAACACTTGAGTGTAGCCTGGTACCTTAATGTGATTCCCACTAGCCTGTACCTAAATGGAGAACAGGATCTAAATGTTGACCCAAACTTGTACATAATTAAAGCCAGGTCCTAAACTTCTGTTGCCCCATAACTCCATATTATATGTTCATGCATTTTCTATACTTTTTCCGGGTTTTTTTTGTCAATATCTGTATCTTTTTTTTCCTTTATTGATTGCCGGCTTACATTTTGTTTGTATTGTGTTCGTAAATTTTTATGTTTTATGTGTTTCTATCTCGACAATAAATTTTGATTGATTAAGCGTAATTGATTGATTGGTTGATTAATTGTATAAAGAAAATAATCAACTATGAAAATCAATCAGAAATAATTTGTTATAATGCAATGATTTATTTATATTTCTTTAAAAAAAATGTGGATGTTTTTGTCATTCAGTACGTGTCGGGCTCGTGGGACGGAAGTCTGCGGGTCTGGAACGCCTTCAAGCCCGTGGCGCGCAAGAAACGCATCAAGATGGAGGAGAAACGAGAGAGCATTGCTGGATTCAGCGCCAATAATCCAAACTACCTCATTGAAGATGATGACCTGGCATGAACCCAGCCCCTCCCGCCTCCATAAGAGTGGTATGCTTGCAGATTTGACGGCTGGGTTTTAGGATCTGCCGTTTTATTTGAATTGGTTTACATTAGATGCTGCATATTATAGGCAGTGGATACTTTTGGTAATTACTCCAAAAATAAATTACCATAAAAGCTTACTTGGTAAGGAGCAACTGAGAGCTGTTGATAAAGCATTGTGGGTAACGACTCCCTTTGAAGTAACGTAGTTTTTGAGAAAGAGGTAATTTCTAGCTATAATGTTTGAATCAGAGAAAGGCTTCTGGCATGAAGACCTTTTCACGTATATGAAAAACATGCAAGTTTCGACACTTCGGCGTGGAAATAACCGCTCCAGATTTTCGCCGATATCACAAGAATGCCAACATCTTTTGAAACAACATTTTCAGAGGTTAGTTTTATGGGTAAATCTACAACTATATAGGATTGAAACAAACGTAGGGTTCCAAAATACCAAAGGTATACCCTGCCATTAAACAGTTTCCCTGAAGGAAAAACAAAATATTGATACAGATAGGACAAAAAGAATATGTAGATACGTGTTTATAAAAAAACAAAAACACACAGACACAAAACCAAAAAAAAAAATAAAAAATTAAACATCAACTTTTGCAGTACTATCAACCTAAGAAATAAGATGCATGGGAAAATGGCATTTTTTGTGGTACAGGCATAAGTGAGTAAAGATTTTTAATTGTTCATGCATTCCGCTTAAAATGAGTGAATTCAGGTAAAAGTTAAAGAATTCAGGGAAATTTTGCGTAAAAAGCTTATTGATTCATTTTAATGGACAAGTTTGTTTATTTCGGAAGAAGACATTTCACACAGCACACTTTCTTTCGGTTAAATTTAATTAACTGCAGCTTGCAAACAATTGTAAATACCTACAGTTTATCTTTGTGGTTATTGTTAATATACCAAATAATTGTAAATATTTTGCATACGTTCCGGACTGACACGGACGAGAAAATGGTGCTTTTAGCTATTCCATAAAACAGCTGTGGTTGTAAACCAGAGACTCCGCAAAATACAAGTATTTTTTATTTATTTTTTATTTGAATTTTTTAGGTTTACGAATTCCAAATTTGTCAAGAAGGTTCAGCAATATGATAAATCCATATTGTTGCTGAGGACGTAGTATTCCTCCTACATAAAGGTATGATTTTGTTGAAAATGTTAATCTTGGCCCGGTATGATGTATACATAATCGCAGATCACAAAATAGCGCGCCCCCAAGTGTTTGCCCCAGATAGGCCATAATGCATCCTTGACAATCTGCGCGACTTACTTTAAGAAGTTTGAGTTAGTTGAACACAAAACTTAAAAAGATTCAAAGCTTAAATTCCATCTTTGGTAAACGAAGCTAAACATTATTTTGTGAAAAAACAACAAAATTAAAGCAAATCTCTCTGGGGCTTGTGAGTAAAAAGGACATTCTATGCCTGGCTTAGAAATGCTTTTCCCGGCACAAAGCTAAACATTTTTGCCGACAATGTTAGTCACTGAATGCTCACTGCTGTGTGGAAGATAACCTCTAGAGGAAAAAGACTTAATGGCGCACTATATTGTGAATTTTGAAATTTTAAAAATTTGAAATTGTGAAAGTTTATTGTGAAGTTATAACACACGCATAGTGCCTGATATGTAGCCGCAGTCCAGCATATAGACAGCATTCATTTTCATATCTCAACTTCAAGTTTATGTACATATATACTTCTAAGCATTCATCGATATTAATTTTTTATTACATATGTATAATACATTTGCAACAATTCTGTACACTTATATTGATATTTATTCCAGATTATCAAAAACAGTTGTGTTTCTATATATGTAAATAACGTATGTTTCTAACAGTAGCAGCTGCGCTTGCTAATTTTGCTGTTTCCGTGTTGCGTTCTTATTGTTTTAACAACTCTGATTAAATTCATAAATATTATTATTTGTTTCTCTCTCTCTTAAGGCAAAGTACACGATTCGACTTGGTTATTATCAACAAAGAAATCTTAAATCAGAAAGCTCACCGATTGTAAAGTTTATGCTGGAGTACATGTTTTCCAGAGAAATATTTTCGTCTGAAATATTGTCATAGTCTAGAAAATAATAATTATACGAAGATCTCCGGAAAATTACCGTTGCTTATTAAATCAAACCTCTCGCTCTTGACAATAAAGTAGTTTAACGCGTTTGGTATTAAATCTGTTTTAATCATCGTTGTTCCTTTCATAAGCTGAACACGTTTTGCAAATAATTGTATCACAAAAGCATGCACACACGCAGATCTTCTTGATAGCTTATGAAATACAATTTTGCTCACTTACGTTTTTCTGTTATAGTACGCACACAAATTCGCGCACCGTAAAAACGCTTTGAGAAAAGCGTATCCGTTTTTTAATTGTGATAAAATACCAGTCGTACACGTTAAGATTGAGTACAAGCCAGCCTTTAGTAATAATTATTACGTTGTTAAAACTGACTAGCTGCCTCCGAATTACGATTGAAGCTAAGGCTACGATCATTGACTGTATCGGTAACGTCGAAGAAAACAAAGAACTGGACCCGGCAATATTATGATTTAATCAAATTATACATTAACAATCTTGCAAATTTGTTTAATTTTTCAGAAAGTTTGAAACAGGTTTTCACGCAGTTCGAAATTTTTTTCATAAATACCCTATATAATACGTATAATTTTGAACCGTCAACCGATAATTCTTACAATTATATATGGCTCTCTTCTTGCTTTTAGGAAGCAGTTTTATCAAATTGGGTCTCGGTGTCAGTCAAAATAATTTCTGTACATCGTCGATTGAAGGACACTCAGGATCGGCTTCGAATCACACCTGTAAAGTTTGAAAAAAAAATCAGCAAATATTGCACTGGTTTGACTGAAAGGGAATTACTGTGAAAAGCAATTATACTATATACTATATACTATCAATTTGTATTGATTTTTTTTTCAATCTGATTAATTTTGTTACTGATTTTTAACAACACTGTTTCGTTCCAAAGTATGAAGAGAACATGTTTATTTAGGAACATTGTTTTACAAATAAGCCCAGTGGTTTGTTTAGCCAAAGTTGAAATACGTTTAAAAGGACAAATAAATAAGGTGGTCTCAACAACAACAACAACAACAACAACAACAACAACATCCTCTTTGGATGAGAGAAAATTCACTTTAAAGGGATTGCACGAGTAAACTAGTAAATTAACGGGGACACGTATACTTTCAATTATAAAACTCAGAAAGTACTTTATCATTGTGTTTTTTACGCTACTTTCTATGAAATTTGAGTGAAACACATCATCTAGTTCTGAAGGTTTTTCTTGTTAGTGTTCAATTGATCCCATTTTACAATAAATCCCTGGAATTTCATAAAAATAAATGTGTTCTTGAAAATTGCAGAATTTCAACGGCACACTAAAGGCTACTGAGGATGAGTGGTATTCTATCAATTAGATAAATATTAAGTGGTCACGGGAAACAAATTAATCAAGCTGCATTTGTCGAAAGCTTAAGACTTTATCAACTTTATCTCTTTTTAGTAATTCGTTTTAAACTTCAACCACCAAATTGGAGGATTTTTATTATAAAATTTCATAAAATATTTTCGTTATTCAAAAAGAAGTGTGGTATTACTTTTTTTTTACTCACATGAAACTACTCTGTCTGTACCGTTCCGGAATCGCTCGGATTTCTTTCTACCGATCACTGGAAATGAAAAAAGAAAGTAATTTTAAGTTACGCGAGGTGCAAACTTTTACCTTGAAACACATAAATCTTTGACTTGAGTTCAAAATGCCTTGTGAAAACAATACTTTGTAAACAATAGTTTTATCCTGTATGTCATACCCTTTTGAGTTGCGTGTATACTTACCAACGAAGGCAACAATGGCAGATGCAAAGATCACACCGAGTGGGAACAGCCACCCGCCACCTGACCTCTGCACATTATAAAAGGGGAGAACATTAATAAGTTTGTATGACGCTATGGCGGCTTAAGTTCTAACTTGAGTTCGATGTTCTGGGCTTAGTGGGAGACCTTTGAAGATGCTAGATGGCAGCAGATGCACCGGGCCGGATTTCACAAAGCGTTAGGATTAGTCTTATTTCGAGTTAGGATGAGTAACTAGTCCTAACGTATAGGACTAGTCATAAGTTAGGACTAGTTTTGTGAAATCCTATGTTCTCAGAGATGTGAAGAAAACAAATAAGTTGTGACATCACATTGTCTGCGGGTGCGTGCAATATCCAGACGGACAAAGCCATAGAACCACTTAATGTCCAAACTTTTCTTTGAAAATGAGTTTTGTGTGGAAATCCACGCTAAACCCGAAACTTTGGACAAAACTGTGCCATTAATGACAAAGAATGCGGAGTGTCGTTTCTTACTTAGTAATGTTAAACCTTAACTTCTTTAATGTACCTTAATTCCAGTTTCACCGTTTTCTTTGTAAGCCAAAAATGCCCCTGCAATAACAAAACGAGAGTATACAAATAAACACATATACATGTAGGTTCGGGTTGCCGTGTCAGGCACTCTTTTTTTTTATTCCTTAGTTATTATGACCAGTATTATATGATAATTTTTTTTTATAATTTGCTACTTTCCTCGTCATGGATGAACTAACTTAGTAAAGAAACAACTGTTTACCATGCAGGGACAGTGGCAAGACGCAAGTATGACTGTCCTCTAACAAGTTATATCCCTCTACACAGTCACACGAATAGCCACCGACAACATTCCTACATAGTTGATTACAACCGTCAGTCTCTTCCATGCATTCATCGATATCTGTAGAGTGACAAATGAACTGTGAGAAGTAACAATAACTAATGCGGGTACAACCATGTAAAAATCTCTTTTGGGAAGAGTGGTGGCTCTGAAAAGAGCCGGTGTGGTTTCAGAGCCACCACTCCTCCCAAAAGAGATTGTTACATGGTTGTACCCGCAATAGTTGTAGTTACTTCTTATCCATCACACCATGCGAAGCTTCAAACATCACTTAAATAAACTGTAATTCAATTTTCGAAGCACCAGCGTACGATGGTGGCCCTGAAAGAAGATCACAAATTGGAGTGGAAAAACAAACTGCGCATAATACAATCATAATCAGTATACAAAATTTGCGTACAATCACAACAGACTTTCCAACATTGCAAATAAACTGCGCATGACGTACGACAAAGGGACTGTTCGCAAACTGTACTCAGATAATTGTAAACTTAACTGTCTCTCTTCGGCCACCATATATATCAATACATACCTGCTAAGTGAACTGACTTTTATCAAATCCATTTCTTTACTCATTCTGGAGTTTTAACAAAGTCATAATCATTAAACCGCAGGTGAAAAGAGAACTGACGAGCATTCAATTTGTTTAAGAATGTTATGAAAACTTGAGAGAAAAAAACATTTTTTTTTACCAACACATGTTGTGTTGACCCCTTGACCTCTGATGAAACCGGTCTTGCATGGGCATTCGTAGCCTCCAATCGTGTTGTTGCAAGTCTCCGTCTCAGTGCAGTCGTGCATCGTCTCACCACAACCACCACCTTTAAGGTAAAATAGGTTGGTAACGCTGACAGTGCATTGTTCTTAATTTGTTGTGATTTAATGTACATGAAATAACAAACATGTAAAAATTTGGGCTCAATCCGTCATCTGAGTCGGGAGAAAATAGTGTAAAACTGTGCACACTTTTCAGCATGTAAACAAATTGATTTATTCGATTGTTACGCCGAAATTAAAATTGGGGTCTTCAAATTCTGTTTTCTTGACTTCGACAGTTTTTCAGACAGGAATATTTCTATGGAAAATTGGTACTGGTATGAACCTCATATAGTCAGTAAGCATTCAGACTGATACTAATTTGAAAAAAATATATTTGGATGAATACCGATCCTGTATTGTACCTTTAAACAAAAGAAAACTGAGCCAAAGTGGTTGTTAAATTTTTTGAAACGATGCAAAAAGAAGACAATAAAAAAAAATGCGTTAAGCTTTTATGGGTATCCTGTTTAGCTTTCTGTTCTTCTCATGTAGTTCCTATATACCTTTGCAAGGAGTGTTTTCCGTGTTGATAAAATATCCAGAATAGCACGTACAGGCGTCATTATTGCACACCTCCAAATCAGAGCAGCTAGCCGTACATGCCTCTACGCGTCACCAGAAAGAAAAAAAATTCCAATCACTAATGTACATTTTTCCCCTCAGATTCAAAAAAAAAGAAAGTTTTTTCAACACAATCAAATATTGATTGCAGAAATCTGCCTTGTCGACGATTTAGAAAATAGATACCAAAATGCAAATGCATGATATAATACAATAACGACAACAGCAATAGTAACAACAGTAACAATAACACGCGAAAAAAGGAAAATACAACAACATAACAAACAATATCAAAACGTATTGCAGACGAAACCTTTCTTTGCAAGTGAATTGGTGGCACTAACAGATTTGGGCTATGTTTTAAAAAAGAATAAACCTTAAGTAATTTTCGTGTATGTATTGCTGTATTATGCATGCATTATTATAGTAAAGTTTTTACGAAATATTGTACAAATATTGACTATTTCTAAATATAATGCTCAGGGGATCACCGAGGGATGCATAGTTTTAACCATAGCACAAGTAACAACAGTCAATATTTATTGTACTACACAGCGAACATATATTGTATGTAGACGTCTAGGTACCAATAAAATGATGTTGCTATGGGTATAGTACATTGGTTGCTATGGGTATAGTACATTGATGGGATAGTACATTGGTTGCTACTAGCGCGTTGAGTTCGCGCGGCTTTCTAGTAAAAATAAGACATAATTATAATATGACGCGCTGTAAACCATCAAAAGGCAGAATCTTTGTAAGCGGTGGTATAAAGTTTTATATCCCATAATGATCACGATTGGTCCGCAGTGAGACTAAGTCCAATGATGCGGCTTGAACTATTACGGGTACGTTAATTGTTCGATTTTGTAATTCCTGTTATCGTCTTACCAAATTCACACACATTGACGCGACCTTCCAAACAGTTACAAATTATGGTGCCGTTGATGTTCTTGCAGATTTGTACATCTGGGCAGTTCATGTAGTCTGTTGAACACTCGTCGATGTCTAATTTGGATGAAACGAGAGGGAAAGGGGGGAAATCCTGTTTTAGTTTTAACTTCATTTCAAGTGAAATTGCTGTTGGATATTTATATACTCCCAGGAATTCAAATTGGAGTACAAGTGACCAGTGAAATTTGAATAAGCTGTGATAAATTTTCGAACTGTATACGTTCTCATCGTCAAAGCAATGTTTGAAATTGCATCACTTGGAGTTGCAATTCTAACTCTAAAATGTTCAGTTTTTTTGATGTTATATTATTATCTGTAAATTGTCAGTATTGTTGAGCGATATAAGCTCCTGCGACCAATCAGTGGGTATAATAATGCAATACTCTTTTAATAGCCAATGAGATTCTTTTTTTAAAATTAGTACAACCTGTTAGCCACGCCCCTGACAGCCCTTACCATCACATTCTCCAGTCTCGTTGTTTCTCGTGTACCCCCGTATGCAGGGACAGTCAAATCCACCTCGTATGTTCCTACAATACTGCGTCTCATTACAGTTATGTGTAATTCCACCTGTGAAGAAAAAGTGGAAAATCTTAGCATTGACTTCGGATAAAGGGTATACGGTAATCACAACATTGGTTAGACTGAACATATAAATTGCTCCACATACGTGCATTATAGCTTACACAGTATAAAGATGATCATGTTGGAAAACTTCCCTTGAAATATTTTAGCTTGAAATGCTATATTCTGAGAAATGACTAAACAGATGATCTCACACATCCAAAACCAGCTGTTTGACAATAACAGTGAAAACATCAGGGGATTTTCACTACTTTCGCTTTGACCGATTGAGCTAATTTTAGATCTTTAGCTTTTAGTTTGTTGTATAATTATGTTGGGTCACATAAAGTGCGGAACTGGTCTTTGACAAGAACCAATGTTGCCCGCGTTTTGTTAACAAATCACGGCGTGTACCTTCTAAGCCATAAAGCACATTGTCCCTCCACGCACGGACAATCATAAACTGGTGTTTTCTTGCAAAAGTGTATCGTTACAATTTTGTTACAAATGTTAAAATAAAGTATGAAAAAACAAAAACAAAAATTGAAAGCGTTAATTTTTTTCCCCACTCCTCACCTGTTGTCCTTATCATTGCATTAAGCCACGTCCTAAAAATCATAGTAAAAAACATGAGATAATCCAACTCACTCTGACAAAAATGGTTGTCAAGAACTATTTTGAACCCTTCCACGCAGCCACAACGAAATGTCCCATTGTAATTTCGACAAAGATGAAGCTTGGTCGGGTGTGAAGGGTCTTCATTTATACACGGGCCTATACAACAAAAACAGAAACACATCGTGACAATCGATTGGATTTTTAATGCATGCTATAGTTGTCTAAACATTCATTGTTTTTTGAAAAACGCTCAAATTTTTGCCTTCACATTTCAATAAAGAAATTCCTTAATGGAACTGAAATTTTCATTTAGAATATTAGTCACGTGTTTGAGAAGATACCTCGTACGTTTTTAATTTAATTGTGAGTGTGCGAATGTCCATACTTGGTTAATTGAAACTGGTAAAACCGTATAATATATAATAAATAATAACTAGTTCTTAATATAGCGCATTTCACAATAATGTCTCAATGCGTTTTACATTAGCGCCCTGGTCATTTGGCCAATAACATTCCTGTAGTCTTTCTCAGCTCCCTGGGGAGTGTACAGCCCTGAGCTGCCGTGGCGCTCTGAAGGCTTTTTCAAACACAACATCAACCTCTACCCTCGCAGGTACCCATTTATGCCCCTGGGTGAAGAGAAGCAATTATAGTAAAACATCTTGCTCAAGGACACAAGTGTCATGACCGGGATTCAAACCCACACCCTGATGACTTAACCACCAGAACTTGAGTCCGGTGCACTAGATCGCTCGGCCATGACACAAAGGTGTCGCACATAAATTACTAATACTTCAGAGAGAAATATGTTTGTCGTACACTCTCAAATCTTCCGGTTAGGATTTGACCCGGATCAGTATCCCAAGGGGCCTTGCCAAATTCTGGGTCAGGCTGACCCGGAAACTGGTTAAAAAAATTGGGATTTTGACTCGGATTCTGCGTCAGTTTATCACAGTTTTGGGGGCAATTTGACAATGATTCCGGGTCATACTGACCCAGAATTTCGACCTAGGGGTTCTCAGATTGCAGAGACGTCTCTTTAAAAAAAAAGTTATTGTTGTTTTTTTCCCCAAAACGGTGGACACGATGGACACAAATAAATAAATAAATACATAAATGTGCTTTCTTTTTAACCGTGCCTGTTACGATATTAATGATTGACACCCACGATGACAGACATTAGGGCATCGGATGTACTGCAGTTTGATGTACCGTCACTACGAGATATCCCAACGTTTGTCCAAAGACGCTAAAACGACCATCTGAATATTTGACTCGTAAACCATTCTGATGAAAGAGGTTATTGTTGTCCCTTACCTTCGGTGGGACCTGTTAAATTGCTTAGTGCATGTCCCTCCTCTTCGACGCAGGCACAGGTCAAGTTACGTCCCTCCTGACGGCAAACTTGAAGCTCCGAGCAGTTAAAGTTGGGCGGTTTGGCTTAACAGGACAAGGGATGGAAAATACCACAAAAGTAACGTTACAGACACATTGCAGACACATTGCCCCAAAAATAAAACAAAGTAAAAAAGTACATTTTGAGAGGGAACAAATTATATGAAGTAATATAACACAACAACCGATGGAAAAGTTGATAAAAGTTAGTAATGTTTATATTGAACTTGCCAGAAATTAACACCGAATAAATAGCGTAGATTTTGAGAAAATAAATTCCTATGAAATAATACATCATTACCAAAATGGTTTTCAATAATATCTTCCAGGGAGAAATGATCAATTAAAATTGATATGTGAATTGTTCGACACCTTGTCAGAAACTTGCACATTTTAAAAACAAATTTCCAGCTAGTTTCAACAATCGTATTTATGTTAAAAAGAGGAGAAACATCATATCTGGATGAGTTTACCTATTTCGCATCTAACGCCAGCATCTTGTGAATGCTGACAGCGGGAGTTTGTCGAATAAGAACATGACTGTAATCTTGTCTCACTTCCACCGCAGCGAAAATTTGTCAATTCGGTAGCACTTCCTCCCTGGCCAAAGGATGAAGAGGACGATGCGCTGGTGGCCCGGTCGTACTTCAGTTGTTTACAAAAAATGTTAGCGTCGTCGATGTCCCATTCATCGCCACACACCGTAAGCCACTGACTACCGACTAAGACTTCTACCCTACCATAATAATCCCCTCCACCCATAAGTCGGACCTCTTCCACTTTGCAGAAAGGAGAAAAAAACACAGTTAAACAGAAATAGCAATTACTTGATCAAAACCGAATAATGATAAAATTAAAATCAATAATCGTTGTTTTTGTATAATATGGGTGTAGGGAATTAAAATGTTATCAATCCAATTTCATGCTCACGGCTGGTTTAATATTAACCGTCTATGGTGGATGTGTACAAAACGGCCTCAACTTCATGTTTTTAAAGAAATAATATCAATTTGAACATTCGAAAAATCTGCGAATTGAGTGTTGTAGCTTAGCTGTGCCGAATTCCGACAGGTGTTAAGGTCCAAGCAAGTCTGAACACGGCTCGAATCTAAATCGAAGTTTCTCTTTGAAAAAATAAATAATTTTTTTTTTTTTTTTAAAAACCAAGTGATGTTTACCATTCATGGCTGGTTTCCTGCTTTTCGCCATTGGTAGAAAATAAACAAGACATTTTTTTTTTACCCCCGCAGTTTAAATTGGGACCTTGGTGGATGTTGGTAATTAAAACATAATAAGAATATTCATCGACAAATTAATACGATATAAAGTTAATACCGGAAACAGGGATGTACAGAAAATCAATATTGCATCCGAGAAACATTATTTTGAAGGTACAATGTAGGATTGGTCAAGCTGGTGTTGCAGTAATTCTTATTTTGTTTGATTTGATAAAATAATACATGAAAAAAGTGAAAAGTTGGGCTCAATCCGTCGTAGTGAAAACCATGCACACTTTTCAGCATGTAAACACATTGTCCTTAATTTTGATTGTTACCAATCGAAATTAAAATCGGGGTCTTCAAATTCTATTTTATCGACTTTGACAGTATTTTAGACAGAAATAATGGAAGATTGGTACTGGTATGAACTTCATAACCAAAGAGCTTTCTGACAGATATTAATGTAAAATATTTGGTGAATACCAATCCTGTATTCTACCTCTAAGTAAACCATAAAATACGCCCCATTCTTTTAGTCTCCATCAGACAGTGAGCGAGTTTTACATTTTAGGATTTTCACAATTTCTTGACCTGCGTTTCACTTGCTTTGCAAAGTCTTTCGATATCTCTGTGAAAATTTATTACTGCCCCGTGTAAATGAGGGGGAAATTTCGACAAAAAGACAACCGTAGAACCTGTTACCTCCTGTGCACGTAACCCCGGCGTCTTCTCCATGACCACAGTTATGCTCACCCCAACCTCTGAACTCACAATATGTTAATCTCTCCTCATTCCCTTTGCAATTAACATCGTCCATGTGTATCGGACCAGTCCCCTGGCCGAAATGTGCACTTTGCCATGCTGCCGTTGCCCCAGCGTAGTTAAGTTGTCTGCACAACACGTTAGCGTCATTGATGTCCCATTCGTCGTCACACACAGTGCCCAATTGACCGTTGTACCAGACCTCAACTCTGCCCTCAGAGGGGACGCTACCACCAACAAGTCGCGCATAATAGGAACCTATGGATACAAAACACCAATGAACCGCTTTTATGTATAAACGAGTATTGGATCAATTTCTGAAGAAGCGATACTGGAACTGCGTAGCTTTTATATAGCACAAAAACTAGATAATCAAAATAAAATTGGCTCACCGAAAAAGACTACACATTGACTGTTTACCGTTCGTTTCTTGTTTCCAGCAAATTTTTCTTGTCTTTTTACATCTTCTTATTAAGAAATATGTTTTACTTGCTCAATTTTTCTGGAGCGGAATTTGAACTTGGGACCACCGGCTAAACATATCCGGTACGTTTAGCCGCTGGTTGCAGGTTCAAATCCCGCTCCGGTAAATTCTTGTGTGTTCACCCCAAAATTGATTTTAAAATTTACCCAGTCAGTTTATCTTGTTTATTGCGTGAAATAGAAAAAACATGAAAAAAAAAAAAAAAAATTAAATGGCAAAGTTCTAAAAAAGAAATTTGTACGTGAATTCTCATTTGAAATCTCACGCCATAAACTTGATACTATAAACCAATAGTGTCCGGAGAAATATTTACGTCTGGAATAATAATGTGAGCCAGAAATTTGGCTTAGATACCGTGGTTAATGTTTCCCTTTTGCCAAGTCATTCAAACTAGAAAAAAATTTGGGATGATCAAGGAAGGTGTGGTAGTAACATGGCTGTGCGAGATCGATACACCCACATGGAGGTACTTGTTGACGTCACCCCACCGCCATTTTAGAAGGAAAATAGCGTACATAATAGGCCGATGAGAAACGTCATTTTCAGCATCCTTTCCTCTAATTAGGGAACCCTACGTGATGGTGACACTATAAACTACATTATGTGACGTATTTCCATCTTAAACTACGGTAACCTCTGAGTTTGTATTAAAGGATTAACGTCAGAAACTGGCAGGTAAACTGAAAAACCACGCCCACGATGCCGTCAGGATTTGAGCGAGTTTTTAAGTTTAGGATTTATACCGGAAGTTCTTATGTTCTGGACCTGGCTGCATCACTGACATTGATACTACACATTTTCCTGCATTGAAATACGGACAAAAATAACAGACGAAAAAAGATAGACTGTTACCTCCAGTGCATGTAACCCCGGCGTCTTCTCCATGACCACAGTTATGACCACCCCAACCTCTGAACGCACAGTTTGTTAACCTCTCCTCATTCCCGTTGCACTCAACATCGTCCATGTGTATCGGACCAGTCCCCTGGCCGAAATGTGCACTTTGCCATGCTGCCGTTGCCCTAGCGTAGTTCAGTTGTCTGCACAACACGTTAGCGTCATTGATGTCCCATTCGTCGTCACACACAGTGCCCCATTGACGGTTGTACAAGACCTCAACTCTGCCCTCAGAGGGGACGCTACCACCAACAAGTCGCACATAATAGGAATCTATGGAATCAAAACACAAGAGAACTGCAATAAAATAATGAGTGTACGTTAATTTCTGAGATGATACTCGAACAAGGTCCAATTCAACAAAAATTAGACAACCAAACTAATGTTGTGCTTGCCGAAAAAGATGTTGTTTACCTAGCCAAGATACCATCGCTCGTGACTGTTTTTTCAAATTTTTTAATTTGTTGTTTTAGTTTGCCATTTTTATTTTTGTTTATACCAATTTAACATAATATTTTGTCAGACACAACACACGCACAAGTAAAAGTCATAAATAAAGAATAATTTTTAGGAATGAATTTGTAGACATCGATAGAGACATCAGCATTGGCATTTTCAGGTAGGGAATACAAACCATATCCGCAATAAGCAGTGGCGGCTTCTCCGTGGCCACAGTTGTTAGTGTCCCAACCAGGAAAGGAACAGTCGTTCATTCCTTCTTCGTTAACCCCACAGTTCACATTGGGCATAATTGGACCCGATCCTTGGCCAAAGTGAGCACCTCTCCACCAAACAGCTGCTCTGTCGTAGTGAAGCTTTCTGCACACGACATGAGCATCATTGACGTCGAAGCCTCTGTCGCACACGGTGCCCCACCGACCATCGTACAAGACTTCCACTCTACCTTCAAAGTCTACACGTCCACCCACCAGCCGGATCTCCTCGTTTCCTACAAAAACACAGACAATAATCTTGTTTTGTCAGGATAAGGACGGATTAGAGTGGCCCTATGGTTTATAATGAAAACTGTGTTGAGTAAAATGAATGTTCATCAGCATATGGAACACTGAAAACAGTCGCCGTGTGAAAAAGTAACTAAAACAAACTTATATGAAAACTGAGTGCGGGCAGCTATTCTTCATATCACTCCGCCCGTCACAGGGCCAAAAGGCCACTAGAGGTGTGGGCTACTTTTGTCGCTGGAATAGAAACCTACCCCAATGCGCAGAAACAAGACATGGCGAATAATAAACGCTAGTCTCTTCACAGCACAGCTAAGAACAAGGGTAAATGATTCCGTTGCGAGACAAACATAACTGCCTCTTCCCTCAGTCTATTTAAAGCAATTATAGTTAAAGGTCTTAGTCAAGGACACAAGTGTCATGACTGGGAATCGAATCCACATTCTGATGACTTAGCCACCAGACTGAGTTTGATGCGCTGAAATGCTCCGCCACAACACGCTACAAAATAATGTTATTTCCATGGATAACAAAAAGGACGGTACAGTGTTACCTTCTGGGCCTATTTCAATCTCGGTGGCGTTAATCATTTGACCTTTGACATAAGAACAGACTGATCCCTGATCCGTGACGTTGCAAATACGTATCATGTCGCAGTTCATAGAAGTTGGGGCGCATTCATCAATATCTGTGGATAAATTTAATTAATTCCGTATGATAATAACATTACTGTCAGTGTTCGCAATAGACCTCATGCGTATGACGTATCTATTAGCATTTAGTACAGGCAAGGGCGCCCACTCACTTAAGTAAAAACTGCTACAACGCACGTTCAATGCCATGTTTGACTTCAAAGATGGCGGCGATCGCATAAGGTCTATTATCACATCGATTGAGTACATTGGTTTCTGAAAAAAAAATGTTATTAACTTTTACTTGACACCTTGAACGAGAAAACTGTCAAAGATAAGTGAAAATAAATGAAAAACGAATTATTAACAATTCTTAATCCTTATGACGTACAAAATTTGCATGTAACTACAGTCCAGCTTATGAATATTCATTAGATCTATACACACTAAACACAATGTGCCTACCTTACGTGTGGTGGCGGAGGTAATGTAACCAGAACGATTTTTGTAAATCAATATTAGTTAACACGTACGATGCAAGAAATACTGCAGAATACAAGTAGTTGGTTAGGGTTGGGTTCAAGTCAGTGGCGTTATAACTAAGGGGGAGGGGCACGTGCCCCCTAACTGATGTCCGTGCCCCCCGGGTGCCCCCCCCCCCTTTGAAATCTGGACTTTTGAAACTAAAAAAATACCAGAATAAAATGTTAAATGTTACATTTTATGAGATTTACGTAGTAATTTCAATGTTTTAAAACTATTTTAAATTATTTACACGCAGAATGTATTTTGTTTTGCCTCAACAAGTCAGAAGAGAGCTGAAAAGGGGCTTGTTTTGGAAAAATACAAATGGAAACTACAATTTTAATTGGCCAAGAGTGCCCCCCTAGGAAAAATGGCTCCTCCCCCTTGTGCCCCCCTAAAATTTTACCCTAGTTGCGGTTGGTTGGGTTGGGGTTCACGGTTGTTCAAGTCATCTTTTTGTGCTTCCTGTGAAACTGTAACCGAACATTGTTCAAATTAAAGCAAGTTGGATATTGTACAATTTTTGTTATCGCTTTTCTTACCGAAACACGTTTTACTGTCCAATCCAAGCTCGTACCCTTCATGGCAGGCACATGTAAAAGTTCCGTTACCATTTATACAAATCTGACTGCAGTCGTCTTCACCCAAGGCACACTCGTCTATGTCTAAACAGGTGTCAAAGAGAACGGAGTAAAATGTTGAGGATAGCTGCGATCGTCGGCATGTTTTTAAACTAAAACAAATATTCTATACAATTTAATGTAAAGCATCATTATTTGCATCACTCTTTTATTTTGATCACCATTTTTTCTCATATTTGCCAATTACTCCGTTTTTTTTCAAAATCATTACCGAAACTTATTATTATTGCCCCTGGGAAAAGGTAACGTTGCACTGGCATACCCTGTGTGTCAACGAGTCAATGTAAAACCAAGATATGATATAAAAATGAGTCTTTAGTCTCCGTAAATAGCAGGTCAAGGTTTATTGGTAAATTTCTGGTTGATACTGCATTGTTTGTTTGTTTGTTTGTTTGTTTGTTTGTTTGTTTGTTTGTTTGTTTGTTTGTTTGTTTGTTTGTTTGTTTGTTTGTTTGTTTGTTTGTTTGTTTGTTTGTTTGTTTGTTTGTTTGTTTGTTTGTTTGTTTGTTGGGTTGTTTGTTTGTTTGTTTGTTTGTTTGTTTGTTTGTTTGTTTGTTTGTTTGTTTGTTTGTTTGTTTGTTTGTTTGTTTGTTTGTTTGTTTGTTTGTTTGTTTGTTTGTTTGTTTGTTTGTTTGTTTGTTTGTTTGTTTGTTTGTTTTTGTTTTTATTTTTGTTTTGTTTTCTTTTACTAACCATAGCAGTTGTTGCTGTCGTTACGGAAACCCCTCTCACAGGCACATTTATAACCACCCAGTGTGTTCATGCACAACTGTTCACAGTTTGTTTCAGCATCGCATTCATTCCTTTCTGTAACAATAAAACGAAACACATGAACAAATAAAATCAGCTGTTGCAAACTGCTTATACCAACCAAATTGACCTGTTGTAAAAATGCAAAAACATTGGTAATGGCTTCAAGTTTTGGGGCTTTTTCTCAAAGGCTCTACTAGGGTCGAAAAGTCAGAACATTAAAAACAATTTGCAAAACGAAACACATGCTTATGCTATTTTACTACGCAGTTTGCTTACCTAAACGTTTTTGTAGTGATACATGGTAAAACGCAAATTAAAGAATGTCTTACACTAATTGTTTAGTAAAAAATGAACAAAGCTATTTTGCCGCTTCAGAAGTTATTCTTGTAAAGTCCTTGTAAAGAGTATTCGAGAGAGAGAAAAAAAGAGCGTATAAAACTCAAATTTCTAAATTAAATTTGGAAAAATAAAATGTCACAAATCTACCGTCACACGTCGCACCATCTTTTCTGACCTCGTAACCTTCATAGCACTGGCATTCGAAACTACCGGGCTGATTGATGCAGATGTGGTCACAGTCATGCGTGCGAGTGTTTAAACATTCGTCAAGATCTAAACCGACAAGAAGTAAGTCATCGTTTTTAAAATAGGGGCACTTGCTGGTGGTCTGGAAACGTGTCAACAATTAAACCTGTGGTTGAAACCATTGTACATAGAGAATGCTTGTCTTTAAAAAACAGTTTTCAGACTATCAATATTTTTAAGGTTCATTATGTCCCTTGATATACAATCAAATAATGATAATAATAACGAGAAAAAAAACAATAACTCACTCATGATTCTAAAACTACCCGGAACATCTTGCCCCACTGTTTGCCCCCCCCCCCACCCCCCGTCAGCCTCTGGATACCGTAACATGTGCTTTAATCAGACATTTTGAACTGGACTTTCCCCTCTTCAAATATCTGTGCCCCCTTCAAAAAATGAGGCTGGCTACGCCACTGGGTTCTAAGTTTTAGACATCTAAATATTTAAGACTTGGAGCAAAACTCGGTGCTCACCTTTGCACGAATGCCGATCGATGTCCAGACGGTATCCGGAGTCGCAATCACATCTATAGCTACCAATGGAATTGATGCACATGTGGTCACACTGGAGAGCAGAGTTGGACACTCCAATACAGGACTGCAGCTGACATTCATCGATGTCTTGTGGAAGGAAGGCGCCCAAAGTTGTAGCAATAACCGTCAAATTAAACAGTTTACGTTAAAACGTCTACATTTACATAACTCCTGGATGAAGCATTTACGCCAATTTGCATGTACTATTTTCGCATTCAATATAAATTTGTTCACACGTTACTTTACCTTATTTCTGTCAATTTCACGTCACGACATCAACCGTAATTTAGTCCATTTAAAGTTGTAGTAGTAATGTAGAAAATATGATGGGGATTAAGGTTAACCTGGTGCTACATTGGAACTTACTATAAGAAAACAATAAGAAAATGGGAAATACACTCACCAATGCTGCATGTTGTACCAGTGAATCCAGGGTGACATTGACAGGTGTTAGGGGTGACGCAATCACCGTTGATACACGGGAGGGTGCAAATTGCTGCACCAGGTGTTTTTTTTAAGCATAAATTAAAAGTAAGCAAAGAAGTTCAAACAAATTAACGGTGAATAAAGTGAAAGCATCAAGCGGATTTTTTGTCTCCAATCGCCGAGCTTTTGACAGCTTTTTTAAACAAATTGTTTGGGCTGAGTCGAAATATGCCTTATTTTTTAAAGCAAGAAGGGAAAAACCATAGAAATAGTGCGGTAAACCAGTTTCAGCTAGATTTCTAATAGAGCATTTAGTTATTATCATTATTTTTATTTTATTTTACAGTGTAACCAGTGTAAGATATTTGCTTGGACAATTTGTATTTTTAATGTTTTGAACTATTGCACTTTCAAAATGGAATTAGTATTGCGCCCTCTTGCTGTCGAAAAAAAAATGTTCTTCACTGTTTGTAGCCATGGCTGAAGTCGTTTCATTCGGACACGGCCTTTAAGTCATATCAAAGAAAGAACCCTCGCCTTCTGCGTCACTCACCCAGCGTGCATTGCCCGAAGCGATCCTCTCGCCACCCTTCACAGCATTCTATACGTTCCTCTGGGGTCCATTCCGTGAAGTATGTCACATATGATGCTTTTCTATGATAAAACGGAGATAAAAAAACAAAAATCGTGAGCAAATCTGGGGCCAAATTTACAGACCTGCTTACTATACCAGCATAATTGTGGACGTAAACGTGTGCGCGGATCGTCATTCATCTGCTTCAAGGAACTTCCGTCAGGATTCATCTCACTTTCATTTCATTTATTAATTATGGTTGTGAAGCCAATGATTCTCAGAAAAGCGAACTAAATCACCATACTAGCCAAGAACCACATGGAGAGAAGACAAGGAAGGAAGTTTTAGTTTTAGATGTTGGAGAAAAACCCCGGAGATTTATTATAACAGGGAAAACCCACGCAATCAGGTAGGGACTGAAGGCTCAATCCACATAGTGCAACCGGCGGGATTCGAACTGGAATCCTAGAGGTGGAAGGCGAGCAACCAGGTTAACATACCTTTCCCTTTGCATACGGTAGGTACATGCAGCGGTTGTGAAATAAAAATTCTGCTGATGGGCTTATACATAAATATTAAGCAAAAGACCTTTGCTGTATGTCTTTATAAAATTGGCACCTGGTTTGAGTTCACATCAGGTCCCATGGTACCAAGGCGCTGGTACAGATTGATTTTGAAGACCTCTCATTGGTTCATTTACTGTGCCAAATAACCCACAAAAAAATAAAAATGTTCGTACTAAAATAAAGGTCAGCAGTAGTTCTTACTTGTGTATTTTACTGATGCACGTTTACAGCGCCCCAAAACACTGTCAAATTGAAATGTATTCTCGATTGTGCCCCAAAGTTAACGTACCTTGTTCTTGAGCACCTTTGCCACCATCCACATCTTACGCTGTACGACTCAGTATAGTACTTCATGGTAGACCCTGTCCGTAGGTAGTTGTAGACTTTCCGGCATTTGTTCACCCTGTTTTATGGAGGCAATCGAAATAACATTGATTAGCGCTTCGAAACGTAAGATGTGTAAAATAAGTAAAATATGTAAGATTTCAGATCGAAACTGTCTCTCGTAATTTTGCGTGTATTTGTAATATTTCTTTAATTTTTTGTTCATAAATGTTATTTTCACTACGTATTGTTGCTTTTGAATAGTTTAGGAAGTGTTCGAAATGAGACAATGTATGCAACGGCTTTGGAAATTTGATATGTATTACGTCAAAGTGTCTATGGGCAAAGTTGCGACAATTTACGTCATATTACGTCAATATTTAAATCAGCCATTTCCGTTTAAAAGTTACCGGAAAAAACGGTCTATGAAGACACCAACCCATAAAAGCACATTGCACTTACCCTATTGCTTCCGCTGGTCCAGCCACACAGAGCACAAGTGAAACGCACACGATGACATGCAGTAGAGAGCTCATCATGCTTACGCCAAATGTGTTCTGCATTCTGCAACGATAATTCAGTGTGTAACAATTTTACGTACCGCGTATTGACCAAATTGACCTCACGTCATCACGCCGCAAGAGCGCGCGATGCGACAATACCACATCAGCCGCGCATTATGTACCAATCAGCATGGGGGGTTCACAGTACATGTGTATCGAAGCGCGCGTGCGGCGGCCATAGCTGCGGTGGTGTGATGTAAACGCCCATGAATGAGCCGTGCCAACCTCGTTGATCTCGCCACGCCATTTCTTTTGGTAACGTGGTTGGCTTGATCAAGACGAGGGGTATCGATATGTTGTTAGAGACGAGAGGTATCGATACGGAGCGCTGCCCATGATAGCGAGGTTGGAGCTGTGCCTAATTTCATGGCTCTGCTTACCGTGAAATTCTGCGCTTACGCCCTTGCCACGGCCCGTAGATGTACGCGCTTCACAGGGGCGCCGTTAACGCAGAACTCTTGGGTAAGCAGCGCCATGAAATTCGGCCCTGCTCGAATTAGTCTATTCTTTAAAGATCTTTTTCCGGTCATGACACTTTTGTGTCCTTAAGCACAAGGTCTTGAATGAATGAATGGTCTAGAATGAACGAAGGCTACAAAATCCACAAAATCATTTCATACAAGATTGTAATTCATACAACGGTTCCGTTCGGATAAAAGGTTAAATATAGAATTGATAAAGCTGAAAGTGCAGTGTTCTTACTGTCAATGTATTATACATGAAGAAAAGAAAAAGAACAAAAAATGGCTCAATGCGTTGTCCGAGACAGGGAAAATAGTGACAAACCGTGTACACTTTTCAGCATGTAAACACGATGTCCTTAATTTCGTGTGTTACAACCGAAATTTAAATCGGGGTCTTCAAACGTCACTTTCGCGACTTTTGACAGCATTTTAGACAGAAATATTTCTAGGGAAGATTGGTGCTCGTAAAAACTTCATATCAGTAAGCTTTCAAATTTTTATTTTTAATCGATGGATAATCAATAATGTATTCTACCTTTAACATTGGTACCAATAAGATCCTACTAAACCAAATAATTCTTATCAGACACGCGTTTATATTTCAACTTCGCGTTTCGTTCGGCCTTTTGAACCATGTCAACACTGTCTGATTAAGAAACCACGACAAGTAAAACTTGTGATGAAAAAGGAATTCTGCACTCAGTGGTGGTGGTACACACGAGGACACTGAAACGTCTGTTAACAGAATTTATTAAATGAGATAGTAAAATTAGATGTTTACAAACTGCTTACCAACCAAAAGGACCTGGTGTTGTATAAATGCAAAAAAAAAAAATATTAATGGCCTCATGTTTTGACCATAGCTGAGTCTTTCTCAAAGGCTAAATGACAACATAAAGACGAGCAGAGTATACTGTTCGAAACGTCGAGACCACACCGGCTCTTTTCAGAGCCACCACCCCTCCTAAAAGAGATTTTTACATGGTTGTACCCGCAAAATTTTACTAGTGTTATAGTTTCCTATCCTTCACACCATTCAAAGCTTCAAACATCATTTACAACACACACACAAGTATACAAGTTCACAGAATCAGCCAAATAGACAGAAGTGAAAAGAAAGAGGCAGAAAGCAGTTAGAGGATTCAAGGGATCAACAATAAAATAAAAGGGGGTGTAGAATTTTGCAGAATTTATTAAAATTAGACTAAGTCTTCACAGTCGTCCTACCTTAAGTGAACCACGGTGAAAATTCCCTCGAAAAAGTAGCAATAGATGTTTCGGCTCTAACAATAGCCCGCCATCTGGTTGAACACTTGAGGAAACTCACCCACCCCCTTTTATAGTTTTACTAGATATTCGTAGCCGGGGGAAATAAAAACACTGTCTTGGCGAGATAATGTTTCCCAGTCCCCTTTCCCCGCTTCCCTCGTATAGATAGCTACAGGATTTGTTTTGAACGTAAGATTATTGTTTCATTATCATGTTATGAGTGTTATTATTATTATTAGACAAAACAAAAATTGATGTTTTTTGACCCGGATTCTCTTTGCCATGTGCAATGATACAGCAGGAAAGTGAAAGATATACCATTACGTAAACAATTACAGTAAACATCGAATAATTTTCCGGATCGATCATGTGCCTGTGTTGCAAAGGTTTGCCGTCACACGTTTAAAAACAAAAAATAAATAAACAAATAAAATAAATGGAGTACGAACTTCGTCTCTTTTTTCAATTTGGTAGAAACAAGATTTCAATCTAATGTTTCTAAATTCAACCTGATGAACTATTTCGGTCCAGGGGTATAGAATCTCATCTCCGTATTTATACTCCGTATTTATTTTGTAACCCAAATTTGTGCACTTTTCATATGTGAAGATGCTTAACTTTGTTCAATTAACATACGTTCAGTCAGTGGTAAACACACGCGTCACAAACTCATTGACTTCATTTTTTCTTTCTCTCTGAATTTCGGTAAGGCCAGTCGATTACCCAGCTTTGTGAGGGGGACTGCTCGTTCCAGTTCAAAGATGTTCGGCCATCCATGTCTTAACTCTCAAGTTTCCTATACAACGTAGCAGTAGATTTCCACTTGCCATTGAGCGTGATTTGAGCGTGCCAAAAAAATCCCTGACAAATTTTCTCTCCATCGTATTAGAAAAGTCCTACAACTTGTACATGAACCTTTGGCAAGTACGACTACAGCTAATCTGATCACTGTATAGTTTAATTCAATACAAGGAAGTAGATTTTTAATAAAATAAGCCCAAACTCTATGGCATTATGGACTAAAACAACAAGAAAGCTGCGGGAAAAAAACATGGTGACTTGATATATGCGATTATTATGTAGTTTGTAGATTTTTTTTCTTCATAAATTTTCAGGCATCACAAAGACGTTTTTTAATAGATGAACATTTTGGCAGTGTTTAGGGGTGTCTATATTGTATAACACTGGTTCCGTGCCGCTGCTCGCCAGGTAGTTAAAGGGGCTGTGTCGTCATGATTATAGCAAGCCTATGGCAGTGAATGGGAAGATCATCCCCTCTAGACACTGCACGCGTAGTAAATATAATAAAAGACCTATACAATATTAAAACATTTATTATAAAAACACATACTATATAAACATTAGCTATAACACATGATATTATACAATATCTAACAACCAAGTAAATCCTTGTCATTTGATTGGAGGATTGGAGGTCACGCGGCGTTTGTTTTTCACACTATTGACCACTACGTAAATGACGTAGTGCATTATTGTTCTATCCTTTTTGCTTTATTGCACGCTCAACCATCGTGTGCAAAACAAAGCAGTACAAAACGCCCTCATTTGACAGGGACACAACCCGTAGTGTTATCCTCCAATCAAATGACAAAGATCTACTTGGATGTGTATATAACACAAAACATGAATGTTTTGCTCTGTGCAAAGGACAGAATATTTGTATTTTTTGAAAGATGGCATGTTCCATCCAACTCGTCTTCGCCTCATTGAATGGACCATTCCATCTTTCCACTCATAAACATATTCTCACCATCGCACCCATAAACTTTCAGTAGTTGTATGTTTTATAATAGTTTTATCCTCCAATCAAAATCTACTTGGATGATATATAAAATAAAAAAATGAGTGTTTTGCATTCATGCAATGGAGGAAATATTAAAAAAAAATTGTGCAACTTGTCTGCTTTATTCCCCTGTATCTGCCTATACAAGGACTGGTCTACCGAAAACTTAGTTTGGTAATGTCATGAAATACGGAGAGGTTCCTGTGAAGTGCACGCTCAAGATTGCTGGCTGGCAATGGCTTGGCATTCTGGATGACCTCTAAGGTCATTGTTACACTTACACAACAGTGTCGTCAAAAACTACGGTTTGTTTGGCGCCTCTTGATGGGGAGCTGGTCCCTGACGACTCTGCATCACCAACTTCGTCGTCGACCGCTGATTGCGGTTGTTCGGAGGGATTTGATTCGTAAGTGGTGGATTGGGGATTTCCGGCACCAGCAGGCGAGGTGACAGGCTCTTGCTTCGTTTGTGCCACTGGGAAGTATCGGATACAAAGTTACAATACGTTAAATGACGTCATGTGTTTAACTCTATAGATAATGCATCGGGGAAACAGTGAAACGGTATCTTTTTTATTTCATCTTTCTGGTTGTAAAACCAAGGAACCATCAAAAGTGCATATTGCACTGTAACCGGTAGGCCTTGAAGATAAGATGATTAGGAGATCTCAGCATTAGATGTGGGAGGGAAACCCTGAATAGGGTAAACCCACGCAGTCAGGTAAAGACTAAAAACCCAATCCACGTGATGACAGACTACAGTCCGGTGTCACATGGGATTTTGTCCCCCGGTGGTTCTGTTCTCCATACGGCGAATTTTGTAGCAATTTCGTCTGATGGCGCCCTCTTTTGACTCAACTTTCTTCAGACAATTCACCGTATTGTGGACATACACACATACATCGGGGACAAAATCCCCCAAGTCCCCGCATTTGAACCGGGGTCCACAGAGGTGAGGAGACAGGAAAAGAAACCACTATTAATAAGTAAGCGTGAATCTGAATGAGAGACTTTTGAAGACACTAGGTGGCAGCAGACTTACCAGGTAAATCCCTTGTTCTCGGAACAACGGAAATTTACCTGGTAAGTCTGGTGCCACCTAGCGTCCCAAAGTCCCCGTCGTGTTGTTTCCAATGTGTTTTACTCACATGGAACTTCTGTGCCTGTGCCGTTTTGGAGATTCTTGATCAGTTTCCTACCAACCACTGAAAATACAAAGTCATAGACACGCGGTTATTACATTCTAAGAATTAAGTGGGTGAAGAGAGCCACTCATTCGTCGATGGACAATTCCACATTCCCATTCAGAAGCTATAAAGGTCTTAAAGCGTCAAGCTCCTCAATTCAATATAAACGTTTTTGTAAGAGTTAATTGAGAAATAAAACAATTCTAGATGTACAGATCAGCAATACTTGTTTATTCAAAACTATTCATAGAATGTCATTGACATAAAGCTTCGAGTTTTCGGATTGTATCATTGAGATAGCTCATAGGGTCTACATGATTGCAAAGGCTGATAAATTCCATGCAAACACAATGTAAACTCACCCACGGCAGCAACGAGAACAAACGCACAGATCATACCAAGCGGGAACAGCCATCCACTCCTCCAAGATTTCTGCACGTGAAGCAATCATGCAATCCAATTTTAAACTTCTAGTAAACAAACGTGAATCAGAAAACAGATCATACCTGCATCCCTCTATAAACAGATATGAATAACGATTCTATACAGATGGATTGCACATGACGTCAACAATGGGAAAAATCAGCCATCTTAGATGGCATTGACTGCACAATTGAGCGCACAACTGTGCGCTACACGCGGCACGCGTGCGATTCACTAACTCCTTCCATGATTGGTTGGTAAAGCAACTCAAGCTGCGTTAAAATTTACAGAGCATGACGCAGGCTGCAGGCCAGAACTGAAGTTGTCATCAAAGATGGCGTCTATTGCAACCGATGTGTTATGAAGAGTTGCATGGAGAGGTATCAATGTTTATGGTGGCACCATGAGATTTTATACTTTTTGTGTATGTAGGTCGCTCGACCTGTCTGGAGTTTTGTTGTGGAGTAGAGTGGGAATCGGGAGACTATCGACTTCAAATTGTCACATTATTCCCGATTCGTTTTTCTATTAATTTAGCACCGTTTCTTTCCCAAGCGGTGGCCACACAACATTGCTATTATAGTTTTGGTACTGCCGATGTTGGGTAGATTGCCCAACTGGGATTGTCCCATTGTGTTGGTTTAACCATAGTTATGACGATTATGTAGTTGGGCTATGTCGTGTGACAGACTACAAACTCACCACTTGCGCAACATGACCGTCTTTCTCGATTCCATAAACTTCTGTACAAACATTGCAAGTCAAACAAAAATAAAACTCGTTATTTAAACAATACTAACCCTGTTAAATTAAAGTTGTTTCTTTCTTTGTTCTCCTTGACTATTATTATTAATTATATCTTTTTTATTATCAAACTAAATTATGACTAAACGGAGCAGCTCGTTCGTGTGCGTATACGCTACCGCAGCTGCAGACCGTAGTTATGGCCGCCCGATGCGCGCTTCGTGCGCGCCTGTGCGGCGGCCATAGCTGCAGTGGTGTAAACCACCATGAGCGAGCTGCTGGAATTAGTGTATAGGATTCGAACTGCCTCTAGTTACCGGGCGAGCTCTGGTCCCAACTGCATGGCCCTTCTTACCGCGCTTACGGCTTATGATTTACAGGGCGCCATACAAATTGGACCTTGTGCTAGATTGGTGAAGGTCGTGCAGTCATCTTACCAACACACTTTTCATTGACCCCTTGACCCCTGATGAAACCAGTCTTGCATGGGCATTCGTAGCCTCCAATCGTGTTGTTGCAAGTCTCCGTCTCAGTGCAGTCATGCATCCTCTCACTGCAACCATCGCCTGGTGTAGGCAAGAAAAATGTGTATGTTTTGCAAAATAAAGAAATTCATGTTTGGAATCAGATAAGATATACACCCTGGTCAGATTTACAAATGGTCAGTAAAGTTGTTGTTCATGGGTACATGATTCTTACATTCTGTCGTATATATCTGATTCATTTGTGTTTTCAACTCACCACGTGATGGAAAATACCCCGTGTAGCAGGTGCAAGCGCCATCAGCGCACACTTCCACATCTTTACAGTCCGTAGAGCAATTCCCTGTTTGAGGTCACAAAATACTTTTCTAATTACTGTTATTGCCCCGTCATGCTCTGTGCATTTATTGTGTTGGTATCAGGAAGACATGACATAGAATTGATTAAGGTCGAAAAATTCCTATGATATGAATACTCTCTTTTAATCAAGATAAAGTACAATATTTTCAAAGTATTTGCTTTTTAGATCCATAAACCCGTTGAGTCAAGAAAAGGCAGAGTGTTTTTTATGAAAGTTTAGTTGTCAGCACTTCTTACCATATTTACACACACTGACATCGCCTTCGAAACATTTACAGACAATGGCGCTGCCAACGCTGGTACAAATTTCTACATCTGTGCAGTTATTCTTTAAGCCCGTGGAGCACTCATCGATATCTGAAGTGATGAAAGCAAACCATATAATTATGTGTATCTCAGAATTGTTCGAATCAATAATGCCGGTTAGTCTTGATATTGCAATGATTTTTCTGTTATAAAAAAGCATTTCAGTAAACACAATAAAAATGTCAATGATTTCAGGAAATACCCAAATCACTGGATGATGAGTCGATGGTATAAAATTTACCACTTTGCATCTGGAGATAGAATAAGTCTCTCCACTCCTACGTTCAAATTTCTTTTTCCAAGACGAGTTTGTATTTACACGTTGATCATAATAAGGTTTCAAATTACTGGCCCGAGTCCACACGTTTGACAATGTAGTGCGCCACCAAGGGTTTGCACAGTGGAAATTATCTGTCATTCTGCTTCATAGAAAGAGAAGAGAGGCTTGGCATCCTTCGCGAAGTATACAAAAGAAAAGGGAACAAGTTACATCCGTTTAACTTGTAATGTATGGTTGAATTCACCTTTCAAAACGAATGTTCGTATTGTTTGATTTGTCTTTGATTGTTGGCAAAGATAGTATGTATTGCGTAATACTAAAGTGCAAAGCTTTCATTAATCAGAAAACTCAAACTTCAGCGGCATGCATTATAGTCCGTATAAGATTCAAGCTTGAATAGTTGAAACAGAGAGAGAGAGTGCCTGACCTCTCACTCATGGACTATTGTAATTTCTGTATACCGACTACCCTTCGTTGAACTTGACCTCTCCCGAGTGGACTAATGGTGGCGCTCTATATCATAAACTTGCACGAAATCCTCGCGATTCTCAAAGTGGGTTTATGAAATATTATCTTCATTATTATCTCACAAACAATTTTCACACCATTTCCCTATCTGCCAACTGATTCTTTGTGTTTGTTATATCAAGCTAATTATGCTTTAATATCTAAAGTATCAATTGGTGATTTTTGTTGTAAGGTTTGTGGTAGACTGTTTTTTAGTAATGTTTGCAAATACCCCCATTGGAAACCAGTTGTAACTGTTTGGGCATACCCTTGGTAAAGGACTGTAATAAATAAACTAACAAATACATAAATAATTACCATCACATTCTCCGGTCTCGATGTTGTTGATATACCCATCTTTGCAAGGACACTCATATCCACCAGGCGTGTTCTTACAATTTCGCATCGAGCTGCAGTTATATTTATTCTCACCTATAAGTACCAGACACAATAATATTGTGACTTGATAAAGGTAAACTACATCGACCGACCGACCGACCGACCGACCGAGCGACGTACTGACCGACTGACTGACTGACTGACCGACTGACCGACCGACCGACCGACCGACCGACTGACCGACTGACTGACCGACTGACCGACTGACCGACTGACCGACTGACCGGCTGACTGACCGACTGACTGACTGACTGACTGACCGACTGACTGACTGACTGACTGACCGACCGACCGACTGACCAACTAACTGACTGACTGACTGACCGACTGACCGACTGACTGACTGACTGACCGACTGACCGACTGACCGACTGACCGACTGACCGACTGACCAACTGACCGACTGACCAACTGACTGACCGACCGACCGACCGACCGACTGACCGACTGACCGACTGACCGACTGACCGACTGACCGACTGACCGACTGACTGACTGACCGACTGACCGACTGACCGACTGACCGACTGACCGACTGACCGACTGACCGACTGACCGACTGACCGACTGACCGACTGACCGACTGACCGGCTGACTGCCCGACTGACTGACTGACTGACTGACCGACTGACCAACCGACCGACCGACTGACTGACTGACCGACTGACCGACTGACCGACTGACCAACTGACCGATCGACTGACCGACTGACCGACTGACCGACTGACTGACTGACTGACCGACTGCCTGACTGACCGACCGACCGACCGATCGACTGACCGACTGACCGACTGACTGACTGACTGACTGACTGACCGACCGACCGACCGACCGACCGACCGACCGACCGACCGACCGACCGACCGACTGACTGACTGACTGACTGACTGACTGGCTGACTGAATGACTGACTGGCTGACTGAATGACTGAATAACTGACTGACTGGTTGTTTGATTGATTGTAAATAATTATTTATTTGCATGGATGCAGAATTTAACCTGTAAACTATAATTTGTACTGGCAATACAAGCTTCATTTGTGCGAGTAAATATAATGATGTTAACGGAAGTAACAGTTAGCTATATATTTCAATAATTATATTAATTGTGTTTTAAGTTTGTTAGAAAAAAACGTACTGTTTTAAAACCTTAAATTGCTATCGTAGAAGAGAGATGTACTTGTCAAGGGCTTCCAAATGAAGTATTTTGTTTAATCTTGTCTCAATAATTGGTTTGTTGCACTTTATTTCCAAAATAATACTCACCTTGGCAATAGTACTTATCGATGAAAAGCTGGTACCCTTCCACACATCTACAGCTAACTGCATCGGTAGAATTTCGACACACGTGCAGTTTTGTGGGGTTTGACGGGTTAACATTATCACACTCTCCTAGAAGACATTACACAAAAAAAACGTTTTACTAAAAAAAATTACATAAGTATACTACTCCCAACCCATTTCCTAAAATCTTGAAGTTAAACTTGTTAAACACTTTCTTGAAAAAAGCATCGCTCGTTTTGGATTCTTTGGATCAACAGTTTGAGTTTTCTTACATATATATATTTTTAAATCAACTATTTTTCTTAGTTTGAATTATTTTTATTACGATACCTTCAGACACAAAGTCAGTAAGATAATTTCAACTTATTTTTTTTCAGCAAAAGCTGTTCCCTGGTCTGTGTACGCATTGGTTTGGATAAAAGAATTGTATTACCGCACTCAGTTTTGTATTACCTTCATCAGATAAAATGTTACTGACATTACTCAGTGCATGTCCCTCTTCTTTCACACAAGCACAAGTAAAGGCAAGATCTATCTGACTGCAGATTAGCAGCTCGAAACAATTGACGCTAGTCAGAACACCTAATCAAAAAGAACATACAAAAGGAATGAAATGTGAAGAGGTTGCCTCAATAGACCCTTATCATGCTGCAACCATCTTGGTCATTTGTTAGATTTGTTAATTTGTGGTGTGTATTTTGTTTTGTTTGTTTGTTTGTTTGTTTGTTTGTTGGGTTGTTTGATTCTTTCTTTGTCTGTTTGTTTCTTTGTTTCTTTGTTATCGGGGTTGTTCTTATTTTCAGTAGAATGCCAGTTTCAATCCAATACTCCAATATTTTATTCATGAACATTTTTAATCCAGACGTGACCAAACAAATGCAATTTAAAAACGAATAAAACAAAATGCATTTTAAGACAGTCGGACAAAATGAGTATGGGGTGCTTTCTAGATGCCGGGGCTTGTGGTTACAAGCCTGATGGACAAACAAACAGAAAGTAAACGGGAACAAGAACAAACGGACAGGCATGTTGAATAAGGACGGAATTGATGAACAGATAATAAGTTAGGTAATTTATAGAGAACATTTGCTGACTAACCACTTTAGAATTAGCTATGTCAGAAACTGGGAAAGGGAGCTGTTCACTATTGTATTCATTTATTTACTCGTTTGTGTACCTGTTTATCGTCTCTTTTTTGTGTGTGGTGTAAACAAAAGTCAAGAGAGTCATACAAGAACCAGTCCTATCAATAAAAAATACTAACTTGTCATGAACATGGGAGGAAAACATTTTACCCCTGCATCAAATTTTATCAGAAATAATTAATTTTTAATTGTCCCTATGCAAAGAGGTGGTCTGGTCATGTCCGATGATCTCATAAAAATACTAACTTCTAGGGATTATATAAGGATCACACTCAACCCCTGCATCATTGTAGTGGTAAGTGGGACTGGAACTGTACTTGTAGCTCCAGCCTGCATTTGGACATAGTCTTATGTCTTCCTCATTTCCTGTACAGCCGATATTACTCAAATATATACTGCCACTTCCCCGACCGAAGTATGCATTGTGCGGTGCTCTAGTTGCTCCGAGGTAGTTCAGTTGTCGACACACAACATTAGCGTCATTGATGTCCCAGCCATTGTCATACACTGTGCTCCAAGGATATCCAGCTTTATACACCTCCACTCTACCTTCAGAAGGGACGCTTCCACCCACGAGTCGAACCCCTTCGTTCCCTATTAAGAAACAATACAAACCACTGAAGCACATGCGTGTACAAAAACAAAATAATAAATACATCTCACATTAAAACATAATTGTAGTTTCATTGTTCTTTTAAAGCACGTGTATAACCATTGTCGAAGACTAGTATCTGCACTGCATATGACCCATAAATTTTATACATGAAATAAACCTGCGAACAAACGGGTAACGCTGACTAGTCAAAGGCCCAGGTCTGAATTAATTTCCTTCTATGATCTTTTCCCGTTTATCATTCACTCTAAGTTCCAATGAGCCTTATTTTTTACTGTAAGAAGCCGCCCTTTGGGCAAACTTGGGGGTCAAACCATAGAAATAGTATGGTAAACCAGATGCGTTTAGACTTCTAATAAAGCAGTTAATAAACAACTTTTGTTTTGGGTTTTTTTTTTGACAGTTTTACAATGTAACCAGCGAAAGACATTTGCTTGGAAATTTTTGATTTTAAATGTTTTGAAATATTGTTATATTTTCAAAATGGAATTAGTAGGGCGCCCTCTTGTAACCCGGCTACACTTTTATAATATTTTTGAGCAGTCTGTTTATTGATAATTAGTTCAACGTGGATAAAGGTTTACTTTCAAAAAAGTTAATACAAAAAAAAAAAAAAAAAAAAGTAATGTCATCATTTACTTTGGAAAAGAGGTTAATAAAAACGTACCTGTAGGCCCTGATTGAAGCTCAGTAAAACTGCCATCGATATAAGAGCAGATCGACCCCTTGCCGGTTTCAACATGTTTGCAAATTCGTATCTTGTCACATTTCACGGTTGTTGGTGCACACTCATCGATATCTGAACAAAAACAAAAATAATGCTAAGAAACATCGAGATAAGGCCACGATCCATGGAGCTGCTTAAGCACGTATTTATGCAACATTATTATGCTAACCAGAATAAGGTTACCATACCAGCCAAAATACTATGTCACCTGTACCATCTGCAGTGACTGGTATCATTCTTATGCTCAGCAGGAATCTCAAGCAATATTTTGTTTAGCAAATTCTACAAACTCCTCGGTTAGAATTGACCTGGATTCCTGGTCACGTGGTTTATTTCCTTGCATCACAATTACAGTTTTATCTTATTTTGACTGACTGCGTGTTGGTTCTTGTCTCAATAGCCAAGTAAGTAGCATTAATGTTAACAGCGATGTAAACAAAAATCGTTTTACTTGTTTTTTCATCACATGGATTTGGTTCTTCCCTCTTGCGGTCAAAAGTACTGCGAATTGCGTTTTGAACAATAATGAAAAGTTACTGATAATTATAAATAAAATCAAGGTATGTGTGGAAAGTTTCTTGAATCTATGCCAAAAAATCTCAGACTACAGAACAAAAAGCAACCATTGTCTTACCGAAACATGTTTTTCCGTCCATCCCAAGTTCGTATCCCTCGTAACACGAACATAAAAAATTGGCAACACCATTTGTGCAGATCTGATCGCAGTCATGCTCACCAGTTTCACACTCGTCTATATCTGTGTGTCGAGGCGTATCGAAAGAGTTCAAAGGTAGGGTACGTCGACCAAGCAGGGAATGAAGAATATTATTTTGCATATTTAAACAAAATGGAAATCAATAGTCTTCCCCCCTGCTCTCCGTGATTTTTCAAAGATGGTTGAATATGTTTAATAAACATTAAAATAAATCGGCCATGTAATAATAATAATAATGCTGGAGTCTTATATAGCGCGCGTATCTACCAGCAATTAGGTACTGAAGGCGCTTCAATTATCGTCCTTTTATTTTTACGACAGGTTTTTGAAGTTTTAAAATTATGAGAGCCACTTATTAATGTAAAAGAGTGAAAACATCACTCTCTTGTCCGAGTGGTGGTGTAATTTTTTAAATCGAGTGAAAAAGAAAATATTTCCACTCTAAAAAGAGTTGTCCCCCCTACTACTATTTTTTAAAAGAGCCATATGGCGGACAAGTCTTTTTAGAGTGGAAACATTTTTTTTTTCACTCGATTCAGAGTAAAGTTTACTCAAATTTCACTCTAAAAGAGCAAACTAGAGATAATTGCACTCTAAAAAGAGTGAAAATTACACCACCACTCGGGCAAGAGAGTGATGTTTTCACTCTTTTACATTAAGAGAGTATGTAGCACCTTGTACGGGCATACAAGGTTCTTCGGCGTGATCAGCAGCCATTGCCAGAAACACCGGGGCAAACCCCTTCTCTTAGCGATAAGTGTCACGGGTTGTTTTACGTGTATAACACATCGCACGAGACCTACGGTTTTACGTCCCATCCGAAGGACGAAGCAATAATGGTTTAGTGTCTTGCTTAAGGGCACAAGTGTCAAGACCGGGACTCCAACCCACACTCTGCTGATCAGAAACACCAGAGCTTGGGTCCGATGCACTAGACCGCTCGGCAACGGCACGCCACAATTTTTGTAATACCGTATTTAACATCTAAAGGCCTTTTCGAAACCACGACTTCGCCTCTGGATTCGGCTCAGGCTAGCTTGGCCCCGCGGTTGTTTTGACATTTGCGCGTGCTTTGCGGACGCGCTCAGGCCTTCAGACGAGAGTACGGAGCCTGAAGCCGAATCCAAAGCCGAAGCTGTGGATTCGAAAAGTATTGCATTTGTGACTGTAATTATTGGGGTCAAAGGTTGCAATAAAGGTAGTTACACTTTTGAAAATAAGTAGGGGTTGGGTTGGGTTAAGACAACCTCGAAATTATTATCCCTACTTTCGCTTACCTATCCATGTATTTCACCCTCACCTTCGTCATAAAGTTGTATTTTTTTGAGATAATTTTTATTTTTATTTGTACTACCCTCAAACTAAAGACACTTTCCCATAAACTTACCCCCTTTTTGAGAAATCACTTACTACCAGGAGAAAAAACACCTGTCGTCGGTAAGTGTGCTTCAACTTTTGAGACGATAGCCGGGTCCCACAGACCGGTCCTTTTCCATCGTTTTCATCGCCGAGAACAATGGAAAAGGACCGGTCTGTGGGACGCCCGCTATCGTATCAAAAGTCTCCCATTATTATTGATGCAGATTTGCATATGAAACAAGTACTTTAGATAATGATGGCGCAGAAAAACAATGCTCGACCCGGCGAAGCAAAGAATTATTGTTGTCTTTGTAACCTTGCGAAGTGCCAGGCTAGAAGCAACTTTTAAAAATGGACCTAGCTTTTCCTCCATTCTTACCTTCGCAGTATCTGCCATACATCTTAAATCCTTCGAAGCAACTACACGTGTAATAATCTCCCTTTTCATTCATGCACAGCTGTTGACAAGTATCTTCTGCTTTGCATTCGTTAATGTCTTAAACAAGAAAAGAAATAAAAACAGGCTTTAAATTGCAAGCATTCCGTAACGGTTTAATACAGGACTGTTTTTGGATAGTATTCATTCAATAATCCCTCATCTTCTAGTGATTGCACCTAACCAATACAGGTATTTGAAACATTGTGAGTGTGTACCAGTGTGGAAGGAGATTCTGTCCGGGCATACGGCGAATTGTGTACTAACTCCTTCTGATAGCGCCCTCTTTTGAATAAACTCCTCCAGCCCACGTTAATTTACCGTATGGTAGACACATTACCCTAGGACAGAATACCCCATGGCACCGGTATTTGGTTTTCTGTCTGTCTTTTAAGGCCTATAAACACAATAAACTGTTTGATGTACTTGCTTCCAAAAAATATCAAAAACTGTCTTCTTGGTTACACTGTCTTCCCTATTTACAATTTGTCTGCATGCACGTGTATGATTTCGCTCTTCCTTTTCAAACAAACAAAACATTTGAAAATAAAAATAAAACAAAATAAAACAACATAAGTAGACTGCCAACATTAGCTCAAAATTGGTGGAGCGATTATAATTCACAAACTGAAAACAATCACAGAAGGATCCGTGCTTATAAACCAGTGAGCAATGCGACTTAAACCAATAAATAAAAACCTCGGCAGCTATCAATCCCGGACTTTATCTTTCAAACAGATTCGACAAGACAGTACACGGAAAGGAAGAAAGAAAAACACCTACCTTCACAGTCTTTTCCGTTGGCATCCAATGTATAGCCTCTATGACAGTCACATCTGAAGCTACCGGGAGTATTGATGCATTTCTGTTGACAGTTATGAGTGCGAGTCATCGAGCATTCGTCGATATCTGCAAGTGACGACAATGTTAATTGTTTATTATCTTCTTATGGGAAAATAAAGTAGATAAAATGGAGTCTGCTGGGAAAACAAATAAACAGATCAACGCTTGCAGTTTTTACCTAAGCGTTTAACATTTCATCACCAAAAAGCCGACTCTCGTTGTGGGGTCTGTCAAACACTGTTCATTAAGTAGCAATTACAAATCCTAAATTAATTTGTTATCGTTTGTAATACTGCGCTCTCATTTAAATGAATCATAAGAGTCAATTCTCTGCACCTACCAATGCAAGAATGCCGATCGGAACCCAGAACAAATCCAGATTCGCAATCACATCTATAGCTACCAATTGAATTGATGCACATGTGGTCACACTGGAGAGTAGACCTGACGGTGTAAGAGTTGCACTGTGGCTGGCATTCGTCGATGTCTGGTGGGGGGGGGGGGGGGGTACGAAGAGAAACAACAATTAAAATGACTGCCAAAAGGGGGGCTCAAAGAGAGACAAATTAATTAAAGAGTCTATTATAGAGTCAGGAAACTATTGTAACCAAACGTTTGTGTATATGCAAAGTCTGCAAGGGTGTTTATGTTGACGTGATTAGTTTTAATTTGGGGTGAACAAAGAAAATTGACTGGAGCGGGATTTGAACCTGCGACCACCAGTTTTTCTCATACCGATGCACTACCAACGGAGCTATCCAGCCCTAATGTTGGCGGCCTCCCTATTTTATCAATATCTTTGTTCAGGGGGTGCCAGTCATAAGCCAACAATTTTCTTTGTTCACCCAAAGCTGTTTTAAAATTTACCAAGTCAATTTCCCTTGTGGTTTATTGCGTGATAAGTTTTACTAACTACGTCAACGTGTATTGCATGTACTGCATATTAAACGTAAAACAAAACAAAAAATGAAAAATGAATCAATGGGAAACTTTGGATTGCCAGGTGGCTGCAGAATGTAACAGGTAAATTGCCATTGTTTACGTAGTTATGAACGAGTGCATTATTACCATTAACAATGGATCTACCTAGAAGTCTGCTGCCACCTACCGTCTCCAAAGGTCTCCCATTTGCAGGAACTTGTGTAATGTAAACACATTAGTTGTGTTATTTAGAGCACATTATTTTCGCTAGTCATGGCGCTGTTACGTATAGTGTTCGTGACGTCAGAAGATACCTGCTGTTTGAGGTTGGGGGTCATCACTGGTAAACTTTGATAACCTGTAGAAAACAAAGGAGTCCATTCATACCTGTGCTGCATGTTGAATCGGTGAATCCTGGCCTACACTGGCAGGTGTTAGGGCGGACACAAGTCCCGTGGATGCACGAGGGTTTACATATTGCTGTTGTGTAAAAATGGACATAGGGAAGAATTAATGGTGTGAAACAGGTGGAGGTGAATAAAAAGTGAGTCCATAAATATAAAATTTGGAAGCTTTTTAGAAGGAAAACATTTTTTTTAAGATAAAAGAAACATCAATATAGGAAATTGTCCAAGACGTTGCCTACAAATCCAACAACACTTTTAATTAGTTAATTGTTCTTGATATATCCTGAAAGAAACACCCTCGGCTACAAGGTGTTGTGACAAAAATAAATAAGTTAACAACAATTAAACCATCACAATAACATTGTGAAGTTAATAAGTCATTTATACGAGTCATAAAACATATGATTTTTATTCATTGATTTAACTTTTTGCTTATTATTTTGATTGTTTATTTCTATATTTATTGACATAATTATTTATTCATTCATTCATTCATTCATTCATTCAGGGTTTAAGGAAAATATTAAAATACATACAGAAGTTTTAATAGAAGAACAAACAGACCGGAAATTACGAGAAAACAAATGAATAACAGGAAAAATATGAAAAAAACAAACAATCTAAAAGAGCAGTTCCTGTACAAAATGAAGGAACAATGGAGCAAAAAAAATCAACCATAAAAAATTATTGTTATTGTTATTATTCTTAAAATTGTTATTATTGTTATTATTATTATTATCTTTTTATTTGAAATGGTTTATTCGCAATAAAAATGTAAGCCTACCCGCAGCCAGAGGCCGAGTTAAAACATTTGAACAATATTACAATAGAACGTTTTGGACAATAAAAGCTAGGGGAAATTAACAAACAAACAAACAAACAAACAAACAAACAAACAAACAACTAATAAACAAACAAACAAACAAACAAAACAAAACAAAACAAACAAACAAACAAACAAACAAACAAACAAACCAACAAACCCAACAAACAAACAAAACAACCCAACAACCCAACAAACAAACAAACAAACAAACAAACAAACAAACCAACAAACCCAACAAACAAACAAAACAACCCAACAACCCAACAAACAAACAAACAAACAAACAAACAAACAAGCATTCAGCCTATATGTTGTATTTTGAAACCATTTCGCCAGAATTGACCTAGATTTTGGTGTAAAAACGTTCAAAGTATACCTGGCTTGATCGTGACAAGAAATGAAGATAAATTTGATGACCATCTTTTTTGTAAACTTCCTCTTACTTACCAATTGAGCAATTCCCGTGGCAGTCCCGTCGCCATCCCGCATAGCATTCCGGTATTGTAACAGAATCCAATTCCCTGTAATATCTAGGGTTGCTTTGTCTGGGAAACAGAAATACATACAAATAAACAAATTATGAAAAAACAAAACATAAAGCGAAGCGGAACGAGATAATCACAATACCATACACTGCAAAAGTGTCTTTTTACAATTGTTTTCCCGGCAGTCTATACATATTACCCTAATGTTAATGATGGTGTACCATTTGAAGCCATCTTTAAAAAATGTTTGGTTATGTAATAGAGCTAGACCCCATTGATTTTTTACACAAAAGTGAAGCAAGGACGTCCTCGCTGTGCCAAAAACAACCAGTTCCCTTTTGTTAAAATCCTAGGTTTCAACGAGTAGACATTCCCCACTACCACCACCAATACCAGAAAACCACATTAATAAGGAGCACTTTTGTTCAATTTATAGATGATACTTTCTGACAATTTTAACCCGAGGAACTGTTTCTCTCTGGAATAATTTCAGAGGAATTAAAGAGTTGATTTCTTTACCCTGATGCTGCTACTGGTACCACCACGACGAGTACCAGTGTGATCCAGATGGCAACAAAGAGAATAGAGTTCATGTCTCCTGAGGTCAGGTGTTTTACTTCCTGCAAACGCAACAACACAAATAAATGTCAAGGTGCAAAACGCAGAGCCACATTTTCACCTAGCTTGAAATTAAATCCCTGCTTTTTTACTCTCTAGATGTAAAAGAGTGAAACACCACTTGTTTTGTCTGCCATACCACTCTTCCAGAGACCCGTATTGCGGACAACTCTTTTAAGACCAAAAGACGGGTATTTTCAACTTGAATCGTGAGTAAAGTTCGCTCAAACTTCACTCTAAAAGGGTTATGCAGAGTGAGTTTCACTCTCAAAAGTGCCAAAATGAAACCACTCGGGTGAACGAGTGAATTTTCACTCTTTTACATATTTTAGAGAGTACCCTTCTGTTAACGTTTCAGTTGTATAACGTCGTACTCGTCTGCGTAAATTCATCCAGCATTTAGCTTGGGAACAAATGAGTTTGCATCCTAGCAACCATGACGTATGAAGCAGGAACACGGACTGCAACAAATGAGCTAAACAACAAAATAACAGACATGAGTCTGACTACATGAGTCCCATAGAGTTATGTATACAACAGCGCCCTCAATGAGGTCAAAACGTCCGTGCCATAATGCCTGCGCATACCCTGTGTAACAACACAGAGATCCATGGAAAGAACAAAAAATGGTACATTGAACAATCATGGATAAGGTTTACCATAACAAAACACGAGAGAAAACAAAAGCCAAAGACATCATTGAGAGGTTAAGAGAGAAAAAAGAAAAGATGGAGAGATGACATCACATGGACACGGCCACATGGCCCTGAATGGCTAGAGAAAGAGGCAGACGGAAGTTTTATGATGAGGGTTTTGTCCAACAGATGGATGAACAGTGCAAAAGTGGCGCCCCTTCCCCTTAATGCATGTAGGTGCGGACATTGGGTTCTCGACGCAGCCTATTATGCAGTACGTACATGTACATGTGGTACTCATTATAGCGATGTAACAGTCATACCGTGGGGTTAGCTGTTGAAACCTCGCACTGAATAATTTGATAATGAAAAAAAGACTTCATCTTGTGTGCGCTCACTCAGTCCTTCATCATTAAACAACGGTTGTTATTGCAAAACAGACAGGGTAAAACTAAAATTATACCTCTCGAAAAAAGGCTACGTGGCCGTCTGGATGATTTCCTTCACTTGACATCGAAGAACCAGGCTATACCAGCTCTCCACATTCGTTCCAGGCTGTGATAGAGCGAACACAGGGGAAGCAAGCGTGCCTAGCTAGATGATCACATTACCGCAACCTCATTATGTCTGCACGCGACGCGAAAAAGGGGATTTCCCTC
Organism: Marthasterias glacialis; assembly: GCA_911728455.2. NCBI lineage: Eukaryota > Metazoa > Echinodermata > Asteroidea > Forcipulatida > Asteriidae > Marthasterias > Marthasterias glacialis. Next base: position 10,869,739 of record OU452239.1, on the reverse strand, counting down.
GAACATTGCCCATAATACATGTCTGGCATTAGTAATGAGGCGAGTTGCAACTGAACTGAACCCATCATCCATCAGTGTCAGGGCAAGCACAGTCATGTTCGCGCGTCGTTATTTTTAGCGCAAGATGGTCGCGGAAACCATAGCGGTCAACGGTTGAACGATTAATTGAATACAATACAACGGATCACTTCCGTGTATCGTTGATACATACTTTTATCGAATAAAATCTACCTCGTTAATGGTGTTAAATAAATAATCATTGGTCGGTTGTGATCACAGAGGTTTGGGCTTCTGTTTCGGGCGCTATTTCTGTTATAAAAACGACTAAAGATACAGTTACATAAAAAGGTACATGAATGTTTAAGATTTTGGGCATTCCAATTATCAAAAACACACTGCGTGCTTATCATGTAAACTAATTAAGACGAATTAATTATTATTTGATATTTTTTCAATATGTAAATGTCTGTTCACAGTGCATCAAGTTATATATTTATTAATTATTTAAAAAACAGTATATAATATGTGTCTTGCACGTCCCCAACTGGTCTTCCTTAGTAAAGTATAATCCAACCCAAACTTTGTCTTTGTCCCGGCTGCCCCCACCCGAAAATAACAACAACAACAACAACAACAACAACAACAAACAACAAACAACATACAAAAACAACAACAACAACAACAACAAACAAACAACAAACAACATACAAAAACAACAACAACAACAACACAAAAACAAAAAACACGCCATACCCATGGCCACTGTTTAGACTTGAATGACACACTTGTTTGTCAGAACAGACTTTTGGGGACTTATTCCTAATTTGCTTTGCTGTTTTTTTTAGATGTTTATTTACTTATATATAGATATATTTAGTAATTAACAGTTTTCATTCAGGGCAAAAATTCCTATGGGCGGTGCTGACAAATGGAAACTAACAATTACCTTTCAATGACCCTGTGGGTAACACTTGGGCGAGTGAACATTGTTTTCTTACTCAGTGTTTTGGTAGTTCCCCCAAAGGACCCACGATAGTTTGGGGGTGAATGTTACACACGACAGACCTCATAACACGCTCTCGGAGTCCCTGATCGCATTAAGCGGGGAAAAACTTTGTGGAAGAACCTCTACACAAAAATGAATTTTCATGATTTTGTTTACCTTCTTCCACGCTGTCCACATCACGAAAAACCACTTGTTTTATCCGCCATACCACTCTTGCAAAGAGCCATGTGGCGGACAACTCTTTTTAGAGTGAAAAACGGGTATTTTCAGCTTGAATCATCAGTAAACTTCGCTCAAATTTCACTCAAAAGAGAGTGATGTACAGTGAGTTTCACTCTCAAAAGAGTCCAAATGAAATCACTCGTGCCAAAAGAGTAAATTTTCACTCTTTTACATTTAGAGAGTAACTGCGCCTTTATTGTAAGTTGTTGAACAACATTGCGTTCGCATTAGGTTTGGAAAGTTTGCAAACCCTTATATGACCTGTGGAGGCAATGCGCTAATATCACTGCATGGATAGTGTCTTTTTTATGTGCTTGGTGTCATATGTCAAACGACCACAGTGTGACCATAAGCATGCAGGTTCTTCGTTTTGATTTACTTTGCCATTGGTATATCATATAATAGGGATGGAAAAGCACATCTTGGGTGTAATTCTAGCAATAAATATACAACAGCTATGAACTACCTTTTTTCAAAAAAAGTCATGTTGATGCTGGGGGAAAAAATTGTTATTTGTGTGCCCAGAAAAAAAGATCGTACAGACTTACGACGTTCTACCTGGCACACTACGTTGTTCCTCTTACCTTTTCAGTCTTTTCTTCCTTAAATGACCTCAGTAAAGATTTTCGTCGATGTTTGGGGTGTTTTTATGGCTAGTGTAGCACACAGATCGTCCCTCCTATACCTCAACTTCCTCGGGCAACGAAAAACACAAAGTCGGCTACGCCCTAATCTTCTAATCGGTACAACGTTATTGGATTGCTGCCGTGCCGGGATGGCAATCGGTTAATCAATGCGCATGCGTTCGGTTGATTTGTCAATTCCGCTAGGGTCTTTCCCTTAGAAAAATGACACAATAGAGTGTTCACTTGGCAGTGGCGTAGCAAGAGGGGGTGATGGCAGGTGCTGACCTTTATCATGGTGCGGCCATCTTGATTTTCTCCCATTCAAACCAATGTAACCAAACCGAGGCTGGAAGGGCAAATAGTCTGGTTCCTTTTTGTGCAATGAATATCAGCATCTATTACTGTTATTGGATACAGGGAACAGGACCAAGATGGTGGCAGCATGATAAAGATCTATATTCTAACCTCGCTAAAGGAACAGGTTGTCTATGAAATACTATGTGATCACAGTAAGAATTCACTATGTGGAAACACTGTGACATGCTTTAGGGTTGTTTTATAATGTGTATATGAAAGGCAGATGTGACCCTTTTGTTTTGGGGAAAATCACAATGAATCGAACAGTATGGAAGTGCGTTTTAGGACAAATTGGAAAAAAAACCTTTAAACTCGTTGGTCTTTATTGCTTACATTGATTTATTTCATAATTTCTATGCAATCATATGGTTACATTGATTATTTTATAAATACAGAACAGGAAATAACTCCACCAATAATAAATAATCAATAATGATTATCACATAATTTACGCAAAGTTTACACTCAACAATGTAGACAAAACCTGCGCGGCTCTGTAAAACATAACTGGGCTACAGTTGGCAAACGTTGGACTAAATGTTAGGGCAACTTCACTCGATGCAATTTACAGGCAAACCAGTTCAAGGAAATCCCCAGAAAGACAAAAATTTTCACATTTTTAAGACAAATTTGCTTAGGGGTAGTAAGACGCTGTAAGAAAATTTCCCTTGTTCCCGAAGAGTTCATGTTGAATGTTAAACAGTGCCAATTTGCCTGTGCAACAACACCTTAGACTACACTCTAAAAAATTCCCGGGGTCCGAACTGACCCAGATTCCGGGTCCCTTAAGGCCTGACCCATTTCAAGGTCAGTTTGACCCGGAATCTGTGTCAAACTGACTCGAAACTGTGTCAAACTGACGTCAACAATTGTTTGTCAAACATTCCTATTTTTGACCAGCTTCCGGGTCAGTCTGACCAGAAATGGGTCAGGCCCACAGAGACTAAGAATCCGGGTCAACTCTGACCCAAAAGTTTTTAGAGTGTAGCTTTAACTGTCTTAGTATGTATTCATCTGTTTTGTTTAACTGTTTTTTTTTGTTTTTTTTGAGACAATATCATAACTATTATATAACTGGGTATGGTTGAGTGCTTATGAAACTTGATTAAGTGAAAGTCTTTCACTAATAGATTGAATTGTTACTTTAGAGTTTGACCAGCTTGCATCGGAATTGTGCCGCCAAGACTGACGAAGGGCAAGTGCTTGCCTTCCAATTCGGCGCGTCAGGGTATAAAACTTCATCCAAACATCCATTTCTAGAGCTGGTCAAAATATATGTGACAATAAAATCCATGAATTCCTACCGTAAAGTGGGGATATATTAAAATAACAATGATACACAAATTAATAATAATTACAATAAGAAAGATATTGATATTCCTCCTTCAACCACCAAAATACAAATACTTATTGGATAATAATTTGGGATGTACTAAACATAAAGTAATATCTTATTTATAGCAAAAAAAGCTGTAGTACTGCAATATGAATTAATAATATGATTTATACTTTTTTATTACATACACTCGGTCTACCACATTGTCCAGTTATTGGGTGAGTGCAAAATACTCTAGCTGTAAAGGCAAAGTAATGGAAGATTTTTGAAGACGCTAGGTGGCAGCAGACTTCCCAGGTAAATATTATTGTTCTCCGAAATGTGAACTGCGTATAGACAATGAAAATCTACCTGGTATATCCGCGGCTGCTGTCCTAGCGGTCCACCGTGCAAAATCCTATGCCGTCAAGCGGGCCTTATAAAAATTGGTAGATTTTTATTTATACGGGGAACCATGGTAGACCGAATGGGGAAAATCTACATCATTTTATCCTTCGACTGGAAGAGAAAAAACAACGAACAAGTTATAAACTATTTATACAGTCAAATCATTTCTCGACTTCACAACAACAAAACTTTCTGAAACTGTAATCCTGTGACTACTCTCTTAATTCCTATGTGATTTTTGAAGTTTCATCTTGATGTCTGGATACAATGGTAACAATGTACTTATCTTTTACTGATATAATAATGTCAAGGCTAAACTATTCATAACATCGCTAGAACTTACGGGGATATGACAAATATTGAGTAATTAAAATTCTAAAAGTTTTAATAACCAGAACAACTTGAATGCTCATCCTGTACAATACCAGCCTGTTGAGTTTGTCATTTTACTTTATGAGTTTGTTTCTTCGTTTGTTGTTTGAATTTGTGTTCTATTGTTTGTTTGTTTGTTTTTTATTTTGAATGAAAGTTTCTTTCAACTATCTGTAGCTTTCATTTTGAAAAGCTCCGTAAACAATAAAGTCGGCGCCAAATGAGATCATTTGTTGCAGCGTTCAGCTATAAATATGCAAAATGTGGCTACTGTCTGACGTTTGGACTCTGAAAGGCTCAAATCTGAAAGGCTAAATCACTTTAACATGTAACAATTTCTACATTTTCTGCATAATGTTCATCAGCTTTCCGACGTCTGGTTATTGGTTTTGGTTTCTGATTATGTACCGGATTCTCGTCTATATTTTCCACATCCAGTTTTTCTGGTTTAATAATGTGTTATGGTTCTTGTTTATATAGCTTGTGGTTAAAGGTAACACTTGATTAATTGTTTGTTTTCTTTTCCCGCTTTAACAATTCACAGCCCGTTACTCTTGTACATGGATGGGCTCAGTGTTATGATTATTGAATAACACAAAAGTCATGAAAAAACCTTTGCTATGCAATTGTTTGATCTAAAATAAACAATGATTTATTGGAATGCATTATGGTTATCATGTAAATGAGTATAAGTATTCACGGAATGTTTGTGACACCGGTGCTTCTTTGACTTCAGGGAGGGCGCTGTTCTATCTTTACACGTATATAAGCACAATGCATTCCCTAGGTTTAGATAACTTTTTTCGAAAGATTTTCCTGTGAACTTGAAGTTCTGGTTACAAACGATCAAATACTGTGTAACGACCATTATCTATAAAGTAATGGTTTTTTTTTGTTTTATTATACTCTTAGGCTACTGTTATTCTAACTTTTTACGTTTAAGTTGTTGTTGTTGTTGTTGTTGTTGTTGTTGTTGTTGTTGTTGTTGTTGTTGTTGTTGTTGTTGTTGTTGTTGTTGTTGTTGTTGTTGTTGTTGTTGTTGTTGTTGTTGTTGTTGTTGTTGTTGTTGTTGTTGTTGTTGTTGTTGTTGTTGTTGTTGTTGTTGTTGTTGTTGTTGTTGTTCTTGTTCTTGTTCTTGTTCTTGTTCTTGTTCTTGTTCTTGTTCTTGTTCTTGTTCTTGTTCTTGTTCTTGTTCTTGTTCTTGTTCTTGTTCTTGTTCTTGTTGTTCTTGTTCTTGTTCTTGTTCTTGTTGTTCTTGTTGTTCTTGTTCTTGTTGTTGTTGTTCTTGTTCTTGTTCCCAAAACAGCCCTAATGATGCTAAGTACATACCAACAACGTTTAATTAACAATATATTTCTACTGTATTTACGTTATCAAAAACGGGCTTTGAACTTTAAGTATCACTTAAATCAGTTGAAAAATTTTGTTAAACTGGTGCTCATGAAAATGTTATTCAACACACACACTGAACAATTTCAGCAGTGTAATAGTATTAAAAGCTCAGAAATGTTTTGCTTATCAAATAAATAGGACCCAATTTTTGTCTCAGCTTTAGTAAAGAAAACGAAAAATCGATGATGACGGTAGCTGGAAAATTTTTCTTAACGAAAGTTATATTTTTTTGCTTGTGCGCGTGCGTAGTTCACGTGTCTAATATTCCTCGCTTACACAGCTGCTGTAGAAACTGTTTACTAACCAAACTGGCGGCAAGCAGAGGCATGAAATTGGGACCTGGTTACCAGGAAGAGATATGTGGTGGGAAACTATTGGTGGCTGGGCTCCGTAGGCCTACTTGGTTCTCGTTAGCAGTTTTTACCTGCAGCCTCGAAGCTTTAGTTAGGTCAGTCAGTCAGAGGTGAGCACATGCAGACATGCCACAGAGAACGACTGAAGGCTCGGATCACATCTGCAAAGGTTGAAAATTCACACAGATAAATTGAGTTGTCTTTTTAGCTGAAGTGGGCACTGTTAGAAGCATTTTCTCATAGGTTTAAAGCACGTCACATTTTCAAAAATTAGTCTTAATTATGTCACTGTGTTAAATGTTGACACTCTTTCAACCCTTTTTCAGACATCACTCGATCTCCATTCTGAGAGATGTTGCGGTTAAAGGAAACCAGATGGTTAACACTCCAAAATTAGAACAAGATAGCTTTGAAACAGAAGTTTAGCATTGAACTGATGATGGTTTAAGGAAAAACGGGTAGTTTACACTTCGCGCATTTACTGCACGGCTAAATACAGCTCTTCGTTGTCTACAACAATCTGTGGTGGTTTATCGTAGCTTTCGTACACGTCATCAAAATCAGTATTCGGAATTGACTCCGGCGAACCGAAATTCTCGAATAGGTAATGAGCATCGTCGTCGTCATCTACGGCCTCTTCGGCACCGGGTCCTCGAGGAATCGATTCCCGAGTGTCCCGACCACTTACCATGGATGGTCCGGCGTTGTGGCCACCAGACGGTACTTGGTACACATCAACGTCGTCGAAATCAACGGTCTGGTTGCCGCCTCTCGGGGAAGGGGAATTGGCCGAGTACACCGCTGCGTCACCCATCTCGTCATCGACTGCTGAGTGGGGTTGTCTGCCGGGGCTTGCCGCGTAGATGTTGGATTGAGGACTGCCGGCACCACGGGAGCTACGCTGGCCGACTGCCGAGGCCACACGCTCCCGCACTGATTGCGCCACTACCATGAAACAACAATACAACAAAAATAACCATTGATTGTTTTTTTCTCGGCAGTTTACGAGCTAAGTTTTTTTTTTTTTTAAATAAGGGAGGAATGCAAAATTAAACAAGCGGCAACACGAGGTTAGACACGAGGCTCTTTGAGGTTTTACGTGGTTATCCAGGGGTCCAACCTCATTTTACCTCAACTTATAGCGCTTGTTTAATAATGCATTTCTCTCTAACTTCAGTTTATCAATTTACACAAGTTGTGTAATTTCACTGTATCCTTACTCTGTGCATCTTAATGCTGTTTATGACAGCTTTAAAACAGTATATCTTTTGATTTAAATTTCTGCTTTGCATTGATATTAAGGGCGTGGTATGATAGAAGGGCGAACAGGGGAAACAAAAAGATCCATATGCACCAATTTAAAATGAAAATGGAGCTTCCGTATTCTAAATCTGACTTCAACCATTAGTTTACAAAGCTCGTTTTGTTGTCAAGAGGCCAGTTCAAAATACATAATTACAAATAGGTGATGCAAACAATTTTACTTATGTAGTTAGTGAATTGATTGAACACTGTGGCAGACTAAACGTTGGTGCTGTTTCAAAAGTTAAGATTGGTAATGATGTGTTACTTACTTTCAACTACTCTGTCTGTGCCATTTCGGACTCGCTCTGATTTCTTCCTGCCAACCACTGAAAATGCAAAAGCAAATTTGTTTTCAATCTACTTGTACTACGCCTTTTGCCTACATTTGCTTCGCGTAAGGAAAATGAAAGGCTTGTTTTATATTAAGCTCTATTCGGGGGTCGGTTACATCTTGGTGTTTAGGTGTGTAAAGGTAACAATGATATGCACGTCCCAGATTTGTTTTCCTCAAATGATGTTAATGCATGGTTGTTTGTGCACACTGTATGATGACTTCCTTCTTTGGCAAACTCTTGGTGGCACACTTTTTTGTTGACTCTTCGTATAGAGAGGTTTCAAGTGACGTCACCGGAGACCTTTTTCTAATGTTGCATGCACAAACAGACGCTGGAAATCATTCAGCAGACGACGACGCGCCAGCCATTGAGTTTGTACATGGCTGTACCCAACATGGCTGTGAAACGAACTTTTCCCGGGGTCATGCAACCTCTCTATTGTTCAGAAAACATTTCAGTTTTTGCGATATAGTACAATAGCCCCTTTCGGTTTGAGCAATCACGTCTGTGATTGGTCAATAAAGCAAGGGCGGGGCTTAATGGATCGGTCTATTGGGATCGCGATGGGGCCTTCATTATAATTACAAAAACGAGTCATGGAAATTAACACTCACCCACGGCAGCAACGAGAGCAAACGCACAGATCATACCAAGCGGGAACAGCCATCCGCTCTGAGAAGGTTGCTGTACATCAAAAACAATTCAAAGCAAAAGAGTTACTTGAAATCCGACAAAGTTGTCATAAAAGAACATACAACCACTCTATCGTTCATCCCCTAGGAGCAAGAGAGCCGAGATGTTGAGAACAACCAAACTAGCTTTTAAGTCCCTCCCTTATTGCGTGGGTTTTCCCCATTTGGGTTTTTCCTTCCCATATCCAAAAAGAGATGTTTTGATCGTCTTCTCTTTACAGCCATCTTCAGGAACATAACGTACAGTGCAAGGTGCTTTTGAGAAATCTCTAGTTTTGTTACCAGAAAAACACAACGACAACAATATAATAATTAAAATAATTTGAGAGGCTTATCATCCTTGCTGGCAGCTGAGAAGCTGAATTGCGAAGGACGCAGCTATACAAGCGTTTGAGCTGCAGGCATTCAAGGACGCCTTTGGCAGCCAGCCACATCAACTCATTATGACCACGGAGCACAGCCTGAGATCGAAACTGTTGTTTTTTTCCCGGAGGGAGGAAAACCGGATGGCCTGGAGAAAAAAAAACCGTAGCACAGGAGAAAACCAACGCTCTCCTCACACGGCCCTAGGTGGACATCGAACTAGTGACACATTATGGAGGGGCGAGCGCTTTACGAACACGCCACCCATTGCAGCCAAATTAAACGAACCGCATGTAACTGTTTTTGCTTTTTCTTTATATTTTACTTAAAGGAGATCCTCAGATTTGATTAGTAGTAACGGATGACAATTTACCTGCATCGCCACATCACCTCCTCTCTGGTATTGCACAACTGCTTCTGTATAATGCAATGTTAAAGAAAACCAATTGCATTAAATCGGCTGGAAACGATGAGAATTTATGAAAACTATGATAATTTAGATAAGATTAGATTAGATTAAAAATGTTATTGTCCGCGTCATAGAAATACAGAAATTTAGTTTTCATCGGCACATTGAAAAACAAAGAAACCAATTAATTATGAAAACTATGACAATTTATGAAAAATGTGATAAAAAGCAGAATCAGATTAGCATGAAAAAGGGGAATTTTAATCGGGAATGACCCTAAGTGGACGTAGCAAAGTAAAAAAAAAAAAAAAATAAAAATAAAAAAAATATATATATTTTCCGCCATACTACTCTTGCAAAGATACGGGGGAAAAGTCTTTTTAGAGTGAAAGACGGGTATTTTCAACTTGAATCAGAGTACATTTTTGGTCGGATTAAAAACAAAATGAAACCTGGACGTCTCGGCCGTACTTGGGAGTAAAGTTGGACTATCTGCGTAAACGTTTTAAGTATTGCTTTAAAATTTCGAATGAAGTGAGGAGGTAGACAACACTAAGACAGGTTTCTAGGTTGTGTTTTTGACCAGGCCACATCTTTCTTAGAGTATCTGAGAGAAAGATGTCCGTTTCCAACGTTTCATTAACGATTTACCTTTAACAGGTGGCGACGCTATGATGTCATTGCATTGTGAAAAGGGGTAACACTCAACCTCTTTCCCATGAGTGCATCGCTGGCAACGCGCCATTTTATCAAAGCATACTTACCCGATCATTGCAAGAGGGATTGATACGACGCGCTGCCAATGTGAACGAGGATGGGCACCACTGATTATTGTTTCGTCTGTACTTCGAGCGAACCAAATTAAGGGAAATATTGAATGTTCTTACCGTGCAGAGACATTGGCATGGCACACGAATGATTGTCTGCGAGTAAGTTATACCCGTCCACGCAAGCACATGAGTAATTTCCAGCACCATTCATGCACAAGTGATGACAACCGTCGATCTTCTCGCGGCATTCATTGATATCTGTAAAAAAAAATGCATTTTTTTTATATATTTGTAATGCTACGGAAATGAGACTTACAAAGTAAAATACGCTGTTTTAACAAAAATTTCGTCAAGTTCAATGTTATAGTAAAATATACATTTACCTGATGTCCACTGTCACTCGATGTCTTAGAATCTCTCATTAAAGGTTGCGCACAACAAAATGACATTTTGGGGACGCTAGGTGGCAGCAGACAACTATCCATCATTGTGTAAAGGGTGTATACAACATTGGTAAGATTTGCACATAACTTTAATACATAGACCGTTTACGAAACCACGGCTTGGGCTCAGGCTCCGGCTTGGGCTTCGTCCTCCTGCTTGAAGCCCCATAAGAAAAGAACACATTTTCTAAATGACTGACAGAGCCTAAGCCTAAGCCCAATCCCAAGCCATGGTTTCGTAAACGGCCGTAGTACAAAGATGGTCGTGGAAAAGTTCACTTGAAACATTTTTGTCTGGAATGTAAAACAGTTATACTTTTGATCTCGCAAGACCAAAACTCTGTTTGAAAACTGTGAAAACATACAGGTGTTTTTCACTTACTTCTCGTGACTTCGATGATTGATTAAGCTTAAATTTTCACAAGGATGTTATTTCATGTTGGTGTTGGGTCACATAATTCCTGGACTGGTCTTTGATAATTAACAATGTGCTTTAAATCCAATCTGAGACTATACGTAAAAGTCAGACCATTTTACACTAGACAAAACAGCCTTTAAATATAATTTATGCAAAATAACCCTTTAATTAGTCAAGAAAATGCGGTTTGTCTCGTCAGCCTGTCAAGTCACAATTCATGAGACTGAAAGTGTTCATTTTACCATCACATGTTGCGTTGACCCCTTGACCTCTGAGGAAGCCATTCATACATGGGCATTCGTAGCCTCCAATCGTGTTGATGCAAGTTTCCATATCAGTGCAGTCGTGTATCATCTCACCACAACCACCGCCTGGTCAAGGAAACAAAAGTTGATTCGCATAACTGAAAAGGTAAAGATATGCTTTGGCATCTGATCAGAGACTGGAAATCAGAAAGCATTCATCTTAATTGATGCCTTTTGAACAATTCGAATTCAGTAATTAAAGCCCCAGCTCAACAATGGTAAGAAGAAAAACATAAATATTCACAGATTTGTATACACCTTCTGGTACAAAGATAATGATAGAAAACTTTCCTTGAAATGCTTCTGCCTGAAGTGTTGTCGTTTTTAAATAATAAATGATGTAAGACCCAAAATCAGTTTTCGTCTCAGTGAGACCAAAACTCTGCCTGTAGGATTGCGTACAAAAATGCTGAATGCATTTTTGACTGTTTTTCTTGCAAAGGAAACAACGAAATGAGCTGACATTTTCACAGGTCGGTTTTTATTTCAAATATCTTGATTTGTGCAAAGAATGCAAGCATTTACAGTCAGTTTACCAATGTTGAGCTGGGTTTGAACTATTGTAGAGTTTAGTTTGTTCCCTAACACATCTTAATGCCTGCTGTCAGTACTAGAATGTAAACATTATTAAATCCTAACGCAGTATTTATTAACGTTTCGTTTGAAATATTTTGAATCATTATTTGTGTTTACCTTTGCAAGGCCGATTATCAGTGTTGAGAAAATATCCCGGGTAGCAGGTGCAGGCGCTGTTAATGCACACCTCCAGATCAGTACAGCCCAGAGAGCATCTCCCTGTGTGACGTCACAAAAGACCTTACCAATTACTTTCATTTTATTTCATTCCAATCGTTCTCCGTCCAGTAGGTTGTCGATACCATTCCACGAATACCAAGGTACATATTGATATAAAGATTGCAAAACTCATAATATTGGTGTACATACTCTCTGTGAATCAAGACAGAGTACATCAGTGAACACAACAAATAGGCAGAGTATGGTATCCTAACGTGACTACTAGATGCAGGTGTCTCTTACCGTTCTCACATTCTTTGACGTCGCCCTCTAGACATTCACATACAATGGTGCCGGTAATGTTGTTATAACAGATTTGAACAGCGGGGCAGCTCATGTAGTCTGTAGAGCACTCATCAATATCTGAAGTAATGACGTCAAATCAAGTGTATTTTATGTATCAAATAGTCGTTCAAGTTAATATTAAGTCAGCCGAAATTGTTAAAAAATGGTCCATGTTTTACCAAATATGGTCATATTTGGGTTTTTTTCAAAGGGCCAATAAGGCCAAGATCCATGTAAACCTCACCCCTGGTATACCCCACAAGCCTGTAGACTCCTATTGGCCAGACCCTAACCACTGCAGAGTAAGGAGTGTTGAAAGACAGCAGCCACCTGTCTCAGTGCAGTAATTGATTGACCCTTGTGCCAAGGATGTCCCTTTGCACAACTGTATGCAATTTGTGAAAACAACTTTGCGGCATGTGGATCGTAAATAACAAAAGTTTAAGTCTTGGCTGGCACTCCAATTCACCCCACAGTGATTTATAATAGCTTTGGGCTTGTAGGGTGGGTTATTGGCCGTTAGACTGGCTGGTGAAAAAATAATCCTCGTGGGTCCAGGGAAGTAAAAAACAAATTATGGATGCTCTGAGGGTAAAGCTGGGTAGTCTGGAGTTGTACTTTAATATGAAAATACCTTTCGGTAGACAAAACCGTTTTCTGTCATTTTGTTTTTTAAATCATAAGGCACTCATAAGGCTTTGTATATAAAGACATTATAACTGATGTTTTGTTTTTCGTTTACCATTATTTCTCTTCCCTTTGATGTCTGCATGTAACTAATTGAAATGTCGAGGGCAAACTAAACCGCTCTTTTATTATGCATTTGTATTATTTGTTGGTATTTACACGTTGCTCGGTGGAGACTATTAAAAGGGCGTGTCCGATTTGGCAACTGCGGATGCGGCTACGGCTGTTGCTAAGGGCAGGATATCCTTTAAATAATGCATGTCAACGTGGAGGTCAAGCCGCAGCCACTCCCATAACCACAGCCGCAGCCGCTAATTTTGAAAATTGTTATGGTTCCTTCTCATCATGGGAAATGGTTATCAGCCCGTCCTAAATAATGTTGAGGGACAGTTTATGATTCTTTTAGACAAATTACAGTCGTTTCATTTGTTCGCCTTGAAAAATATTACTTGATTAATTTGTTTGATTTTTCCTTCTTTGGTTGTGAGAAGAATTTTTGCAAAGCTTTCGAAAGCTTTCCGCTTCCAGCAGGAAATTTTTGCAGCAAGTGCACCTGTTAATTGCCGATACTTTGTTCATGTCCTCTCCACACCAAACACTTGGTGGCGCTCTTTATTGTGACCCTTACCGAACTCGCATTAAAACTGTATTATTCACAAATTATCTCCCGTGCCGTGTCCCTAATACTTACCATCACATTCGCCGGTCTCGGTGTTGTTGAGATACCCTTCTTTGCAGGGACACTCGTAGCCACCAGGCGTGTTCTTACAATTTTGCATCGATGTACAGTTATGAAGATCCTCTGCAAAGACAAAACAAATATTTCAGGCAAGTTAAAGGAAAATAGAAGGGAGCTATGGCGTCAGCAATGAAAAATGGCAGCTGTTCTAATTGGTCAACTGATTGCTGACCCCACCGTAGAGTCTCATGGCTTTGATCTGCCTTGGTGACAGTGGTGCCTTCCTTAAATGCACACGAACCCTATAATACAAGCAATTAAAGACTTCCCACGATAGTAGCATTGGTTGTTGATATAAAAATTAAATCAAAGTTTCAAATTAGCACACCGTCGGTCGGTGGACTAGTTTTGACCAGTGAGCTTTCAGAGTGAAACTAATCATTTATTCACTAACTGAAAGCATAATTGACCTTTTTTTAAATTGGCAATTTCGCTAGCAAAAAGACTTTTTATTTTAGTTATGCAAACGCTAATTATGAATGATAAAGATATGAATGATAATGATATAGTGGAAGACACATATATATTAAATTGAATAATAATATTAATAACGAGATACATCCAGTGCCTCACGCTAATTCAACCCCAAGGCGCTTAACATCAATAAAATACAAAACCTTCTTTAGAAAGACATTCAGAATATCTATGGTTGTGTTTAACTACCACAAATTGGTAGTATAATAAATTGGTGGGTAAAAAAAGACTGGCCCATTATAGTAGGGTAATCGTATACAATTTATTGTTATTGTGTTCAGGGAACAAAGCAGCGGTGAAGAAGAATTTATTTTACGGTCATACAATGAAAGTATAATAGCTCAATCTTTCTGATTTCCATGATTGGGTTTTTGATCCTCAATCCCGATATTCAACTTACCCCGGCAAAAATCGTTGTCGACAAATAGCTGGTACCCTTCCACGCATCTGCAGCTAAATGTTCCGGTGGAATTTTGACACACGTGGAGCTTTGTGGGGTTTGAAGGATCAGCATTATCACATTTACCTGAGGGAAAATATTTAAATGTTTAATTAAGTTTGCGTACAGTGTTTTTTTTAAGAAAAATTACAATATTAAACGAAAATATACCTCGATTTTTGACAATATTCTTGTGACACCTTGGTAAATGCAATAAGAACTTACGATCGTCCTAAACCCTTAATCTTTAGACCACTTTCAAAGAGCTTCCTTGATGGTTTTAGGAGCTGGAGACAAATCGCATTTTTGTTTTGCCCACAAACATTCCTCGGAGTTGTTGGCCTCCATCCACCAAACCCAAAGCTAGTTTGACATTTCGTTATTTTGATGAGATAATTTCAACTTATTTTGTTCAGCAAAAGCTGTTCCCTGGTCTGTGTACGCATTGGTTTGGATAAAAGAATTGTATTACCGCACTCAGTTTTGTATTACCTTCATCAGATGAAATGGTACTGACATTACTCAGCGCATGTCCCTCTTCTTTCACACAAGCACAAGTAAAGGCAAGATCTATCTGACTGCAGATTAGCAGCTCCGAACAATTTGCGTTCTGCAGAGCACCTGAAAAAAACGTACCCAGACCAACGTCATAGAGAGTAAAGAGATTGCTCTACAACTATAATTGTTGAATATAATCAAACTATGTGAGAGAAAACGGCTTCCCTTTGGAGAAAATTCGTGTGCTTTGTTACATTCGCCCAAATTTGCAACCAAATGATAAGGATAATGTAGTGTTGGGTTTCTGCTGAGAGGAGTTAACAATAAAAATGTCTTTGCAGTGATTGGCTCAGTACCGCCTCTTGCGTTGCGCACCGGATGATTGTAAACAGTTGCACGCGACTAAAATACGCGCTGGTGTTCACCAAAATGATTGCAAGAGTCGGTGACGTCACGTGCACAAGGTATAATAATAATATATACATGGGACTTGAACATTCCGTCACCGTTTCCACGAACCTGCAAATCCGTCCAAAATATTTTTTTTGGCATTTTTTTTTTGTTTTTCCAATTTTCTAAATGTATTTGGTGTCCCTAACATTGCTGCAAAGTTTTATGACCTGAAATTGTTTAGTTTACTAATTACGGTAATTGCAAAAACGGCGAATCATGGTGCTTCACTGATTTGCGTTTTCACGAAGTGGCGAATCCGCGCACTTTGTGTATAAACGAATGGCGCGCTGTGTGTGGCGAATCCGTTGTGCTCAGCATTTTGCGTTTTCACGAAGTGACAAATTTTTACTGAGCTTAGCAGCTATGTAACAAAACATCAAAATAAATAAAAAGGTGTCTGTTCATGTTATTTAACTTATACACCAGCGTATCACTGGAAAATATTAAATACTTTCGATAAAAAGACCGGTCAAAATACAATTTTCAAAATGTGAAAACTTCAAAAGCGCTTTTCTCAAAATGCTGTTTTGCTGCTGCGTACGCGGAATCGCCTGTTCGTTACACTGCACTTCCGGCTCCAAAACGTCATCACCTACAAACAGGATATAGTGCGCCCTCTAGAGTGTGCCCATCCCGACATTTTTATAATTATGTTAACATTTCTGTCCATGAACAAACGAGACGACTCTCCTCACAACTTTTCTTCCCACGGTTGTACCCACAAGTTTTACGAAAAATCGTTCATTCTTATTATCCGCATGCAAAGCTTCAAACATCAATTAAGCAAAAAGAGCTGGTCGGATCATGTCCGATAGTCATATAAAAATACTAACTTCTAGGGATTATATAAGGATCACACTCAACCCCTGCATCATTGTAGTGGTGAGTGGAACTGGAACTGTACTTGTAGCTCCAGCCTGCATTTGGACATAGTCTTATGTCTTCCTCATTTCCCGTACAGCCGATATTATTCAAGTATATGATGCCACTTCCCCGACCGAAGTATGCATCGTACAATGCTCTAGTTGCTCCGATGTAGTTAAGTTGTCGACACACAACATTAGCGTCATTGATGTCCCATCCACTGTCATACACTGTGCTCCAAAGGTTGCTGTTATACACCTCCACTCTACCTTCAGAAGCGACGTTTCCACCCACGAGTCGAACGCCTTCACCATTGAAACAAATTACAAGCAAATACCAGAGTTAACACTGGTAAGGAATAAAAGACTAATCTTATCCAGTAAATGGTAAACCACGTCAATGTATACTAATAATCGAAATTAATAATACTATAAACTATGGTGTACCAAAGAGGATGCTCTCCGTCGTGGTTGTGTGGAGCTCCGTCGTGGTTGTGTGAGCTCCGTCCTGGTTTTAACAGTTTAGTGTTTATCACGTGTACATAGGATTGTTTCGTTACATATAAACTAGAAACTGGATTTTTTAGGGTTCGGTGTTTGCTCCACCAGACACAAATTAGTACATGTTTATGTGCAGGCCATTTTAAAATTATCAAAGATTATATGCTTGAAACCAGCTTTCCCCTTGTTTAATAAACTAGCGTTAACTTTTAACAAGAAGTACTTCACTAACTGCTTTGTCGTCAACCTGTGGGAAAGAGGTTGATAAAAACGTACCTGTTATAGGCTCAACTTCAAACTCAGTATAACTGCCGTCAATGTACGAGCAGCTTGACATCTGTCCTGGTCCGGCATTTTTGCAAACTCGTATCTTGTCACAGTTCATGGTTGTAGGTGCGCATTCGTCAATATCTGTGAACAAAAAAATGTTGTAGAATTATGTGAGGTATTGTGAGACACTGGCTACCCGTAAACTTTCGCTGATTATTTAAAATTTTCATGTGATTTTTATCAAAATAGGGCCCAAACTCATGGCGCAACTTAGCGCAGGCATCAACGCTTTATGGCGCCTTGAGCTCACGAGTTATGACCATCACTGTGATGTTCAACTCTGCATTGCAGAATCGTGCTATATAAACACACTTGTTCTGCCGGGGGCAATTCGTGTGCGCTGCCATTTTCAAATTAGCCAAATGTCAAATTTGAGCTTTCTCGTTGGTTGATATGGATCTTGCCACACGCGCTAGTCACATGATATTAATACTAAAATGCCCACGGCTGACATAGAGGGCATGCAAAAGAAGACACAGACGACAATTGTTTAGCTCAGCATGCCCAAAACAGAGACACTCACCGAAACATGTTTTTCCGTCCATTCCAAGTTCGTATCCTTCATAACACGAACATGTAAAATTGCCAACACCATTTGTGCAGATCTGATCGCAGTCTTCCTCACCAGTTTCACACTCGTCTATATCTGTGTGTCAAGACGTATCGAAAGAATTAAAAGGTAAGGTACGTCGACCAAGCAGGGGACGAAGACTATTATTTTGCATAATTAATTAAAATGGCCGCAATAATAATAGCAATACCGGAGTCTCGTATAGCGCACGTATTATACCAGCAATTAGGTACTCAAGGCGCTTATTATTGTCATTTTTTACGACAGGTTTGTGAATTATGAGACCCATTTATGTAGTACCTTATAAGGGTTTACAAGGTGCTGCGGCGCATTCAGCAGCCACCGCCAGAAACATCGGGGCGAACCCCTTCTCTTTGCGATAAGTGCACTGGGTTCTTTTACGTGCATTACACAACACACGGGACCTACGGCTTTACGTCCCATCCGAAGGACGAAGCAATAAAGTGTCTTGCTTTTAAGGACACAGTGTCACGACCAGGACTCGAACCCACACTCTGCTGATCAGAAACACCAGAGCTTGAGTCTGGTGCGCTAGACCGCTCGGCCACGACACGCCATCACAATCTTTATAATATTTAACATCTAAATATTGCATTGTGACTATATTGGGGTCAAAGGTTGCCATACAGTTAGTTACGCTTTTGAAAACAAGTAGGGGCTGATGGGCTGGGTTAAGGCAGCCTCGAAATTCGTATCCCTAATTTCACTTACCTATCCATGTGTTTTACCCTCACCTTCGTCAAAAAAATTGTCACTTTTCTTGATTTTATTTGTATGTGTACTACCCTCAAACTTAAGACACTTTCCCATCAACTTACCCCGTTTGTCACCACCAGACAAAAACACCTGTCGCAGTTAAGTGTGTTTCAATTATTATTGATGCAGATTCGCGTATGATACGATGACTTTAGATAATGGTGGCACAGAAAAACAATGAGTGACCATGCGAAGCAAATATTTTTGTCTTTGTAACCATGCTGAGTGCCATACTATAGAAGCAAGTTTTAAACAATGGACATAGCTTTTCCTCCATTTATTACCTTGGCAGTGTCTGCCATACATCTCATATCCTTGCTTGCAACCACAGCTGAATCCTCCCGGTACATTCATGCACAGCTGATCGCAAACCATTTCTGCTGCTACGCATTCGTTATGGTCTTAAACAAGAAAAGATAGAAAAACAGACTTTAACTTACAATTATTTCGTAAAGGTTTGATACAGGACTGTCTGTGGACGCTATTGATTCAAATTATTCAATTTTCAAGAAAAAAAATAATATAAAATAAAACAATATAAAACGAAATAGGGAGACTGCCAACATTAGGGCTGGATAGCTCAGATTGTAGAGCATCGGTATACGTAAAGCCGGTGGTCGCAGGTTCAAATCCCGCTCCTATCATTTTTATTTTTTATTTACCTGATGAGTCTGCTGCCACCTAGTGTTTCAAAGTCTTCCATTACAAACGGATTAAACATCCAAGAAGGATCAGTGCTCGTTATAATTTTGTAAACCAGTGAGCTATCAGACTGAAACCAATCAAAAGAAAACTCTCGGTAGCTATCAATCCTGCCCTTTATCTTTAAAACAGATTCGACAAGACAATGCACACAAAAAAAACCTACCGCCACACTCTACTCCGCTGGAACCCAATGAATAGCCATCGTAACATTCACACGTGAAGCTACCGGGAGTATTGACGCATTTCTGGTGACAGTTATGAGTGCGAGTCATCGAGCATTCGTCAACATCTGCAAGTGGCGACATTGTTAATTATTTATTGTCTTCTTATGGGAAAATGAGGTAGATAAAAATGGAGTCTGCTAAAAAGGGGGGTTTAAACAGATGAAGGCTTGCAGTTTTTATCAAAGCGTTTAACATTTCCATCACCATCAAGTCGACTTTCTTCGGACGGCAACATTAGAACGCTACACACATCACGCTCTTCCTGATTTCGGTTGCCGAGGCTCGCAGTTTTGTTAATGTCGTTCATTAACTAAAAAAACGCTTGTCTTTATGAGGTCGTCTTTTACTATTTTGTGCAAATTAAGGCTATACTCTTACTAATGGGTGCTTAACAAATTGCACCTTGTGCTTGATCAACTGTACATATAGACCTTATGCATTGACGTCATCAAGCCGCCATCTTAGAGGTAAATCGATGATGTAACAATGGAAACGCAGAGATTTGTACGCGCGGCGCACAGGATTGGCCAATGAACAACCTCATTTTGACCTCTAGACGAGGGCGCCCTACTCAAATGACGTCATGTGCATAAGGTCTATTGCACAGGAATTGTTTGTTTAATGGTAGAATCAGAACATCTAATACCCTTCCTTTATATACCACACACACACATATCCTGTGTCATTTGGTTGGTGGAACATCATGTGTCACGTGCCATCCATTATTTTGCCAAGTATTTACAGTGCCAAGACGCCCGTCCAATATAGGTAGTTACTGGACGCTTCGCAGTGTCGTTCCCCAAAAAGAAGCAAGGTTGGGTCTCGGCGGAAAGGGTTTGTGTCTATACGTATAAAGAGTCGTATATATATAGTTCACGTTGTTCAGAATGGATTTAATTTAGAATTTAGTGTGGGGTTGACGAGTTTCTGTGTTCATTTTGTGCTTACTATGAAAACACTTCAAATGACAACACTCTCTCTATGAGTTAAATAAAACAAAAACAACGTACTTAGTTCGTGCATTGTCTCAGGCTATAATCACTCAAAGAAATCTGGCTTTTCCATTTCACTCATCTCCGCCTCTTGAAATGGAATAGAATGGAATAGTCCAGACTTCGCTACATGGCTTTATTTCGTAACAATGCATGCAATGTTTGTATTTCGTGTTGAGGAAAATTTTCTAACAGCATCCGTAAGCTTTACGGTAATTATTTACGTGCAAGAATAGGCTAAAAAACAGTTTAAAACTACAAAGCTAAGACGGAGTAACATTAAATAAATATTCTTGTTCTTTGATGAAGAACTTTATTATTTTTTTTATGGGTCGTGTTTTTAAAGACATTTTTCGGCACCTACCAATGCAAGAATGCTGATCGGGACCCAGAACAAATCCAGAGTTGCAATCACATCTATAGGTACCGATGCAGTTGATGCACATGTGGTCACACTGCTGGAGAACAGAGTTGGGCTGCAGCATACATTCGTCGATGTCTTCATAAAAAAAGAGATAAATATCCAGATAAAAGGAGTACCAAGAAAACATTCCACCATCACACAAGGGGAAGAAGACAGGAAAACAAAAGAGATTAACCTTGTAATACGAAGGCTGCGTGGCTGCACTAGATAGGGCCAAACTGTCACTTTAATGCCTACAAGGGCGTCACTGTTATTGTGAAACACAAAACCAACCGAAATGACACGGCAGAAATTCAGAGTTATTGACATAATCGTCACTAGTTGCGTCCAGACTTACAATTTAAACTTGTTTACTCCATACTTGCAAGCAGAACGTAAACTTGCATGTCGTGTGTTCATCTCGTACAGACAAAAACAGAAATATTCGCAGACGCTGTAAATCGTGACGTCATAAGAAAGGTTCCTTTTGTGCGTTAACCTCCAACTGGACGTGTAATAACGACCTTCCTCACGTCTCAACATACGCTGTATGCTTTAGATGCTTTTCGTTAACAAAAACTGTGTCAAACTGCATGATCTGCTCTCGTTTTCTGGGAGTCTCTAAATCTCCTAAAATTCAAATTATATCATTTTTAGTTGCTTTTCGGACATGTCGATGTATATTTTGTTTGCGGTAGCACCATGTACCCATTATATAAACATGTCGAACTTCATCCATAGAAACTAGCCTGTATACATAAAATACCTTTGCTGCATCTTGAACCGGTGTATCCTGGCCGACACTGGCAGAAGTTAGGGCGGATACAAGTCCCGTAAATGCATGAGGGGTTGCATATTGCTAAAAAGTAAGGACACGAAAAAAGATGACGTCAAAATGGTCGTTAATTATGCATGAAAGGAGAAGAGGGCTGCCTTTTTTTTAAGAAAACAAATTGAGGTGAGGAACTCAGACTGTTTAACACGTTGCAGGTAGCCCAAAAGGGGTACCAGTCTAGGGATCTAATGGATCAAAGAAGACTTTAAATTGTTCAAAATGTTATTTAGGGCTGCTGGCACCTTTTTTAATTATCCTGAATAAAAGGGTATCAGGCGAGGATCCAGTGGTTGGTCTAGACGGGTCTGGACCCCTCCCTGCTCTCGAAAACGTTCTGCTTTTCTGTTCTTTATGTTTTATTTTACTTATTATATCTTGTTTTCCTTTTGTAAACTGTAAGCTTGCGCCATCACATGGTAATATCCTCTTGAATCTCACTACGGATCTAAATTCCTATTTTCGGCTTGCGTTGCACCATGGTCACCCGGCACGATCATCGCGACCTTCCACTTACCTTTTCCTGTCTTATTTAAAATTGACATGGTGTTTAATTATTATGAACTGCCGACTCACCCATCGAGCATCGCCCGTAGCGATCCCGACGCCATCCCGTACAACATTCCACTCTGGTAGAATATAGGCGTACCTGGTAATACTGGTCGTAGGAGGCTTTCCTATAAAAAAGAACAAAGGAAGTAGAACTTACCAAAATGATCGTTTCCCGCCCATTTGTCCAAACGCGGCAAAAGGGTTTTAGAATGTTCAGTGTGGGGTGGACGAGTTTCCGTTAAATTGAGAAAACAAATTCAAAGGATAAAACAAATGAATGCATATTGTTCATACATTGTTGCAGAATATAATCACTCGGTAAAAACTGTCTATTCCATTTCACTCGGCTTTAGTAAATACATAAACAACTTCGCAACGCTCGAGACGCACGCGCTAGCCGTAGAATAAGGTACATCCATTGATCTCCATTAATACTGTCACTGGAGATCAATAGGTGCATCCTGCTGGGCCCAACTTCATGGCGCTGCTTACCGTGAAATTCTGTGTCTACGCCCGGCTATGACGGCCCATAAAAGTGCATGTTTTAAAGGGCGCCGTAAGCGCAGAATTCTTTGATAAGCATCGCCATGAAATGAGAGATTTTGGTACGCTAGGTGGCAGCAGACTTATCAGGTAAATGTCCATGTTGTTTGCGTAATTCTGAGCATGTGCACCTATACGAGAACAATGGATTTACCTGGTAAGTCTGCTGCCTCCTAGTGTCATCAAAAGTCTCAGTGGGCCAAGCATGCAGCTCATTCCAAGGCCAACGAGCGCGTCTTGAGTAAATGTGAAGTTGTCTATGCACATAGTGGCAAAATAATGGATGACACGTGACGCGTGTTCCACCAATCAAACGAAAAGGATCTGTATGTGCGGCGTATACTGCTATTTATATGTACCGTTTAACAGCGTAAAATGTAAAATTCAAATCAAAGAATGCATTTTGGCTAAAAACGTATGCCCAATCTTATGTGCTGCATCTTTTACTGATTCCAAGCGTCGATTGCCCGTACTCTTTCTTTGACCTATGACCGGAACTGATAGAAAACTGCTCACCTTTGGCGCCAACACCAATCCCACCATCCACATTCAGCGTAGTAATCCTCCGTGTAGTACACCGTTCTGGACCTAGTACTGAAGTAGGAGTACTTTTTGGTGCATTCGTTGTCCCTGTTACAATAAATTGAGATATAGTTATATAACAATAGAAATAACAACCAGTTATTTTATAGTGCTGTACATATACGGGCGTTTTAAAGCAATTACTATGTTTATAAAGACAGGCATGCTAGGGTTTTTTAAAATGATGAGACCATAGTGTCTTCCTTTACAGTCAACCATGCAAGAATCACCGAGGCAAATCATTTCTATTAAAAGGGGCTGTGTCATCATGATTGTAGCAGGCCTGTGGCTGTGCATATCCCATGAAAAGATGAACTCTCGCTCCCGATCCCAGAAACTGCAAACGCGCACGCTTGCGGTCAAATCACAAAAGGTGCCGGCGTTATCAAACTGTGAAAGTGACCGTCGGCGCGTAACTGGGTTATTCCATTTACTGCTATAATCGTGACGACACAATCTTGCCTGCAGAAAGTCAGGCTCTGTGGCTCTTTTGCAACCACTGTGATGTGGCATAGTATACAAATATCGACTGCTTCGAGTGGCATAGTAAAACTAGTCACTCGAGGTGATCCCAGGAGCAGCCTATCTTCCCGAGGCGGAGCCGAGGGAAGATAGGCGGCTCCGGGGATCACCGAGAGTGACTAGTTTTACTACGCCACGATATAAAGCAGTCAATATTTGTTTTATAACACCTCAATTTCATCCACTTTGTGGTAATATTCGTTAAACAACTGTGCGTATATCAGTCTTCAAACAACTCTATAAAATCTGATAGGAAATCTTGACAAAAAGAAAGAGGGGTACCACACTGCCTTCGTTCTCATATCGTATTTCAAATGCATGTATTATTTGATCGTTTCACCGGGTTCGAGGTTGTCGTTGGATAGTACCATTTAATAGTTCTTTTGGTCGGTGTGCAGTGTGATAGTAAAAATACACAACACCACGTGACGCACGTTCGGCCAATCAACAGATAGAGTCAAAGGAAGAGGTGTTATAATATACAAATATTGACTGCTTCAAGTGGCGTAGTAAAACTAGTCACTCGAGGTGATCCCCGGAGCAGACTATCTTCCCGAGGCGGAGCCGAGGGAAGATAGGCGGCTCCGGGGATCACCGAGAGTGACTAGTTTTACTACGCCACGAGATAAAGCAGTCAATATTTGTTTTATAACACCTCAATTTCATCCATTTTGTGGTAGTATTCGTTAAACAACTGTGCGTATGTCAGTCTTCGAACAACTGTATAAAATCTGACAGGGAATCTTGACAAAAAGAAAGAGTGGGTACCACACTGCCTTCGTTCTCATACCGTATTTCAAATGCACGTATTATTTGATCGTTTCACCGGGTTCGAGGTTGTCGTTGGATAGTACCATTTAATAGTTCTTTTGGTCGGTGTGCAGTGTGATAGTAAAAATACACAACACCACGTGACGCACGTTCGGCCAATCAACAGATAGAGTCAAAGGAAGAGGTGTTATAATAGTCTATAGACTAATCCGAGCAGCTCGCTAGAGACCACCGCAGCTAGCTCTGGTCGACGCACACGCACTGTGAATCTAACCATGCTGGATGTGCGGCTGACGGGCTATGGTCGCGTTGCGCGGGCGTGCGGAGGCCATAGCTGCGGTGTTGTAAAACACCATTAACGAGCTTCTCGGATTAGCGTGTAGACCTTTCCATTGTTGATAAACAAACCGTGCTGGTTGGCATGGACGGCCAAATGTAGCAAAACATTCAAGTCTTGTTGACAGACGTTATGAAAAAAATTCAACATTTTTGGAACTTTCTATTCAAAGAAAAGACGTCCCATTATTGGTTGGTTTGTTTCCAACAAATTTCGAACAATTTTTGAATATTTGTGTAACATTTTTGCAAACTATGTTTATCTGTTTTTGCTTTGCATTCATGGCCCCCCGTAGTTTTTCCATCTTGGTTGGCAAAAACTCGGGCTGTGACGTTGCAAAAGAAAGGTCTATAGACCTGACATCATCTTATATTTACCCCGATTCTGCCGCAGGTATCGCTAAGCAGAACACCAGCGTGATGCAGACGGCAATCTGAAGTAGAGAGTTCATGACTGTCCACGGGTCTGGCGTTCCTCCTCCCTGTGTCCGAAAGAACGGCATTCAAAAGACATGGTGCAGTGAAAAAAATTGAAATTAGAAAAATGCGTTGGAAAGATCTGTCTTTTGGAAAGAAGAGATGTTTGTAAGATGGTGCGCCATGCTTATTCAATTCATCTAATCAAACGGACCATCACCTGGGATGAGATTTGCCAATTGTAAAAATTCCTGAAAATGGCTTGCAGGCCTGGGTTCTCCCCCCCCCCCCTATTCTAGACCCAGAACCTCCCAGATATTATAATTAAGGAGGTTTACAGACTCTGTGCATCACCAGAATTACAAAACTACAGGTGGACACAATATGGTCTGTTTCTTTCTCCATTTGGTGATTGCTTCACTTCTTTCAAGAAAATATGAATGCTGAGAAATCTTATGCCTGCATCACGTACATAAAAGACAAATGTAGAAAAAAAACATTGGTTATATTAAAAGATAGAGTCGACATGATGGATTAGGCACGATTTCTGATGATTTAGAATCAAGAAGTTTGTAATATTTCTTTTCTTTCTTTTTGAGGGTGCACGAATTGACCAATTTCATAAAAATGCTAAATTAAGCAGAGCAAAAGTGCTTAACAAATTTCTGATACCAGTTGTAGATGGTACATGAGACATGGCATTTAGCTGGTAATCTTATTTTGCTGAGACAAATGTGGTTTAAAGGGTCTGTATACGTTTGGTAATGACTCTGAAAATTTATGGCAACAATAACTCACTTGGTAAGAAGTACAGCAGCTTTGGATAGTATAATGCATTTTGAGAAACGTTTCACTTCGAAGTACTGTAGTTATGAAAAAATACATCACTTTTATCCCCCCAAAAATTGAATCTGAGAAGCGTTATGGCCGTAACGCTTCTCAGAATGTGTATTCCAATGACAGATACTTCTTCTGCGTGAACACAACCGCTCCAGATTTTTGGTGATATCTCAAAATCGCTGCCACCTTTTGAACTGAAATTTACACAGGTTAGTTTTATGGCATATATCTACAATTATATAGCATTAAGGCAAATGTACGGTTCCAAAAACCAAAGGTATACTTTCCCTTTAATATGCTAAGCTTCTTTTTGTGTTTGAACAGCTCTATTTACTTGGGCCCATCACAAGTTGAAGAACGCAGTGGCGTAACTGTTTTTTTCCCCGGCAGTGAAAGTAAATTCGACTAAATAAAAAGCATGCTCTGCAGATTTATTTTGTTGATAATAATTACATGATTTTCTATTGATCTAAGGTCACGTTCAATGTTTTAAACAGAGGTGCTTTTTGTGTCACTTTTTGCAGTTGTTAGCCTGTCCTCAATGAGAAATCCACACACACACAAGTGAAGTTTTAGTACAAATTCCGAACGATAGCAGTACTATGTGCTGTACAGGGATCATATAACTTGAGCCTGGGGTAAAAGAGACCGGGGACAGGATGTGGATGGGGAACTTCTGCTCTGTCTGGGCCTGTGGCTCCGCAGTGAGGCAAAATTGCAGAAAATATTATATCTCACCCCACAGTAGAAACGAAAACTCTCCCTATCTATCATCCATTATAAAGCGAAAGTAGAAGTCACTGCAGTAGATAAACTGCAGGACAAGTTATTTTTATATACTCTTTTTTTTAGATTTTGAGTAGTAATGTACGACCGATAAAATGTCAAAATCTCAAAAAAGGAGCGCCCCAGTTACTGGGTCTAATAAACAAGTTAGTCTCCCCAGGTTCCCAATCTACTCCGCAGCAGTAGATGCACAAGTTCTTATCTGAACTTGTTCACAAAACAGTTCTTCTCAGAATACAATTCTACACAAAGTAGACATTATCACCACAGGATACTGCCACAAATCGAATAAAAATATATAGTCATAATTATTGTAATAAAGAGCTGGGGAGGGGAAACGTATACCAAAGTTTCACTTACCTTCACTGAAAATGAAGCAATTCAGACTCTCTCTCTCTGGTCCACAGTGTCCAAATGAAATCAACAATGACCTTTATTTTAGGTGGCACTGCAGTGATCTTGGTATCTCTTGTCTATGCCAGCCCTCTCTAGGGTGAAGTCTGTTCTGAAAGGAAACTGCTCCGGTGTTTTATACTTCTACCCTAAACATCACATCCGGGTAAGTCAATTCCACTTTCAAACATTAGTTTGGTGCAGGCCACCGATGGAACTCGTGACTGGAGTGGGGGTAAACATTTCCTGTTTCAACATGTGCTTTCAGGATTCATAATAATTTTCTTGGACTCAAAAATATTGAATTCAGAGTGGAGTATTTGGCTTTGGAACCTTCCATGTTTACCCAGATAATGTTTGAAATGTCGTAAATCCGGAATCTCTGAGCCAAGTGCAACATTCAAAACGAGGAAGTGAATGGTTATCTCTGAAAAGCAACACTCGTTCTCAGCGCACGGCATTCAGGTTTTGCTTAACGGTCCGCCTTTCACCTCCGCGACCCTAGACATGGTTCAAAGTCTCTCTGCCTTGTATGTAGTCAACACAATTGTACGAAAAGCGCCCTCTTGTGGATTAACATTTGTTCACAGATGTGGGATTACTGTCGGTTTGTATACACACTATGACAAATTAGTCCAAACGTGGAACAATCTGATTGCTCGGAATCGCGAAAGCCTTCCATAAAATGCAAATTCAAATTTAACTACCTGTACTGCAGAGATAATTCAGAAATATAACACCGATCCACGTGCGATTACATTCTGCCGCTACTTAGTAATCAACTGTAACTTTCGAATAACCAAAATATTGATAATTTCTGGTTTTTAAACTCAAAATAAATATAAATACGTTTGAGGAGAATTACTCGACGATTTCATTCAAATTTTTTTTCATCATTGATACTATTTTAGCTATCGTTATTTTTAATACCATTACGTACATAGCACTGTAAGATATTAATACCAATGAAATATAAGCAGAAAATGCTTAAGTGATTGTGAACTATAAGCCGCCATCTTTGAGGTCAAATGCAGCATCGAACGTGCGTTATCTGTTTTAGCCTCAGCGAGAGGGTGTCCTTTCCTGTACTAAACGATCATAGTGACGTCATACGCATACGGTCTATTGGTAATAGACGTAGCCGACATGCAGAGGTTTTGTAGCCTCCCGATTGGCCATCTCGCTGGCATCAGTGTTGTTATGTAAATTTCAGTTCTGAGGGTCTAGTCTGAGATCGCAACTGGGGACGTGTGGTAGCCAAAAGAGGTGAACCATGTTTGGCATAGCTAACTAAGGCAAACTTAACCTCGATTTCAGAGTTAAAATCAAGTTTACTGTGACCCCAGCTGCGTAGTCAAGGGGCGGGGGCTGGGGGCACGTGCCCCCCCCCCTCCACAAATTTCTAGTGTTCCCCCTCCCACATGAAAAAATGTAGATACATGTAATTCATGAAAAAAATGGTACCTAGATCCCACTGAAAAGCAATGCACACCCGTCCTCCCCCGTGCCCCCCCCCCCCCCCCCATAATTGAAAAATCCTGGTTATGCCGCTGCGTGACCCCAGTTCAAATCTCAGACTCGCACCTTGTACGTGGATTAGGTTTTCAGTTCCTTCCTGATGGCGTGGGTTTTCCCCATGTGGGGTTTTCCCTCACATCCAAAACTAACATTTGTTTTGCATCTTATTCCCTACACACGTGTCTTCAGCCCGACCGATCCATGCAGTGCTTAAGGGTTACAGCGCTAGTTCCTTTTGGGTTACTCTTTATTACCAGAAAAAAATATCGTAATAAAATTTTAATATGGTCATATAAATTGAAAGACTTTCTCCCTGTTTATTGCTCTCTATACGAATTTTATCATTCATTGTCATGCCATCATGGTGAATAAAATTAAAATCAAGCAAAGTCGTCAGCCACACACAAAGTATAGCACGCTAGTAGTTAAACAATTAACACTGACAGGCTTCGAGTGTTATGGTTAAAAGTACGACTCATGACGAGGTGACCCCCGGGGCGTTCTATTTTGGCGCGGCGAAGCCAAGTGAAAAAAAGTGGGGCATTCAAAGCGGGGCAAAACAAAAGTGGGCCATAGCTGTATATTTATTGCTAGATTTACAACCAAGACATGCGGGGTTTTTTCCCCATTAAATGCGGAATTTAACACCCCTGATTGATTTACAAGTAGCAGGAAACCGACCAAACTTTCACAATCAAGTTTCCTGAAACAACTTTGGGCAGTAATTGCTTATAAGACCTTTAGGCCTATGCCGGTCACGCTTTCGTTACGTTCTTCTTCCGGACACGTACACGACGACGATCGTGCTAACTTTGTGAAAACGAAAATTGTCGCTTTCGTTCACAAAAGGTTGACACAATCATCTTAATAAATTCAAAAGTAAAGCTCAATGACCATTGAAACTTTGTGAAAATGTTTAGGGTTTGATGAATAATGCATGGACACGTAAACAAAACAAAAACCAAAAATAGTATTTAATGGTCTAAGACGTGGAGTGCTGCTGTGGCGTCGCTGACGATTGGGATGCTGGCCTGGGGTGGAAGGGGTGGGAGCTCGTACGAGTTTCCAGTAACTTTTAAAAGTAAATTGTTTTTATTGAATTGTTAATGATAACCAAAAACAATTATAATAGCAAGTTTGCGGTACATAAAAATATCATTTAATAAAAAGGTATATGAGATGTGGTGGTTCTGAAACGAACAGGTGGTGTAACAGCTTGACGTTTCATTCACCATGATCTGGTCGTCTCCAGCAGAGAGCATAAAAGGACAAATATATGTTTTTGTTTATCCACGATTTTTTTTTTAATGCGAAATGTAAACTGTATACAAATGCAAATATTCCTTAGAAATATTGCCATCTTATACAAGAAAAAAGTCCCGAGCACAGCTCTTATTCCCATGCACCAAATCGAAATAATTTCCATAACATCAATCTTAAAGATTTTTTCTTTAATGGCCTAACGTTTCAACCCTAGCAGAGTTCTCTGAGAAAGACTCTGCTGGGGGTCGATTTTACAATTTGCTGCACCTATACCACAAATCCGTTTGGTTGGCAAGCAGTTTACAACAGCTAATCATATTTTCCCGTAACATAAAGCTGTAAAAAAAAAATCAAAATACTTCCCCTGAGAGAGAGTGGGTATACCTCTAGTTTCAAATGCCAGTTTTTGGGGGGCGTATCTTCATGGTACGTGGGTCCCTGAGAACATAATTTATACCCCTAACAAGAACCTAAATAATCCTTGACTTTATCATGATAAGACCCAAGGTATACGGACCTTCGGTCTGGACTTGATAATCAATACCGACTGGCCTTGTGTGATTGTGTATGTGCCACCATTCTGTAGAAAGGGTCAATACACACCTACAGATGTTCTGACGCCCCTATCAGTTCCGGACACCCCTATAAATGTAATGTTCCTAATCCTAACTCTAACCCTCACCCTAACCGATCAGGAGGAGTTATTGGAACATAGGGTTGTCGGAACATCAGGATGTGTCGGAACAAAAAGCAGTCACCGTAGAAAGCGTAAGGTGAAATGTAGTTTTTGTATGTCCCTTGGGTGTACGTGTGGGCTTGTGCTGGCTTGCGTTGCAATGGGAGACTTTTGGATGGTCCTTTTCACGGTTCTCACTAGTAGTACGCATGCTCAGAACCTCGGGCGCAATACTAAGCGTGTGCGCGCGTGCTCAGAACTGTAAAAACAAAAAGGGGGGACCGTTGTGTATGCTGCCGCCAGCGTCTCAAAAGTCTCCCATTAACGCAAAACAAAAACATGGACTCCAAGTCATTTTTATGAATGAGTTAAACATGTGTTTCAGCGCACACGCTCAGTAATAGATAGTTCCCGCTTGACTTTATACAGTGTAGAGTCGGCCATCTTTACGGCAATGGTCATTATTTGTGAAAGCACAACCATGCATTTCGCGGAAAAATACTCTCTCTAAATGTAAAACAGTGAAAATTTCACTCTCTTGCCCGAGAGGTGTCAGTTTGGCTCTTTTGAGAGTGAAACTCACTGTGCATCATCCTTTTTGAGTGAAACTGGAGCGAACTTTCTTCTGATTCAAGTTGAAACTACCCGCGAAATGGCTCTGAGAGTCGTGTCGGACAGAACGAGTGTTTTTTTCACTCTTTTACGTTTAAGAGAGTACCGTATGCAGCACGCGCGAGTTCTATCAAATTCCTTGCATGGTCGGTTGCTGAACCACTTTCCCCCATAGCAAAATAAACGTTTGATGCAACTTCAAGCCAAAACCCAAGTTGCCCGGAAAGATGGCGGTCGGGAACTATCTTTAGTGTGATTTCATGAACTTTTGCTCAGGATGGTTAAAAATGAATAAGCAGCACTGATTTAATAGTCACATTATGTGGAAAAGTTCAATTAATTTGATGTTGCATCAGCCTGTTGTGTGGTAGTCACTGTTTTATCCGTGACAGATGAAGAAAGTTTGGATTCTCTCCATAGTAAGGAATCGTTCCGTATCTTCACCATCGACTCGTCCCTGTCGCTGAACGTTGGCAAAGAAAAATGGCGCGCTCTCGGATTGTCCTCTCTGTAATGAACCAATCGCAGCTCTGTGTACGGGTCAGCTGATATGACGTCACCACCGAGTTTAACGCTGTGGATTTTGAAGTAGTGCACGTTGATTGGTCGCAATATGTTCTTGTCGTGGCCTGTGTTTTGAAGAGTCGGTTTTTCAGAGCGCCAACTGTTGCGTTCGATAATGGAGTCGCTATCGTGCGTGAAGTTTGGCGGATGCCCGAAAAACCAGTTTTGAATTCGCACTGAGGCCACGTGGTCGAATATAGTTCCATCAAGGTAATCGGTAATGCGCAGTCTCTCCTCATCCATTGGTTGAACATACTCGTCTACGTCAATCTTAACCATCCAATGAACGTTGTGCTTGTGTCTCCAGATGCAGTCATTCTCGTGGGCTATTTGGACCTCGAGGTAAGTCTTGTACCTAGACACACTGTGCGCCCATGGAATGATAGTCACAAAACCATCCTCAATATAGTCAGCTATACTTTCATGGAGCGTAGTCTTTGTCTCGTGCTCGTTGTCATAGATAAACACGTGTTCCACACCGACAAATCGGTGAAAGTCTAACCACTCCGGTATGAAACTATCGGCATTTTTCACCATGGTGCAAATCGCTAATTTGTACAGCTTCTCCGGTGAGGCTCCGGACGTGCACACGGTGAGATTTACGTAGGTGGTATTGGTGGCGAGTCGGCGTAGGTTCATCTTGAATCGAACTCGCCACCGGAACGGTTCCGGAATGGGACACGTCAAGACGACAACGTACTGTGGAAAGTAACCAAAGCTCTGTCTGTCCTCCAGTATCTGACTTGTTTCGCTCATCTGGCCGTCCGTGAACTCGCACCGGAACGGACCTTCATGCCACCGGTGTTTCAAGAGTTTCAAACCCACAAAGATAACGTCTCCGGAGAGTGGATCCGAGAACACCGAATGCAGATCCGGCAGCTCCACCGACTCTAGCTTGTCGCGTAGGTAGCATGTATCAGACGTCGGGGAACCATACATGTAGTAGCTTTCATTTACGACAAGCGTCCGTTTATGGCGCATCACGTCTTGGTGTTCAGGTGGGTAGCGAGATAGTGAGGGAGGGAGAACAACCTGGTAGAGGAAGAACACATACACAGTTCCTAGCACACAAAGACAGGCGAACATGCGACCTACGGGTGCCGTAGACGTTGGAACCATCACCTGATGGTGACATAATGGTAACTTTCTTGATGACGTTTCCATATTTCATTAATTACCAACAACGGATGAGATTGTGCACAGAACCTTGGAAAGTAGCGTCATTCTGTGAAGTTAAAATGATAAATAAAAAAAAACTGTTTGAATTATCATATTATAACCATTCCACTACCAAATGCGAGACCCCCCCCCTTGCATATGATTATGTAGCTACGCCCATATTTTCACCAACAGCATGCACCGTGTAGATTGCACGAACTCAGTATTTAGATCGTAATCCAGTTTCATAGTGGTGCTTAAGCAACAACAAAAATCATGCTTACCAGAATAAATTTACCAGCAAAAATATAATTTCACAAGTACCATTTGCACCTGGTAGGATACCAGGTGCACATGGTACTTGTGAAATTTATGGTAAATTTATCTTTTTTATTAATCCTGTTTATTTTTGCTTAGTTTTCGCACATTATGAAAAAACAAAATGGGCTGAAATTTTCACAGGCTGGTTTTATTACATATATCTTGATTTGTGCAAAAATGCAGCGGTGTAGCCACGGGGGGGGGAGGCTGGGAACACGTGTCCCCCCCAAAAAAAAATTTTTGTTAGTGTCCCCCCCCCCTCCGCTGTGGCACCCGTTAAAAAATCAGATACACATACTTTATTTAAAAACATGGTCCCTGCCGCCTCCCTCCCCTAAAAAGCAAATGGCCCTCCACCGACCCCAGTGAAAAAATCCTGGCTACGCCGCTGAAAGAGTGGAAGAATTTACAGGCATTCTACCAATGTTGAGCTGGGGCTATAAACAGCTTTATGAAATTGGACCCAGAGCAATATTAAACTGCTCCCGAAGCTTCGACGGCCCAACTTATTCCAGGCGTTCCCATCCAACGCAGTTGATTATGCAAAATAAACGCCATTTTGAGTTCGTGTGTTACCATGAGATTAAGGCGATGGGGTTTCACCAACCGAGGCCTCGTCCTGTTATGTATGCCAAGATTTCGATCATACTTTTAACTTGATATAAATCACAGACAACATTTTCACAAGGAAATGTAGTTTTCCTCTTGCTAACACGGAAACGGGAAGGAACGTTATCTACATCATCAAAACAGCAGATGGCAACGATAAGATAAAAGATGATCAAATAAAAATAATTGTTATCCCACATAGGGGGCATTTAAAATAGACCTAATTCAACAGAGTAGACAATCGTAACTATCAACATTGACCTCCCTTGCACGCACATCACACACGGGGGATGATGTGCCACGCTCACCATTTTGGAGGTCAATAGATGTATGTAGTGCGCATTTTTAGGTGACGCGGCGTTTACACGTGTAAAGGCCGGTTTATAGTAGGTCGCGCGATGGTCGCACGAGGGTAAAATTGACGCACGACGCAGTTTATAGGTGACGCTGACGTTTCAGCGACTATAGACTGCAATGAAACGGTTCAGCGTCCAGTGATCACAGCGTCCGGCGATTATCATCGCGCGACCAACTATAAACCAGCCTTAAACGCCGCGTCACCTAAAATGCGAACTACACTGTGCGACACACAGTGACATTGACTTCCAAAATGACGCAACCAAGATTATTGTGATGATGACGTCAGCTGAATTGGGTTGTATAATATAGGGGTTCTGAAGACAGTCAGAGCATACTGATCGAAACGTTGTTACATCAACGGGGTTCTTTTCAGAACCACCACAACTCATAGCGAGAGTTGTTTTTTCCATCGACATGGTGTTGCGAATCTGTAGGTCATCCGAACAGGTTTGTCAGATTGAGTCCCGTGTCACGCTGGTAAATGTCACCAATCGAGCAAAGGTTTTTAAAATAGTGTATTTCAAATTATTTATGATTATTTCCCGTTGGATGTGAGTATAGTGTGGCTACACATGCATTGTGTGGCCGCATGACTTGGAATCGATTGTCCATGGTAGGGTCTAGGGTGGGATGAATAATTGATGCGTGGTACGTACTTGCCAAAGAAATAAAATATCAATAAACTTTGCCGAAAGACTATGCACGAAAACTTACCCTGTCTTTACTGTATCTCTTAATACTGCTGCAGCAGTCGAAGAGGTTGTATACTTCGCATCGCAGACTGCAGTCTTCTAACGCCTAAACACGGGAAATGAAATCTTGAACTTAAATAAATTAAAAGAAACAGGGCAATGGCAGATAGCTCCCATCCTATACATGGGGTACTTAGTTATCGCACTAAGCCTTGGAGATAACTTTCCTGGCTTCTTAGCGAAGACTTGTGATATCGAGTTGACTGTTCGTGTCAGACGACTGTTCTATGGTGTGTTGAATGGTCCGCACGGGACTCTTGCCTGTACAAGAGCTTTTCAAAATAACTGTGGGTACTTAGGCCAATAGACTGTGTAAGTCTCGCGCGTAATCGAATATTTTGGGGACCATTTTGGTCCCCCACACATTGCTGTAACATGTAAAGGAAACAAAATCACGCTCTTTAACGGACCCTTATGTTCAAATACGCGCGAGACTTATACAGTCTATAGGACGAATGACTTATCTGCATAGTAATTGAAGGCTGTCATTAAGAATATCAAATTTTGAGCAACACTTGGACTCATCAGCAATGTGTTGAAAACACAAGCTGAAAACACGAGCCATTACAGGCTCATTTGGGTCCGTGAGCGGGATTCGAACCGCGGACAACAGAGAAAATGGGCATTGAAGAAAATTACTAACCCGAATGCCCTCTTAGACTCAGAAAGTCTCTTTGGCAAGAAACTGAGTCATCTTGATGTGGATGTCACGGAGGACACTCCCGAGAGCTCGGTGACAATTGACTCGTTTAGAAACTGTGGCCGCATGAAATAGCCGCATAGGCCCATATGCACAAACAAAATCTGTCAGGCCTACCAAAATGTTTACAAAGGGCGATTGATCTTGAAAGCACTTTTCAAGGAACGTGAATATTTTTTTATTTTAATGAAGTCAGTTGGTTTGTTTAGCTCATTAGTCAATATCATCATCTGCTGACAGCGTTTACGTGATTAGATCATGAGCTAACCGCGTGTGCTGAGCGCCTTGATTTTCACTTTACGGCCACGGGTATAATAGATCATTATGCAAACATGCAAATGTGCGCAGTTGTTCCAGGTTCGAAGCAAGGAGAGGCCAATAAAGTTGCTATCATTTCCCGCAGGTGAAATGGTGATTTAGTAGTGGTAGATATACGCCCATTAATGACCGATGTAGCCTATAAAGTGTGATGTGATGTTTATAACATTCTCCATGGTTACATAGATGATCCGTCCTCCATGTGCCGTCTTCCATTTGGTTATAAGCAGGCCTACTATAAAGCAGGTGAACAAAACTTTAATAGTTCCACTGGTAACTAGTGACTCAAAGACGCGATTGACTTCCAAAGAACGGCAGACCATAGGCAGACAGCGCCTGTGACGTCAGTGTATAGGGGTCAATTGACCTTATTAAGATGAGACTCCATGATTGATGGAGGTGTACTTTTCTACTTACAAGCTTACTCTGTGTGGAGATTTGTTTTATTGTTAACATATGCTATCCTTTATATTTGAATAACTATTTGAATATTTATAATACTTTTATTGATAGACTGAACTTTTGGGCAACAGGAACGTCACTTGTCTCCACATTGTCGTCAATCCACTTCAATGGCTCTGTGGTTGTTGTTCCTTTTACTTTTAGCTACATGTTTACGTGCAAGCCTATTTTTATTTTATTTTTTTATTTCATTTTATTAATTTTTTTTCCTCCTTTTTTTCGTTAAGTGTGGAGAGAATTTGGGCCGAACTGACCTGGATGGGTTCCGCAAATGACGACGGAAGGCCTAATGGGAAAATGTGTTGAGGCACTTACAATAGCACTCAGCAGGTGGAAAAATAATTGTCCAAACTGTAGCCTCGTTTCAAAATAATCGACCTCACGATGTATAAACGTAGGTGCAGTCGAGGTTGTCTGTTCCGCTCCCCCACGCTGCTGGTGGTTTACGTCTGGCACCCTAACTTTACAGTGTAAACACCCCTTGTATTAACAACGGTTAAGAACCAAATGATCTGGTGCAATAAATCATTCACACGCAGGGGGAGAGGATTGTGTGGTTACCACATGTGTTTACGCTAACTTTTATTTGTCCTTCTTTTAAGTCTAAAACAAATAGACACACCCCCAATCTTTATGTTCCTTGTGTGAGGTTTTAACTGCAAACAAGGGTCATGTTGACCGAAACGACTACAAAGTCATGCTGAATCCATGTGTCCCGGGTGTCACGGTGTGACCTCTGACGGGCTCTCTGAGTCAAGGGCAGGCTGGGCCGCGCATCTGTTTTACTGCTGCAGAGTGTTGGTGTCGAATCGTAAATCGTAACCGCTATCGTCGTTCTGTAGTACCGCCAGTGTACTGTAACTTGTATTAAGTAATATTGCAGCTTGCAAACTCTCTAAAAGTGTTTGCAGAGGTCAGCAAAATTCTTCATTTAACAGCAAGCAATTGCAAGATTCTCTGCATCAATAATCATGGCGCGAAAGGAGACAGATTTTGGGCCGCTCGTTGGAGCGATTGATCAAGGAACAAGCAGCACAAGATTCTTGGTAAGCTGGTGGGAGTGTTCTACTCCTAGAAACTATGAGGTTCGTTCCGCTATCGTCTCCACAAACCTCATATAGAGTGACATGTACAAAATCCTATTCGAAACTTTCTGCCCTTCACGTTTACATGGCTACAGTTCTTTTTTGAAATAAGATCTTGCCAAAATTAGGCTCTATGTGTTCTTTCAACTCTCATTGAGCGTTGCACTGGTCCAGAAAATCGACTCCGCAAACTAAAAGTTGTTAAAAAGTGATAATTACTCGACGTTGTTCAGATCCCATTCAAACAGTATTGCAACAAATATGGCGGTGGAGTTGCAAAATTAACTGGTACGTAGAACCGGCCCATAGGAGCAGCATACCAGTTAATTTTGCAACACCGGTCGCCTTATTTGTTGCAATACTGTTTGAATGGGATCTGAATTAAGAAAGTTTCGAATAGGATTTTGTACATGTCACTCTACGACTCGTGGAGACAATAGCGGAACGAACCTCATATAGTTCTAGGAGTAGGAGGAGTGTTCCAACTCCCAGACTCCAAACAAATTAGTTGTGATAATCGTTACGATTATCGCAACTACAAACAAATACGTTCTTGGGATTGAATCAGCGGCGTAGCAGGGAGTTTTTCACTTGGGGGTGGAGGGGAGCACAGGGGACCTTGCTTCAGTGGGGAGGGCATTGCTTTTCAGTGGGGGGGGGGGGGGGGCAGGGGCCATGTTTTTTAATGAATTTAGGCCTACATCATCTACATTTTTTATAAGGGGGTTCCACTGACAATTTGTGGGAGGCACCCCCCCCCCCCCCCCCCGCTATGCCACTGGATTGAATTGTTTCACTGGATTGAAATTGTTTCTGATGATTGTTTCAAAAAACACATCGCAGTTGTTATTCTAATTGATTTGGAACTGTTGACTTTACATGAACATGATGAAAGCAGAGATTGAGTCGTGCACTTATTTTATTTTATTTTTTTTCTCTTCACAGGTGTTCGCCAGCAAGACATCAGAACTTCTGAGCTACCATCAAGTGGAAGTCAAACAGTCTTTTCCAAAAGAAGGGTAACGAATTTGGGAAAAAGATACCTGCCGAATCCAACCACCACTTCTGTTCACGCATTTAAGAACATTACATTAAGGCCAAATAAAAAAAAATACCAGTTGATCGTCCCCGCCAACATCCTTTTTTGAGGCCGCATCCTTTTTTTTATTATTTTTTATTTTCGATTTTGTCCTCAAAAAGACAAAACTTGTATGCATTTTTAGTCTATCCTTGGTATAAATTCTTTCAACTTTTGATTTTACTTACCGATCTTTGAAAATGTGAAACAACAAAACGTGGGTCAGGGAAACACAGAAACCGCATTTCGTTCGGGGACTATTCCGATCGGTGGACTGTGCCGCAAGCGCTGCATACAGGATCGACGCAGGCAGGCATGCATGTCTCGCGGCGCAACTACACAAACACATAGAGCAAGGTACATATACTCTACATAAAAAAAACACATGGGAGCTGAGCACGCCGTATCGAATGGCCTCTGGGAATGGGTTGAGCTCCATGGTTACGATGACGGTTCAACTCGACCATTGAGACAACTCGACCGATTGTCTTGCGGTTTAAATTTGGTCGAGTTGACTTGACTGACTGTTTATAGGAGTCCGAATGCAGCAAACAGATATACCACAAGTATAAAAGTGGTGAAGAATTGGCGGCCATTTTAGATTAAAATGCTTGGCGGCCATCTTGGACAAAAATAAAAAATAAAAACGCCCTCATCCTCCTCATTTTTAAAAAATCAGGACGATCAACTGGTATTTTTTGTTATTTGGCCTTAGTACCGAGTATAATATTGTGTTTCAATAAGATTTTATTGTTGGGTCTATTGCACTGGACTCAAATTCTGGTCAAAGATGAGATTACTCCGGATATGAGGATTTGACAAAAATGTTGTGTATTTTTTTTTTTTTAAATGTCATTTACGTACATCCAGGCCCTTGTAAAGCCTCAACAGTATAACACAGGTTTGCCCCCATCTACATTTAAGCACAGAATGCTGCCATTGATACGGGTTATGGCATGGTCGGTAGCCACCAAACCCTCCACTGGTGTTTCGTGGATTTTTCATTTCATCCACTCGCATCCCTGTCTGGTGTTTTCAGAGTGTGATTTCGGGTTCTGGTTATGGCACCTTGTGTCCTTGAATAGGAATAAAAGAGTAGTGACTCGGTCTTCAACGGCCGTTTAAAACCTTGCAGGGTCGTGGCCGTGTGATAAAGGACCTCGCCTTTGACTTGGTCCTTTATCACACACACGACCACGAACCTACCGGTTTGAAACGGCCAATGAAGACCTCGGTCACCACTCTTTCATACCCCTGATAATTTCTATATTATTATTATTATTATTATTATTTCAGATGGGTGGAAGAAGATCCGAAAGAGATCTTAGCGACGTGTTCCGAGTGCATCGAGCGTGTCGTGGAGAACCTGCGCAAAATGAACATCGATCCGGCCAACATTAAGGCCATAGGGATAACTAACCAGAGAGAGTCCACTGTGGTCTGGGATCGCATTACTGGAGAACCGCTGTTTCCTGCAGTCAGTAAGGACCATGGGAAATGGGATGGGGCAGTTTGTTTATTCTGATTGCCGCAATCAATAGTGACGTGTCGTGGCCGAGCGGATAAGAACACCGAACTCAAGCTCTGGTGCTTCTGATCAGCAGAGTGTTGGTTCGAGTCCCGGTCGTGACACTTGTGTCCTTAAGCAAGACACTTAACCATTATTGCTTCGTCCTTCGGATGGGATGTTAAGCCGTAGGTCCCGTGTTTTTGTGTAATGCACGTAGAAGAACCCAGTGCACTTATTGAAAAGACCCGGTGTTCCTGGTTTGATTGGCTGCAGATTGCGGCATTGCATCTTGTAAACCATTACATGGTGCTATGTAAAGGAACAGGTCTCATACTTCAAAAGTAACTCTGAATACCTTGCTGGAAAAATACTGAGCATTTTTAGATGCCCATTGGGTGTGATAAAGCATTTTATAAGAACAGCGTCTTATCTTATTAATCAAAATAAAGCTCAATACGAACGTGCACAAAAAAAAATCTAAAGACTTTGACACCAGGCTTTCCAGGTACTTTGCAGAGTGCAATAATTATTTTAAAAAAACTAAAAGATCAGAATTATTTCCAAAAATCTACTAATAAGCTTTCAGATTAAAATGATCTTTTTGAATTTTCACAGAGTTTTTAATTCCACAATCCTACACTATGAACCCAAAATTGGAAAGAATTATTTAATCCTTTTGACATTATACTTCTTTGTATAAATTTTCTCATGCTCAGTTTGGCTGGATACGCGCACAGCAGCAACAGTTCAGAAGCTGGTAGAGAAAACGCCGGGTCAAAACAAAGATCATCTGCAGGTAAGCCTAAGCCATGTTAAACACGGTGCCCCCCCCCCCCAAATCCTGACTCTTACCCTGTAAAAACAAAGAACAGGACAGGACTGGCAATCATCTTACTACACAAATGTTCACAAATCTGAAAGCTGACTGATCAAAATTAAAAACTGGGTCTTCAAATTCTATTTTCTCGACGCTGACAGTTTTTCAGACAGGAATATTTCTATGGAAGATTGGTACTGGTATGAACTTCATAATCAGTAAGCTTTCAAACTGATCTAATAAAACAATTTTTTGGATGAATACCAATCCTGTATTCTACCTTTAAACTATTTTTCATCGTTGTCACCAAAACGGGAACATAAAATTTGATGAACATTTTCATAGCATGGTTTGTTTGTTGACAACTAGGGGATGCGAATGAATTTACTCTTCCGAAAGAGCCATTGCGTGGCGTGTCGTGGCCGAGCGGTGTTGTTCATCCGACTCAAGTTCTGGGGGCTAAGTCATCGGGGTGGGGGTTAGAATCCCTATCACGACACTTGTGTTCTTGAGCAAGTCACTTAACTACGATTGCTTCTCCTCACCCAGGGGTAAATGGGTGCCTGTGAGGGCAGAGATTGTTTTTGTGATTGATTTAGCTTGATGAGCTATATACTTGGCAGCACAGGCTGTATACTCCCCAGGGAGCTGAGATGGTTTAAGGAATGAAATAAATGGCCCAGTGACCAGGGGTAGTAATGTAAGAAGCGCAAATATCATACTTTGGAATTGCGCTATATAAGAACCGATTATTATTAATGTACCTTTGAAAAAGTAAAAGTTTCTTCCATCTGGTAATTGTGTTTCGGGTGTCGAAATTCACTTGACTAATTTCTGCTTGAATGTTGTCTTTGTGTCTCGTCTTAGCCACTTTGCGGTCTCCCTCTGTCGACGTACTTCAGTGCCGTGAAACTCCGATGGATCCTTGATAACTCGGCTGAAGTCAGGAAGGCTGTAGATGAAAACAGGTGCTGCTTCGGTACCATCGACTCCTGGCTCATGTGGGTAAGATTAAAGCTGGGCCCAATAGTAGAGTTAAATTGCATAACGGTCCTAAACGGGCAAGGCAGTTTTCATAACAATTTGGGAGGCTAATCATCCTGGGCTGAGAAGCAGAATTGCTAAGGAAGGATGCGCGTACAACGTGTTCAAGCTGCAGGCATTCAAGGGCACCTTTGGGAGCCAGCCACATCAACCCATATATGTCACCACGGAGCACAGCCTGAGATCAAAAGTGTTTTGATTTTTCCGGAGGGAGGAAATCTGGAGGGCCAATACAAAAACCCTCTCTTTTAGCAATGGAGAGAACCAACGCACAACTCTACTCAAATGGCCTTGGCCGGGAATCGAACCATGGCCACATTGGTGAGAGGTGAACGCTTTACGCCCACGCCACCCATGGGTGGCATTTTCTTGAGTACAGGGCATCTAAAGAAGGGAAACTTACATTTCTACAGGAACATTGCAAGGGGCACCGAGACAAAACCAGGGGCATGGAAGCAGTTGCCTCCTTGAAGTATAAGGTCCGTGGCGTGTCATGGCCGAGCGGTCTAGCGCATCGAACTCAAGTTTCTGTGGCGAAGTTATGGGAGTGTGGGTTCAAATCCCTTCTGTGGGTATTTTTTGTACCAACCGCTTGCAACCGCTGGGATCGTTATTAGGGTTAAATATGTGTATGTCTGAACGAGAACCCATATGAAAAAATTTTTATAGAGTCAAGTTGAAGTGTTTATAAGATTTTATCAAGTAAATTTATGTTAATTTCTAAAACCAGAATTTTACCGGAGGCATGAATGGCGGACTTCACGTCACGGATTCCACCAATGCAAGCCGCACAATGCTAATGAATATCAAGACACTACAGTGGGATGATAAACTGTGCAGGTAAGAAACTAAATCGAATTGTACTTGCTTCTGACTTTGACACAAGAAAACGTGCTTCACGTCATGCATACATCTCTTTTCTTTGCAGCTTTTTTGACATTCCGAAGAGCATCCTTCCGGAGATTCGTAGCTCAGCAGAGGTATATGGGAACATGGTAGAGGGCGCCCTCAAAGGTGTCCCAATATCGGGGGTGAGTATTCATCGATCGCAATCTTTGTGTAATGTGTATTAAACGCAGAGATGGAGATATCATCGTGTCACTGTCAGTGTCACATAGTCATATCAAAAAAAGGAGTCTTCACACAACACACCGGGGGCGCAGTTTCATAAATCTGTTTACCTGTGGCCACATTTTTTGTGCTTGATATAGCGAAAAAAAAGCTGTAAGGAATAATTGTTTGCATAAACTGATCGAGACGATTAAATTGACATTTGATCAAGACGATTTGGACCGCACCACACCCATGATGGCGTGTTGTGGCCGAGCGGTCAAGCACACCGAACTCAAGCTCTGCTGTTTCTGAGCAGCAGAGTGTGGGTTCGAGTCCCGGTCCTGTTACTTAACCATTATTGCTGTGTCCTTCGGATGGGACATAAAGCAGTGGGTCCCGTGCGGTGTGTAATGAACGTAAAAGATTCCAGTCATCGTAAAAGAACCCAGTGACACTTATCGCTAAGAGAAGGGGTTTGCCCCGGTGTTTCTGGTAGTGGCTGCTGAATGCGCCACAGCACCTTGTAAACCTTTATAAAGTGCCACATAAATGGGTCTCATAACTCAAATTCTTCAAAAACCTGTCTTAAAAATAGTAAGTGCTTTGAGACACCTGCGATAAAGCTTGCTTGCGTCAATTTGGGAGTCAGATTGCCTGTGTGTTATTGTGCAGTGCGCATGCTAGATGCGCAGCATATCTTTACTATGTGTCCACTGCCCTACCAAGTGCGTGAATGCAAGCTCATATCGATAATTTCTCTTTCTGTTGTAGATCCTCGGTGATCAGCAGGCAGCTCTGGTTGGTCAGACGTGCCTCAAGAAAGGCATGGCCAAGAACACGTGAGTGATATTATCATAAGAAGAAAAAATGTTATAGTTTTAATCGTACCAGTAGTTTTCCTGTAAAGTCAAGTAAAGTCCGTCCCGAGCCAATGCGGCTCATCAGGCCAGTGTTTATATCCGGTTTTCCCTGGACAGGATGCCAGTCCATCGCAGGTTTAAGCCCCAGCTCTCACCGGTACCCATTTCTACTCCTGGGTGGAGAGAAGCAATCAGGATAAAGTGCCTTGCTCAAGGACACAAGTGTCTGGACTGACCAGGCCAAGATTCGAACCCATATTCTGTAAATTACAGAACTTAAGTCCACTGCACTAGACCGCTCGGCCACGACACCTCACTTTATTTTTCTATGCTTGGCGCAAATTGTTTTGCTTAGCAGTGTTTTGACATTGTAACCAGGTATGGCACTGGATGTTTCTTGCTGTA
This sequence comes from Marthasterias glacialis, assembly GCA_911728455.2. Classification (NCBI taxonomy): domain Eukaryota; kingdom Metazoa; phylum Echinodermata; class Asteroidea; order Forcipulatida; family Asteriidae; genus Marthasterias; species Marthasterias glacialis. The sequence continues at coordinate 10,825,173 of OU452239.1, read as the reverse complement.
CAACACGGGAGAGGAACCAGTACTGTCCAAGAACGGCCTCCTCACGACAGTGGCCTATCAATTAGGCAAAGATGCACCTGTCACGTATGCGTTGGAGGTGAGCATTTTGAATTTCGCAAAACAACCAGATCAACCAATTTGGAATGGTGAAGCTTGCCAAACGGCTTGCCAAAGAGCCAGCTTGTGCAAATTGTATCAAGGCTGAAAATACAGATGGGCCTCCAGATTTTCTTGAAGGAGGCAAAATGCCATCGCAAAGATGAAAGGCTCTCTACATGTTATGACCAAACTTCCAGATTTCTATTTTTCAATGTTTTAGAGAGTCTTTAAACCTCTAAAAATGTAACATTCTGTAACTTTGGATAGCCTCATCTCCAAACAAAGAGGAAACTGTTACCCAATTTTCAGGATTTTGTCATTATCCTACAACACCCACAAATTTATTATCATTTATTTTTTTTGATGCAGGGGTCCGTGGCCATCACAGGAGCAGCAGTTCGCTGGCTGAGAGATAATCTTGGAATCATCAAAGAGGCTAAAGACGTCGGTGAGTTGAGAACAACAGAGCATACTGTTTGAATCTTTGAGTATGCACTAATTAGAGCAGCTCGTCCATAGACTGTTCTGGCCTGTCAATCAAACTGTGCGCATTGACCAATTGGATCACGCCTTTTGGTCATGTGACCTCAGTCAAACTTGGTCACGCGTGCAGCTTAAACAAACACAAACTAAGGTGTGTGGGTGGGTGGGGCTTGTTGCCAAAGCCGGAACGGTCTATTGTGGTGTGCACCACCACAGCTATGAAATGTGGAAATAGCAAAATTCTATCTATAATACAAAAAATTGTTTTCAAAATAATAAGTTATTTCTAAAACTTCTCGCTTTAGTGTTGCCTGCAGTGACTGATAAATTGTTAATTTGTTTTTTTAATTGCAAACTGCAGCAGTTTGATATTCAAGAAATCAAGAATTGAATGAATTAATGTGTTCCTTTTTATTAGAGTCACTAGCTGCTAGTGTGGAGAGTTGCGGGGGCGTTTATTTTGTCCCAGCTTTCTCCGGGCTCTATGCACCATACTGGCAGACGGACGCAAGAGGGTGAGTAAACAATTTACACGAACACCGTGTTTTGTTTTGTTTTGTTTTCCTTTTTGTCGTGTTCTTGTGTCTAATTTTTAATTATCGTATCTGTGACTTTGGTCTACTTTTTAAAGTTTTAGTTTTTCAGTTCCGGGAAATGAATCGATTATAGCATTGCTCTGCCACCTGTTTTTTCTATTCTATTCCTTAGCCATTCTATCCTTACATTCCAGCTATACTTTGCCCTTTTTTTCTACCCAGATACTTTGAATGGCTTATTTAATTCAGTTCATTTAAATGAATTGCTTGAATGTTGTTGTCTTTATCTTGAAGTTATGTTTTATGTATTTTGTATTGCGACTATTGGAAAATGTAAACATGCGTGTGCGTACTTAAAGGGTGCGCGTTCATGTCGAGCAGTGTGGCATTGAAGAGACGGACATTTGCTACCCACATGTACAGTGGTGATGTAGCCAATGCTGTGATTGGTCGATATGTTTAGGGGGCTGTTGACAAGTTCATGTTTTCTTCCAGACAACTTCGTTTTTCTCTTCCTGAGCTCTGCTCGTAGATCTTTTTAAGTCATTGGACCATAATTTGGCACCAGGGAGGACGACATGATTATTATTATTACAACACGTTTTTATTGGATATTGAGACACCAAGTGCTGTCGGACTCTGAGCAGACGTTCGGTGAACTGAAAAGATAAGATACGCGGGCTTTTGTTTTTAGGTTTACCCGGTATGTCTACCGCCCTCAAGCGACAGAGATCTCCAAAGGTCTCTCATTGAAGACCCATACAAATAACAAGTTTGAAAGAAAATCTCAAAGGGGTTCTGTCATCGTGATTCTAGCAGACCATGTTGCTGTTCATGGAATTAGGAACTCTGAACCCAGCTACTGCACTCGCACTCGATCACTGGCTGTGACATCACAAAGGGCGCCATCGGTATTATATTGTGATGTGACGGCCAGCGCGTGCACGTGTGCTGTAACTTGGTAAGAGTTCATAATTCCATGAGAAGCCACAGGCCTGCTATGATCATGACGACAGTCCCCCTTTTAAGATACGACCCGGTGACAAAGCTGAGTTGGAACTTAAGTTCTTTGCTGCTCGATAAAGGTTGACGTTCTAACATCGTTCCTTTCAGAACAATCTGTGGTCTGACCCAGTACAGTAACAAAGCCCACATTGCCAGAGCTGTGCTAGAAGCCGTCTGCTTCCAGACTAAAGAGGTATTTATTTCTAACACTTTGAACATTTTATTACAAAAAAATCTTCTTTTTTCGATGACATTGATCGATCATTTGAAATGATGATCAACTGTACAGGTTGTGTATGGTGGAACATCTGTACACAGAACTGTTGTGTGCTATCACATGATATCGCATGATATCGTGGCTGGCATGAATGCAGGGTGGCATAGTTTATCCATTATTCAAAGCCACAGAGATGTTGAATGGTCAGACAGTGGGAGGGTTGAGCCTCCTAAGCTTGGGGAAGTATTCTAGTGAGTTGACAAATCATTTGAAACCATGTCAACTGCTTGGGTTGTGTGTGGTGGCACAACTGCACACAAGAACTATCAGTGTACTGTGAAGATGCATTTACCACATGATATCATATTGCAGGCTGGTATAGTTTTATCTATCATTCAAAAAGATAATAGTGGTTGTTATAACACCTCTTCCTTTGATTCTATCTGTTGATTGGCCGAAAGTGTGTCAAGTGGTGTTGTGTATTTTTACTCTTGCAATGCGCACCGACCAAAAGAACTATTAAACGGTACTATCCAATGATAGCCTAGCAACCGATATACTATCGATTGGATACCCTGGTACCCTAACTGCATTGACTTCGTGCGTTGATTTAAATGAGCTTTGTGACAACCTCGAACCCGATGAGATGATCAAATAATACGTACATTTGAAATACGATATGAGAACAAAGGCAACAATATTAGTCTGGTATCCCTCATTCTTTTTGTCAAGATTTCCTGTCAGGATTGATTACTACATACGAACATTTGTTTAACGAACAACCTCGAACCCAGTGAAACGATCAAATAATACGTACATTTGAAATACGATATGAGAACAAAGGCAACAATATTAGTCTGGTATCCCTCATTCTTTTTGTCAAGATTTCCTGTCAGGATTGATTACTACATACGAACAGTTGTTTAACGAATATTACCATAAACATGGATGACATTGAGGTGTTATAAAACAAATATTGACTGCTTTATCTCGTGGCATAGTAAAAGTAGTCACTCTCGGTGATCCCCGGAGCTGCCTATCTTCCCTTGGCTCTGCCTCGGGAAGATAGGCGGCTCCGGGGATCACTGAGAGTGACTAGTTTTACTACGCCACTCGAAGCAGTCAATATTTGTATAATATTTAATGGATGGTCAGACAGTACAAGGTTAGACTGTGTACTGTGTAGATACATTCATGCATTCACCTCATATCATATTGCAGACTGGCATAGTTTATCCTTCATTGAAAACCACAGTGGATGATGGTCTGACAGTAGGAGGGTTAATAAATACAATATAATTATATACATGTCTTTTTTTTAACTAGCTTCTAGATGCCATGGATCAGGATTCTGGCATCCCATTGGTCAGGCTACAGGTGGATGGTGGAATGACAGCCAATCAGCTCCTGATGCAACTCCAGGCAGATTTACTCAACATACCTGTCGGTAAGAAACATCAGGGTGTGTCCTTAACTTTGCCAGCCATCAGTTTGAGGAAGACCTGTTCCTTTGGGGTTGTTGCCTTACTACAAGGTCAATCTAGGTTTCATCAAATGCTAAGCTTGATCTCAAGATGAGTTTGCGACTGATCAAGACTTCTCAACACCTAGTTCCTTCACCTCGGCCATGGGCCATCCCGAGTCTAGAAACTGGAAGGGATAATGTGTAGACCATTTCAAAGGTCAACTTCATATGCCCTTGGGCCAATTTCACTAGTTGTGTACTAGTAAACAAGCGCTGACGAGCATTTTTGTGGAATACACTGGTACCTTGCACAGGTAATCCGCAACGGATTGGTCTCTGCCCAATATAATGTTTGTGGTTGCTTTTCTCAGTATTGGTTGTGTAATGATCTAGACCACATTTCATAGAGCTGCTTAACGGCCAATTTTGTGCTGATTGTGCGCGATTTCCATTTCATAGCGCCGCTAACCGTAAGCACACGAAAAGGCATGCTAACCTTCCGGTGCTTACTGGAGGTAATTGAATGACGTAACAATGCAAATCCATGGTGAACGCGCAAGCTGGCTGGCTAATTTTCTTACTAACCTGTGAAACAACCTTACGCTTAAGCAAATTTTCCTGCTACAGTTAGCACAAAAATTTGCTAACCATTAAGCAGTGATATGAAATTGGCCTCTGTTGAAACCATTTCTTTGTCCAACCATTATAGTTCGTCCATCCATGCCGGAGACTACGGCCCTAGGAGCTGCCATGGCTGCCGGTCACGCTGTCGGCGTGTGGAGCTTAGCACCGGAAGACTTGACAGCAATCACCACTGATGTATTCTCACCAACTATCACTGAAGAAAGTGAGTCGAAGTCAATGGGGAGTTCATGTATTTGAGAAGTAATAACGCTTGATAACATCAAGCCCAGGGGTGGATTTCACAAAACGCTAGGACTAGTCTTATCTGGAGTTAGGAGGGGTAGCTAGTCCTAACTTATAGGATTAGTCCTAACTTGTCCTATTAGTTAGGACTAGTTTTGTGAAATCCACCCCTGGTCCCCGTTCCTGATTAGTTTGCTACTCAAAGCATGTCGCGGCCAAGCAATATAGCACATTAGACTCAAGTTCAGGTGACTCTGTCATCAAAGTGGGCAGGACACCTAGCAATGGGAGACTTTGGAACACTATGAGGCAGCAGACTTACCAGGTAAATTTCAATGGTTTGTGCAGTTTTCGGCATGCGCAAATTTCTGAGAACAATGGATTTACCTGGTAAGTCTGCTGCCACCTAGTGTCCTCGACAGTCTCACATTGCTTCTCATCACCCAGGAGTACAGGGGATAATTGCCTCCTTTTGGGTAGGGATTTTATTTATGTGAATGATGAGCAACATGTGCACCCATTTGGCTACCGGTGCTGCATACTCAGAAGGAGTTAAGATGTTTTCAGAAATGAATAAGACCCGATGAACAGGGGTGGTAGTGGTGTGAGGTGCTTTTCTACTTGTGTAAAAGCACCTATTATTATTCATTTATTCTTATTGCTGTGTCGTTTTTTTTTTCAGATCGTAGCGCTCGTTACAGTAAGTGGAAGCTGGCTGTGAAGAAATCTATGAACTGGGAGGGAGGGGAGAACTCTGTACCAACACAAGGTGAGACCGGCTTCATCATCCCTCCTCTTGGCAACAACTAAAAGTTATTTGACAAAATCCAAATCCAATTCTGGAAAACGTAAATTTGCCGCTTGCGATCTCCCTGCCACACTTAAACATCCTTTGCCCTCCACTCTAGCCAGTTTTAAACGCCAGTACAAGAATGTGAGGTTTTAATCTGTGGTACATGTATGGCTTGTATTGTTTTGTCTTTCTGTTTATGTATCTTGAAGCAATTTTTGATATTGTCTTTTTTCATCTCTTCTGGCTGGCCCAGATTTTATTTCTTACACCCTTGAGGTTTACTGTACATTTATCATGTCAATTTTATCTGCCTTGCCTCAACTTTTTCCCTCTGATTTATCTTGTTAACGTTTTTGATAATTTTATATTTTTATTTTGAGTATCGTTTGTAATCGCTGGGCACCTTTGAAGAAAAAAAACAGTTCTTTACTGAAGGGTTTACCCAGGATAAACAAGAAATAAATGAATAAATAAATTAACCATCTGAAACAATTCAACTGCACATGTTGTTTTTATGGCTGTTGTTGACTGTGTATTGTATATATTGCCAGGTCAAGTTCTTGAATGACCTTTGGACTTTTGTATGATTTTACATGATAGTTTTAACTGTTTGTAACTGTTTTTAATAACATTTTTATTTGTATGAATTTTGAAGTGTTTTTTTATTCTGCCAAATTGTATTTTCTTTTATGTGACTGTTGGATATTATAGATGGCCCTTAATGTTACTGTGCTTGCTTTTGCTCGCCTTTGAATTGTGTTTTGTTTTTTGTTGTTTGATTTTGTTGTGTGATGGTTCTTAAATTTACATTTTCTATTGTATAACCTTTATCTTGCATGAGCTTGTTTGTATTTTTTCGATGAGATTTATTTGGAGGAGAAAGTCTTAGTTTTTTTTTTTACATTTTTGTTAATGTTTTGACTTGATCCAAAAGAGTGACAAGAATAATATTTGTAGTTAAATGATTGTTTTGTTGTATTTTTGGTTAGGTCAGATGTGATTCTGAGAAGTATTCCAGCGAGTCTCTACCTCATGAGTTCCTTCGGTTTGCTCCTCCTTGCCAAGACCATCACCTCAAGACCGTGAACCTAAGTCCACGGTCTTCTTAAAAGATAATGGACTTTTCTTTCATCTGTGTGAAACTGTTCTGTGCAGTTACTGAAGTCGTGCCACACTGCTATGTCGCACAGCTTTGTGCAATGCCCGGACGACTTGCCAATCGACCCCTACCACTGACACGACAGGCGGCTACCGTCTGCCAATGGACTGCCATTTTCCATTTTGGGAAACAAATTGCAAGCAAAGATACGCAGGAATGATATTTTTCCTACTTTAGTCTGATGTCCCCCTTTTTTTCTCTCTCTCTCTCTATCTCTCTCTCTCTCTCTCTCTCTCTTTCCCTCAGAAAAATTCAGCAAAATTGTTATCAAATGGCCTTAAAAAAGTTCAGAAAAGTTTTTTTTTCTTTTTATTATTCAATTCGTCCATCACAAGGCCCAAAGGCCACTCGAGGTGCGAGCTACTTTTTTTTGAAGGGATAGAAACCTGCCTGATGCGCAGAAACAGATGCGCTATATCAGATTTACAATGCAGGTAAGCCATTGTACTCGATAAAATATTGCTACTGTTTTTCCAAGGGCCAAATGTCATTCCTGGATGTAATAAGCGTGGTAACGTCCGCATGTCGCCCAAAATTGCGCACTAGGCCTACACAGTACAACAAGTGAAAGGAAACTAACTCCTGAAATGGCGCGATTAAGACTTGCTGTGATTATGACGTCAGGTGAATAGGGTCAATTGGAGACTTTTGAAACGTTAGCGGGCGCCCCTGTAAGCGGGCCTTTTTTATTGGTCTCATGCGGTATAGAGAGGTTTCACGTGACGTCACCCGAGACCTTTTTCTAATGCTGCGTGCACAAACAGACGCTTGAAATCATTCAGCAGACCACACGTCAGCCATTGAGTTTGTACCTGGCTGTACCCAACATGGCTGTGAAACGAACTTTTCCCGGGGTCATGCAACCTCTCTATTATAATGTCTGTGGTCTCATAATAGAAAAGGACCGCTTACTGGGGCGCCCGCTAACGTCTCAAAAGTCTCCAATTCGGGAAGTTTTATATAGCTGTGGTAAATGCCAACTGTGACGCCCGTGACGCATGAACATCATAGACTCTGCAATTCTTGCGCGTGGGCCTGGTTAAAATGCATGAAATTTAAAATGCGAGAAGTGTTTGTATGAACCCATGGTTCACAAAGAAAAATGTCAACGAGTCTCGCGGGTCATTTACTTTATGAAACTATCTCAGCTCCCTGGGGAGTATATATAGTTATTGACTTTACACTGTAAAGTCAGCCATCTTTACATGCAAATTAATCATTTTTTAACGCACAACTGTCCGTTTTGCTTAAATAACACGTGCAGCACGCTATAACTCAATCAAATTCCTTGCACGGTTGGTCGGTGAACGACTTGGCTTCGTAGAAAAGTTAAAATGCTTGATGCACGTCAAAGCCAAAACCAAAGTTGCCCATAAAGATGGCGTCATCAGAAACTATTTGTACAGCCTGTGCTGCAAAGTGTGTAGCGCACTAAGCTATAAAAATCAATCACAAGATCCATCACAGCCATCACAGTTACCCATTTACTCCTGGGTGAAGAGAAGTAATTATGGTTATGTTTCTTGCTCAATGATGCAAGTGTCTTGGCACGGATTGGGACTGGTATGAACTTTCTTATCAGTGAGCTTTCGGATTGAAACTTATTTTTTATGATATTTTTTTATGGTAGCCAATTGTACACTTAGTCGTTAATCAGTAGTGAGTTCACCCGCATATTGTTCTTCATACTCGACGTCAACCCATTTCAATTCTCCCCCAAAGACTTGTTTCTTTTCAAGGCAGGCAGGGTATACCTTTGGTAATTTCTCCACAAATTAATTACCATAAAAGCTTACATGGTAATATGCACTGGAGAGCTGTTGATAGTATAAAACACTGTGAGAAACGATTCCCTTTGAAGTAATGTGGTTTTAGAGAAAGAGATAAATTTTTCTGCCTCAAAATTTGAATCAGAGAAACGATTCATGAACCGTTTCTCGTAATAAAAAAAATTGAAGTTTCAGCATTTTCTGATCCGTCTGCGTGGAAATAACCGATTCAGATTTTCGCCGATATCTCAAAAACGCTACTATCTTTTAAAACACAACTACTAACACGGGTTAGTTTTTTATTGTATTCTTGTATGTATGGTTATATAGGATGGAAACAAACGTCTGGTTCCTAACACCGAAGGTATTCTTTGCCTTTAAAAAAAAATTAATAAAATGAACATAACCCTTGACTTAAAAGAGCATGAATGAGGAACTATTAAGACATAGAGGGGCTTGAAAATTAGTTTGAAATTATTAAAAATTATCTTCTGTTAAACTCACTTTTGTAAAATGCGTAATATTTTAACGTAAATATACATTGAAACTTTTGGTTTAGATGTCACTAATTTGCCAAGTTATAAACATGATTTTTTTCCTGTTTGCAGTCATTTTTATAATGGAAAAAAGTCGATCTGTTATAATGGGAATCTAAATTTCAGAGTAGTAGCATTTGCGTGTATCTGAAAGTTGGACTTCACGTCTTGGCGTTTTTTGCGGTTCAGCTTGCAGGTCTGTTTCCCGTCCCGGCTAGCTTAACGCACGTTAGAGGAGAGGCATCCAGTCTTTAATTTCATGGTGGGGATTGTCTGTAGTCATTTTTGTAGAAAGTGTTTCATTTAACTGTGCAGATGCAAATCTATATCTTAAAGTAGCAACTGTGTTCATCTGAAGGTTGGTTTCCGTTTGGGGTCACTTGGCGTCTTTTGTGCTTCAGCTGACAGGTCTGTTTCCCGTCCCGGCTAGCATCACGCACGTTAAAGGAGATAAGGAGATACATCCAGTCTCGGCCCGACACGCCGACCCACAGGCGAGGAGTCCTCTATGGTTCACCATCGATGACATGAACGTTGAGAGAAGTGGATGCGAAGCGGCCAGTTTTATCAGCTGCCAGGCAGTGTGTTTCAGGGGCAATAGAACGCTCACAGATCACAGACGATTGATCTTGACAGTCTTTTCCGAAAAGATCATTCTGGTTGATGCACATGCGTAAACAATCGTCCTCTGAACAATCATCAAGATCGCCGGAGTCGCAGTAAATGCACTTATGGTCCCCGTTACCCAAGTGCGCAAATTTACCGCCTTGACAGTTGCCGTCTTGTTTCTTGCAGCCGATCCAAATACTTTCATTTGCTTTACCTTTAAAAGTCTTCCATATAAACTCGTGCTCTTCCAAAGTGTCTGGTATTGCTAAGCCACTGCCTTTACCAAAGCATTTTTGAAGACCGTCTTCCCAGCTCATCTTCTCCGTCAGTAACTCATAACAGGATCTCCCGTAGTTTACTTCACCAGGCTTACACATCTCACCGCAGACAAACGCGACAGTGATGATGAAATTCAACCACACGAACTTCATAGTGAGCGGGTTTCAGTTTGCTGTAAGAGGTGATCGAGAATGCCCAATAATTCTCAATTCTTTCGAGAATATCGAGTCAGCTTAGTTTTTAATTTCAACGTGCGGCACGGTCTTGGTTGCGGGATAATCGGGGATGGTTCGGGGTAGCTTTCGAACGAATTGCAGTTTAACTAAATGACGACGCAGACGTTATGCTGGAATACAAGAACACGTTTTTTTTTTTATTATTATTACCACAGCGAGGAGCATGCACCATTAAACTCAGAAAACCCACACCGCTGGTTCCGAGTCGGGTCTAACGAGGCATGGCTCCTCGGTTGCTGGTACTACAAAGTGTTTTTACGTAGCTTCCCTCGAAACATCGGTCCACATTTTAAATTTGGTGATTATTTCGTATCGAATTTTAACAGGTACCCACGCGTGATCTGACGTATCGTCCCTCCGAAACATCCATACACATTTTAATTTTGGTGATTATTTCATATCGAATTTTAACACGGTATCCACGCGTGCGCGCACACGTAGTGAATTACACTTGAACAAGTACGTAGCCAAGTGAAATATTTAATGATTTCCATAAAAATTTACACCGTCATTTTTTTTTTTTTAGATTTGAGCGTAGTCCAGACTCCAGGGTCATTTTTATATCACGCTACAAATAGTTCTGGTGAATATCATTGAAAATATTGAAAATAGAGTCTTTCCAAGTAAAGTAAACATGAAGATTAAACATGAAACTATCAAATTAGTCAAACAATTTTCATAACCACAACCAAAACAACTATGAACATAACATAACCTTGTCTTGATGAAGGCACACCAGCCGGACGGAACGGTTTAGTCGCATTTTGCCGTTTTTATGCCCATACCCAATCGAGTATAATATGCCCACGCCCAAAACTTATGCCTATATCCCATTGCGTATAATATGCCCATGCCCAAAACTCCAGCACACACCATGACCCGCGCACATCTTGCATACAAAAATCCGTTGAAAATGTAACGGGAAGATAAAGAAACACATAAGCTTTCGTTTACAGAAGGATCAAGACTGTCGTCCAGAGTTGGACTCCGTACGTGGACTGTGTGCGTGTGTGCGCGTGTGTATTGTCGTGATGTACTGTATGCATCGACTGTGCGTGTGAGTTTGTTTAGGCATTCAAACCGGGGACTTATAACAAGAGGACAATAGGGTCCCCGATTGGAAAAGGTCCCCAGTTGGAAATCGTGTTCAAAACCAATGGGAGCTGTTGCTAAAAAGTTCAAACAAAAGAGGGACAATAGGAGGTCCCCGATTGGAGGTAAATACACACTTGTGTGCCCTTACACTCACCAACTTACGGGGCACTTTACACAATGGAACAATGCTACCCCACAAGGTTTTCTTTGTTCTAGTGCTACCCCACAAGGGAATTCTTTAGAAAAGGGACAATAAGTTGAACAATGAAGTACCCCGCAACTGGCCATGTGTGGGTGTGTGTGTGTGTGTGTGTGTGTGTGTGTGTGTGTGTGTGTGTGCGACTGCGTATCGTCCTCACGGACCGTGCGTGGATAACTCGGGCTAAAAGAAAACGCAAACTTAGACAGCCTTCATCCAGGCTAGGAAACGATTACCATAACCTTAACCATAACCACTAAACATAACCTAACCAACGTTGAAGGTGCATCAAACTCTACAGTCTAAAATGTTCGTGAAAATAAAGCTCTTAACGGTTGAGCCGCAAGATGCCTATAAATTATTCCCGACAGACGAACGAAGTAGTGCGTGCTTGCAGTCAACTTTAATTAATACAAAATACACAAATACTATCCAGTCCGGTACAATACAATTCGCCAAGCGTTTCCATAAATTGAAAACTAATCTGACAGACAGTTATGAACTGCAAAATACGTACAGAGTTTGTTGAATAATCTAGAACAACTTTACCACTGGAATGTTGCAAGCATGGTAGGTCGAAATTGTTTCGGCTATATCACACACCGTATAGTCGTGAATTTCATATTTGATTTCTCTAACAGGGTGTGGGTTGTTTGTGTGTAGTCACTGTGTAGATAGTGTTACTTTTGTGAAGATGCAAATTTATATCTCAAAGTAGTAGCAATTGTGTTCATCTGAAGGTTGTTCTTGGGTCACGTCTTGGCGTCTTTTCCCGTTCAGCTGGCAAGATTGTTTCCTGTTCCGGGTAGCATCACGCACGTTGAAGGAGCGGCATCTAGGCTCAGCCCGGCACGCCGACCCACAGGCGAGGACTCCCTTGACCGGTATCTCCTTGATGACATGACCGTTCAGACAAGCGGATGCGAAGCGGCCGTTTGTATCAGCTGTCAGGCAGTGTGTTTGAGGGGCAATAGAACGCTCACAGACCACAAGGAAATGATTGCTACATTGGTTATCATTCCAGAGACCGTCTTTCATTAGCCACATGTGTGAACAATTTTCTTTATTCAAATCATTATTTGGCTCATCTTTTGCCCAGTTGCTGTAATTGCACTCACGACCCCCTTGATCCAACTGCACCCAAATACCGTCTTGTTTCTTGCAGCCGATCCAAATACTTTCATTTGCTTTACCTTTAAAAGTCTTCCATATAAACTCGTGCTCTTCCAAAGTGTCTGGTATTGCTAAGCCACTGCCTTTATCAAAGCATTTTTGAAGACCGTCGTCCCAGCTCATCTTCTCCGTCAGTAACTCATAACAGGATCTCCCGTAGTTTACTTCACCAGGCTTACACATCTCACCGCAGACAAACGCGACAGTGACGATGAAATTCAACCACACGAACTTCATAGTGAGCGGGAGTTTATTTGCTGTATTATTAAGTCTCTGACTTTTTTGAGATTTGATTTTAAGATAGTTCGATGTTTTACGGAAGGTTTATGAAGATTGTTCGTCGTATAACAATGCTGGCATCCAGGAATGTTAACTTAAATCGAGCAGTGTGCACCACGGTGAAGCACTGCGTGTTGTGTAACTGACGTATTTCAAACGGGTAAAGCGATTGCTCGCTAAAGCTAATAATGAACAATGTATTAGGCCTACCTGACTGTGTATACGGGTTTTTTTTTATTGACACACAAAGGTGCTAATTACGGAGTCCGTAAAGGGACAAGTTTAAAATGAAAGAAACATATATACATTTTACTTGAAACATTATTTCATTCCCTCGCAATCCTATTTCGTCCCCTCGAAATATTATTTTGAGGGAACGAAATCATATGATTTCCAGGAACGAAATAATGATTTCGAGGGGACGAAATCATATGATTTCCAGGAACGAAATAATGATTTCGAGGGAACAAAATAATGATTTCGAGGGGACGAAATGATTTCGTGAGCACGAAATGATTTCACATGAAATAATGAACTGAGACAAATTATTGTGCACGTAAATTTGTTCTCATCATTTTGTGTCCCTGTAATTTGTAACTGGTGAGGTGCAATTTGATAGCTGGGATGCAAACAATCTAGCTTCTCGAAGGCCTCAAAGGGACAAGTTTTTTTTATTTCCTTCCCTCGAAATAAGTTATTTTGTGCGCTCAAAATTATTACGTGCACTCTAAATCATGTCGTCGTGCAATAGAAATCATTTTGATTCAAATTATTCATTTCGTGCGCCCGAAATACAATATTTCGTGAGCTCAAAATGATTTGGAGCAAAGGAAATAATTTGTTTTGAGCACTCGAAATGATTTTGATCGCACGAAATGTTTTCGAGCTCACTAAATGATTTCGAGTACACGAAATCTTATTTCGAGAGCACGAATTGATTTTGTGGGCATGAAATCATTTTTTATAGAACAAAAAAAATCAAAATTTTTCTTCGTACGTAAACATATTTTTTCAACATGTCCCTTCAGGGACTCCGCACCGCAACAGAAAGCTACTGGTTGAAATTATAATGACCATATTCATTTTTAGTCATTTTAATTCATTCGCGGGTCATTCTTTCTCACAATGGTGGATAACAGACAATATTAATATAATAATACATGCTTTCAAAATAATATATTTAATTTGTTACTCTTTATAGGACAAATAAAGATAATAAAATACATGTCTTTTTATCTCCATAGTTACCGTTGATTTCCCTGGGGTATTCCTGCTAATTACACAACTATAGTTACGCATCACAAGGTACAGAAGAAAGCGGGACAATTGCACGAATATTGTGAAGCATTGTTCATTTCCGACAAATGTCATATTACTAATTAACAAGATGGATTATTCATAGGCGTATGTGGATTCTTTGGTTAATGGGGACAGAGGGGTTGATTTGCCCGACATTTTACTCAGATAAAAGCACAAGTACCAATTGCTAATATAAAAGGTCCCCTTTCCCCATTTCTTCTTCTTGCTTTGCAACATTGCAACATGTGACGTGGATTTACACACATGTGATTCATTTAAATTGGGTGGCGTGTGCGTAAGCGCTGACATCTCACCACTGTAGTCCTGGTTCGATTCCCAGCTGGTGCCTTATCGTCACCGTTTTCCATGAATGGACGAATCCAGCAAATTTATAAAACAAAATCGATTTCCGGTTTTCGTTTCCTTTGACATTGTAATGATGCCCTCAACGTGTGTGCCAAGTTAGTAATTAACAAAGTTTAACTGTAAATGTTTAATTTTATAGTTTGTTAATTACAGTAATTGCATTAATAGACATATGTCTTCCAAATGAGATTTGCGTTTTCACGAAGTGACGAATCCCAACCACGTGATACACTCGCGCTGCACAAAGTTATACATACATTCTGGCAATTATCCGTCTTGTCTTCATTTTGCGTTTTCACTCCTTTATACCTACCAACCGCGTGAGGGCGCCCTTCCCCATGTGTCAATTTTGCTAGGATTATTGACTGTTATTATGTGTGTGTGTCTGAGCTCTCGTGGTCAAACCAGACTCTTCTCTCAACCCATTGTCTTCCTCTTTTTTGTTCTTCATTGCGTCTTCTGACTGCTCTTTGCCTCGCTCTTTTCACTTGAACCAGCAAAGAAAAGTAAGTCGAGGGATGACTCGTTAACACGGACTCGCTAGAAAAAAAACGAGGTGGTATCTTCTTAAGTCGGCTGACTGAAACTAGGATGACGAGTTGTCCTGAATGAATCTCTCCAAGCCGACTTTCTGAACCAAAGAAATCGACCTCCCGTAATTATTTTTCATAAAATCTAATCATTTCAATGTGCACAACAAACACTTATCCCAACACACCATTCAAAGACATTATAATTAAAAAAAGGAAGAATAAAATTTAAAAACATTAAAGTAAACAACGACTATACCGCAATAAGAATACCAACACAGTATATACAAGATACTGGTATAATATGAGATGCTTGTGTTCATTATTATTAATGGCGCACTCAAACAACAGACTGAGAATTACTGAGCCCATGTTTTGATTAAAATATTGCAAGAACAACACACAAAAAATTGTTTTGTTTTGTACAGTTATTGATGATCAATATGGCATTGAAATATCGAGTTCGCCTGAAAGTGTTTGCCAGACAGCGTTTCCATAGTAACGTCATCTCATGCAGACGCAGTGCATGTGTCAATAATAATAGGCCGGACGGTCCATCGTTCCCAAGGAAGAGCGCGTTTAAAGTTGCTGTTGTGGCTCTTTTAAACATAGACGTCTGGGGACTCTTTGGTTATTAGGGGGGGGGGGACAGAGGGCTCAATTTGCCAAAAAATGTACACAGATAAAAACACAAGTACAAATTTCTAATAAAAAGGCTCTTTTAATGTGTTTTTCTTCTTCTTGCTTTGCCAGAATTGTCCCCAATGCTTCCCGAATTCATTCAAACTATGGTTTCTTTTTAGCTACTATTAAGTTCAATTTTGTTTTCGTGCACAAATTATTTCGTTCTTTTTATTCAGGTTCGTTTCAGTCACTTTATGTCATTTATAGACATTCAAGACTACATTTTCTCCATTCTACAGTTCAATTTCTACTACCAAATATGCATAATTTTAATAAGTGATGAAAATGAATGGTTGACCAGCCTCTCGCTGATGGCTTTGACGAAATTGAACGACCTTTGCGACCTAGTGAATTTGAATAGTCTTCCAGTGAACAATGCCAAACTGTTGAAACTGAATTACTTTTTTTGAATGTTGATGCAATGGAGCGTTCATCTTCAAACGAAATTGAATGAGCCGGCTGTTAAATTGGCTCAATTTTTGTTAAAATTGACCGGGATGACATATTTTTAAAAGTAGATTTTCTGAACTTTCGAATCTTTAAAAAGAAAGAAGAAAGACTGACTGGCTGTATTGCCGAAAAACAACATTAAATTCGGACACCAAACAGGACCGCATCTTTAAACGTTCACGTTTATTTTTTCTGCCAACGATAACAATATTCGTGCTGGATCAATGTTAGGTAAGAAAAAATACCATAGCGTGTTTTATGGGCGGTAACAGCGGGTTTTTTTTTGTTTTTAGTAAAGCAGTTGCTTTTTCGTTTTTGGTTAGGAGGACAGGGACAAACATTTTCTGCACAACCAATACAAGCGCTATTTTCTATTCGAGATGAAGCTCGCTGTTATTTCTCTTCTCATTCTGGGTTGTGGTGGTCAGTTGGCTGCAATCTGCCCCGAAGATTGGCAACGATTTGGTGAGTCTTGTTACTACATGATGTCAAGGAAGATGCAGTGGTTGCAAGCGAGTAGCACTTGTGCCAAATATCGAGCAAACATTGCCGTGCCTAATTCCTTGTCGGAGCACCGCTATTTGTGGGAGCTGTTTGAAAGGAACTGTAAGGATGACACTGGTTTGTGGATTGGTTGTAACGACATCGAGGTGGAAGGGGTGTGGCAGCCCTGCCCACTTAAGACGGAGGTCAAGGACTTTCAAAACTGGCAAGTAAACCAACCGGATAACAGTGGTAAAGCCGAATGCGCACTGATGTCTAAAAGGTATAACTCCCAATGGGACGACCAATCATGTAGTCAAGATTTGTGTGCAGTCTGCGAGATCCCGGTCAGTAACACCCGGGGAGTCTACCTAAAGATCGGCGATGACGGCCGCCCCAGTTCTGCCTGCCTGGTCGGTCATGTCATGGAGGAGCTACCGGGCAAGGGCGCTGTGTCGTGCGGGAAGGCGTGCCGCTCACACCCGCTATGTCACTCCTTCAACCTGGTGTTGAAACAAGGCCCGGGGAAGACGGTGTGTCAGCTGAACAACGCCACGCGTCACGAAGCAGCTGAAGGAGACACCAAAGCTAAGGAGAACTGTTACTTGTTTGAGCTCTAGAATCAAAACTTTTAAATGAATTTCAAGCCGCGTTCACCGGATTTTAACTATCGTTGACACATCATTTCGTACTTTGTGGCTTGGGGGATGAACTTGGTTTTATCCATTAGCTAATTCAGTGAGTTAATCTTTCGTTGTGTATTTTTGGACCCATATTTTTAAGGCTTTTTATACGTCTATGTGTTGTTTTGGGGTCGGTTTTAGGCTTTATTGGGTTTCAATCATCAAATCTAAAATCAAAGTACCACTATTATTTTAACAATAATAAACGACGTTGGTCTTTTACTTTCTACCGCAAAGTTCTACTGAACTTATAAGAAAACAACAACGCCAAACGTTGCCCCACACCACTAATAGTTGTTATAAAATACTGAAGACTTGGTTCCATCACGTGACAATGAAATAAATAAGCCTACCGTTTTTATATTTGAGAACTTTCAAATTCCAAGTGATGTACCTCGTCACGAACTGTTTTCGCGCAGCTCCCAAAAATTGTTTCGGTCAGTGAATTTTACAGCAGAAACGAGTCTCTGATCAGGGTCGTCAAAACAAGCCCTCCGAGGTAACAATCGAGCTGATCTAAGGCTAACCAACGTCTCTGAATTTCTAGACGCTAGTTTTACATTTTTGTCTTAGTTATGAGTAGCTTAACATTATGATGTTTTATTTTATTTTATTTTTTAAATGTTGTTCTTATTTTCAGGCATCACGGTATGACAAGCACAAAACGACACAAAATACAAACAAAAAGTAAACGGAAGACAAGCCTGTGGGATAACCCAAAAGCGAAATAAATCAAAAGAAAAAAAACACTAAGATCCAAAAACACAAAAAGGCAGGCTGATAACAGAAACATAAGCAGCAACAAAAATGGCAAAATTTGAAGTTAAAATGGCAACATTGACAACTCATCTTAAGGTGAATCTTTGTGCTCTGTGAAATCATGAAATCGACCCCCATCAAAGTGACATGTTATGTCTTCACCTCTAAAAGTATTGACTCAAAATACACGCCACGTAAAACACAGTTAAAAAAAAAACTAGTTCACTTAATATCAATACGTCTGAGCTGAACATGGCAAGACTCCTATAGCACTTTTCAATGAACCACACGTGACCTGGCCAACCGTTTCTTTCTCAAAAAGCTGTCCCACCCCCGGACGGGTCGTTGGGGCCACTTACCAATTATGGTAGAAAGCAGACAAAATATGAACAAATTAATTGAAATTAAAAAATGCACCTGTTATCATAATGTACCGGGTAGCGTAGTAAGCTTGGCGGTCGAATCTTTTCAATATTTATCCACGTATGTTGCTGACGTCAGATACGGCGTTTCCATCGTAACGGTAAATTCAACGAGGCGAGGTTGATTTGGTATTGTATAACTACCTTGTAATATGCAGAGGAGAGACGCAACAGATTTTATGGAGGCTTATATACCAGCTGGTTAGTTTCATGGTTGGCTCCAACCATTAACAAGCGGAGTTTAATAGGCCTATATACATTTTCTCCCCTGATATTAATTTCCATTTGCTTGCTTTTGCTCATGTAGGACATTTTAAATGCATTTCCAATCTTATCTTTTTTACTTTTTTTGGGGGGTCATGAATCGTGCTCTATTTTTTGATGCAATCTTGGCAGGTTTGTTGGATGGCATGTTTATTGTTGTTGTTGCTGCTGCTGCTGCTGCTGCTGTTCTTGTTCGTGTTCGTGTTCTTGGTCTTATTTCGTGATCGTGTTCGTGTTTGTATCCTTGTTCTTGTTCTTGTTCTTGTTCTTGTTCTTGTTCTTGTTCTTGTTCTTGTTCTTGTTCTTGTTCTATTTCTTGTTCTTGTTCTTGTTCTTGTTCTTGTTCTTGTTCTTGTTCTTGTTCTTGTTCTTGTTCTTGTTCTTGTTCTTGTTCTTGTTCTTGTCCTTGTCCTTGTCCTTGTCCTTGTCCTTGTCCTTGTTCTTGTTCTTGTTCTTGTTCTTGTTCTTGTTCTTGTTCTTGTTCTTGTTCTTGTTCTTGTTCTTGTTCTTGTTCTTGTTCTTGTTCTTGTTCTTGTTCTTGTTCTTGTTCTTGTTCTTGTTCTTGTTCTTGTTCTTGTTCTTGTTCTTGTTCTTGTTCTTGTTCTTGTTCTTGATCTGTTACTGTGTTTTGTTCCCTCTAGGCTGCCTGTTCGCATTCTGCATTCTATTATTAACAATTTGATTGCTCTTTATTTTTCAAGGTGACAGATAATTAAGGGGTAGGAACCTAACAGTACTTGCTCCAAGTCACGTTCAAACAGTTTGATAAATCATGCGAGTAATAACAATTAGGTGATCGTATTTTTAGGTACAAAAGTTGCCACCTGTCGTTTCTACCGTGATTTCAAACTCAATTAGAAGAACCGTCACTTAATAATTTATAATTTAATTTTGCCGGGCATGGAAATTGGAACCAGTTTTAAAGTGGCAGTATTGATTATTTTCAGAGGCCAGTGGGATTTAATAACTGAGTTCAATATAATTAACGTTAAAGGAAAACATGGTGTACAAAAGGCCTAGTTGGACGTGGCTCAGACTTAACTTTAACAGATTGATAATACTGTAACATTGGTTGGTGATGATTATTCGTAAAAAAAAAAAGATATCATTTTTCAATTCAATTCATTTTTTTGTCTATTTAAAAAAATACCAAAATGGAAAATTTACACGTCTTAGAAATTGATGAAAGCTCCAAAACCGAACATTATATTCCTAAATATTAACAATTTTACAACAACGAAAATAGGGCCTATATAAGATAAACCACCAAAAAACTAAATTAAAAAGCCCACTGATAACAAAAGAAATGCATCTTTAAGTCTTGACGTATTTTGTGCCTTGAATATTGATCACCATGCTGATTGGCCTTCGGCGCTTGATTTTTTCTGGTGGTGTCTTTTGCTTTTTCTGCATAAAGCAATTGACAATCAATCTTACTTCATTTTCAAGTTTCATTGCAGCAACAGGTCTCAACCTCTCAACAGAACTGTGTAACGTTGTGGGCAAAGGGTTGTGTTTTATCATCATGAAAGTCTCTGGAATGTTCCTCCTTGTTCTGAGTGTACTCTGTGGCCGCCAGTTGGCTGCAATCTGCCCTCCCCAGTGGCAAAGATTTGGCGAGTCTTGTTATTTAGCAATATTCAAAACAATGTCATGGTTGGAGGCAAATCGCACTTGTGCCGATTTACGAGTAACCCTTGCCGTGCCGAACTCATTATCGGAAAACAATTATATTTCTGGACTCTTTGTACCTACAGGAGAGGTGTGGATTGGTTGTAACGACGTGGAGGTGGAGGGAGAGTGGCAGAACTGCCCACTCAGAGGAGAGTCAAATGGCTTTCAAAACTGGGGAGGTAATCAACCAGATGGAAATAAAAATGGAATAGCAGGAGCCGATTGTGCAGTGATGACCAAAAAGAGGGACTGGGACGATCGGCCATGTAACAAGGGTTACTTCGCAGTCTGCGAGCGCCCGGTTGGCAACCCCCCGAGATTCTGCCTGAAGACCGGCAATGACGGCCGCCTCGTCACCCCTGGGGTCTGATCGGTCACGTCACGAAGGAGCTACGGGGGCTGTGTTGTCGTGCGGGAAGGCGTGCCGATCAGAGCCCCGATGTCGCTCCTTCAATCTGGATCTGGTGATGGAACAAGGCTCAGGGAATACGGTGTGTCAGCTGATGAACAAGGCGACTCGTCACGAAGCAGCTGATGGAGAATTCAAAGCTTAGGAGAACTGTAACTCGTTTCATCTCTGAATCTAAGATTTTCACATGACACTAAGGACACGTTTGCCTGATAGTGTTGCAATCAGGGATACGTGCGCCAAACTTTCAATTTATGTAGTACACAGACGTAGAAACCGTACCTCTTTTAAACTGTACATTAAGGGACCTTCAAATGCAGTTTTACTCTACAGCCTCCACGGAAAAGAACTTCTCATCGATTAGGCTGTATGGAATGAACATTTTGCTGACATTCAATAATACATCCACAGACTTTTATTATTATTCTAAGTAAAATGTAAAATGTTTTTGTTAAACGGATTTTAAAGGGTCTGTATACGTTTGGTAATGACTCTGAAAATTTATGGCAATGGTAACTCACTTGGTAAGAAGTACAGCAGCTTTGGATAGTATAATGCATGTTGAGAAACGTTTCACTTCGAAGTACTGCAGTTATGGAAAAATACATCACTTTTTATCCCCCAAAAATTTGAATCTGAGAAACGTTATGGCCGTAACGCTTCTCAGAATGTGCATTCCAATGACGGATACTTCTTCTGCGTGAACACAACCGCTCCAGATTTTTGGTGATGTCTCAAAATCGCTGCCACCTTTTGAACTGAAATTTACACAGGTTAGTTTTATGGCATATAATCTACAATTATATAACATCAAGGCAAATGTACGGTTCCAAAAACCAAAGGTATACTTTGCCTTTAAAGGAACTCTACGACCGGCGGAACCTGGTTTTCAGAATTTGGTTGTATGAAACACTCTAAAAACTACCGGGTCCGAATTGACCCAATTCCCGGGTCCCACAGAGGGCCTGACCCATTTCTGGGTCACCGGAAACTTTTTTTTTTTAATGGGATTTTGAATCAGATTTTGCGTCAGTTTACAAAGTTTTGAGTCATTTTGACACAGATTCCGGTTCATACATGGCCCAGATATGGGTCAGGCCCAATCGGACCCAGGAGTTGTGAAATTTTTGACCCTAGAATGGATGTCAGCATCATCATCGAGACAACATTCTCAATCCCAGCTCTCCCCAGAACCAGCTTTTACCTCATAGAAGGGCTGAATTTTACGTTTCCCTCCAAAAACAAGTACTTTTTCTTACCTCCTTAAACCGTGCAAACAAACAAAATTCAAATTTTACTTACAGGGTTGTATGATTTCATATAACTGACTTTTAGATCCTTGTCATTTGATTGGTGGAACTTACATCACGTGATATTCACTATTACTGCCATCCGCATTGGTGGTCAGAAAGTCCTATTCGCCGATTCAACAGTTAGAGTCATCCTTGTTCCCAATGTTTTTGAGCAGTAGAGTGACACTGCTTAAAAACAGGGGAGCACCTGTGGAAAAGGTTGGGATCCGATAGGTATGATAATGGAGTCGTCCACGTTATTTAGTTCTGGGGGTTTTTTTTCAGAGTATGGTGCGGACGAGTTTCTTTGTCTAGTTTGTGTTTATTGTGAAAAAAATGCCAAAGACAAGGATTTATGTGTGAGTTTACAAAACAAATATCGAATGCATTTCGTTCGTGCATTGTAAAATATAATCACTCGATGAAATCCGGCTTTCCCATTTTCGCCTCGTGAAATGAAGCCTAGATTCCACTTCGTGAATATATTCTGCGACAATGCACTCACATACACTCAATAATAAACATTGTATACAATTGAATCTCACCATCCAACCAATCTGTGATCACGTTAAAAAAAATAATGGTTCGTGTTTATTCGTGGCTTTTTTCTGTTATTTTGTCGACTTTACATTGGTTTGTGTAAACTTTATAGGCTAGTCAGTTAGTTGCCAATCATGTTCCTTGCACAATGGGAGACTTTTGAGACGCTGGCGGCGGCAGACACAACGGTCCTTTTTGACAGTTCAGAGCGTGCGCGCACATGCTCAGTATTGCGCGCGTACGTGTGAGCACGCGTTCCACTGGTTAGAACTGGAAAAAGAACCGTCCAAAAGTCTCCTTTTGGGTAGAATGTTATATACTCCAAATATTGTTAATAAACGATGTGGTTCATCCTATTGTTAGTTCGATGGAAACATGGATTTGGTTTCTTGCTTTTCTTGAGAGGCTGAGCTTCTTTGGTATACCGAAAATCTAATCGAAGGATCAATAATTGTAACATTTTGAGCAATGTTGCGCTAGAGTATGCCACGTTATTGAACTTGAAGAGGGTTTTTACATCACAAAATACCTTTTTTCAATGAGTCACCGATAGTTGTGGTATTCCATTCCATAAACTGAAAGTATCTGCCATTATGATAACACTGGTTGGTTAAAATATCCCAACTCTAGGCTATTCCGCATCTGTTTGTCACCTGCAGCATTAATGGTACAAAACCTAATGTGACCACGGTTTAAATTACGTTAGGACCCTTCTGCACCCGGTTTCGTTCAGGCAAAATGTATCAAACTGACCGATGATAAATTTAACACAATCATGAAGCATTCGCTCAGATAGTGGAGTACTCGGCTTTTTCCGGGTTCTTTAAAATGTAGAGAATAGACCTTATGCATATGACGTCATTTGAGTAGGGCGCCCTCGTCTAGAGGTCAAAATGAGGTTGTTCATTGGCCAATCCTGTGCGCCGCGCGTACAAATCTCTGCGTGTCCATTGTTACATCATCGATTTACCTCAAAGATGGCGGCGTGATGACGTCAATGCATAAGGTCTATACCTCTTGCCGTGAACGCGGGGGCGGAATAGAGCTTATTCATTGACGTCATCACGCCTCCATCTTAGAAGTAAAACAATGGTGTAACAATGGAAAACACACATTTATGTACGCCCAGCGCACATGATTGGCCAATGAGCAGCCTTCTTTTGACCTCTAGCCGAGGGCGCCTACTCCAATGACGTCATGTGCATTAGGTCTATAGAGAGGTTGCATGACCCCGGGAAAAGTTCGTTTCGCAGCCATGTTGGGTACAGCCATGTACAAACTCAATGGGTCTCGGGTGACGTCACGTGAAACCTCCCAATTGAAACGAACTAAAAAAAAATTCATCATAATTTTTCATGCTTCAATTTCCCCAGTTCTGAGGACAAAGGGGTGCATAAAACTACCACGCTATGACGTCACAGACTACAGCGTTGATGGTTTATTCCACGGGTGGGTGGATGTGCAAGGACAGAATGGTCTCCATTTGCTCTTTACATAAATAAATTCAAGGAAATTTTCTTATTTCTTTAAGCTATGGTAAAATATAATTCACACAAAAGAGAAACAACCGTAAATATTACACCACATTAACCTTTTTAATGGAAAAAAGCACATATCACTTATCAACCCATTTTTTACCGGTACGCAGTGTACGAATTCGAAACGGTATCCGGGAAATTTTACGGTAATTGTTTACGTTTTTTGAAATCTCGACTTATTTTCGTCTATTTGATAAGCAAATAATCCTAGTTTTCCAGTTTTATCAGGAAGAACCCGGTTTTGACACAGAGCGTTATATTTGAACTTCAGATATAAAGGTGCGGGTTATAATTTGCCAAAAACAACTGGAAAATTAATATAAAACCATATAGGCCTATTTACAGAGAATTAAATTCACTCGCCGCGACCCGAAGAGTCATAAAACGCACCCGTGAAACCGTTAATCATATCGGCAAGACAAAATAAAACGCCCTATAACTTTTGAGCTGAAGAATTTTTGGGAACAATTTAAAAAATGTAGTGTGAATAAATAAAATTTAAAAAAAAACAGGCACTATATCTCACTGTAAATTTGAAATAAATTACATTTTCAATTCTTTTAACAAAATGGAGATCGGTTTTATTTGTTTTAGAAACACAATGTCTTGAGCCATTAAAGTAGTTTCAAGAAATGTCTTAGGAAGTAACCTAATGTCTTTTTAAAAGGTTTGAAAACAATATCCAAGCCTTTTGCTTGGAAAAAAATGAAACAAATAAATACCATTTGATGTACCTTTTATGAGTTGAAAAAATCAATTAGGGAAATTAATGTTATAGAATGATAATTTCAAAGGCAAAAGATTCTACATTTTGGAATCTTGTTGTTTCTTTTGTTGACCCGTTTCCTTTTCTGACTCAGTCTTCTTTGGTTTCACCATTTTCTGTGGCTGTGTCTTTTTTCCGCTGCTGTCAATTTTTGCCTTTCCAACGATCTGCATCATGGCGACCATGGAGTCGTCCCTGATGTTTAACTTTGGCAGTTTAAAATGTCGAGTTCGTGGATTATCAGCTCTGTAATGAACCAATCGGAGCTCGGTATACGGGTCAGCTGATATGACGTCACCACCTAGTTTGACGCTGTGTATTTTGAAATAGTGCACGTTGATTGGTCGCAATATGTTCTTGTCGTGGCCTGTGTTTTGTAGGGTTGGTTTTTTGTTTCGCCATCGGTTGCGCTGGAATATGGAGGTATCGTCCGCGCTGATTAGCTTCCGATGTCCAAAGAACCAGTTCTGGATTCGCATTGACGCGACGTTGTCGTAAATAGAGCCTTTTAGGTAGTCAGTGATCTTTGGCCGCTTGGCGTCCATTGGTTGAACATACTCGTCTACGTCAATCTTCATCATCCAATGAACGTCGTGCTTGTGTCTCCAGATGCAGTCATTCTCGTGGGCTATTTGGACTTCAAGGTAAGTCTTATTGCGTGAGATACTATGTGCCCAAGGTATTATCGTGACAAATCCATTTTGTATGTACGCTTTGAGCGTCCCTTGCAGTGTAGACTTGCCTTTCAATTCGTTGTCGTAAATGTACGCGTGTTCAACCCCGAAGTACTTGTGGAAGTCTAGCCAGTGTGTGATAAATCTGTCGACATTTTTCACCATTGTGCACATGGCAAGAAAATGCTTTTCCTCGGGTGAGGAGTTGAATGGACACACTTTGATATTTCTGTACGTCTGGTTACCAGGTTGCCTCGTCAAACTCATGGTGAAGCTGATTCGCACTCGGTACGGATCCGGTAATGGGCACGTTAGCACAACAACATACTGCGGGAAGTGGCCGAAACTTCGGCGGTCCTCGAGCGACTGCGTGGTGTAGCTAAACTGCCCATTTGGGAAATTGCATTTGAATCTGACCTTACTCCAGGGATCTTTCAAGAATTTCAATCCGACGAATACAACCTGCCCAATTTCCGGCTCAGAAAACACGGAATGCAAATCAGGTAGGTTGTCGCCATGGAGCTTGTCCTGGAGGTAACACGGGCCCTCTAGCGTCACTTTTGGGGTCATTTGAAAAGTGCTATTGCTGATGTTAAGAAGTGTTCTACCTTTAATGTGTTCGGGTGGCTGATGACGCGTTGTTGGCTTCACTGTAGGAAAAGATGTTTCTCTTTTAACAGCCTTGAACATATCGTCATGAAGCAAGCAGATGTATGTGGTTACCATCGAAAAGACAACAACCAGCAGGAATCCACGGATACAATTTGACGTCATTTTGATGAGTGCTGCGCAGAATCTTGTTAACGTTATCAGTTAAGATGGCGCTGGGGTTTTCTTTTCGACGACCAGTCACGCTCCCTCTAAAGTGTAGATGGTGGTCTGACAGTGGAGTGAAATCAATGCTTCTTAAATCTCACACCAGCTACTCGTTAAGCTCTTCAGTCGTTAGACCTGAAACGTTAAAAAAGAAGGTGTTGAAAAAACTGTGTCATTAAAAAAATTGACATGAAATTCTTTGGTCAAAACGGTAGATTTGTGTTTCTCTCCCACATCTAAAACTGACATTTCTTCATCTTCTCTACACAGGTATCTTCAGGCCCTACGGGTCACAGTGTTAGTCACTTTTGAGGGTCCCTTGGTTTCATTACAAGAAAGATATGATAAGATATAGTAACCATTTTGGCCTAGTCTCTTTCCCTTTGCGTTTAAGCACTCCTCTCCGGGCCAACTTCTTGTTGGCACTTTGTCTTACACGGTTTACACGACTTGACGTTATTGACCGAATGACTCAATCAACACTCAATCACCCTTTGCACTCGTGTACCGATTGAAATGTCATACACAGTTATTTCATAACTACGGCTTAGGCTTCGGCTACGGCTTTGGCTTCGGCTTTGGTGTGTCTCTTTGAATCCCATACCTATAAAGCACACATTTTCAAAATAATTGCTGAAGCCTAACCTGGAGCACGAGCCAAAGCCGTTCTTTCAAAAGGGAAGTGTGGAATTCACATTGTTATCTGAGTAGTGGTTTAACAATTTAATGAAATGCAAGGGTTGACATGCTCTCTAGATGTAAAAGAGCGAAAAATTTAAGTCTTTCGCCCGAGTGATGTCATTTTGGCTCTTTTGAGAGTGAAATTCATTGTGCATCACCCCCTTTTTGAGTGAAACTGGTGCAAACATCACACTGATTTAGGTTGGAAACAACGGTCTTTCACCATAAAAAGTATAAGGCTCTTTGCGAGAGTGGCAGGGCTGACAAAACGAGTGTTTTGTCACTCTTTTTCTCTCATTTATTGGAGAGTGTGGTGTTGCAGTGAGCCAACACTATAACTATGGGAATGTATTTTTTTTGCGTGGAAAAAAAACTTGCATGGCACCTAAGGGCCAAATTCCAGTAATAAGTTGTTGAGCAGTAACTACTGCCTAGCCTCTTGAATCTTTGCTAGCCAAAAATAAATAACGGGGCATGAATCGCAAAAATGAAAAAATACGGCATTGCGGCTGCATGTAAACTGTTTCTGCTAAATCAAGATTTTTTGTGCTTAGCAAGTTTGCGTCCTTAACAGGCTTTGTGAATTTTGAAACATGTGGGGTTTTCATTTGTCCCTGCTTTTATAATAAACAGTGTTGTCTAGAAGGGACTAATTACTATAATACCCCCTTCCCCAAAAACCAACCCTTTGTTCACTCACTATGACCAAGCAAAATTGTTCGGGTAAGTGGTAGGTGGTTGGGGTTGTTGTTTTTTTTTTGGGGGGGGGTAGATGTGTTTTTCCAAATTATAATTAATATTAATTATGATATATTCATTATTCTGAAAATATAAATAACAATAGTGACACTAATTTTGTTTAAAAATTTAGATTTTTTTTCTCAAGATATTGAGGCATTTAAGTGAGGGGGAAAATGAACGATCGGATTTAACACTTCTCCCCCAAAAAAGACTGAATTAAAGTCCGAGGAAATACAACTTAAATGGCAGGGATGTTATTATATCACTTTGGGTGCAAATATTTGCCACATGGTGGGTGAAGTATTGTGTATGGAAACTTAAACGCTAGAAGAACCCGCCGTTCCTTTGTTAAATTTGCGCCGTATTTCAAAAATACAGAGGAAATGGGTTTTTTTTTTACTGAAAACCGATCACTTTCTGCAAAAAATACGTTACTAATCTCTTCATAAAGATTATAAATTACTGATTTAGAAATAACTTGGATGTCACTTACATGGTTGTAGATGTCAAGGACTTGTGATCAAAGCGGGGGTACCAGAGACAAGCCCCCAAACGACGGCAGCGCCTCACCGACTCGACCGCGGTATGTTCCACCTGAGCCCCGGCGTACAAGTGACCGGTCTACGGTGCGACGCCGCCCTGCCTCCGTTTTACCCAGAAATAAGGGTGGGGTTTCGCTGGGATCACGCAATGCTCTCGAACTGTTCACACGGCACCAACGTGCTTGCCCAATGAAGCATGACTATTTGACACAGGTATGTTGAACACGTGGAGCTGTCCCCGTTATAGACTTATCCACTTATATACTGCTAAAACACATACGCATGACAATGAATTGAGTGTGTATAACCGCCGCAACGAGTTTACGGAATTATGTAATCTAAAATATTTGCTAAAGATTTAATATCGATTTCGTTGGGGAAAGACACACAGTGGTCTGGTGGCTTATTATTTCAGTTTCGGTCAAACGATAATGGCCAAAATGTCGAGCGTGGCTTGATAAGAAAAAAACAACCGTTAATTTAAATACCTCACCTTTGTTTATTACTTTTCGCCAATTGAAATTCAGTGTCATTAATTTGAAGTATGTGCAGTGAACGCAGTGGTTGAAATGACAAATTTACAAAGATTTTAAAAAGTTTCATACACAATGAGCAATGGTTGAAAACATAAATTGACAATTTAATTTTTGATATGACTTTTTGTTCAAATTAAAAAAATAGTAATAAATAGACCAAAATAGTAAAAACATGCTTTCAAACAAAACAAGATTTTAATTTCAACGGTTTTGAAAGCTTTTCTTTTTATTTCAGCTATTTCTCTAATGTTATTTTACCCCATCAGTGATTATACTATTCTACCTGGCCCCGAGGCAAACAAAAATACAATACAGGAGAAAACACTAGCATCGGAAAACATACATTAAACGTTCTTCACCACTACTAATTTTTCTGGGAAATATTGTTTCCATACTTATTGAGTATAAAAAAACTTTGGATAATTATTAACTTTATTGGATTGTTGAGTCATGTTTTAATTGTTCCTTGAACAAAAAGTCAGCGCCATTTTGACACTCTGTTCCACTAAGTTCACCAATCCAAATGGGTACATGAGAACAAAAGGTTCACCGATAGAGGGCTTTGATTCACACGTGTTGGTAAAAAATTACTATGTTCTGTTGTATAAATTGTTCTACAAGTGCGTGTCCGAATTGGCGGCTACGGCTACGGCTACGGCTACGGCTACGGCTGGATTGCCCCGTCTTCATGCTACTACAGGAGCCTTAGCATCAGTCGTAACCGCCGTACTTAAGCCCGTACCTGCCGTCCTTGCTCTATGGTATGCTGATGGCACTCATTGTTGACATTATCTTCGCAACTTCATATCGGCAAGAACGCTCCTGATGGTTTAATTTTCCCTCTATTTTCGTTCAATAATGACTTGACAAATAATTGGCAGGCCTTATAGGTGGGGGGAGGACTCGAGTGCTCCCGGCCCGGCGGCCCAGGCTGCACTCGTCACAAAATGCCATCGACTCAAATATAAAGTCCTTCAATATCATTGCATTCCGGATGTGCGTACTATGTAGGGAAAAACCTGCGCTGATATCAGGGGTTAAAGTCCATAAGGGGATGCAGTTGAGCTACGTGACTGCCCAAATGGTAAAGTGTAAACTTTTTTAAGTGCACGGTTACTTTACATTAGACGGTTGCTAGGTTTACCGAGCGCGCCCTCCCCGTTCCAAAAGGATCGTCTACCGGTACTTAAACTCGTGAAATTTACTTTTTGGGTACGGCCAGTGATAGCTGACCAGCCCACGCGTTATAAAGGAAACACAGTGTGTCGGGCAAAACAGTGTATCTTAAATCAGTGCTGGTGGTTGATCGTTCAGCTTGCTGGCAAGATTTTCAGTAGAGGTGAATTTGAACCGTGGATCATCGTAGCACAATATTGCCGATCAGACAAAAGAGTTGCCGTGATGTGTTGTGAGTTTTGTTGACTGTATGGGGGGATTCTGCGACTGCAGACCTAGACTAAGAAACCCAGACTGACACGCTATTGAAGCACGCTAAGTCGTACCGGTGGTTTATTCACGTTGGCTTCGTCATTGACTACTGTCGTTACCCACACTCAGCCCGTTGCCGCGACAGAGTGAGTGGCTGCTTTGCCGGGCATCGTCTTCGGCCGCTGTCGAACATCTTTCGAAAGGGTATTGTATGTGTCTCTGTCGACAGTTCGACGCCCATCATAGTTTTAAACTTTGATCACCAAGAATACCGTTTGAAATAACCAAGACTGTCGTACTTAGAATGCCATAATTTGCTGGGAGGAAATGATCTCGTGAGAAAGGATAATATTCTGGTCTGAATTAACCGAATCAAAAACTGTCACACTTTGAAGTTTGCTGAGGGGTTGTTTCTTTTGAAACGCACTCTTCTGCTACCATTTGAACTTGAATCAACACCCGGTGAGATGAGCACACGAATACAGCTTCATGTGTGCCGATGTTTCCTTGTCAAATTCGTAGGTCGAGTTGGCACTGGAAACACTGGCCAAAATCTTTGACTTATTTTTGGTTAATTTGAAATCAACGTGCGTAATATCTGATGAGTAAGTTTAACATTCCGTGCCATTGATCTAGATGATGAGGATTGTTTATAGAACCCTAAAACCTCCCGTAGGGCCTACTCATTAATCAGCCTTTGCGGTCTCCGGAGCAAACAGCTCGAGTAAAGATAAACTACCGGATATCACAATTAAGACCTGAACTGTGGGCTGTAAACGACATTGGTAATAATATCTGATTTGCATAGTTTGACTTATAACGTTACCGTCTGATTTGTGGCTTTATCAATTATTGACGTTCTGGGATGAACAGTGTACAGCAACACTCAGCCGCGCCCACCAAAGCGTAGAGTGAAAATTAATAACGGCATTGGTTTGAACATAGAGCAAAGACAGCTTTAGGATTACAAAATGAAGCCCTCGTGAGAAACCATCCGTTACTCTGCGGTTTGTATAATGCTTTTGAAAGACCTGTACAACTTCCGCTTAGTGTTGGATGGATGTTTCCATGGTAAACAAAAGAGAAGCTTCAAGATGTTTCGGGGGAGATTGCATACCCAGACCCTCCTCCTTGGCGCTCTGCTGTCGTCGATGGCGCTATTTATTTATGTCCTGTCCACCGGCGGTATCTACGACTACAACGCCGATTTCAAATTGCACATCGGTATGCACGTTGACACTTTAGCGGACAAGGGTGCGTCGAGAGACTGGCGGAAGTCTCACACGGAGAGGTTTGTGCTGGACGAGAAAGTCTCGGACAAGTACAAAGGAATGAATCATTCGATGTACAGATACGCCACACCACGTGATTACAGTTGCTTTTTGAAGGATAAACTTCAACACCCGGAAATGCCTGATGTCCACTCTGTGTTTGCCGACCCGATCGCTGGTTCGGTGGTTTTCGTCGGATTGAAATTCCGAAAGCATCTATGGCACAGGGAATCGTTTCTGTGCGAGTTTCCGGACGGCAACCAAACTGTGAGCGAACCCATCATTGAAGATAAACGAAGTTTTGGTTACATGCCCCAGTATGTCGTTGTGATCACGTGTCGTCTTCCAGAGCACTACCGATGGAGGGCGTACTTTAACATGACCCTACGCCGAGTCGCGAGCGAAAGCTCCTACGCAAATTTGACCGTCTGTACCTCGGGAGTCACGCCGGAGAGGCAGTACCAACTTGCTGTCTGCACGATGGTCAAATCATCAGATAGCTTCATCCCAGAATGGCTAGATTTCCACCGTTACGTCGGAGTGGAACACGTCTTCATCTACGATAATGAGAGAGAAGAGGTCACCAAGCTCCCCCAGACTGTCCAAGAACATGTAGAGCAGGGCTTCGTGACCGTCATACCCTGGGCCCACAGCGTCTCCCAATACAAAACATACCTGGAGGTCCAAATAGCCCATGAGAACGACTGCATATGGCGTCACAAGCACGACGTTCAATGGATGATCAAGATTGACGTAGACGAGTACATTCAACCAATGGACGCAAAACGCCCGCTCATAACGGACTACCTGCAAGACGAGACCTTGCAAAGTCTCGCGGCATTACGGATCCAGAATTGGTTCTTCGGACACCCCGAGTACATCACCCCCATTGGGGACTCGGCCATTACACGCAATCTATGGCGCTCGAAAGAACCAACCCTTCAAAATACAGGACATGACAAAAACATCCTACGGCCGATCAATGTGCACTATTTTAAAATCCACAGTGTCAAACTGGGTGGCAACGTTATTTCTGCCGACCCGTTTACCGAGCTTCGCATGGTGCATTACCGCGTGGATAACCCCAGAGCAATACGGTTTGCCTTGCCAGATTTCAACGTCAGAGACAAGTCTATGCTTAGACTCAGAGACCTTGCAAAAGCTAGTAAACATACCAGATATTTATAGAGAAAATACTGTGAAAGTCTATTCCCATGTGTGTTCGGGTAACGAGAATTACCGTTTAATTTTGCACTGGGAGACTTTGGGACGCTAGGTGGCAGCAGACTTTCCAGGTAAACTTCCATTGTTTTCAGAAATGTGTGCATTCCCATCTCAGAACTACGGAAACAATGGAAACTTACGGATGCACCACACTAAATAGCTCCCCCGTAGCAACCAATGCCAAATGCTAAATATGCTAAAATACTGGGAAAAAAATACTTAAAAGTCTCTCGGCCTCTCGAAAAAACAAATCAAAAACATGTATATTTTCTGTCAAATAAACTTCAATTTCCTTTCATTTTTTAGTAGGTTAGCCGTTGAGAATTTTTGGTAGGCTGATTCAAAATCGTCGTCGTCGTCTGTTGCGCACTCGTTCTACTTGTTAAACATGTGCCAGAACGAGTAAACTGACCAGACTACATCTTGGAAAAATGACCCAACACTTTTTAGCAAAATAGGGTGAATTTTAAAGGGCAGTCTACCCCAAAGGCATAATGTTATACATGTACAATTTTTGTACAATCTATAACAGCCATGACCTTCATATCTTTGATTTACAGAAAAGGTTGTGGTTTCACGTTTATTAATGAAGCTCGGCTCTTGATTTTTTTTTTCTTTATATAGAGAGGTTTTACGTGACGTCACCCGAGACCTTTTTCTAATGCTGCGTGCACAAACAGGCACTGGAAATCATTTAGCAGACGACGCGTCAGTCATTTTCCCGGGGTCATGCAACCTCTCTATTAAGCGTAGTACACCCTTACCTTGTAAGTCTGCTGCCACCTAGCGTCCTCAAATGTCTCCCATTTTTGGTTTCCTTTACACAACACGTTTTAAGACTTTGTTTGTAGGACCAAAAACATTTTTGGAAACATCGGCTAGACATTGGCTCTGTTTCATGCAGCTCTTATAAGTATAATAATGAAGAAAAAACACAAAAAGGGCACAATTTAGCACCCGTCATCTTAGCAAGTTTTTTGTTTATGTTTGTAACCAAACATGGACATGCAGGCTTATACTTAAAATAATTAGAGTTGATTTTTTGTATTTTTTTTTTTACTTTTTTAATGAGCCTCAAGTTTGCACCAAATTTAGACGGAAAAAGTTACCTACCATTTCCGTCCATTTTTAAGAATGAAGTTTGAGAATCATTAAAATATAATGAAAAATAATACTAATAAATTCAAATTATTTTCAGTATTTATAAGCCTGCATGTCCAATGTGTTGAAACACTTTTTAAGTGGTTTCAGGTACTTAAAACAGCCAGTGAAAAAAGAACGAATTCCTCCTTTTTCCGAAAAGATCCGAAAAGATCCGCACTGGTCGTCAACATTCGGATGTATCAGTGGTCGGTTTTTTTTTATGTCCTTTTACTTCATCCTCTTTTTGATGTTCACGCTCAAAATGAAGCACTTCATACTGGTTGAAATCGTTTCAACTATTAACTAACATTACTGACAAAAACTCACCTGCATCTAAAATTTGTATAGCTTCCGGTTCAGACAGGGCTTCCGAGGTGATGACCCCGGCCCTGACATGTTGCGTCATGCTCTATTTTTAACCATGGGTGAGACCTGACCTAAGGTTTTATTTGAAAGAGTCGTCAGGGAACTAGACTACTTTGAACCAAAAAAGGGGCGTGTTTAGTTGTGATGGACATATAGATCGAGGGGCCTATGGGCTACTCCACCAGGGATCAGAAAACTCTCATTTACTTGTCACTACAGGCTGTGAAACGTCTAAATAATTTGTTTATTTTTGAATACTTGACGTATTGGTTGCTAGGGGAATTTTACTGATGGGGTTTATAGTGTTAACTCTTTCACGATGACCGAAATTAACCAGTGCACCGTATTCAGCGGTAGTAGTCTTAAAATAAAAAATAGAAAATAACTTCTCTTCAAAATAAAGATATCTGCTCTTGAAAATGAAATTATTTGGTCTTGATATAAATAAAATAGCAATGACACTAACGGGCTTTCGTGTACAATACCGACAGGCAGTGGTAACAATAAATCCTAACGTAAAACATGTTCGAAAAAGTAAGTTTACGAAAAAATATTTGTTATTTAAATAGTAATTGTGTTCAATATCAAACCTTAAACCTTAAACAAAAATAATAACCTAGTTTGCCGATTTTAAATGATTACATTTAAACTCTTGAAGGGAGAAAACAATTTATTTTGAAGTAAACTTGGTCTGAATCTTTGCGTTTAAAATTGTAAATTGTCGCATTCACTTTTTTCTACAGTTCCCATTTGTGATTGTGTCTTATTTGTGTTTCTCGCAATTTTTGTGGTCCTACAGCAGTTTAATTCCTTCTAACCTCCCCTTTTTCTCCGCCCTGATTAATTTTCTTTGTTCGTCTTCTGCCTCTTCTGATTGCATTCTGCACATCTCTTCGCTCCAGCTTTTCCACACGACTTCTCCTTTTACACTTAAACGTAAGAGGAAGTGTTTAGCATGCACATAAAGCCCCAGCTTAGCAATGGTAAACTGACTGTAAATGCTGCAATTCGTTGCATAAATGAAGAAATTTGTAATAAAACCAACCTGTGAAAATGCCAGCTCATTTCGTTGCTTCGTTTGCGAGAAAACGGTAAAAATGCATTGAGCATTTTTGTACGCATTCCTATAGGCAGAGTTTTTCGTTTCACTGAGACGAAAACTAATTTTGGACCTTATTTCATCTGTTACTTAAAAACGATAATAAACACTTAATGCAGAATATTTCAAGGACAGTTTTTTACCATCATTATCTTTATACCATGTGCGGTATATGTAGATGTGTGAATATTTATGTTTTTCTTTTTACCAATGTTGAGCTGGGGCTAGAGCTGGGGCTAGACCAACTGAAGTGTAAAAAAACTCCATGGCAACAACTACGTCATCAGATCCCACCACCTTCAGTTCTACCGCCACTTTTTTTTGCTTTAACCATTAGACTAGCACGGCTCTCTATCTTTGACAATGTGTGTTGTGTTGTAATAAATGTTGTAAAGTTTTTTATTTTGTTTTTTGCTTTTCCTTTTTTTCTTTTTTTTTTCTTTTTTTTCTTTTATTTATAAATGTTTTGTACACTTTGCGCAAAATAAAACACACATCCACAATCGAATAGATTATTTCAATTTGGTTGGACCCTACTTGGGAAGATCATTGTCAGAAAATATCTTATCAAAACCTAATATTACTTAAAGAAAAAAACTGAATTTTCGCCGTAACTATACGGACTTCGAGTGCGCATTTTCCCGTTTAAAGGGTCTGTATACGTTTGGTAATGACTCTGAAAATTTATGGCAATAACAACTCACTTGGTAAGAAGACAGCAGCTTTGGATAGTACAATGCATTTTGAGAAATGTTTCACTTCGAAGTACTGCAGTTATGGAAAAATTTATCACTTTTTATCCCCCAAAAATTTGAATCTGAGAAGCGTTATGGCCGTAACGCTTCTCAGAATGTATATTCCAAGGACGGATACTGCTTCTGAGTGAACACAACCTAACCAGATTTTTGGTGATATCTCAAAAACGCTGCCACCTTTTTAACTGAAATTTACACAGGTTAGTTTTGTGGCATAATTATATATAGCATTAAGGCAAATGTACGGTTCCAAAAACCAAAGGTATACTTTGCCTTTAAGGAGCCTGTTAGTTTAAGGAATTGTTTTTCCAAGAATACAGATAATTATTTCTGGTAGTATATCAAACTTCTTGGTCCTTAAGTTCGACTCATATTTTTGTTTGAACTTGCGGGAATACGTAGCCGAGAGACTTAAGATCTTGGATCCATGCCTCAGTTAAAGCTACGTCATTGGCTTCTATAAATCCATACTCGTGAAGGTTGATATGTAACTCATACATTCTTTGCTCTAGAGGAGCTGATGGAAGACTCGGGGTCCACCCCAGGAGAAACTTTACAAGATTATGGGCTTTGTGTAGAGATCGATCTCGCCGTCAAAATCATCCAGGTAGTTGTGGGGGTTGCGGTTCTACACAACGGCTGGAGACTGGAAAGATAATCTCTTACCGATGTCCCAAAGAAGACGTTGGGTGAAGTAGCTTCTCCAGATGTCCGACACCCGGCTGTGGACGGTGATCGGCAGAAGCATTCCCCAGAAAGCCTCCTGGAGTGATGAGTGGCCTGGACGTTGTACGGTGACAGGACGGGGGGCGGAAGAACAAACCTCTTGGCATCGTTAAAATCATAGGGAAGGTCAGAGGTCAGCCGGTATTAACTTGGTGTATTAATGTAAGTTCCGCTCCATCTGCTGCTTCATTCTTTTGTGGTAGTGTCTACAAACCCGGGAAGAACCCGTTCTCCATGTTGAAACCCGAAGCGGCTTAGGTTGGTTTTTGTGCCTATAGTGAATGCCACTTGTTCAACTCTGATTCAAAATAATAGTCCACCGTTGTTTTGTTTCGTTTTGTTGTTGTTGTTGTTGTTGTTTGTATTTTTATTTTTTGGGGGGTCGATTTGGGGGGTGGAGTGGGGACAGGGGTACTGAGCAGCAGGGCCTTCATCGAAATTTATAAAACAGGCCCATATTTTATTTTAAACTCTTGTGTTTCCAATAAACTTATTTTGCTGTATCAAAAATAAATACTCTGAGAAGTGTTTTATTCCGGATGTGATTAACAGTGCGTTTTATTTACGCTAAAATGAAGCCCTTGCTATAGGCGACTTTTATTGACTTTTACAGACAGTGTCTGTCATCATACAACAGCCGTCTGATGACTCGTCAGTGAACCGGCGTCTTTCGAAAACTTAAATCTTGTAAAACCAGTCGAGTGTATTTTAATATTTCTATCTGCATGATAAACTTTATGAATAATATTTTTAATGTTCAAAATAATTTAATTTAAACTTTAACATATAAATTTATATAAAAAGATAAATGTCAATCTTGAGAAAATTTTTATTATTTGGAAAGAGCTTGACCTTTGACATGAAACAGGCAACATGGAAGAGATCGGCATTACAGTTTCTGAGAAAGACAAGGTACAAAATTTGTCATTTTTTCTAGTTACTGATTAATTAAATACAAATTGAATAACCTACTTAATACAGAAACATATATAAGACGTACTTTTGTATGAATTTATGTCTTCAAAGCGGTCTTGTATGTAAGAAAAGGTGTGTTTTTGAGTGTCAAAAAATGCCTTGTCACCGACATGACCGATCCAACAACAATGAACGACAGGCCAGACACACATTTACCGGTCGTACTATTTAGCGTCAACTCGACGATTTCACGACAACTCAAGACAACTCCACGACAACTTAATTCAGCAAGCTAAAACTACCTTGAAACACACTTTCTTTGCCAGAATGTAGGACATGTCTGGTCATCATTTTTCTCACAACTACTACTAGTTGACGCTAAGTAAAGTACGACCCACAGTCGAGTCACACAGACTCACAGTATACGATAGCCCCACTAGTGTGGCAAGGATTTTTGACATCGGTTGAATCCTTAGCCACACGTCCAAGCCTATCTTTCGTGCAGCTCGTCCCCCAATCCGCCGCATCGAAACCTAACGGGTGCGGCGCTGGATTTTAACCAACTAAATGTGTCCACGTACCTCTTAGCTTCCCTCCGGTACTTTGGCTGTTGAAGTTACTAACCTTATTAAGGGCAAATAATCATTTGAATTTGGCTCAAAATTACTCCACACGAATAGATATCGGCTAGCGATCGGGGCCATTTTGATTACCCAGAATGCAATGCCATCACGAAATCACGTGTGGCGCGAGAGTATAAAAACAATTTCAGAATGGAGTCAGCAAAAAGTGCAAGTACCAAACTATGCGTGCATGCAACCGATGCCATGCATAGATTTGGTGCATGCACTTTTTCTGACTCCATGCATTTTGTATTCTAAGCTGTTTCATTAGCTGTAGCTGTCACGTGAAACAGCCGCTGAATTGTTTTTGTACTCTCGTGACTTCGTGATGGCATTGCATTCTGGGTAATCAAAATGGCCCCGATCGCTTGCCGATATCTATTCGTGTGGAGTAATTTTGAGCCAAATTCAAATGATTATGTGCCCTTAATAAGGTTAGTAACTTCAACAGCCAAAGTACCGGAGGGAAGCTAAGAGGTACGTGGACACATTTAGTTGGTTAAAATCCAGCGCCGCACCCGTTCGGTTTCGATGCGGCGGATTGGGGGACGAGCTGCACAAAAGATAGGCTTGGACGTGTGGCTAAGGATTCAACCGATGTCAAAAATCCTTGCCACACTAGTGGGGCTAAGTATACGAATGCCAGTATACTATATTACTAATTACTATGATAATATTATTATTAAATCGTGTATTGTATGTGTCTGTACAAAACTATAATCTGTATTTCAGTCACTATACTATTTAAACAGCACATAGTTTTAATCAATGGCATTAACACTACACAGTACACTGCCCCCTCTTTAGTCTTACAGTTACACACACACATTTTAAATTTATTGTAGAGTAACCCAGAGTAATTAATTAACAATAATAAATAGGCATAGACCATTCACAAATCACAGAAACTAATAATAGTAATATGTACCATTTCGTCTTTCATTTAAATCTCCCCCGCCATGCCTGTGTGCTGTTTGTTGTGCATTGCGTTGGGCGCTGTTTATTTTAGAACAGGCATAAATGACATAACTTGTAACAATAACATCATGCACGCTTCTCACACCACTGTGCGTCAAATGTTCATTTTAATGATTTTAGGATGATGTTCCTTCAACTACGGGATCAAGACCAGCCACGTCGACGCCATCAAGTATCCTAGATACACTAGACACAGATGACTTATACACAAGGTTCAAGGTAAGGGATGAACTCAGTGTACAGGTCCGAGGTTATGCTGGATTTTTTCCTACTTATTAACTATCGATCATTTTTTCCAAGTGTCACCATTTGCCTTTAGCCAGTTGGCTGTCGGGAATCTTCCATTTTTTGCCCATCCAGCCTGACGCCTGACTGGATTATAACTTGGAGTTGCCGGAATCGTTTTTCTTTTAGAGTACTGCTGGCACAAAGAAACCTTGACTCGACAAAGCCAAAAGAACAAAGGTTCTCTACATTGCACTATGATTTTTGTTTTCTCTATCGAGAAAATGTCAAAGACGCGGACCGTGATTGCAAAATCTCGGCCGTGAGCCAAGGTCTTCAATTGGTACCAAATCTGGAACCAGGGCTGGATCTCCGGTTCACTCTGACTTACCTCCATTGAGCCAAAAGACAACGAATGGACAATGGTGGAAGCCTCTCTACTTGTATGCCTCATAATCCTCGTCTTGGAACAAAAGGACGAAGGTCTGGAATCGGGGAGTACACATAAAAGATCTCCATTACGAATACAAAGGAATTGACTTATTTCATTATTTTTTTTTGTTTATCTAATGTACTAGAGTAAAAAGGCAATTCCAAGGTGATTGATTTTCGCCTAAACCACCCAAACCCTCTTCTGTCTTTGGCTAGAGACCCTTCTGAATGTGTCAGGGCCGAACGATCTTGAGCACCGGACTCAAGCTCTGGTGTTCAGTGTCAGAGTGGGGGCTCAGGTCAGGACACCTGTGTCCTTGGGCAAGACACTTGAAAACTGTATTCGTTTTGTTCATTTGGATAGGATGTAAAGCCGTAGGTCTTATTTGTTGTAAAATGCATGTAAAAGAACCTAGTGTACTTATCGTTAAGAGAAGGGGTATGCCGCGGTGCTTTTGGAATGGTTGGCTGAAGAAGGAGCAATTGTTAGTTGCCCCTATAATACCATGTCCTATAAAGAAT
This sequence comes from Marthasterias glacialis, assembly GCA_911728455.2. Lineage (NCBI taxonomy): Eukaryota > Metazoa > Echinodermata > Asteroidea > Forcipulatida > Asteriidae > Marthasterias > Marthasterias glacialis. The sequence continues at coordinate 10,784,518 of OU452239.1, read as the reverse complement.
TGTAGCGGTTTTAATTTGGGACTGTTATGGATTTAAACTTCCAGGTTTGTTCTTGGAGACAAATTCAAAAAGACATTCCAATCACCAACATTTATGTTATTCTCGCCCCGCAGAAACTTCAGCGGCAAATAGAATTTTACGAAGTGCAAGAGGAGTACATCAAAGATGAGCAGAAGAACCTCAAGAAGGAATTCCTCCATGCTCAGGAGGAGGTCAAACGAATTCAGAGCGTACCCCTCGTCATCGGGCAGTTCCTAGAAGCCGTCGACCAACACACTGGCATCGTCGGTTCAACAACAGGTCAGTGGCTACGAATGCTGGGTTCAATCATTTAGTAAGATTTGAAACTTTGCAGGGTTGGAAATCAATCACAAATAAAGGTTTGTGTTGACACCATGTAAAAATATCTCTGTTTAGTTCATGTGGTGGTTCTGAAAAGTTCCAGTAGTGTTACAGCTTCATGTTTCAATAGGTATGCTCTGATCATCATCAGAGGAAAAGCTGACGATGGTTAATCACATGTTGTTGACATGTAGCGTGTCATGGCCGAGTGGTCTAGTGCACCGGACTCAAGTTCTGATGGTCAAGTCATCGGGGTGTGGGTTCGAATCCCGGTCATGACACTCGTGTCCTTGAGCAAGATGTTTTACTATAATTGCTTCTCTTCACCCAGGGGTATAAATGGGTACCTGGGAGGGTAGAGGTTGATATTGAGTTTGAAAAAGCCTTCGGAGCGCCACGGCAGCTCGGGGCTGTATACTCCCCAGGGAGCTGAGAAAGATTACAGGAATGCTATTGGCCCAATGACCAGGGCACTAATGTATTAAGCGCATTGAGACGTTATTGTGAAAAGCGTTGTATAAGAACTAGTTATTGTTATTCTTATTTATTATTGACATACAAAACTTGACTAAGATGAGTTTTAAAATGCTTGTTTTTTTTTTTTTACAGGGTCCAACTCCTACGTCCGAATCCTGAGCACGCTTGACAGGGAGTTGCTGAAGCCAAGTGCTTCCGTTGCCCTCCACAAACACAGCAATGCTTTGGTTGACGTCTTACCCCCAGAAGCGGATAGCAGCATTACTATGCTGGGAACAGGTATGTTTGAGGAGAAGGGGGGAATAAGTAGTTAAAGTCTGTTTGAATTACATCTATGTCCAGATACCTGCATCTGCCTGAACTTCAGGACTGTGGCCACAGCCAACTGCCGTGACAACCCCCCCCCCAAAAAAAAAAAACACCAACCCACCAAACAAACAAACCAACAAACAAACAAACAAACAAACAAACAAACAAACAAACACACAAACAAACAAACAAACACTGAGTGGGAGACTGCTGGGAACAGCAGCAGACATACCAGGCAAATCCATTGTGCGCATGCTCAGAAATAATATAAACAATACAAATTCACCTGGTATCACTGCTACCCACCTACTGTCTGACCATTCACTATTACCCACTGTGTTTTGAGTGATACGATGAACTATACCAGCCTGCAATGCGCAGTCAGTTCTGTGCATAGCTTTGCCACCAAACGACCCCAGAGTAAGCAACCTTTTCAACCTATTCCCCCTTTGTCAGATGAAAAACCGGACGTTTGTTACTCGGACATCGGTGGCATGGACATCCAGAAGCAAGAGATCCGAGAAGCCGTTGAACTCCCACTGACTCACTTCGGCCTGTACCAACAGATCGGTATTGATCCACCAAGAGGGGTGCTCATGTATGGCCCTCCCGGCTGTGGCAAGACTATGCTGGCCAAAGCAGTAGCTCATCACACCACAGGTGAGTAATGTAATCATGCGTTATGGAACAACTCCAAAGTCCAAACAGTAGGAACCTTCTAATTGGATCGGTGAACTTTTCCCGCCGGCAGATATGGACGGTTGGAATGTTCCAGTGAAACGTTAAAAAAGCTAACGCACATGTCCTCTAGTGGCGTGTCGTGGCCGAGTGGTCTAGCACACCGGATTCAAGCTCTGGTGTTTCTGATCAGCAGAGTGTGGGTTCGAGTCCCGGTCGTGACACTTGTGTCCTTAAGCAAGACACTTAACCATTATTGCTTCGTCCTTTCGGATGGGACGTAAAGCTGTTGGTCCCGTGTGTTGTGTATTGCATGTAAAAGAACCCAAGTGACACTTACCGCTAAGAGAAGAGGTTTGCCCCGGTGTTTCTGGCATTGGCTGCTGAATGCGCCGCAGCAACTTGTCAACCCTTATAAGGTGCTACATAAATGGGTCTTATAATTTCAAAAAAACTTCAAAAAAAAAAACCTGTCATAAAAAAAAACTTACAATAATCAGGGGCTGTGTGCTTCATAGAGCGCCATATAAACGCTAAATATTATTATTATTATTATTATTATTATTATTATTAGTGTATGAATGTTCCCATAGTTGGCGCAATGTCCCAGTCCAGCAGAACGTTTTTGCGGTCCACTGGATTGGGGGCGTGTTGGGGGAAGTTATACCACTTGCTCTTCCATTCAGAGTAAGGAAGGATCAAAGTTAATCACTCATGGAAGGAGTTTTAAAGATTCTGGCTCTTCTTCCTTGCAGCTTCTTTCATCAGAGTCGTGGGCTCGGAGTTCGTCCAGAAATACCTCGGGGAGGGTCCCCGGATGGTCCGTGACGTCTTCAGGTTAGCCAAAGAGAACGCTCCCGCCATCATCTTCATTGACGAGATCGATGCCATTGCTACAAAGAGATTCGACGCGCAGACAGGAGGTAAAGAGATCATGGGGATTTTTTTGAGCAGTTTTTTGAGGCTTTTTGAAGAAGAAAAAAAAAAGATTTTATGTTATTACTATTTTTTTTGTTACAAAATTTTTACTCTAGTGCTATAAGAGCCTGAACACAATTGACCGTTCCAGCTTTGGAAACAAGCCCCGCCCACACACCTTAGTTTGTGTACGTTTACGCTGCACGTGTGACCGAGTTTGACCGAGGTCACATAACCAAAAGGCGTGATCCAATTGGTCAACACGCACAGTTTGATTGACAGGCCAGAAAGGTCTATTGATGGAGCTGTAAAGGAAGTAATATCAATAAATGTGTTGTACTTGATTGCTAGTGGCCTCAAACCGTACCTTTCCATAAAAGGGCAGAGGTTAGTGGTCTTTTCTGTGAACTCATTGTTCAAAAGCACTTTTTGCTAATATTTATTTTTATATATGAACATTTTTTTTTCTAGCTGATCGTGAGGTGCAGAGAATCCTCCTAGAGTTACTTAACCAGATGGACGGTTTCGATCAAACGGTCAACGTTAAGGTACATCCAGTTTAATGCCAAAAATAGATCAGAAGAACTTGGAATAATGTTTCAGTCTTGAGAAAGAACTTGAAACACAGAAACGCTGCAAAGTTAGTGCCTAGCTACCAGAAAGCCCCGAGATGACCAATAAGTTAGCACCTCTATGAGGAAATTGTAAATTTGTACTGGAACATTTCAAGGGCACCAAGGCAGTGGCCAGGGGCATGGAGGCAATTGCCTCCGTTGCCTCTGTGAAGTATCAGGCCTGGGACCAATTTCATAGAGCTGCTCAAGCACAAAAAGTAGCTAAGCACAACAAAATTATGCTTACCAGGGTAAGGTTACCAGCCAAAATACCATGTCACATGTACAATATGTGACTGGTATCCTTCTCATTTTCGCTTAGCAGAAAATTTTTAAGCAATATTTAGTGCTTAAGCAGCTCCAGTTAGGCGGATATTGGTTAAGATTAATCTTGAAGTTATTGGTATTTTGCTGAGTCCAATACTTGCCAATAAACACAATTCTAAGTGTTCACTTTTTTATGCATTAGCAAATAAACCCTCCCAAATCTTCTTCATGAAGTTGTCCAATTGCGGAGGATTGTAGGCCCAAATAACAATTGTTTATCACTTCGCCAGACATACCAATCCTATCCAAGTCGAAACCTTTTGATGTTGAGTGACCTTAGAGTTGAGGTTAAAGGTCACCTGTGGGCAAGTGGACCAAGGGAGTAAGGGGTAATTGCATTGTTGTACCCTTTTTTGTAATGCATAACTTTTGTTGTTTCCATTACCAGGTTATCATGGCAACAAATCGAGCCGACACCCTTGACCCCGCCCTCCTCCGACCGGGTAGACTCGACCGCAAGATCGAATTCCCGATGCCGGACAGACGACAGAAACGTCTGATCTTCAGCACGGTCTGCATCAAGATGAACCTCTCGGACGAGGTGGACCTTGAAGATTGTATCCTTTGACAACAATAATAATAGTCTGGAAATTCAATTCTATTTTTGTTTTTGTTGTCATGTTAAAAAACATGAAATTTGTTTTCCCTGTGTAAAAGGAGTAACATGAAAAAAATAAAGGTTGAAAAAACGATATGTGCAAATGACTAACAAGAAAATGAACTACAAAAATTACAGTGATGCAATTTTTTTTATTTTTACCTTTTGATTCAGTTAGATAATTCCTTAGTCCAGGATTTTGTGAAATAGACAAAATATGTTCTATAACTGGCCCTAGGTTTAGAAAACGACATGTGCAAATGACAAAGAAGAAAAAGACTTACAAAAAATTACAGTGATAATTTTTTTTTTTTTTTTTTTTTTTAACCTTTTGATTCAGTTAGATAATTCCTTAGTCCAGGATTCTGTGAAAATAGACAATCTATGATCTACAACTGGCCCAAGGCCTTTTGCATTAAAAAAAAAAAGTGAGTTTTTCTTAACAGAATATTTTGTCCAGATGTGGCCCGACCAGACAAGATCTCAGGTGCTGATATTAACGCAATATGCCAAGAGGTAAGTTTTCATCAGAGTGGTCTTTATCCAGACTCAGGCCGGATACTTTGCCCTAGTATGGGTAAGGTAAACTTGTCTCAGTGGACCACTTTTTCTTTGAGTCTGGTCATGTTGTGTTCTGAATCACTTCTAACCTAAGTGGGTCTGGCCACACTCCATTTGCCAGACGTCCTTTGCCCCATGTATGTCACTTTATTGAGTCGCAGTCTGAGCTTCTTTCAGTTGAGCTTCGGATTTGGTATTGCGGTCGGATTCCTGTCTTGTTAAGCTGCGTCACAAACCTACACTGTGATATCATCAGCAGATTTGCCTTAATGGAGGACATCTATCTGAGGAAATTTAAATTTGTACTACTCGAACATTTCAAGGGGCATCAAGGCAATGACCTGCCGCAGATTTCACGAAAAATTTTGCTACTGAGGAAGTCCACTTGCGCAACATTTGTTGCGTAAGTTGTGCATCACTCACACAGTTTCATGAAATCGGCTGCTGTATGGCCTGTAGCCTTGTTAAACAACCTCTCCGCACAGCACCCTGATATTTTATTACAAATGTTTCCTATACCTGTTATTTTAACATCTGATTAATTTGATGATTACAGATTATTGATTGATTGATAATTGACTGATGACCAGGTTTATCATATTCAGATCAATGGAAATTTATTGTTTGATTTCACAAATGTGCATTGATGATTGATTGATTTCCAATGATTGATTAAATATTTGTTAATATATTGATAATTGATGATTGAATTCCTCATGACTGATTGGAATCTACTGATTGATTTCTCATTTTGTGTTTGATGATTGATTGACTACCATTTGATAATAATTATTATTCATTGATTCGTTTCCCAGTTTTAGATTATTGATTGATCATTACTATCAATTACTGATGAAGTTTGTTATATGAATGATTTCAAATGATTGATTGAATATTGAAATTGATTAACTGATTACTGATAATTGATGATTGAATCAGTATGACTTTTTTTTATTGGAATTTACTGATCTCCAAATGATTGATGAGGTATGGACAGATTTCTCAATGATTGATTGATGAGGAATGTCTCCCTCTCTTGTGTCTCTCTGCAGGCTGGCATGCAGGCTGTCCGGGAAAACCGCTACGTCATCTTGGCCAAGGACTTCGAGAAGGGATACCGTAACAACATCAAGAAAGACGAGTCCGAGCATGAATTCTATAAATAACTTTCTTTAAAATTATGTGCCGCTTTAACTAAAAGATCATTTTGGGGTCCAGAGTGTCTCCAAGTCAGAGTGTCAAATTTCGGTCAGACACAGTTTGAGGCCATGTCCAAATCAAGTGACTTCAACCACGGCAGAGTGGCCATTTCAGCGATCTGGTCATAGCTATTGCTGTAGACATCCATTCGGACACGGCCTTGCGTATACTTTGTGTTAATGTAATGTCCAACATGACTTCCTTGTAGAATAGAGAATTTTGGACGGGCAAAGTGAGTCACTTTGTGTCGTATTGATCGTATAAAGCCCGAGTTAGAACTAGGGGATCGCACTCGCTATGTCACAGACCCAATCTTGCTGTCCCAATATGGGCATGAATCCCTGTGGGTCAATTGCATAGAAATGTCCTATTAAAAAATGTTGGTCTTGTTACCTGATGCGTGACCTAGCGTTATATTGATGTGTCAACAACATTCTCGTTGGACCGTGGTACAAGGTTTTTTATGCTCTCTAGTTCTTATATCGATTGAATTCACCTGACGTCATCATCACAATAATGTTGTTGCGCCATGTTGGGTGTCAATGTCCCTGGGTGTTTTACAGTGTGTAATGCGCATTGTAGACGACGAGACCTTTACTTAACACCACAAGCACAAGTCGAATATGGAAAAATACAGCACTTCCAGCTGCATCACATATGCAACAAGACCAACCAGGGCCAAATTCATAGAACTTCCTAAGCAGAAAATACTGCTTAAACATTTTCTGCTTTGCAAAAATGAGCAGGATACCAGTCACAAATGGTACATGTGGGATGGTAGTTTGGCTGGTAACCTTATTCTGGTGAGCATAATTTTGTTGTGCCTTTTGTGCTTAAGCAGTTCTATGAAATCGGGCCCTATATTTGTCCTATTCCACATTACTCTCCAGCACACTTGCAGACAAAGGAAAGAATCACACAAAGCAGAACTGTATTTCAATTTTTGAGGATTTCGACCCCATTCAGGTGGTTTTGGTGTTTCTGGAAGTTTGCAAAGATATCAACATTGTTTTACAACCTAAAGCAACATGAATTCCCAACAATTCTTGAAAAAAAAACACAAGATTAAAATGAATTTACTCTAAAGAAAAAAAATGTCTCGTTTCTAAAGTACTTTCTACAAGTATAATTTGTGTTAAGTAATTTGTGTGACATTACATGTATATTACATGGGAGGCTTTTGAGACGCTGGCGGCAGCAGACACAACTGCTCCTTTTTGACAGTTCTGAGCGTGCGCGCACATGCTCAGTATTGCACGCGTAGTTCTGACCATGCGTATCGCTGATGAGAATTGTGAAAAAGGACCGTCCAAAAGTCTCCCATAATTGTTAATCCAAAATCTACTTCAGGTGATGTCCGGATAAAAAATGGTTTGTCATGTGTTGTCAATATTTGAAATAAACATTCTTCACTTAGACATGATTTTTTTAGATGGTCAGTCAGAAGAAGTGAGGCTTGTTAGATAAATAAGTTGTCCTTATCTTTGGCAGAAGCCTCCCCTGTCGTCTTGCCATTAGGCTGTTTAAAGAAAAGAAAAAATGTTTTGAAGTGTTGGTGGGTGGGGATTGCAGGGCAAGTTCGATTTTAAGCCTTTACTTTTCGGTAAAGTTGATGCTCGTAGATTCCACCCATGCCATTAGGATTATTATACATTCCTCAGTTTAGTGCAGAAGGGTACCCGTTGTTGTTTAAAGGTACAATACAGGATTGATATTCATCGAAAAAAAAAATATAAACGTCTAAAAGTAACCACGAGAGCAAATATACAAACTTCAAAACCTAAAAGAATAGACATTACAAAAATAACAGAATACATGTATTGTCAAGACAACACAAAGTTTACATTCTAATAGTCTTGACAAGCCAACATTTTAAAAGAGTTGACATAAAAGTACAGACAAGCCATTGTCAAAGAGATGTCCATGTAAGAGTTGACATGCCATCGCACAGAGATATAACGACCTTGCCACCAAGAACAACTACAGTTTTAAAAGATAAGCTTTTTAAAAAAGATTATTTTCGAATTTGGAGATATAGTGGTATGAACATCGTTTTCCTTCCTCATGTAGGCATCCATTCTTGTTATAGACCTTTATCATGCTGCCACCATCTGGTCATGTTCACTATATCCAGTAACAGTAATAGATGCTAATATTCATTGCACAAAAAGGAACCAGACTATTTGCCCTTCCAGCCTCGGTTTGGTTACACTGGTTTGAATGGGAGAAAATCAAGATGGCCGCACCATGATAAAGGTCTATTAGTCTGATTTCCGAATTTTGACCGAAGAAAAAAAAAATAATAAACTGTAATAAATAGCCTGAAAAGTATATCAAAAGCCTATACCATATGCCCTCCTCAAGTTGCTACTTGAGGACCAAATGCCTCAGTGTCCATGGTATCCTGTTGGTAAGCGATGACGTTTTGGGGTCGGAAGTGCAGCAGTTAAGTTATGATAACCCTTGAAGAAAAAAAGTACGTCTCCGCCCCCATCCCAAACACCCTTTTGCCAAGGTTTTTGGTTGGTTGGTGACGATTTAAGTATTGCTCTTTTATTTATGAATATCTTTATAAATAGCTCTTTAGTTTGGAAATGTTGGACGGGGTGATTGTAATCATTGCAAACAAATTCATCTTCCACTGGTTATGAATAAGGTAAAAGACTATGCGTCTTGGGCGCCATCATGACTTTGGCAATTGGGAATTTTTAGTGCATTTATTTTCATACACCAAACAGCCGTCTGCTGCTATGCGAACACGTAAGCGACCTTTGCCCCCGTCTTTACCTGCAACTGCTGAAGCTTCAAAATGTCTCTACGTGTGCTGGTCGGAGTGAAAAGAGTGATAGATTATGCCGTCAAGGTAACGTCAATTCATGTCTTAATGTAGAATTTGATAAGTAGCAGCAGGTTTAAAGTGTAAGATTAATTTGGTGTAATTTTACCGGGGCGAATCATACTATTATCTGATAAAAACTCGTCATCGTGCAATGAAGTTGTGCATGTTGAGTAATCACTGATTGAGTGTGCAGTACGCCCCTCATGGGCCTCTATATTCTATGGGACAACGTTGTGATTAAATTTAAAGCCTACTAAATTTTACTTTTTTATTCAATTTTCAATGATGTGACCATAATGTATGACTGCAAAATTTAAGGCAAAAATGCCGTATCCGGCTGCCACTTTATCTCCCTTTATTTAGGTCGTTATAATCACTATATCCTTACCTGTCCAGAAAGGTTGACAGAATGTAGACCAATACTCGGAGAGGAACAGGCACCACTTTGAACAATTACAATTACAAAGTGTCAAAATCATGAAAAATCAGCCATTTTCATGTCTACTTTGAGCTTGACAACGCTACTCATTAAATGCCATTTTAGTTGGTGTGTCATGGCCGAGTGGTTAAGAGCACTGGACTCCAACTCTGATGTTTCTGATCAGCAGAGGTGGGCTTGGGACCTAGCCCAGGTAGGACGTTAGTTTCCGAACGGAGACTGACGTCCTACCTGGGCTAGCTTGGGACCCAGTCTTGACACTTGTGTCCTTATGCAAGACACTTAACCATTATTGCTTCATCCTTCGGATGGGATATAAAGCCGTAGGTCCCGTGTGTTGTACGAATATCAACGGCAACGCACGTAAAAGAACCTAGAAACACTTATCTCCAAGAGAAGGGGTTAGCTTCTGTGTTTCTTGCGTGGTTAGCAGCTGCAACTGGCTCCCACAAGTTGGTGTGATGTTTCAGTAAGGATACTTTGCCGACTTAATGATACAGATACAGATAGTTCGTTTGCACATGATTGCATGAAAGTTCCAGCTGCGCGATGAAATGTCCGTTTGGTTTTTCTTTTTTAAAGGTCAATAAGTAGCGTTTTAGCTACCAATTTCTGGAGACGACTAGTAAAAAAAGGGAAATAAAGCCCAACATCCAGTAAAAAATCTAAAAAATCCCTTAGAAAGTGGCAGTCGGATATGGAAACTTTTCCAAATTTAAGTTGAAGATGGTAACGAGCAAGGCAAACTTAGAAAAACAGATTTTCTTCCAATCCAAGTTTTTTTTCCCCGTAGTTTGCTAGCGGCTCAAGAGCCGAGGCCTGTTATTAATATTGCTAGTAATATTAATATTTGTATTATTAATATTATTAGTAGGTTAATAAATAATAGTCATGTATTGATTGAAAGACATATTTTGGTATTAAACTTGACATAGTTTTTGGGGGGTTGGAAAAAAATGCCATGCCCAACCCAAACGTATTTTTTAGATTTGTAAATGGCTAATGTTTGACTTTATTTTTCTTGTTGAAATATTCTTCTTGAGGAATTTCATTTTGTGCCTGGAGCTGTTGCACAAGCATGTGAAACTAAAATGGCTTTCAAGCAAGTAGCACTATCGAGACCACTGTAGACTCGGAAATAGCTTTTTTTTCATGATTTTGACGCTTCGAATTAATTAATTGAAAGACTTATTTTATTTATTTGTTGGGAAATTTTGTGTGATAATTAGAATTGAATGGTGCCACTTACAGATTCGGGTGCGGCCGGACAAGATGGGCGTGGTCACGGACGGTGTGAAACACAGTATGAACCCATTCGATGAGATTGCTGTAGAAGAAGCCGTCCGATTAAAGGAGAAGAAAATAGCGAAAGAAATCATCGCTGTCAGCTGTGGACCTCCAAAATGTCAAGTAAGGGTTCATGCTCTTGTTACATGTCTTCAAGAAAGATTCGTATCCAGGCTTACTGGATGACTGAGGTGTATGTTGGCAACCAAATAAGTCCAGCTGGAGCTCGAAACACCCACTGGGGACTGGCCACAGACAAGTCATTTTATAGCACTTGGCCAGTAATTCCACCACTAAACAAGTCCAGCCAGGGCATGAAATACCCACAGGGCCACTGGCCAGAGTCCAATAGTTATATCATTGGGCCAGTAACCCCACAACCAAGCAAGTCCAGCCATGGCTTGAAAATACCCACTGGACCACTGGCCAGAGTCCAGCAGTTTTAGCATTTGGCCAGTAACCCTACAACCAAGCAAGTCCAGCCAGGGATTAAAAATACGCACTGGACCGCTGGCAAAGGGGTTGATTTGCCCAAAATTTCACACAGATAGAAACACAAGTACCAATGTCTTTTGATTATTCTTCTTCTTGATTTGCCCGAGTTGTCCCCACTGTTTTGCCCAATTGTTGGGGGGCAACTCACCACCGCCCCCCACCGGCTCGTACGCCTTTGCCAGGACTAACCACGATCATATCATTTCAGGAGACGCTCCGCACAGCTCTAGCCATGGGAGTCGATAGGGGAATCCACGTGGAAGTCCCTGATGCTGAGTTCGACAAAGTCCTTCCTTTTCATATATCCAAGATTCTGGCCAAGCTAGCCCAGGATGAGCAAGCCGATCTACTCATCTTAGGCAAACAGGTAACATTAGATTTGTCTAACAGACTCAATTTCAATTGAGCTGTCAAGCAGACAAATTGTGAATAGCATAATTTTTTCATCCTCATCCACTCTCATCCCCTGTAAATATCACCGAAAGCGTGCTTAGTTTTACTTTGAATGTAGTATTTAGTGCATGTCGCTCCACCTCTCGTTTCAGTTCCTGTTCAGGTTTTTTTGTGATTTTTGTGATTTTGTTTTATTTACACAGGCCATTGATGATGATTGCAACCAGACAGGTCAGATGACGGCAGCCCACCTGGACTGGGCACAAGGAGCATTCGCCTCCGAAATCACCTTAGATGACGGACATCTGGTGGTAAGCAGAAATTAGAAATATCCCTTAAAAGGAGCAGTCTAACCCTAACCTCTAGCAACTGTCCAAAATCAATTGTATAGAATTTTATACACATCCATACATGCTGATTTGAATTGTGGCAATCAGGGCATGCAGTCCTTCAAATGTAGAGTAAATAAGTACATTAGCCCTGACTCCCCCGAGTGATTTACTAGGATCCTTCCCTCACTCTAACAAATTCCAACACCAAATGGGTAACTCAACACCCAAACTGTGGTACTCTGATTATGGTGGTATGCCTGAACCCATGTAAAGCATGATCAGTTTACTCATGCAGTCCTCAGTCCAACAGAATCCAACAAAACCTGCTGTTAGAGTTTGATGGAATAGGTACTGTTAGGGTTAACCCTAACTCCCCTGAGTGATTTACTAGGATCCATCCCCACTCTAACAAATTCCAACAGCATATGGGTAACTCAACTCCCAAACTGTGGTACACTGATTATGGTGGTATGCCTGAACCCATGTAAAGCATGATCAGTTTACTCATGCAGTCCCCAGTCCAACACCATTCAGTAGCTCAATACCCAAGCTGTGGTACTCTGATTATGGTGGTATGCCTGAACCCATGTAAAGCATGATCAGTTTACTCATGCAGTCCTCAGTCCAACAGAATCCAACAAAACCTGCTGTTAGAGTTTGATGGAATAGGGGCTGTAAGGGTTAAACAAGAATCAGTTCATGGCAAACCAGACTGCAGTGTGATGCTAAGGTCATGTCTCTCATCAGTTTCCAGTGAGCGAGGCTTAGTCCAGTTACCATTGTTTCTTTTCTTGTTTCTTGGTGTGTTTTTTTTGTGGGATGGTCTGTTGAAACAGGCACTTAGATATCTAAATGGATATTCTTCTTGTGTTTTCTTGGGGTACTCCTTAATGTGAGCAGGTCATTAAAACCCTCCGAGCAGCCACAAAAAAAATCTCACGCGGTTCATCCATAAGTCTTTTTTTTTATCCACCCAGTTTTTTTTACGTAAAACCCCCAACAGCAAGCCCAAACCTATTTTAATCTATATAATTAGTGAATTGGAGTGCCAGTCAAGACTTAGACTTGTGTTATTTATGTTATTTACGACCAGTATGCGGCGCAAGTTGTTTTCACAAAGTGCATACCACCCTGTCCCAAGGGAATACTTGACACAAGGTCAATCAATTACTACACTGAGACAGGTGGCTGCTGTCTTTCAACGCTCCTTACTCCGCACTGGTTAGGGTCTGTCCAATACAGGCTTGTGGGGTGTACCAGGGGTGAGGACTACATGGAATCTTGGCCTTATTGGCCCATTGAAAAAAAAATTATGACCATATTTGGTAACCATTGGATTATTTTTTATCCTCGTGGCTGCTCTGAGGGTTAAAAAACATACTAAGCAGTGATGGTTCAGGATGTCTTTGTATTCTACACCTTGACGTTATTTTCGCCAAAAAAAAATGTTTGGTAATTGTGTGAATGATATGATCGGTGAGCTGACAGGTTGAAACTAATTGATTTTTACCTGATAATTACTTTCTTTTAAAGGTTGTTCGTGAAGTAGACGGAGGTCTTGAGACGATAAGAATTAAGATGCCGGCTGTTGTCACCGCAGATTTGAGATTGAACGAACCTAGATATGCTACACTACCAAATATTATGGTAAGAAATACAAACGATAAGCAGACCATCATTTTTAAATAAGGTTATTTGTTTTTTTTTCTTCATCCCCCCCCCCCATCTCCCGATTCATTTTAGTGGTTAAATATTTTGTCTTAGTGCAATAGACTGATTCATTAAGCCCCGCCCCCTAACATGTTGAACAATCACAGCCGTGGCTACGCCACCGAAAGTCCGACAAAAGTCCGACATGATAAAAAAGCTATTAGAAAATGTAAACATGCGTGCGCGCACTTACAGCGCACGCGTTCATGTCGTGCAGTGTGACATTGAAGAGACGCACATTGTGCTGCCCACGTGTACAGTGATGATGCAGCCAATGCTGTGATTGGTCAATGTGTTTAGTGGGTGTGGCTTACTGGATCAGTCTGTTGTTACTGTTTTCTTTTTCGATGGTGTTGTGGTTTCTAGACTGTGTTTTTTTTTGTATAATGGCGTTTGGAAAACAACTAGGTAGTAATTAATTTTTTTTTTTTCGTAATTCTTCAGGTGTACCATTGTCCTCTCTTTTGAATGTTTACGGTATTGTTTAATTTTTATTTTATTTTTTTTCTCTTGCCGTTTGTTTATGTGTATATTTTTGTACTGTAGTTTTAATATTTCTACCTGTGAAATGAATAAATGAAATGAAATTAATGAATTTTTAAGGAGTATTGAGTACAATCGCACTCCTCAACACTCCTTAACCTTGGATCAAGGAGTGCGAAAAATAGTACTGAATTGCGGGGTTTTTTGGGGGTTTTTTTTTAGTTTGAATTTTTTGTTTAATCGCAGCAGGAATTGAATTACCATTGTGGCGTTTATTTTGCATTGATTATGTAAAAAAAAAAATTACAAGCATACCACCATAATCAGAGTCCGTCAGTTTGGGTGTTGAGTTACTGAGGACTGCACTAGTACACTCTTCACATTTTTTTTTTTTTTTTTACATTTGCTTATTTTTTTGTTTTGCCATTTATAACGAGCAAATAGTTTTGGATTGATTCGTAAACATAAAGTGCTGTTTTTGAAAAATTACTGTGATCATTTGTGGAAATGTTTTGTTGTTAACGCATAGTTTTTCCTCTTGTTTGCAGAAAGCAAAGAAGAAACCAATAGCCAAGAAGACACCAGCTGACCTAGGCATAGATGTAACACCCAAAGTTGAAGTCATCAAAGTTGAAGATCCCCCAGTGAGGGAAGCAGGTGTAAAGGTGGAAACGGTCGAAGATCTTGTAACGAAACTGAAAGATGCCGGCGTTGTGTAAACCCCTGTACAGTGGTGAGTAGTAGACAGTTTATGGGTATTCCTCGTGACGTGTACTTGCTCGGGGTCATACAGTGATAGAGTCATCTTAGAGTGTCGTGGCCGAGCGGTCTAGAGGATCGAACCCAAGTTCATCGGAGTGTGGGTTCGAGTCCCAGTCATGGCACTTGTGTTCTTGGTCAAGACACACTGACTATAATGGGAGACTTTGGAACACTAGGTGGCAGCAGACTCACCAGGTAAAGTGTCATTGTTTACGCAGTTACGAGCACACGCACATTTCCTAGAACACTATGGTTATATACCTGGTAAGTCTGCTGCCACCTAGTTTCCTCAAAAGTCTCCTGTTGCTTCTCATCACCCAGGAGTAAATGGGTACCTGCGAGGGTAGAGATTGTTGATGTGAATGATTAGCAACCTGTGCGCCGATTAGGCTGCTGGTGCTGCATACTCCAAAGGAGTTGAGGTTTCAGGATACCAAAGGCCCAATGAACAGGGACGGTAATAGTGTAACACGCTTTGATACAATGTTTAAAAATGCTAATAAATACCTATTATCATTTTTTATTAATTGCCACTGCCGTCTTTCCCCCCCCCCACATGCCCCCACCTACCCCACCCTGCCCCCCGTTCCATCTTTACCATCAAGAAGAGACCACTACTCATGTTTTTAAGATTTTTCTTTTAGAATTAACTTGAATTAACTTTTAAACAAATAAGGAATCAAATTTCATTTCTTCCCCCCCCCCCCAGATGTAAAAAAAAGACTGACACTTGGATGATCAAAGGAGTGCATGACGTATTCATCACAACTTGCTCAGGGACCTTCGAAAGTTTTCAACATTTTCACGTTCGTACAAAGAGTACAACTTGGGGAGGGGTTGGGGGGGGGGGTCAGAAGTTGGGTAAGACTTTTGAAAGTGTTTAGAAATGTTGACACTGCTACACTTGATTCAAGAGGAGAAACACAAAGACTGCGGGGACAACTACTGCAAAATCTAGTAGGCATTCACGTTGATTTCACTCTTGGTAATATGAATGTTATACTACTATACATTGATATTGACTAGCACAAAAAAAAAAATGAGTACTACTTTTTTCTTGGGGCGGGGGGGGGGGCCTTTTAAAACCTGTATTAATATCTGTATGATATAAACAAAAATGTTGAAACTTTGGACCTCCTGTAACAAATTGAAAGGAACCACCTCATGCTCCAGAAATATCTGAAACATTTAAGAAAACCCTAACTAAGGACAGCAAAATGTTGAAAGGTCTCCGTCAAAACGAGGGTACATTCACAATCTCAAAATTGGATTTTTTGATCAAAGGAAATTTCCAACCAGGAAGTTGTGGGGGTTTTGATGTCAACTAAGGGCACATGATCTATGGACTAATTCGAGCTGCTCGTTCATGGGCATTTACACCACCGCAACTATGGCCGTCGTACGCGGGCGTCGAAGCACACACACTGTGAATCCTTCATGCTGATTGGTACATATGCGCGGCTGACGCGCTATCATCAGGTCGCGCGCATGTGGCGGCCGTAGCTGCGGTGATGTAAACCACCATAAATAAGCTGCTCGCATTAGTGTATAGCTTGCTATATCTAATTACTTAGTATTGCTTTCTATGACAATAGGAGACTTTCGGGGACACTAGGTGGCAGCAGACTTAACCGGTAAATCCGTTGGTCTTGAAATTTACATATGCTTAGAACTACGTAAACATTGAAAAGCTACCTGGTATGTCTGCTGCCCCCTAGTGTCCCAAAGTCTCCTACTGGCCCCAGTTGAAGACTTGTAATTAAAAAAGTTGTAATTTTCAGAGCATCAATCCCGTCCCCGAATTTTGTTTACTGTCAATGGGAGACTTGCTAGGTAACTTTACGTAGTTTACATAGTTCTGAGCATGTGCAGATTTCCGAGAACAATGGATTTACGTGACAAGTCAGCCTCCTCACAGTACCCCCAAAAAAGTCTCCCATGTTAATGATCTTCTTGGAAGCTAGTAATTTTGAAAAGTACATATCTGAATATTTTTAATGAGATACTTGGGTGTGAATTATTAAACAATGCAATTAAGTTGTTATTCAAATAAAGAAAACGGGAGAAAATATAATTCTTTGTTGGTCAATCTATTTTAATCGTAGAAAATACACTTTAAAACTTTACAATTGTTGTTGAAAATTTACATTTTGTTCTTTTAATTGATGGCCCATATATATGTAATTGTTCTTGTTATTAAAAAAAAAAATTACTTTTGTTCCGAACTTGTTCATTTTGCTCAAATATTCTAAAAGTTGTAAAAATATCTTTACAAATATTCACTTCACCCTATCCTAGTAAAAAGCTTCTGGTAGGTTTCCAAAACGAAAAAAAATAAGTTGTTCAGAATTCGCTGGCTACCGTGCTGTCCGATATTTGTGACCTGTTTTTGAGAAATCAGTTGGTACTTGGCACAAGTCATTTTCAAGGAAATGCAAGATTTCTCTTGACACAAGTTGCGTACTCAACAAAAATCGAAACTGTTGTGTTTTACCCTACATGGATGAGTAAATAAAAGCACAGTATGGACCCATTGGGAGACGGTCCTTTTTCACGGTTCTCACCAGTAGTATGCGTGCTCAGAACTATAAGCGCAATACTGAGCCTGTGCTCACACGTTCAGAACTCAAAAAGGCCCATTGTGTCTGCTGCCACCAACGGCTCAAAAGTCTCCCATTCACCTAACGTCATTATCACAATAATCTTGGTTGCCTCGTTTTGGAAGTCAATGCCACCGATTGTTACGCAGTGTGGTGCGCATTTTACTTTTAGGCGACGCAGTGATTACACGTATACCTATTGCTTTACAAAATGGTGAGCGTGGCACAGTCGTCGCGTGTGACGTGCATGCAAGGGGCCAGTACTCGGTACTTTCACGAGTCCTGCGGCAAAAAAATCCACAGACATACTATTCGAACCCACAACCCCCTCTAGCAGATGTCTTACCACTAGACCACCAAGCTTGCCCATGGTGAAACAGATAATTCTTTATCCCCAATGCAATAGGAGACTTTGGAACACTAGGTGGCAGCAGACTTTATTTACCAGGTAACTCTCCACTGTTTGCGCAGTTCTGAGCGTGTGCACATTTCCTGGAACAATGGATTTACCTGGTAAGTCTGCTGCCACCAAGTGTCTTCAACAGTTTCCCATTATTACATCTACACAAGGGTATTAAGAAGTTCTGATTGGGCTTGAGCTTTGCCGTTATATGTTCAGAGGGGGTTGGGTCAAAACTCTACTAGTTTGTCATCATGCAAACCCTGTGTTGACCTAATTCATTCGACAATTGTTACCACCCACGATAAATCTTAATTGTGCTATTTTGGTAGTCGGTTGCCCCGTGTGTCACTGTCCAGTGCGCATTTTTCGGCACTAATAAGCAAGTGTTGAGATTGATAAACCGGAAAAGGTGTGCGAGAATTTTCAATTTTGAACAGGTGGCAACGCGCATGGCGAGACGCGCAAAATATCTGTTCACGCAATGTGACTCTACGTGGCAGTCCACGGGGACAGACTGTTGCCGGGTGTGACATCAGAGGTTGATTAATCCACAGGTTTGCCGTTATATATCCAGAGGGTTGAGTCCAAACTCCAGTAGCTTTTCTTTCTGCACACCATGTATGTGGGTGGCCTCCGCCGTCCATCTTTTCTTCGCTGCATCCAATTTGATGACCAGATTGTCTAACGCTTCCTGCGAAAAAAAAAATAACAAGGAAATCTGACTTCAACGACTGAAACTTTGGAATTTCTAGGAAATTTTATATTGTATACAGTACTTTTCCTGCAGAAATCCAAGTACTGTAGAAAAAGCAGCTGGAGAACATATGGGCGTGGCAAGGGGCTTTTGCTTTGGGGGGTGCATGGAAGCTAACGTGCTGACTGGCAATTCCTTTCGGTTTCATCTTTGTTTTGGTCAAATAAATAAAAAAAAAACAATATGTGACACAGCCTGTGTGAATGAGACACTTTGAGGTAAAAATGTCAATTTCAATTTCATCATGTAGGGCATCTTCCAAGGATTAAAACGACACCACACTGACCTCTACAGAGTTTACGGTTCCAATCCAGAACAGTCAACTCTGTAGAGGTCAGTGTGGTGTCTTTTTAATCCTTGGAAGATGCCCTACATGATGAAATTTGGACTTAAATTTTTACCTCAAAGTTTCTCATTTACACATGCTGAGTCACATATGTGTAAAATATCAGTACTTACATGCAACATGTTTTCGTATGAAAATTCCATATTTCTTATCTTATTTTCCAGCTCGGCGATTGTCTCATCCTTCTCTTTCGTCATTTGTTCTTTTTGCTCTTTGGTCGATTTCAGCTCAAGCTGTGTCCTGGCTAAAATGACATTACGAAACCAAAGACGAAGCAAGTTTTTTAAAGCCTTCGGCAAACATTGGTAATTGTCAAAAATCAGTCTGTACTTTGTGTGACCCAACGAATACATGAAATACCAAACCTGTGAAAATTTTAGCTCAAACTGCCATCGGAATCGCGAGAAAATAGTGACAAACCCCATCACTGTTTTCAATATCGGATTTCTGACTCGCGAGATATGCAAGGTATGCAACTAAAGTTTGTCATAAGAAGGGGATATTTCCAGGAATGGCATGACTTTGGTACCGTGTTTTTCAATTTTCAATGGTGCAGCTGAGAAACAAAAACTTGAGGAAATCAGCTGAAAAAAGTTGTATGGCAGCATGTGTCTTTATTGGGATTTGAACCCACACTAACAACGACTCGGCCGTCCGAACTTGAATCTTATGCGCTCTGTATTTCCCCTCTTCCCGTTGCCCCTTGTGGGTTTTGGGGTCAGATGTCAGATACCTAACTGGGTCTTGGTCTTGGCAAGATCTGCTTCAAGTTGATGAACTCTGACCCCCATCTCAGTCTGCATTGTCTTGTACTGCCGTGTCATATCTTGAGAAAAAGTCAGTAAAAAAGAAAATGATTTAGAAATTCAGATAAAACATATTTTTTCGACTCTCACTCCCTTTGACCACCTGCCTAC
Source organism: Marthasterias glacialis (assembly GCA_911728455.2). Lineage (NCBI taxonomy): Eukaryota > Metazoa > Echinodermata > Asteroidea > Forcipulatida > Asteriidae > Marthasterias > Marthasterias glacialis. Next base: position 10,764,734 of record OU452239.1, on the reverse strand, counting down.
AGGTCGTCACCGTTTTCACGAACAGCCACTTATCTTTATGCGCGCGAGAATAACTTTTTTGAGAAAATCAACGTTGAAGTTTTGTTTGCGTTTAAAACGTAATTCCACAGGTAAAATAAGTACTATTTTTCATCAATGCGATGTTAAATGATACTCAAGTACATAATCATACCTATAGAATCATATTTTTTATATGAAGAAATGCTAAAATATGATTAAATATTAATTAAAGATGAGTGGCTGTTCGTGAAAACGGAAAATCGCCTCTATGAACTTGGGATTTAAAGATGAGTGGCTGTTCGTGAAAACGGTGACGAGGTGATCTCAACCCTCTAGTGTCATCCACTCCTATGTCATGTCCAACATGTTCAGATTTAGATACAATTGAACTGCCTGACTCAGTGATAAGCAATTGTTATTTGGGCCTACAACCCTCATTTCATCTGAATCCTCATTTCGGCAAAGAGGATATAGAATTTGGGAGGGATAGCGTAAAAGTATTAGTAGTGTTGGCAAAACAAAGTTGCAACTGGTAATGCCTTCACCCTCTCTGAATAAAGTATACCATTTGTGTGGTGGTAAAACCTGCTGTATTTTGTAGTTACTCTTTGTTTACAAAAAACTGCTCCAACTGGTACACTAATAAATAATTTGGGCAGTTTTTTTTTTGATTATTTATTTATTTTTTAGAAAGCAATTTTTTTACCTGATGTGACATCACGTTGATCGTGCTTCTGTTGGTCCAGATCCTCCTGGGCAACCTTCATCTTCATCTTCCATTCTTCACTGTGAGCGTGTGAGCGTCTTGCAAGATCCTTCCTACTCGCTGAGGCCGGAAAACAAGAGATGAGATTGAGCATCAAAATTTGAGAACGGTTAGAGCGGATTTCGAACGGTTTATTTAGAAGTGTACGGGGAGTGTTATCATGATACGTGACCGCCTCGCTTATAAGCTACGGTGGCTAGTCAGATCAGGGAGATCAACACTACCGGCCCCAACCCCAGCCCAAGCTTTACAAATTTTCCAGTCTTCTACCTCCAAAGTATAAAGATCTGATACACAAAAAGTTTAAGTTTGCTTACAAAGGTGATCTTTTAGGGCCTCGATTTCATTCAGCGTCTGCTTGTATTTATCTTCAATTGTTAATTCAGCATCTGAAAAAAATATAATAATTTTGCAAGGTAATGATCATTTACATACTATTTATGATTTATATGTATCATGATTTTTTTCCAATACTCCAATAATAGACACAAAAATCACAAGTAAAAATCACAAAAATCACAAGTAACCAGTGTTCAGTTTACTCCAGTTCTACGTGTTCACTATTAGTATTACCGTTTATAAATGTCACAAAATAGTTGTGATGTTTCATTTATGGCACAGCCCCATTCCGCTCCCCCCCCCCCCCACTCCCATCACCCCTACTCCCATCCCACGACCCCCTCCCCCCAAACACACACACCCATTTCTCGTTAAAGTTACATAACAATCTGACTTCAAATTCAATTTTCTGTGTTGTAGATTTTCATGTTTAATGGCATCCTATTATGTTCAAAAATATCATCTTCAGACTCACCATTCTTCTTCTTCTTCTTCCCCTTCTTTCCCTTCCCCTTTCCTTTCTTTTTGGGCGGCATTTTGACCTTCTTAATTGAATAGATTTACATTATTAAGTTAACAAGAAGTCACTGTAAAGTATACACACCGTCGCGCGTTAGCAATGTCTATGGAAACAGGAAAGTCAAACCCCGCATGCGCAGACCAATCAATTATCTCAGCCTCTAGCTCTCTGCACAGGTCACACAGATGGATCGCATCGTGTTACTTGGAGGGCGCCCTCGTCGAATCTTCACTCGTCCTTGTCTTCAGCTCTGACTGACTTTATAATAATTATTTCTACCCAATATCATGTCTACGTAAAATAGTTGTTATAACAAACGGACAGATCATAATCTTCACTCCCATTGTAAATTATCACCGATGCAATTGTTACTGCTACTAAAGCCCCGGCTCAACATTGGTAAGAAGAAAAACATAAATGTTCACAGATTTACATATATCTTACATAATAATGGTACAACACTTCCCTTGAAATATTTCTGTCTGAAGTGTTATCGTTTTTAAATACACGAAATAAGATTCAAAAATAGTTTTCGTCTCAGTGAGACGAAAACTCTGCCTATAGGATTGCGTACAAAAATGCTGAATGCATTTTTACCGTTTTCTCGAAAATGAAACAACGAATCGAGCTGACATTTTCTCCGGTTGGTTTTATTTACACAAATATCTTGATTTTTGCAAAGAATGGAAGCATTTACAGTCAGTTTTCCAATGTTGAGCTGGGGCTTTAAAACACGGGAAATGTATTGCTCAATTCAATTTGCTGAATTACAACCAACCCGCTTAATTAATAGAAAACTTCATCAAATAGGCAGGTAGTTCTCGCAGAAGAAAAACCGAAAGACTGTTTAGGATGTTGTGCAAAGTTGTGAATTGTGCAATGAGTGTATCGATTCATTGTCCCCTAGAAACGAATATGAGCGCTTAGGATTGTGTTTCCCTCTATAATACACTATGAGTGATGAATGGCTGTTTTTATTTCGTAAACACACGAAATTGTTGTAACATCATGTGATAATTTTGTACGTGGGATGTTTTTATTCCGCCGCAGTACTAGATTTGGAAACGGAAAACTACTGAGTTCAATGATAAGAACTTTGATTGTCCTGTTATTAATCTACTGCCTTTAGAGTATTGAAAACCAGGAGACTGTCAAGCGTGTTATGATAGGAACTTGACCTGCTGTTTTAACGCTCGGTAAAAATAGGAAAACCGGGGACTTTTCTACTTTCGCTTCGTGTGAATCGAGGGGACTTTCTCATAATTATCTTCACTGCCACGGAGTGAAATAATGGCACCGATTTCTATCTGTGCGAGTGAGCGGTTTCACTCGGATTGGAATTTTAAAAATATGTTGAAAATAAAGGAAAAATCAAGACGAACAAGTATTTAAAAAAATGTAGTAAATTTGTGTCTAAATGAAAAGTATGGCCATTTCGGAGGCATCAGTGCAGAACGGAGGGTTGCGCCCGGCGGCTGTTTGATTCGTCGATGACATCTTACGATAAGCTTAAACCTGATGTAGGGCAGGGTCGCTGTGTATAATTATGTGCTTGTACACGGGGTGCATTTTACCATGGAGGTAAAACTCAATTTTGTTTTGCAGTACAATTCCTTACTCAAAATAGTGTGTTCATAACTTTATGCTTTGTTGTAGTTGCTGTGCGATGGTGTGATTCGTATTTTGGACTACAATTATTTAAGGGAAATTCCAAGAAAAATCTAAGATTTTTTTTAATCTAAGGAACAGATGGTGCCATTCAATTTTGGGAAGTGGAAGTGCTGACCTGCATTTTATCATGTGACTCCAAAAATTGCAGAACATTGGCAGATTCAGTTAGCCGCGCGTGCGTGGGGTCACTGCAATAGACTGTGCAAGTCTCGCGCGTATTCGAACATTTTTAGGACCATTTGGTCCCACACACATTGCTGTAACATGTGAAAGGAAACAAAATCACGCGCTTTAACGGACCCTAATGTTCGAATACGCGCGAGACTTACACAGTCTGTGGGTAGAAGCTTAAACACTTATACGGCTTTATTATGAAGTTTTTTTCATCCTTATTTTACACTAGTTTCTTGTTATATATTATAAGACCTTATGCATTGACGTCATCAAGCCGCCATCTTAGAGGCAAATCGATGATGTAACAATGGAAACGCAGAGATTTGTACGCGCAGCGCACAGGATTGGCCAATGAACAGCCTCATTTTGACCTCTAGACGAGGGCGCCCTACTCAAATGACGTCATGTGCATAAGGTCTATTGGAAGCATTGAGGTACGTTTTGAGAGTGAACCTCTACTGGCCTCAAAATCCGGTTTCCTCTATCTCCGGGGGGGGGGGGCAATGTACGTGAATACACTAAAAGAGTGCTCGAGGTGCCAAGGTCGCGGGGCCTAGCTATAAACCATGTATAGCTCATTCACAATGGATTTGGTATTTTGGTTGCGGTCACAATCGATCTAACGCTGGTAAAGAGGTAACTTTGTCATTGCACCTGCACTATACAGGAGTAAATAATATTATTAAGTACTTCTCCGGTTCTGAAACCGTTCGTTCCAGGAGCTGAAAAGGCCCGGATTGTCACACGGGGCAGTTTATAGGTCACCAGCTCTGTGTCGTAACTAGGGTAACATTTTAGGGGGGGGGGCACAAGGGGGGGGCACCATTTTTCCTAGGGGGCACTTTTGTCTGATTAAAACTGTAGTTCCCTTTTGTATTTTTCCTAAACAAACCCCTTTTCAGCGCTCTTCTGACGTGTTGTTGAAGGAAAACAAAATACACTCTGCGTGTGAACTTTTAAAATATAGTTTTAAAAACATTGAAATTACTACATAAAATTTAACATTTTATTCTGGTAACTTTTGATCTCAAAAGTCCAGATTTCAAATGGGGGGGGGGGCACCTTGGACATCAGCTGGGGGCAAAGGCGTGCCCCCTCATGCCCCCTTAGTTACGCCACTGCACCATATTCCAGTGGCAATCTCCACTAACAAGAAAATCCATTCACATTTTCAGTTTATTCATTCGTGGACTCATACAGCGGTCACAGCTGGGAGATTGTCTCTTGAAGAAGTGTTCATTTGTGTACAGTGCAAGGGCATGGTTGACTGCAGGCCTACTTACTTCCAAGTTGCCTGCAAACTGAGTTGCCCTGTGACACGGCCTCTAGAGTCAAAGTTGAATAAGCAGATTTTCACAAATCCAGCTGTTAATAGAGAGGAAATGAAAAAAAAAAAAGCTACGACAAAACCTTGAGTAGGTAAACAAATAATAAATAAAAAGATATAACTAATGAGTCCTGAATAAAAATAAAAATAAACAGACGCTGTTATAATAGAGAGGAAATGAAAAAAAGGCCACGACAAAACCTTGAGTAGGTAAACAAATGTTAAATAAAAAGATATATCTAATGAGTCCTGAATAAAAATAAAAATAAACAAACGAATAAAACCAATCAATCAATCAAACAATATATAGATAACAAATAAATACATAAATATAAATACGAAAACAAATAAATAAACAAATGATCAAATAAATTTAAAATGAACGAAAATGTCTAATTTGAAGGCAATTTTAAATGCAACTCTGGAGATGCTAGCAAAAAAAACATTTTGACATCAATTCATGCATGAAGTGAACATTGGAAGAAATTAACCGTTTAAAAAATTACCTATGACTAAACATTGAGTATATAATCGATTAACACAAATAATAAATAAAAATATAAACAATACATCCTAAATGAAAAAATATAAATAAACAGACAAATAAAACAAATAAACCAATCAAACAAATAATAGGATAAATAAATATAAAATTTATAATTTAAAGATCATTTTAAATGCATCGCTTGAGAAAAAAAGCAAACAAAACATACCAATATCAACTATCACGCTAAAGTGAACATTGATATAAATGAATTGTTTAAATCAGCTGATATTAACTGACTTCCATGCTTCCTCTGTAAACAAATTACAAAACACTCTTGAAGTTTTTTTTAACAAACCCCAAAATATATCTTTCGGTTCTTGAGTTACCTACAATATTTTTCAGGGTCATTTTAGTTTTCACAGGTCGGTTGCAGACAGTCCATATTTTATTTTAAAAATGCGAATACATTTTCTTTCCCCAAAAAATATATATAAGTATAGTCAATAAATAAATACATTTAAAAACAACAAATTGGGGAAAATGCTGTACTGTCCCTTAATTTTTTTTAAGCAAAACAAAAATCCCGTCGTGACCTCGACCAACTCCATTTTCTATTAAAAGATCAAGGCTGATGTGACACAAGATAAAAGCTTTGGGGAATCACCGAGCGTTGCACGGGCCGTTTATTCAACCAACGAAACCGTGTCGGGTTCACAAGATTCGAGCGCAATGGGTTCGGGGGCAGAGTGCAAAATGAATAACTCCAGCAACTAAATTTACATGTTAATGGGTACGTACTAAACTATGTACAGCGGGTGTGTGTATTGTATTGCTTTAGAAACGCAGTGTAATCGTATGCAGTGTTTGCACAGTACGTCATTATGTATATGTACATGGACATACGCATTCAGCACACTCCAGGTTGCACAATATTAGGGACATTCCCTATTCGAACGCGCGTTGGACGTGGCATGCATTAGATCACGACAGCAGCATACTGGATACAAAAAAATGATGTAGAGCCTCACACTCGCATGGGGAATTCCCGCGCAGTTTCCTACCTCACACCTTACAGAACATGTCTTATTCTCAGTCAACTTTAGGTGTATGTTCCCGGTGGGATTTTGGAGACATTCTCATCGGTGGAACTTAAGGTAAAATAGTCTGGATTTTTCATTTAACGGCCGGTGTATGATGTCCGGTTTTACGAAAGACGGTTTTGTGCTGTTGAGGTCAGCACTATTACATGTATACCGCAACGTACAGTCGTTGTGTAGTGCAATACATACATGACCTTTAGCATTACAACCCGTGGCTTTTAGAATTTATGTTCCAGCAATAGCATAGAGCTGTTTCTAATCTAGAGGCTTAGACAAGTAATGTGTATTTTTCGCCATTGTAGGGCGTAACATCAGTACGTATACGTGTTAAATAACCGGTTCAGAATGTCCGGTCGCCGAACGGCCACCCTTTACGCCATTTTGTTTTAGTTTGGCCTTCAGCAAACGAAATAATTACCACACGCTGTACTGGCCATTCGGTTAAGCCCTGACGCTGGTGGTGCTTATTTAATCTTATTAGCAAATGCCCGGCATTATGATGCTTTAACTGTACATGATCATCAAGATTTAGGATTGTTCTGGATTTTCCTACATTGTCCATTTGTTTTTGTTTTTTTAACTATAATCTATAGATACCTTTGCCGAGTCTTTATAATATAGCTCTATGGTCTTTACAAATATTTTTCCTGTGCCTTGATTTGCGATTTGGCCTTGTTCAGTTCTTGTGGGGATTTTCTTGAATTTGGGGAGGGGGGAGTGGGGGCAAAGGGCAAACTTTTTCAGCCCAGTTAAATATTTCATGATACTGGAGGTCGAACATACAAAATGGTGGTCAATATTTATAAACAAAAGAAATGTCGATGGCATTGCACTGATAACAAATAAATAATTACAATGGTAAATAAATGTTTTTAAAAAATCAATATTGATATATGTGACTTATTTCATTGAGCCGATGAGAATATTACTTTATAAACTTGATTTGCCAAATCAATGATTGACCAGTAGGACTGGAAGGTCACTTCTGTTGCCCCGGTCTTGGCTTTGGTGCCCCTTCTAACTTCTAAAGTTTCCCATACAGTGAACGAGTTTCCCGTATGGCATAGACTTGGTTGCTACTAAAAAATTTTATCATCATTCTCTTTTCACTTAATAGCATTCAGTGTGCACAAAAATGTCCAGTTCCAAGAATTTGATGTCTAAAAAGTGTTTGACAGGGATGAGGTTATTCTGGATTTCTGGATTTTAAAAAAGTATTGTGATGGAATTGTTTTTTTTCCCCCTTTTCTTTTTTCTTTTATTATTTTTCTTACATATCATTTACAACATCCAGGTGTTTTGTGGAATTTTCATGTCCATCCACTCTCATCCTTGGTTTGAAGAAATCTTCCCCTGGCATAGACTAAGATTTTCCATTCGAAGTGCCCTTTACAAAATAAAGATGGCCTTGCCCTCTCAAAGACCCAGTAACAATCAATGGAACGCAGCATTTGGGCTGTGTACTGGCAACCAAATCCAGCTCAACATATTTGGATACAATTTTTCCCAGGTCCCTTTTTCCATAAATCTATTGTTTGCTTGTTTGTGGGTTGTTCACTGCTAATTTTGCTTAGCAGAAAAACTCGCTTTACACCATCACCGTCAGTTTGGGTGTTGAGTTACTGAATGGTGTTGGACTGATGACTACACTAGTAAACTGATTATGCACAAATAACTGCTTTGCACAGTAGAATCTTGCTAATCATAAATGGGTTACCAGCCAAAATACCATGTAATCTATCTTGTTTGTGGGTTGTTCACTGCTAATTTTGCTTAGCAGAAAAACTTGCTAAACACCATCGCCGGCTGAAAAGCATAGGAAACTGGGCCATGATTTGGCCACTTCAACCCATCAAAATCTGTTTTGTTTGATTCTGTTGGACTGATGACTGTTTTGTTTGATTATGTTGGACTGATGACTGTTTTGTTTGATTCTGTTGGACTGAGGACTGTTTTGTTTGATTATGTTGGACTGATGACTGTTTTGTTTGATTATGTTGGACTGATGACTGTTTTGTTTGATTCTGTTGGACTGAGGACTGTTTTGTTTGATTATGTTGGACTGATAACTGTTTTGTTTGATTCTGTTGGACTGAGGAATGTTTTGTTTGATTATGTTGGACTGAGGACTGCACACTGATTACACGGGTGCAACTTTTCAACTGATCAGCTGATTTCCTCTTTTTTCTTCTAGTTTAGTGTCATAGGAAACCTAAAAACACAGTGCAAAGTTTTTTGTGTTTGATAGTTTCCTTTTTTTTTTTGGAAAAGCCAAGTCGCATATCTGTGATTATGCGTGACATGGGATCAATCATACCATCATAATCAAAGTCCAACAGTTTGGGTGTTGAGTTACTGAATGGTGTCGGACTGAGGATTGCACCAGTAAACTGATCATGCTTTACATGAGATCAGGCATACTACCATAATCAGAGTCCAACAGTTTGGGTGTTGAGTTACTGAATGGTGTCGGACTGAGGATTGCACCAGTAAACTGATTATGCTTTACATGTGATCAAGCATACCACCATAATCAAAGTCCAACAGTTTGGGTGTTGAGTTACTGAATGGTGTTGGACTGAGGACTGCACTAGTAAACTGATTATGCTTTACATGGGATCAGGCATACCACCATAATCAGAGTACCACAGTTTGGGTGTTGAGTAACTGAATGGTGTTGGACTGAGGACTGCACTAGTTAAACTGATTATGCTTTACATGGGATCAGGCATACCACCATAATCATACACACTCCGGAGACCTAATTTATGACGCAAGCCCTGCTAAATGTATTTTCTAAGTATTTCTTTCTGCTTAAGAGCTTTATGAAATAGGACTTCACAGAAAAATTGTCATCCAGACCAGTGCACCTTATCTTTGTTCAAAAAGAGTAAGATGTATAATTATCCAATAGCAGTATGTTTTGTCATCATCCAACGCTGTGCTTTGTGTTGATTCCATAAGAGTAGTTATCACGTCGTAGTAGAATGCAAGCATTGCTGTACCATATTTGATTCAAAGAGATTAATGCATCCGATAGTATTGATTTTGCAGCCAGTATGTGCCTTATGCCTTGATTTAAAGGCCCCTGCTCAACGTAAAAGTGTCTGTAAATGCTTCCATTCTTTGCACAACTCAAGATATTTGTAATAAAACCAACCCGTGAAAATCACAGCTCATTTCGTCGTTTCATTTTGCAGAAAAAACGGTAAAAATGCATTCAGCATGAGACGAACTTATTTTGGACCTTATACCATTTATTCAAAAAAGATCACACTTCAGGCAGAAATGTTTCAAGGGAAAGTTTTCTACCGTCATTATCTTTATACCATGTAAGGCATATGTAAATCTGTGAACATTTGTGTGTTTTTTGTCTTACCAATGTTGAGCTGGGGCTGTAAAGGTAGTTTTGCAAAAAAAAATTGATTTATAACAGAGGATACCGTGTGCATACTATCAGCAACAATGTGCCAATATTGCGAATGGTGTACCTTGTCTTGACTCAAGAAAATCCCATACTTATCAGCAGCACACGTTTGCAAACGGATGCAGAGTAACTCATCGTCCAAATCCAATGCAGTCGGGTTCTGTAGATAAAAGTCTCCACATTTGTCTTTTGTTTTTGTGTATTATAGAAGCTGACCGACAACCTTCTCAGCAACACATACGGAGCTCACATTTGTGTCGACTAATTTTCCCGCTTAATACCGAGTTATAGTATACAGACAACTGACTGTATAAATAGTTTGTGGTCTTAATAAGTTGCTCTCAGCACAGGATTCTCTCGATGCCTAATCCGCATTCCTTTCTCACAAATAAAATGGCCGACAACGGGAAGGAAGATAGCGCCACTAAAAAGCAACCTGTGCAACCGATAATAACTTTACGTGCTGCCATACAGAAAGTTGAACCGCCACTAAACCCGAAACAAGTAGAGTTTGGAGCTACACGCCCCAGGCTGGAGGCAGGCCACAAACCTCAGCCTCAGACAGGGGTACCCGGTGCTCCTGCTGTAGTGTCTGTGAACGGATACCTGACCCGCATGGAGAACCCAGACCGATTGTGTCTTGAGCTTGGTAAACCTCCCGTGCAGAATAACCCGTTACCAGGACAACAACCAAAGCCCTTGTCCACCACAAAAACTTCATCTGCTTCCAAATCGCGGTACAACGTATCTGTTGGACCACTGACTAACAGCCCTGCCGTCAAACCATCCACCAGGGGCCGTCGGAACGATCAGAGGGTGCCGAAACAGGGGCCGGGGCGGCGGAGCAAGAGCCCCATGTTCAGCCTCGTACCAGTACCGTCACCGGTTGGTGGGATACAGGCCGGACCACCGGCTGTAGCATCAACGAGCCGACCCGCAGTGGAGCCTCTACCATCACAAACCAAGTACGGGCACCAGCTCCCAGCGATGGTGACATATCCACACACACAGCAACGTGCGGCGGATGGAAGCATCGCGGTGGTAGCTGAGAAAAGACATTCAGGTATGTAGAATAAAGACGCTGCAAAGTCGCGTCCGAACTGGCGGCTTTTGGCTGTTGCTACAAAGTACAACCAAATCACTGCAAAATATGCTCACTCCTCAACATCCGCAGCTAGCAGCCATAGGCAAAGCCGAAGTCGACCCACTCGGACACGGCCTTAAACATTAAAGAAAACATTTATGAAGGCAAACAGAATAGACCTTATGCATTGACGTCATCACGCCGCCATCTTAGAGGTAAATCGATGATGTAACAATGGAAACGCAGAGATTTGTACGCGCGGCACACAGGATTGGCCAATGAACAACCTCATTTTGACCTCTAGACGAGGGCGCCCTACTCAAATGACGTCATGTGCATAAGGTCTATAAAAATGAAGTTGATTAAACAAAACATAAAGGTCTTCAAAATAGATAAGATGTGTCCGTGACGTGCCACTTGGAGTACCGTAGCATTAACATGAAAGTAAAATAAACGTGCACACATGTGCGCGCGCCGCACAAAGCTCTAAGCCAATGATAGGTCTTCGTTGACCTATCGAAGAGGGAGCTCTTTGGGCTTCTGACGTCATATGCAATGGGGTGTATATGATGTTCGTTTTTCTGCAGTCCAAGATTGCCACTGTTGTATGTATTTTCAATTGAGATTTTTTGTTTTTCAATCGATTCAAAAAAGGGTATGCACAGCCGTTTTCGTACAGTAAACTTACGGCCGTTTTGACCTCAGTGAGGGCGCTGCTTGTACATCTCTATGTGACTCATGACGTCAGACGCGAAAGGTCTATCCTTAAAAGAAATTTGGAAAATTTTCGAGGATGGCAATAGACCTAAGCCCCGCCCCCATACGTGTTGACCAATCACAGCCTTGGGTATGCCACCGAAAGTCCGACACGATAAAAATCCTATTGGAAAATGTAAACATGCGTGTGCGTACCTTTACCGCGCGCGTTCATTTCCTGCAGTGTGATGTGGCATTGAAGAGATTTCAGTGTACAGTGGTGATTTAGCCAATGCTGTGATTGGTCAATATGTTTAGGGGCGGGGCTTAATGGATTGGTCTATTGTGAACTGAAAACAAAATTGCGTATAGGACACTGATTATTTTAGAAGAGGGGGAAATTGAATCTGCTCTTTCAGAAACAATGATGGACTCTCCCTCCCTTAACCCTAAATTCTGTCCATCATCATCACACGCATTTACCAAATTAATGGGATGCATTTCTCTCAATGTTTACACGCATGGCTGCATTTATGACAAAGCCGTCGAGCCTTCCTGATAGGCCTTGAACAATTTGACTTGTTATTTCCGCGTTCTACCTAAAAAATAAAAATGTAAAAAGAAAAAGCACCGACGAGTTACCGCTGGGACTATCACAACGAGGAAAAAGGTGTTTTTACGTGATGCTGTGGCAATTATACGGAAGCGCGTATTGCCGCCACGTGAATAAAGATAATTATTCACGTGACGGCAATACGCTTCCGTACAATTGCACATAGGTTTATCTGGTTTTCAAAATCTCTATCACTGTTAAAGAGGTTTACGTACATGTTCCTTTGTTTTGGAAGTTGACTTCATTGTTTAGTCTGGTTTCCAATAAACAAACCAGACAACCAAACCTGTGGAGTATTATTTAAATTTGACGATCGTGTTTTAGGTAAAGACAAAAAAAAAACGGTCCATGGTTTTTCTTCTTCTTCTTTGTCGTGGATTTTGTTCAGGTTTGTTGCATGTCGTGGTCGAGAGCTTTAGTTCTGGTGATTTAGTCATCAGGATGTGGGTTCGAATCCAGGCCATGACACTTGTGTCCTTGAGTAGGATACTTACCTATAAATTGCTTCAAAAATAGTTGGGGGGAGAGGCAGTTATTTATTTATTTTATTTATTTTATTTTACATCTTTGGACATATGTACAAAGTACACTAAAAATACAGATTAAAATGAGGCTGTCCAGGTACAAACAAAAGTATAAAACTGTCATCAAGAGATGTGTTTGACCAAACCCCAAATTAACTAGAAAAGTAAAATAGACTAAGTGACGGCAATTACCTCACATCACCCAACCTCCGAACCCGTAAAAACACTCAAATTTAAAAAAAAGAAAGTTTTATCAAAACCCAGTAAAATACTTAAAAACCAGTAAAAAAAACCAAAAAAAAACAAGACAATACCATTAAATACCATTGTTTGTCTTACAACGAATTCATTTACCCCCTCTCTGTTCTAAGCTGTGCTGTAAAGATACTTGCGTTTACATCCCACCGTGTCTTTTTTCTGCGCAGTGGGGCAGGTTTCTATCCCTTCAAAAAAATAGCCCACACCTCGAGTGGCCTTTGGGCCTTGTGATGGGCTAAAACAAATTTTAAAAATAGCCTTATTTATATATCAGCTGTAACCGAAATAAGCAAACAGTGCTTACGATGCTAATTCAATGCGAATGGGTTCTTTCCTCTACTCTCCCTCGCTTTGGTTACGTTGATTTTTAAACGGCCGAAAAAAGTGGCTGCGTTTTTGTGACGTAGCTTTACGCCATAACTGACCCTTCATTGTTCAGTGACGCAACTAGTGGTCCACAGGAACCATGGAACTGCAATCGATTTCACCAAACTCTTCTTAACTTTAAGATGCATAGTGATTTGTATTGTGACATCACACTTTCCTTAGCAATTAAGATCGATCCACACGTTTACTCATTTTAAGATTGATCTTATAGCGCTTCGTGAAATCGACTGCCGGTCTAACGTTTCTTCAGCCATAGCTTCTCCAATGACCATAATCAACATTGCGTGCCAATGAAATTCGACGACTGTTTCCGGAAACACTGTGGGCAATGGAACGCTACAACATTTTGCGTAAAATCAAACTACGCGTATACTATTATGCACGTCACAAAAAAATTAAGACACGACAAAGTCACGTGTTTCTGTGCGGATAAAAACGCCACTGTGTCATAAAAAAAGTGTAACTGTTGTGCAACTGTTGTGCAACTGTCGTGCATGCTTTTCCCGCCAGTCACTCCTGCCATTGTTGAGCTGAGAGCCTTATTAATGTTGTCATCAACGAAAGTGAAATGACATGTTGTACTACACACGTAAGTTGATGACACATAGGTCCGTGGACACACTGAGCGAGGGAATGACTACTAGGTGCCGGGTAGTATTGTTTTCACACGAGGGACTTACCCGTCAGTTTCCCCGTTACTGACCTTCGTTTTCTCAACACAGCCTGGTTATTTCTCATTAAAATGTAAAATGGGTTTCCACCTGTCGAGCACGCACACATGCCGCAGTTTAAGTTTCGCAAGGGAAAACCACCGTGTGGTGATTCGGAATTTGGTGATGATAAAACAGAGTTAGTTCGGGTAGGAACTGAGTTTACAATGAGTTGCTTTTAGGGTGTTTTCCGGCGGCGAAATCTTTGCTGGATGTGTTTGATTTTTAGGAACTTTGAAAAGGAGAAAATAAGTACAAAACCGTTTGTGGATGTTACCGTGGACACTCGACGAGGACGGCGAGCGATTAAAATGTAAGTTGGACTGTGGTGGGGGAAAGCAGCCGACAGTTTTGACGGTATTTCTGCATTTTTGTGGGTTTTTTTTGTGGCGGTATGGTCGTTGAGAAAAATAGAAATTTGCGTTAGAGAACTTCAGAAGGAATCGGGGAAGGAACTTATGTGATTGAATCGTCTGGTGTGACAGAGTAACGATCGCAACACGGCTGCCTAATTCAAACAGTAACTTTGGACTTCTCCACCAGTTTGCTGTAAATAAAATGGAAAGTGTTTTTATCAACAAACAGCGTGACTGAAGCGTGAAATCACGGTCATACAATCAATACGTCCTTCATCGGTGCAGGAGCAGTAGAGGTTTTTTTTTGCACAATGATAAATATTGGAAGCTGTTTTGACCTTGATGTTTTTTTTGTGTTTTTTTTGTATCAGACGCACACCAACCGTCGCCGGCACCACAGCAGCCATTCCCCGTGGATCCAAGCTTCAATCTGTACATGGCCGTTGAGTGCCATCGAGCCACAGGCCAAGATGAAGACGGGGACACGTAAGAAAAATTTCTCAGATTTATTTTTCTTCAGAAGAAACTAATTTTGCTTCCCCAAAAAAATGATAATAAATAATCTCTTCTAAAAATGTGTTTTTATATTTTATATGTGTCATTAATTATTCTCTTCAATTTTTATTTAAAAAAAGTATTTCTTTAAAAAAATATATATTTCTCATTCAGAAAATGTATATTGCAAATTTGTTAAGCTGAACAATTTTGTTACTTCAACAATGTTGATTTTCTTTACAAAAAAATGTCTAATTTCACTTGAAAGAAAATAATAATTCAGTGTGATTTTTGCTTTGAGCTAAAGAAAGATCGATTTTAGGTTGCAATGTGGTAGATTCTGATATTAGATCAGTATTGTTCATGTTTAAAACTAAACTAAATATAGTATTGGTATTCATCGAGATTTGTATAAAAATTAAAGCTGTTGCCAATCATCCAGAGAAATATTTACCTCGAAAGTACAGTCAAGGTCAAGAAAATGGCCTTTAAACACCCCCAAATCATTCATGGATTACCCGCTGGACCATCGGCCACTGGGCTCAAATTTGTAGGGGAAATCCACACGACCGCATGGGTGTGGATTTCACACAGCGCTAGGACTATAGTCTTGTTCCGAGTTAGGATGAGTAAGTAGTCCTAACTTATAGCACTATTCATAAGTAAGGACTGGTCCTAAGTTAGGACTAGTTTTGTGAAATCCATCCCAGGGCTTGTAGCTCAACAGTTTTACGTCACCAGAATTCTTTTTACAAGGACCAGAATCAAAACTTGAGAAAAGAAAATCCACACCGTTTAAACATCTGTTTATATATGAACAAACACTAAGAGAACTTATCACATTTTTTTGGGTAACCATACTTTGTGAACTCAACATATTTGAAACATACTTAACAGAAACATCATTGAACAAGTCCTGCAGTGTAGTGTTTTTTACCCAAACCTCTTTTGAAGCTTTTTTTTAAGTAAACAGCTCAGTAAGTTAGGTCAATATAAAACATTTTTTTTTTTAATTATTACATTTATTTATTTATTTATTTATTTATTTATTTATTTATTTATTTATTTATTTATTTATTTATTTATTTATTTATTTATTTATTTATTTATTTATTTATTTATTTATTTATTTATTTATTTGTTTAGTTGTTTAGTTGTTTAGTTGTTTAGTTGTTTAGTTGTTTAGTTGTTTAGTTGTTTAGTTGTTTAGTTGTTTAGTTGTTTAGTTGTTTAGTTGTTTAGTTGTTTAGTTGTTTAGTTGTTTAGTTGTTTAGTTGTTTAGTTGTTTAGTTGTTTAGTTGTTTAGTTGTTTAGTTGTTAGTTGTTTATTTGTTTATTTTTTTATTTTTTTATTTTTTTATTTTTTTATTTGTTTATTTGTTTATTTGTTTATTTGTTTATTTATTTATTTATTTATTTATTTATTTATTTATTTATTTATTTATTTATTTATTTTCTGTTCCTGACTCCCAGTCACAGTTCTTAGCTACAAACAAGTTCTGTTGTCTACTGGACATTTTCTTTATGTTCAAGCCTGGCCATTGTTTATTTTGCTTTCCACAATCGATATAAACATGGATTCAAAAGGTGCAGTAAATCCCAAACAAAACACAGACCCCTTTTTCATTGCTTATTCAAAAGCGGTGACATTTTCCACAGTTTGGCTAGATTGTCTGTTTTTATAAAATCTTTACCCTTAAATGTACTCCTCCAGAAACCACTTAGATAATTTTACCTTAACATTTTTTTTATTTTTAAAACAATATTAAGTACTAATTTTTGTATTTAATAATTAATTTTTCCCCCCTTCAATTTTTGCAGGCCGCTTCATATCGCCTTGGCTCAAGAAAATGTTGATATTCGTCTGGTGCGCCGCCTCGTGGAACTGTTCAAGTTAGCTGGCAAACCATTGGACGTCTTTAACGATATGCAGCAGGTGGGTTTGATCTGATTGGCCATTGTGTTACTCTTTTGGCCAATCAGAAACAGAATACATCAATTCCTGGTGCACATAAGAATTATTTTAAGTTGAAAATGCTACAGCATATATGCAGTTTCATTAATGGTTTTTTTTTTCAGTATCTAACAGCGATTTTATTAATTTAAAGGGGCTGTGTCGTCATGATAATTGCAGTAAATGGGATAACCCAGATACAACGCGCGCGGTCACATCGCAGTTTAACAAAGGCGGCACCCTTTGTGATTTGACCGCAAGCCCGTGTGTGGGCAGTATCTGGGTCAGAGTTCATCTTTTCATGACAACACTGGACAAGCCCCTTTAAAGGAAACCTTGAACAATTTCTGTCGATATTTTGTATGTTTTGTAAGGTGAGAGTATTCCTAGAAAATGTATAGTCCAAGTACTTGGATCTCCAATGGTAATAACCATAATGTAAACAACACTTCAAATGTACATGTATATCTGAACAAGTTAGGCAGGAACTACCAACGACTCTCACCTGCTGAGCTAAAGTCAGCGGGGCACCAGTCACAAACAGTGTATGTTACATGGTATTTTTTTTCTGGCTGGTAACACTGTTCTGCTTGGCGAGATTAATATTCGTGCTAAGCAAACGTGCAACTGTTTTTTATATTATTTCATGTTGTCAAAACCCACTCGTGTAACACGAGGGCTATTTCTCAATGTGATCTGGCCGCCATTTTTTGTAAATGTAATTCAGGGATATGTAAATTTGTGGCTGGTGGAGTGCAGTTATTTAATGGCCTCCCTGCTACATTTAAATATCCTTGTGCTTCCTGCTCAAGGCCAGTTTGAAATGCAGTTACAAGAATTTTATATTTTAATGTGTGGTATGTGCAGGTCTGGTGATTTTTAATTGTGCATTGTTTCCCGGTACAATACGTTTTGTCTTCACTATTAATATTTTATGGTTATACTGTCTGACCCAGTGTGATTATTTTACATTTGTCCGTGAAGTGTAATATTTTTGTGTTTTTGTTTGCCTTATATCTCTGTTCATTTACATAAATCGTTCTGTTATAAAATGCTTTTATTGTAGTTGGTTTTTATATTAATAATTGTTATCATGAGGTTGCTTTGAAAAAAACAGTGTTTTAAAGCCCATATTCACTTTTGGGAACACCGAAAAACAAAATGTTCACAGATTTGCACATAACTTATACGTGGTATAGAGACGATGATGGTAGAGAACTTCCTGTGAAATATTTCTGTCTGATGTGTTATCGTTTTCGAATAATTAGTGAAATAAGATCCACAAATGATTTTTCGTCTCATGAGACGAAAACTCCGATGGTTAGAATGAATACAAAAACGCTGAATGACTTTGTATTGTTTTCTCGTAAAGGAAACAATGAAATGAGCTGAAACTTTCGCAGGTTGATTTGATTAAATAACTCTTGATGCTCATAAAGGTATGGAAGTATTTCCAGACACTTTACCAATGGTGTATAATGGCTTTTATAAAAGGTTTTTCAGGGGAAATGTTTAATAAATAAATAAGTAGATAGTTGAATAGATAAATAAATAAATGATTTTGACAATTTGAAGTATTAAGCTCCCGTTAGTTTGGTAGGCCTATATAAAAAATGTGCGCTTCAATCAGCCCGTATTAATTAGTACTTGTGCTTTATCGCAGACTCCGCTTCACATAGCGGCCATAACGGGCAACCCCGAGGCGGCACACATCCTCGCGGAGCACGGCTCAAACGCCAACGAGACCGATCGCAACGGTCAGACCGCCATGCACAACGTTTGCTCCAACCCTTGCCAGGGATCGCGGGACACGCTGGATGCCATCCTGCGATTTTCAAGGGTCAAACTGGACTTGGACAAAAGAAACTACAGTGGTAAGATTGACGGCCTTGTTTTCGGTTATTTTTTAACACCCCCCCCCCAAAAAAAAAAAAAAAAAAAAAAGAACATTGGTGACACACTCGGGCCTGATTGCTTCGTCCTTGAAAGGGCAAGGGCATCGAGGCATTTTTCTACATGGTAAATCGGTGAGGAAATTGTAAATTTCTGTTGGAACATTTCAAGGGCACCAAGGCAATGACCAGGGGCAACAGAGGCAAATGCCTTAGTTGCCTCCGTGACGTATTAGGCCTGCACACTAGGTTGGTGCTTGCTCATCCCTCCCCCCCAAAAAAAAACCCAAACAAACAAACAAACAAACAAACAAACAAAAATAAGTAAAACAAAACAAAAAACAGAAACAAACAGAGAGAGAGAGAGAGAATGGAAAAGGGCTTGAATTTGGATGGATCGATAGTAACCGTGTAGTCAAGAACATGTCTTTGTGTGTCTGGATGAACAAGTATATTTAAATTTATTATTTAGGTTTTATCTTTGAAATTTTCCACACTTGTTTCGAATCTCCCAAAATGGCGCAACCCAGATTTATTGTGGGTAATGACGTCGGGTGAAATGGATCTAAACTTCCTGATTCGATTGCTTCAATTGAAATTAGCAGCTTTGACTTTGGGGGGCTCAAATGTTATTTCCTTAATTGTTTATACTGTATTGCATGCAGAAATATTTCTCTGAAGGATTGTTACTGGTATGAAATCAGTTAGCTTTCAGATCGAAACCAACTTTGTTTTGATTATTACCTAGCCTGTGCATTTTCCTTCTGATGATTTTAACTGGTACTCTGCTGCCTCAGGCTACCGGTCTTTTATGTGCGTACACAGTATGTATGTAATCGTATGTACTTGTATGTGGACGTGAGGTACATGTCGCTGTTAGCTATGTGACAAGCATGAATTGTATGACCAAAAAAGGGATTTTCCCCTAAAGTTATCGGTTGGCATTGAACTCATGTCCGTTAAATAAATAGCTCATTCAAGCGTGGATCCTGATAAGGTTGTTTCCCGGGTGATACAAAAACGGATTGCTGTACCAGGAAAAAAGGCCATAAGGACATCTGGGAGGGAATTTTCCAGCATGAATGGAAACGAAGGGAAACTTTGAACTTTGTTGTTTTTGGGTTTTTTTTCGTTGAGTGTGGAATTGAGAGAATTGGCTTTGGTTGTTTGAAAAGGGTTTCGTTTGGGGAAGTTCCCACGAAAAATTGTGCAAGGCAGTGCACTGATTTCACAATGAGCTGAGGTGAGGTATAAAAATGGATTCAGGACTCCTATTGTCCTTGCTATTTTGTTGGAGCTTCTACGGCAGTTTTAGTAGGCATACAAAACTGAGATCAAACCCTCTTTTTACATTTTTTGTTTTAAATTATAAAATGCAATTCTTAAAGGTAGAGTACAGGAATTGGTATTCATCAACAAATGTTTGAGTTGGTATCAGTCTGAAAGCTTACTGATTAAGAAGTTCATACCAGTACCAATCTTCCATAGAAATGTTTCTGTCTGAAATACAGTTAAAGTCCTGGTAATAGAATTTGGAGATGCCGATTTTGATTTCGGTTGTAACACCGGCTATTTTCAGAGCCGCCACTCCTCCCAAAAGAGATTTATACACGGTTGTACCCGCGCAAGTCTACTTCACACCATGCAAAGCTTCAAACATTACTTTTTGATCGATCTTTTTCAAATTTATAGGCCTACCGTTATTGATTTATTAAGAAATTCTGCTCAATGCAACCTGCAAGTTGAATTGAACGTTAGATTCAGTGTTTATGCACCAAAAACAAATTAAAATTATTTGTGAAACTCGATCGGTGTTTTTATTTTAATTTATCATATTTTATTTTATTCATGTTTTTCTCTACAGGTTTTTCTCCATTACACATCTCGGTTAAGCACAACTTGTACAGTCTGTCGAAAGTGTTAATAGACGGCGGGGCAAACACCAATGCCTTGGTGAGTATATTCTTTTATTCGTGAATTTAAAAGAATAAAAAAGGACTGAATTGCATTCAAAAAGCATATATATAAACTACCAAAATGGAGGGGGGAAATACATTGGAACGGGAACGTTTTGCTTAAAAAGACAAATGCACAAAACAATATATAAACCGGCACTTTGTGACTTCACGAAGCTTTTTTTCTCCAGCCAACTCCATGTAGTTCCAGACAATCTGCAAGCCGAGAAACATTCATACTCGATTTCACATGAATTATTTGGGGGATACATTCATCAGGCATGCTCGTTTTCAGCTGATCAGCTGATTTCTCCTTTTTTTTGTTGTTTTTTTTGTTTAATGTTAGTACAGTAGGACATTGAAGAACAAGGTGCAAAGTTGAAGGGGGACTGTGGTCATGATCATGGAATTATGAACTCTAAAACCCAGTTACTACCCACAATGGCCGTCAAATCACTATTTAATAAAGACGGCACCCTTTGAAACGTGACATCCAGAGGGCGCGCGTGCAGTAACTGGGTTAGAGCTCGTTACAGCCAAAAGGCATGATGATTATGACGACAGTGCCCCCTTTAAGCGCGGTCGGCCATTTCCTCGTGATTTGCCTATAGTCGGTTGCCTCCAGGTTACCTTAAAAAAGAACTTCCTTGTTCGACAAGGCACATATACAAAAGGCTACTGTCAGACAATGACAGATTAAAATTCACCTTGTCATTGTGCAGTCGTAGTTCTCTGTAAGTGTAAACTCTAGGGGCCCCAAATCCTTCAAAATCCTAGCCAGGAAGTTGTCTGTTCTCGGGATGTGGTACTGCATGCCAATCTAACGATATTGCTTATCATTGGAATGGTCAAACCGATCTTATCAAAGTCCAAACAATGGGAGAACAATGAGATGTCCTTGGTTTCGTTTACTTATGAAAAATGTGACGTCCTGTGGCAAAATAAGGCCTGGGGTCGATTTCACAAAGAGCTAAGATTGATCTGAACTGCGAATCACTCTTAGTTGCTAAGCAAAGTGTGATGTCACAATGCAAATTACTATATGGTAATACTGACAACTCATCTTAAGATGAATCTTAGCGCTTTGTGAAATCGACCCCAGGTCTGATACTTCACGGAGGCAACAGAGGCAATGTGAGACTTTGAGGACGCCAGGTGGCAGCAGACTTACCAGGTAAACCCACTGTTCTCGGAAATGTGCGCACGGAAAGCGCATAGTCGCGGAAAGTCTGCTGCCACCAATCGTTCCAAAGTCTCACATTGCCTCCGTTGCCCCCGGTCATTGCCTTGGTGCCCTTGAATTTCACAATTTCCTCATTGAGGTGCCCTTTACACGAAGAAAGTGCCTTGGTGCCCTTGCCCTTTCAAATACGAAGCAAACTTCTCGAAAATAGCAAAATGGCGTTAAAACTAAAAGTGAAGATAACCGAAGCAAAGTGATGTGATTTCCTAAACACTTTTTTAATTGACAAATACATTTTATGGGCGTTATTTGAAAGCTCTCAATTCCCATTTATTTAATTAGCAAATAAACCTAGTTTTAAGTGCCTGTTTTTGGCTTGGAGCGTCACATGTGTCTCAGTGTGAAAAGGTATATATAGCAATAGGGAACTGGGAATAAGGAACTGGGTTCGCTGTCATTGACTAAAGAATAAATGTACATGTATCTAAAGTTACGTTCCCACACCCTCTTGGTGCATGCAAGCATCCTTACAAATTGCTCGCCAACCACAAGGGCCCGTTGTAGAAATGCAAACAATTGCCAATGGCCTCATGTTTCGACACTAGCAGAGTCTTTCTCAACACAACACACACGTACAAGTATACTGGAGTTTAACAGGCAAGTGAAAAGAGAGAGACAGAAAGCAGTCAGAAGATGCAAGGGATGAACAATGAAGAGGGAGACGAAGACGGGGGTTGAGGGAAGAGTCCGGTTTAACCACAAGAGGTTGGAAACACAAAAGATAAAATCAAAGGTGGAAATAGGGAGGTGAAATAATTAGGCCTGATTAGTGAACCAGACAGATTAAAAGGGGGGACATCTGTGGAAAAGGAGAAGGCAAAGACAAAAAGTAGTTGATAATTTCCTTCTTGGATATTCATATGTATATGTGTATATATTTTTTTTCAGGACGCTAAAAGCGGTTGGACACCTCTCTTCCACGCCGTCACTAACCAGGACGCTCAGCATGTGCAGATCCTCCTGTGTGCGGGAGCCCAGGTCAACATGCAGTCGTATTCCGGTAACACTGCCCTCCACGTTGCCACCGGTCGCGGGTACACGGAGATCGTGCGGCTCCTGATGCGATACGGTGCGGACATGAGCTTGAGGAACACGCATAAAGATACGCCCGTAATGGTAGCACAGGATAACAATGTAAGCATTATCTCAGTTTCTTTATAGAACTATATGCGTGGTGTTGATAAAGGGAATAAAAGAGTGGTGACCGAGGTCTTAAACGACCGTTTAAACCCGGCAGGGCCGTGGCCGTGCGATAAAGGACCGAGCCAAAATTACACTTTGAAAAGTTTGACAAATCTATTTGGATCTAACCATTCGCCAATATTCACACTCAACCAACCCCACCTCAGAGCCCCATCACATTTAGCAAGAACACATTTTAACAAAATGACTTGTTTAATAAAAATTGTGGTTTTTTTTTAAATTCCCCAGCAGATGTCAAATATTCTGAGGGGAGTCTCATCAAGTCCTTCTATGGGGTCGAGTCCGCAGTATTCCTCCACAAGCCCCCATCCACGACCCATGACCAACGGGATGACCCTGAAACCATCCCCCACGCCTTCCCAAAACGCAAACTATCAAGCACCGACCCAGACTGCCTTGCCCCTGGGAAAACATGGAGACAACCCGGGCAAGAAACCTCGAGCAACACGTAAGGATAAAGGCTCCCGTCGGGGGTCTAACGCAGCCAAGAACGAAGCATCTCAGAGTAACCCGTGCACGCCGACCACCACTGCGAGTAACAGTATCGCGAGTGATGGCTCGAGTCAGGACGAGTCGGATGCCGTTGTACCGACCAGTCACCGCGTGTCAGTCATCGTTGAGAGGAAGTCCCTCAAGCGACGCCTGATTGAACAGAGTGGGAAAGATGGACAGGACAGGCGCAGCAGCAACACACCTTCTCCTAAAAAGGGGGAGGATGACGTGCCGCTAAATAAAAAAATGAAAAATCATCTCATAGAGCCACAAAGCGGATCGAGACAGCGAGATTCTGGAAACTCAAGTGGGATGCCGGCTAGACTAGTCAAGCCCTCCGCTGTCGATCAGTCGGAGCCGATGGATCTGACCAAAAGCAAAACAAAAGAGGTGGTTGAAGTAACAAAAGAGGCGGGTGAAGTAGCGAAAGAAGAGCAAAGGGACGTGGTGACAAACGGCCAGGTCCTCTCGACGCCCATTCTCGCCGATAAAATAAAAGACGAAGCAACACCCGAGGAGCGGTCCGCACCAAATGGAGATGCAACGGCAAACCCACTCTCGTTAAGTCATAAAAATGACGCCGAAGGAACAGCAACAATTGGGGCGGCAAAATCGGCTGATGAAGTAGCCAAGATGCCTGGTGATGGGGAAGAGAATGTGGACACGGTTGATGCTGAGAACGATGTTGCCAAGCCGGAGGATAAGGTGTCTGACGTCCCCCCGCCAAAGAAGGAAAGGAAGAAGAAGAAGAGTGAGCGGTTACCTCCGAAGAAGAGAAAATAAATTAAAGCTATACTTGTAAAGAATTCTTGTACATATTAAGCAATTTTCAAAGTTTGTAGTAGATTGAAAAGCCCCGTCAAGTTGATCGCCAAGTTTCTTATTCAGCACCATCACCTGAAGGTTCCGAAGGCCCAGGGAATCAGTTTCACAAAGCTGAGCAAAAACAAAAACCAAGAAACACTTGGTAGTTTAACCTGCCAAAAGACCACACAATGTGTATTGTTTGAGGCTGGTTCCCCTGCTACTTTTTCCCATTTGCAGATAATACTTTCTGCTTACCAGCTCCGTACAATTGGACCTTGTTGTGAAAGCTTTGTAAATAGGTTCCTAACCGGGCATAGTTCTCAACTGGGCACAGTTAATGGCAGGGTTTCCAGCTTCATCATTGAGCAAGTTTTAACAAGGGCATCTGTCAACTTCTGTTTGACTCACTGTAACTAGCAGACATACCTGTTGATTTTCCACCGTTTGGAAAACAGCTCAGAGCAAGGGTGCATTTCAATTCCGAGAACGATGGAATTACCCAGTCTGCTGCCCCATAGCATTCCCTGAAAGGTAGACTGTTCAATCCGCTCATTGAAATTAAAACTACTTCAATCGGATTTGTTTGAGATAAGGTTCGGGTCAGATCAGTCTAATTTCATGGACTTGATAATTTTGTGTGTGTGTTTTTTTTTAGTTGACGAACATACGCTAAACACCTCCTCTGCACCGTTTGGCGAATTTAGCAAAAGTTGCAAATGCCCTCTATCATGCCTAACGCGTCCCCTGTTTAAAACGTGGGTGTGAAAGTTGGCAAACGTATACGTTGTTCACCCGGCCGAGTGGAACGCACCCCCGGTGATGGTGGTTGTGGTAGGTTTTGTTTGTATACAAGCATTCCCAGTGGAAATGTAAATAATAAACAATTTGGGCAAATGACAATGCCCACTGTAATCTTATGCCAAACGCTCTCATAATTTTGCAGCGGCGTAGCCGGGAGGGGGGGGGGGCACATGCCCCATCACCCACAAAGTGCCCCCAGGTGCTCCCCATAATAATGTAGGTACATTTAATTCTTAAAAAAAAACATGGCCCCTGGGTACCCCCCTGAAAAACGATGCCCCGCCCCCTGTAACCCCCGGTGAAAAATCCCACCTACGCCGCTGCATGTTGTTGTGGCGTTGCTGTGTACTGCAGAAAACAAAACACTCGGATTGACTGGGGATCATAATCCTGTGAATCTATGCATGACGTCAAAACGTTACAAATTAAACTGAGGGAAGCACATCGATGAGTACATATTCATTAAAATCAACAACTCATAGGTTTTCATGGTCAATTTCTGCAAAAACAAAAACCATTCACAATTCCTTGGACACGCTTTCAAATGCACGCATTTTCCCCTAACTCAATCAAACTAGTAAATTAAGGATTTGCGGTGACACCATGTTGTTTCTGATCTCTTTTGAGTATTTATGTGGCTCCGAAGGGAACCGGTTGACCCAACTTTTCGGACAGTATACTCTGTCCTTCGTCAGGAGACTGCCTTGGGAACTACGTGTACTCAAAAGAGATTTTAAAAAAAAAAACACGGTGTCACCGCAAATCGTTACTTTGTTGTATTCCCACCATCCAAACCTTCAAGTCTAATATTCAATCAAACTAGGGTTTCATGTTTTTCGTTTTCGTGCACAGATGATGTTTTCGTTCACAGTTCTTCTCATTCAGGTTTTCGCTTCAGTCGTTCTATTTCATTAATAAACATTCAAGACTTACTTTATTCTTCAGTTGAATTTCTTTTACCTATTTAAAAACCAGCCTCTTGCTGCTGGTTTATGAAAAATTGAAAGACTTTTGCGACCTAATGAGTTTGAATGATCTTATTTAAACAGTGAATGCTAAACTATTGACACTGAATTAATACTCATTTTGACTGTTGAATGCTAATATGCAACGTAGCAGTCACTTTCAAATGAAATCGAACGAGCCGGGTGTTAAACTGAATGAGTTTTTGTTGAACTGACCGGGAAAACCTATTATTTTAAAGATGGGCTATAGGATTAGCACTTTGACTCACAACAAATACCTCGTCTTCTTGCATGAAAAATACCACTTCCACAGCGCCATTTATTAATTTTTTGTAAAGCTATCCTAATGGTGAGTTTCCTTGAGTGACCATTTAGGAATCCGTAAATGGGCATCGCGACAGAATCTTACGTCATGCTCGGAGCACCTGGCTTATAGCCCTAGCCATTGCCAATGAGCTTCACATACCCGAGCAGCTCGGTCATGGTCGTTCATCACCACAGCTATGGCCGCCGCACGCGCGCGTCCACCACGCACACACTGTGAATCCTCCATGCTGATTGGATATGCGTGCACGGCTGACGCGCTATTGTCGCATCGTGCCCGCGTGCAGCGGCCATAGCTGCGTAGGTATTAACTGCTGACTACCATGTGAAAAATTGCTCGGATTAGTGTATATTGTTATTAATTCTGTAGAAAAAGTGTATAGTTGGACATACGATACGATCAACAACAAAAAGGATAGGAATGAATTCATCAGCTATATAGTTGTTAATCAATTTTTGTAAATTTAGCATTCTATTTTCTAGATGAACAAGATGCAATTTATGATGTAGATTTTGCGGTATATTGTTTTTATTTTTATTTGTTTGTTATGAGGTGTATTGATACAAAGTTTTGCATTTTTGGTTTTGTTTGTATAATATGACTTGAAAATTTGTTTAATTTGAATCTAACATAAAATGTCATTTGCAAAAGTGTAAGCTTCCGAGAGTGTTTTTAAGTATATGTTAATAATTATTATGGATGCATTGTATGTTATGGGATTTCTTTTTGTTTTGCATAATATATACTAAGGCATTATTCATGTAAAATAATGAATATGTAAGTTATTTAACAACTTCCATTTGTAGTAAACACCAAACGGAACGCTCGTCAATGGAATTAGCCTTTCCCATGAAATATGCTAATTACATTCACGCATGCGTACAGACATTATTGGTGGGCAAACGCCATAGAGTTGTGCAGTAGGTAGACACACAAACGCGTGTGCGTCACGCCACCATTAGCTAGCCCCACACAAAAAACGCGCGATGTGTCCTCATTTTGCCTAGTCTGGTTCCCAGACCCCAAAAATCTCCGACTATTCTCTGTCGATGTTAGGGTCAGGTATCACCCAAATGTCACGTGACAAAAAAAGGAGGAATTCCTCCTTTTCCGAAAATATCCGAAATACTCCGAACTCGTTGTCGTCAACATTTGGACAGTGTCGTTGATGGTCGGACATTTCTTTTGTTGATATAAATTCAAAATTTTTGCAGGCACATCACCATTATCGTGTTTTTTTTCTTCTTCTTTTCTTTTTTCCCCCAACAAATTCAACGCTATATTTTGAACATGTTTGTAATGTTTTTACAAACTAATTATCCCAGGCTTTTTGAAAGTAAACAGAGCCTATCATCATCCAATGACATCGTCCACTGTTTGTGACAAGTAATGAATATTTATACGTTGCGTCATAATCTGTTTAGCTTTGGATGATGCCTGACCCAAGATTTTCTACAAGAGTCGTCAGGGAATCTTTGGTCTGGGAACCAGACTACATTTTGCCCACCAGTAGTGTTAGTGCGCACGCGTGATGTGCAATTTACATATTTCATGGGAAGGGTCTATGGAGTTAACGAGGGGCGTAACTTTGAAATGCATATTCACATCTTGCTTGATTGCTTCGCAAGAAACCACTTGGAATACTTCTGCCTGCCTGCTCAAACACAAATTATAGCTCAGCACAATTCCTTCCAGAGGCCTGAAATAATAGTTGGACGGCATAAATGATAGTTTTACCTGAATAAAATCAATCTTAATGGATAAACAAATGTTTGGTTCCGGAGATGGCCAGTTTTATTTTTAATCACCAACTTCTCTAAGATGGCACCCCACGCCAAAAACCAGGCACTCCTTGAAACTGGTGAAAGTGCACCAAAGGCGAAGACAACGGGAACATCAGCCGTAAGAGTATACCAATAAGATGTGATGTCTTAAACATTCCGTATGTTGAGAAATACTTACAGTATAGGCCTAGTTTGGTTTTATTTGAAAGCTCTTGTTCAAAATGCTCATCTATTTGTTGAGCAAATTAACCCTGTTTTTGACTTTTGGTGCCTGGTCTTGGCAGAGAGCCTTATATGTTAACACAAATACACAGCTATTCACGGAATTCCTTTCCATTATTGTCATCAAATTTTAAAATTCCACTTTATTCAAATGCAATTTTCTGTAGTTTCACAGCTTCTCCAAATTTCGTAAAGCCATTAAATAGATCATTTTGCTTAAAGCAAATAAGGTTACCAGTTACAAACAATTCATATACATATTACAAGGTATTCTAGTTTGGTAACAATTTTTTCCTGCCCTAGCCGCGGACCAGTTACAAACAATATAGACTACAAGGTGTTCTGGTTGGTAACAACTGTTCCTGCCTGTTCCTGCCTGTTCTAGCAGGGGACCAGTTATAAACCATACATATTACGTGGTATTTAAAAACAATTTCCTGCCCTAGCAGGGGACCAGTTAAACAATATCCATTACGTGGTATTTATGTTGGTAACAATTGTTCCTGCCCTAGCAGGGGACCAGTTATAAACAATATACATTACAAGGTATTCTGTTGGTAACATTTTTCCATGTGATCAGAATATTTGAAATTGACACAAGTTGCCCACCCTCTTGTTTGTAAAAAGCATGTTCGTGACGTGAAGAAAGAAAAGTCTCTCCAGGACTTAATGGATATACCTACTCTACTGCCACTTAAAAAAGACTGATACTTCACGAACGCAATGGTGGCAATAGACCTTTAACATGCTGTCACCATCTTTGTCATGTTCCCTATATCCAATAATAGATAACAGTAATAGATGCTAATATTCATTGTACAAAAAGGAACCAGACTATTTACCTTTCCAGCCTCGGTTTGGTTACATTGGTTTGAATAAGAGAAACTCAATATTGCCACACCATGAGAAAGGTCTATTGCCTCTGTTGTCCGTGGTCTTTGCCTTAGTGCCCTTGAAAATGCTCAAATAGAAGTGTCTCATTTCCTCATCGAGGTGCCCTTCATCAAGAAGAAAACGCCTTGGTGCCCTTGCCCTTTCAAGAACGAATAAATCAGACCTGCACTCGCTATCTCCCTAAGTCCTTTATTTTGTCACCCTTTTTTTTACGCTTTTGTTCATCATTTTATTTTTTAAGAAAGAAGTATTTAACATCAGAGGTTTTTCATCGGTCTAACGCACTGGCTTGCAGCCTTTTATGCATCACACGTCATTCAGATGGCTGGACAAAACAAATGGTCACAGGTGACCATTTCAGGTCAGGTCAGAGTTCAGAGAGATAATTTCGGAGGCCTCAACCTCACTTCCACGGGTGTTTCGATCTCGCCTTGCATTTGTTGTTCCCCCTGTATGCCTTGGTCGACCATGAACCCCTGGAATTTGTCTCATTTAAAATGTGCACATTTCAAAGGGCACAGTGCTAGTGTGCAGCCAGTGGGCAAGGCTGTCAAGGACTGGAGGGGGGGGGGGGGGGGGCGGGGAGAAAGCACCCTCTCCACAACCCACCAATTCCATGAAATTCCATGATCATCAAACCTGACCCAAATGGTACCCTAGCTGCAACCATGTGTGAGTTTGTTCCATTACCATCAACCTCAACTTGACACATTTTCAGCTCTCTCACGAGTTGTTTCATTTTTTATGCCTGAAAAGATTTACCTTTGCTGGTACTTTCTTAAATTTGGCTCATTTACTCATTTTCCCTCGATGATGAGATCAAAGTTTACAAATTAATATGAAGCCTCAATTCCATTTTGTATCCTGTGAGAGAGTTAAAAATTGTAATTCTTAATTGTGTATGCAAAACATGAGTCATGTGACTCTGTGGGGCTAAATTGATTGGTGGAGAGTCAATTAAAACAAGGCAGGTGTTCCAGAGTAACCCGACTCCACAGACCACAGTAAAACCTTGATTTGTTTCAACCCTGACCAATCAAGACAGCCTCTTGTGTCACATGATCAATCTATTTTGCATACGACCTTTAACCTCATGCACCACCGCTACCGCCGAATCGACTTCTTGCGGGTCTGAATCCAGACCCTGTGCCTCCCATCATGGGGTTATAACCTTGCATGGGAAAAAAACAAAAACAAAAATAAAAACAGTTCATTAATTTCATGAAATAATCACACACTGTTCTTATCCTGTTCGACTTCTTCTGATGTCTTCTGCTGAGTATTGGACAAATTTTTCGAGAGGCAATTTCAACACTGTGTCTGATATCATTAATTGAATAGTTTATAAATACTATCAATGTATTGTTTGTTATTCATACTTTTGATACTCAATTACTTTGTTGGGTTAAAAAAAAATTGTACTAGGAGTCAAAAATAGTTACATCTTAAACTTGTACCCACCTGGTCTCAGAGGTGCCTTTTTTGGTTTGTCTTTGCCGGCTTCTCTTGAGGCTTCCCCACCAGATGGAGGCTTGTCGTCCTTATTGAGTTTCTTAGATCTGTAACCCTGGCCTTGCTTGTGCCTTTCCCAGTCTTCAAGCTGTTCTCGCCTCTTCTGCTCCTCCTTCTGTGAGGTATGAACAGATAGATAAATACACCAGTCAGGACACTTGTGTCCTTGAGCAAGGTGCTTTACTGTAATTGCTTCTCTTCACCCAGGGGTATAAATGGGTACCTGCGAGGGTAGAGGTTGATACTGGGTTTGAAAAAGCCTTCGGAGCGCCACGGCAGCTCGGGGCTAAATACTCCCCAGGGAGCTGAGAAAAACTACAGGAATGTTATTGGCCCAATGACCAGGGCACTAATGTAAAGCGCATAGAGACGTTATTGTGAAATGCGCTATATAAGAACTGGTTATTGTTATTATTACAGGGATGGAAAAAGTTTCAGACTTTTAGCTGAATCTAGACTTTTAATTTCTGCCTGATGAAAATAAAAAGTTGCTGCAAGTTTCTCCGGATACATGTATAAATCAAGTGTTCACAATTGTAAGGGCCAAATGTGTGTCGTGGTGGAGTGGTCTAAAGCATCACACTCAAGTTCTGATGACCGAGTCATCAGAGTGTGGGTTCGAATCCCGGTCGTCGAATCACTTGTGTTCTCGGGCAAGACACTTAAACATAATTGCTTCTCATCACCCAGGAGTAAATGGGTACCTGCGAGGGTAGAAATTGTTGTTGTCTATGATCAGCAACCTGTGCGCCAATTCAGCTGCTGGTGCTGCATACTCCAAAGGAGTTGAGATGGTTTCAGGAATGCTTAAGGCCCAATGATCAGGGGTAGTAGTAAAAGCGCAAGGCGCGTTGAAACAAGTGGGTAATCAACCCCTATTAGTATTGTTACTATTACTGCTATTGTCATTTCTGTTGCACACTGATCCAAAAAGCTCCTTCAAATTCTACAACTCCAGGAGTTACCAGAAGGCTGAAATAGCACCATTTCAAAAAGCCACCTACAATAACTAAGGGTTTGAAAGTGGTATGAACAATGGGAGATTTTCTTTTCTGAAAGGCCGAGTGTGAACCCACCAGTTGTTGTTTCTCAGCATGCTCTGCTGCTTTCAGGTCGTATTCTTCTTGCATTCGTTGCCTGGCTTTTTCCATTGCCTCTTGTCGTGACAGCACGGTGGCCGCATCTGCAAGGAAAAATTACATCAACAATCACTTTCTGCTGTTCACTCGCCTCGCAGCGCTTCGTTTCACCCACACACAGAGGACAGATGGTACAGGAAATAATGCTGAAATTCTCCCTTTATGTGGGGGTTATTTTGTAGTCCTGATTCCAGACCTTTTTCCTTTTACTATAAGAGGATTACGAGACATCAAGAGGCTTCCACCATTGTTTACAATTGTATTTCGGCTCAACGGAGCAAAGTCTGAGTGAACTAAGAATCCAGCCTGTTCTGGGACCAATTGTCGGCCATGTCTGACAGCTGAGGCTTTGCTATTCGTGCTGAATGAATCTGATATTTTTTTGAACGAGAAACAAAAAACCCTGGTGCTTCAATGAGAATCTTTGTTCTCTTGGCTGTTTAGTCATGGTTTCTTTGTGTCTCAAAGAAAAAAAATGATTCCAGCCATTCCTAGAAATAAGTGTCAGGTGGTATGGAAACATTTTAAGAACCTCTGCGCTAAGCGGTTAAAGATGAAATTCTCGGTCTGTAAGCCAACGGGTGAAAAAATAGTATTTGGGGATCTACATCATTTATCTTCTCACCATAATGTGACAGACCACGGCTGTCGTTACTACGTTTCTGCTGCCATTTACCAAGCTTGGAGCCATATTGGCTGTATACGTACAGTGACAAAATAACTGCTATCAGAATGTACCATCCATAGCTGGCCAAGAACTCTATTACTGCAAAATAAAAATAGAAATGAGAATTACAATATTATTTTTTTGAGGGAACATTGGGTGGTCGGGTTGGTGTAGTGGTATCTTTCCTCGCCTTCCACCTCTAGGACCCCGGTTCGAATCCCACGGGGCACTATGTGGATTGGGTTTTTCAGTCCCTGCCTGATTCCCTGGAATAAACCTCTGGGGTTTTTCCTCCAACATCTAAAACTGAAACTTCCTTCCTTGTCTTCTCTCCATGGGGTTCTTGGCTAGTATAGTGATTAAGTTCGTTTTTTTGAGAATCCTTGGCTTCACAACCAGAATTAATAAATGAAATGAAATAAGCAAGTTGAAAAAAGTACTTCACTGTCATGACTGTGGGTTTGTTGTTTTTCATATCAGGGAACAGTTAAGTTTCATATTGTTCACCAAAGTTTGAGCTCAATCCGTCGGGCGTGTCAGAAGGAAACAGTTTTAAAAAACGTGCACACTTTTCAGCGTGTAAACACATTGTCCTTAATTTCTGATTATTACAATCAAAATTAGAATCGGGGTCTTCAAATTCTATTTTCTTGACTTTGACCATATTTCAGACAGAAATATTTCAATGGAAGATTGGTACTGGTATGGTATAAACATACTCAGTACGCTTTCAATTCGGACCGAGGCGATAGTGATACCTAGACCTGGTGCGCTGTACTCCCATTTTTTAGATTTTTACTTCATCGGTCGTACTAGCAGAAAAGTTGGGCTTTATTTCCCTTTTTTAAAATTCATCTCCAGGAATTGGTAGCAAAAACGCTAATTATTGACCTTTAAAAACGAAAAATCCAGCAGACAATTTATTGCGCGGCCGGCACTTTCGTGCATTCCTGCCAAAAGGAATTTAAAATGGCATTTAACGGGTAGCGTTGTCAAGCCTATTTTTTCATGATTTTGACACTTTTTTATCATTCAAAGTGTCTGTTCCTCTCTCTGTGTACACAGATTCTGTCAACCTTTCTACTTAGTTAGACAGACAGGGACAGGTAAGGATAATTTGACCTAAATTAAGGCAGAAAAAGTTGCAGCCGGATACGGCATTTTAGCCGTACTAGCTAGTACTAACGACCGATAAAGTCAAAATCTCAGCAAAGGGGTACAGCGCCCCAGTTACTGGGTCTAGGTCTAAGTAGTAAGTGATAATGAATACCAACCAGGGGGAATTACTTCAACAATCTCATTCTCATTAATAAAAAAAATTACAAACCAAAATAGTATCCTTCGGACAACAACTTGGGATCCTGGTTCCCATCTTGGGGTAGCTCCCTGTCCTCAAAGAAACCTTCTGACATCCTGAAGTTCCCAACAGACTCTTGATTAAAATTATAAATATAGGTTCAAATAAATTCAAAATAATATACCGCGGTAGACACCGGACAGAAATACGTCGATGAGATCGCCAAAAATAAAAATAAATATTGATAGTCTGCCACCGGATACATTAAATTTTTCTCTCTGAATTAGTAAGTCTGGGTTCCCGACGAAGGCTGACGTGTTATTGTTTGTGTTTTTACGCCCTCTGTTGTTTTGACACTTTTAAAAAGAGACGCTGTCGTAGATAAGAAGTATTTTGCGTTCAATTACCGCCATAGAGAAAGCTGTGGTGTAATGTTGTTACTGTATGAAAAGGCAACAGATTATGCTAGAAAAAAAATGATTTGGATTTGTTTAACAAAACACCAAGTTTAAACCACAAGTGAAAATGACTGGCCAAAGATTAATTCACTTTGTGGGTAAATTTTCTCTGTTAACCCAATTATTTAATAATTGAGATTAATCTTAGTTTAAAAGCTCTTATTTTCAAGTTTATACAGTCCAATCCTGTTGAAAAATATATTCATTATGCAAACTGGAAAGAGAAAAAAGCATTAGAGAGGATTGCCCTGTCGATTTTAGGGTCAGGTATCACCCAAATGTCACGTGACAAAAAGGAGAATTCCTCCTTTTGCCAGCAAAAGGGAATTCCTCCTTTTCCGAAAAAATCCGAAAGGCTCCGATTTCGTCAACATTCAGACTAATAATGGCGCAACCAAGATTTCTTGTGGTGATGACTTCAGGTGAATAGGCGGCTTTGGAACGCCAGGTGGCAGCAGACACACCAGGTCATTTTCCATTGTTTACAATTCGGAGAACAATGGATTTGCCTGGTGCTGCCACCTAGCGTTCCCAAAGTCTCCCATTGGGACATCAGAGGAAGGGAATGAATTAAACCAATGTACCTTTATCATGGTGCGGCCATCTTGATTTTTTCCCATTCAAACCAATGTAACCAAACCGAGGCTGGAAGGGCAAATAGTCTGGTTCCTTTTTGTGCAATGAATATTAGCATCTATTACTGTTATTGGATACAGGGAACATGACCAAGATGGTGGCAGCATGATGAAGGTCTATTGGAAACAACAACAATGGCAGCAGAAGAAGACACAAAATACACAAACAAATCTACAAAATATTAAAGTACATGTTTTATTGGGAATGCTTGTCCGAACGCCCATAAAGTCTTACAACAATTAAAACTGCACACTGCAAAAAAAATCTAACTTGTAATTATTCCTATTGTGCCGGCAAACACTTATTGCCAAATAAGGCAGTATTTCACACGACAGTGTTGAATTTACCTTAACAATTATCTCCAAGAAAAAGAAGGGAAAAATGATGGACGTTGACTGATTAAAAACTACTTAAAGTAATAAAATATACCTGTACTCGTCCAGAATAAAACACAAACAAACAAAATCTACTTGAAGACGCCCGCTCGTCACCATTACCCGACGACTGTTTCTGTGGCTGACACAAAACAATCATGTACCCGTACCAAGTTTATATACAACACGTGCGCCGGTCAAAGGTGATCTTTCGTGGCACGAATTTGTTTGTCGCGCGTTGACGAGTGTGCGTATTCAAAATCTACTTTTTTTCATGATATTGTGTAAATGCTTTCAAGTATCAATGCAGATGTGAAAGTATATTTTTCCATTATAGTTTTGCACAGATATATACAAATAGTTTTCGATATTTACTACTTCTTTGGGAACTTTAGTCATCCATATAAGTTACAACTATCAAAATATTGCAATGAATATTCAATAAAGTTACTGTTAATAAATAATTCTTTCTTTGGATATTCAATATTTAAATACCAGTCTGATAGCAAAGTAAACTGCAGCTAAAGCTCAAGTTGTTTTTAGTAAACTAATGAAAAAATATCTTTGGTTTTTACAAAAGTGTGACCGCAAAAGGTATTGTTATTTGCTCTTTTCTTTCCACCTTACTGTTACAAAAATATATCAAAAAAAACAAAAATAAAAACAACAAAATAAGATTAAAATAAAATAAATAAACAAACAAATAAATACATACATACGCATAAAATAAAGAAAAAAAAATAGATTAGACCATCTGAAGGGCCCAATAAGTTCAAATAACCACACACAGAGTGTGGAGAAACATCACCGTGTTTTAATAATTGACAAATTTCCACAGCTTGGTTGTGTGGTGTTTTGATTGGGAATTAACAGGAGTGGCATGAATGGAGCCCCCACCCGCCACAAGTGCGCACATGAAGTACACATTAATTGTACCATGCTTGGCCATGCGATTTATTTTATTTGTACGTACATCACTACACCTACATTTTCAGCCATCTGTTGTTTTCGTTGTGAATTTAATATTTTGAGTGCTTCTAGACTGGCAGGAGAATTTGATCTCATGGCAAAGCCAATGCTAATGGTCGCAACAAAAATATTAGGCTAATTAATTTCTTTGTTGTTTTAATTTCATTTACAAGGCTGGGGGAATCTGGTACACCTGTTACTATTAAACTGCATATTCCTCGGCCCAATTTTATAAATTATAAATTAT
This sequence comes from Marthasterias glacialis, assembly GCA_911728455.2. Lineage (NCBI taxonomy): Eukaryota > Metazoa > Echinodermata > Asteroidea > Forcipulatida > Asteriidae > Marthasterias > Marthasterias glacialis. The sequence continues at coordinate 10,727,964 of OU452239.1, read as the reverse complement.
TATTACCACATTTTTATGCTAAGCAAAAATGGGCAGAGAACCAGTTGCAAACGGTATACATTACATGGTATTTGGGCTGGAAACCTCTTTCTGCTGGGTCAGCTTTTACAGTGCTAAGCAATTTTTTGGGGTGCTGAACAGCTTTTATAAAAGTGGTCCCCGGTAAGCACAATTTTTTTGTGCTTACTACAGCAGACAAATAATGTGTAAGCAAACATGTTTTTTATATTAAGATCAAGACGGTATACCCGACTGCTTACAACTAACTAGAGCCTCAGGCACGATACATGTACAACCACAGAAGCAATACACCGTTCCGGCCCGTCAGTCAAACTGTGCGCATTGACCAATTGGATCACGCCTTTCGGTCATGTGACCTCGGTCAAACTCGGTCACGAGTGGGGTGTAAACGTACACAAGCTAAGGTGTGTGGGCGGGTCTTGTCGCCAAAGCCGGAACGTTCTATTGCCTCCTTTGCCCCTGGTCAAATAGAAATTGACACTTTCCCCATAGAGTTGCCCTTTATCAAGGAGAAAATGCCTTTGTGCCCTTGCCCTTTCAACGACGAAGCAATCAGCCCTGCAAGAGTCAGCAAATGTTAATAAAACAGGACTTCTGCTGAGGACTGCCCCGTACTAAGCATAAAACATCTGCTTACGTGCTTAAATAAAATTCCCTATTTCTACAAAGATTAACCTTTATTCTAATGCTTAAAAAATAACCCCTGACAATGCAAAAATGCTGAATAAATATGAAAGACTTTTATTCAATACAAAATAGAACAGGCACAAAATAGGCCCAAGAAACCCTGTATAATTTCATTTCAAACTTGGCGACTCAATCCAAACAAAATGTATTCTTGGTTGATATGTTGCAGCGAGTTGACCAACCGTTCAAAATCATTCAACGGCACAGGTTGTGTATGGTAGAACAACTGTCTGGTTTTCTTGCACAAACATATTTTAGTTGTAAAGTTTAGTGGAAGCCATTTTTTTTTTTTTTTTTAGTACTGTGAAGGTTTGAATACAGAAACACCATTCTTTTTTAAAAGCACAAAACTAGGCACTTCTCGTAAATGGTGAAAATGATGTTTAAAAAGACAACCGAAACATCAGATATGATATCAATGTAATGACTGTCATTTCAAAGCCTTGATCAAAAGCAGGCCTGATACTTCACGGAGGCAATGGAGGCAATTGCCTCCGTTGCCCCTGGTCATTGCCTTGGTGCCCTTGAAATGTTCCAATAGAAGTGTACAATTTCCTCATAGAGATGCCCTTTATCCAGAAGGAAATGCATCGACGCCCTTGCTCTTTGAAGAACGAAGCAATCAGGCCTGCAAAAGAGTCCTTGTCTCTCATTCCATGTATGTAGCTTAGCTTTCTCTCCCGGCTCCACTGCTCGTCTTCAGCCTTTTTTCTTTTTTTTTGTGCTTCAAAGCTGGTTTTAATTGTGTCATTATTTTTTGGGCATTAGTTGTTTTAACAACCCTGCGATGCAATTGTGTGCAGTTTGCATTCGATTACATGGGTGGTACGCTTTTATTTGCGTATTCGCGTATTCAAATGAATACGCTTTATTATGCGCAAAACTTTCTGTATTCTTCTTGAAGGTCCTCAGGAGACATCAGGCATGCCCAGAGAGCGAATGATATCCACTCAAAACACTGTGTGTATTGCTACCTGGTGTTACACTACGCGTACTACTGAAGGTCCTTTGGGTTCAGTTAGCGTACCACCAATGAGCAATATGAGCAAAAACATGCAAAAATCGCAAATAATCTGGGCCAGAAGTACACAACCGAGTACGCAGGTCTGAATTGCCGCCTCGACCTGATGCAGAGTACTCTGGGAGAGCTTTTTCTGGCTCAACAGGGTCAACGAACTTTTTTAAAAGCACTAAGCTAAAGAGCGCACTTTCGCTGCAAATAAAAGCGTACCAACCACTAGATGCAGGGTTTTAATTAGCCCATTAACTAATGCTTACTCTGCAGTTGTTTTGTTTGTTTCGTATTTTTTGTTTTTGTGTTTTGTCTAAAGCTGCCTCATTATCATTGTCAAAATGGTCACGTTCGTCGTTTACTCTTTGCTTGTGTTGTGCTAGTTTTCATTTTTATTTCAAACGATTGTCTTTGTTGTTGTAAGTTTTGAAATAAATGTGTTATTGAAGTGAATGGATGTCTTAGACCTTCCGTACATGTATGTTGATAAGTATGAGCGATCACGCATCAAAATCGGCTTCACAGTGGGCTCCACTGAATCCAGCCGGGCAATCGCATCGGTAAAAGTCCAGACTATCGTGGCATACGCTCCCATACAAACACGGATCTGGAATAATGTAGCCCTAAATTAGGTCTTACTTGAAAGCTTTAATTCTCATCTACCTGATAAGCTTTTAAGTTTCGGCAGGAAGTGCCTGGTTTTGGCGTGGAGCGCCACAAATGCAGGACTTTGTCATCAACCTCTTCTCACAAATCCTACCTATGGGCACCGTCTATCTTCTTCGGTCGACGCATGTTCATTTTATGCCTCAGGGACGTCAAGTAACTGGAAGCGGACTGGGTTATTCTCCTGCAGGTCATATCATTAGCAGCTTCAGGTCTTACGATGTATCTCTCAATGATAACGTTACCTCCCATTTCAGGCACTTTCTTTTTCCCCTGGACACACCTTTCACTCAGCTCCTTATTCCGACGGTCGAGCTCGGCGACGTCGACAGCCATGCGTTCCACCCCGTACTTCCTAATCTTGTCCCACAGCGTGGTGTTAAAATGGCGGTAGAGACGCATGTCCCCATCCAGCCACTTCTGTAGGTTGTTCACGGTCACGTCGGACAGGTCTTCAACCAGCATGCCGCTGCGAGCGTTGCTCGTGAAGTAGGTGATGTCCTCGAAGGACCAGCACATCATCTCCTTGAGGAGTATCAGGGATTCCTTGAGATGCTCGGCGATCAGGACCAAGTCGAAAGCATCGTCAATGTAATAGATCCAGTTCTGGATCTTGACGGGGTCATCCAGGGCTTTCATATCCAGTCCCAGATCGTACAGCATCGGGTTGAGGCTGCTATGACGTGAGTTCCTTTCCCTCTCAAATTCGTAGAATTTTTTCGGGGAAGCTGCAAATGTATCCAGGGGGCACTTGAACCGACGTTCCATTTTGTAGTAGCTGTAGGTGCTTTCGAATTGCTTGGGTGGGTTGCGGAGGATCGTGATAAACTTGGCTCCTGGAGCCATTACTTTGTGCATGTCTGTATAATGTAAATACAATATTCAAAGCTGTAAACATTACATCAGAGATAATATACAAATAATGAATGTCTATGAGTGCAATGGTAAGAATATTTTCATGAGGTGAAAGATGGAATGTTCCATCAACGAGGCGAAGCCGAGTTGAATGGAACATTCCCTCTTTCAACGAATGAAAATATTCTTACTATTGCACGAATGAAAAACATTTATTATTTGTTTTATATAACATCCAAGTAGATCTTTGTCGTTTGATTGGAGGATAACACTATAAAGTATAGTATGCTTCAGCCATTTTTAATCGAATAGTCACTTTTGTCAATGGAGGGCGGGCGAGCGTGCAATAGAACAAATCGGATGGAATGAAAAATGCACGGTGAATGACGTAGCGTGCAATGGTACGTTTATTTGCTATCACGTGACCGACCATCCTCCAATCGAATGACAAGGATCTGCTTGGGTGTTATATGAAGAGGAATATTAAATTTGGTCATATCCTTACACCAAAGTATGAATAAGCACTGTATACTCGTTGGTTTCCAAAGTCCTGCAGAAAACAAAATTGGCATAAACTAAGAGCAAGACAAGCACAAAACTTTCTAACTTACTTTCTTTGTGGAAGCGAGCGTGATTTGCAAGAATGTTGTACTGGCCAGTCGGAGAAGGAATGGCAAAAGAAGGCTTGAACTTCACAGGACTACCCATGTAGACATCAGTCACTGGAAGAGCAAAGACTAAACTTCTTACATCGCCAAAGCGATACAGAACATTCTGTAGCGTGGAACCCCCAGTCTTGTGGGTCTTCAGGAGAAGAACGTTCGTCTGCTCCTTGCAAGTTTTTCCAACATTGACTGGAAGACTCGAAAGATTTCTTCCACCTTGAATGATATCCATCCAGGGGTGGGGGACAACATTACCACCTGTTGATTTGTCATCAGCATGTAGTCCGGTGGGTATCGTGTTATTCCCGACACCCTCTTGAGGGTTCTTGTCGGTTTTTCCATCTTGGTTTGCGTCCCTTTTTGGCTCCCCCTCCTCAGAGAAAAGCGATTTCTGATCCCATCTGATGTTTCCTATCTTGTTGATTCTTTCTTTGAAGAAGGTGGAGTGCATTAACAGGTGGATGGTATCTCTGCCAGTCATATGGCTCCTGTTGGATAGAGTTATGAGAACAAATATTTAAGTGGCATGTCACACGACACAATTTACAGGCAACCAGTTCCCGCAAGAGAAAAAACATTCACCTTTTTCACTTGGCTTCACAACCAGAATAATTAATAATAATAATAGTAATAATAATGCCTGGGAGACAGGTGTTTGCTAATTATGCATACCTTTTTTTACCAGACAAAGTGTCCACTTTGTAAATGTTTATGTACAACATGGACAAGAACAGAAAGAGCATGGCAAAAAGCAGGGTGCAGATAAATGCCGAGTGGATGCTCTTCATGTTGACAGCTTGAAGTTCGCTGATGCTGGCTTGAACGATCAGACGCCTTTAAGTTTGGGATTGTGTCTCAAGAATGGAGGGTAGTTTTCTGGAAGAAAGAAAAAGACATTCAAGAAATGTCAATCATAGCAGTGATTGTGAAAAATTTGCCCGATTTCATTTTGTTTTTCAAAGCACAGTGCTTATATTATAACACTAATATTTCAACTGCATACTCAGTGCTTTCTCGTTGGGATAATCGTAACTCTCAATCCTCCCAACAGTCGCAGACTGGAGAGAGAGATGAAGGGTTACGATTATCCCAGCTGGGTGCTTTTCTGGTCCTGTTGTTAAAAAATCCATACGCATAGTACTTGAATAGGATTCGAACCAATGACCTCGCATTCAGGAATCAATCGAGAACTTTAGCACAGGAAAATATTTCCAACAAACACTTTCAAAGAATACTACTACCTGCTCTTACTCACTACGCTCCGAGTAACTGAACCCAACAATACCTCGTCAATATTTGGACATTTATACAGATAATGTACAAAGGTTTAAAAAAAAATAATAATAAATTGTTCGGTCCAGTAACTCGTACTGATGGAAAGGCTCACCATGATTAGACAATGATTTTTATCATAACAAGTGAGTGGCAGTGGGATGGTTGACTTTTCCTCTATTTTTAGCAGGAATAAATTGTTATAACCAATTGCCCTTTTTTTTCTCACTCAGATTTATTATTTTTATAACAAAATATCTAAGTTATCATTAAGGGAATAACTGTGCGAGGACCCGGTCTTCACTGCTTGGTAATGACCGGGGTGGTGGCTGGCCGCTGTTAACGACCAAGCCGGAGGCGCGGTCGTTAACAGCAGCCAGCCACCACCCAAGGTCATTAACAAGCAGTGAAGACCGGGTCCTCGCACTGTTATTCCCATTAATAAATACCTTTTTTAACGAAATAAACGGCTAAAATTTTCTTGTTTTGTTAGCCGGTCTTTATATCGCCGTTAATACACCCCCACGTGATCACATTTTGACCAATCAGAATCCACAAACTGTCCTAGGTATTTATTAATACTTTTTAATTCATTACTTAATATTGAGTTTGTAGGCTAACCATGCTAAAACTGTTTATTCACCTTTTTTATGAAATATTAAAATTTAAATTAATAAATTACTAAAAATAAAATACTGGGCTATGTATGAAATATGATTGTGAATATGATTTTGACATGATTGTTTGATCATCAACAAACAAATGAAAAATCCAACACTCCTTAAAAAATAAAAATGTACCTTCTTGAACCATCACCAGAACATGTTTTCAATCTTAAAAATTAGAACTCCATTTCTGCTTCTGTCACACCATGGTCACACGGTCACACCGTCACTGTCTCATTTACCATGGCTTTTCTTTTTACCGTGTACTTGCCAACGTTACTGGGAAACACTCCAACTCGATGGGGGATAGGTCTCTAAAAGTTAGTCTTTTTACACAGTCAACCAGTTCGTTGTCCTGCGTACAGTTTTAAAAATGACGAATCGCGTCCATGATGTGTTTGTTTTCGACTACACTACATCTTTAATAACAATAACAAGATTGAGAGAGAAGAAAGTTTATCGTTTTTCCCAATCCCACACAAACTTTTTAAACAATGTTTGAAGGCTAGGCCGATGGTCAAGCCGGTCCGTGCGACGTGTAACTTTTGTGACAACTCGACCTTCTTAACTTGTTGATGCATGGAGCTTGGATCGATGAAGAAACAGTAAGAAAAACACGCCAAGTCATTCCATAGATACGGAGCAAAGATTATAGAGTGCTAAAGAGACGGGGGAACGAGAAACAGAACAGGCCATTGGAGACGATGTTGTGTAATGCACACTCAAGCGAATCGGTCAATATCATGTATTCAGATTCGAAGTAGAAACGGAGCGTGTCGGTTACACGGTGCATAGAGCAATATGCACGGTGGGTGGGCGGGCGATTTTTGTCCCCACCAACACGACATTTGGACACAAATACACAAATTATGAAGGAACACGATGCTGACCAAACTGGGCAAAAAAAAAAAAAAAAAAAAAAAAACAGTCTAAATGTTTGAAATGTTTGACGTAATGTACAATTCGGTGAAATGAACATTGTGGCAAGTTTCAAGTCATGAAAGCGGTCGTAAACTTAGGAAAATACGGAGGGGCACCATATTTTAATAGCATAGACCCTGCCCCCTCCCACAATTAATGCCCCCCCCCCCCCATTGAAAAAATCCTGGCTACGCCACTTAGGAAGCTAATGAAGCTATACAAACAAAAAACAAACGAACGACACTTTGCCTTTCTTCCCACGCACAAATCCGTCACTCTGTTCTCAAAAGTGCAAAAATTCAAAACTCTCCGGGCACTTTATAAATAGTAATGATTTCACAACGTACCACCTCTGCTGGAAAAGACAGAATAATACGAGCTCGATTGCAAGATTCAAACCAAGACGATTCGTCCTACTTTGATTTCAATGCCGGCTATAATATTGCATTAAACTGTTCCATACCCCCTTTTTTATATCCCCTCCATTTCAACAACCTCGGTCCAATATAAAATGCATGCTCCTTCACCCCGTGCCTTTTCTAAAACATGGCACCTTAAAAGATTGTTTTAAGCTTGGCATGTATTGCTTCTCGTTCCACAGAGAGGGGAGGGTGGGGACGGGCATACAAACTGACAAACCAATATTATAAGCTTTTTGAAATGTTTGAGTGCGTACCGGTTTATACATAAGCCTCTACATGATGGTTAATTTTTTTTTTTTTTTTAACTATGGCTTCCCATGGCTTGAAATTCCCATGGCTACATGTATGATTTCGCTTCCCTCCGGAAATGTTAACAATCACGTTGAATCCTTGACAGATAGCCAAACTTTAACAGGCCAAAATCACACTTTATCCTTCACACAAAAAATATTATAAAAAGAATACCAGCATTATTGCGGATGCACTGAACGTTGTTAGGCAATTTGAATATATTGAACTTCTACATTAAATAAAGACAAGGAGATTAAAAGTTATTGTCTTTACCTGCTGATAATGAGATTTGTGCTGGCGGCGGCGAAGGTCATCAAAGGTCGAACACCATTATTTTTGCTGTTTCCGCCATGTTTTATGCGTTCCCCACATGTGCATATGCCTCTTGGCGTTGCACTCTCTCAGAGATCGGTCGGTCTGTGTCGATCGGTCTGGAACCAACCGGTCGATGTGTGAGACCAATCGGTCGATGTGTTAGACAGATGGATTTGTTGACCTAAGTTAATTCTTTTTTTTTTTGGCGTTCCATAAAAACCACTTCGTTTCCTAGTGGCTGTGACTACCACTCAAATCGTGTATGAGGTTGGAACATCATGCCGTTCCTTTGGTTCTCATGCTCGCGGCCGTTGTAACACCCGTGTCACAATAATCCTTTTCAAATCATAATAAAAACCATGCGGGTAGAACATCACGCCGTTCCTTTCGGTTCTCGTGCTCAAGCCATTGTAACACCCGTGTCACAACAATTCTTTTTAAATAGTAATAAACCACAATAATGTACTTTGAGCGATGGCCAAATAAACATAGTAATGATAATAATAATATTCAAAGAAACACAAAAAATATAATAAAAAAAAGTCACTGACAATGGGGCCAGCTGTTTTTAATGATAACAACAAGTTCAATTAATTAGAAAACAAACGAACGCTTCCCACCGTTATAATTAATTTGATTACCAATGATCATTGAGGATCGAGGACAGTTCTTGAAAGAAGTGTTCGAGTTCTTGAACTACTTACGTTCAGGCAACAGTTTAATTTGTTGTTTCAATTAAAAAAACTTCAGATGTTGCCAACTGGGAAACACTGTAATGAATGCATTTGTCTCGCAATCAAAATACAATCAGCTGGCGTCTACATGTTTTGGTTGGGCTATACCAACCCAATTGCATTCACACACAAGTGTGTGTGTATAACAGCTTTATTTATTAATGGTTGGGCCGGGAGTCCATGTCGCCACGATCGAAGACGATTTTCAATGGGCCGTTATTTTGTTTTATTTAATTGTTTTTGCTGTTTTACTATTATTGTATTGATATATTTATCTATTTTTAGTATTTGCTGTTTTAATAGTATTGTATTGATGTATTTATCTATTTTTAGTATTTTAATCTGTTTGGGGGAAGGGGCTCTCACAACTTGCAGGATATCGCTGTACAAATTAATAATACGTAACGTCAAGGGACACGCCCCTTTGTTTACCCACACGATCACTCGTTCGATAATTTAATTTTATCTATACCATTATTCTGGTCCTAAGTGTTGACTGCCATTTTGTTTTTAACCTCCTTGGCCTAATGTTATATGGGGTCAGTCCTTTTATCACCAACTGTGTTGCCTTGCAAAAGAATACGGAACTATTGATTGTGTTTAGGGTCGCACAGTTCATCTTTTTCAACTTCATAAAAAAAAACTAAAAAAAAACGCGCCCTCAAGTGCTGGGATGAATTCAGAGAAGGTACGTATCATCGCCACATAAATATTTTTGCCCATCAGTGTGTGCAGAATGGACAAGTTTGTATACGTGTGAATTGTTAGTTTTATATGCATCACTGATCACACTGATGGTCTCTTTTGTCCACCCATCATAAGCAACGTTCCCCAAATAGTTTTGTGAACTGTGACCTCCCACAATGAGCCGATCTTCTCACCAAACTAGCGGTGATGAACGAGGAAGGGGCCCGGTAATTTTTAACATGTCACAGATCTCCGTTCGCTCGGTGCACTTGTTGCGTTGGTTGCTGATCGTGGTTGCTGTGGTGGGGTTCGTTTATTTCTACTTTTGGCATCGGTTACACCTGCAAGCTGAGGCTAACCGAAGACTGGGAATTGGTGATGATATAAAGGTGAAATTGTTGTTTCTTGTCATCACGATAGTTGTGTACTGTTTTATTGGGCTCGTTCTCATAAACGGAAGCCCTGCATTATGATAATGCACGTGTCGGTAGTATTACCCAACGGCAACGCGCGCTGGGTGTAATCGTACCAGCCACCCTGGTAGTGGTAGTAAAATAATTAATAGCAAGACGAGTTCTCACAAGAACAATATACTAGTACTACTGATAGCAAAGTAGATATAATCACATGGTGTTACCACAAACCAAATATACATTGATATCTCACCATGCAATGCCTCAATACCTATAATATCATTGTGAGGCCTATACCTTTCTGGTAATGAAACCAAGGGACGCTCCAAAAGCATGACCTGCAGGCCTGAGGATACCTGTGTAGAGAAGAAGATGAAGAACTGATAGTTTTAGATGTGGGAAGAGAACCCCGAATAGGGAAATCCCCAGTTGCGATAATCGTAACCCTCCATCCTCCCGACCGTAACCCTCCATCCTCCCGACCGTCGGGAGGATGGAGGGTTACGATACTCGCAACTAGGAAATCCCATGCAATCAGGTCGAGACTGAAAACCCAATCAACATGCAAGGGGCTAGTCCGGGATTCGATCACGGGTCACAGAGATGACAGGAAGGGAAGAAACCACTGAGCCAGCAATATTTGTTTTCAGGATTTGCTATCCCCCTCCCCTGGGGTGAAGAGTAAATTTTGATAAAACCTTTTTCATTTTTTTTTTTTTTTTTTTTTTTTTTTCTTCAACAGGTGCCGTCTCTGAAAAATGTGGGTCCAGAATTCGTTCTTGGAAAGGATGCCAAGAAGCTACGGATCCTCTCGGGGAGTTTTCATTACTTCAGGGTCGTTCCTGAGCATTGGGAGGACCGCCTCCTAAAGATGAAAGCATGCGGTCTCAACACGATCACCACGTAAGGGGATACCACTTGTAACTTGTATGGCCCAAATGTGTGTCGTTGTCGTGGTCAAGGTCGAGCGGTCTACAATCACAGGCAAAATTGTTGGGACAGTGTTAACAGCACCCCCCCTGTACCCCCCCTGTTCAATGTTGTCAAGATGGGACAAGCGCTCGGGCAATTGCAATCAGAAGTGATCATTGCTTCGGTTTGCTGATAGACATGAAAGTGCTCAACATTGAATCAGGGTTTACGGGGAGGTGTCCCAACGAATTGTCCTAGATTGTAGACAAGCAAACTCACCAGCTGATGGCTGAGTCATCGGGGTGTGGGTTCGAATCCCTGTTGTGCCACTTGTGTCCTTTGGCAAGACACATTACTGTAATTGCTTCTCATCACTCGGGAGGATATGGGAACCTGCAAGGGTAGAGACTGTTGATGCGAATGTTAAACAATGTGTGTGCCAATTTGGCTGCCGGTGCTGCATACTCCAAAGGAGTTGGGATGGTTTCAGGAATGCTTTAGGGGTAGTAATGGTGTAAGGCACTTTGATACAACATTTAAAAGCGCTTGTTAGATGCATAGATACTGAACGAAAAAATATCCCATGGTTTAGGACTAAAGAGTTGAAAAACAACATTATCTGGCATTAGATGTTACAAGCAGGCATGTACAATGTACAAACAATTGTTGTACCAAGCATTTTGCATGTTGTGCATGGGCATGGCATGTCTAAACGCAAGTATTGAATTTTGGGTCTTTTCGTGAAAAATGGGGTGATGCAACTTTAATTATTTGAATGAGAACTCATCGTTTTTGGATTAATATAAATATTGTAATCATTATCAGAAAAAAAAATCACTTAAATTATTTTTTCCTCACCCTTTTAAGGTACGTTCCATGGAATATGCATGAACAAGTCAGAGGTGAATTTGACTTCACCGGACAACTGGATATTGTGTAAGTGTCTTATAATTTGTCTATATACTGTTTTTATTTATTTATAAGGGAAACCCCCCCCCCCCAAAAAAAAAAAACACTCGCACTGTAAACCTGCTTAGAGAAGACAATGAAAAAATGCTGTTTTAGATTGGGAGAGAAAACCTGTACTAGGGAAACAGATGCGATCAGGTAGGGACTGAAAACCATGGTCCACAGAGGTGAAAGGGCAAAGGATAAGGTGAAAGGGAAAAGTATAAGGTGAAAGGGAAAATGATAAGGTGAAAGGGAAAAAGATAAGGTAAAATGTGAAAAGGATAAGGTGAAAGGGAAAAGGATAAGGTGAAAGGGAAAAGGATAAGGTGAAATGTGAAATGGATGAGGTGAAAGGTGAAAAGTGAAAGGGAAAAGGATGAGGTGAAAGGGAAAGTATAAGGTGAAAGGGAAAATGATAAGGTGAAAGGGAAAAGGGTAAGGTGAAAGGTGAAATGGATAAGGTGAAAGGTGAAATGGATGAGGTGAAAGGTGAAAAGTGAAAGGGAAAAGGATAAGGTGAAAGGGAAAAGGAAAAGGTGAAAGGGAAAAGGATAGGGGAAAGGTGAAAGGATATTAAGGTGAAAGGGAAAAGGATAAGGTGAAAGGGAAAAGGATAAGGTGAAAGGTGAAAAGGATAAGGTGAAAGGGAAAAGGATAAGGTGAAAGGGAAAAGGATAGGGGAAAGGTGAAAGGATATTAAGGTGAAAGGGAAAAGGATAAGGTGAAAGGGAAAAGGATAAGGTGAAAGGGAAAAGGATAAGGTGAAAGGGAAAGGATAAGGTGAAAGGTGAAAAGGATAAGGTGAAAGGGAAAAGGATAAGGTGAAAGGGAAAAGGATAAGGTGAAAGGGAAAAGGATAAGGTGAAAGGGAAAGGATAAGGTGAAAGGTGAAAAGGATAAGGTGAAAGGGAAAAGGATAAGGTGAATGGGATAAGGGGAAAGATGAAAAGGAAAAAGAAACGGATATGAAGTGATGCTTATAATTTTCTGCAGTCAGATTAGATAAAGTATTTTAGTTTAAAATACTTAAAGGTCTAAATTGACACCACAACAGTTAACAACTTGCCAGTGGTAAAAGAAGAAAGGGTATGAGCGCAGTCGTCAAAAGCTGCCTATGGTAGCAAAAGTGTTGACAAGATATTGATTTATAGTGCCCTGTGGAGTGAGCAAACACATACAGGCTAGACAGCAGAGTTAATTTACAGCTGTTTTTTTTTCTTTCTTTTTTTCTTTTTTTTTAACAACACCATCTGTTTCTTTGTCTTTGGTTAATTAGTGTTAATTTATTCCATCCGGAATATCCAGTCTGCACAGTTGTATTCGTTTTGGGGTCATTGGTAAAGCATAATAGTCAATCTACAGAGAGTGTGCGAGCATGTCTGTTTCTAAATTGTATTAACTTATTATTTTCGTGGCATGGGTATGTCTAGCTGACTACAAGAGAAGATTCTGCAAGGTTGTAAATGGTTGTAACAATGAGTTCCTGTTTTGTTATTCATGTTGCAGGGCCTTTTTAAATCTTGCCAAGAAGGTTGGATTGCACGTTATCCTGAGGCCGGGGCCCTACATCTGTGCTGAGTGGGATCTTGGAGGGTTGCCAAGGTGAGCTGGTCACAAATGTATTGTTCTCCCGCATTTTCCAGTTTCAACTCTGGAAAAAAATTATCCTTTTTACCTTTGCTTTAAATCTTAGAACTTTATCATTTCTACTCTATGTTGATAATTAACAAATTTTAAGTGTAGATATTTTGTTTTTCGTTTTTCGTAAACCAATTAAGCCATTGCAATTCAGCAGATGCCACGAGTCATCATTTTTCAAATAAAAATAACTGAACTGTGCTGATATGTGCCATATGAGTAACAATGTTTTTTTTATGCAAGGTCTGAAATGCTGGTTTCAATGCAAAATTGAAAAGTAAAATTGATATTTTGTACGTGTATTGGCGGTTTATTGAATGCAGACTGTCCGAGATAGACCTCTCTCCGACAAACTTTTTCGTTGTACTTTGTATTGTTGATAGGCATTTTAAGGCGCTTTTAAACCCATCGTATCAAAGCGCCTTACACTAGTACTACCCCTGTTCACCGGGCATTTTAGAAGCATTCCTGAATCAGCCTCAACTCCTTTGGAGTATGCAGCACCGGCAACCAAACAGCAGCGCAGGTTGCTGTTAATCATTTACATCAACAACCTTTACACTCTCCTTACGCTTTCCTGAAACGGCCTCAACTTATTTGGAGTATGCAGCACCGGCAGCCAAACAGCAGCGCAGGTTGCTGATCATGCACATCAACAACCTTTACCCTCTCAGAGGTACCAATCTACTCCTGGCTGATGAGAAGCAATTATGTTGTTTAGTAGTGTCTGCCCCAAGAACGCAAGCGTCATTTAAAACAAAAAAAATTTATGGAAGTCGCCAGACACACAAGGCCAGTAAGCCACTCGAGGTGTGGGCTACAAATCAATTGTTTTTTCCAGGGGTCGTTGCCACCTACTCCTGGGGCTGAAACAGGGTAACCCCCTTTACAGTCCGGAAGGATGTAGGCTTGGGTATCATCCAATGGAATGACTGGGATTCGAACCCCCGACTCTCATAACTCTCGATCAGAAGTTGAGTCCAACGCATTCAGAATCGCCACTGTGGCCTCTGTTTAACTCTTTGCTTACTCTGTTCTGATTGTAGTTGGCTACTGAGCTACGATGAGATGAAAGTTCGCTCCATGTATCCACTATTCGTTGATGCTGTGGATAAATACTTTGATCAACTTCTCCCTCTCGTTGCGGGTCTTCAGGTAAAAATAACTGCCATTGATGTAAGCCTGGTATTCTGAGTGAAGGCCAGCTTCACTCCATGCATCCACTATTCATTGCAAGGGATGAGATTTTTGTCGAATTTTACCAAATTATTGTTGTGAAATTTGTTTACTTCCATTTCCAGGCAGGGGAAACATTTGTGTATACACGTCATCCCGTGCCTATTTGTTTTAGTGAATTTCTTTGATGAATTTGGTATGCTTAACAAAGTTAGACTTAAACCCGCTTTAGACTGGCAATCCAGAGTCGCACCGAACCAAGCTATTGAATGAAGTTCTTTAAAAGTTTGACGTCTGAAATAAGAGCACCTAGAAGGTGCTAGAAGTCGGAAGATCGACTGTTGCAGTCAGCCGGAATGACTCCGGAGCGTCTTGGGTTCAGACGTCGATCTTGTCAAGAGCCGAACCTAATGCAAATTTGTGTTAATTAAGTTCGCCAGGCTGAAACTGAAATCTAGAGTTGCCCCTAATCTATTTGGTTCGGCGCTACTCTGGAGCGCCAGTCTAAAAAGGGGTGTTAGTTTCAAAAGGAAGAGTTCTTGTTACAGACGTGGCAGTCTTGCTAGTGCGAAAAGTGTAAAAAAAATAATAATAATCATTGTAAACAGCTGTCCAAATACAAACAAATTGTGTGGTTTTATTGTAAAGAAATGCAAATTTTTGTCGCAAATGTCCCAATGATTGTTAAGAGTGGAGAACTCAACAATTTTTGTTTTGTCTCTTTGTGTTTTAGTATTATCGGGGAGGACCAATCATAGCGTTTCAAGTTGAGAATGAGTATGGATCCTACGGAAGTGACAAACAGTACATGACTTTTATTAAAGAGGTTGGTGGAAGCGTCACAGTCAACCCTCCTACTGTCTGACCATTCAACATCATCCACTGTGGGGTTTTTTACTGACAGATAAACTACGCCAGCCTGCAATATATCATGTGGCGAATGCATCTACACAGTACACGGTCAACCCTCCTACTGTCTGACCATTCAATATCATCCACTTGGTTTTCAAATGATGCTTAAAATTTGTTCTGCTAAGCCAAAATAAGCAGGACACCAGCCACTTATGATACATATGGGACGGTATTTTGGCTGGTAACCTTACTTTGGTAGGCATAATTTTGTTGTGCTTAGCTACTTTGTGTGCTTAAGCAGCTGTATGAAATTGGGCCCTCGACGTCTTGGCTAAATCTACATATGAGGTGTTACAGAGCATACTGTTCGAAACGTCGAGACCACAACGGCTCTTCTCAGAGCCACCACTCCTTCCTAAAAGAGTTGAATTACATGGTTGTACGCGCAAGTGTACTATTTAATTATAGTTCCTTATTATTCTTCACACCATGCAAAGCTTCAAACATCACTTACATATGGGGTGTTACAAAGCAAATATTGACTGCTTTTACTCCCGCTATGGTTAACACTATGATTCCCTCGGCAATCCCCGTAACGTTCTATTTTCCCTCAGCTTCACCCCGGGATAACAGAACGCTCCGGGGATCAACTCGGAAGTCGTAGTTTTTACCAAAGCACTCAAAGCAATCAGTTGAATGATAATCCACACACCCTGCCTGCTCTACAAAGCTAGAATACCAACAGCACAATGACAGCGATTTTGAATCACCCTCACTCTTTTTTTTTCAGGCCATGGAGAAGCGTAACCTCAAGGAGATGTTTCTGACCTCAGATAACAGCAGAATGGCAATGAAAAATGGACATCTGCCGGGTGGTAAGATTCTATTAAACCGTCTCTCTTCTAGTCAAAACGTAATTAATATTTATACACCATTTGTATTCCAGGGTATCACAGTGCCGCCGTGGCATGTCCTGGCGGTCAGTCTAGCACAGCCGGCATTCTTGGGGTTTTTTTTTCCCGGTCTCCCTGCGTTGTTGCACGGAGCGTTTTTGCGCAAGATTCGACTTTGCTTGCTGACCTTGGTTGCACTCACAAGATGATATGTACATTTGATTTTTTTCACATATCGACTTTGTTTTTTCCGTCTAGTTCTGGTGACTGCAAATTTCCAAGTTGGCGCTGAAAGACATTTCCAAGACGTGAAAGAGATTCAGGTGAAATACAAATTAACATTTTAAAAACACATTGTAAAATCTTACACAGCCTCTTCTTACTTTTGACAACCCCTCAATGCATCCATGTTAAAAATGTAAAAATTTTATCGCTTATAAGTTCCTACTGGGATGAATGTTGTATGTATGGTACCCGGCTGTTGGTCCGGAAAAACCCTTACCCTCATCTGTACACCCAAGATTTGATACTTGTCTCATTTCTCTTATTATTATCGTTGTTATTATTGTATCTTTCTGGTATTGAAACTAGAAACCCTCGAAAGCGACATAGCACTGTGACCCGAAAGCCTCAAAGATACCTGTGTAGAGAAGATGATGAAGAAATGTCAGTTTTAGATGTGGGAGGGAAAACCCTAAATAAAGCCCGGTTCATACTTCGCGCGAAAGCGAAGGCGAAGCGAATTTTGGTGACGCAACAATTCAGTACGCGCTGTTTTTCAATTGTGACGCAAGAAAATTCACTTCGCTTTCGCGTGAAGTATGAACCGGGCTTAAGGGAAAACCCACGCAATCAAGTACAGGGACTGAAGACCCTATCCACATGCAAGGTGCCTGTCCGAGATTTGAACTGGCGTCTCAAAAGGTGAAGGGCAGTGACCAGAAACCACTAAAGCCACTATTTCCTTTCTTGTAACCCAGGGTTCGGACAAGCCTTTGATGGTCATGGAGTTCTGGTCGGGATGGTTCGACCACTGGGGAGAGAAGCATCATATCTTCAGCCCCAACGGTAAGATCAAACGCTGCTGCTTTAGTTTTGTTTTTAACAACGACACAAAGGAAGCAAATTTTGGGGCACCCCATGGAACAACTGACATTCCAGAACTTATTAAAAAAAAGGGCTTTAATTTGATACTTCTCAACCAGTTATTAAAGCACTTTGTACCATTACCGTCCCCTTTTGTATTCCTAAAACCTTCTCAACTCCTTTGGAGTATGCAGCACCGGTAATCAAATGGGTAGCTAATCATTTAAACGGGAGCCCATTGACTTTGTGAAACAGTTGCCTGTATATGCGCAATCCGCTTCAGTGTCTCGCCACATATGGCCTGTTGACATGACCACTGCCAATACACAGGCAGGAACTCGAAGCCCGTCGCTGTGTGTTACATAAGAGTTTTGCGTTTTTTTGTGTCCTCCGAAGCAAACTGGTTAACGGGGTCCGCCATTCGCACACACACGGAAAAAATGCACAATCTGTAGCAAGACATCCTGAAGCAAGAAATGCAGTTACATATTTCCATGGTGGTTCCACAAATCTCTTCAGAGTTTTTTTAATTTGTTCTGTACAGGTATTGCCGATTTGGTCAAGACGATCTTAGACTTGGATGCCTCCATCAACTTCTACATGTTTCACGGGGGCACTAACTTCGGCTTCATGAACGGCGCAAACATTTTGACGGAAGAGGGAAAAACGTACGCACCTGATGTTACAAGTTATGGTAAGAAATAGTAGGCATGGAAAACTCTGTCTTTGACTCAAGATGGGGCGCAGCTTTGGTAATATTGGCAGATTCTTACCCTCTTTGAATCAAAATGCGGTACAGCGATAGGATCACAGACAAACTGCTGCTACAGATTCTCTTGTAGAGCTGTGGTAACATTGGGAGAACTGCTTCAAGTGCTATGCTTACTCTCTTTGAATCAAGATAAGGTACAGCATTGGTATTGTTAGCAAAACTGCCTCTACTGGGCCAAATTTCGTAGAGCTGCTTAAACGGAAAATATTGCTTACAAAATTTATGCTAAACAGAAATGAGCAGGATACCAGTCACAAATTGTACATGTCACATGGTAGTTTGGCTGGTAACCTTATTCTGGTAAGCATAATTTTGTTGTGCTTAGCTACTTTTTGTGCTTAAGCAGCTCTATGAAATTGGCCTCTGGTGATTTGCTTATTCTTTTTGAGTGAAGATCAGGTAAAGGTTGGGAATGTTGACAAACTGCTGCTGCAGATTTTCCTACTCTCTTTCAGTCGAGGTAAAGTACAGCTGTGGTAATGTTGGGAGAACTGCTTCAATTGTGTTTGTTAAGCCCGGTTCATACTTCACGTGCATGCGAAGACAAAGCGAATTTGACGTCACAAATTCACCACAAACAATTCACTCAAGTTAAAATGTGTTCAACTTTTTGCAAAATTTGCTGTGGATGTAGGGTAGTGACGTCAAATTCGCTTCGCGTTCGCATTCGCGCGAGATATGAACCGGGCTTTACTCTCTTTGAATCAAGATATGGTACATGATTCAGGATGTTGGGAAAACAACTGTTACTGGTGTACATACGAGTGAAATGAATTGTTTCTCTAAGGTAGTTGTTCCTCTGAAAAAGACTACTCATGTTTAGTTTTCTCTTTTCCCATTTCTGTCGGACTCAGATTACGATGCACCATTATCGGAAGCAGGAGACCTCACCGAGAAATATTACAAAGTCAAGGAGGCGTTGAAGGCCAACACGCCCAAAGGCACTGGTAAGATTTAGTTAATAGAAGTGAAAGGTTTTCAACTAAGACCATGGACTCATCTCTTCTGGAGACGAGCAGAGTACATTATGCTGTAGCCCTATATAGGACTCTTCCTCTATGCTTTACGCAGATACAGAGTCCTAGATATGAGGGCCAGCTTTTAGGGCAGAAAGTTTTCAGAGCTCCATAATTCAAAACTTACTTGTAAGAAGCTGCTAATCTCACCAGATTAACATTTCATGGCTGCATACATTTTTTTTGGCGGTGGGTTTTGGACGTCAGATATTCCTCATGAAACCGTCATTTTTCGGGAAATAGTTCAGCTCTCAATGTTAAAAAGTTTCCATTTTGTTCGTTCTCTCAAACATGCATTCCGCACTTAAGCGTACCTAACGCATTGGTGCTGTCAGTGTACGGTGACGCACAAACAAACGCGTACTAGGTTTGCGCAATGAACTGAATTATTTCACGAAAGGTTAAGATCTTGTTTAAAAAAAGGTGAAAATGTTATCTACAGGTAATTTGCCAGTTTACTCGTCTTCCAGATGCTGATCAGAAGCGTCAAGTATGAAACAAATTTTACCGGCTCTTTTGCAGAGTCTTCATTATGCTATAGAGAGCGTTAGATTGATTGAAAACTAAAGGACAAAAAATTACTTTACTCTTTAAGAAACAAAGGATCTGTCCCTTTTTTAATCAAGAAAAATTTATACAATAGTCCACTTGCATAGGGGTCAAACAGTACGCCCTTAGTTCATCTCTCAGCCAATGATAGGTCTTCCTTTGACCTCAGTGAGGGCGCTGTTCGTGCTTGTGACATCATGCGCAAGGGCTCTATTGATGAATTATCACTTTTAATGGATTTTTTAATTTTATTTTTTTTTATTCAGTTCCAGATAATTTACCGAACATCCCTACCCAGATTGGTAAAATGGCGTACGGTGACGTCAAACTCACACACTACATGACCATGGATGATTCTATTGAGTTTATAGGGGTAAGTTTGTCATCTGAAGTTACAGTACCCTCAGACTTGTCCCCTGTCTTTATTCTCATAAAGTAGAAAACGATCATCGACGTGCTTTGCACCACACATTGCACAGCCGTTTTCCTACAGTAAACTTACAGCTGTTTTGCCCTCATTGAGGGCGCTGTTGTACATATCTCTATGGGACTCATGATGTCAGACGTATGAGGTCTATATAGGGCTCTCATTTCAACCGTTGAATTCAAATACCAATTCCAGTCTTTATCCTGACTGATAAAGATCGGGAACCAGTCTAAGTCGACATCTGTCGCACCGTACAAGCAGACCCTACATAAGTCGCACAAATAACGCCTGTTTAGTTTGCGAGATTGTGTTAGTTGTGTTAGATACTCCCTGTAGGCATAATAGACCGATCCATCAAGCCCCTCCCCCTTTCCTGTTGACCAATCACAGACTTGGCTACGCCACCGGAAGACCGACACGTTAAAATTGTACTGGAAAATGTAAACATGCATGTGCGTAATTATAGTTCATATAGTGCAGTGTGGTGTTGAAGAGACGCACATGGTGCTGCCTGTGTGCACAGTGGTGATATAGTTAGGGGGCGGGGCTTAATGGATCGGTCTCTTACCGGCAACATTGATGTTTTAATGCTAGGCTTCAACTTGTTGTTGTTCTCCTTCCCCTTGCAGAAACCAATCTCCATGGAGAATCCTGTTGCCATGGAGAAGTTGCCCATCAACCAAAATGGCGGCCAGGGTTATGGTTTCCTTCTGTATCGTACAAACATCGATCACAAACCAGAGACCCTTCATCTGAATCACCCACCGCATGACAGAGCTCAGGTAGATTTGTGAAAAAAGTAAAGGGTCACATGACACGGGACAATTTAATAGGCCACTTTGGTCCACCGCACTCATACCCCCTCTTCCTTACCATAGGTGACTTTAGTTGACTGCACTCATACCCCCTCTTCCTTACCATAGGTGACTTTAGTTGACTGCACTCATACCCCTTCTCCCTTACCATAGGTGACTTTAGTTGACTGCACTCATAACCCTCTTCCTTACCATAGGTGACTTTAGTTGACTGCACTCATAACCCTCTTCCTTACCATAGGTGACTTTAGTTGACTGCACTCATAACCCTCTCCCTTACCATAGGTGACTTTAGTTGACTGCACTCATACCCCCTCTTCCTTACCATAGGTGACTTTTGTTGACTGCACTCATACCCCCTCTTCTTTACCATAGGTGACTTTAGTTGACTGCACTCATACCCCTTCTCCCTTACCATAGGTGACTTTAGTTGACTGCACTCATAACCCTCTTCCTTACCATAGGTGACTTTAGTTGACTGCACTCATACCCCCTCTTCCTTACCATAGGTGACTTTTGTGGACTGCACTCATACCCCCTCTTCTTTACCATTTACGACTTTTGTCGACTGCACTCATACCCCCTCTTCTTTACCATTTATGACTTTTGACGACTGCACTCATACCCCCTCTTCTTTACCATTAGCGACTTTTGTGGACTGCACTCATACCCCCTCTTCTTTACCATTTACGACTTTTGTCGACTGCACTCATACCCCCTCTTCTTTACCATTTACGACTTTTGTGGACTGCACTCAGACCCCCTCTTCTTTACCATTAGTGACTTTTGTGGACTGCACTCATACCCCCTCTTCTTTACCATTAGCGACTTTTGTCGACTGCACTCATACCCCCTCTTCTTTACCATTAGTGACTTTTGTCGACTGCACTCATACCCCCTCTTCTTTACCATTTACGACTTTTGTCGACTGCACTCATACCCCCTCTTCTTTACCATTTATGACTTTTGTCGACTGCACTCATACCCCCTCTTCTTTACCATTTATGACTTTTGTCGACTGCACTCATACCCCCTCTTCTTTACCATTTATGACTTTTGTCAACTGCACTCATACCCCCTCTTCCTTACCATAGGTGACGTTAGTTGACTGCACTCATACCCCCTCTTCTTTACCATTCACGACTTTTGTCGACTGCACTCATACCCCCTCTTCTTTACCATTTATGACTTTTGTCAACTGCACTCATACCCCCTCTTCCTTACCATAGGTGACGTTAGTTGACTGCACTCATACCCCCTCTTCTTTACCATTCACGACTTTTGTCGACTGCACTCATACCCCCTCTTCTTTACCATTTATGACTTTTGTCGACTGCACTCATACCCCCTCTTCTTTACCATTTATGACTTTTGTCGACTGCACTCATACCCCCTCTTCTTTACCATTTACGACTTTTGTCAACTGCACTCATACCCCCTCTTCTTTACCATTTATGACTTTTGTCGACTGCACTCATACCCCCTCTTCTTTACCATTTATGACTTTTGTCGACTGCACTCATACCCCCTCTTCTTTACCATTTACGACTTTTGTCGACTGCACTCATACCCCCTCTTCTTTACCATTTACGACTTTTGTCAACTGCACTCATACCCCCTCTTCTTTACCATTAGTGACTTTTGTCGACGCACTCATACCCCCTTTTCTTTACCATTAGTGACTTTTGTCGACGCACTCATACCCCCTTTTCTTTACCATTAGCGACTTTTGTCGACTGCACTCATACCCCCTCTTCTTTACCATTTATGACTTTTGTCGACTGCACTCATACCCCCTCTTCTTTACCATAGGTGACTTTTGTCGACTGCACTCATACCCCCTTTTCTTTACCATAGGTGACTTCAGTTGACTGCACTCATACCCCCTCTTCTTTACCATTTACGTCTTTTGTCGACTGCACTCATACCCCCTTTTCTTTACCATTAGTGACTTTTGTCGACTGCACTCATACCCCCTTTTCTTTACCATTAGCGACTTTTGTCGACTGCACTCATACCCCCTTTTCTTTACCATTAGCGACTTTTGTCGACTGCACTCACACCCCTCTCCTGTCCGCAACCAAAAGAGGGCGCTCCAAAGTCATTCCGGGCATTTATAAACCTCAAATGTGTTTCCACCTAAAATATTTCATGTGAACACTTCAGCCGACAACGTGAAGTGGTCAAAGAATAAAACAAAATGGTCCAGTGACGAAGGTGACAATGTTCCTGCAACATCAGCGTCATAATTGGCCATATAACAAATTTACTTGATTTTCTTTTATTTGTTATATTTAACCTGAGAGATTGAGCCACGATCTAAAGCAGGATTTGTTTTTATCGTCCATTTTTGTAACAGGTGTTTCTCAATTCAAAACCGGTTGGAGTTATGGCGAGAGTAACTGATAAAAAAGACACTACACTCAAACTAACGGTGAGTATATCCAACAATTGGGATAACTTTTGTTATTTTTGGTTTTAATCTTTACACCGTTGTGCGTACTTTAAAGACCTTTCTATTGTTGATAAACAAACCGTACTGGTTGGCATGGATGGCCAAATGTAGCAAAACCTTCAAGTCTTGTTGACAGACACTGTGACCAAATTCAACACTTTTGCAAACTTTCTATTAACTTACTTTCTATTGAAGAAAATACATCCAATTATTGGTTGGTTTGTTTCCAACAAATTCAAAACAATTTGTAAACATTTGTGCGTAACATTTTAGCAAACTGTGGTCATGTGTTTTTGCTTTGCATTGATGGCTCCCCGTAGTTTCTCCAACTTGGTTTGTGGCAAAAACTTGGGTTGTAACCTTGCAAAAGAAAGGTCGATACTCGATGTAGTCCTGCAGGGAAAACAAATCCACAGGCTACTCTGGTGTGATTTGACCCCACGACCCCAGCGTTGAGAGGCCTGTTCAAATCCTTATCTAGTAGTCAGTACTGCAACAATTTGATCGATAGATGTAATTTTTGCACCGGAGATAAAAGAATGTGTTTTCAGTTTTACCTGCACAACGATGTACACTAAGCACTGTATTGACCCCTAGCCTGCACGTTATGCAGCGACTGTGCCACGCTTACCATTTTGGGAGTTCGGGAGTAAACAGGTATACGCGTACAATTCCAGTACACTGTGTAACCCACAGGGACATTGACTCACAAAATAGCGCAACCAATACTATCGTGATGATGGCATCGGGTAAATGTGGTCAATACGCAGAATGTGTGATACAGTTGTTTACTGGGTGTTCTTCTGTATCGTTGTATTTTGTATTTTATGGTTTAGTAATCTTGAAGTTGTTCTGTATTAGCACCACAAGCACTTTTTTGGATTTGTGCACTTAACAAATGGTCAAAATGGAATTGTCATTATTATAAATTGTCAGATTATTTTCAATTCCTCCCCTCCAACCGACGACTCAAGCATTTTTACTGCAGCAAGCGTTTTACTAGGAGTTTTTATCCTAGTGCAGTTTGTGTATTTAATGAACACTAATTTGTTTTTCTGTTGGTAATTTTTCTGTAGTATGTATTTAAAATTAATGTTTCCAGTTATATGTTATAGGACTCAAGCATTTTTACGGCAGCAAGCGTTTTATTAGGAGTTTTTATCCTAGTGCAGTTTGTGTATTTAATGAACGCTAATTTGTTTTGTCTGTTAGTAATTTTTCCAGTTATATGGGTTTTTTTTGGGAGCTCGAGGTACAAAACAATTTCCGATGTGTTGTAGCTTTTAACTGTAATCATTTTGGTCTTGCTTTTCTTTTCTTGTGACTTCATAGGGAGGTCAAGATGGACAAAATGTGCTGGAGCTCTTCGTTGAGAACCTGGGCCGGGTTAACTACGGTAATAACTTAGACCACGAAAGAAAAGGTTGGTTCTCAATGTTATCAATTATTTTCTTTTTCACAATGTTTCTGTCTTTCTTGTTATTTCTTCTTATTATTAATTTTTGGTTATTAAACCAAGGATGCCTCAAAAAGCGAACTTAATCACTGTAGCTCGGAAGCCTGAGGAAACCTGTAGATAAGGACCAAGGTTAAATAAGGTTAAATAAACAGCCAAATATAAAGATTGCGTCATTCTATTTCGTGCAAAATAGAAAGATCCTGAAAACGGTCGTTCAATTTCACTAAATGTGTATGCTCCTGTTCTTTTGGTTGAGCAATTAAAAACGATAACCATTCAATTTAACAGTCCACTCCAACAGCATTCAAATTCGCAGCAGCTTTTTGCAGAAATCTCTAGATGCACCTACTCTGCTAAATTGAACGCCGATTTTGCATGGCTAAAAAAAGGACACCTTGAAATTTTAATTGAATATAATGCTATATGAATTTGCATGCCTCTAAAGTAAAATTGAACGACGATTTCAACTTAAAAGGCAAAATCGCTTTCTTAATGTCGGTGACATTTTAAACATAGTGTGTGTGTGTGTTTTTTTACCGCATGTCAGATTGATTGTCGTTGTTCTTGTTTAAATATTCTCCGTCCAGACTTATTCTTTCTTTATTAATTTTTAATTTTGTGCAATATTTATGCTGTTTATTTTTGATTTCTTGTGTCTTAATCTGTGTATGTATTTTTTATCTTTTTACCACTTGAATTGTATAAAGGAGCGCAATTCAGTTTGTACGGCTAGTGTCGTTTTAACTTGCTGTATGAAATAAATAAACCATTAATAACTAGAGATTTAGAGTTTGTGAACAAACTCACGGTGTTCGGCTCAATTACGTAATTGAAAACTTTAAGGTCAATATTGTGTGCAAGTTTTTTGTCTATTTGTGCTATGCTGACGGACGAAATATTTATTTGTACTTTTTTGATCTTTATGCATGAAGTTTTGTCATATAAAACTCCAACTTCCGGTTTAATAGGAACTAAAGGTCAAATGGGGTCACACCTTGTGCATGGTATCTAGAATTGTCAGAGAGCTTTAAATTGATGTAACGATTACTAATGTACCATGTTTCATTAATAAGATACATATTTTTGTTGTACAAACTTATACTTCCGGTTTCGACCGGAAGTGAAGGTCAAATGAGGTCACACTTTGTAAACATTTGCAGAATCGTCGAAGGGCTTTAAAATTAAGTAATTATATTAATACACAAATTTACGTAATTCAGAAACGATTTTTCATAAAAAACTACTACTTCCGGTTTCGACCAGAAGTGAAGGTCAAATGGGGTCACATCCTGTGTAAGATTTGTTTAGTACTTCAAGACCTTTCATATGGTGTAAAGATCATGTATGTAGCATGTATTATTCTTAAGATATGATTATTTTAGTATAAAACTTCATTTAATGTAATGACGTCATCGATAACGTCATCATTCCAAAAAGTTTACATTGTCATGTACACACTGTGGTCTAGGTATATGGTAAGTTTCAAGTCCGTACATGCTTTATTTTTTGAGATAGTAAAATAATAACCTCGTGTATCAGTTTCGTTGTGACGTAGCTATGACGTCATACATCACATATCTAGAATGCTCTTGAGCTAAATAAAATATTATTCATTAAAAGTTTGTCGATATTTTTAATCACTTAGGCTCTAGAGCCCAAAATAACATGATTTGTTACTTTAACTTCCGGTTTCTACCGGAAGTAAAGGTCAAATGAGGTCACGGTGTGCATACAATTTGTCAAACATTACAAGACCTTTCATATGCACCAAAGATTTTGAATGTAGCATTTGCCGTTCTAGAGTTATGCATTTTTTGAATTATTTATTACATGGATGAAGGCTGCAGTATCTTTTTACATTGGAATTTTCATGTAAACAGCCACGAAGTGAAAAAATAACTGATAGTATACAACACTTAATTACATTTCAAAATAGTATTCATTTTGCCTTTTATCGAAACATTAAGCCTTGCTGCCCTCCATTTTGTTCGGCATCTACGTGGTGTCAATAAAATAAAGAAGTGTGCGTCCATACAGGTTTGAGGGCGCTATTTCAAATTAACGGTCTTAGTTTGTAAAAGCACTGTGTATGCGCCTCGCAGGTTCATTTCTTGGAAGCATGCCAAGGTTACTGTGCACGCATTACTGTTGTTGACACTACTACCGAGCAGCGCTGTGTATATACTATACACAACACGCAGTAAAATCCTAGAGTGCACACGCACGGGGGGGGGGGGGGGGGGTGGTAACTGTACAGACTCTATCGGCGATCGCGCTAAAAACGGCACTTTTCACCTTAATATAACTTCGTTATGCAACGGCCAATTTTGTTAAAATTTCACAATTAGGCTTTTATAGTCGTTATCTATCACTAAAAAATTCAACATGTAGTTTGCTTAATAATAATTTGAAATAATTTTTTTTTTATTTTTAAACTCGTCGTCGTAACAAACTGTAACATTTGATGACGTCATCAATGTAATATTTTCAAAGGTCATAAACTACATTTTATTTCGTACACTGAAACCAGGTCCAAATTCTGTTTCATATTGACTCCACAGCTTAAATTGTGACTTTTTAAGCATTTTTTGCTTCAACTTCCGGTTTGAACCGGAAGACAAGGTCAAATTGGGTCATCTCTGTGAAACATTTAATTATTTTTTAAAGACCTTTCCGATGATGTATAGATTGTAAAAATCCATTGTGTACTTCAGGAGTTATGATTTTTTGAATTATTTAACGTTTATTTAACGTCATGACGTCATCAATGACGTCATCATTCCAAAAAATTCACGGTTTCATCTACTCACTAATATCTTTGTACATGGTAAGTTTCAAGTTCATACAAGCTTAACTTTTTGAGAAAATTTGTGGACAAGTTTCGACGACTAAGAAAGCCCAGAAAAAAAAAAAACCAGAACAACTAGAAATGAGTTTTTGTGGCATCACAAAAACTAGGTGTTCGGAGTGTGATGTATTAAAAGAATTTTTATGTGTTAAAAGTTAAATAAAATTAAAATTAATCCAACTTAAATATAAGAAAATATGAAGAAAAACATACGTTAAATTAAGCTTTATAATATATTTAATTTGAACATCCGGTTTGGACAGGAATTTCTAACCACTTTTGAATGCGTTAAATGAGGTACTTCCGGTTTGACTGGAAGTAGAGTTCAGAGAGGTCACGCAATGTGTAACAAAGAAGGACCTTCCCTAACCTTGGTATTTGGTGGAGAATCATGTTCCCAGCCCTTACCATGTATAAATGAGGAGCTACTTCCGGTTTAATCTTAATTAGAGGTCACAAAGATCACCCAATGTGCAACAGCGAAGGACCCTCCCTAACCTTGGTATGTGGTGAAAGAATCATGTTCCTAGCTCTCACCATTTTTAAATAAAGAGCTACTTCCGGTTTGACCGGAAGTAGATGTCACAAAGGTCAATTAATGTTTCACAAATGAAGTCTTTCCCTAGCCTTGATATTTCTCGAAATAATCATGTTCCAAACTCTAACCACTTTTACATGAGGAGCTACTTCCGGTTTGACTGGAAGTAGAGGTCATAGAGGTCACCCAATGTGCAACAGAGAATGACCTTTCCTAACCTTGGTATTTGGTGAAAGAATCATGTTCCTAGCTCTTAGCAATTTTATATAAAAAGCTACTTCCGGTTTGACCGGAAGTAGATGTCACAGAGGTCACTTATTGTGTCATAAAGAAAGACCCTCCCTCACCTTGACATTTGTCGAAAGAATTATGTTCATACCTCAAACGGTTGATTTATTGTTGATTTTTAAATGTTTAAATAAGCCCTGTATTAAAGACTAACAAAGCGTGGAGTATGCACCTTGAGAAGAGACTAAGAACAACGTGTGGTTAATGTGCAAAGAAATGGGGCATCGATGTCACACAGCCAGGCGCACACACACACGTGTACAAGTATAATGGCATTGGATTTTGTACAGCAATGTTGGACACGCTTGAACGCACACGGACAATCGATTTGCGTTAAACGTCCGGTTTGAACCGGATGTAAAGGTCAAAATGGTGTCACTCCAATGCAAAAGTTTGAGAAGACTCAATTCTCTACAATCTGATGCAAGATTTGTGATCATGTGATAAGTACTTCTTAAAATAAGTTTTTTTTAAATTTTCAAAAATTTTCAACTTCCGGTTTGAACTGGAAGACAAGGTCAAATTGGGGTCATGTCTGTGGAGCGTTTACGCAGTTTTGAATGACCTTTCCGATGATGTATAGATTGTAAAAATCCATTGTGTACTTCAGGAGTTATGATTTTTTGAAATAATAAACTTTGATTTAATGTAATTCGACACCCGATGACGTCATCATGACGTCACTCAAACGGTTTCCTGTCCTAGTGAAGTTCTAACTGTGTGTGAAGTTTGAAGTTTGTGTGACTTTAAGAAGTGTGCATTTGTTAGCGGACAACGTTCGGTGAGAAGAAGAAGAAGAAGTATTAAAAAAAAAAACTAGAAATGAGTTTTTGTGGCATCACAAAAACTAGGTGTTCGGAGTGTGATGTATAAAAAATATTTTATGTGTTAAAAGTTAAATGAAATTAAAAGTTAATCCAACTGATATTTAAGAAAATATGAAGAAAAACATACGCTAAATTGAGGTTTATAATACAATATTTAATTTGAACATCCGGTTTGGACAGGAATTTCTAACCACTTTTAAATGAGGAGCTACTTCCGGTTTGACCGGAAGTAGAGTTCAGAGAGGTCACGCAATGTGTGACAAAGAAGGACCCTCCCTAACCTTGGTATTTGGTGAAAGAATCATGTTCCTAGCTCTTACCATGCATAAATGAGGAGCTACTTCCGGTTTGATTTTAAGTAGAGGTCACAGAGGTCACCCAATGTGCAACAGAGAAGGACCCTCCCTAACCTTGGTATGTGGTGAAAGAATCATGTTCCTAGCTCTCACCATTTTTAAATAAAGAGCTACTTCCGGTTTGACCGGAAGTAGATGTCACAAAGGTCACTTAACGTTTCACAAATGAAGACCTTCCCTAACCTTGATATTTATCGAAATAATCTTGTTCCTAACTCTAACCACTTTTACATGAGGAGCTACTTCCGGTTTGAACGGAAATAGAGGTCATAGAGGTCACCCAATGTGCAACAGAGAATGACCTTTCCTAACCTTGGTATTTGGTGAAAGAATCATGTTCCTAGCTCTTAGCAATTTTATATAAAAAGCTACTTCCGGTTTGACCGGAAGTAGATGTCACAGAGGTCACTTTTTGTGTCATAAAGAAAGACCCTCCCTTACCTTGACATTTGTCGAAAGAATTATGTTCATACCTCAAACGGTTGATTTTTTGTTGATTTTTAAATGTTTAAATAAGCCCTGTATTAAAGACTAACAAAGCGTGGAGTATGCACCTTGAGAAGAGACTAAGAACAACTTGTGGTTAATGTGCATAGCAATGGGGCATCGATGTCACACAGCCAGGCACACACACACGTGTACATGTATAATGGCATTGGATTTTGTACAGCAATGTTGGACACGCTTGAACGCACACGGACAATCGATTTGCGTTAAACGTCCGGTTTGAACCGGAAGTAAAGGTCAAAATGGTGTCACTCCAATGCAAAAGTTTGAGAAGACTCAATTCTCTACAATCTGATGCAAGATTTGTGATCATGTGATAAGTACTTCTTAAAATATGTTTTTGTGAAATTTTCAAAAATTTTCAACTTCCGGTTTGAACCGGAAGACAAGGTCAAATTGGGGTCATGTCTGTGGAGCGTTTACGCAGTTTTGAATGACCTTTCCGATGATGTATAGATTGTAAAAATCCATTGTGCACTTCAGGAGTTATGATTTTTTGAAATAATAAACTTTGATTTAATGTAATTCGACACCCGATGACGTCATCATGACGTCACTCAAACGGTTTCCTGTCCTAGTGAAGTTCTAACTGTGTGTGGAGTTTGAAGTTTGTGTGACTATAAAAAGTGTGCATTTGTTAGCGGACAACGTTCGGTGAGAAGAAGAAGAAGAAGTATTAAAAAAAAAAAAAAAAAACCGAACAAAATCAATAGGTGTTCCGGGCTGAGTGCCCGAACACCTAAAAAAAAACCGAACAAAATCAATAGGTGTTCCGGGCTGAGTGCCCGAACACCTAATAACAATAGGTTTTCGGCCGCTAGCCGAACACCTAATAATAATAACTAAGATTGCATGAAAGTGAAATTGGCTGCTTTTGTTGTCAGAAATGACCGGGTAAACCTGTATGAGTGTTCCTACGTTGTTTGTCTTTCTTTTTACAGGGATATTAGGAGGTGTGCAAGTTGATGGCAAGCCACAGAAAAACTGGGACATGTTTCCGTTTGAATTCAAGAAGGCATTTTTAGAGGCGTAAGTATGTTTTGTAGAATTGTCTGTCGTGATGCTTTGATTACAGTCAACCCTCCTACTGTCTGACCATTCAACATCATCCGCTGTGTTTTGTTACTGATAGATAAACTATGCCAGCGATGTTATATCATGTGGTGAATGCATCTACACAGTACACAGTCAACCCTCCTACTGTCTGACCATTCAATATCATCCACTGTGGTTTTCGAATGATAGATACACTATGCCAGCCTGCAATATGATATCATGTGGTGAATGCATCTA
The DNA here is from genome assembly GCA_911728455.2 of Marthasterias glacialis. Classification (NCBI taxonomy): domain Eukaryota; kingdom Metazoa; phylum Echinodermata; class Asteroidea; order Forcipulatida; family Asteriidae; genus Marthasterias; species Marthasterias glacialis. Next base: position 10,696,680 of record OU452239.1, on the reverse strand, counting down.
CACAGTACACAGTCAACCCTCCTACTATCTGACCATTCAATATCATCCACTGTGGTTTTCAAATGACAGATGCACTATGCCAGCCTGAAATTCGACATCATGTGATGAATGCATCGACACAATACAAAGTTAGTTCTGTGCTCGGTTTTGCCACCATACACAACCCGGGAAGTTGAGTGGTTTTGAATGGCTGACCAACCCACCTGCCTGCAAGTGTTGTGAAGACTAAGGTGGTTTAAGAAAACGCATTTCCTTTGCCTTACAGATTTCATAATTCTTTCTTCATCTTTGCTTTCCTTCTCAGTGCGTCCTCTTCGTCTAAATGGAAGGAATTTACGGCCGATGTGAAGAGGCCGGCACTCTACAAAGGGGCTGTAGACATTAAAGACAAGAAACCAAAAGACACATTTGTGGATATGACGGTAAATAATCCCAAAAATCTTTAATAAATCACTCAAAAGTAGTTGATAAAGTTGTAGATTTTAAACATACTTTCTTTGTGTTTTCATTTAAATCTTGAATGTACTCACCATAAACAGACCGTATTTTTGACAGCAAGAGGGTGCAATGCTATTTCTATTTGGAAAGTACAAAAATATTTAAAAACATTAAAAATACAAATTTTCCAAGCAAATATCTTACCCTGATTACATTGTAGAACTGTCAATAAAAAAGACCCTCAAAAGTTGTACATTAGCTGCTTTATTAGAAGTCTAATTGCATCTGGTTTACCACACTATTTCTATGGTTTGACCCCCAATCAACCCCAAAGGGCGCCCTCTTGCAGTCAAAAAAATAAGGCCTATTGAGACTCCCTTGGAAATGTTTTCATTGAAGGTACTGGATACGTCACCATTTTCACAAAGTTGACAAATCTGTCCCGCAGCCCAAAATTCCATGTTTTGAGAACAATTTGAGCTACTTTGCAAACTGCATGGCTTGTGCAGGGAGTCGCATTATCCGGGGTGGGGGTTGGGGAGGAGAGGGCGTACAGGGTGAAGGACTAGGGACCAGTCTACAATCCTGGTCATATCTTGTTGGGCACTCCCCCGCCCCTGATCAATGTTGGCCCTTATTGCTTAATCTGCTGTCGAATCTATCAACAATTTTTTAGGTTTTTTCTGTGTATTTTTTTTTATGCTCTGAAATTTCAGACAAACCCAGGTCAGATCTTGTTGGGCCTACCCTCCGTCCCCCAGCCGACCCCGATCCCCCCGACCCCCCGCCCCCGATCAGTATTGGCTCTCATTGTGTGGTCTCGCTCCCGTTGGGATTAACAATATTAAGTGGGGGAGCGGGGGAGGGGGAGAAATTTATTATTTTCTGTCACAGTGGTACGAGCCTTTTGGCCAGGATTGTAGACCTCATCTCCTGATTTTCCTTGTTTTGTTGTTGTGCTTTTGTATACTTTTCTGCAGGGATGGGAAAAAGGAGTGATTTTCGTCAATGGTTTTAACCTTGGCCGTTATTGGAACATTGGTCCGACTACTAGATATTATTTGCCAGGACCCCTTCTAAAAAATGGAAAAAACGAGGTAAGAACTTCAATAAAATAATAAAAAGGTTGCAGGTTCAAATCCCATTCTAGTCAATTTTTCTTTGTTCATCCCAAAACTAAATTAAAAGTTTCCCAGTGACTTTACTTACTTGATATAACAAAAAGAGTAAAAATGTATCTACCCTTTCACAAAAAAAAAATTGATGTAATCTCCCTTTCAGATATTATAATTTTTATTTTTCACTGTGATCTCATTCCCTCGTATATATTTTCAGATTATAATTTTTGAGCTTCACCATGGCAGCGACAAAATCACCCTAACGGACAAGCACAGCTTGGGTGAAATAGTTCACGTAACGAACGATGAAGACATTCCAGCATGAGTAGCAGTCTGAATTGATCTTAATAGCGACCATTGAGCCTCGAGAATGTCAGCTCATCAATCTCGCCAACATGACTTAAATAAAACTAAGCGTCTTCTTCGATTCAGCAAATCGTTTCAGCAATTTAAATCAAAACGGTAGGTCGACATCTTGGGTTCAGTAAAGTCATCTGGGCAAAGTTGACATCTTGGGTTCAGTGATGCATCTTGAGCAAGGTAAAAGTTATCATTGTCGTCTTAAGCGAGATAAATTATCATAGCAAGTCAACTTTTTACAGTCAGTAAATCATTTTGGCAAGATAAACTATTATGGCGAGTTGACTTCTTAGGTTCAGTTAGTTGTCCTGGCGATCAAGGCAAGTCAACTTCTTCGTTTCAGTAAGTTGTCTTGGCAAGATACAATATCCCAGCAAGTTGACTTATCCTGTAAAATGAGTTGATTTTTGGAAATAAATTATTTTGTTATCTGGGTTAATTGTTAAGGTTAACAACAACAGATTATAAGTAAACATGGGGAGATATTAATATCTCGCTATCTGGAGTAGTGTGTGTCACTTCTGGAGCTCCGTAGTATCTCTTTTACTATCCAGCATTGCAAAAACCTTTTGTAAAAAAAATAGTTTTTACTGTTATTATTGGAGAATAGTTTGCAATTGTCGATATATTTTTTACTCGGTCTTTTGATAATCCAGTTTATTGTTAGCTCTGTCTGTAAATTAACACTTAAATCATGAGGAGGCCAACATTGTTCAGTGTCAAAGACCAGCATTCGCACTTGTTGTGATCCGACATAGAAATCAGATAAGAAACCTGTGAAAGTTTAAGCTCCATCAGTCGTCTGAGTCAGGAGAAAAAATAGCCTGACACCCCATCACTGTTTTGCACTGTTTTCAAACAACGGTTTTCGGACTAGCAAGATCAAAACAAATGGGAGACTTTTGAGAAGTTAGTGGGTGCCCCAGTAACCGGTCCTTTTCTATAGAGAGGTTTTGTGACCCCGGGAAAAGTTCGTTTCACAGCCATGTTGGGTACAGCCATGTACAAACTCAATAGCTGAAGCGTCGTCTACTGAATGATTTCCAGCGCCTGTTTGTGCACGCGGCATTAGAAAAAAGTCTCGGGTGACGTCACGTGAAACCTCTCTATTGCTCTCATAATGGAAAAGGACCGGGTTTACTGGGGTGCCTGCTAATGTCTCAAGTCTCCCATTGTTTCACCTATTTCTCAAAAACTAAAGCATTGCCAGTAAAAACATTTCAAGGGAAGTTTTCCACCATGACCATCTGTGTATCAAGTACAGTTATGTGTAAATCTGAGAACGTTAATATTCTCACTCTTAACAATATTGTGTCACATGCTTTAGATGAAAAGAACATAATTGTCTGTTTTTTTGTTTTTTACGGAAGAGATTATATTAATTTTTATCCTGTTGTTTTCAATAGACACACCATACAACCAGCCTGTGAAAATTTCATCAAATTTGATACTCATGTCTCGGTGAAAACAATGTAAAAAACAAATCATTTTTTGTCAGGTTTTTTTGTGTTCGGCTTATTTTGGTGACGGCAGTCGATAGTATTTAAATTGTCCGTGTCGTCATGATTATAGCAGTAAATGGAAAAACCTAGATGCTCCGCCTGCGTGCGCGCCGGCGGTCACATCACAGTTTGACAAAGACGGCACCCATTGTGATTATCTGGGTGAGAGTTCATCTTTCCATGCACAGCCACAGGCCCGTTATAATCAGGACGACACACCCCCTTTAAGGTGGATTTTTCTTTTTGATGGATTAATTACTGGTTTTAATTTTATACCAGTGAGCTTTCATGTTGAAATTAATCAATTTTAATATTCTTTTTATGATGAGAAATCCTCTACTATTTTTTTTTAAAAGAGAAACATGCATGCATACTTAAAACACAAAAAGACGCAAGGAACACAAAACAAGGTCACAAAAGTGTTACATGTTTACATTCAATTGCTGGTCTGGAATAACGCAGGGGGCCTCTTGGCCCGAGGTGCCCCTTCGAAAGTTACCCCCACACTTAAAGATTTTGTAATATAGGCCTAAGTGCCCTTTGCAAAATGAAAATGGCCCTGCCCTCTCAGAATAGACCGTTCCGGCTTCGGCAACAAGCCCCACGCACACACCTTAGTTTGTGTGCGTTTACGCTGCATGTGTGACCGAGTATGACCGAGGTCACATGATCAAAAGGCGTGATCCAATTGGTCAATGCCCACAGTTTGATTGACAGGCCGGAATGGTGTATGACACGGAGGCCACAGAGACAAAGGCATCTGTTGCCCTTTCTCTTGGCCTTGGTGCCCTTCCGAACGTTACCCATTTAAGATTTCCAATGGAAGTGCTCTCTGCAAGATGGAAATGGCTTTGCCCTCTCAAAGATGAAATTCCAGGCTTGCATAATATTTTTTGAAGCTTTAAGATTTTGTACCACGAAGAGTAGATTTCAACCGACTCATGAAAAGTGGTAATGGTTTGTTGGGGTTGGTATACATTTTTATTATTTGTGTGGAAAAGAGAAATACGAAGTAGGTGTTGGGCGGAATTTTATAGCACATGGTAGTTTTTGAGTAGTTTTTTTTTGACGGTCAGAGACTGACTGGTCCTCCCGATGGTCACAGACCGGAGGATTCTCTAGACGGTCAGAGACCGGGGGGAACACGACCAAGAGCTACGATTGTCATAGCTAAAATTCATTGTAGTTATACTTTGGTACTTTTTGTTTTTTTCATATAGAAGTAAGACTTAATAGTAAGAACTATTTTTCTAGTAAATGTTTGAGGAATTATGATACATTATTTCAAATTATATATCACATCATTTTGTTAATTTTGTTCCACGACTTGGAAAGCACAGAACATAGACCCAATTCACCCGACGTCATGATCGCCCGTGATTAATCTTGGTTGGGCCATTTTGGAACTGGCGGATTCCCCCTGTGTTACTGAGCAGTGCGCGTTTTAGGCGATGCGTCATTATTTTCTACCGTAGATATCCTAATGCAACCTCGCCACTATGGGCAGCGCGCTGTCGTATCGATACCTCTCATCGAGCCAACCTCGGTACCCAAATGGTGCGGCGAGATCATTATTACCCCTGGGAACGAGGTTGATCCTGCTGCGTGCCCAAAGTTTTGCGCTACTTCCGGCTCCCAAGCTGGCGTACGTTTGTATGTAATTTTACCCCAAATCACCCATTTCATCGTTAAAAGGCATTTCTCATGACAGAAACCTATAATTCTGAGAAGACCTCGATCCTTTAAAGAAAAGTCAAGTCCATTTATTAAACTTGTCATGCATATAAAAATCATCAAGTACAAACTAGCTCAGTGCAACTCCGATGGGCTTCTGATAATCAATGGAGCCATTTTGTGTAAAGAGGGCGTGGCTTACTGTGGAATAACCAGGGATGAGATTTGCCGAATGTGAAAATTCCTGAAAATGGCTTGCTGGTCTAGGTTCCCCCTTATTCTAGACCCGAAACCTCCCATCTATTACAGTTCAAGGGGTTTTCAGACTCTGCGCATCACCAGAAATACAAGACTACAGGTTTGGACACAATGTGGTCTATTTCTTTCTCCATTTGGTGATTGCTTCACTTTTTTTCTCAAGAAAATTTGAATGCTCAAGGAGATTTTGAGAAAATCCTGAAATCAGGAAAAATCCTGAGAAATCTCATCATGCCTGAATAATGCCACATGTACGAACAGGATATAATCAAAAGTAATTATACTCAATTCGACTTCCAAAATGGCCGACAATGGGCAGACAGTATAGGGCAAGTTCGCGCAAGGACAATCGTCGACTATTGTTTGACTAACTTCACCCGAATGCTGGCTAGTCACCTATGGTTAGTCAAAGCTAGTCCACTATTTGGAACCAGCCTACTGAGGGCGGTCGTTCAATGGTTTGCTTCGCTGGTTATCACAGGATTTGTTCGTTCTTAACTGTGACAAACTGCACGGGATCCATGACAAAATAAAAATAAAAATTGCGGAATTGGCGAACGAGAAGAAGATGTGAGTAGGCCTATGTTTATAACAATGCAAACATATTACTGGAGGCCGCCATGTTGACATTACACAATTTAGCTCACGCTACTTCGACTAGAGTCGTTCGCGCTTTAATATTAAAGCACATGCGCACTGTAAGACACCAACCAACCATTGGTTGACGATGGTTGTTGCGCGAACTTGCCCATAGCTGCATGTGACATCAAGTTCAAGGGTGGTTCATAAAGTGCTTATCACACATCAGTTTGAGTGTAACACCCAACTAAATATCTGTATCCGCGATGCAATTATTAAAATGAGAAAGTGTTCGTGAAAGAGGCAATAATTGTTCTGTTTGGCTTTGATGTTTTGAACACTGCAGTCAGGTTTAAGAAGTTGTATTCTACGTAAAAGTTGCTGCAGACAAAATGATTTTTGGATTTTAGTATTTTTGTAATTAACTAGAAAGTAATTTAATCAATTATTCTCAAATCAGGGGATGTTTTCTGTTTAATTCTATTTATGACCTGCAGTGCCCAATTCCATATAAAGCCTGTTGGCACAACAAAACTTGTTTAGCACGGAAAAATCTTGCTTAGCGGAAATGGGTTACCAGCCAAACTTTCACAAAGTTTACATTGTTGCGACTGGTGGCCCGCTCACATTCTGCTCAGCAAAGAAGTTTGCTAAGCAGTTTTTTTTTCTTCTGCGGAACAGCTTTATGAAATTGGGCCCTACGGAGTAGATTGTATTAATTGATACTTGAACAGTTTTTTGAGTAAAACAAATAAAGTATTCCGAATGGTCTTTCTTTGTCAAGAAAAAAACGACGAGGTAATGTTTGTTATTTTCCCCTTTTACTAAACTCTCATCCACAGCAGGGAGAAACATATACAAAATAATATGTCATGTTGTGGCCAAAACTTGGGCCCAATTTCATAGAGCTGCTTAAGCACAAAAAGTAGCTAAGCACAAACACAATTATACTTACCCGAACAAGGTTACCAGCCAAAGTAGCATGTCCCATGTACAATCTGTGACTGGTATCCCCCTGCTTATTTTGCCTGAGCAGACCATTTTTAAGCACTACTTTAGGCTTAAGCAGCTCTATGAAATTGGGCCCTGTTCTTCATTGTTATTTGTGACAAATATTTGAGACCAACATATTTCAGAAACATAAAAACCAAAAGCGGACAGTGGCGCACCGAAGGTTGGAGGCTCAGGCGTTCGAGCAGTACCCTCCAGGCCCGTCAATGGCCTGCCAATTTGGTAAATATTTGTAACCCGTTCTTCCCACAGGTTTGTAAATAAGCTGTTCTATTTCTCTGGTCCTTACCCGTTTTCCCACATGTTTTTATAACCCGTTCTTCCCACAGATTTTTATAACCCGTTCTTCCCACAGGTTTGTAACTAACATGTTTTATTTCTCTGTCGTTTGATACCAAGGAAATCGGATATAAACACCGGCCCGATGAGCCACATTGGCTCGGGAAAGACTTTACTTTTTTTATGACCTTTACTATTGTAACTTGAACCACAACACGAAACAACCAAACCACAGAAACCTCACAAGATCTCGAGTGATTACAACACTTTATACAGAGTTCAATAGTATACACATATGGACTGGCAATGAGGGAAATAGTGCACGTCTATGCAACCCGAGGGCCTGTGAGTGACCAGGAGAGGGTCCTATTTCCCGATGCCGAGCTCGACTTAAAAAGCCCCAGTGTACTTACAGCCGAAAGGACTTATAATACGCACACGCACAACGGGATATAGGCTAAGTCCTTTCTGCTCTGAGCTGACTGGGTTTTTCTAGGTCCAAAAAGTAATTTCTACTCTGAGCGGGCGATACATGGTTATGTACTCAAAGCTACAGAGTGTGTACAAAGCTATGGGCCAGTTCAGGGGTTGACTCACAAAACAACGTGGAAGCACTCTTTGAAACTAACAACCGCCAGAGATAGAGGTTGAACTCTTGATGATTATTATGAGTATTACAGTTGTTGCCTTAACTATTGAAGTTGGCAAAAACATAGTCAACAGCAGCAGAAATGATTATAACTGACAAAGACGAGCTGTTTCTAGTCATTTACCTCGGAAGAACTCTTTCAGTTACATATAACTTTGTACACAGTTTACTCCCACACTTAGCAAACTTTTTCAAACCCACAATATAATTGTAATTATAAAGCGAACACGAGCTGTTTTAAAATCTCCCGAGCGCAGACCTAAAACAGCGCAACTCCGTGACTCGGAAAATAACCACGCGGACAAAATTTGATTAGCGCCCTCTTTTGACAGCCGACGTTGGTCCTGAGAAAAGATGAATGGTTTATGGTTCCGAAGGAGGTAAGACGATGTTTTTTCTTCGAAACGTATTTATATATTTAAAAGGTCTGTACAAACGTTTTTACTCAAATCGTTCTGTTGTGCGCTTAATTTTATGAGAGAATAAATGGGATTCTATCAGTAGTCAGTAACCATCTAAATAATTAGCTTCCAGCTCAGATATACAAAGTCTGTTTTCAACTTTAAATAGTGTTCCTTGGAGAGAAACAATTTATAAAAATAGTATGGCCAAATCCGGAATAGTCGCTTGGCAATCGAACGCTTTGACGTCATTATGGTAATTATGCAATCACTTATCAAACTGATGTTCAACAACTACCTAAAAACGATATGAACTTTAGAAAAACATTTAAAGAAAACCTCGAAAAAGTATGATTTCGAGCGCAGCATGTAGTTAAATACTCCAAGTACTTCATTTGGGAATAAGTGTGAAATTTCTGCGTTGAAATTCTTCCGTATAGCTCTGCCCAGCAACAGGTCGGAAACGGGAAAGTAATAATCTTTTTTAATAAGTGGACGGTCTGTAACCAACACTTGCACAAAATGGCGGAGCGGTGACACACTGACAGTGACACCAGTGGTACAAAATTTGCAGCGGCATTTTGGAGCCGTTCGATCCAAGTTGGATAACAATGAATGCTTCAAAAAGGACGCCTACCATCTCCCTTGGAATATTTACTGACCTAAACGGATCATGGAGATGTGCAATCGTGATAGTTGTTTTACTGAGCTTTGCCACAGGTAAGATTTTGTTATTTTAATGACAGTCATCCCATCCCAGACTTCTCTTTCGTGAGCCAAAATTTCCATTGCAAATCTTTTTGTTTTCTTCCCACCGGAATCAGTGAACCAAAACAAAAGGTAGCTTTACTAAAAGTATGAGTTTGCAAAGGTTTTTGATTTGATTCGTTATAATTTTATAAATACGTCCTACGAATGTGATTCATTATTACCTCAAACAGTTACCAAGGTACCTTTAAAAAATATACAGTTAAAAAAAGTAAGATACTATTTTGGTCATTAAAAAAAATGAAAAAGTGGCATTTAGATTCAGCATGAAACTTTACACAACTGCGTAAGTCCACTTGTGCAACATTTAGTGTGTAATTTGGGCAATAAAATATGGCGCAAGAGGACTTACGCAGTTGCGCAAAGTTTCGTAAAAATGACTGCTGGGGCATTGTTCGTTTCGAGTACAATGCCGAGTTTCGAGTGGCTTGTGACACGGGACAATTATTACTGGCAACTCGGAGGCATGCAAAAGGAACACTTTGGTTGGGTTATTTTCTGACGATGTCCTAGGCCTACAATGCTCAAGAAAGTTATGTTAAAATGGGAGACTTTTGAGACGATAGCGGGCGTCCCACAGACCGGTCCTTTTCCATTGTTCTCAGCGATGGAAACAATGGAAAAGGGCCGGTCTGTGGGACACCAGCTGTCATCTCAAAAAGTCTCCTATTGAAATATGAATGCCTTTTCTTCTTGGAGATTGCGTGGAAGTGGTTCCCTGCAAATTGCCCCCTGTGAGATGGCCCTTATACAGTGTTATATTATAGTGCAGTCGTCATACCATGTGCAGGACACCCTTGAGTGTCATAATTGGGATTCGAACCCACACACTGGTGACTTAGCCACCAGAACTTGCACTTGATTGTCCTAGACCACTTGGTCAAAAGGAAATGCGATACACTTGATATTTTAGTGTGGAAATTATTAATGGACTCCTTTAATTGTCGTTAAAACAGGCTCAGTAAATGCAATATCAAATTGCACCCTGGAGTGTGCGACATCCTGCGATCCAGGCTACGTCTTTGATGTCATTAACAGTTCTTGTGCTGAATGTAACCCAGGATATTAGTAAGTACCATTGTACAAAAATTCCAAACGCACAAATAAATCCTGCAGCAACACATTTGTAAAGCCATTTTTTAAAAAAGTTTTTGGCTACTCTCCACATTTCTACCGCCTTCTGATGATGACCAGAGCACACTTCATGCACTTATGAAGCCGAAGCAGTTGGCAGAAGCAACAGGTCTGGTTTACACAGAGGCCACTGAGGCCATAGCCTCTGTTAGTTAGTCTGTCGCCCTGGTGTGGATTTCACAAAGTGCTAGGACTGGTCTTATCTCGAGTTAGGAGGAGTAGCTAGTCCTAACTTATAGTGACTAGTCATACAGTACGTTTGGACTAGTTTTGTGAAGTCCACCTGGTCTTGGCCTTGGTGTCCCTTCAAAAGTTTCCCATAGACTTCAAGATTTTCCAATGGAACTGCCCTGTTGCAAAATTTCATAGGGCTACTTAAGCAAAAATGAGCAGGATACCGGTCACAAATTGTACACGCGGCATGGTATTTTAGCTGGTAGCCTTTTTTTTGGTAAGCATAACTTTATTGTGCTTAGTTACTTTTTTGAGCAAGCAGCTTTATGAAATTGGTCCCTGGTGTACTATGCTAAAAAATACTACCCCAAAATACTATGTTATAATCATACTCAGGTAAATTTATAAAATCCTACAAAAAACCCCCAAAAAACACCCCAAATATGGATTAAATAACATCTTACTAAGGTTCTGGTTGTGTATTGAACTGTCAGAGTACAATATGTTTTATTTACCATACACACAGATCCTTGTCATTTGATTGGTGTAATACAGGTCGAGTGTCATAATAATTTGCCATGACGTTGGCACATCCTACATCATTAATTTGTGGACAGTGTACATTGAATTTCGATGCTGATATCAAAGTATCGTTCCAAAACTAACTGTTCCCACCCATTTGTCCGATTGAGGCAAGGTCTTGTCACAGCGTACAAGGTTGATGTCTACATGGAGTTGTCCACGTTATTTAGAAGTTTATTTTTTGAATTTTCAGTGTGTGGGGTGGATGAGTTTCTGTGTCTATTTTGTGTTTATTATGGACAAATTCAAAAGACAAGGTCAGGGGTGAGAAATGTCAGATTTTTAGCTGAATTCAGACTTTCATGTCTGCCTGGTGATTGGCCCGTATCAGGCCTGATACACTAGCTTGTGCATGGGAAGAACCCTGCTGTTGGTTGTGATTAAACGCTAAGAAGAACTACATGAAGCCTATGTGTTGTTAAATACAATATACGTGATTTTTTCAACAAATTTTTTAATGGCTTTACTTTTCGACCGTAGCAGAGTTTTTCTCAAAGGTTAATAAAGGCTAGTTATTTTCACATGTAGTCAACACGCAATTCACAATGGCAACATGATTTGAAAACAGACCACTGTAGGGTAAAAAAAAAATATCACTTATATTTATAATCATGCTTGATTGCACTTTACATGGCAGTTTACTTTTTTTCCTGTCTGTCATGCCTGCCTGTGCATAGACCATGAATGAAAACCTTAATGATGGGTAAACCCCTAATGCTGTTGATAACAAAGCATCTTGTTTGTGTTGAACTTAATGCCATGGCTACAAAGTTGAAAGGCCCATTGTGGATGTTCGGTGCACCGTGGTATCTGTTTTTTTGTCAAATCCAGCTAAGCAGCTTATAGTAAAGCTGGAGGAAAACAAAGTTTGAAAAGTCAGAAGAACACTGCCTTGATATAAGGCGATGTAAAGAAATAGCCAATTTGGCTCTGTCCACAACTTTTCTAAAATAGCAGTAAAAAAAAAAAAATTGAGAAGTTTTCTCTCTTGTTTTTCCAAATGAACATTCCAAAGCACTTAAGGATGGTACTTTACCAAAGAGCAAGACAAATTCCTGTGTATTTTAGTAACAACCATTTCCAAGATGATTATGTTTGTAACATGGAGATATTGGACAGACAATTCATGTATATAAAATGTATAGACCTACAAATTATGAAAATGTAAAAGGCAGCAACATATATTGAAAGAAAATGCTTAAGAGCAAGCCATGTATGTGTACTTCTACAGTTCACAAAGGTAGTGATAGTGATGTGAAATGTGTCAAAAAGTGGCAGTGGGATGTCAGTGACCAATCCCATTTTGATCCTTCTTTACTTATTTACAGTGTATTTATTTATTTATTTATTTATTTACTTATTTATTTAATTAATTATCTATTTACTTATGTATTTATTTATTTAAGTGTTGTTTAATTTCAATTCTTAACATTTATGTATTTATACTACATGTATATTATTAAGTATACAGATTAAGTTGTCTTTATTCACCCTTTCCTGTAATTGGCAGTTCTTCCGCTGTTGGTTTGGACAATAAAATATATAAATACATGTATAATCCAATTGCCAAATTGAAGGATTCAGAAGGACTGGAGCCAGTAGGCCCGAACAACAAGTGCTGATCATAGGGTCAGGCACACCAATCTTACCGAAGTCCAAACAACTTGTTGTGGACTGACTGTAGAAGAAGAGGATATGGGAGGATTTGAGGCCACATGCTAGCCAAACTGCCTCGCCTGTAAGGGTTCGATAATTCTGTGGAAAAAATATCACTGACGTTTTATTTTAGTTTTAAAAGCCAAAATTTTTTGCACAAACATGTGCAAAATCCTTGTCAAAGATTTGAAGTTAACTTTTTTGTAATTCATAGCAAATTGTATAGAGTGCTGTGTACAATACATGTTGTACATGTTTTAAAGTTGTCTACAATTATTGTGCACTTAAAAATCCAATTCGCAATATGCAGGTGGCAGATAATGAGCTCAAATTCCATTTTTTTTTTTCAAGCACCTGGCGCTATTGAAGTTGCAGCAGTACTCCAGTATGCTTACGACATATTGTACAAATATTGGATGCAGAAGTGCATTGTCGCAGACTATCCCTAATCGCGAGGTGAAATCTGGGCTGTTCCATTTCTCGAGGCGAAGCTGACTGTAATGGAACTGCCAGAGTTTACCGAGTGATTCTGCTGGCGGCAATGCACGAACGAAATGCACTGTTGCATTGTTGAAATGCATTGTTTTATAGTCTTTGACTTCTGATTCTCGTCCACCCCACACTCTGAAACCCATCCCCCGCCAAAACCCCCCCCCCAAAAAAAAACAAAAAAAAAAACAACAACTTACAATTAATTAATGAAAGACACTCATTAATGTCCAGTCTTTTATTACGATCATATTTTGTTGCGACTGCTCCACCAAATGATTTAATCTGTCAATTCAAACAATTTATACAATGCTGGTATCAAAAAAATAATGTGCAAAGGCGCTTGGTCAAAAAAAACCAAAAACATATTAATATATAAATTACAAAGAAAATACTTTGGAGAACAAACAAGTTTTGAGTCGCTTTTTGAAAATGTTCTCATTTGGAGAAGTTTTGATGTCTAATTTGGGAGATCATTCCATAACATTGATTCCTCACAAGATTGTTACAATATCATGTAATTGTTCCACCCTATTGAGCATGAACAGAAAACCAATTCTTATCTCCGGCCGACACAGTGAAAACCAATCAACAGCACTACGCAAACAGCGCTCCTCATGTGGTACCCTGTACCCTTGCTCTGTGATCGTACTGGGTGCCAAAACTGTGTATCTGTTTCCGGCAGTGTTGCTAAGATATCGAACGCCTGAGGTTACTAAATAAATACAGGGAGTGGTTGGTTGTGGGGGGGGGGGGGGACAGATCAATCAAAGAGCTGTGTGTTGGATTTGGTTTGCACAATATGCAAAGTAAACCTTAAAATGTTCATGCTGGATTTACACTGGGTATTGAATACGGTGTTTGTTTTGTTTACATCAGTTGGTTTGTTGAACCAGAGACTGAACGTAAACTGCCTGCTGTACATGTGTAGGCCTGTTTATTTCGCGGCTGTTTTCTACTCATTGTTGACATGAGAAAAATCGTTTCTTTATCAAATGCCCAATGGCAGTTCAATGTAAACGAACTGAAAGTAACACTAGAACAATGTGCACACTGTACATGTAGAACAAAGTGCGCCTGTAAATAAAAACTACTTTACTTTGACTAGTCAGAACTTGTACATTATGTAGCTTCTTGCCCTTTTTTTGACCAGTTACGGCCGGGATTGGGTTGGTGTTGTCCCGTCCTCCTTTTTTTCTTTGAAGAAGGTACCACTGGCACAAAGAAACCCTGACTTGACAATGCCAAGAGAACAAAGATTCTCTTCGAGGCACCGTGATTTCTTGTTTGTCTATGAAGAAAATGGCAAATTCATGCACGGTGAATTGCAAAACCTCAGCCCATTACCTTATGGCATAGGATTGTTTCTATAACTGGAACAGAGGCTGGATACTCTGTTCACTCGTACATTACCTGTGTTGAAATACAATGAATAGGCCTAAACAATGGTGGAAGGCTCTCAATGCCTTGTACATATAATCCGCTTCTTGGAACAAAAGGACAAAGGTCTGGAATCGGGAATGACACAATAACCCACGCATAATGCAGTAATTTGGCAAAATATTTCAAGCACAATCTGGCGCTTTATGTGGGTGAAGCGAAGCGTTTACACGGCCCATGCTTGGTCTGTACACGCACTGAAGTGGAATGAGCGGGTGCCCTTTGTTCTTGGCTCAGAATTTCACACAAAAAAACACAAAATTCACGTCATCCGTTTGCTGGCTCGGAAAATATTTGCATTGATACACGGTATCCGTTGCCTACCAGTTAAACTGAGTGCCTTTTTGTATGACCCCCTCCATTCTAGAGCAGATGTCTTACCAACTAGACTACCGAAATTGGCCGACAGCTAGAGGCAGTTTGAATCCTATTAGCAGTGGGTACCACAACCATAATGCATGTTAATTTTTGCATCAGGGATAAAGATTTTTATTTGTGTTTTTTTTTTACCCGTACACCAGTGTGAGACTATGACTTCCATATTTAGCCTTACATGTAGTTAGTCAACATTCATTCAGTACTATATAGTATCTACTGAATCTGTGTTCAACATTTATTATGGATAATAAGCTATTTCATTACAATTCTTGTTTTTTTGACAGCTGTGGAGCAGGGTCGGACTCTGCCTTATTTAGCCTTACATGTAGTTAGTCAACATTCAGTACTATCTAATGAATCTGTGTTCAACATTTATTATGAATAAAAAGCTATTTTAATTTGCAATTCTTGTTTTTTTTTTACAGCTGTGGAGGAGGGTCGGACCCTGCCTTAGCGTGTTCAGCAGGGACCTACAATCCAAACAATGGATCGTCATCAAGCGGAGACTGTTTGGTAAGGACATTGACAAGTTCATAATTCCGCATAATCGCAAATTCTTTGGGTCCGCTCACTTGCCGAACAGGCATTGTCGTACATGTCAGACAGCCAATGATTGGTTGATGATTCTTACGAAGTTCAGTTTTGATTCGTGCATCCACTTGAGCGATTTTGGACAAGTACTTTGAACTGTGTACAAAGGTGTGGATGTTGCTAAGAGTACACTTGTATCTTATCAAATTATTTGGGTTAAATTGATGCACCAAAGGCACTTACATGTACTTTAGGCCTATCAAGTTTATTTCAACCTTAAATACAATGTTATTGCTTTTAAGTTTGAATACTTTGATGAAAAAATGTTGGCCTTGTAGGTCTGATACTTCACAGAGGCAACAGAGGCAATTGCCTCCTTTGCCCGTGGTCATTGCCTTGGTGCCCTTGAAATGTTCCAATAGAAATTTACAATTTTCGTCACAGAGGTGCCCTTTATTGAGAAGAAAATGCCTTGGTGTCCTTGCCCTTTCAAGAACGAAGCAGTCAGGCCAGGGGTGGATTTCACAAAACTAGTCCTAAACTTATGACCAGTCCTATAAGTTAGGACTTGTTACTCTTCCTAAATTGAGATAAGACTCGTCCATGACATTCACACCTGGCCTTGTATATATGCACAGTGCAGTGTTCGTCATTGATCTTGAACCCATCTATGTGCATATAATAATATGCAAATACAGAAAAAGTGTTAATTAAAATGTGATAATTAAATTTTGCCTGCATTTTTTATTTTTTTTTTTTGCAGTCCTGCCCTAGTGGGAGCTTTAGTTTGATTGCGTCAGGTTCTTGTACAGTATGCCCAAGTGGGTACGCATGCTCCGTGACTGGCATAACAACAAATTGCACAGCACCGGAGTATTCACTGGCAGGGGAAATGACGTGCAGCGCTTGCCCATCTGGGTCATACTGCCCAAATCAGCATGAAGGACCAAAGGTATGTAAGGTACAGCAGACGGTCTGGGTAGGCCATGTGTGTATTGGCTGTAAGAGGGCGCCCTTTGGGGTAGATTGGGGGTCAAACCTTAGAAATAGTGTGGTAAACCAGATGCGATTAGACTTCTAATAAAGCAGTTTATATACAACTTTTGAGGTTTTTATTTATTGACAGTTTTACAATGTAATCAGTGTGAGACAGTTGCTTGGAAAAATTTGTATTTTTAATGTTTTGGAATACTTTCGTACTTTAAGAATGGAATAAGTATTGCGCCCTCTTGCTGTCAAAAGTACGGCCTTTTGGTGGCTGCGGCTTGGATCAACACGTAAACAGTTGTTGAAGAAGCTTATATGATACCCTTAGCAACACCCTTAGCAACAGCCATAGCTGTAGCCATAACCGCAGCAGCCAGTTCGGACACAGCCGTTGCTTTCACATGGTGTACCAAGTCTCATTGCTGCCAGGGACCAAAGTAATGGTTAGGCAGGCAGGTTTCCAGAAACAAGAAGCAGCTGAAATCTTGACTTATTTTCTGAAAGCTTTCAAAAGTGTGGGTTGTAAATTTTTGATATCAAGTAATAATCTAATACCAAAAACTTCACAGATGTTACAAAATTTGACAAGTTTGACAGTTTTCCTAAATAGTAATTACAGTGAACGTCAGTTTATCATGTGTCTGGCCTCTCTGTTGAAAGTGTTTTACATTTTCGGCTCAATGGGGGTAAATCAGAGTGAGCCGGCAATCGAGCCATTGTTCCGTGTTTAGTTCCACCGTATGCTGTAGGTAATGGCTGATGTTTTTCAATTCACACTGTGTGAAGTTGACATTTTCTCGGTGGAGAAACAAAACGGACGAGGATCTTTGTTCTCTTGGCATTGTCAAGTCAGGGTTTCTGTAACAGCGATTCTGCCGGCAATTCTGCCAAAAAAATCCCACCGGGGGATGAGACCAAAAAAACAGAGGAAAAAAAAAGAATCCCAGTGGCAACTTGCCAAAATGGCTTAATACATGTACATGACCAAGTGAAACATTCATCATCCTCACAAAAAAGTTACACAAATATAACCTTTCTGTTTTGCATACTTCGAATGAACTTTAAACAATCGAAGGTGTACGATGGGTGAGACAGCTCAAGACATAAGTACCTTTCCCATGATGCTATGCAAAAATGGCCACTCCTTACAGGTAGAGAGCAAACTGTATTGCAAATATGCCTGCATTGTAGAGCTTATAAAAATAAAACCTTTTTTTTTTTTTCATGGACAGAGCTGCAGCAATGGGTCAATCCCAGACGTCTCCCAGACTGGTTGTGATCAGTGCTTGGCGGGGACCTACTCCAACGCAGGGGACCCATCATGCTCAGACTGTCTGGCCGGGTATTATAGCCTAGACGGGGCCTCTGTGTGTACTGCCTGCCCAACAGGTAATAAACTGAGAGAGAGAGAGAGAGAGAGAGAAGATGATGTCAGATAGGTTAACGACTGGGACTGTGGTTGGAAGGGGATAAACCACACCCGTTTTAGACTGTCGCTCCAGAGTTGCGTAAAACCAAATAGATCAGAAGCGACTTTAGTTTTCGGTTTCAGACAGGCAAACTTAATTAACATAAATTTGCATTAGGTTCGGCTCATGACAAGATCGACATCTCAACCCAAGACGCTCCAGAGTCATTCTGACTGACTGCACAAGTTGATCTTCCGACTTCGAGTTGCCCCGAACTGTTTCAGGCGCCAAACTTTTTACGTTCTTAATTCAATAATTTGGTTTGGTGCGACTCTGAAGCGCCAGTCTGAAACGGGGGTCACCTGGGTGGAATTGTCGAAGAGAACTTTCCTAACAGTTGCGGAAATACACACAATGCAGACTTTCCAACTTATACAATTTGGCATACTTTTTTAATGGTTTTCCACCTCTCTTTATACATAACAATTTCATTCTCCATTTTGTAAGATTTTTGAGGACGTTGTTTCCAGTTTTACGACATTGCATAATAGACCTTTATCATGGTGCGGCCATCTTGAATTTTTTCCATTCAAACCAATGTAACCAAACCGAGGCTGGAAGGGCAAATAGTCTGGTTCCGTTTTGCACAATGAATATTAGCATATATGACTGTTATTAGATACAGGGAACATGACCAACATGGTTGCAGCATGATAAAGGTCTATAGCAATCTTGTTTGACTTTACCATCAATGGAAAGATCCAATCTTTCTCTTTCCAACCATTGTAAGCTGGTGCCCCAATTTTGCGTTTCATGTTTCTGAATAGAGTGTCCTATCTTGGTTTTGTAGTATCTGTGGTACCGTGCACAGGTGGCTATAGTCACCACTGAGTCTGAAAGGGTTAACAGATCAGTCTGATGACAATGAAGTACACCTAAATAAGAATTTTTGTGATGGACAAGTGACGTTTGAAGCTTTGCTTGGTGTTGATAAAAGGAAGTAACTATGACCCGTAAACTTGCTGGTAAGACCATGTGTAAATCAAATTTCTGAAAAGAGCCGTTGTTGTGGTCTGTACGTTCCAAACGGTATGTACTGCTCGTCTTCAGGAGAAATGTGCAGAGCATACTGTTCAAAGCATCAACACCACAAGAACGGCTTTTTTGAGAGCCAACACTCCTCAAAAAGGGGTTCGCACATGGTTGTACTGCAAGTTTACTGGCAATTTCCAAGGGTCAGTTTCAGATGGTATTGTAA
Source organism: Marthasterias glacialis (assembly GCA_911728455.2). Lineage (NCBI taxonomy): Eukaryota > Metazoa > Echinodermata > Asteroidea > Forcipulatida > Asteriidae > Marthasterias > Marthasterias glacialis. The sequence continues at coordinate 10,677,605 of OU452239.1, read as the reverse complement.
GGCATGCAGCAAATTCATGAAACAGGGTTTAAAAGTTTTTAAGGGGTTGGAAATGAGCCATAGAAATAACCATTTGCTCCCAATCAACCAGGTACCTACACCAGCGTAGATGGTGAGGCATCGTGCACTGCATGCACGGAGGGTTACTACTGTGACACCACGTCGGAAACTGCGTGCGACGCTGGAACGTACAGCTCAGCCAACTCGACGTCTTGTATCAAATGTCCTGAAGGGTACAGCTGTGCTGGAGGTGCCAGCCCGATGGAATGTCAGGCAGGAACGTACGCTGTGTTGGGTAGCTCGATGTGTGAGCCGTGTGGCATGGGGCATTACTGCCCTGTTGATCGTAGTGGGGAACAAACACCATGCGCGACCGGTGACTTTGCAAACGAGACGGGCTTGTTGGAATGTTTTACTTGTAGAGCTGGGTATAGCTGTTCGGCAACCGAGGAGACGGCTTGTGAATCGGGGATGTTTAGTGAGAGTGGGGCTACAAGTTGTTCATCGTGCCCAGGAGGGTATGCCTGCACTGGTCCCCTGCCCCCTGTGAAATGTCTGGCCGGAACTTATGCCCGTAACGGGAGCAGCAGCTGCGAAGATTGCGAGGTTGGGTTTTACTGTGAGACGCCGGGTACCGTTGAGCCCGTACAGTGTGCAGAGGGCTTTTTCTCTGATTCACCTGGTGCCGATATGTGCACAGAGTGCTCTGCAGGGTACCACTGCACTCGTACCAGTCAGACAGCATGTGATCCGTCATTTTACAGCTACGCCGGGGCAACATCCTGCCTGCTCTGCTTTGGGGGTTATTCGTGCGCCGGCACCACAGTGCCTCAAGAATGCCTTGCGGGTACTTATGCCCGCAACGGCAGCAGCAACTGCAGCGACTGCGACGTGGGATACTACTGTCCGTCCAACGGCATGAGTGATCCCACACCCTGCCCAGAAGGTAGCTACCAGGGCTCCAGCGGTCAGCAGGCCTGCTCACCATGCACTGCAGGTTACTACTGCACGTCCACAACCCAGACTGCCTGCGACCCCGGCACCTACAGTCTCGCCGAGGCCACGTCCTGTGATCCCTGCCCGGCGGGGTTCTCTTGTGCGGGCGGCGGAGTCCCCGTGCAGTGTCTGGCAGGGAGTTTTGCTGCTGTTGGAAGCGACTCTTGTGAGCCGTGCGGCATCGGGTTGTACTGTCCGTTCAACGGCACAGCCCAGCAGATCAATTGTACAGCAGGTGATACAGAGTACATTATTCTTGTTCCCACCTTGCACCTCCCATACACATTGTACATGATGTCACAAAGCTATTGGTGCAGTATCAGTGTTCATGTCACACACGCTACACGGTTGTCATTTCACTTCCAAACAAAATGTATAACCACATTAACTAAGTTAACAAAGTGAACTAAGTTAACCAAGTTCATAACTAAGTTAACCAAGTTAACTAAGTTAACTTAACTTAGTTAAACTAAGTTAACTAAGTATACCACATTAACCACATTAACCACATTAACCATCTAAACAATGTAATCCATGTTAACCATGCTAGCCACATTTAGACAACTTAACCACATCAGAGGCATTCAAGTCACTGTACAACAGTAAACGTGGTAACTATCAAAGTCGACTTTTACGAGGTGGAAACTAAAATATGCACACAGTTTGGGTTCGCTATTTGTGGTAAAGTTTATCAATACGCCTTTGTGAGGTACGGTGGTCTGTACAAAACTATAGGAGTTCACTGTTTGGTTTTAATGGACAAGTTTACCCAAACCAATTAGTGCCCTAGTAATGTGTCCAGCATATCTCAAAATGGTGGACACATCACAAGCCATTTTGAGATGGTGGACACATTACCAGGACACTATTTGGTTCGGGTCAATTTGTCTGTGCACACCCAAACCAAACAGCGCACTCCTATAGTGTCCGCCATTCCTCAAAACAAGGCTAACGGAAGTTGTACATAAACATTGTGTCGTTGTTCTCTCAAGTTCAGTGCCTGTCACAGTCATGTTTGTGGAATATCAGCTTTTCATTTGTCTGTGTATACATTGTTCATTATACATTCATGGTGCATGCAGGAGACTTACATGTAATCTGGTAAGGCTCATTCATCATCATCAGGGCCCAATTTCATGGCTCTGCTTACCGCAGAATTCTGCGCTTACGCCCTGCCATGGTCCATAGGAGTACGCGCTTTACAGGGCGCCGTAAGCACAGAATTATTTGGTAAGCAGCGCCATGAAATTGGGCCCTGGTACCGTCCTCTGGTACAGGTTTGGCGGCAGCCATCTTTGATAAATGTGTTCATGCAAGGCGAATCAGTGCACCCTGTATTGCAATGTGAATAGAGAGAGAGAGAGAGAGAGAGAGAGAGAGAGTCCAGTCCAATCTTGAATGTTGTCGCCCCCAGGTTTGCTACAAATTGAATTTTGTAGCGTGTCGTGGCCCGAGCGGTTTAGTGCATCGGATCTCAAGTTCTGGTGGCGAAGTCATCAGGATGTGGGTTCCAATCGTGATGTCATGTCTTAGACATTCTATAAATATATGTTCAGAAATACTTCCATTAAAAACCTTATCGGGTATCATTTGAAATCTTTTATTCTCGTGTATTTCACGAGCAAATAAACCCAAGTTTTAATTTTGGCAAGAAGTGCCAGGTTTTTGCACCTAGAGAAACAGATATAAATCTTGTTGTGCTGTTGAGTTCTAATTGTTTTGTGTGACTGTATATGAATTTTCATATTTACAGTTGGGTCATTCCATGAAGGTGCGACACAATTTATGACATTTTTCAATTTGATCATTTTTGTTTGAATAAGATGTTGATTCTAATTTATGTTTGTCAGTCATCACATTTTATTTGGGTTTTGAAAATATTTCAGAAAGTTTCAAATCCATCCCACACCAACTTACCTGATATTTTTGCGAATATTCAAAACAAAAATCATGGTAACGATGTAACAGGGACACCATGCTTGTAACACTTATTTTTCAGTATTATGGAAGTAACAAACAAATTAACAATGTTTGATAAAAACTTGATGCCAAATTCATAAAAAAATAACTTCTTGCATTGTTATTAAAGTACACATGGCTGAGAAAATTAAGGATATATGTCACGATGTAGCAGGGAGGAGAAGGTGGTTTCTCATTATATGTGCCTACATTCAGTTCAAGATATGAATATATATCACTGCATAACAAATGTTCATAATTATACTAACAAACATGGCAAAACTAACCCAAACAGCACATGGTCATTTCCTTGTACTTGTATTGCATATTTATTTTATCGTGTAAAAAATTGAATTGTTAGAGACTTAAAATCACTTGCCATGATTCCTTGGTCATGTCCCAATGAGCGACTGCGGCTTGATCATCACGCCGACAAGTGTTGAAGCATAGGATGCCCATAGCAACACCCTTGGTAACAGCCAGAGTCGTAGCCGCTGTGGCAGCCGTCAATAGACCTTATGCGAATGAAGTCATTATGAGCACATAGATAGTTCCCAATATGACGTAAAATCGGCCAGCTTTACAGGCAATTTGGAACACACAGTCGTGCGTTTGGAGGTAAGAACGGCGTGCAGCATGCGAGCGTTTCACAAAACTCATTGCACGATCGGTGAGTGAACAACGCGGCTGCGTTAATAATTTGAGCGCATGGCGCGGCTGCAAGCCAAAATGCAATTTGCCTGTAAAGATGGTGTCTACTGGGAATTATCCATTAGTACAGGTAAGCACACCCTCCCGCTGAGGTCAAAACAGCTACAGCGCATGTTCAATGCTGCATTTAACCTCAAAGATGGCGGCAAACGCATAAGGTTTACCTGGACATGGACCAAAATTGTATCATTACTGTTTTCTATATAAAAAAAAAAAAAAATATGACAATAATGCAATTATTATGATAGATGTTAAATTTTGCATCGGGGATAAAGAACACACATTGGTGTATGGGTTAAAAAAAAAAAAAAAAAAATGCAATTATTCATATATTCATGCACTTATTTACATAACGTTGGATTTGTTTTGTTCAGGTACCTACGCAAATGAGACCGGTTCCTCAATATGCACTGACTGTGAACCAGGATATAAGTGCCCCAGTCCCCACCTGTCCCCTATGATATGTTCCAGGGGGAGTTACAGTGAAGCGGGCTGGACGGAGTGCAGAGCTTGTGTCGATGGTGAATACGCAGATGCTTTAGGTATGTTAACCTGAAACCGATAGACCGATTGCGCTCTCCAGGTCACGTGACCTGTAGTGGGTATTAAACGTAAACAAACACAACGTCCTCCATGGGAAAGTGCGGTACGGTACGTGGTGATTGTTGCATTTGTTTATTCGATCGAGGCTTTTATTTCTCCAAATCTGTGAAAATATTCAAGAGTTTTTACCATAGTACAGCATGTATTTGCACGTAGTTTGCCATCAGATGAGCTAACGTATTACCCACTACAGGTCACGTGATGCCATGTAAACGATGGTCGCGCAATCGGTGTATTAGAGAGTAGGAGATGATAGGTTGCAGTAGACATTCCTGATTACGTAACTCTTAGACTGGCCCCCGCTCTTTATCGGAAGGATAAAGACGGGCACTGGGGCCGATTTCACAAAGAGCCAAGATTGACCTTTATAGCAGCGAATCAGTCTTAATCGCTTAGCAAAGTGTGATGTCACAATACACATCACTATGGCAATATTGACTTCAATATTGACTTTGTGGCGTGTCGTGGCCGAGTGGTTAGCGCGTCGGACTCAAGCTCTGGTGGCTGTGTCATTGGAGTGTGGGTTCGAGTCCCGGTCATGACACTTGGTGTCCTTGAGCAAGGCACTTAGCCATAGTTGCTTCGTAAAAATTGGGGAGGTAGAGTTTTCTGCTCTACTAGCCAGGCTTCTGATGGACGATACCCAAGCCTACATCCTTACGGACTGTAAAGGAGATAACTCTGTTTCAGCCCCAGGAGTAGGTGGCAATGGCCCCTGGGAAAACAGCTGATTTGTAGCCCACACCTCGAGTGGCTTACTGGCCTTGTTTGTCTGGCGACTTCAATAAAAAAAAAAAGAAAAAAAAAGAGAAATGTTAACCAATGTCATAACAAAGTAAAGAGATTTTCTATCATGTCAATAAACGACAGACTTATTATTATTATTTTGAATTTGTTCTTCTGGTCTAGGCTCAACATCCTGTACGCCCTGCACAGCAGGTCACTCTTGTAGTAGCACCTCAGCATCACCTCAACCCTGTACTCCAGGCAAATACAGGTATGATCTTGTAGCCCAATTGATTGGCGTGTCGTCGCCGAGTGGTCAAGCGCACTGGACTCAAGCTCTGGCGTTTTGATCAGCAGAGTGTGGGTTCGAGTCCCGGTCTTGACACTTGTGTCCTTAAGCAAGACACTTAACCATTATTGAGTCCCGGTCTTGACACTTGTGTCCCCAAGCAAGACACTTAACCATTATTGTTTCGTCCTTCCGATGGGTCCTAAAGCCGTTGGTCCCGTGTGTTGTGTAATACACGTAAAAGAACCCAGTGACACTTACTGCTACGAAAAGGGGTTTGCCCCGGTGTTTCTGGCAGTGGCTGCTGAATGCGCCGCAGCACCTTGTAAACCATTACAACGTGCTACATAAATGGCTCTCATAATAAAAAAAACTCAAAAACCTGTCTTAAAAATAATAATACGCCTTGAGTACCTAATAGTTGGTAGATACGTGTGCTATATAAGACTCTGGTGTCATTATTATTATTATTATTATTATTAATGTTATTATTATTATTATTTTTATTAGTATTATTATACGCCTTTAACATTTTGAGTACAGACAGGCATGATGTTCTTCCTACTTTAAAGGTAATACAGGATTGGTATTCATCAAAACATTTTTTTATTAGTATAAGTTTGAAAGCTTACTGATTATGAAGTTCATACCAGGGCCCAATTTCATAGAGCTGCTTAAACAGCAAATAGTGTTTAAAATTTATCTGCTAAGCAAAAGTAAGCAGGATACCAGTCGCGGATTGTACATGTGACATGGTATTTTGGCTGGTAACCCTATTCTGGTAAGCATAATTTTGTTTGTGCTAAGCTACTTCTTGTGCTTTAGCAGCTCTATGAAATTAGGCCTGGTACCGATCCTCCATAGAAATATTTCTATAATTGGTTTCCAACTGTGTTTTTTGTTTTTTTTCTTTTCCTTTTTTTCTCGCTGGTAGTACTGGATCAGCAAAATATTGTAGCTCTTGTCCAGACGGCAGTTACACCAACTCCACCATGGCGACATCCTGCGAGCCCTGCCCGGCTGGTTACGCTTGCCTCGACACAAGCTCAGGTATGTTCTACGACCCTCCTGTCTGACCGTTCAATATCATCCACCTGGTTTTGAATAAGGGAATGACGGAGTGGTGGCTGCGGTCTTAGTCGGCCGTTTAAAACCGTCAGTGTCGCGGCCGGTGTGTAGTACAAAAGGCCCAAGCTGGAGGCGAGGTATCGCACGGCTGCCACATTGTAAGGTTTTAATAGGCCAATTAAAATCAAGTCACCACTCTTTTATTCTCATTCATAAAAACCCATTTCTTGTTGAGAAGTAAAATGTAAAAAAAAATCAGAGAACGACAAAACAGACCTTGCTCGCTTTGGAATGACTTTTGCTGTACATTACGTTCGGGAGCCCAGCTTTGCACCATGGGACTGCTTTGCGCCTCGTCATATACGTTTTCTAGTGTGAGAGTATCAAAGCAGGAAAACAGACTAAAAATAACCGGTCTTAAACAGCTCCAGCTGTGTCTTTATCAGCCGTTTAATACCAGGGCCCAATTTCATAGAGCTGCCTAAGCACAAAAAGTAGCTAAGCACATCAAAATTATGCTTACCAGAATAAGGTTACCAGCCAAAATACCATGTCACAGGTACAATTTGTGACTGGTATCCCGCTCATTTCTGTTTAGCGGAGAACTGTTAAGCAATATTTTCATGTGACCAGTCATGTGATTACGTTTCAACCAATAGGAATGCCTAAACTGTGTGGGATATTTATGAATGGTAGATAAACTGTGAAGCTACATTTAGCAAGCTGATATCATGTGGTAAATACATACTACAAAGTGCAGAAAAGATGTAATCTCAAGCATGAGACCTATAAAATCAACAAACAAACAAGCAAACAAACAAAGGTCACCCCTCCTTGTGCTAAACTAAAATGTGCCTATTTTGTTCTGGAGTTTGATACCATACCTGTTGTAGAGTGTATCAAACAAACATTTTCAAGACTAAGTTTCCCCCCTGGAATTCCGAAATCTGCTCCGTGGCGGTAGTAGAATAATAACAGGACAAGTTCTCACAAGAACAATCTACTGTATACAGCAAAGTAGATATTAAAATCAAATATACATTTTCCAAGGTTTCCAAGAGTTTTATTCTGTATGCATGTATGTAATCTTATGCGGGATAGGTTTTTACTAGCCAGGGGTTGTGAGTTATATTGTAATTTTTGCATTGCCTGTAGTTTATCTGGTATCTGTATTTTTTAGTTGTTTGTTATGTACTATGCAATGGTCTTTAAGAGGTGACCAAGAGTTTTATCCTGTATGCATGCATGTAATCTCAAGTGGGATGTAGGTCTTTTTACTGGGGTTGTGAGCTACATGTATGTTGTAGTTTGTTGTTGTTGTATTGCCTGTAGGTTTTCTGTTTCTGTACTTTTTATTGTTTTTACCCTTTAACAGACCGTTCCGGCTTTGGCAATAAGCCCCGCCCACACACCTTAGTTTGTATACGTTTACGCTGCACGTGTGACCGAGTTTGACCGAGGTCACATGACCAAAAGGCGTGATCCAATTGGTCAGTGCGTACAGTCTGAGTGACAGGCCGGAACGGTCTATTGTTTGTAAAGCGCATTGAGTGTCTTTTTAGGCGGATTTTGGCGCTATATAAAATGTTCTTATTATTAAACATTAAACACAAAACGTCTTCCCCTATTAACATGTAGCCCCCACAGAATGTAACAGTGGGTACTACTCATTGGGTAACACAACCATGTGCACGCTGTGCCCAGCTGGCTTCAGTTGTTCCTCAACGTCTTCATCACCAGTACAGTGTACTGCTGGATTCTATGCACCAGAAGGGAGCATAAGCTGTCAGTCATGTGATATGGGGTTCTACTGCCCAACAGCAGGACTCTCTTCGCAAATCAGGTAACAAGTTAGATCGCTTTAAGAAGCGGTTTGATCAAATTGATGTATTGTAATTAGAGGATAAATTGTTGTTAGTTGATATTGTTTGCATTTATAATGGGAGGCTGTTGAAGACACTGTGTTGACAATTAACACTACATGTATATAATGGGTGGCGTGTCGTGGCCGAGCGGTCAGGTGAACTTGGACTCTAGCTCCGGTGTTCTGATCAACAGAGTGTGGGTTCGAGTCCCAGTCTTGGCACTTGTGTCCTTAAGCAAGACACTTAACCATTATTGCTTCGTCCTTCGGATGGGACGTAAAGCCGTAGGTCCCTCGCATTGTGTAATACACATAAAAGATTCCAGTTACACTTATCGCTAAGAGAAGGGGGTTTGACCCGGTGTTTCTGGCAGTGGCTGCTGAATGCGCCGCAGCACCTTGTAAACCTTTATAAGTTGCTACATAAATGGGTCTCATAATTCAAAGTTCATAATTCCATGTCCCTGTGTGTTTTACTCGTGTTTTGTGGATTTTGCACTGTAGGCGACGCGGCATTTATATATTTATGAGTTGATTCCCATAATGGCAAGTGTGGAAGACAGTATCCACCTGTGACGTTGGTACACGGGGTCAATAGCACTGTAATATTACTTGTTATGTTTTTTTTAATAGCTAATAATTATTCATTTTAAGAAATTTTATTTAAACTGGCCCTCTCATTAAAAAACAGGCTGGTGCCTTTAGTTTTTAAACCTTTACCATCCCCACATCTAAAAAAAACGAAGAAACCAAACAATAACAGCTGGCTGATCTCTGTAATCATGTTTTTTTTCCCAGCTGTGAAGAAGGGAAGTTCTCCAACGTTTCCGAGGCTTCTGAGTGTACTCTTTGCCCGGCTGGCTGGGAGTGCGTGGACCGCTCATCAACTCCTGTCGCTTGTGGTGCAGGGTTCTATTCCCTCGGCGGTAACTCCAGCTGTACTCTCTGCCCTGCTGGACACAAGTATGTCAAAGCCCCCCCCCTTCTCCTAACCCTTTCACCCCACCATCACACCCCACCTCCACACCTGACCCTGGGTTACCTTTGTCATCATAAGCACAGTTGTTCTTTGTTGAAACAAAAAACAATAAGTTTACTTTAATTTATTTTTTCAATACATGGCTTCACTTCATGGAACTTTATAGATCTTGGAATCCCGGTTTTCTTATTTTGTTTTTCTAAATTTTTAGTTAAAACAAAACTCTTATAAGTTTGGTTGACCAGTGTCACTGTGACACTTGTTCACACTAGATGAAATGTCTGGGAATTTGAATAAACATTTTGCCTTTTCACACTGGAATTTCTAACCCCAGCAAACTCCCAGGAAATAGCTAGGGTCAAGCTTGCTAACCCTCAGAATAACATACATGAGTTTTTTTAAATATTATTTGTAGAGAAATTACAGCAAATGTAAATTGAACAAGGGATGGTATTGGGGTGAATAAATCCCCCTGGAATATTTCAGGTTGAAATTTCCCAGGGATTGGCTCTGTGGTGTGAACAAGGCCTCAGCGCTGGGAGGGTGATACTCTGTGATGTAATGCGCAAAGATGAAACTGAATTCAAGCTCTGGTGGCTGAGTCATCAGAGTGTGGGTTCGAGTCCCGGTCATGACACTTGTGCCCTTGAGCAAGGCACTTAACCATAATTGCTCCGTAAAAGTTGGGGAGCCTTCTGCTCTACCAGCCAGGCTTCTGATGGATGATACCCAAGCCTACATCCTTATGGACTGTAAAGGGGGTTACCCTGTTTCAGCCCCAGGAGTAGGTGGCAACGGCCCCTGGAAAAGACAGTTGATTTGTAGCCCACACCTCGAGTGGCTCACTGGCGTTGTGTGTCGGGCGACTTCCATAAAAAAAAAAAAAATAAATAAAAAAATAATATAAATCTGTCTGTTTTATATTTTAGGTGTCCCGCCAAGGATCAACTGCCCACTGTATGTAGCTCCGGGGAATATGCTGCAGCAGGCAGTCAGTCCTGCACTAGTTGCCCCGAGGGGAAATACTGCGCCGACCCCCCACCGGCCCTGCCAGCGGACTGCGCCACCGGCTGGTACACTGATACAACGGGCAGGACCAACTGTACCGAATGCCCGATGGGTAAGTAGGGGAGGATAGCGTCTGGTGGGCTGGGACAAGAAGCCATTTCAAAATATATTGATATTTTTTTTCAGATGCAATAGTTTCAGCAGTTACACTGTTGTTAGACATTATATGTAGGCATTATATTTTTCTTATTTTAATTTTTTTTTTTTTGGTCATTCAGAAAATCACAATTATTTAAATAGCCAAAATAACATATCAATGCCAAAACCTGTAGGGCCGATTTTTTCCCTTAAAAAAAAAAATCCTATTTTTCATCAAGTGTCAAATATCATGCCTGGGGCCGATTTTCACAAAACTCTTCCTAACTTAGGACACGTCCTAGGCAATGCTAAGAGATAGGACTAGTCCTAAGTTAGGATGAGTAACTTAGGACTAATCCTATCTCTTAGCATTGCCTAGGACGTGTCCTAAGTTAGGAAGAGTTTTGTGAAGTCGACCCCATGGTCTTGCCATTGAGATCAGGCCTGGAATTTCATCTTTGAGAGGGCAAGGCCATTTTCATTTTTCAAAGGGCACTTCCATAGGAAAATCTTCAAGTCTATGGGAACCTTTTGAAAGGGCACCAAGGCGGCGGTTGGGTTGGTGCGGTATCTTTCCTCGCCTGCCAACTCTAGAACCCAGGTTCGAATCCCACAGGGTGAACTATGTGGATTGGGTTGTTCAGTCCCTACCTGATTGTGTGGGTGTCCCTGGAATAAATGTTAAAAAAAACTGAAACTTCCTTCCTTGTCTTCTCTCCATGGGTTCTTGGCTAGTACAGTGATTAAGTTCACTTTTCTGAGAATCCTTGGCTTCTCAACCAGAATTAAGAGTTAGTAAATGAGATGAAATGAAAATGAAAAAAGGCCATGACCATTGCGACAGAGGCCATGGCCTCCGTGGCCTCCGTGTAACTACAGACCTGTGAGATCAGTATCATTCTCTATAAGTTCGAAACTAATAACCACTACCATGTTTCCCTCTTTAAAACCAAATTGTTTTTACCGGTTTGTTTTTCTCCTTTTGGATATCAGGTTCAGCATGCCCCGACCCTGCAGCGTCACCCTCACAGTGTCTTGCTGGTTACTACACAGACATCAATGGAGCAGATTCCTGCACAGCGGTGAGTCAACGGCCCAATAAGGACCAATCCCTTAAGACTCACACCCCTCCCCCCTCTAAAATATGTGACGACCAATCGCAGCCATGATTACGCAACTGTTAAAAGTCGGACAGGATTTTGAAAAAAATAACTTGGCAACATTTTAAGTGAATTTGTTTACATCCTCGCAACGGGACGATATTATACAAATATTGGATGCATTTTAGTGCATTGTTGCAGAAGATAGTCACGAGGTGAAATCTGGACTATTCCATTTCACGAGGCGAAGCTGAGGAAAATGGAAAAGCCAGGTTTCACCGAGTCATATTCTGCAACAATGCATCAACGAAATGCATTCAATATTTGTTTTTTATAACTCACACACAGATCCTTGCCGTTTGATTTTTTTTCTTCACAATAAACATAAAATAGAAACGGAATCTCGACCACACTACACTCTGAAAAAACAGAAAACAACAACTTTTAAACCCCATGGAAGACTCCATTTAGACACCAACCTTGTCTGCCATGACATGACCTTGCCTCGTGTGGACAAATGGGCGGGAATGATTATTTTGGGAACAACACTCCAAAGCGTCCGATAATTATCTATATTGGACTCCAATATTAATTTTTGGAGCGTGGCGGCGATATTTATGCCAAAATAAAGGGTTCCACCAATCAAATGGCAAGGATCTGTGTGTGTGGTATGTAAATCTTACTATACAAACAAACATTTCTGTGAACAGACGCTTCGGAGTGTCGTTCATAAAGCTTTCACAAGTCATCAAACTTCCTCTCCGTCACAATTTTCTTTGTCAGTGTCCGGATGGGTACTACACAACCAGCAATGGTTCAACCAGCTGCACTATCTGTCCGTCCAACAACAAGTGTGCCGTCAAAAGTGACACCCCTGTGCCATGTTCTGGGGGATATGTAAGTATCCACTTCATGCACTCTGTAGTCATCTAGATATGGAAATTTGTACAGTACTACAGAGATCGCAAGACTGCTACCTTTTTAAAAATTTTTTTTAATGCGATTCGCCCATCACAAGGCCCAATGCCCACTCGACTCAAGGTGTGGGCTACTTTTTGAAGGGATAAAAACCTGCCCCAATGCGCAGAAACAAGACATGGCGACATCACAGCTGGAACAGGGAGGGGTAAATGAATCCATTGCGAGACAAACATAACTGCCTCTTCCTCTATATGAAGCATTTATAGTCAAGTGTTTTGCTCAAGGACACAAGTGTCATGACCGGGATTAGAACCCACATCCTGTTGAATTAGCCACCAGAATTTGAATCTGATGCACTAAACCGGTCGTGGTAAGTGGAAGTTTAAGCAGATTATGTCTGGTGACAGGCTTTATCAGATCCGCCTCTTATTCCTTAATGTTTCTTGTTTGTTTGTAGTTTTCACCAGCAGGATCTACAGATTGCTCTATCTGTCCTCCAGGCGCAGTTTGTGGAGAGGACTCCGATCCTGGGCTATGTGAGGTAGGTATCCTTGAGCACCGGTGCCCCTCCCACTTAAGGATTGTAGGGATGGGATGGGGGTGGGGTGTGCACTCTAGGTGTAGTCTTTTACATGGATCTACAAATTGTCATCAGGGACCAATTTCATAGAGCTGCTTAATGAGTAACTGCCAGGATTCTTTTTTTTTCTGTCCCGCCCCCCTTGCGTTATTCTTTTTTGTGCTGGCACAAAGAAACCCTGACTTGACAATGCCAAGAGAACGAAGATTCTCTTTATTGGATCATTCGTTTTGTTTTCTCGACTGAGAAAATGTCAAATTCACGCAATGTGAATTGCAAAATATCGGCCGTTACCTTTGGCTAGGAGTGGTAAACACAGAACCATGGCTCGATTGCCGGCTCACCTTGACTGACCTTCATTGAGCCGAAATACAATGAATGAGCAATGGTGGAAGCCTCTCAATGTCTCGTAATCCTCTCCTTGGAACAAAAGGACAAAGGTCTGGAATGGGGGATTCCACAAAAACCACCTCTCAATGGCCAGAAAACGCTAATATTTTCTATCCCTTTTTTGTCCTTGTGTGGGTGAAATGAAGCATTAGACGGTGTGTGTGTTGTCTGTTCATGCTCCGCAGTGGAATAACCGGGCGACCGTTGCTCCGGTGGTCCGAAATTACATAATGGCATCTTAATTAAGACGGCTACCGTTTCCAGATAGGGGAAACGTTTTCATATTAACAGGTCATCCAGCGCCAACTGGTAAAGCACAAAATGGAACTAAGCGCAACAAAAATATGCTTACCAGAATAAGGTTACCAGCCAAAACATCATTTCACGTGTACCATCTGTGACTGGTATCCTGATCAATTTTGCTAAGCAGAAAAGTTTTAAGTAATGTTCGGTGCTTAAGCAGCTCTATGAATTTTGGTCCAGGGATGAGTAGCGTAAAGCTGTTAAGCAAACAAATTTGCTAAGCACAGAAAAGTATAAATGGGTCACAAGCCAAAAGTCCATTTGAAGTATATTACCTTTGACTAGTTCCCTATTAAATTTCTGCTTAGTACTTAAAATCATTGTTTTGTATACAGCTTGGTGACTACTCCAACGGTACCCACTGTATCCAATGCCCCATGGGATACTACTGCCCGTCCCCCGTGGACACCCCACAGGCGTGTCCTGGCGGGTCGTATCAGGACCAGGAGGGTCAGTCAAGGTGTCTTCTATGCCCAGCTGGACAATCCTGCTTGAGTGTTGCCGACACGCCAGTCGACTGTGACGCTGGATACTACAGTCTCGTCGGTCAGCAGTTGTGCACGGTTTGTCAACCTTTTTATTTTTGGTGTTTGTACATGATTCATAATTACTCTGGTCTGTACACGTTCTGTGACAGGCTTGATACTTCGTGCTTGCAAGGGAAAGGCACTTTTGTTTTTATTGATGAGTCGGCTTCGGTATTGACAAACCTTTTCTGTGCCTCTGTGCGATATTTTTTTTTTTTTTTTTTAATTGCCGGAATAAATTTTGTTGTTGAGAATGTCGTCGTCACAAAGAAACCCTGACTAAACAATGCCAAGACAACAAAGTTACTCATAGAAAGCACCTTGATTCTTTGTTCTCTTTCGAGAAAAAATATGAGAATCATTCAGCATATTAATTGCAAAACCTCAGCCGTGAGCCACGGCTGCTAGACCTAATTTATTAGAAGCCTGATTGCATCTGGCTTACCACACTATTTCTACGGACTGACCCCCAATCTACCCCCAAAGGGCGCCCTCTTGCAGTTAAAAAAAGTCCTTATGCCTCAGCTGCCTCTCTGTGAAGAATCATGCATGCCTTGGTTGGACAGAAGAGAAAAAAAAAGGCATTTTATACATGTTTGTATAATAATTTTTATACAAGAAATATTGTTTTTTTGTTTTATTTTCTCAAGGCCTGCCCGAGCGGAAAGTGGAGCAACGCTGCGTCATCGTCTTGTAGTCAGTGCCCTGCCGGTCAAACCTGCCTGAACGGCTCTATACCACCGACAGATTGTGGGGCAGGATACTATGCAGCACAGGGTGACGGTGAATGCTCGCTCTGTCCCCTAGGTAAGGCAAGACAAAGGCCCCACAAATTATTTCATATTCTGAAAAGATTGTTCGGTGGCAATCCCTGCTCAGTGTTGTGAAATTGAAGGGTCAGGTCAAGAGGGGAGAAACCCAATAAAATACCAAAATTTTACAAACTCCAATGATGTTATCATGCAGACATGTGATTTGTCAGGATTTTTTCTGATTTCAGGATTTTTCATTGATCTCCCTGTGTCGTCAGGTTTTCCTTGAAGGAGGCAAAATTGCCATTCTAGAGATAAAAGACACATCGTTTGTATTGACCAAACCTTCACATCTCAAAAAATGAAATGAAATGATGGGAAAGACTCTGTGAACCTCTCAAATTTGATATCTTGCAATAGTGGAGTGTCGTGGCCGAGTGGTCAAGATCACCAGACTCAATTCTGGTGTTGTCAGCAGCAGAGTGTGGGTTCGAATCCCGGTCGTGGCACTTGTGTCCTTGGGCAAGATACTTTACGATAATTGCTTTGTGCTTTGGATGGGACAATAAGCCGTATAAAGTCCCGTGTACTAGGATGGGTAGCGCACGTAAAAGAACCCAGAACACTTACCGTGGAAGAGTAGGGGTTTACCCCGGTGTTTCTGGTTCACATGGCAAGCACCCTTATCTACAGGTTTCCTCAGGCTTGAGAGCTATAGTGATTAAGTTCACTTATGAGGCATCCTTGGTTTCATTACCAGAAATATATAATAACATTAATAATGATAATTCTGTTGGCTTTATCTCTACACCAAGAAGGAACCTAAATATCAACATTTCAGGATTTTTCATTTCCTGGCAATCTCACTGATCATGCCTTTTCTATTATCTGTTGACTAGGAACGTACAGTGATATCAAAGCGACAGTGTGCACGGCTTGCCCAGCTGGCTCCGTATGTACTGACCCTAGTTTGACACCTGTTGCATGCGAGAATGGAACCTGGAGTGGCGCTGGAGAGGTAACGTACATTTTATAGTATTTTTGTTTGGTTTTACACTTACTCCGATGTGTGATAAGTACGATATACTAAGTGCTTCACGGGTCCTGTGGACAGACGTCCACAGGCTACTCAGGTGGGATTCGATCCCTTGCTTGACCCCCTTGCAGATGTCTTAAGCACTAGACCAACCAATCAATCACTCAATTAATCAATCAATCAATCAAAATATTTGATATAGTGCCAGTATCCATAGAGTATGTTCAACGGTGCTTTGACAAAGACAAATTACACAGAAAATGCTCTTGAGTCCAAATGAGTTTTCAATCTCTTCTTGAAAATGTTTGCATTTGGCGAAGTTTTGATGTCCATTGGGAGACCGCTCCATAGTATCGGTGCTGCGATGGAAAAAGCATGGCGGCTGTATGACTTGAGTTTCCACTTGGGAACGTGGAGAAGGAAGTTTATTAGAAGAACGTAGATTGTGGCGTGTCGTGGCCGAGCGGTTAAGAGCACCGGACTCAAGCTGTGGTGTTTCTGATCAGCAGAGTGTGGGTTTGAGTCCCGGTCGTGACACTTGTGTCCTTAAGCAAGGCACTTAACCAATATTGCTGCGTCCTTCGGATGGGACGTAAAGCCGTTGGTCCTGTGTGTTGTGTAATGCACGTAAAAGAACCCAGTACACATACAGTAAAGAGAAGGGGTTTGCCCCGGTGTTTCTGCCATGGTCTGGCAGCAATATGCGCCACCCCACCTTGTATCCCTTTCAAGGTGTTGTATTATGGTTGCTTCGTCTCATAAAATAATTTGTAACAATCTCCACCAGATTTGATAATTCGGCTCCAGGAGTGTCATTTATGACAGACATGGCGCATTATAAATGTACAGTATTATTATTATTTCGAGAAGATGACTGATGTGGTATAAGACCGGCGACGTATTGGGGAGCAAATCCATCGATGGCTTTGTAAGTAGTTAGGAGAAGTTTGAACTGAATCGGACACTGAACTCGCAACCAGTGAAGTCTTTGAAGTAGCGGTGTAATGAGCGTGCCGATGATGAGAGATCCGTTCGAAATCCTGTGATTTGCGGCAGATACCGCAACATTTAAATATTTATGAAGTTACAACAAGTTACAGCAGCATGAAGTAACTGTGCAGCAACAAAAAGTACAAACCTTGGCGCGCATGCACTGTGAATCCTCCATGCTGATTGGTGTATATATACGCGGCTGACGCACTATTGTCTCATCGTGCGCGCGTATGGCAGCCGTAGCTGTGATGGAGTAAACCACCTTGAACGAGCCCCTCGGATTAGTGTATAATTTCTTAGTTCATTCCTTTCATCTGCTGTTTTGTCTCCCTCTTTTTCCTGTTTGGTTTCTCAGAGTCCAATCGGTTGTTATGCATGTCCACCTGTTGTCATACCTCCTTGCTAGGTGACCTGATCACCCCCACTTTGTTGTAGGATCACACCTCTGCAAAACTTTCGATAGTGTCAAAATTTGATCCAGTCTTTTTTAATTTATTTGATGATTTGTTTGTTTTTCCTCTCCCAGGCTGTTGCTTGTGAAGATTGCCCAGTTGGTTATTACTGCCCAGATGCGTCGCAGACCCCATCAGTTTGTCCGTTTGGGTCCTACTCCGAGGCCAGGCAAGATTCCTGTGAATCCTGCCCGGCTGGTCAGTCATGCCTGAATCCCGGGGAAACTCCACAGAACTGCGATCAAGGAACGTACAGCCCACTGGTAAGTCTGGATACCGACCTATTACACCCTTAGACTGGCGAAAGATCGACTCTTGAAGTCGGTCGGAACGACTCTGGAGCGTCTTGGGTTCAGACGTCGATCTTTTCATGAGTCCGAACCTAATGCATATTTATGTTAATTAAGTTCGCCAGTCTGAAACCGAAATCTAGAGTCGCTCCTAATCTATTTGGTGTGGGACGCGACTCTGGAGCGCCAGTCTGAAACGGGTGTTATTTGTCAAGATTTTTCCTGATTTCAGGATTGTTTCATGTCTTCTCAGGCATGACATTCTTCCTACTTAAGTCTGATTCCTGATTTGTATGCCCACAGAAAAATCTGCAAAATTGTTTAAAAAAAACCCTGAAAACTCTACAAATGCCGATACCACAATTACATGTAGATCAACTCTTCTACTCAATAAAATTGTCCTACCTTTTTTGAAGAGCCAAATATCATGCCTGCTTCCTTTGTAATCAACATTCAGGGCGGATACTTCATGCAGGCGAGGGAGGCCTCCATTGCCCCTGGTCATTGCCTCGGTGCCCTTGAAATGTTCCAATAGCAATCGACAATTTCCACCCCCTGCTGTCTGTGCCACCAGAACTTAAGTAACAAACTTCAACAACCCTAACCTTAACCCTGCTCCAACAATCCTTTAACGATTTCACGTTTTATTGCCCCCGCAGGGAAGTGCAATCTGTTTCCAGTGTCCAGCCGGTTCCTCCTGCTCGAGCTCAACGTCGTCGGAGTGTGCAGCGGGAACCTACAGCGTCTACGGAGATGCGGACTGTCACGATTGCCCTGCCGGATCGGCCTGCCCCGTCAAGACCGAGGTTCCCATACCTTGTGACGTGGGTCAGCATACGGATGGGCTCGGAAACCAGACCGTGTGTAGCGATTGTGAAGCTGGGAAATCTTGCTCTGATCCAGCGTACGTATTCTCCTTTCAAAAAGTTGTAAAATTTTAAAAGTGTCTTTGTTAAGGATGCAAGTGTCGCGACCGGGACTTGAACCCACACTCTGCTAACCAGTCAGGTGATCTTATCTGTTCGTCCACGACACGCCCTGTATAAAAATATTAAAAGGACGTAAGCGATAAAGTGGCCCCTGACATGAAAAATATGGCATTATTGTTACATTTTTGCAATTCTACTGAAGAATTCACCCAAATACTAGTTTTCCAATTCCCATGCAGAATTTAACCTTCCTATAATAACTTTTGAATGACAAAAAAATGGGTCAAACTTTCCCGCTCAGTTTTCTTGAAACACAAAATTTCACATCATTTGCTTACGCCCTTTTACCGGGAACTCGTCCTTCTGTCCTTTTACCGGGCACACAACAAAATACAGGGCATTCCTGGTTTTAGCCTATCATTCTAATATCCTTACTCCCCCCTCCCTGGTATCCCGACAGCCTGGCCCCCCAGTCCTGCTCCTCGGGTACCTACAGCACTGCCAAGGCCACCGCATGCACAGTCTGCCCCAGCGGCTACCAATGCCCCACGACAAACCAACTCCCCGTGGTGTGCCTGCCTGGGTACTATTCCACCGGTTCGCAGACGAACTGCACAGCCTGCCCAGCTGGATACGCCTGTCCATCTACCACGGACCCCACCGCCAACTTCCAGTGTCTCGCTGGTAAGTGCAGACAAAATATTTTACTGCTGCTTCTTTTTCCCAGTTGCCGCCGGGGATCTTCCAATTTTTTCCCGTCCACCCTGACGGGATTATTGTGTCCAAATTGCTGGAATCCTTTTTTGGGGGGTGAGAGTGCTGCTGGCACAAAGAAACTCTGGACTTGACAAAGCTTTTTTTTTAAGCTCTTTATTGCATCATGAGCTCGGTTTTCTTGACGGTGAAAAATGTAAAATTCACACAGTTCAATTTTTCTCACTCTGACAACCCACGTATGGATGTTTCTGAAAAAACACACTTAGCAAAGGGCAGTCTACAGTGTTTACTTCAATTTTGTCAAGTTGCATAATTTATGATTAGGTTTGCCGTTATATTTGCCATATTATGCAGCCACCATATCTGTCTTGTTCCCTGCCTGCAACAGTAACCCTGAACCCTGATTTCAATGCCAAATAATTATACCAAAATGGTACCAGACTATTATTCTTTTCCTCCCACCCTCATTTTGATTACATTGATTGAAGTGGTAGCGAAATATTCTTGATTTCAGGAACCTACTCTCTTGGGGGTCAGTCATCGTGCACGGCCTGCGTCCCGGGAGAGTACTGCCCAGACACCACTACAGACGCCTCCAACGGTGCCTGTCCCACAGGGTTCTACTCCTTCACGGCTTTCGCTCTGTGTACAAGCTGCCCTGCTGGCTGGAAATGCCCAAACGTGGATGGCAGTGGCAACTCACCTTGCATACCAGTAAGTCTGAAGTGCAAATTTATCCAGTTCCTGCTGGTATTCTAATAAATTTTTTTGTCCCATCCCAGTGGCGGGATTCTTTTGGCAGAATTGTCGGAATGTTTTTTCTTTGAGGGTACCGCTGGCACAAAGAAACCCTGACTTGGCAATGCCAAGAGAACGAAGATTCTCCCTATTGGATCGCCTGTTTTGTTTCTCGACTGAGAAAACGTCTAATTCACTCGGCGTGAATTGAAAAACATCAGCTGTTACCTACGGCATAGGAGTGGTACTAAACACGGAACCATGGCTCGATTGCCGGCCCGCTCTTGACTTGCCTCCGTTGAGCCGAAATCCAATAAACCGGTTCAAATCAAATCAAATCAAATCAAAAGCTGCGCTGAAGTGTCTAAGTGATGAAGAAACAGAGTTTTGAACCCACTGAGTATCATGCACGGTCCTGTATTCAAAATATTTGTGGACTCCAAATTAAATTTCCGACCTTTTTCGATTACTAACAATCGCATCCCTGTATTAATGAGATCATTTCTGTTGTCGTTTTTTAGGGGACGTACTCTACGGGCAACGCCACGGAATGCGTGGACTGTCCAGCTGGCAGCTCCTGCCCCAGGATCGACAGCGATAGTCAGGTTCCTTGCAGCGGCGGCTATTACTCTGATGGGATGCAGCAGGTAGGGAACATGACTGAAAAATTCATGTTTTGACCTATTTCTAATACACTTAGCAGGTTGTATTGCAAACCTGGGTATGATTTCGTCTGTAGTGTAACGTGATATAAAGTTGAATGACTTACACCTTTCATTATTATTATTATTTTTATATCTTTCTGGTAATGAAACCAAGGAACCCCTAATAAGTGACTAGCACTGTGACCCGTAGGCCTGAAGATACCTGTGTAGAGAAGATGTAGAAGAAATGTCAGTTTTAGATGTGGGAGGAAAACCCCAAATAGAGAAAACCAACGCAATCGGGTAGGGACTGAAAACCTAATCCACGTGCAAGGCTCCAATCCGGGATTCAAACCGGGATCCACAGAGGTGAAAGGAAGGGAAAGAAACCACTGAGCCAACCTGAATGCCCTATTTCAGACTGGCGCTCCAGAGTGGCCCTGAACCAAATTATTGAATTAAGTACTTGAAAAGTTTGACGCCGGGAACAGTTAGGAGTGACTTGACGCGCTAGAAGTCGAAAGATCGACTGTTGCAGTCGGTCGGAACGACTCTGGAGCGTCTTGGGTTTCAGGCGTCGATCTTGTCATGAGCCGAACCCAATGCAAATTTATGTTAATTAAGTTTGCCTCTCTGAAACCCAAAACTATAGTCGCTCCTAATCTATTTGGTTCCGTGCGACTCTGGAGTGCCAGCCTGAAATGGGTGTTATGAATGGAGCCCCCTTAACGAAGGTAACAAAGGTATTGACAAAATAGGGAGACTGATGACAATTGTTACAGCACTGACATGTTACAGGCTCAAATCCCACTCTAGCCAATTTTTTGTTGTTTGCCTAAAATTAATAATATGTCATATCATTTTTGCACGACACATTTTGTCTATTTGGCCCCCTCCCGCATCTAGCCATTTTCGCTCAAACTTAATAAATTTGTTTTACAATTCTCGCAAGTGACGTTTTGGTTTCTTTGGCCATTTTCCTCGTCTAGTCATGCACAGCTTGCCAGCCTGGCTACGAATGCCCCGATGCCTCAGACTCAAGCATGAACACCCTGTGTGAGTCGGGGTTCTACTCGGTGGGATCTCAGGCCCAGTGCGAAGTGTGTCCCGCAGGGTCGGCTTGTCCCTCCATCTACAGTAGCTTCCAGATCTTATGCTACGATGGTTCCTACGCGTTGGCGGGATCAACAGTAAGTTGTCGTTTGAGTTTGTTCACAATGTGAGCTCGATTTTAAGAGAACGAGTAATGAAATTGTGAATAGCCAGTTGTGGGACACTTTGTCACAGTGGGTTTTATCTTTTTATTATTTTAGAGTTGTACTGAGTGCCCCACAGGGCAGTTTTGCAATGACACCAAGACGTCACCCGAACCTTGTGCTTCAGGTTATTACAGCTTGGGTAAGTTGAAGTGTTCCTATCATGTTTACTTCTTCGTCAGAAAGTGTTGGAACAAAGAGTGATTGGGCTACCTTGGACATCGACTTCCAAAATGGCGCAACCAAGGTTGTTGTGATGATGACGTCACGTGAAGTAGGTCCATCCTCAGTGTTTTCCTGCAATGAGATATGTTCAATGCACTGACTGGCTGTTTCCTTTGAATCTAGGTGGCCAGGTAGCCTGTACTCCATGCCCGCCGGGTTACTACTGCCCGCAGAAGGACAGCGGACCAATCATATGTGCAGCAGGAACCTACAGCAACCAATCCATGGAGGAATGCATAGACTGTGATCCAGGCTATGCTTGCCCCGAAGGTAGCTCCAGCCGTAACCCAACCGATGGAATCTGCCCCCAAGGTACGCTCCGACGTTGTGTGTCTCTTTTTTTGTGACAAATTTCTTTGAACTGTGTAAGCATGAAAAATACTGCTTACCAGAATAAGGTTACCGGCCAAACTGCCGTGTCACATGTTCAATTTGTGACTGGTATTCTGCTCATTTCTGCTTAGCAGAAAATTTTTGAGCAATATTTTCTGCCTGAGCAGCTTTATGAAATTGGGCCCTGCTTGTAAGTCATTGCGTCACACTCCTGGGTATCTGCCGCACGCCCAAAAAGTTTGCTACTACCAGCTTAGAAGCTGACATACGTTAGAATGAAAAGGCTAAATTTCTTACCGTTGTGTGCTTTTTGTTCCATAAAGAAATTGAGTAAAACTTGTTTAGTTGTTGTTTGGGGTCATAAGGAGAGTTTATCCGTCGGGAAAAAAAAAATGAATGCAGTCTTCATGACGTAAGGTCAGGAAAAAAGAAGGCCCTTGTCTGGTCCCTTGATATTAGTAATTGTAACTTTGCTGTGTTAACACTTCCAATCAACTCAAAATATGCACAAGACGTCAGGACGGCAGCGAGGTCAAGCTATGCACAGGCAACAGAAACTCCCAACCTTACATCACAAGTTTGCTTATGGTTATGCAAATTAATGCTCCTGTAGATGGGGGGGGGTACTTGAAAATCTTCAAAACTAATTTTAGAATATTTACAAGAAACATTTTTACAAAAAAAAGGTGTATTCACACTCCAAAAATACATTTCTTAATTTGTAACGAAAGGAAACTCCATTTCACATGTCCTTTAAGCATTAGCACAAATAAAGTTTACTTAGCAACGAACAAATTTCGTTGCCGATTGCGGACCCTTTGGGCAGTTTGGTATGACCTCTTGCAGCCGTTATGATCTCTAAGGGTTAAGCGTTGACCGATCCATTAAGCCCTGCCCACTGTGCACGCCCGCCATATGCACCAACGTGTTTGTCTGACTTTTGTCAGACTTTCTGGTTGTGCAATCACGTCTGTGATTGGTCAATACTGCAAGGGCAGGGCTTAATGGATCGGTCTATTGTCACAGGCAAAGTTTGCTTAGCGGAGACAGTTTACCAGCTAGCATATCATGCAATGTATAGTGAGTGTGACTGTTCCTCTGTAACATCTTGCTAAGGAACTAACTTTGTCGCAAACGTTTTTTTTAGGGGGGTTGAGTTTTTCTGATGGATCTCTTTGTCTTGGTTTTTGTAGGATACTATTGCGAAGATGGGTTGACAGCTCTGGCCTGTCCAGCTGGAACGTACGGGAATATGTCTGGAGCATCATCGTCAACAGAGGGCTGCGCCACATGCCCGCCAGGTAAAGCCGATTTGTTTACTCGTATCCAAGATTTGCAGTTCCCCAAATGTTTTGGAGTTCTTGGCATGTGTGGTTGTAATAAATAGCACAGTTGTAATAAATAGCACTATAAACTATGGAGAAACCAATTATTCTCAGAAGGTGCTATGTCCAACGTGCATAACAAACTCACCTGAAAATAGCGTAGTTGTGTGTGTACGATGATTACATAACGCAACCTGAAACTTATTCGAAGTTTCGTAAACAATTTGTAAAGAGTGCCGATAAATTGTTTCGCCTAGTGTGGTCAAGGCAATTTTCTTTATGCTCAAGAGCGTGTACACTTGTGTGTGCTGAGCACTGAATTGAATGGAGGCCTTTACCACCATGGGAAAAAAAGATATTACGAAACTGGTATCATGTTATGCCAACCGTAAAGCTATGATCAGTGTGACTGGAAACCATTGCAAGATCAATGCAGGTTTTTTTTTTGCACTGGTACGATAATCGGTTTTGCGGCCGGTAGATCAAGAAATAGACTCAAATCAGGGAGACATCGGTAAATTTTTCTTGATGCATTCTAGTTTTTATTTCAATTTTGTTAAAACATAAATTGGTCAAAGTCAAACATTTTTTGGCTGGCATCGCCATCTTTTTTTCCCCTTTCTTTCAATTTTGTGAAAACTTTTTGTATTCTCTTTCTTTTTAAGCTGAATAAAATTTTTTTAATATCATGCTTTCCCATTCAAAGGTTACTTCTGTCCCAGTGACCCTGTGGTCGGGACACCAGGCGTACAGTACCAGTGCCCGAGAGGTTACTTCTGCCTGGAGGGAACGACGTACTCGACGGAACACGGCTGCGATGGAGGAACATACGGTGTCAAGCTGATGGCAGATAAACAGGACGATTGTTTGAACTGTCCTGCCGGAAGATACTGCCCTCTAGGTTTGTATTCAGTTAACCTACAGGATAGACCTTTATCATGCTGCAACCATCTTGGTCATATTCCCTGTATCCGATAACAGTAATAGATGCTAATATTCATTGCACAAAAAGGAACCAGACTATTTGCCCTTCCAGCCTCGGTTTGGTTACATTGGTTTGAATGGGAGAAAATCAAGATGGCCGTACCATGATAAAGGTCTATTTGACTGTCTCTAACGACATCTTGGTCCAATAGGCCCAAATTGGACCCAACGGTGCTTTTCTATTTTTCTCATAATAGAAAAGGACCGCTATCTAGGGCGCCCTCTAATGCCTTAAAAGTCTCTCATTTCATAGAGCTGCATTTAATAATATCACTGCTAAGCAAAAATATGCAGGAAACCAGTCACAAATGGTACATGTGAGACGGTATTTTGGCTGGTAACCGTATTCTGGTAAGCATAACTGTTTTGTGTCTAGTTGCTTTTTGTGCTTAAGCAGCTCTATGAAATTGTGCCCTAGAATTCCCTTCGCTTAAAAATAATTTTAAAAATTGAAGAAAGAAGACCTTGTTGAAAATAAATTATAGAGGCTTGTAAAAAGATCAATTATGAAATGTTAAATGGTTTGAAATGGAACTTACTATATTCATTTTCTTGATATAGGTTGCAGTGACCCACGTGTCTGCCCCAAGGGCCACTACTGCCCCCCTAAGACCCAGAACTACCTCGACTACCCATGCCCAGCTGGAACATTCACAGAAGAGACGGGGGCCTCCGCCCAAGAATCCTGCAAGACGTGCCCGGAGGGTTACTACTGTGAGGAGGGGACCGACACCCCTCTGGCTTGCCCACAGGGGACATTCAACCCGAGCGTTGGGCAGGATGCCGAGAGTGATTGCACGGCTTGTACCGCTGGATTCGCCTGTACCCAGCTGGGGTTGATCGAGCCTGACACACACTGCTATCCTGGGTAAGCTTTGCTTCTTTTTTTTTTTAACATGGCCTGCAGTAAATCTGTGATGTGAATAAACAGAATCAAATTTAATGAGGAAATATTTGCGGTGACACCATGTATCTCTCTCTTTTGTGGAGGTGGTGGCTCTGAGAAGAGCCGGCGGTAAACTCAACGTTTCGAACAGTATGTTCTGTTCTTCATCAGGAGACTGCTGGATTCTGAAGATACTGCTGCTTATATGTGTGAGAGCGTTGGACCAAGTTTAATCAAATTTATTGACATGTCAGTGCATTCTTTGGTTTTTTACCCTACTCCTACGGTACGCATGGTATACTCAGTGCTCTGACCTAAGGATTTGTTCTTGGCAATTTGTAGGTACTTCTGCCCCCAAGGAAGTGACAGTCCAAATGCGACGGCTAATGCCTGCCCGGCAGGGACATATACCGACTACCATAACTTGACAGCCTCCTTCCAGTGTGACAGCTGTCTGGAACAATTCGCCTGCTTGCTGGGTAAGGAAAAGAGATGTGATATCAGAAGTTGTAATGATGTAAAAAAAAAAAAATGTGATACACTCTGAAGTTTCCGTGTAACATCCAGTTTCAGGGGCAGGGTGGGGGGTGGGGATGGAGGAAGGGAAGGGGTAAAAAAACCTGCTTGTTCTTGATTTTGTTGTGCAGCATAAAGGTAAAAATAATTTAATGCGGTTAAAGGCCCAGCTCAACATTGGTAAGAAAGAAAAACATAAATGTTCACAGATTTACATGTACCTTACATGGTATTAAGATATTGATGGTAAAAAACTTTCCCTGAAATATTTCTGCCTGAAGTGTTTTGCGTTTGTAAATAATAAATGAAGTAAGATCTCTGTGAGACGAAAACTCTGCCTACAGGAATGTGTGCAAAAAATGCCGAGTGCATTTTTACCATTTTCTCGCAAATGAAATAACGAAATGAGGTGACATTTTCAAAGGTTGGTTTTATTACATATATCTTGATTTGGCAAAGAATGGAAGCATTTACCAATGTTGAGCTGGGGCTTTTCCTCACACTGTCTTTTTAATCGGGTTCTGGTATTGCCGTGTAC
This sequence comes from Marthasterias glacialis, assembly GCA_911728455.2. NCBI lineage: Eukaryota > Metazoa > Echinodermata > Asteroidea > Forcipulatida > Asteriidae > Marthasterias > Marthasterias glacialis. Next base: position 10,650,829 of record OU452239.1, on the reverse strand, counting down.
AAAAGTCTGATTTTCATTTGTTACCACCAGGAACTGGAGGCCAACAGAACCCACCTGTACCATGTGCCCAGGGTCACTACTGTCCGGCTGGTACCCAGAACCCCAGCCAGTACCCCTGTGCAGCGGGCTCCTGGACCAATCAGACCAACTTGGCTGCCCAGAATGAGTGCTACGAGTGCCCTAGGGGTTGGTACTGTCTGGAGGCATCCACCACACCGTCTGACCTCTGTGCTACTGGGCACTACTGCCCGGCAGGTGAGTGTTCTTGACTGGAAAAACAGTAAATGACTTTTTTGCTTCTTACTTTTTCTTGCCTTGATTGCAGGGATGGGAGTAGGGTCGAAAGAGTAGGATTTAACCCTGGTGTATCTGGTTCAGATAGCTAGCATCCTTATCTACAGGTTTCCTCAGGCTTCCGAGCTACAGTGATTAAGTTCAGATAGCAAGCATCCTTCTGTACAGGTTTTCTCAGGCTTCCGAGCTACAGTTATTAAGTTTGCTTTTGATGCAACCTTGGTTTCATGACCAGAATATAATAGTAATAATGGAGAACTAGGGGATGGGAATGAATGCACTCTTACAAAAAATTTGGGCATGACTTCCTTGATAAAAAGTGCATGACTTCTGTGACTTCCGTGATCAAAATCTAGTGCATGACTTCCTTGAGTGCATAACTTCCTTGATAAAAAGTGCATGACATCTGTGACTTCCGTGAAAAAAAATCCAGTGCATGACTTCCTTGATAAAAAAGTGCATGACATCTGTGACTTCAGTGATAAAAAAAATCCATTGCGTGACTTCCTTGATAAAAAAGTGCATGACATCTGTGACTTCAGTGATAAAAAATCCATTGCGTGACTTCCTTCTTCAGGTACTCAGACGGAAGATCAGTTTCCCTGCCACGCCGGTTCCTACTCCAACGTCAGAGGTAACATCCGCTGGGAGCAGTGCGAGGATTGCACAGAGGGCCACTACTGCCCTGAAGGATCCTCCTTACCGACAGCCTGCCCTCAGTAAGTTCTCTCAAAAACGGATTTTTTGAACTGTCTAAGAGAATACACCCATCCATTAAAGACGCCAGCTCGTCAACGCGCGACAAACAAATTCGTGCCACGAAACATCACCCTTGACCTGTGCAAGCGATGTACGTAAACTATGTATGGGTACATGATCGTTTTGTGCCACAGAAATAGTTGTCGGATAATGGTGACGAGCGGGCGTCTTTAAGCTGTGCCCCCCCTTAACCAGTTGCCACCGAGATACTTTTGTTGTTGTCCCGTCCCCCTGGCGGAATCAGGGGTCGAAATTAACTTATTTTTTGTGGTAGCCCACAGGACTAGTGATGACAAAATTTTACTAGTCCTCCCCATTTTTTGGTAGTCCTGAAAAAAAAAAAATAGTTCGTCACATGTTAACCACTCACGTCCCGTTTTCCATGACGATTGGAACTTTCTTTTCCGTTTTTCTTTGTCATATTCTCTCCCCTTTTGAAGTTTTGAGTTCTCTTTTTCAACTTTTTGCTTTTTTGTCGGCTGCTGCACATTGTTTAGATAACGCCACATGTTTGTCAATCGAATCACGGGCCACGGCTGCTGGCCGGTGACAAACTTTGGTGCAATCACTGAAGACGACCTGACAACTAGCCAAACACGTGACTATACATTTTTTAATATTCATTTTATTAAAACCATGACATACTTGGGAAATAAAAAAGGAAAAATAAAATAAAATACAATGCAAAATAAAAGCTTAACATTATATTCAATTAACATTCAGCCACAATTTTTTTTTTTAAATATTGTTATTATTACTTCAAGATCGTTGAAATTGAACAAAAATGAATACCGCTATATGAATGATTTATTTTCCCCACCCGGCCCCACCGCGTGATCGCTATTTTTTTGAGGGGGTACAAATTCCCGGCTTTACCTCAGCCTTGTGCAGAGTGCAGAGTGCGCGAACATTATTGGAATCGCGCCAGTTGCCACGTGCATCTAATACATGCAACTAATACACTCACTGATCAGACTGCGCTGCACCGTGAAGGCTTTAATACCGTGTGTGTTGCTGTTCATGGGTACGAATTTCCGGCTTTGCCTCAGACTTGGACCGCAGACGTCGACGTGCAGAGTGCGCGAACATTATCGGAATCGTTCTAAAAATGCCACTGGTAACTTGTACCACTCACTCAGTTGCACTGCGCTTTCTGTGCCAAAGTGCGCCTCGCGGTGTGGTGATCTGAAGGCTTTATCATGTTGTAATACGTGTGTAAGTTGCATGTAAACATTTCTTCCTCCGTGGTTTTTGTTTTTTAAGTTGGGCTAAGTGCCAGTAAAGCAAACTGTCCACGGAGGTAAAAATGGTCCAAAGAGGAAAGGTTAGTCCACTTGAGTTTCATTCTACATTTACTACTATTTTAGGAGAATTTTTCCACTAGCCAGTCGGACTACCCACATGTCCAAACCACTAGTCCTTGGGCTAAAAGCACTAGCCTCGGGCTACCGGACTACCGCTAATTTCGACCCCTGCGGAATTCTTTTGGTGGAATTGCCGGAATCCTTTTTTCTTTGAGGGTACCGCCAGCGTGATGCGCTACCTACTTGGTAGCACTGGCTGTTTACTCCCCAGGGAGCTGAGATGGTTTTCTGGAAAGAAAGAAATGGCGTAGCGACCAGCATTATAATGTCCATACACCATGAGCCTCAAAATTGGCGGATACCGGCACTATCTAAATGTCTATTATTATTAAGGAGGAATGCAGTATTAAACAAGTGGTAACTCGAGGTAATTCGAGGTTCAACTCCAGATAACCCTGGAGAACCTCAAAAAACCTCGGAGCTAACCTCAAGTTACCGCCTGTTTAATTTCCCATTCCTCCCTTATGAATTAAAACGGATGAAAGGGAAATTGCTTCAACTTTGTTGTTCGGGATTCAGTGAAGTCTTTCTCGTTTTGATGCAGAGGGACGTACAGGGATGAGATTGAAGGCCAAGCAGTAGAGGACTGTTCATCCTGTACTGCTGGTTACTACTGTAATAACACCGGGAACGTTGAGCCCGTACAGTGTGGCAAGTCTTTTTACTCGGTAAGTATCGGGAAAAGTTTTGGACAAACATGGGTCATTCCGAGAAATGTTTTCATCAGGAATGCTTAAAATTGTGCCTGTTTTGAGTTGCTCCCTAGTTGAGTTGCTCCTTAGTTGAGTTGCTCCTTAGTTGAGTTGCTCCTTAGTTGAGTTGCTCCCTAGTTGAGTTGCTCCCTAGTTGAGTTGCTCCCTAGTTGAGTTGCTGCCTAGTTGGGTTGCTCCCTAGTTGAGTTGCTCCCTAGTTGAGTTGCTCCCTAGTTGAGTTGCTCCCTAGTTGAGTCGCTCCCTAGTTGACTTGCTGCCTAGTTGACTTGCTGCCTAGTTGAATTGCTCCCTAGTTGAGTTGCTCCCTAGTTGAGTTGCTCCTTAGTTGAGTTGCTCCTTAGTTGAGTTGCTCCTTAGTTGAGTTGCTCCCTAGTTGAGTTGCTCCCTAGTTGAGTTGCTCCCTAGTTGAGTTGCTCCCTAGTTGAGTTGCTCCTTAGTTGAGTTGCTCCCTAGTTGAGTTGCTCCCTAGTTGACTTGCTGCCTAGTTGACTTGCTGCCTAGTTGAGTTGCTCCCTAGTTGAATTGCTCCTTAGTTGAGTTGCTCCTTAGTTGAGTTGCTGCCTAGTTGACTTGCTCCCTAGTTGAGTTGCTCCCTAGTTGAGTTGCTCCCTAGTTGAGTTGCTCAATCATCAATAATTTTACCGGCCTGTCTCTTTTTATCTCCTGTGTAATTGTTTGGTTTGTTTTGTGTGTCTCTTCTTGCAGTACTACATTTTTATGATATTTAAATGAAACTTATTTATTTTTTGAATCCCTAAACTTTTTTTTTTTGCCTTGTAAAGAATTTTGTCGTCTACTTTTTAAAAAATGTATTTTATTGTAACTTAAACGCAGTTCAGCCTTTGGGCTGCAATGCTTGATTTTTAATAAACCAATAATAATAACAACAATATATCTGCCCATATTTAAACTTCCAAAATGATTGTCTTTAAAACAGAGATTGAAATGAATGTTCTTCTAGGCATGCTTGGATGTCATGTGGGAACTTTTTCCCAGCGACTTCGGAGCCATTGTCTGTGGTTTCCTCAATCAGTATGAAGTAGAGTGGAATTTTTTTTGAGGATATGAGATGGACTCTAACCAAAGACACTGGGCATACTAGGGAGTTGGGGTTTACTTGGGAGTTGGGGTTTAATGCCGTGTTAAGGGAGAAAAAAAGTCACTGTTTTGTTGATATCAGGCATGCAACTTTTCAGTGGATCAGCTGATTTCCTTTTTTCTCTCTTCATTTTGGTGTCATAGAAAACTGAAAAACACTGTACAAACTTATTGGTTTTTGGCTATTTCCTCGGTTTTTGCAATTTCAAAGTTGCATGCCTGTGATATATTGTCGTGTTTTTAACCACAAGGACACCGGCGCTGCTGAGTGCACCACCTGCGAGGCGGGCTACTACTGCGACAGCGACACGACAACCCGCGACGACATGTACGCCAATAAGATCTGCCCGGCCGGGATGACATGTGACTACGGTCGCTCCATGGCACCGGATCTCGACAACGACGCCTGCATCACGGGACACTACTGCCTGAGTGGAGATAAGGTGAGACAAACAAACAGGGCAAAGGTCATGAGAGGCATCTTAGGAGCAACATTTTTTCATTTTCCTTTTTCTTTTTTAATGCAATTTGCCCATCACAAGGCCCAAAGGCCACTCGAGGTGTGGGCTACAGAAGGGATAGAAACCTGCCCCAGTGTGCAGAAACAAGACGTGGCGAGATATAAACGCAAGTCTCTTCGCAGCACAGCTAAGAACAGGGAGGGGGTAAATAAATCCGTTGCGAGACAAACATAACTGCCTCTTCCCCTATTCAAACACTGCTCTCTGTAGATGGCTTAGTTTGATGGTAGATATCTACAATTAAATTGGACTGAAACAAACGTACGGTTCCAAATACCAAAGGTGAACCCTGCCTTTATAGCAAAAGTCCAGATGAAGGTCAATACACTGATGAGGATGTTATCCCGAACACTCCACCCACTTTCTTCCACCTTCTCTATTCTTTCAGGATCCCTACCCACGCCCCTGTCCCAACGCAACCTTCAGTGATGAAGTCGGCTTGATCCAGGAGTCCGAGTGCCAGATCTGCCCTGCGGGTAAATGGTGCTCGCCACCAGGACTTAGTGCGCCGGTAAGAGGGTCTTTCTTCTTTTCTCAACAATCGTAATTATTATTATTTGTTTCCCCCCCTTCATTTTCTTGGTCTTGAACTAATGAAAATAAACTGAAAACTGAGTTGTATCAGTCTGTGCTTACATCAGGGATGCAACGTTTTAGCTGATTAACATCTACTGTAATGTTCTACACGTTGTGAATTTTGCACACACAGGCTGCCGATTGTCCAGGCGGTCACTACTGTCCAGAGGGAACGGCTGACCCTTACACCAATCCATGCCCAGTAGGGTACTACCTCAATGCCAGCGCTGGGGAAGACTCCCAGGGTTGTACGCCGTGTATCTCCGGCTATTATTGTGATGAGAAGGGACTGGCTTGGCCAAAAGAGTGCACGCAGGTATTTAAATATTCGATAAATTCAGCAAAATTATCAGTAAACAGACATCTTTTTACCCCTATCAGTGCTTCTATTAAATACTTTATTATTATATCTTTCTGGTAATGAAACCAAGGGACCCCTAATAAGTGACTAGCACTGTGACCCGTAGGCCTGAAGATACCTGTGTAGAGAAGATGAGGAAGTAATGTCAGTTTTAGATGTGGGAGGAAAACCCCATATAGGGAAAAACCCACGCAATCAGGTAGGGACTGAAAACCCAATCCACATGCAAGGCTCCAGTCTGGGATTCGAACCAGGGTCCCACTGAGGTGAAAGGCAGGGAAAGAAACCACTGAGCCAACCTGAATATAAATGCCATGCATTGTAAGCTGTAAATTAATACTTCTTTTCGTTGCTGACATCGATACAGGTTATGGCATGGTTGGTAGCCACCAAACTCGGTGTTTTGTGGGTTTCGTGTCTTTTTCATCCACTCTCATCCCTGATAGATACAAATCGATATGTTATTGTTGGTTTTAGGGCTACTTCTGCGTATCAGGCAGTACTTTCCCCCAGCCCTGTCCGGCCGGTACGTACGGCAACTCCACAGGACTACGCCGCAGTGAGGACTGCTCCCCATGCCCTGGTGGCTGGTACTGCGATGGCTTCGCTAACATTGAACCGACAGATGTGTGCGACCCTGGGTTCTACTGCAAAGAAAAGGCCTACACTTCGGTAAGATCTTGTGCATTGTTTCATCAGGTTACTGCAACTTCACACATTTTCTCTTGTCAAATCCACACTCTCTCAACACTCTGTTATGGTCTCTGGCCCTGTAAACTGGAACAACCTGCCCACATGGCTTTCTGAATGTGTTTCATTTGCTCTGTTCAAATACAAACTCAAGTCGTTTTTAACTCATAAAATCTCCTTAGTAAACCCTTTCGCATACTATATTTACCTTGTATTGTATTTTTCTCAATTATGACTATTTTTTGGACTGTCTCATTGATTTCTGTCAAGCTTAGTGCATGTATTCACCATTGTTTTCTGTGGTATGTTTATATGTAATTAACTGTATGTTGTGTTTTGTTTTGTTGAAGCTGTAGTATTGTATTTGTATACAGGTTGTTCCTTTGACAAGCCTTGCTTTTTTGGGGATTGTGCCTCCACTCTGTTATTTACACCTCTGTATCTTCTGATGTTATGTGGAAATGAACGTTACTGGAATTGATTTACTTGAATTCATATCGTTCCAATGCAAACTGCAGTGTTGTTTTACAGTCTTCCTGATATTGTTTGTATGTTCAACAGGCCCCAGTGGATGGAGTGACTGGTGGGCTTTGTCCGCCCGGCGGCTACTGTCCAGCAGGCTCAGCCTGGCCTGCCAACTGCCCACTGGGTACTTACAGTAACTCCTCGGGGTCGAAAACACCGGATGATTGCATCGCTTGTGATCCAGGGTGAGTCAGTGTAATATTTTTTTCGCATTTACGTTTTGTCAGCCCAGGACGGAAGACTGTGCAGCTGAACGAGCATGACCGTCTGTAAGGATAAGTAAAGTTCTCCTGAACACATTCAAGTAAACTGTATCATGTATATTTTCTTTGTTGTGCGTAATTATTAGGTACTACTGCGCTGGAGACAATAACCCAGCCCCCACCGGACCCTGCAAGGCCGGGTACTACTGCACCGGAGGAGCGGGGACCTCGATTCAGTTCTCCTGCCCTGCCGGGCACTACAGCGACGCCGGGGCCTACAAGCCAGAACCGTGCCCGAGGGGACAGTTCCAAACGGTGAGAACATAACATGACAACAAATTGAATGTCTTAGGGGAAATGTCACACGGGGTAATTTAAGGGCAATCAGTTCCAGGCAAACTTCAAGAAGAAAAAAACATTCACGTGTCATTTTTTCACACAATTGTCTCAGGGACAAGTAAGATACTAAGATAATAGAAAGTGAATCAATGGGAGACTTTTGAGACGCTGGCAGCAGCTGACACTATGGGCCTTTTTGACAAGAGTGCACATGCTCATTATTGAGCACTTAGTTCTGAGCATGTGTACTACTGGTGAGAACTGTGAAAAAGGACCGTCTAAAAGTCCTCAATTAGATAGTGAATCAGTAAACAAGAAAGAATTATATTCAATTCATAAATTTGATTTATTTATTGTTCACATGTTAACAATATAAAAATAGAAAATTTACATGTCCGAAATAGATTTAAGCTTCAAAACAGGACTGCGACAAAAAATCACACTTTAAAATTACTCATTAAAAAAAGAGAAAACTGAAGATCGAATAGGGAAATTAATTTACTAATTTAAACACTGATGCCAGAACTAAATCATGTAAATCATTTTGTTTGCCCTCTAACATTACAATGTCACAGTTTTGTTTTCTTTACTGACTTTGGGATGGATTACTTCTGATATCGTTAGAAAGAAATGGAATTGTTGACATTGACCTTTGAACTTCCTGCTTGTCTCCCTCCAGGCCAACGCGTCGTCCGAGTGCATACCATGTGCCCAGGGCTACTACTGCCTGAACACCGGAACGACAGTCCCACTGACGTGTTGGCAGGGCCACTACTGTGAGAGAGAAACCATTGTCCCTACACCATGCCCAGAGGTCAGTTGGTTTAGGCAGGAATATTAAGGCTCTAGACTGACCGGTCGTCTGGTCTCGTAGTTGGTTTTAGCATAATAGACAGTAGGCCTGATTGCTTCGTTCTTGAAAGGGCAAGGGCATCAAGGCATTCTCGTCTCGATAAAGGGCACTTCTATGAGGTAATTGTACATTTCTGTTGGAACATTTCAAGGGCACCAAGGCAATGACCAGGGGGCAATAATTGCCTCCATTGCCTCCGTGAAGTATCAGGCCTGAGACAGCGCTAAGCTTCGACCTTCTTATATAACCCTTTGCATAGGTTGCCATCGATGAGGTCGAACAATGGAATTGTGCACGCGCCACGCAAAATTTCCCGGCCAATGAAAGGTCCTCCTTTAACCTCAGCGAGGGCGCTGTTTGAGCATGTGACATCATATGCAGTCAAAAATACTGCAAATTTCACAAAGCTGCATAAGCACAAAAAGTAGCTTGGCACAACAAAATGATGCTTACCAGAATAAGGTTACCAGCTATAATACCATGTCACATGTACCATGTGTAACTGGTATTCTGCTCGTTTTTGCTGAACAGAAAGTTTATAAGCATTATTTTTAGGCTTAATCAGCTCTTGGGGGGCCTGGTGAGTTTTGTGTTTCCCTTCAATAGTATCGTTAATTTCATGAGTGAATGTTTTTCATTTCCGTATTCTAGGGAACCATGAGGCAAGAAGAAGGTGGACAGAGTTTAGAATCGGCGTGCGTCAGCTGCACTGAAGGTCACTACTGCAACGATACTGGCCTACTTGAGCCGTCTGGACAGTGCTCTCCAGGTCACTACTGCAGTGGTGGCACCATCAAGGCATTCCCAATGGTTAGTGTGGAAGAGTGGCTTCGGGCTTCAGTCTCGGACTCTCTGTGTCCTCCAGCAAGATACTTTAACATCCATGATCGCTTTGTTTCCTTTCGGAGGTCCCGTGTGTTGTATAAAAAGAACCCGTTACACTTATTGTTAAGAGAAGGGATTTGCCCCAGGAGTTGGCTGCAGATTGTCTTGACTCTTGTGCCCTTGAGCAAGATACTTTAACAACCATAATCACTTCGTCCTTCGGAGGTCCCGTGTGTTGTGTGACGCACATAAAAAGAACCTGTTACACTTATTGTTAAGAGAAGGGATTTGCCCCCACCTTTAATAAGTTGTCATATTGAATCAATATTAAAATTCATATCAGGCAAATTAGTGTAGAAATAGTTGAAAACTTTGCTTAATTTTTAAAACTACAAAATAAAAAAAAATAACTGAATTTGACAATTTATGGTTTACAGGGCAATGCTACCGACAATGGAGACATCTGCCCCAGGGGTTACTTCTGCCCCTCAGGGACTGCCAATCCTTACCTCAACCCCTGCCAGAATGGAACATTCGGTAATATCACAGGATTGACTTCACAAGATGACTGCCTGGACTGTCTACCGGGGGAGGTCTGCTCTGGCGAAGGACTAACTGAGCCCAATGAGCTCTGTGCACCAGGTGAGATTAAAAAAAAAAAAAAATCTCCTTGTGATTACTTAACTACAGCTGTATAATGTTCAGGCATGAGTGCATTTTTGTTTGGGATCTTGGTGTGGATTTCACAAAGCACTAGGACTAGTCTTATCTTGAGTTAGGACGAGTAGCTAGTCCTAACTTATAGGACTAATCATAAGTTAAGACTAGTCAGAAGTTAGGACTAGTTTTGTGAAATCCACCCTTGGTCAGCTAAAGTCATTTGTGTTATAGAAGAGGTGGTATGAGTGCAGTTGACTAAAGTTTCCTATGGAAAGGAAAGGGTTATAAAAGCCTCAATAATTTGACTGGACATATTCTGTTTTTTTTCTCATTTTTGGGGGTAGCATGGGTGGCGCTTGCCTCTCACCAATGTGTCCCTGGTTCAAGTCCTGGCTAGGGCCATATGTGAGTAGAGTTGTGCGTTGGTTCTCTCCTGTGCCACAAGGGTTTTTCTCCAGGCCATCCGGTTTTCCTCCCTCCAGAAAAGCCAAAGACTTTTCGATCTCAGGCTGTGCTGCGTGGTCATAAAATGGGTTGATGTAGCTGGCTGCCAAAGGACGCCTTGAATGCAAAAAGCTTGAACACACATGGCCGCATCCTTCGCAATTCAGCTTCTCAGCTGCCAGTAAGCTATGATTAGCCTCCCAAATTATTATAACTATTATTATTATTTTTAGGCTACTATTGTGTTGGAAAAGCCAAGACGAAATATCCCAACAATGACGCGACTGGAAGCATCTGCCCGGTCGGGTTCTACTGCCCGGAAGGCTCCCCAGCCCCTCAACGGTGCGAAGGAGGGTACTACACCAACATCACTGGACAAGCCACGTGTTTCGACTGCCCTGCAGGTAGGTGTTGAGGTTCATTACACGTTTCCAACAGAGTATTATCTGTGTTTGTGGCGTGTCGTGGCCGAGTGGTTAGTGCGTCGGACTCAAGCTCTGGTGGCTGAGTCATCGGAGTGTGGGTTCGAGTCCCGGTCATGACACTTGTGTCCTTGAGCAAGGCACTAACCATTAATTGCTCTGTAAAAGTTGGGGAGGTAGAGCTTTCTGCTCTACCAACCAGGCTTCTGATAGATGATACCTAAGCATACATCCTTACGAACTGTAAAGGAGGGGTAACTCTGTTTCAGCCCCAGGAGTAGGTGGCAACGGCCTCTGGAAAAAACAATTGATTTGTAGCCCACACCTCGGGTGGCTTACTGGCCTTGTGTGTCTGGCGACTTCAATAAAAGAAAAAAATATATATATATATATAGTCAGCAAAGTATCCTTATGGAAACATCACACCAACTTGTGGGAGCCAGTTGCAGCTGCTAACCACACCAGAAACACCGGGGTGAACCCTTCCTCTTAGCGACAAGTGTCACTGGGTTCTTTTACTTGCATTGATAGATAAATAAATGATACAAAGTTTTATATAGCGCTTTATCACACCCTATGGGCGTCTCAGGGCGCTCAATATTTTTTCCTGCAAGGTATGATGAGTTAAGTTTTGAAATATGAGACCTGTTCCTTTACATAGCACCATGTAATGGTTTACAAGGTGCTGTGGCGCAATCTGCAGCCGATCAAACCAGGAACACCGGGGCGAACCCCTTCTCTTTGCGATAAGTGTCACTGGGTTCTTTTACATGCATTACACAACACACGGGACCAATGGCTTTACGTCCCATCCGAAGGACGAAGCAATAATGGTTAAGTGTCTTGCTTAAGGACACAAGTGTCATGACCGGGACTCGAACCCACACTCTGCTGATCAGAAACACCAGAGCTTGAGTTCGGTGTTCTTATCCGCTCGGCCACAACACGCCACGATGATACAACAAACGGGACCTATGGCTTTACATCCCGTCTGAAGGATGAAGCAAAAATGGTTAAGTGTCTTGCTTAAGGACACAAACGTCAAGACCTGGTTCTTATGATTTGCTAAATATCTATCTTCAAACCTTAAATCTTATTCCCAAACTACCCCCTTTTGACAGGATATTACTGCCCCGATGGGTACCGCCTCCTGGAGTGCCCCCGTGGGGACTACTGCCTACAGAACACCGGCGGGAACGAGTCCATACCCTGCCCTAGAGGTTTCTACAACCCTGATCTGGGACTGGCCAGGGAGAGCCAGTGTCTGCCCTGCATGGCTGGATTCTACTGCCGAGGTCTCGGGATCTGGGAGTTCACGACGGACACGGCTAACGACGGCACCGCCGGACCTTGTGATGCTGGGTACTATTGCCTCTCTGGTAAGCGGGAAACTTATGACCCGGGCCCAATTTCATGGCTCTGCTTACCGCAGAATTCTGCGCTTAGAGCCCATAGAATCATGTGCTTTACAGGGCACCGTAAGCGCAGAATTCTGCAGTAAGCAGAGCCATGAAACTAGACCCTGGGCCCAATTTCATAAAGCTGTTAATTAGAAAATACTGCTTAGCAAATTTCTTTGCTAAGGAAAAAATGAGTAGGGCACCAGTCACACTAATGTAAACTTTATGGATTTTTGGCTGGTAACCTATTTCTGCTTAGCAATATTTTCCTGTGCTTAGCTAGTTTTCATGCTTACAATCTTTATGAAATTGGGCCCAGGAGCCAGTTTCATAGACCAGTCTTATCTGGAGTTAGAATGTGTTAGGACTAGTCCTATTAAGTTAGAACTATTTTTGTGAAATCTACCCCTGCTTGAGCACAAAAAGTAGCTAAGCACAACAAAATTATGCTTGCCCCAATAAGGTGACCGGCCAAACTACCATGTCACATGTGTAATTTGTGACTGGTATCCTGCTCTTTTTGTGCTAAGCAGAACATTTTTAAGCAATATTTTCTGCTTAAGCAGCTCTATGAAATTGATACTTGGTTGTTTACCTCCAGAACATGTTCACAAGTTAATGTATAACTAGGTGGTAGGCATCAATGTCGTTCTCTTTACAAAAGTTACCGAATTCTGTTATTGTTTACTCTGTTTTACTCATCAGTATGATAGATAAAATGGTTTATTTATTTTAAACTAAAAAGACATCACAATCCGAAGATTGAATTGCGTCTAAATTTACATCGAGTCAACTATTTACATGGACAGCACAAATCAAGGAAATAAGGAAATAAAGGAATAAAGACTAAAACAAAACAAAAAATAGGGAAGACTAGAAAAGGAAAAAAAAAGAAAAGAAAACTATGTGTGCCTTTATGAGTCAGGCATGAGATTAGCCAGGATTTTTCCTGATTTCAGGATTTTTCATTGGTCTCCCTGCACCTTCAGATTTTCTTGAAGAAGGCGAAATTGCCATCACATAGATGAAAGACTTGGCCCCTCTTGTGACCAAACCCTTCAGATGATATCAATTTCAAATGATGTAGAGAGTCTGTAAATCTCTAGAATGTAATGTCTTGCAATTCTGTTTGCTGTATCTCCACTGAAAGAGAGAGTTTCTAGCAAATTTTTAAGATTTTTTTTTCATGTTCATTCAATCTCATCCCTGATGAGTTTTTTCGCTTTTCTGTTTATGTCAGGTGTGGATCTTCCCAACCCAGAGAATGAGACGGCCCTCGGTATTGGCGGACCATGCCCCAAGGGGTTCTGGTGCCCCCAGCAGACCTCTGTCCCAAGCTCCTGCGTCCCTGGGACCTACTCCGACCAGCAGTACCTGACAAGCCTCGGCGAGTGTCAGTCCTGTGAACTGGGCATGTTCTGCGCTCAGTATAATCTTACTGCTCCAGAGGGGGTGTGCTCACCGGGTTTCTACTGCCTGAATGGATCAGATACACCAATACCCTCTGGTAAGAGAATGGCTAGATTTCAAACATGAAAATGGCTATCTGAAATAGACCTTACGCATTCGCCGCCGTCTTTGAGGTCAAATGCAGCATCGAACGTGCGTTGTAGCTGTTTTGACCACAGCTGTGTGTTAACTTTCATTTTCCTTCTTGTTCATCAAAAGAATGCTTGTCTAAACTCCTTTTCCTTGTTTCTTACCCTGTCAGGTGGTGGAAACATCGGTGGTCCCTGCCCAACCAGGCACTACTGTGATGGGGTCTCCCCGGTACCCGTTGAGTGTGCCGAGGGGACGTGGAACAACCTAGAGCAGCAGTCGTCATGCTTTGAGTGCCTCGAGGGTCACTACTGCCCCAAGGGAATCTTTCACTACTCGGGATATCCGTGCCCAGCCGGTCACTACTGCCCAAACGGTGCGTATCGTTCAAGAGAGCTGTCTATATATCCGCTGGAGCGTTAACACCCATTTCAGACAGGCGCTCCAGAGTCGCGCCGAACCAAATTATTTAATTAAGTACATGGAAAGTTTGACACCTGAAACAGTTAGGAGAGACTAGACGCGCTAGAAGTCGAAAGATCGACTGTTGCAGTCAGTCGGAATGACTTAGGAGCGTCTTGGGTTCAGACGTCGATCTTGTCATGAGCTGAACCTAATGCATATTAATGTGTAACAAATTGTGCATCTGTAATGAGAAGGCAGTGCTCTTGTCAATATATAACATATATCATCATTAGATTTTGAGACGTGAACGAATAATACAAAATCATGTAAAATCAAACAAAACCAGGCATTAATTTTCACTGAGAAAAATGTACTTTTTTTAGCAGTGATAATTTGTACAATTACAAAACCTTTTAGCAGTGATAATTTGTACAATTACAAAACCTCTGGGCCCAATTTCATAGCGCTGCTTATAATGGTAAGCACATTTTCGTGCTAACTATAGCAGAAAAACTTGCTTAAGCTTCAGCGTATTTCACAAGTTAGCACGAAAATTAGGCGGCCAGCTTGCACGTTCACCAGAGATTTGCATTGTTACGTCATTCATTTTCCCACAGTAAGCACCGGAAGGTTAGCATGCCTTTTCCTGTGCTTACGGTTAGCAGTGCTATGAAATGGAAATCGCACAGTAAGCACAAAATCGGCCGTTAAGCAGCTCTATGAAATTGGGCTCAGACTTTTAATATCTTGTTTTTTGTTGTCGCACAGGTACCCAGTATCAGAACCAGTATCCCTGCCCCAAGGGATCATATCGACCAAACACCTTGGGTACCAGTTTGGACGACTGCACACTCTGCGATCCCGGAAAGTACTGCCCGTTTGAAGGGAACACCACTGTCACCGATGACTGCGATCCAGGTAAAAAAGGATACCAGACAGTAGTACCTCCACCATCTTGTATTTTCACCCATTCATATCGGTGTAATCAAATTGAGGCTGGATGGGAAAATAGTCTGGTACCTATTTCATATTGTAGGGATCAGTGGCTGTTATTTAGACTTACATTAACTTAATTTGCTTGCCTAGTGCTTTTCAATTTCTGATCCATCTCATCTCAGGAGTAAAATGTACCCACCGGACATTACTACTGACTTAAAGCCCGTGGTCAACATTGGTAAACTGACTGTAAATGCTTCAATTCTTTGCACAAATCAAGATATTTGTAATAAAACCAACCTGTGAAAGTGTCAGCTCATTTCGTTGTTTCATTTGCGAGAAAACGGTAAAAATGCATTCAGCTTTTTGTACGCATTCCTGTAGGCAGAGTTTTCGTCTCACTGAGACGAAAACTAATTTTGGATCTTATTTCTTTTATTATTTAAAAACGATAACACTTCAGGCAGCAATATTTCAAGGAAAGTTTTCTACCATCATTATCTTTATACCATGTTAGGTATATGTAATCTGTGAACATTTATTTTTTTTCTTCTTACCAATGTTGACCTGGGGCTTTATACTGATTTCCCCCCATCCTCCGCACCTGTGCCTCCAGGTTACTTCTGCATCCAGGGAGCCTGGACACCCAGACCGGATGATTTCAGTAACTACACAGACGGGGACTGCCTGTGCCCAAGCATCTCAACCGGAGGTCGTTGCCAACCAGGTTACTACTGCCCTCAAGGATCCAGCGAGCCCCAGGAATGCACTGAGGGGAATTTCTGCGGAGTTGACGGTAAGAGCATCGAAAAATCTTTTTTTTTAAGATAAGGACAAATTTCGGGATTGCCTTTTTTTTTCTGCTTTCTTTTTCTTTGATTGAATGATCGTTACGAACTATCTATGGAGAATTTATTGAGGCGATTTGACTTTTAAGCAATTGCATGCTCCTTAGATGCTGATAGGCATGAAAAGCAGTTTGGACCCCTATTGGAGGACACAACAAAACACACATAAAAATGGTCGGAGTTGCCTGTGGTGTGTTTAAAAAAAACATTAACGCTGGGCATATTTGCATCTCAGCAATGGTACAGGACATCCACATTGGATTTTGTCTATATGTGCATGTAGGTCAGCCCTTGTACTTAATAAAATTATCTCTTTTTTTATGCCCCGTGGTTGGCGAAGCAACCAAAGGGGCATACTGTTTCCGATATGTCCTTCCGTGGGGGTATGTGTGGGTACGTGTGAACATGTCTGCGCATTCAAACCGAGACAGGTTGTAAATTGGTCTTGCTACATTGCCTATTGAACTTGGGATTAAAGTCAAGGGTCAAAATTAATGTTTGTACAGAACCAGATGGTGCGATGGACTTTGTTTAAACAGTCAAGTCATATGCACAGACCAGCTTGTGGGGCATTAGTGTTTTACCAAACACAACTTTTTTTTCGAATTTTTTTTTTAAAGGCCTAAACACACAAGTAATGTAATTCTTTACTATTTTTATCATTTTAATGAACAATATTTTTGACAAATCAGCTCTTTGGATTTGGTGTCCAGGGCCCAATTTCATAGAGCTGCTTTTAAGCAGAAAATATTGCTTAAAATTGTTCTGCTAAGCAGACATGAGCAGGATACCAGTCACAAATTGTACATGTGATATGGTAGTTTGGCCGGTAACCTTATTCAGGTAAGCATAATTTTGTTGTGCTTAGCTACTTTTTGTGCTTAAGCAGCTCTATGAAATTGGTCCCTGGTCTAAGATTGACATTTTGTGTCTGTGTGTTGTTTTTTCCTGTCAGGTCTCGACGCTGTATCAGGGCAGTGCTGGGCGGGCTATTACTGTGATCTAACTGCCACCAGACCAGACCCTACTGATGGAGTGACTGGGAACATATGCCCTGCTGGCAGATACTGCGGTGAGTGAATCAATTAACTGTTTTTCCTTTGAATAAGGGAATAAAAGAGTGGTGACTCGGTCTTAATCGGCCGTATAAAACCGTCAGTGTCATGGCCCGTGTGATATAAAGGCTTGAGCCGAAGGTCTGACCATTCAATATCATCCACCTGGTTTTGAATAAGGGAATAACAGAGTGGTGACTGAGGTCTTAATCGGCCATTTAATACCGTCAGGATCGCGGCCTGTGTGATATAGAGGCCGGAGCCGGAGGTGAGTTATCGCACGGCCGCGACACTGTAAGGCTTTAAACGGCCGATTAAGACCGAGTCACCACTCTTGTATTCCCATTCATAAAATGCCTTTTATTGTTAAGAAATATTAATGTCAAAATATTTACAAAACGACAACAAACCTTTGCAATGATTTTTGCTGTAACGATTTGTTCAGAAGCCCAGCTTTGCGCTATGGGTCTGTTTCGCGCCTCTTTATATACGTTTTCTAGTGTTAAAGTATCAAATCAGAAAACCAGACTAAAATAACTGGTCTTAAACAGCTCCAGCCGTGTCTTTATCAGCTGTTTAATTCCAGGTCAGTGCTGTTCAATGCAACCATCAGGTATGTACAACCGATGCCTGTCTTTATCCTTATGGATAATGACAGGGGAACTAGACTACCGTGGACATTGCGTATCAATACCATGTGACATGTGACTTTTTTTTTAAACGAGGCAAATCTAGGAAGATGTTAATATTTGCATCGGGGGAATGTCGCTAATAAGACTGGATTCGAACTGGCCCCTCGTCACCGGGCGTGCTCGGTGGTCTAGTGGTTAAGACATCTGCTCTAGTCATGCGGGAGTCGTGGGTTCGAATCCCACCCGAGTTGCCTGTGGAGTTTTTTTCCACAGGACTCGAAAGCACTGAGTATACAGTGCTTATCACACATCGGTAAAAGGCAAATTGAAATTTATAGAGACAAACGTAATTGTTCTGATCCAGGTGTCGGGACTGGTGCCAATCCACCGATGTGTCCGGTCGGAACATTCTCCAACGCAACTCAGCTGACGTCTGTCTACGAGTGTGAAAACTGCACAGCAGGATACTACTGCGAGACACCGGGTCTCACGCAACCGACCAGTCAGTGCCAAGCAGGTAATGAATAATTCATAAACGTACTCTGCTTAGAAGGATTGTGATGAGCATGTTATGAATATTGAATATGTGAATGTATAATATATGAATAATTCATTTCTTCATGAATGTACAAGTGTATACAGGATGGTGACCATGCAAGTCATGGATCTTGATCACAAATGAATCATTCATGAATGTACACCCATTGTTGAATATTCAGTAGCTTCGACTGCTGGAGTAATTCATCATTACATACTTCACCGTTAGACCCTTCCCATGAAATATGTAAATTGCACATCATGCATGCGCACAAATGCTACTGGTGGGCAAAATGAGGGAATATCTGCCTTTTTGTGTGGGGCTAATGGTGGCGTGACGCACGCGTGTTTGTGCGTCTGCCTAGTGCATAACTCTATAGTGTTTGCCCGCCAATAATGTCTGTACGCTTGCATGAATGTAATTAGCATATTTCATGGGAAAGGATACTTGACAGTACCCATGGGAAGTCATGAATAATTCATGACTACTCCGTTCTATTTGCAGGCTACTACTGCCCGATTGGTCAATCCATCATGAATCCGTTCCCGTGTGAGGCCGGGTATTACTGCGAGGTAGGCTCCCCAGAGCAGGTGGAATGTCCTTCCGGTACTTACCAGGACGAGACCACACAGAGCTCGTGCAAAGTCTGTAACGAAGGTACGACAAGTCTTTTTTCAGCATCTCACTCCACAACCCCATATCTGCCCAACTGCGGGATTTCACGTAGAAAACACAAACGCTGTAAACGCCGTGTCTGTTTAATGATTTCTGCAACCAGAATGCTGTTTGGTTTTACCTTCGTTTGTTTTTTTACCCTCACTAAAGTGTGACAGACTAGGTGCTATGCAGTTACTATACATGTATTAATACCAATGATAATAGTAACACCAATAATTTATTAAGCGCATTTCCAAAAAAGACCAATGCTCGATACAATATTAAAAACACATGTAAAAATTAAAAAAGCAGTGTAAAAGTACTAAACCACAAAGGCTAGGACACTTACAAAGCAACAAGCAAAATAAAATACAGAGATATATAGAAACAGAGATATATAATAATTGTACATCAATTAACAACAGGTTACTATTGCAATGTGGCCGAAGCTCCCATCAGTGACTACACCTTGTACCCTTGTCCTGTTGGGTACTACTGTCCGAACGGCACCGAGTTTGCCACTCAGCACGGCTGCCCTGAAGGCACCTTCGGTAACCAGACCTTGTTGGAGAGAGAGGACCAATGTTACGACTGCCCTGCTGGGAAATACTGCGACGAGGTGGGCTTGTCCAGCTACAAGGGTGAGATATAAATATCTTTAGTTGGGGTTCTGGGAAATACTGTGACGAGGTGGGCTTGTCCAGCTACAAGGGTGAGATATAAATATCTTTAGTTGGGGTTCTGGTAAATACTGCGGCGAGGTAGGCTTGTCCAGCTACAAGGGTGAGATATAAATATCTTTAGTGGGGGTTTCGGCCACACGCCGAAACCACCTTTGTTTTCATCTAGATTTTTATTATTTTTAATGTTATTTTACTGTTCGAACAAATCTCATTGCTATAACACATGAAACTCGTGAGCGTTCAATCTCAGGGACAACAGTCTTAAAAACCGCAAACAATGCATCATATGAAAGCTTATAGTCTAACTTAGTTCCTAAACAACATGACGTCACCCTTGCATCACAGTTACCTGTTTGATAGACGTGTTTGAATTTGTGGCTAGCTGAGGGCATCTTAAAACAACGCTGAACTTGTAAAGTGCCCTCTTGTGAGAGGTACTCATGACAGAGAGGGCGCTATACAAATTGACTGTACAGATTTCTCACTGGAACTAGCTCTAGCTGGCGCTGATGTCAACATTTCTTTTCCCGCGGCAGCCACAAATCCTCGCTTACGGTAACAAAACTTGAAGATTTCAGCTCTTGACAGGATCTTGAGATATTATTTCACATCGGGACAATATTGTTACAGTTTTGTACACAATAATGAGACAGTGAGGACCTATAACATAGGACATAAGTCACCATGACGTCCTACATTTCTCAATCAGTTATTTTGTTTTACCCGAAACCCCCGTGTTTATTTTGCTACAAACACAATTTCTAGTTTCATTTTGAAGTCCGAGAATGAGACTCAGTCTTGGAGATCAAATTGAGACTCAGTAGGCGAATACCAGGGTCCAGTTTCATAAAAACAGAAAATGGTGCTAAGCAAAAGTTTGCTGCTCAGCAGAAAAACCAGTTAACAATATACGTTGCATGTACATATACTTATGTATATGAAAACAGTACATATTTTGGCTGGTAACCTGATTCTGCTAAGCAGGATTTTTCTGTGCTAAGGATTTTTTGTGCTGAGGTTGTAGGTTCAAATCCTGCTCTAGCCAGTTTGTCTGTGGTCACCCCACAAAATGATTTGTATTTCCCACGGCCCACTCTTACTTTACCTCCATTGAGCCGAAATACAATGAATGAACAATGGTTGAAGCCTCTCGATGCCTCGTAATCCCCTTCTTGGAACAAAAGAACAAAGGTCTGTAATTGGGGATTACACAAAAAACATCTCTCAATGGCCACAAAATTTGAGTATATTCAAGACCTTTTTTTGTCCTAGTGTGGGTGAATCGAATCGTTAAACGGCATGTGTGTGTGGTTTGTGTAGGCTCCGCAGCTGAATGACCAGGTGACCGGGTGGTTCGAAAGTACATAATGGCGTCTTTACACGGCCTCTGTTTCCAGGCAGGGGAAACATTTGCGTGTATTCACGTCATCCGGTTTGAACTGGTTGAGGTTTCTGCTGAATGCATTGTTCCTCTCTGCTATTGTTATTCTCAGCACGCTGCGTCCATTTGAAAAATATGCTTGATAAAATGCCTGTATTATTATTATTATTATTATTGTTATTATTATTTGTGTTTTGAGTTGCCGTCATTATTTGTCACCAGGTGACTGCGCGGCTGGCTCTTGGTGTAAGGGGAAGTCCTCCACAGCTACCCCAACAGACGGCGTGACCGGTGAAGACTGCCCTCCTGGACAGTACTGTCCTGCAGGTTCGTTAATTGATTGTTGAGTAAATTTATGTATTGGTTAATTGCTTGTTTACTTTCTAAAATTTATTTATTACATGTCACATCGGTGTAAGAGCAAAAAACACAAGAGTATGATTTTTTTATTAATTTTTCAAATTTTGATTTTGACTCTGACATTATTTGTCCGTCTGTCAAAAGGTGTACCACTACCAGAGGACTGTCCCGTTGGTAAAATGTCCGACAGTACGGGGTTGAAGTCGGCCTCGGAATGCCGACCTTGCCAAGGGGGCTACTTCTGTAATGGTACTGGACTGACTGAGCCAAGTGGACCATGTGACCCTGGGTAAGTTAACACTAGATCCATTTATAAATAAATTTGTCTTTTTTATATCCAAAAATAAAATTAGCTGTCGCAAAGTGCTTACCAACCACAAGGACCTGTTGTATAAATGCAAAAAAAAACATTGTTTATGGCCTCACGTTTCGACCCTAGCAGAGTCTTTCTCAAAGGCTAAATGACAACACAACACACACACATACAAGTACACTGAAGTATCAGAAGCAGTCAAGTGGAAAGAAGTGAAAAGAGAGAGGCAGAAAGCAGTCAAAAGGTGCAAGGGATGAACAATGAAGAGGGAAACAAAAGGGGGGGTGCTGAGGGAAGAATCTGGTTAAACCACAAGATATTTCACTGATGAATCAATTGTGCTACCAAAAACTAAAAAGTACACACATTTTCCAATATTAAAAAAAAGGTTTTATTTATTTTATTAATAGGTAAGGAGGTTTTATTTGTTTTATTAATAGGTAAGGAGGTTTTATTTGTTTTATTAATAGGGAAGATTGTGGGCGTACCCAGTTATAAATTTTGTGATACTCAACGTCTCAGTGTTCAGTGTTTGAAAAAAATATAGAAAGGTCTGTAGATCCCCAATTTGAACTAAAGCCAGAAACCAAAATCAGGCCTAAGAAAATGAATGTGCATCCCTCCAGCCCTACTTAATCTTCAGCATCAGCAGCAGGCCAGCATTCTCCTGAAGACGAGCGGAGTATGCTGTTCGAAACGTCAAGACCACACCGGCTCTTTTCAGAGCCGCCACTCCTCCCAGAAAAGACTTATACATGGTTGTACCCGCAAATTTTACTAGTTTACTAGTTATAGTTTCCTATTATCCTTCACACCATGCAAGGCTTCAAACATTACCTACTAATTGAGAGAATAAAACAATGCAATGTAATCAGACAAATGTTTCTGAAAATTAAGACATCAAAAACGTTAATTTTGGCTAATGGTACCCTATTTTCTCGTCATTCTCCCGCTACAGATATTACTGTCTTGGTAATGCGACCTCCCCGACGCCCGAGGACGGCGGAGTGACCGGTGACCCCTGCCTCGCCGGCCACTACTGTCCAGGTGCCACCCCATCATCCATCCCCTGCGAGCCAGGGACGTATACAACGACGACACATCGTAGTGAGTGTGACGAATGCCCTGAAGGGTCATATTGCATCACAGGATATGATCCTGAACCATGCCCTCATGGTGAGTTAAAGCACCCCAACCTTGGGGGGGGGGGGGGTCTACTCTCGTCCTATTCGGTGTTCAAGGCTCATTTATTTTACAATAATAACGACAATAGACCGATCCATGAAGCCCCACCCTCTAAACATATTGACCAATCACAGCATTGGCTATGTCACCACTGTACACGCGGGCAGCACAATTAGCGTCTCTTCAATACCACACTGCACAAAGTACGCACACGTACTGCATAAGTACGCACACGCATGGTTACCCTTTCCAATAGGATTTTATCGTGTCGGACTTTTGTCGGACTTTCGCTGGCATAGCCAAGGCTGTGATTGGTCAACACGTATGGGGCGGGGCTTAACAACATTGAATGAAATAGGTGCAAAACAAAGATGGCACTGCAGAGGGGTTTGTTTAAATAAGAGAGCTTGTAAGCACCTTACAGTGTTGCAATACACACTTTTATTCCCTTTTAATAAATTTAGCAAACAAATGATTTTACTAACCGATAATTTTACTAACAAATAATTAAGTAAGCAGAAAATGAACTGGGAAAAAAGCTAAGCTGCATTATCGGACACAAGAACTGTCTTAAAAGGAGGACTGTTTAACACGGACCCATTTTAAAAAATTCTTTGTGTGACTCGTCTCTCTCGTAGGATTCTACTGTCCAAACGGTACTGGGTACGACTGGCGCCCATGCCCCACCGGTACCTACAGTAATCAAGTGGGCCTGAAGAACGAGTCCCAGTGCACACTCTGCGATCCAAAGAAATTCTGTGCATATATCAACGCAACCATGGTGACGGGAGATTGCGAGGCTGGGTACTTTTGCACCGAGGGCTCCGATACGGCAACTCCAGAAGTAACATTCAAAGGTAACGCACTTTCATTTTCTTTCATGGAACTTTGATAACCACTTGTCGCCGTGACTTTGAAATTTTTTCCGAGCCCACCCGGGGGATTGATTTTTTATAAATTCTGGACCAATTTTGGGGGGGAGAATATTGTTGTCACAAGGAAACCATGATGAAGTAAAGACAACAAATGTTCCAATAAGATGCACCAGGTTTTCTTTTTATCTTTCGGGAGAATGTGTTCTTTGTTCATAGTGATTCTGTCATGGCATCCTGGAACCTCAGATTTACCTCCCATGCCGATTATAATGGAAAACATTTGTGGCAGCGTGATGAAGGCCATAGTTCCGGAATTTGGGATACCCGGTAAAAGGGAGATTTCTAGCGTGAATTCCAGTACCTTTTACCCCCCCCCCACTCCGACCAGGGCCCAATTTGAAAAACCTTTTGGACAAAAAAAATGTTGTTTTTAAAACAAATTTATCTTTTGCGAATGAAAAATTAGCACAGTACCAGTCATGATTATTTCAATGTTTGTTTTAATGGTACCAAGGGACCCTCAAAAGCAACTAGCACTGTGACCCGTAGGTCTGAAGATACCTGCGTGGAGATGATGAAGAAGAAATGTTCAGTTCTAAGCCCGATTCATTCTGCGCGAGAATGCAAAGGCGAAGCTAATTTGACACCACAAATTGGCGATTAACAATTCGCTCAGGTTAAAAATGTGTTGACCTTTTTGGCGAAATTCGCTGCGAATGTAGGAGAGTGACGTCAAATTTGCTTCGCGTTTGCATTCTTGTGAAGTATGAACCGGGCTGTAGGGGTGGGAGGAAAACTCCCATTAGGAAGAATCCATGCAATTAGGTAGGGACTTTATAAACCCAATCTATGCTCCAGTCTGAGAAGGGGCAAGCCAACCCGATACCCTTAGCAACTTGCAATGGAAATTTGGCCGCCGTGGTATGTCATATGTTTCCAGTCAATGGAAAACTGTATAAGAAAAAAAAAAAAACTGTAAAAGAAAAAACGAACAAAGGTTGCATCTTTGTTGAGTTGCCTCTACACATTATTCTCTTTTATTTTATTTCATTGAGTGCACACTAGGATGGTTAACATCAAAGCAGTAAATAAGCAAGATTTGTTCCCCCCCCCCCTTTTTTTTAATAATCAAGAAATTTATAAAAGAAAAAAACGAAAACGTTTCATCTTTGTTAAGTTGTTACTATGTATCAGTCTCTTTTATTGAGTGCACACTAGGATGGCTAACATCAAAACAGTAAATAAGCAAGATTTTCCCCCCCCCCTTTTTTTTTAAACAATTAAGAAATTTCTAGGAATCGGGCATGCAACTTTTCAGTTGAACAGCTGATTTCCTCTTCTTGTATTTAAAGAGAACAGTGCCACAGGAAACTGAAAATAAGGGGGGAAAAACTTCACTGCTTGGCCATTTCATCTCGGTTTCTTTCGTTTTTTATTTAGGTGTTCGGACATAGCCCAGAACACCTCTTGTTTTTGTTCGGTTTTTATTTTTAATACTTCTTCTCCCCCCTTCGGTTGTCCCCTAACAAATACACACTTCTCAAGCTCTCACAATCTTCAAACGCCACACATAGTTAGAACACTACTAGTACATGAAACTGCTGAAGTGACATCATGATGACGTCATCAGGTGTCGAATAACATTCAAACAAATCAGAGGTTATGATTTCTAAAAAATCATAGCTCCTGAACTACACAGTGGATTTTTACAATCTATACATCATTGCAAAGTTCTTCAAAATCTAAAAAAAAAATCATACCTCACTGACATTTTCCTATTTGACTTTGTCTTCCGGTTCAAACCGGAAGTTGATTATTTCAAAAATTCATATCTAAAGAAATACTTATCATTTAATCAAACTTTTTACATCAGCTTGTAGACCTTTGAACCTGCTCAAACTTTTACATTCAGTTGATACCAGTTTGACCATACTTTCGGTAAAAATCTTTAGAACCACAGCTGTTATGATTTAAAACTTTCCATTTTTATGTGAAAGTTCTTTATATTTGTAAATGACCTGATTTGACCACACTTCCTATTCAAACCAGAAATCCAAATAATATATAATAAAGCTCAATTTAATTATTTTAAGGCTTATATTTATATATTTTTGTTGATTTAAATATTAATAGATCAGATAACTGTTTCAATTATCGTCATCCCCAACACCTAGTTTTTGTGATTTCATCAGAACATACGTCTAGTTTCCTCTTACTTTTTTTTCTTTTTTTCTATACAAAGTTGCATACCTGAGGAATGCTAGGCAGCAGGGTCTGATTTATTTCCAAAGATTGGTGTATTATTAACCATGCAAACTAGCATCTGGACTTAGAAGCTGCTGAATAGCAAGTTTTTCAAAAACTGGGAGGCATTCTGGACCCAGAATTGAGATTGAAATTTCGCTGAATTGAAATTGGGTCCCTGGAACGATTTCTACGTGATGTTTATCTTTGGTTGTAAAAGGTGTAGACACATCATGCACTGGACAATCTGAAGCATTTGAAATGGTTTTAATTTCTTAAAGATTTTTTTGTGTGTGAATTTGATCTTAAATCTGAAAAGAAAAAGGAAAACAGCATTTCAAAAATATTATTATTATTATTATTTTTTTGCGTATCACCCACAGTTTAAAATTATTATTATTATTTTTTACCCCGTGCGTATCACCCACAGTTTAAAATTATTATTATTATTATTTGTTTTGTTCGCGTATCACTTGCAGTTTTGGCCTTCAATTTGTTTATCTCAGCCCGATATTGCTAGCTTGTGCATGGGCAGAACCCACTGGCCTCGATTTAACAATGGGCTGATATTAATTTTCAAGTGCAAATCAATCTTAAATGCCAAGCTAAGTGTGATGTCACAATACAAATCACTATGGTAATGCTGACAACTCATCTTGAGACGACACTTGATGGTGTGTGAAATCGATCCCAAGGCTGTTAAATACATGTACATCGTTGGACAAAACGATGTAGGGCTCTAACAAGTCTCTGTTTGGCACATAAAACGTTCACTTTGTCCCAGTAGAAGGCTTTAAAGCAGTATTTAAATGGGTTCTTTGAAAGAATCAAAGGAGGCGTAGAAGAATTTGAAATAAACACCAAATTCTCCAAAAGTTCATGTGATTTATTATTTATGTTATTACCCATACATCGATGTGTGTTCAGCACTGTATACTCAGTACTTTCCTGAGTCCTGTGAAAACACAAATCCACAGGCATAATCCTTGGGTGGGATTCGAACCCCCGACCCCCGCCATTCTAGAGCAGATGTCTTACCACCTACTCTACCGAGATTGCAGCAAGAGGCAGTTCAAATCCTATATTAGCAGTGGGTACCACAACCATTATTATAACACGTGATTTAGTTTTGTTTTTGTGTTGTGAGTGTTACCAATGTTTCAGTTCCAGAGTTAGATTTTAATGCTTGATGTCCTCGCGTATTTTCATGAGGGCTTCTTTTAGAGGAAGCATCTTGTCCTCTGAGTCGGTCCACACAATACCTTCCCCATCTCGGTCCTGTGCGTCCGGGTAGTAGCGGCCGTTTAAATTGGAGTCCAGACAGTCACCGAACCACCAACCTCCTTCGAAGCGTTCTGCACAGTTCTCAGGGTCTGAGTCGTGGTCGTTGTCGATGGTTGAGAACTTTCTTTGCTCGTGGTAACGGAGAGAGTCGGGAGCGGTGCTCTGGGCGTCATATTCACCGATGATTAGTTCGTAGTTGTCCCCTATGATTCTGAAGTTCTTATACTTTGCGACGAATCTTTCCTCAGTCCAGTCCTGCAAGTTGACCTGTAGATCCCATGTTTGTTTTGAAGTGTCGGATGTCAGAGCGACGAGGTTGTCGTTGCCGAGCCAGAACTCGGTCGACAGATCGCCGAAGCCGGTTTTGTAGTCTCTCCAGTTCAGGGAGAAGTCCACTTTGTTGTCTTTCCTTCTCTGAAGCACGATCCATCCCCCGCCGTCCATGTCACAGTAGACCTCCAGACCGTCGGGGAGTTTATCGGGGTATATGGTGAAGTTACCGCTTGTACAGTGGCCTGCCTCCAACAGCGTCTTACAGCTGCTGTAACGACTTACAGGGACATCGTACACTGAGGAGAGAGTGTCTTCGTCAGCGTCATAATAGACACTTCCTTCGTTACGAAGGAACGCCGCAGGACTACCGGCCCTCGTGGAATTGTTCAGCTCACACATTCGATTGCAGTCGAAGAAGTTGAAGGACTTGCAAGTGTCGTTCATGCTGCAGTCTCGACCACACTGGACGTGACTGGACGAAGGCTTCCTCTGGTACGCAAAGTTCTTGAGGACTCTGTTCTGTGCGGGGAACAGACGGCGCTCTGTCCAACCACACTGACACCTCCTGATGATTACCAGCGAGATCATCAACACAAGGAGTATTTGATCCATCCTTGTATAGAAAAATGTAAAGAGGACTTTCCAGGCCCCTTTATACATTTTTTCCCCCCTGCTCCAATATAAATTGTTCGTCCAAAAGTAAATTGTTTGATTGTTCTCGTAGTAATCAAACGAAGAAGGGATACAATGAGACGTTTTTGGGATATCTTTCTGCACTGTGATGCTCACAGTACTGTAGACTGCGTGAATACCACACAGGTCAGTGTGCCAATTCCAAGAAATTCTGAGTGGTAGAAGTGTACAGCGTGTCAGCTTTTTAATTGCTTCAGAACAGCTCCAAGGCACAGAGCACAGTGATTAAGCACTACTCATGGTACAGAGCCAACGTGCTCAGCAGTGATTGGTCCAAAAGACTGTGGCTTATGCAAATTGACAGTGACGCCAATTGGTAACCAGCCAAATATGATTGACTTTCCTCATCGTGTCAGGGTACCATGATTCCACATAAATCTTCTAAGCATTTTATATGTGCTTAGCATCGCTTCTATTTAAAGGGCCCCTGAAGTGAATATCTCTAAGGAACATATTTTGTGCCGCTTTCTAATCCCGTTAAGTGTATGAAAACTTACTGACTTCCCGTTTTGCTTAATTTTATTGAAAAAATGCACTTCTTAACAAATTTAAAATTCTCCATACTTTTCGGGACAGCTGAGGGCGCTATCGCCGTGATGTCATTTCAGAGAGACACTGTGGTTTCTTATTGAAATTCTTGAAATTGTGAACCCCAAAATTTGCTTATTGAAAGCATTTGTAAAAAAAGAGTTTGTTCATCGGCTTACTGCCACGAACTGACAAAACAACAAATCACTAAAAAAGAAAGGTTGTGATAACCAAATACCCTAAATTCTGTCTTCTTTTTGTGCATAACGAATTGCAACATTGAGATTTTTTTGCCTGATATGACGTCACACTTTTGCTCATGAATATGAAAATTCATATTAGCATAAAAACCAAAAAAGGCACCAAAAATACCCTTGAAAATGGCACAATGAAAATTGAAAATAAGGTTGATGGGACACAAAGGTGCATTTCTAAGGATTGTATTAAAAAAGATTACATTTCATGGGCCTTGAATCAGTTTGTGAGACAGGAAGGATGCACTAATACTGCACATTCTCCATCCTAACAAAAGATGCACAATTGAAACAACCTAGCCTTCATGTATGTCTAGATTACCCCAACCTTGGATGCAATCCGCTTGAAGCATTTACTGCCTTATGGGGCCATTCAGAGTAACCAATGTTTAAACATTTCAGTGTTTTATTTCTCAAAATTGTGGGTGGGGGGGGGGGGTCAAATTTATCCAGTCAGTTTCGCCTGTGGTTTACTGCTTGATATTTAAAAAGCAAAAAGTTGATTTGTAAAAATAAAAAGTCGTATCACCCTTAAGGTAGATCCCCGTGCTGCCGCTTCCCAGGTTATATCCATAGAGCTAGCTCTATGGTTGTATCATATAATGGGGTGTGATCCCTGGCTACACGGAAGTAACTGGTTGAATGGCTTCTGACTGGCACCCCCCGAACAAAGATATTGAAAAAATAGGGAGACCGCCAACATTAGGGCTGGATGGCTCAGTTGGTAGAGTGTTATTTTGTTTTTTCTTTGTTCACCCCAAAATTGATTTAAAAAAATATTAAATTGAAAAAATACCGGAAAGCCTTTTTCAGATCGTCAACATTGTCGGGACAGTCCTATTCGTCCAAACGGTAGATACACAAAAACGGCATATAAAGTTATGTGTGCTTTGCAATTTCTTCTGTTTTATTTTTTTTCGGGGGGGGGGGGGGGGGAGGTTCAGATGTTGTTATAGTTGGCATTTCTGATGTACCTTGTCCTAAGAATCTGTACCTGGAAAAGCCATTGAAATGCCCAGTGGTATACATGTAATAGATCGAAAAATTAAAAATAACCTTTTTCTATTGATTTGACTCGTTCACATCTCACAAATGATCGTGCAAAAGAAGAAGTTTAGAAGAAAAACAGAAAGGAAATTGACAATTAACCCTACCGTGAAGTCAGCCTTGGGTTTTAATTATTGGCCTCCATTAGGGACCATGTATCAATTAAACTAATATAAAATATAAAATATATTTAATATAAAATCCTAATTAGGGAGCACGTATCAATTTAACTAATATAAAATATAAAATATATTAAATATAAAATCCTAATTAGATGATTATTGCGTCAATGAAAGTTTAAAGGGTCTGTATACGTTTGGTAATGGCTTTGAAAATTAATGCAAATAAAAACTTTGGATAGTATAATGTTTATTTATTTTTTCCGTTGCACCATTTTTTTTGGCAGCATATTCTTTCTTTTTGCGTGACATTTTTTCCCCGCCGCATTTGTTTTTTGCGTCGCATTATTTTTTAGAAGATAAAAACAAGACGCAAAAAAACCCACCCCAAAACAATAAAGGTGGCACATTAATATGGAACACCATATCTGAGAGACCATTTGTTAAATGCAGAGGGCAAACATAGCTGGGTCCAGGATTTATTCTTGGAATTATAAATACAGATATACGGAGAAAAGACAATTCTTATCCTCCGTGGTCCTGTGCTGTGTAACTGTAAGTCCAACATTATTTTATTAATTCCAAGTCCGATTCATTTCTGCACCAAAGAATTTCAGAGCGAAGTGGTAAAAAAGTATTTTTAAATTTATACTAAAACATCTCACATCAAAGCGTTCCTTATATTTTTTTTTTTGCAGTCATAACTTATAAAACCCCAATAGCACTCTAGCTTATCTGTTGCAAGTTTTTAAATTGGCCAATCCAAACTAATCCGGGCACAAAAGGCCTTTGTCCAAATGATCCAGGATTAACAATCACCTATCTGTCCCTTTGTGTACCAAAAGCTGTGGAGTGGGGGCCTGGTGATCATGAATATGCCTGTGACATAGCCTAGCTGTGTGCATTGACCTGTTGATAATGATGCTCATTATAACTCTGTCAAGAACCACAAGGTTCTTAGCAGCTCTCCATGTGGTTAAATTGATACTTGCTCCCTTATCTACTTGATGGACCAGGGACTATTGTGCCCATACTTGTAATAAAGATCAGAACTACGCCCTATTGATTGACACTTAAGGTCGTTTGTAACAATCAAAATTAAGTGCAGATAGAACATTTGGAGTTTTGTTTTGTTCTTGTAGCAGAATTAAAGCCAGTGGTTTACATGTAATAGATCGGAAATTAAAATAACCTTTTTCTGTTGATTTCACTCGTTCACATCACACAAATGATCAAGCAAAAGAAGAAGAAGGAAAACACAAATGAATTTGACTATCAACCCTACAATGGAGTCAGCCTTTATTTTCAACTCAATTATCTACATGTATTCGAGACGCAATCCTCTTGTTAACCGCATACAAAGTTATGTGTGCTTTGCAATTTCTTCGTTTTTTTTTTTTGGGGGGGGGGGTTCAGATGTTGTCAAAGTTGGCATTTCTGATGTACTTAGTCCTTAAAATCTGTACCTGGAAAAGCCATTGAAATGCCCTTAGCTGGGAAGGCATTGATCTTGCTTCATTTGCTGTAACGCCTTTCTCCATCTTTGCCAAGTTTCAAGAAGAACTTAAAAACATTCATTGTTCAAGGATGCATTTTAACTGTATTCATGAACTTATTTTGTCAACTTGCTTTGCTTTTTTTTTCATGTTACCAGTGAGGTTGTTATACTGGATAAGTGCCCTGAGCGTTATTTGACGGATACCGGCGCTATACAAACTTAAATTATTATTATTACTATTATTTGAGGCATCAACTCTGTCCTTCAATACTTAGGATATAATCAGAGGGGCCATTTAGAATAACCAAGATGTTAAACAATTAAATTTTTGTTTTTTTAATTGCTCTGTCCAACCCACCAACGCCAAATGTCGATTTAAAAAAAAAACAGACAAAAAAACTGACTATTTAATATTATTAAATAGTCATTTTTAAAAAATTTTTTTTTTTAAGTCGACATTTGGCGTTGGTGGGTTGGACAGAGCAAATAAAAAACCAAAAATTTAGTTGTTTAACATCTTGGTTATTCTAAATGGCCCCTCTGATACTTTACAATAAGCAAGAAGTTCACATTACGAGTGGTTTTAAAGTGGACAGGGCGGGATTAAGTTGGAGGGATTTTTGTTTGTGCAACAAAAGCCAGTGGTATACATGTAATGGATGGAAAAATTAAAAATAACCTTTTTCTATTGATTTGACTCGTTCACATCACCCCAATGATCATGCAAAAGAAGAAGAAGAAGAAAAAAAACAGAAAGGAAATTGACAATTAACCTTACAATGAAGTCAGCCTTGGGTTTTATTGGCCTCAATTATCTACATGTACTCGAGAAGCAATATTCTTATGTTATTTACCTCTTAGGAATGGACCAGGGACTATTGCGTCTGTGTCTGTGATAAAGATCAGAGCTACGCCGTATTGATTGACACTCAAAGGTCGTTTGTAACAATCAAAATTAATTGCAGATAGAACACTTGAAGTTTTGTTTTGTTCTTGCAGCAGAAGCCTGGGGTTTACATGTAATCGATCGGAACTTAAAATAACCTTTTTCGATTGATTTCACTCGTTCACATCACACAAATGATCAAGCAAAAGAAGGAGAAGAAGGAAGAGACAAATGAATTTGACTATCAACCCTACAGTGGAATCAGCCTTTGTGTTTAATTACTCAACTCAACATATAATCGAGACGCAATCTTCTTGTTAACCACTTAGGAATGGGCGAGAGACTATTGCATCCTTGCCTGTAATAAAGATCAGAACTACGCCATAATTGCTTGAAACTTGAGGTCATGATGGGGGGTTGGGGTGGTGTTTGTTTGTTTGTTTGTTTGTATGTTTTGTGTTCGTGCAGATAGCACAAAAGGGAATTGGGATTTGGTTTCTGTGTATGAAATGACCATTGACCCTTGGCCTTTTCAAATATTCAAAATGATGATGTCGTCAATATGCACAGTGCCCTCTGGTGACGTGTTTTTTTATTTTAAAATACTGTAATGTTTTTTTCATTTACACATGTACATGTAAACTATTTAAAAACAAACCAGAAATGTAGGTGTTTTTTGTTGTTGTTGTTGTTGTTTTTTTTTAATGCCATCTAAGCAAACTGTGTGAAGTCAATACTAGAACCAATTTTTCTGTGGAATATTTCCCTCCGAAACAGTAATGGAGTCTTGTAAAGCGCCGGTATCCGCCCAAAAAAGGCGCCCATGGTGCTCGCTCATGATATAAAACAAAAGGGTTCAAAGTTGAATACCACTAGTCTATATTAGCTTTAAACAGATGAGTTTTGAGAGCAATTTGGAATGATGATGTAGTATCTGCAGCCCTGATATGGCATGTATGGTATGGAAAACTATTCCGTGCTCTCATATTCGAGAAAACGCTCTCTGAAAATCTAAAAAAGCACAAACAGTTAAAATTTCGGTTGTAACAATCGAAATTAAGGACAAAGTGTTTACATGCTGAAAAGTGTGCAAGGTTTTTCACTATTTTCTCTAGTCTAGATTCTAGACCTTGCAGTTTGATATTTGATAAAAAATCATCCGACGCAAGAGGGCGAAGCATTCCGCGCACGATATCTGTTGCAGATATCAAGCGCGGAATGGTTCGTTGTAGATAGCACCCTCTTGCGTCGGATGATTTTTTATCAAATATCAAACTGCAAGGTCTAGAATCTAGACTGTATTTTCTCCTGTCTCAGATAATACATGTACATATTGAATCAGACAAAGTAGGAACACTTTACTGTCAGCTTTACCAATCCTGTATATTACCTTTAAAGCCCCAGTCCAACATTGGTAAACTGACCTTAAATGCTTCCATTCTTTACACAAATCAAGGTATTTGTTATAAAACCAACCTGTGAAAATGTCAGCTGATTGCGTTGTTTTGTTTGCGAGAAAACGGTGAAAATGCATTCAGCATTTTTGTACGCATTCCTATTAGGCAGAGTTTGCGTCCCACTGAGACGAAAACTACTTTTGGATCTTATTTCATTTATTATTTGAAAACGATAACACTTCCGGCAGAAATATTTCGTGGAAAGTTTTCTACCGTCATTATCTTTATACCATGTAAGGTATATGTAAATCTGTTAATATCTTTTTCCTCTTCTTACCGATGTTGAGCTTGGGCTTCAAGCAGAATTTAAAAATGAACACGCCTCGCTTCACTTTTAGAACACCTGTAAATTGCAAACTGCTCTAGAAGGACTATCAAGTCACAGCTGATGTAGACAAGTGATTCGGCCCTGGATTTTAATTGACTTTTCTTTTCATTGCCAGCTCAATTTCCTTCCTCAACGTCAGACAGCGGGGGTATTTACAAGCAAATTTGTGTCCAATGCAAATGCCATGCCCCCTGTTTGTGAGTGATTTTTCGATCGTTGTAAAGAGTCGCGAAAAAAATATTCAACCAAGACTAGAATTGCTCAAAGTTGTGCTGTAGTTTACAACTCTTATCTTTTACATCACAAAATTTACTCTAACAATTATGTTTTCCGAAAAAAGAATAAAACTAGCTGTTGCAAACTGCTTACCAACCAAAAGGACCTGTTGTATAAATGCAAAAGAAATGTTAATGACCTCATGTTTTGACCCGAGCAGAATCTTTCTCAAAGGTAAACAAAAAAGGCATGGGGATAGGATACCCTTTGAGAAAAACTCTGCAAGGGTCGAAACGTGAGGCCATTAAAAACAGTTTTGAATTATGTTTTCCATGATAAAAGCCCGATTTATAGCTGTTTATATTATTTTGATTCTTTTGTGCATTTTACACTGGTCTGCCCGATACTTTCGTTCTAGTCAAGGCAATGCATTTTTTCCTTAATAAAGGGTACTTCTATGCAGCGGTGTAGCCAAGGGAGGGAGGGGGAGGCCCCAACAGAAAGTCGATTCCCCTCCTGAGCCCCCTTCCCCCCCCCCATTGGAAAAATCCTGGCTACGCCGTTGCCTCTCAAACACACACAGACTTTTATAACACACCTAAGGCAGTGACTAGGAGGCATTAAGGCAATCCCCTCTGTTGCTTCTGTGAAGCGTAACAGGCCTGTTTAAAGTTAAACCATGTGACCTGTGACATCACATGTTCAACAAAAGAGCTTACATAGCCTGGTCTTCCTGCAGGCTCGATTTGTACACAGCGCAAGAGAAGAATGCAAAATCTTATCGTTCGTGCAGATTGCACCGTCTGATTTTGATTAAATTTTGATATGACGAAACAGGGCACGTCTGAAAACTTGTTTGTCCGTTATTTTTATAACTCTTGAATTTATGTGGGAATTATCTCACAAAATGTAAACAATTCCCATATGACCAGTGCATTTAATAGGCCCATCTTGCCTGCCAGAAAGGCACTGGAATGTACACGAACACTCCTTTGTGTAAACGAAGGTTACACGGTCTGTATACATGTAGTTATTACCTACTTCATGTTCATGCAAATAACCAACACAAATTGGCTGCTTTGTCATTCACAGCACGGCTGAACATGACTAATTTAGAGCCGAGAGCAACAGATTCAACTTCGGTGAAAAGACGCCACACAATGTAAATTCTGCAGCCAGGCGTGCTGGCGAACAGCATTTATTAATGATATATTCTTGTTGAGCGGTATTGCCACAGTGGTGTGCTATTATATGTCTGCTATTGCACATGTATGTTCAATTATTCTTCATGTGCGGTTGAAAATCATAATCAAGAATATGTGTGGCCTACCCCCCCCTTCCCCCGTCGCTCAAACACACTCAATACTCCTTTTAATAACTGACAACAAGGACCAGAAAACATATTGAAATAAATGTGTCAATATTGTAATTATCTCATTGTTTCGAGAGAATATCATATAAGATAAGACAGTAATACATATCCTCAAAACTGTTTCATGTTAGTAATAGGCATTAATTATGCACTTTGAAAATAAGTTGCAAAGTGTCTTACCTTATTTGTTCATCAGGACTTATTGTTTTTCTGAGACCATCTCGACTCATTGGGATCATGCAGCACCAACAACCAAATTTGGCTGGCATGGGTGGTGTGTGGGTAAAGCGCTCGCCTCTCACCAATGTGTCCCTGGTTCGATTCCCGGCTAGGGCCATATGTGAGTAGAGTTGTGCGTTGGTTCTCTCCTGTGCCACAAGGGTTTTTCTCCAGGCCATCCGGTTTTCCTCCCGCCGGAAGAACCAAACACTTTCAATCTCAGGCTGTGCTCCGTGGTCATATATGGGTTGATGTGGCTGGCTGCCAAAGGCGCCCTTGAATGCCTGCAGCTCGAATACGTGTAGCCGTGTTCTTCGCAATTCAGGATGATTAGCCTCCCAAATTATTGTTATTATTATTTTAGGTGCACAGGTTGCTAGTCATTTCAGCAGGTACCCATGGACTCCTGGGTGGTGAGAAGCAATTATAGTTAAGTGTCTTGCTCAAAGACACAAGTGTCATGACTGGGATTTGAACCAGAACCCCCGATGACTCAGCCATCAGAACTTGAGTCCGATGCACCAGACCACTCGACCGCAACACACTATTAACCCTAACCTCCCCAACCCATCAAAATCCAGCTGCTTGTTTGATTCGAGTTGGTTGGTCTGAGGAACCCACAAGTGCATTAATTTTGCTTTATACAACATAAGATCAGGCATACCACCATAATCAGAGTTCAACAGTTTGGGTGTTGAGTTAGCATACATGTATGGTGTTGGATCTTGTTAGAGTGAGGAAGGATCCTCTAGCAAAACACTCAAGGGATATAGGGTTAATATTCAGGGTTCTCCACAGGTTTTTTTTTTCAAAACTGTGAGGCATTCTGGACCAAAGTTTTGAAAGTGTGGCAGAAACCAGGTCCTTTGAATATTTTTATTTTTATGTTTATGTTTGGTTTGAAAAGCTCCACTGTGCAATATGGAACATTTAAAATGGTTTTATGTTAGTTTTTATAATTTGTATTTGATATAAAAAAAAAAATACAAAATAAAAACTGTTTTGCGTATCTGCCGTAATTTCCGCATATCGGCACGTAATTCGTGGGTATCGGCCCGATATGTTAGCTTGTGCATGGAGAGAACCCTGATATTGAAAAGTAACCAGTTGTTTGTGTTTTGATTCCAATCTTTAGGAGTGGCGGGGGTGTGCCCAGTGGGCTCCTACTGTGAAGCAGCAACGGACACGCCCACTCCATGCCCAAGAGGCACCTTTGGCAACCAGACTAAGTTACAAGCTCAGGTATGTACTCCCAAGGATCTCTCACAGATGGGAAGTGATCTTAAAGTCTGAGGAACTCAATCAGCTTGAATGTAAGGGCCGTGTCACACGAGGGCAATTTACAGGCGACCAGTTCTAGGCAACCTCCAAGAACACATTTGAGTGTTCACCTAACTATGGCCACAGCAAACTGGCATTAATAATAATAATAATATTGAACATTTATACCGCGCCATGTCTGTCAGAATTGACACTCCTGGCGCATACACAGTATTTATCCTGCAAGGTATACGGAGTTATGTAGTATGAGACCTGTTCCTTTAGCATCATGTAACGGTTTACAAGGTGCTGTGGCGCAATCTGCAGCCGATCAAACCAGGAACACCGGGGCAAACCCCTTCTCTTTTCGATAAGTGCACTGGGTTCTTTTACGTGCGTTACACAACACACGGGACCTACGGCTTTACGTCCCATCCGAAGGACACAGCAATAATGGTTAAGTGTCTTGCTTAAGGACACAAGTGTCACGACCGGGATTGGAACCCACACTCTGCTGATCAGAGACACCAGAGCTTGAGTCCGATGTTCTTATCCGCTCGGCCACGACACGCCACAATGCGCGACAATGCGTCAGCCGCACATATGGACTCCGCATAGGTACCAATCAGCATGGACAATTCACATTGCATGTGGGTCGACGTGCACGCGTGTGGCAGGCCGTAGCTGCGGTGGTGCAAACCACCATGGACGAGCTGCTTGGTTTAGTGTATACATTGACTAAATTTGATTGCCGACTACTTTCAATTTCTGAGCCCTTCTCGTTCGTCTGCATTCGTTTTTCTGAAAAGCATTGATACCCAGGTGTCAAGAGCACTCCATCAATGTCTTATTAGTAGTAGTAGAGTTAGAGGCGTCTGTCCCCTGAAAAGGTCAAAGCATTACCGATGCCAGCAGGGTTAGGCTTATGTTAGGTAATAAATAACTTTTAGTTTAACTCTGTTGGCGGGACAGATGTATCCCCATACTGCGGTTTGGGCATTGGCCTGGTGATCAGACCATTTTTTTGTCTTTTTCTTTGCCTTTTTTCTTCCAGTCTAAATATGTATTTTAAATTGTGTCATGCGCTTTTGATCATTTTATAAAATTTTTATTATTATTATACACCTTATGCATTGACGTCATCACGCCGCCATCTTAGAGGTAAATCGATGACGAAACAATGGAAACGCAGAGATTTGTACGCGCGGCGCACAGGATTGGCCAATGAACAACCTCATTTTGACCTCTAGGCGAGGGCGCCCTACTCAAATGACGTCAAGTGCATAAGGTCTATTATTAGTATAGCACTTATTCATGCTACTTTGATGTGTCTTGTATTCGACAGGGCGAATGCACCAGCTGCTTGTACGGCATGTACTGCGATGCCGAGGGGCTGACCTGGCCAGCAGGTGACTGCGATAGGGGCTTCTACTGTCTCAGGGGTTCCCAGGACCCAAACAACCCCACGGAAGACGCTACTGGTGGGCCGTGCCCTGCTGGACACTACTGCCCCACGGGTACATCGTTCCCATTGGGGTGTGATGCTGGGACTTATAACCCACTGGAAGGCCAGTATGAATGCCAGGCCTGTGAAGAAGGGTGGGTATATTGACCAAGGCTGAAGTTTTGCCCTCTTAAATCTATATATTTAGTATTATTCCAGTGATTTTTTTTAAATTTTTTTTTTAACTCCTCATTTTTTTCCTTTTTAAAACTCAAAAGTATCCAGTTCAATCAAATTTGACGTTCCTTTGAAAATTGGCCTTCAACCTAAAACAAACTTGTTGTCTGTATATAAGAATATAATAATAATACTAATAATAATATACATTTGTACTGCCGCTTAATCTTACGTTTCTAAGTGCTATGGTGCTTTTGTTCATGCACTTGCAGACTATTAAGCAAAACCAGGGCAACAGCACCAGTAATACAAAGATAAATAATAAAGAAAAAAATAGAAAACACTAACAGAAGTATAAGTTATTATTTTAAACATGAGAATTGTAAACAATAGTTAAACAAAATAGATAAGGAAACTAACAGAAATGAACAGAAAAATTGAGTATACTAGGCCAACTGCTTATCATCAATATTTGAGCGGCTTGCAACTCGGGATCTAGTTTGAAAATACCACGATTTTGTGTTTGTATGTTCTTCTTTGTTCCTCATCGTCAGTTTTTTTCTAAATGTTTTTTTTTTAATATAAGTCGTCCATCACAAGGCACAAGGCCACTCTAGGTGAGGGCTACAAGGAAAAGAGGAAGAAAAGCAGAAGAAATTAGGGCAGAAGAAAACTGTTTGCGTTCTGCTTAAATTGAGAAAGATTATAGCCCGCAGGGAAACACTTTCAATTTTCCAAAATTGTTCTTCCCTTTGTCTTCAGATTCTGGTGTCCAGAAAACTCCACAACAGCCAGTCTGCTGTGTCCAAAAGGCCATTACTGTCCCAGCGGGACTGAGTACCCGACGCAGTATCCCTGCCCCAAGGGATACTACAATGACTATGAGATGAAGGCACAGCTTGAAGACTGTAAACCCTGTGAACCTGGTAATTCAACAGCCGCATGGGACCCAATCTTATAAAGCTGTTTAGCAGAACATTTTTGCTTAGCAAGTTTACGGTATTATGCTGAGCAAAACAGTCGTGGCACATCACTACCAAAAACGTACATATATGTAAATGGCATATTTGTTGTCACCAATTTCTGCTTAATAAGATATTTCTGTACAAGCTTTATAACATCGGGCCCAAGATAAAGGGTGTAATATTTTCTGTTACTATACCTCATACATATTCATGAGCGAGAGCCGAATTCTCACTGGTCCATTCGCCGTCACGTGCAAGATGCTATTTTTGCTGTTTACGTAGTGGGCGTACCAGTATTCACACACGGTAAATATGCATGCGTTGTAGAAGTGTTGGCTTTGAAAAGAGCCGGTTCTTTTCAGAGCCGCTACTCCTCCAAAACGAGATTTATACATGATTGTACCCGCAAGTTTACTAGTTTACTAGTTTACTAGTTTACTAGTTTACTAGTTTACTAGTTTACTAGTTTACTAGTTTACTAGTTTACTAGTTATGGCTTCCTGTTATCCTTCACACCATGCAAAGCTTCAAACATAACCTACCCTTTTGATTCTTACTCCAAGCTCCTTCAGCGTAACTAGACTACGATTATCTATTCCTCAATCTGTTTTATTTCCTTTTTTTCTTTTTTTTCTAGGGTACTACTGCGGAAGTCCTGGTCGGGAAAACGTGACGGAGAAATGTGCACCCGGCTGGTACTGCATTCGTGGAGCCTGGTCCGACATGCCTACGGATTACGGCTACGACAATATTTCAACCAACTGCTTCTGTCCGGGGAACTCTACGGGAGGGCAGTGCCAACCCGGAGAATTCTGCCCAGAGGGATCCAACTATCCCACACCATGCACCAGGGGTTAGTCTTGCTGTTGTGTAGAGCTAATTATTAAATAATAATAATACGCAGTTCTTATATAGCGTTTTATCACACCCGATGGGCGTCTCAAAGCGCTCAGTATTTTTGCCTGCAAGGTATGATGAGTTACGTTTTTGAAGTATGAGACCTGTTCATTTACATAGCACCATGTAGTGGTTTACAAGGTGCTGTGGCGCAATCTGCAGCCGATCAAACCAGGAACACCGGGGCGAACCCCTTCTCTTTGCGATAAATGCACGGACCTGCGGCTTTACGTCCCATCCGAAGGACGAAGCAATAATGGTTAAGTGTCTTGCTTAAGGATACAAGTGTCACGACCGGGACTCGAACCCGCACTCTGCTGACCAGAAACACCAGAGCTTGAGTCCGGTGTTCTTATCCGCCCGGCCACGACACGCCAGCTGTGTTTGGAAAAAAAAGAAAACAAACGGACAATCTCCTCATCTTAGTGGAGAACCGAAAATATGAGTTGATAATGTCTTACTGAACATTAAGGCCTCCTAAGTTGTGCTTTTTGAAGTTTTTGGGTGGGTTTTGTTTTCAGACTGATACAAAATTCGACTGACACACAGAAAGTGTCCTCATTTCAGTGTGCATAAATTGTTACCTCACAAAAAAACAAAAACAAAACAATAGTTAATTGCCTCACATTTCGACCCCAGAAGAGTCCTCAATTTAGCCTTTGAGAAAGACTCTGCTAAGGTCGAAACAAGAGGCCATAAACAAATGTTTGCATTGATACAACTGGGGCCAATTTCATAGAGCTGCTTAAGCAGAAAATACTGCTTAACAGATTTCTGCTAAGCAATTTAGCAGGGAACCAGTCACAAATTGTACATGTGAAATGGTATTTTGGCTGGTAACCTATTTTTGGTAGCCAAAATTGTTTTGTGCTTAGCTAACTTTTTGTGCTTAAGCAGCTCTAGGAAATTAGACCCTGGTCCTTGTGGCTGGTAAGCAAGTTGGAACAGCTCATTCTATTTTTTGCATAAGAAACTACTCTAACATTTAAATTGTTTGTTATATGTCTGCAGGTTATTACTGTGATTCAGCCGGTCAGCGCAACGAGACGGACCTCTGCGACGAGGGATACTATTGCGTAGAGGGCGCCTGGCGACCTGACCCCAACGATAACGTCACCGGTGCCCTGTGTACACCGGGTCACTACTGTCCGCGAGGGACCTACGACCCCGAACCGTGCCCGGCGGGCTATTTCAGCAATGCCACTGGGAACGTGGCCTTTGAAGACTGCAAACTTTGCTCTAAGGGTCAGCTGAAATCTTTTTTTCTTCTCGGATTTTTTTTTTTTTTTTAATTTGAACAGGAAGATCTTGAAAAGATGAGCAGGGGTTGAGCTATCTAACACACATATAAAGAATATATACCACATGCTCCTTGCCAAAACAAGGCACTTTCTTGCCAAAATTCAAAACTGGGTTTATTTGCTAATCTAATTAATGAGATTAAGAGCTTTGAAAAACAGGTATGAGATTCTTCCATTTTCTTTCCCTGATTTCCCAAAATTATTGTTGTGAAATTTGTTTTTTTAAATGTCATTTACAAACATCCTGGCCCTTAACACAGTACTTGTACTGTATTTTGACTACACCAAGATGCTTGCCCCGTCTACATTAAGCACAGAATGCTGCCATTGATACGGGTTATGGCATGGTTGGTAGCCACCAAACCCTCCACCGATGTTTGGTGGATTTTTCATGTTCATCCACTCTCATCCCTGCAAATAACACCAAATAAGAGTCGATAAAAAAACGAAATAATTTCAATAAACTGAAGATCAAAACCCCCTTCTTTCTTGTCCTTCAGGTTTCTATTGTGAGGACAGTGGCCTCTCAGAGCCCACTGCACCCTGTGAACCTGGATACTACTGCCCAGAGGGTCAGAACGTCAGCCGACCAGCCCTCTACGAGTGCTCCCCAGGTCACTACTGTCAAGGTCAGAGTTCAGATGAGGTCGCTTGTGAGTCCGGAACATACCAAGACGAATGGGGAATGGTAACTATATATTAACATCTTAAGGCCAAAATTGTATTTTTTTTTTTTTTTATCATAAAAGCAAATGAACAATATTAACATTGATTCCTTTTTTTTATAAAATGTAAAAAAATGTTTCATGTTACATTTTTAATGAGATCAAAGTTTTCTAAAAAAGCGCCGTGGTTTATGACTGTGAAATTAATTTTGGGGTTTTTTTCTTTCTTTTCAATTACCACCCGCAGTCGTCTTGTAAACTCTGCCCCGAGGGCTACTACTGCGATGGCACCCTCCAGAATGACACCCAGTGCTCCCATGGTGTGCAGAACCCGGTACCCTGTCCAGCCGGGCACTACTGCCCTAACGGTACCAAGTACGACACCGAGTACGCATGTCCGAGCGGCACCTACAATGACGGGATGAAGCTGAAGACGTCGGGAGAATGCACCCCGTGTCCAGGAGGTGAATACTGTGAGACGCAGGGGCTGGAGAGCCCAACTGGACCGTGCCAGGCAGGGTGAGTGAACCGTGAATCTATAGACAATCTTACTATTAATAATTCAAAACTTCATATTGCAAACTTTACTAAAACAAAGTTATCAAAAAGCACACATCATGTATAAAAAAGGTTTAAAGAAAACAGTTTAAGATAAAAACTGGACCCAATTTCATAGAGCTGCTTGAGCAGAAAATATTGCTTAGAAATTTTCTCCTAAGCAAGAATGGGCAGGATACCAGTCACAGATTGTACATATGATATTGTAATTAGGCTGGGAACCTTAGTCTGATTTACAATTTTTTCCCCTCAGAAAAATCAGCAAATTTAATTTTAATTAACCTGAAAAGAGGTCAGTCCCACCCCCTTTTTTTTAAAAAATCTTTTGAAAGCAAGTCGTCAATCACAAGGCCCAAAGTCCGCCCGAGGTTTGGGCTACAGAAGGGATAGAAAAACCTGCCCCAATGCACAGAAACAAGACATGGCGAGACATAAACGCAAGTCTCTTCGCAGCACAGCTAAGAACTGAAGGACAGGGAAGGGTACATAATCTGTTTCGAGACGAACATAACTACCTCTCTCTCTCTACTTGCACTCATTAAAACTGTCTTACATTTTTTTCTAAGGGCCAGACATCATGCCTGCTAATGGTTATATTTTTCAGGTACTACTGCGTCCGAGGAGCGATACTGAAAACACCAGAAG
The DNA here is from genome assembly GCA_911728455.2 of Marthasterias glacialis. NCBI lineage: Eukaryota > Metazoa > Echinodermata > Asteroidea > Forcipulatida > Asteriidae > Marthasterias > Marthasterias glacialis. The sequence goes on along the minus strand of OU452239.1, from coordinate 10,607,045 downwards.
ACGGAGTCACTGGAGGGATTTGCCCGGTAGGGGCTTATTGCCCGCTGGGAACCAACCGTACCTATGATTGCCCTCCAGGGACTTATAATCCCACTGAAGGTAACGGAATCATAATCAATGTGGAGTGTCGTGGCCGCCGACTGGTCCAGTGCACTGAACTCAAGTTCTGGTGTTGTCAGAGTGTGGGTTTGCACTTAGGAAAAAAGAACAGAGCAAAAGTACCAAGAAACACACAGCTGTTATCATCAAAACGCTAAATGGGCTAAACTTGCAACAAGCCTGATTATAAAAACAAAAAATTAAAAATTACTATGAAAAAGATTTCATATGATTGTTACACAAGTGGAATCAACCAGAGGCAAGCCCGATGGCAAACAAAGATTACGGCTACACGAGCCATTACAATCCCACTGATTGACAGTAAAACAATAGAATAACGGCAAGACGTTCATTCACAGATGTTTCACAATAGTATACATGCTGTCTCTTTAAAATGTTCGCTCTAAGTATAGACAAATCTGTTGGGGATGTCCTTTTTCTACCTTTGCTGGGATGCAAATACACCTGGTGTTCATTTTTGTAAAGCACGATGGGCATCTACGGCCTATGATGTCGACGGAATTTGACAAAAAACGCCAGCGTGATGCGAGTTAAAACCTGTGCTTTACGTACACGAAATCTAAAGGCGTCCCAGTAACGGCGAAAAACACTGGTACTGGACACACAAAATGTACCTAATTTGGATTTGTTCATATGCACAGTCTCTTTATTAATTCTCAATCACAATTCAAACGGTTTTTACAGGTCGTGAGTCCGTCCTGCAGTGCAAGGGTTGTGAGCCGGGTGAGTTCTGCCCAGAGTACGGCATGAATCAAACCGCCGGTGACTGCACAGAGGGATTCTACTGCACTGGGAATGCGTCCGTAGCTGCACCAGTTGATGGTGTCACAGGTCAGTTGGGGAGAAATGTAGAATTAAACAGGCGGTAACTCGAGGTAACTCAAGGTCCAACCCCCGGATAACCCTGGAGAACCTCAAGAAACCTGGAGGCTAACCTTGGGTTACCACCTGTTTAATTTCACATTCCTCCCATATATACAAACCATGTAATGGAAAATAAAACTAGAATTTCACAGGATAAAAACAGTTACAAGAGGTAAAAAATAAATACATGTTTACAATATGAAATTGCACTGAATAAATCCATAAAAACAAAAAGCAAACAGCAGAATTTGTTGTTAATAATAATTATAAAAATACAATGCCTCTGAAGGATTGCAAACCAGCACACTGAACAACTTTCTGGTTGCTCTCCAAGCACTGCCAGAAAAGAAAAAAAACAATCTACAAGCAACAAACACAGCAGAAAAGAACTTCAGAAACCTATAGAAAAAATACTAAACACATGTGGACTGACAGTTAAATCGTTGTAATTTATTAAAACTTATAAATGTTTTTTTTTTTTTTTATTCTTTCTGTCGACTGTCAGGTGACATTTGCCCCGTCGGCTTCCACTGCCCGGCCGGTACCAGCTCACCGGTTCCCTGTGACCCAGGGACGTATACGGACACCGAGCAAAATGCAGTGTGTGACCTTTGTACACCAGGACACTACTGCACCATGGGAACTAATCCACAGGTATTGAACTTTAAACTAACAAAAAGTGTCTACTGAATTATTAGTAAGAAATTACTTACGCTGAAGCTTTCAATCTAGTAATGCTTATTTATTTATTTTATTCATATGTTTTGACATACAATGCCAGGGGTCTTGGGAAAAGGTTGTAAAAACCTACATAAAAACCATAACCTGTTAAAAATACAAAACAGAAAAACAAGTAAAAATAATGAGAATTAAAAATATAATGGCTGAGTGGTTAGCGCATCGGACTCAAGCTCTGGTGGCTGAGTCATCGGAGTGTGGGTTCGAGTCCCAGTCATGACACTTGTGTCCTTGAGCAAGGCACTTAACCATAATTGCTTCGTAAAAGTTGGGGAGGTAGAGCCTTCTGCTCTACCAGCCAGGCTTCTGATGGATGATACCCAAGCCTACATCCTTACGGACTGTAAAGGGGGTTACCCTGTTTCAGCCCCAGGAGTAGTTGGCAACGGCCCCTGGATAAAACAGTTGATTTGTAGCCCACACCTCGAGTGGCTTACAAGCCTTGTGTGACTGGCGACTTCCATAAAAAAAAAAATAGTAAATAAAAAATTAAAAAATAAAGATATAAGTCTATTCATTAACAGCAAATGTGCTAAAACCCCATCAAATCGGCACTGGACACAATAAACAAATAAAACTTTAAAACAAAGATACTTTAAAAACTAGTGGGGGCCAAGGAGCATAACACGCATTGGTGGAGGCATACGTCTCGTCTCTCGGAAAGGGAGGCCACTGCCGAGTTCCGCTCTCTCGCCTTTATGGGAAATATGGGAAAGTTTCCATAGGTATACATACGCCTGGAATTCAGTGGACAGTCGGAACGTTCTGCTGGACTCTGACTTTGTGCCGGGAACATTACTCGAGAACATGCTTGTTAGCTTTTTGAACGTTCCATTTGCGCCGGCTGGAATACTTAACCGATCCAATTAGAAACTTTTGAGACGCTCCTGAAGCATTGTGGGAAAATGGACAAGCTTGAGAATCGAACCCGCATCCCTGTATTAAGTTGCAAGTCCTGTAGTCTAACCACACAGCCACCAATGTCCGTATCCACAGGATTGTCCTGAAGGTTTCTACTGTCCGGAAGGTACTGGCCACGTATGGCAGCCGTGCCCTCTGGGGACATTCAGCAACCAGACCGGCCTGTCCAACGAAACAGAATGCACACAGTGCACCTTCGGCTTCTACTGTGACCAGCTCAACGCAACCTCAGAATCTGGTAAGTGATGAACAGACTTTGTGAAAATCAGTTCATCGAAAAAGTATCTGACTTTGCAGCTCGCAGTGCAGATTAATCATTTTTGGAATGCACAAGAGCGTTATGCCTAGTGTTCTGTTAAAGTAGCGTGCACATTCATGACCAAATGTATTAAACGAATTGATTGATTTATTGATTGATGATTGATTGATTAATTAATTGATTGATTGATGATTGATTGATTGATTGATTTGATTGATTGATTGTTTGATTTATTTTATTAATTTATTATTTTATTTTAAATGTAATTTCTTTTCTTTTTTTTTCTTCTTTTTTATTATTTTTTTTATAATTTGTATTTGTTTATTTGATTTGATTTATTTATTAATTAATTTTTTTTATTTTTTTAGGGCGCTGTGCTGCCGGCCATTACTGTCGTCTCGGGTCGGACTCACGCACACCCTCCGAACTGTCGCGTGGTGATGCTGGCATCTGTCCACCAGGCTACTTCTGCGAGCAAGGTAAGAGGACACTTTGTTTAAAATAGCTACCCATAACAGTAGAGTCTGTTTATATACATGTTTGTATTTCTGGTAATAAAACCACTGTATTAGTATTACTTTGGTTTAACCTGTGGTGCAAGTACCATTTACTGGGTGCTCTCCAAGTCATAGGGAGCAAAGAATTCGCTGGCAACTGGGGTGGGATTCGAGCCCACAAACCCCAAATCCTAGAGTAGATATCCTAGCCACTAGACCACAGAGCGTGCCCAGTGAGGAGCGACCAGTTCGAATCCTGTAATTAGCATTTGCAATTTGTAATTAATGTTTGCTAACAACTGTTCTAATATTCACTCTACTAGGCACTGGCGAACCAGAGGCTTGCCCTGCGTCCACTTTCAACAATGAGACTAACCGGGAGAGTGTCGATCAATGTCAGACCTGCCTGGAAGGTAAGTAGAATTAGTATTAATTTATCACTTCCTGAGAAAGACTGATGTTATGATCACAAATGATGCACAGAGTTCGACTCAGGCTCTGAAGGGAATGGAAAATGGCCTCTCGTTTCGACCCTAGCAGAGTCTTTCTCAAAGGCTAAATAACAACACAACACAAACATGCAAATATACTGGAGTAACAGAAGCAGTCAAGAGGAAAGAAGTGAAAACGAAAGAGACAGAAAGCAGTCAGAAGGGATGAACATTGAAGAGGGAGACAAAGGGGGGGGGGGGTGGCTGAGGGAAGAGTCTTGTTTAACCACAAGAGGTTGGAAACACAAAAAACAAAATCAAAGGTGGGAAAAGGATGAAAAGTAATTAATTAGTGAACGAGACAGACTTAAAGATGGGGACATCTGTGGAAAAAGGAGAAGGCAAAGACAAAAAGTTATTGGATGTTCAGACCATAGAGTTGAATGGTGTGGAGTCGCTTTATCCACAGCTTCTCCCTACTCAGACGAAAAAATATTAAGTACATTTTGATGCACTTCAGCCCCTGGGCTGCCATGTCAATTTTTATTCCTGCTACAAATAAAGAAATAAACCATTTATAATAATAGTATCATAATGGTTGTATTTCTTCTTGATTTGATTTGATTTGATTTGATTTGAGTTTATTCGGATACAACAAGAAACATGGCAAATTACAATCAGACTATGCAAAGTACATAAAATGAAATAGAAAACTAAATAAATAAATAAATAAGTACAGAAATAGAAATTGCACATTTTTTATCAAAGGATAACCCCCAAAAGCTACTAACTTAGGCTTATTTCCATTGGGAACCTTGCTTTGTAGGTTACTACTGTGATGTCCCCGGGTTGGACTATCCGGCCGGTGAATGCGAGGCTGGATACTACTGCAAGCTTGGCTCCAACTCCTCCAACCCTAGCACCACGACAGAGTCCGGCGGGCCGTGCCCCGCCGGGTCCTTCTGCATCCAGGGAAGCAGTGACCACACACTGTGTCTGCCGGGGTACTACAACCCTGTGGACAAGCAGAGCGAGTGCTTAGACTGCCCCAAGGGATATTATTGTACCAGTGGGAGTGTCGCATTTGAAGACTGCCCCAAAGGTGGGTTAATGTTGTTGAAGTTAGTCTAAAGGCCATGTAAAGAGAACAAATTACATCTTTCCTGGGATGTCTCCTAATAGATATCAAACCTTACCCCAAACTTCCTGGAAGATGTGTTTTGCTCCTCATTACATTTCCCCACGTATCTCACCAACTACCAACCACACCGTTCCTTGTCAAATGAATAAAAATAATTATCTATCTCTTCCCATAATAATTAGTTCTTATATAAGCCCATTTCACTATAACGTTTCAATTCAATTCACGGTCAAATAAATAATAATAATAATAATAATCTATCTCTTCCAATCAGGGCATTTCTGTCCAAATAATACGGAGTTCAGCTCCCAGTATCCCTGCAACAACGGCACCTTCAACAACAATACGAACGGGGAGAGCGTCGACGCCTGCGAGCTGTGCACGCCGGGGATGTACTGTCCTGAGCGTGGGATGGAGGTACCAGAAGGAGACTGCGCGGAGGGTTGGTACTGCACCCTGGGAGCGTGGAAGGACAAGCCAACCACGCTTGGGAACGACACGGGTGAGGACGAATTGGTGTGGGATTCAACAAAATCATGTTTCTCTTTAGATAAGACTTTAAGGTTTGCACGGTGGGAATTCAATACAGTAAGGATTTGCGGTGACACCATATGGTTTATATCTCTTCTGAGTATATGTGGTTCCGAAGGAACCGGTTGACTCAAAGTCTCAGCCTTTATACTTTGTCCGTCGTCTGGAGACTGCAGGGTTCCAACTTGGCCTGTCGCTTATAAGGGGGAGTGCGGTGAGCCGTGGATGCTGGATGCATTGGGCTGTAAATTTCTCTTTATTGCCAATGCAGTATAGTAGAACGCTGCGGGCAACGAACACCACAGGATCTGTCAAATTTGTTCAGTGTAGTGGTCGTTTGGCAGATCCATTTGCGGGGGCCCCTGCATTTTAATGGCCAGCCTCCTGTGCGCGAACGGTGATGTTTGGTATAGCGACGTCCTACTGTAGTTTCATACAGTTAAAACAGACAGTTTGTCTTGTTTGCTTGTTGGCGCGGTATGTTAGGGACCTCGCTCGAGAACAGGACTTGAATCAAGTCTAGCTTCTACCCTGCTTCACACTGTTCGGGATTCCTTACTTTTGTCAAATCTTACTCCAATTTGTTTGCACACTGCTCAATCATAACTACACATTTTGTTTTCCAGATACTGTACATGTAACATTTCAGAGACAGTGATGATAAAGCTTTGCATTTGACAGTTTTGAGCACGTTGTTAACTTTGAGATTTAAATTTTGAATGATTTTGAAAATAATTTTTACGTTATTGATGGTTTTCAACAAGTTGACTGCAAATAAATTGTGAAGAGCAGTGTCCATAAGGGCCTCGAGATAGAATTCCATAGCTAGGAGTTGCCTAAAGTATTTGAAGTAATTTATTTTTTGCTATTTTTTTGTCGGACTGTTACATTGTAGGGTCCTCCTGCGACTGTCCCAATCAGACCACCGGTGGAATGTGCATCGCTGGTGAATTCTGCCCCAGTGGATCTGCTGCCCCGACACCGTGCACCCCAGGCTTCTACTGCCGTTACGACGAGCTTGCTGATGTTAGCGGTCGCTGTCAAGCTGGGTACTACTGCACTGGGAGCACGATCCTGCCCAACCCTGTGAATGACACAACCGGTGATATCTGCCCCATGGGTCATTATTGTGAAGAGGGCAGTAGCAGTCCAGAGCCATGTCCTCCTGGTGAGTGCTGCTTTTTTACTGCAATCCATTTCAATTCTCGAGGTGTCTGTTTTTTTGTATCGTTACACATCATTTTGCAACATTTGCATTTGACAAATTGGATGGCATGGGTGGCTAGTGTGTCAAGCGCTTGCCTCTCACAGCAGTGTCCCTGGTTCGATTCCTGGCTAGGGCTATATGTGAGTAGAGTTGTGCGTTGGTTCTCCACTGTATCTCAAGAGTTTTTTCTCTGGGCCCTCCAGTTTTCTTCCCTCCAGAAAAATCATATACTTACGATTTCTGGCTGTGCTCCGTGGTCATATATGGGTCGCCAAAAGGCCCCTTTCTGTGCCTGCAGTTCGACCATGCTGTAGCCATGTCATTCCCAGTTCAGCTTTTCTTCGGCAGTGGTTAGCCTCCCACTTAAACAGCGTTTTGCATGAGCTAGTTCATCGGCATATAATTTGCTTTCTCTCACAGGTTCCTACTCTAACCGTTTCGAAAACCAAAACCTGACGGACTGCCTGCCGTGTACCGCCGGGATGTACTGTAGCGGCTGGGGTCGGGTCTTGCCCAACGACGACTGTGATGAAGGCTGGTTCTGTTGGGAGAACTCGACCGTGCCTCAGCCCCCTGGAGCTGAGTGTCTGGCTGGACACCAGTGCCCCATAGGTAGCCCTGATCAGACGGCTTGCCTGTCCGGGACGTACCAGCCCTCCCCAGGTCAGGGTGAATGCTTGACATGTCCAGCAGGTAAATATCTTCCCAGTTCTTTAAATCCACCCTTTCCGCATTTGAAAGTGAGGCTGCCGTTTAAAAAGCTGTTTTTATTTTATAGGTGATATTTGAAAGCGAGTCTGCTCTTCATGCAGGCAAAATAAGTCGTGTTACCTTCATGAGTACATTAGGAAGTCATTGAGCCCCCAAAAGCCAGTAGAATTGCAAGTTTGTCTATTATTTTGGTGAAACTGTCTGCCTAAGATTTATTAACTGGGCACGATCCCTGGCTTTACGGCAGTATATGGTTGTTTGACTTCTGGTGCCCCTGACCAAAGATATTTAGAAAATAGGGAGACTGCCAACATAGGGCTACAGGTAGCTCAGTTGGTGGAGCAGGGGCAATTAAACCCGGAGGTCGCAGGTTCAAATCCAGTTTTAGTCAATTTTTCTTTGTTCACCCCCAAAATCATACACTGTTTCTTGCCATAGAGATTGAGGTCTTATTAATATTCTTTTCCTGTCGTCATGTCACAGGTTCTTATTGTGATCAAGATGAAGCCATAGCAGAGGACCAGAGTGGAGTTGGAGCGCCCTCACATGGTGTAGTCACTCCAAAAGAGTGCCCCGCAGGTGAGACAGATTGTTTTATTTCAATGTATCTGTGCAGCTGACATTAAATACTTTCAGCTTGGAGGAACCCACTCCTTGGCAAGACCATCTTAATTTATCAGTAGGCCATTTGACGCTTTGCGTGGTCCGTATCGCATGTTGCTACTGCCCAGAGCGTAGAGGTACACAGACAGCCCAGCACATGCCCTAGTTGGCATGCATACTCTTTGACTGGTCTTTAGCATAGGTTACTACTGCCCTGAAGGCACACAGACAGCCCAGCAGAACACATGCCACATTGGCAAGTCCATTAGTCATAACTTATGCATAATTATTCTTGAACTGGTCTTTATTACAGGTTACTACTGCCCTGAAGGCACACAGACAGCCCAGCAGAATCCATGCCCAGTTGGTACCTTTAGTAATATCACAAGCCTGGAGAATGTCACCCAGTGTCGTCTCTGCACAGAAGGTACATACCAAAGATTATAGAGCGCCGTAGGCGCAAGATTGGGAACTGGGCCTTTATCTTCTGTTAGAAAGTGAAATTCGTATGGGCGCAATTTTGGTAAGTGAATGCCTATGTTTGCCACTGATAGCAATTGTCATTGTCTACACTGGTCCCCACGTTTTTGTGCTGTATCAATGGGGTTCACTTGCCGAAATGGCGTCCAGTGAGATTTCACATTTCAGCCAGAGTTCCCCATCTTGCTTTTTCAGGAGCTTTTAGGAAGTCAGGATTTTCTTCGAGGGTCTCTCTTCGACTTTAAAGCATTTTTTGAAGATGTAAAAGTTGTGTTTCTGACGTCAGACTTTTCACTGACTTAAATTCAATAATTTGGTTCGGCGCGACTCTGGAGCGCCAGTCTGAAACGGGTGTTAGGCACTCTGATGCTTGAGTTTTGAATCAGCTTGTATTAAAATGCCTCTTATCATAACATCTATCCACTTCAGGGTATTACTGTGAAGCCACGAACCAGATAGCCCCCACAGCCCAGTGCGCGGCAGGGTACTACTGCGTCTTGGGAGCCGTCACCAGTACCCCCGAACCCGCCAATGAGACGGGTGGTCCGTGCCCCGCGGGGACCTACTGCCAGTCCGGCTACGCGTGGTACGAGTACTGCCCCAAGGGAACGTTTGGACCGATGGATAAGTTGACGGAGATCGGTGACTGTACGTACTGTCTGCTTGGAGAGTACTGCTCGGAGGTTGGCTTGACGGAGCCAAACGGAGGCTGCGCTCCAGGTGAGGGATTTAATTTTTTTTTAGAAATAAATCGTGAGGAGAAATGTTTTTCTTCAATATACCGCATCTCTTTGAATTAAGAGAAGGTACAGCATTATTTATTAAATGTTTTTCAGCTTGGCCCAATTTCATAGAGCTGCTTAAGCAGAAAATAGTGCTTACACATTTTCTGCTAAGCAAAATTAAGCAGAATACCAGTCACAGATTGTACACATGACATGCTGTTTTGGCTTGTAACTGTATTCTGGTATTAAGCATCATTTTGTTTGTGCTAAGCTACTTTTTGTACTTAAGCAGCTGTATTAAATTGAACCCTGGTATGCTTACTCTCTTTAAATCAATATCGTGTACAGCAATATTCATAAACACTCTGCAACTGGTGTGCTTTAATACTCTCTTTGAATCAAGTTAAGGTACAACATTATTTTTATAGATGTTAATTTTTGCATCGGGGATAAGAATATTATGTAAAAAAAAAGGTTTTTTTTAATAAATAAAACAAATTTCTTTATCCCGATGCAAAAAATTAACGTCTATTATAATGGTTGCAGTACCTGCTGCTAGTAGGATTTGAACTGCCTTTTGCTGCCGGGTAATCTCAGTAGTCTAGTTGGTAGGACATCTGCTCTAGAATGGTAGGGGTCGTGAGTTCGAATCCCAGCCGAGGAATATGCCTGTGAGTTTTTTTTTCACACAGGACTCGGGGGAAAGTACTGAGTATACAGTGCTTAAGACACATCGGTGTATCGGTAAAAAAAAAACACAAATAATACAACATGATTTATAATAACTCTGCAAATGATATCCTACCCTGTATGATTTAAGATGTGGACTTTACCTCTTAATTAATCAATTTTTTTGCTTACTTGTGCTCTCCTTTTCTAGGCTATTTCTGCACCGGAGCAGCTGAGAAGCCCAACCCAATCGGGGAGGCATACGGTGATGTTTGTCCAGTCGGTCACTACTGTCCAGCCAACACCTCAGACCCGTACCCGTGCCCAGCAGGGACCTACCAGCCAGAGCAGAAGATGACCAATGATACTGCCTGCTTGCCCTGTGAGCCTGGAATGTACTGTAACGCGACGGGGGCTGAGAATATGGCTGGTATGAGCACAGAGAGACGAAGGCCCTTTTTGGAAACCACGGCTTTGGCTTCAGCCCCAGCTTAGGCTCCGTCTGCCTGTCCGAAGCCTAAGCCGACGCCAAAGCGGTGGTTTGAAACAGTGATGAGATTCCTCCGTTTTTTTCTGGTTTTCCGGATTTTACAAAATTATTGTTGAGGACTTTGTTTACTTAACTTTTTTTTTTTTTTTTTTTTTTATTAATTTATTGATTTATTATTATTAATTTTGTTTTAAATGTCATTTACATACATCCAGGCCCTTGTAAAGCCTTAACTCAGTACTTGTACTGTATTTTGACTACACCAAGGTGCTTGCCCCCATCTGCATTTAAGCACAGAATGCTGCCATTGATGCGGGTTATGGCGTGGTTGGTAGCCACCAAACCCTCCATCGGTGTTTCGTGGATTTTTCATATTTCATCTGCTCTCATCCCTCTTGAAAAAGGTCCATAGTGTTGAGTAAAGCACATGGTATTCAAGTACTGAATGTTGGTTCGAATCCTGGCCTAGCCGGTCACGGTGTTTGTGTTCTTGATTAAGACACTTTACCATAATTGCCCTAGGACAAGGATGGGTAGTGCATTAAAAAGAACCAAACCCCAGTGTTTTGGGATCTGTTTATAGATTCCTCAGGCTTCCTGCCCCTCTTTTATACTCATTCTTTTCCCCATTGTTCCATCAACCTACAGGTGAATGTGACCCAGGTTACTACTGTGTGGGCGGAGCCTCCTCCTCCGCCCCGGTGGACGGCGTGACCGGTGACATCTGCCCGCCAGGCTCGTTCTGTGTTGCCGGATCATCGTACCATGAGTTCTGTGCCAATGGAACCTACGTCAATTTCTCCATGGCAGACGCTTGCGAAGACTGTCCTATAGGTAAATATCGGACTCTGTCTGTGATAACTGATGTAATGTTTACCTTGTCGGGATTCTCAGTGATTCTCCTTTTCCACTTGAGTGTTTCTGTTGGGCACCTACTCAAAACTATTTCAGGATAATTTGCACAAAATTTCCACACAAAAAAGAGAACAAATATTTAAGATTTTACATTCTCAACAATCATAACAACTCATGTAGTTGGATGGTTTCAGGTGGTTGGTCAACTCGCTGAAATGTTCCGAAGAGTTGGAGGGTGAATGAGTATAGAGTATGAACAGACATAAAACTACCCATTAGGAGTGGACCCGAGTTTGCCTATGAAAGACTCGGGTCGGTACTCACCGGTTTGGGACAGAGCAGTTTTTCAGCATGATCTCTCTTATGTGATCATGGTTAATGAGGTGTGAATAGCCAGATTATGGAGCGCTGCCTGCGAGTTTACTGACGAAAAATATCTCCAAAATCCTACCAGGTTCTTGTTTTTAAAGAATTAAAAGAAAAGTGTGTAAAGATGTTACGAAAGCAACTTTGAATCATAAAAAATGACCAAATATAACTTGAGATGATAAATAAGAAACAGTCAGACGTCTCCCCCATACTCCTGGACGTTTCTGTAATTTGACACCAGCAGCTTGCCCTTCCAAACAGGTGCGTGCTGTATCAATAACCCTGCACCAGGTCACTGGTGTTTATCCTATAATTACTTCATTGATAACGGCTGATAAGAGTCCGGATGAAACCAGTGAATAGAATCCAGAGATTTTGGGCTAATGGAAGTTTCAGGTATTGAGTGGCTTAAAAAAAATGAACGAACAAATGTATTGTCACTCGCAGGGCACTACTGCATCCATCGTGACCGTGCCGACCCCTGCCCACCTGGCTACTTCTGCCCTCACAAGACCGGAGCCGATCTGCGTCTGTGTCCCGCCGGCACGTACAACCCGGACTACGGGATCTACAATGAGGGCCAGTGCACACAGTGCGATGCCGGGAAGTTCTGTCGCTACCCCGGAATGGACAACTACACTGGTAACTGTGCGGCTGGTTACTACTGCCAGATAGGTGAGTATGGAATTCAGGAAATACTGCAACTTTGTTGTTTTTTCAAGTTTACAGGCTGCTTCAGCAAAATTAACAACACAGGACTCTAGAAGTGCCTGCCCAGCGAGTTATATATCGATTATAACCGGTTTGTGATTTAGTACTTTTCTCCTGATTCCAGGATTTTTCTGAAAATCTCCTTGAGCCTTGACATTTTGTTGAAAGAAGTTAAGCAGTCACCGAAGAGAGAAAGAAAGAAATAATTTTGTGCGCAAACCTGTGTTTTTTTAAATTTCTGATGGATGCACAGAGTCTGTAAACCTCCTGAATTGTAATATCTGGGAGGTTCCGGGTCTAGAATAACGGGGAACCCAGGACTGCAAGTCATTTTCGGGTCTGATTGCTTCGTTGTTGAAAAGGGCAAGGGCACCAAGGCATTTTCTTCTTGATAAAGGGCACCTCTGTGAGGGAAATTGTACATTTCTATTGGAATATTTCAAGGGCACTAAGGCAATGACCAGGGGCAACGGAGGCAATTGCCTCCGTGAAGTATCAGGCCTGTATGTTTTTTTAGGAAATGTTCACATTCATCAAATCTCATTCAAGTTACGATGTTGATTTTTTCCTGTTGTTGTACTTCACTTCTTTAGGTGTGAACACAGACAAGCCGTCAGGAAACCACACAGGCCTGGGTGGCATATGCCCCATCGGGTCCTTCTGCCCAGAGGGGACTTCTGTACCGCTGGGTTGTCCCGCGGGATACTACGCCAACGTTGAGCAGCAGTCGGAGTGTACAGAATGTAAGGAAGGCTTCTACTGCATGGAGAATGCCACGGCGTACGAGGAGAGCATCTGCCCATCAGGTGAGTGGGACTCTGTGGTAATGACGAGCAGAGAATATATATGATTGCATGATTTGTAAAAAATAAAAAGTTGCAGCGTCCTTAAGGGAGATCCCCGTGCTGCCGCTTCCCAGGTTATATCCATAGAGCTAGCTCTATGGTTGTATCGTATATAAATGGGGTGTGATCCCTGGCTACATGGCAGTAACCGGTTGAATGGCTTCTGACTGGCACCCCCTGAACAAAGAAAATGACAAAATAGGGAGACCGCCAACATTAGGGCTGGATAGCTCAGTTGGTAGAGAGTTAAGCTGGTGGTTGCAGGTTCAAATCCCGCTCCAGTCAATTTTTCTTTGCTCACCCCAAAATTGAATTAAAAATTTACCTAGTCAGTCTCCATTGTGGTTTTTTGCTTGATATAAAAAAAGTATGCAACTTTTTAAAGTTTGCTTCAGTTGGTTGTCTCAAAGTTTGAAAAATTGCCTCGTTTGATAAGGCCCTTCGTTGACGAAATTATTTGTGATTTCATCTTACGTTTGTCCGCAGGTTACTACTGTCCTCCAGGGACACGATGGGCGTATGAGTTCCCATGTCCAAAGGGAAGTTACAACCCAGTCAACGGCAGCAATGAGCCGGAGGATTGCCTATCATGCCCTCGAGGGCAGTACTGTGAATGTAAGTTTGTTAGAAAGATTGATGCAATGTGGAGTGCCGTGGCCCTGTGGTCTAGTGCACTGGATTCAAGTTCTGTTGTTGTCAGAGTGACACAACGCCACCGAAAGTCCGACAAAAGTCCGACACGATAAAATCCTATTAGAAAATGTAAACATGCGTAAACGTACTGATAGCAGCGCGTTCATGTCGTGCAGTGTGGCATTGAAGAAATGCACATATTGTGCTGCGCACGTGTACAGTGGTGATTTAGCCAATGCTGTGATTGGTCAATGTGTTTAGGGGGCGGGGCTTAATGGATCAGTCTATTGTTACCAGGGCTTGATGATATTGTCACCTTTTCTAACTAGAACACTAGTTTTACCTGTCCTTAATACTAGGGTTAGTGCCACCTGTCCTTACTTATTTTTCAAGCTCTTAACTACAATTGCTTCAAATAGGGGAAGAGGCAGTTACGTTTGTCTCCCAATGGATTCATTTTACCCCTCCCTGTTCTTAGCTGTGCTGTGAAGAGACTTGCGTTTATATCTCTTCATGTCTTGTTTCTGCGCATTGGGGCAGGTTTCTATCCCTTCAATTAAACAAGCCCACACTACGAGTGGCCTTTGGGTGTTGTGATGGGCGAATTGCATAAAAAAAGTAAGTAAACAAAAAAATAAAAACGTCAAGGTCTTAAATGACAACCCTTTCTTTTTTTTTCCCGGTGGGATACAGATGACGGTATGGATACAACAAGTGGTCCTTGCAGTGAGGGATGGTACTGTACCGGCGGATCATACATGAAAGAGCCGCTACCGACAGCAAATGCCACCGAGCTCTCCGAGTGTACATGCCCCTCGGCGAATTACACAGGTAAAGATAGAACAGACATGAAACGGCCGATAGTAGTGGCTTAACATAAACATGAAATAGTCACTACTAGTATTTAGTGTTTTGAGAGTCGGACATAAAACAGCCACAGTCAATGTTTAATGTGTCTTCAATCATTCATTTGTTTACTTTTATAAATTCTATTTTTAATTCTGCTTCTGGCAGCGAATAGTAAGTAACCTGGTGAGTCTGCTGCCACCTAGTGTTTGAAAAGTCTCCCATTGGGAAGTGAAAGAATTTGTTTAATTTACACACATAGCATATATTGTGTTTTTGCCCATACACCGATGTGTGTCAAGAACTGTATACTCCATACTTTCCCGAGCCCAATGAAAAAAAAAATAATGATAATATTCTTTATCCCCGATGCATAAATTAGCATCTATTATAAAGCATATACTTGTACATTAGGAGCTTTAGACAGGAAAAAGCGTTGAGTGTGCCTCTAGCATCGAGGTTTGTGTAATGTAACAAGTGAAGAACAAAACTAACCATAAATATGGCGTTTCTTTTTTTATGAGTATCTGTCTCGTTCTCCTTTCCTACACTCTCAGGCGGTCAGTGCTGGCCTGGTACCTACTGCCCTCTGGGTACAGGTTACCCAGAGCCCTGCACTGAAGGGATGTACTGCAGAGAATGGGGACTTAACCAGCCCAACGGTGACTGTAATGCAGGTAGGTTCAAATCTCTTCATATACAGAAAGGCATGGAATCGCGTCTTTCAGAGGGCAAGGTCATTTTCATTTTGCAAAGGGCACTTTCACTGGAAAATCTTAAAGTCTATGGGAAAATTTCGAAGGGGCACCAAGGCCAATCTCTTCATATACAGAGAAGGTCATTTTCATTTTGCAAAGGGCACTTTCATTGGAAAATCTTAAAGTGTATGGGAAACTTTTGAAGGGGCACCAAGGCCAAGACCAGGGCAACAGATGCTATGACCTCCGTGGACTCCATGGACTCTGTGTAATTCCAGGGCCCAATTTCATAGAGCTGCTTAAGCAGAAAATATTGCTTAAAAAGTATCTGCTAAGCAGAAATGAGCAGGATACCAGTCACAAATTGAACATGTGACATGGTAGTTTGGCCGGTAACCTTATTCTGGTAAGCACAATTTGTGTGTGCTTAGCTACTTTTTGTGCTTATGCAGTTCTATGAAATTGGGCCCTGACCTGCTTTAAGTGTTAACTTTTTTGGCCAAGACCAGGGCAACAGATAAGCAAATTTTTGTGCTAACAGTGGCAGAAAAGTTTGATGAAGCGTAAACGTAATTGACAGGTTAGCAAAAAATTAGGTGGCCAGCTTGCGCGTTCACCATGGATTTGCATTGTTACATCATTTGTTTGCTTACACGAAGCACCGGAAGGTTAGCATGCCCTTTTCAGTGTGTACGGTCAGCAGCACTATGAGATGGAAACCACATCATAAGCACAAGAATCGGCCGTTAAGCAGCTCTATGAAATTGGGCCCCGCTGATAATCTGGTAGCGTCCCTTGGGAGCATCCTACTCCAGTTCTGATGGTTGAGTCATCAGAGTGGGGGTTCATACCCCTGTCGTAACACTTGTGTTTCTGGACAAGACAGTTTTTAACAATAATTGCTTCTCCTCACCCAGGAGTACATGGGTACTAGAGATGGTTGATGTGAATGATTAGCAACCTTGTGCGCCAATTTGGCTGCTGGTGCAGCATACTCCAAAGGAGTTGAAGGTTTCAGGAATGCTTAAGGCTCAATGAACTTTTGTAGTAATAGTATAAGGTGCTTCGATACCAGCGACTAATAAATGCCTGTTATTGTTATGATTATCAATATCACCTTTGTATGTCTTGCTTGTCGTAAGGTTATTACTGTGATGGAGGCATCGACAGACCGGATCCACCCCATCGTCTCTGCCCCACTGGAGCATACTGTGAGGAAGGATTCAGCACCTTCATGCCTTGTCCAGCCGGAACATTCTCAAACACCACAGGTATGGCCACTCTGTGTTCACACTGGAACATAATAACCAAGAACCCTATCGAATTTCAAGTATAAGACCCATTTGAAACTAGAAGAATTTCTCTCGATGCCTCGTAATCCCCTCCTTGGAACCAAAGGACAAAGGTCTTTAATCAGGGATTACACAAAAACTGCCTCTCAACGGCTACAAAAATGCGAATGTATTTATGACCTTTTTCGTCCTTGTGTGGGTGAATTGAAGCATTAGACGGCATGTGTGTGGTCAGTGCACACTCCACAGTTGAATGACGGGGATGACCTTTGCTTTGTACAGAACTTAAAGAAAATTCATTAGAAAATGTTTGTTGTTTGTATTAAACAGGCAATATCAATGTGACCTACTGCCTCTCCTGCACCCCTGGTCAATACTGCGCTGGGACAGGGAATATTGCCCCGACAGCCGACTGCGATCCGGGTTACTATTGCCCCGGCGGTCAGGACACCGCAACACCGCTGGAGTACAACTGCACCGTGGGCCACTTCTGCGCCGGTGGGAACCCAGCGCCGTCGCCTTGCGTCTCCGGAATGTACCAGGACGAAGAGGGATCATCCGAATGCAAACCCTGCCCCAGGGAATAGTAAGTTGTCATGACAAAATGTGAACTGGTTCTAGCTGGTTCAGGCTAGTTTCTGGACCAGTTACTGGTTCTAGCTGGTTCAGGCTATTTTCTGGACCAGCTACTGGTTCTAGCCGGTTCAAACTAGTTTCTGAACCAGTTACTGGTTCTAGCTGGTTCAGGCTAGTTTCTGGATCAGTTACTGGTTCTAGCTGGTTCAGGCTAGTGTCTGGATCAGTTACTGGTTCTAGCTGGTTCAGGCTAATTTCTGGACCAGTTACTGGTTCTAGCTGGTTTAGGCTAGTTTCTAGACCAGTTACTGGTTCTAGCTGGTTCAGGCTAATTTCTGGATCAGTTACTGGTTCTAGCTGGTTCGGGCTGGTTTCTGGACCAGTTACAGCAAACTGCTATCAGCAGAAAAGTTATTATTGACACCCGTCTTAATCTTAGCCAATTCTACTTATTTTTGCTGAGCAACACTTCGTGCTTAGCATTGCTATAGAATACGGGTGATTCGCAACACAGTTCACTGTCTACAGTTTATCCTGGACCAGAGCGACCATTTTCCCCAGAAGGGTTGACTAAAAGAATCACATCTCAGCACACAAGCAGTTTGGGACCTTTAAATGGCTGACATATACATTTACCAGACTTACAAAAGAAACCCATCTAAATTCCATAAACACAGACAAATACAACCTTGCTTCTTTGCAAGCCATCAATCAATCAATAAAACATTTATTTCCACATTCACATCACATGGAGGCATCATCCTAAAAGCTGAGGCTTGTGGCGGATGTGCCTGTTACAAGATTACAGAACAAAACAGGAATACAGCACCAAATAGACGAATAAATAAATACATACCACTACGAACATGCCATGAACGAACCTTAACACTCAGGGCCATCTGGTGGGGCTGAGTAAGGACCCAGACTTGTCAACCTTTTTCGTATAATACTCTGCGAAAATGGCCTCTCCCTGGAAAACTGTAGAGGGCACTCTGTAAAACGAATCTCCCGTACTGGCTTTTGTTATCTTACATCAGCATATGCCAAATATTAAGCACAGTTCACTTGTAAAAAATAATATTCACTTTTGAAGTGGTTTTAATTCAAAAAAGGGATTTTTGTAAATATCATTGATATTAAATTACCATTCCTCTGAACTCTGTATGTACTCTTCCCAACAAAAGACTCCATGCATATTATGCCGCTATGACAAACAACGATTTTTATTCCTTAATCTTATCTCCGCCCAACAGCTACTGTGATGCAACAGAAGCTGCTCTATCGTTCAGCGTGTCCAGCCACGGCGTGGTCGTTCCAACGGAATGCCCAGCCGGCTCGTACTGTCCCGAGATGACAGAGGGCGCTCTACAATATCTATGCCCAGAGGGATATTACAGCAACGTCACTCATCTTGAAAATGTCGGCCAGTGCCAGCCTTGCCCTGGGGGGACGTATTGTGATGGTAAAGGTAAGAAAACTTCCCCCTGACCGTAGTCACCAGTGCCAGGCATTCACCAACGTCTCTTGTTCCCTACTCTGCAGCCGGTGTAGGGTTAAACACAAAATAGTATTCTTTATCCCTGATGCAAATTTAACATCTTCTATTATTATTATTATGAAACCAGGGATGCCTCAAGAGCGAACTTAATCACTGTAGCTCGGAAGCCCTAGGAAACCTGTAGATAGGGATGCTTGCTATCTGAGCAAGAAACACTGGGGAAATCACCTACTTTTTTACGATAAGTGTTCTGGGTTCTTTTACATGCACTACCCATCCTAGTACACGGGACCCACGGCTTAATATCCCATCCGAAGGACAAAGCAATTATGGTAAAGTGTCTTGCTGGAGGACACAAGTGCCGCAACTGGCCAGGCTGGGATTCGAACCCACATTCTGTGAACTACAGATCTTAAGTTCGGCTGGTTAGACCGCTCAGCTACGACACTCCAAAAGTTGAACCAATTAAATCGTTGCGGTACCCGCTGCTAATATGTAGGATTCGAACTGTCTCTATCTACCGGGAAAGCTCGGTGGTCTAGTGGTATGACATCTGCTCTAGATCGGCAAAGGTCGTGGGACAATAAAAGCAGAAAATATTTTCTGCTGAAAAGTCACCCGTTGGTTTCAAATGAATTAGTTTCAATACCCAAACGATTTTTTCCCTTTAATGTTTCCAGGTCTAACTGTGTTTGCCGACGTTTGCGACGCTGGTTTCGTCTGTGTGTCTGCCTCCAATACCTCCATACCCATTGATGGGGTGACCGGTTATGAGTGCCTACCGGGCTTCTACTGCCCAAAGGGAAGTGACCAGGGCATCAAGTGTCCCGAGGGGACATTCAGTGACCGTTATGGACTGGAGAATGAGACGAAGTGTGAGCCGTGCACACCTGGGCAGTACTGCCAGACGCAGGGTAAGTTTAGAGGAACTGAATGGTGTCGCCTTGGCGGAAAACTGAATAAAACTAACTTCCGTTTTAGACTGGCACTCCAGAGTCGTGCCAAACCAAATAGATTAGGAGCGACTCTAGATTTCGGGTTCAGACAGGAGGTTCACATCAGGTTCGGCTCATGACGAGATCAACGTCTGATCCCAAGACGTTCCAGAGTCGTTTCGATTGACTGCAACAATCGGTCTTTTGACTTATAGCACGTGTCGTCGCTCCAAACTGTTTCAGACGTCAACATTTTCATGTACTTAATTTAATAATCTGGTTAGGCCCGACCCTGGAGCGCCTGTCTGAAACGGGCGCAACATTATTTAAAAAAACTGGAACTCCCTTTCCAAATGAGATCAGTCACCAAATACATAGCGATTGTATTGAAGCTTTGCACCACTGTCAGACGCGGCTTCTGTCTGGCATGCTCACCAATCTGGGAGTCAAACGGCACCTACAAGTTATGGTAATCGTGGAAATGCTGCATCACCTAAAATGTACACTACACTGTATAACACAGTGACATTGACTCCCAAAATGGCGCGACCAAGTTATAGTGATGGTGACGCCATGTGAATTGGGTCAGTAAGCACAACAGTTATGCAAGATATGAAGAGCGTTATTCGTATTCAAAATTGAAGAAAGAATCATATTACTCATTGAGTGGTTTTTGTATCAAAAAGTACACAAACTACGTACCAAAAAAGTAGAAAACCTTGTTGGCATTTTGGCACTTTGTTTCTTGTGGAGTCCTTATGAATGCCTCATTTTGTAAGCATTGTCACGAATAAAACCTTTGTTTATCATTTCTTTCATATCACCAACAGGTCTGACATCACCCACTGGTAACTGCACTGCAGGTCATTACTGCACGCTCCGAGCCGTCGACCCTAACCCATCCGGCGAAAGCTATGGTGACATCTGCCCGGCCGGCTACTACTGTCCAGAGATGACCGAGGACCCAGTGCCCTGTCCGATCGGGTCGTTCAACCCACTGACACAGCGGCCAGCTCTGTCGGACTGCCAGCCGTGCACAGAGGGAAAATACTGTGACAAGCTTGGGCAGACCAACCACACAGGTACGAGTCAGCCGGCAATACAACCAAAGTTCATACTGAGGCCCTTTTCGAAACCACAGCAAAGCACGCAGTTGTTTTGACAATTGCGCGTGCTTTGCAGACGTGCTCAGGGCGTCGGACGAGAGGATGGAGCCTGAAGCCGAAGCCGTGGATTCGCAAAGGGCCTTTATATTGATGAGAAATCTTCTGCTCGGCAAAAAACAACAGGATACCAGTCACAAATTGTACCTGTGACTTTGGTATTTTTGGCTGGTAACCTTTTTCTGGAAAGCGTAATTGTGCTGTGCTTAGCTTCTTGTTGTGCTTAAGCAGGTCTATAAAATATGGCCAAGAGATCCTGAAAATATTGGTTCTTCAAAAAGTAACTAAGCACAAAAAAAAATGTGCTAAGCAAAACAGAGTTACCAGCCAAAATACCATGGCATAATTACCATTTGTGACTGGTTTCCTGCTTATTTTACTTAGCAGGAAATTTTTTGCACACTTTTGTCTACACAAGCAGCTCCATGAAATTTGACTCTGCTGCATGGTTATAGAGCAAAACTGAGTTTCACGTCTGCGCTTTGGTTTCTTATAGCTGAGTGCGATCCGGGTTTCTACTGTATCAATGGAAGCTCCAGCGCTACACCCACAGATGGCGTGACAGGCGACGAGTGCCCTGCTGGGGCGTACTGTGAGACGGGCAGCTCCTTCTACCAGCCTTGTGCTGACGGTGAGATGATTACTATCATAATGGGAAACGTTTAAGGAATGCCACTGGTACAGGGTACCAGATCTACCGAGATTGAGATGTCCTCAATATCATATGTTCAATATCGTCTTAATTATGTTCTTGATGATTCCACAGGTACTTATATGAACCACACCCAAGCCGAGGAGTGTGACATGTGCCCCGCCCGTTATTACTGCGTCAACAAGAACCGTGCCGATCCGTGTCCGTTGGGTAGCTACTGCCCACCTGGTAGAGGGTATGACTACGAGTTGTGTCCCATTGGTGAGTTTGGGGTTCTTTTACTTGTGACTTTGACACCAGTACCAATTTTTTTCTGAGGAATATTTTCATGTGCAAAAAAAAACACCCCTAACAATCGGCTCTTATTTGGAATTGAAGCCCCAGCTCAACATTTGTAAACTGACCGTAAATGCTTCCATTCCTTGCAAAATCAAGACACTTGTAATAAAAAGAATCCTTAGAAATTGTCAACTCATTTCGTTGTTTCATTTCCGAGAAAACTGTAAAAATGCATTCAGCATTTTTGTACGCAATCCTAGAGGCAGAGTTTTCGTCTCACTGCATGCACTGAGACGAAGACTAATTTTGGATCTTATTTCGATTATTATTTACAAACGATAACACTTCAGGCAGAAATACTTTAAGGAAAGTTTTTCTACCATTATTATCTTTATACCATGTAAGGTATATGTAAATCTGTGAACATTTATGTTTTCCTTCTTACCAATGTTGAGCTGGGGCCTTAAGCATTATTACATGAATATTGGTTGCGCGATGTGTTTAATTTTTTTTTAGAGGGACTTATGGAGTGACTGCATTAGCAATGCCAGATTTTAAAGGTAGATGTTTTTGCTATTTGATGATGGTGTGTCTTTTGTTGTTTCTGTACTAGGCACCTATGGACCTGTGTTGATGCTAGCCACTTCTGATGAATGCACTCAGTGTGACGGGGGTAAATATTGTGATCATACCGGGGCCGATGCGGTGACAGGCGATTGCGCTGCAGGATACTACTGTGAGATTGGGGTGGACACTGCCTACCCAAACAACAACAATACTGGATTCGGAGGTATGTACTGAGTTAACAAAACAAATAAATAAAAATTATTTAACGTTTTAGGTGTTCAATTGGAAAATTGTTTAAATAGTATTTATGATCCTTTTGTAAATTGTTGCAATATGAATGTATATAGTAGTATTATTTTTACTTTTATTATTATTATTTATTCGGCAGTTTCACATAAAAAAACAAGAATATACACAAAAGAATAAAAACTTAAAAACCTTAATCTTAAAAAGGGAAAAAAGAACCACTAGAATGAAAAGGGAAAAGGCAGTAAGAAAGGGATAGATGAAAATTAAAAAAAGCAAAAAGGTAGTCAAAGAAGAAAAACGGAATTCATATTAGTAATATTTTTATTCCTTCCTTTTATTGTGGGTTTGCTGCTGTAAGTTGGTGACAATGAAAACAAAAATTATGGGATTTAGTTTTGCATTGATTCTGTGTTTAAATGAATGCTGACAGAATAGGGAGACCACCAACATTAGGCCTGGATAGCTCAGTTGGTAGAGCATCGGTACGTATAGCTGGTGGTCCCAGGTTCAAATCCCGCTCCAGTAAATTTTTCTTTGTTCACCCCAAAATCGAGCCTTAAGTGATTCCCTATGATGCATAATATCCATGTGAGTAAATATTTTGAGATTTTGGTTTGGTAAAGAGGTTTTATTTTTCCACAAGTATAAAATTTTTGATTTGTTTGTTATTATTGATAATGTTTAAGTGGGTATTCATAAATACCTGTGACAGTTTCTCCATTCTGATTGGTCGAGAGGCCGTGTTTAAACGAGTGATATAGACACGGTAAAAACTGTTTAAAACCGGTTGGTGTGACGAGCGTAGTGCGTATTTCTGCGTAACGCGGCGCACACGCGCTCAGGCATGACAGGCCATAGATATAGAATAAAATCTAGGTGACAGGCACGCGAATGTTCTCGCGTAAGCGACGCTTACGCGCGCGACACAGACATCGCTCAGCGCCCACACGGGAAAACTTAGTTATGAACATCTTGAAAAAAAAGTAAGGAAAGCCGTGACTTTTGAAGCCCAGAAATTACTTTTTCATGCTTTTTGGTAAGAAAAGGTATTTATGAATGGGAATAAAGGTGTGCTCTGAGACATTCTATGTGACAGGCCGATAATTGCCCTCGCCTTCGGCATGGGCAATTATCGGCCACCAGGCCCCTCATCGGTTTTAAACAATAGTTAAAAACCTCTTCATCACACCTTTATTCCCTTATTCAAATGTGATACATATTCTTACATCATTCAGGTCCGTGCCCAGAGGGGACCTATTGCCCCGGGGACAACGCTGAGCCTCTGGGCTGTGTGGCAGGCTCATACAACGACCTAACCACTCAGGCCGCCTGCAAGCCATGTGAAGCCAAATACTACTGCCCTGCTAACTCCACCACGTATCTCTCCACACCGTGCTGGAAGGGTAAGATAGCGCCCTCTGGACATTATCAAGAATTTGTTTTTGAAATGGTTCTTAGATAAAGGAAATAACGGAACTTCAGCTGATATACAAATGTAACATGGGTTGAGGGTGGACAGTCGATATTAGCTCGCCCGTGGTCTTGGAAGTTGACAAACTAGTTCCTGAGGCGATGTGAAATGGAACAGTCCAAAGTTTACCTTGCGATAATATTCCTCACCTAGCACTCTGAGCCACTCAGTATTTGTATAATCCTCACCAAGCAAAGCCTCAAAACACATAGTACTACTCTCCAAGAAGTACCATCCATGCACCCTGTGACCTCCAACCTTTGCCCTGCATATTAATTATATTGACCTTCAGAGCCACCACTCCTCCCCAAAAGAGATTTTGACATGGTTGTACCCGCAATTTTACTAGTGTACTAGTTATAGTTTCCTATCTTTCACACCATGCAAAGCTTCAAACATCACTTATGTTGACCTCTGGTAACTGCAGACTGGAGAGTACAACCCATGCAACCTCTATCCTTTGCCCTGTATATTTTGTTAACCTTTCACCTCTTTTCTGAACAGGTTACTACTGTCCAGAGAGTACTACCTATGCTACTGAGTTTGCGTGTCCTGTTGGAACATACAACAATCGTACAATGGCGGATGATTCGTACGATTGCTTGCCTTGCACTGGTAGGTAATTTATTCGGGAGCCGATTAAACCCTTTCGTTACCGAATGGTTTTGACACAAACAACAGCTGATGACCGCTCAAGCATGAAGCACACATTCTTACGGCTTTGTGTGCTGTTGTGTGTCAGAACAATTGTGGCGTTTCGATTACTTTTCTAATGGGATTTTAACGTGTCGGACTTTTGTCGGACTTTCAGTGGCGTTGTCAAGGCTGTGATTGGTCGATACGTTAGTAGGCGGGGCTTAATGGATCGGTCTATTCACGGCTGAGAAACCTTACGAATTTGTTGTCTTAACAGGTTGGCTCAGTGGTTTCTTTCCCTGCCTTTCACCTCTGTGGACCCCGGACCGGAGCCCGGCATGTGGATTAGGTTTTCAGTCCCTACCTGATTCCGTGGGTTTTCCCCCATTTGGGGGTTTTCCTCCCACTTCTAAAACTGAACAGTTCTTCTCGTTTCCTAATCACCATCCTGTAATTGGCGCTTGCGCTGTTGGACGTGTAATAAAATAAAATAATAAATAAAATTAAAAAACATTATCTGCACAGGTGGAATGTATTGCGAGGGGGAAGCCAATGAGGTACCCACTGCTAAGTGTGATCCAGGCTGGTACTGCAGCAGCGGTGCCTTCGCTAAGAGACCCGTCCCGTATGATAACTCAACCAGAGATTTCTCTGTCAGTGAATGTCCCATCTACACGTTGAATAATACTGGAGACATATGCCCACCTGGTAAGTAGTTCGTGTTAGAATCAGTAAGCATGTTTCCCAATAGACACTCAGGATTAGGTTTATTGCATCGGATACACTTTTAATGATACCCAAAACATGCCCTATTGACAGCACATGCCTTTGCTGCATACTCTCACCCTTTTACTGTATCTCTGTTCCAAAGGCCTGTGTGAGATTTTCTGCTAGCTTTTTTCCCCCGTACTGCTACACTTTGGAACTCCCTGCCCGTATCTTGTTTTCCACCATCTTGCAATCTGTTCCACCAATGTGAACAGGGTCCAATTTCATGGCTCTGCTTACCGTAGAATTCTGCGCTTACAGTGCCTTGTAAAGTACACAGTTCTATGGGTCAAAAGCGCAGATTTCCGCGGTAAGCAGAGCCATGAAATTGGGCCCAGATACCTTCTCTTTCATTAAATTGTCTTTATTTTTTCGATGTAGCCTTTACCTTGAGTTGCCCTGTAGCCTTAACTTGGTGATTTTTCATTATAAAAAAAGAGCAGTGGGTGTCAACAATGATTTTTGGACTGACGTGACGATATCCTCCTTCTCACTCAGGTACCTACTGCCCGGAAGGCTCCCAGTACCCTACCCCATGCCCCAAGGGTAAATTCTGCGAAGGGTATGCCAATGAGATCTACGATGGCCCCTGCACTGCCGGGTTCTTCTGTAACGGCAGCGCGTCCGTCAGGGACCCGGTACCCTGCAGCAAGGGACACTACTGCCCTGAGGGCACTGAAGTAGAGGAACCATGCCAACCAGGGACATACTCAGGTAACGTAATCTCTGTTTGTAGTTTTTTTGGGGGTCCATACTTGAATTTGTACACAGTGGGCTCTCAATGTCTTGGATGATGTGGTGAATTTTACCATTCACGCATTTCACATTGTATTGATAAACTCTTCTTTTCCAGGATCATCATCTTTGAAAGTAACTTTCATGATCTCTGTTAATTTCTTTGTTGACAGACCGAGAGCAGAATACGAACATATCGGCTTGCCTGAGCTGTACTCCAGGCATGTACTGCGAGGAGTGGGGCATGGAAGTCCCGAGCGGCGAGTGCGCCAGAGGCTACTTCTGCCCCGGGGGTCAAGACACCTTACGACCCGTTGACCTCGCCTGCAGCCCCGGTCACTTCTGCGAGGTGGGGAGCTGGAACCAAACAGGATGTCCAAGCGGCTGGTACCAGCAGCACTGGGGACGGTACGACTGTAACCTCTGCCCCAAGGGAGCTTTCTGCAGGGCTTACGGTAAGAACTGAACACTTTCAAGATCTTTGTACAAAATGAAAAGCACCAGGCTTTAGCCATCCTTCACATGGAAGAGGCAAAAGCATTAACCATTTTACATATACAAAAAGGCAACACAATCTTAAGGTCTACAAAGGGAGATTTGAGAATTAACAAAAATGCAGCGTTGCTTTTTTCTGATCAACTGAGTTTTTAGTAGTGCAAGGTTATTAGAATTATTTTTCTTTTAGTTTTTGGGGTTTGTACCATTATTTTTGTTAACCAGTTCGTGCCGGGAATTTTTAAATTTTTCAGTGCCCCTTGGCGGGATTATTTTCTCGGAATTGCTGGAATTTTGTTTCTTGAGAATACCGCTGGCACTAAGAAACCCTAATAAAATGAAGCCAAGAGAACAACAATTATATTTGAAGCACCGGAATTTAATATTTTTCTTTGAAAGTATTACCATATTCAGGCATTATGAATCGCCAAACCTCGCCTCAAAATTTCTCAACTCCCTGGGGAGTATACAACCCCAAGCTGCTTATCCTAGCTACGGAGGGAATAATCCAACACAATGCTATCTCAGCCCCTCGCTGGTTCCCATTCATACACCTGGGTTAAGAGAAGCAATTATGGTGAAGTGCCTTGGTCAACACACAAACACAAGCGTCATGACTGGGAGTTGAACCCACACTCCGATGAGTCAGCCGTCAGAAGTTGAGTTCTCATGCACTCGACCGCCCAGCCACGACAGACATTATCATTGTTTCTTTTTACAACATTTATAATTTGAAAAAAAAAAATATGAATATGGTGTTTAATTCTTGTACTTGATTTAGGTGATTATGAAATTCTTGACGACGAAAATATCACCTCGAGTGGGAACTTCTCCGGACGTTACCGCAGCTATCGAGGAGTATCCGATCCTGATATATGTCCCCCCGGCTCGTACTGCCCAGCGGGCACGAAGCACGAGACGGAGTACTTATGCCCTGAAGGTACCTACAGTAACAAGACTGGGCTGCATAACGCCACGCAGTGTACGCCGTGTGATCCAGGGATGTATTGTCCGGGTGAAGGTAATAGAATCACTTATCAACCCTTTCTATTGACCCCCTTGTACGCACGTCACGCACGGCGACTCTGCCACGCTCACCATTTTAGGGGTCAACAAGTAAGCGTGTAAATGCCGCGTCGCCTAAAACTCACACTACACTGTATAACACACATGGACGTTGACGTCCACAATGGTGCAACCAGGATCATTGTGATGATGACGTCACGTGAATTGTGTCCGCTGACCCTTTTCACTGATATCACATATGTGTGATGTGTCATGGCCGAGCGGTCTAGCGCATCGAACTCAAATTTCGGTGGCTGGGTCACCGGAGTGTGTGGGTTCGAATCCTTGTCGTGACACTTGTGTCCTTGAGCAAGACACTTTACTATGATTGCTATCATAAGCATTGCATACTCGGTGCTTCCCGATTTCTGCAGACGAAAAATAGATACAGCCCACATTGTGTATTTCAACTCCATTGATATTTTTAGAACCGCGTGCAGAGAATAGCACCATGGCAGTTTGACGTACCCTCAGCAGTTCTATGACATGACTTTTAGTGTTCCAATTTCTTAGAATCTTTAAAAGCAGACGTATTGTCTAATAGGCAATCTAACTTGCTGGCTGTTCTTGTAAGCATACGAGTGATATGAATCTATTTTTTAAACTTGCATATGCATAGTCATAACTTCCTTTTTTCGCTTATTAAAAGTACACTTGTCCTTGGTCATATTTTCCGCAAGAGTAAACACAACATTTTTGTTATTGGTAAACAGCTTTATTAAATTGGGCCTTTAATTTGTTTGTCTCGCAGGAAACGTCGTCTCCTACGAGCCGTGCACAGCAGGTTACTTCTGCACCTCCGGCGCCTCCTCCTCCACACCCAACGATGGTGTCACTGGTAACATCTGCCCGGCGGGTAAATACTGCCCTCAGGGGAGTGTTGCTGGTGAGCAGTGTCCGAAGGGGACGTTCAGTAACGAGGTTGAGCTGAAGAATGCCGGGCAGTGTCAGAACTGCACAGGGGGTTACTACTGCGACCGTCCTGGTCTGAAGGCGGAGTCTGGCGAGTGCTGGGCAGGTAGGATTTGCAGAACAACTTTCACGGTTTCAAGTCTTGTGAAAATTATTTTTGTAGTATTCTTGTCATCAGAAAGATTGTTTTAACCCTTGAAATGCATACATTGACTCAATATGGGGCACTGCTGCAGTTGATGAATTACGCCCTCTTGTGTTTGTTTCCTTCCACCAAGGTCATTTCTGTTCCGATTCCTCCGAGGAGCCCGGGCCGGTCAACCAGCCTTATGGTGACCTCTGCTGGCAAGGTCACTACTGCCCTAACGGCACAGCCTACCCAGAGACCTGTCCACCAGGGACCTATCTTGATGTTGAGGGACAGGGCGATATCACCGACTGCATCCCTTGCAGACCTGGTAAGACTCTGACTAAAATTGCGCAGGTGTCGTTCGTTCACCTATCGTTCACTTTTAGCGTGGTGTGAACCCAATGGGAGACTTTTGAGATGTAAGCAGGTGCCCCAAGAAGCAGTTCTTTTCTATTGTTCTCATAATAGAAAAAGACCGCTTACTGGGGCACCTGCTATCGTCTCAAAAATCTCCAATTTGTAGTTAATTTGCCCAAAACCAATAGTATTAACACCATTGACTAAATGCCATCATGCGTTTTGATACATCTAGGTTGGTATTGCGACCAGCCAGGCCAAACCAACGTAACAGCAGAGTGTGATGCAGGTTATTTCTGCAGTCTGAGAGCCAACAACAGTGCCCCAACTGACGGCATCACAGGTAACCACTTTTCACTTTTCGAAATAGTTTCAATATATCTTGGTCTCTCTGCCGAATCCGTGCGACGTGCCTGCAGGGGTTCAGTATGGGGGTTAATCACTGTATGGCGTGTCGTGGCCGAGCGGATAAGAACACCGGACTCAAGCTCTGGTGTTTCTGATCAGGAGAGTGTGGGTTCGAATCCTGGTTCGAAGCCCCCTGACACTTGTGTCCTTAAGCAAGACACTTAACTGTTATTGCTGCATCCTTCGGATGGGACGTAAAGCCGTAGGTTCCATGTGTTGTGTAATGCACGTAAAATAACCCAGTACACTTTATCGCAAAGAGAAGGAGTTTGCCCCGGTGTTCCTGGTTTGATCGGCTGCAGATTGCACCACAGCACCTTGTAAACCGTTACATGGTGTTATGTAAGAAAAAGGTTTCATACCTCAAAATGTAACTCCGCATACCTTGCAGGAAAAAATACTGAGCGCTTTGAGACGCCCATCGGGTGTGATAAAGCGCTATAAAAGAACTGCGTATTATTTTTAATATCCTGTTATTGGCCTTACGCTGTTGGTTGTGTCATGACATAAAAAGTAAAATTTGCACAAATTGATTTCTTCTTCCAGGTGACAGATGCTGGGTTGGGCACTACTGCGAGGCTGGATCCTCGCACCCCACCCCATGCACCAACGGCACCTACTACAACAAGACCGGGGCGGAGGAATGCGACATCTGCCCGGCTGGCTACCAGTGCATACACGGTGATACAGCAGACCCCTGCCCCCAGGGTTACTACTGCCCTACGGGGACGGGATACGACCTCAGACTGTGTCCGACTGGGTACTACGGCAACCGCGAAGGGTTACAGCGTGTGGACGAATGTACTCCTTGTACAGGTAAGTTGTCTGTTTGAGAAGACTGGGTCCTTGGCTTTAGAGGGGCTGTGTCGTCAGGTCAGTCTTAACACGTGTATCTTTGAGCAAGCCACGTAACTATAATTGCTTCCCGCATCCCAGAGTGAATGGGTACCTGTGTGGGCAGAGATGGTTTCTTGATTGATTTAGCATGGTGCGCTACAAACTGGGCAGCACAGGCTGTATACTCCCCAGGGAGCTGAGATGGTTTGAGGAATGAAATAAATGACCCATCGACCGAGATAATATTGTTGATGTGCCACGAGGGTCAAAAATAGCAGATACTGGCACTATATTAGTGTCCATTATTTATCTATTTATTTCACCCTTTCACAAATACGATACTTCTTGCACAAGAATGATCTCTATTACAAAAGTATGGTACGTTCTTTGAAGCTCCCCCCCTTCACAGTACAATGTTCAGTATTTAATCAACGACATCTACTATATTCCCAGGTGGTTACTTTTGTGCTACCCCCGGCCAAGCAGTTGAAGACGGCGAATGCGATCCTGGCCACTACTGCGAGTTGGGCGTGGACACTAAGTCCCCCACTGCATCAGACGGCCACAAAGGGGTGGGAGGGATCTGCCCTGCCGGGAGCTACTGCCCAAGAGGTACCGTCACCCCACGCGAGTGCGACGCGGGGACATTCACTGCCTCGGAAGGTCAGAGTTCGTGCCCGCAGTGCACCGCCGGCTACTACTGCCCTGCAAACACGAGCGACCCGACCATGAACCCGTGCTCAAGGGGCTACTACTGCCCTCCAGGGACAGCCTACGAGACCGAGTTCCCCTGCCCAGAAGGAACGTACAACTCCCTCACCCTCCAGCAGAATACTTCGTCCTGTGAACTTTGTACCCCTGGAATGTACTGTGAGGGAGAAGGGCTGGACCAGCCCACTGGTAACTGCAGTGCAGGGTGGTTTTGTACTGGAGGGGCAGTCACTTCCACTCCTTTACCTGCTGGTGAGTATCCATTTTGTGTTGATAATTTCAAGGCTTCAGCCATTGTTTGTGTCTCTTTAAAGCCCCGGCTCAACATTGGCAAGAAGAAAAACAAAAATGTTCACAGATTAATATATACCTTACATGGTATAAAGATAATGATGGTGGAAACTTTCCTTGAAATATTTCTGCCTGAAGTGTTATCATTTTTAAATAATAAACGAAATAAGATCCAAAATTAGTTTTCGTTTCGGTGAGACGAAACCTATAGGAATGCGTACAAAAATGCTGAGTTCGTTTTTACAGTTTTCTCGCAAATGAAACAACCAAATGAGCTGACAATTTCACAGGTTGGTTTATTATATATATCTTGATTTGTGCAAAGAATTGAAGGATTTACAGACAGTTTACCAATGTTGAGCTGGGACTTTATGTACAAATAAATGTTCAGCAAAAACAACTTTGCTTTGCAAAAACAGGTTACCAGCCGAAATACCTTGTAATGTATTGTTACTGGTTGCCTGCCAATTTTTGCAATAGCAGAGAAATTCCTTCTCAGCTGTATGAAATTGGGTCCTGGGGTGGATTTCATAAAACTAATCCTAACTTGGGACTAGTCCTAACTTATGACTAATCCTATAAGTTACAACTAGTTACTCGACTAGTTACTCGTCCTAACTCGAGATAAGACTAATCCTAGCGCTTTGTGAAATTGAAATATAACCACATTTTTTGTCGTCAACCCTTTATCAATATATTTGTAAACATCTGATCTTTCATTCGTTTTGAAATGAAACTGAAATCACGTATCTCATGTTTATCAACACAGGTAATGCCACAGTGATATCTGACTGTAGCTGTCCTGCCGCCAACTACACTGGCAATAAGTGTTATCCAGGGACGTATTGTCCTGCAGGTTCTCCTGCCCCGGTAGACTGTACAGCAGGATGGTACTGTGACGACTATGAACTCGCTGCTCCAAAAGGTAATCCTTGGGGTGACGCTGAAATTTGTTTTCGTTACTTTCGCTTTTTTTATTCCTACAATAGCACTTTGGTAGAACAACCCAGGAGGTAATAAAGACTGAAGCCCCCTAGCATGCCCCCCCCCCCACCCACAATGAGAATTTGTAATATAGAATACTACTGCCCAAGGGCTAACAGTGGACTTGAACCCCCCCCCCCTTCGTCACTCTCCCCAGCCCCACTTCCCTCCCAAAGCCCCCATTATTGAGAGTTGTATTTATAATCGTATCATTACCATCCCCGAAGGGAACTTGGTAAGCCCAGAATGTTAATAAGGAAATAAAAGAGTGGTGACGAGGTCTTAATCGGCCGTTTAAAACCTTCAGTATTGCAACCCGTGTGTATCGCACGGCCGTGTGTGTACCACATGGGGGTACGTACCGACACTGTAAGGCTAAAGTGGGCAATTAAGACCGAGTCACCACTCTTTTATTCTCTTTAGTATCGTGGCCCGTGTGTATCACACGGCCGTGTGTATTGGCACTGTAAGGCATTTTTAAGTTGGCGATTAAGACCGAGTCACCACTCTTTTATTCTCTTTAGTATCGTGGCCCGCGTGTATCGCACGGCCGTGTGTATCGACACCAGAAGGCTTTAAGTTGGCAATTAAGACCACCAAAAGAGTCACCACTCTTTTATTCCAATTCATAAATATCCTTTTATTGTTAAGAAATATTAAACAAGTCGAAAAAAATCTGAGAACGATGGAGCAAACCTTGCTTGCTTTGCAATGATTTTTGCTGTAACTTTATGTCAGGAGCCCAGCTTTTGCACTATGGGTCTGTTTTGTACCTCTTCATATATTTTTTCTAGTGTTAGAGTATCAAAGCAGGAAACCAGACTTAAATAACCGGTCTTAAACAACTCAAGCCATGTCTTTATCAGCCGTTTAATACCAGGAAAACAACGGTCATGTGACCACCTTTCAACCAATAGCAATACCTAAACTGTCTTGGGTATTAATGAGTGTCTTTTAAAAACAAGAAATTTCTCTCTCTCCCTCTCTCTCTCTCTCTCTCTCTCTCTCTCTCTCTCTCTCTCTCTCTCTCTCTCTCTCTCTCTCTCTACCTACCATAGCAATGTGTAATGCCGGGTACTACTGCCCAGGGGGGAACGACGGCCCTGAGCCACCGGGCATGGAGTGCCCCCCAGGGTACTACTGTGAGGCCGGTGTGGGCCATCCTATAGCCTGCCCCAATGGAACCTTCTCCAACACCTCGAAGAACACGGAGCTCAGTAACTGTCTTTCTTGTACCCCAGGTGTGTAAAGAAAGTGTTTAAATTTTACTTATTTATTCCTTATTTATCCTGGGTTGATCCGTTCAGTGAGAAAAACTCACTGATCTCCCATGGACCCAGCTCACCATAAAATTGTGGAGTGTCGTGGACGATAGAATATCTGTGTAACAGTCTACGCACACGCTGTACAAAGAACTCATGGAACTGTCGCAGGAATATGTAGTGCTCAAGCGTAAACATCGCGTTTAGCTAGTAAAACATGAAAAGATGGCGCCTTGATTACGCGTAAATGTCAATCTGCGTTTTCTCGAGCTCAATGAGGTCGAATTAGAGAAGTTATGGGGTATAGTAAAACAATTTATTTTGGGTGGACAGTTGATGTTAGCTCCCGTCGAAATTGGAAGTTGACAGACTTCGCCTCAGGAACTAGTTTGTCAACTTCCAAGACCTCGGGGAGCTAATATGGACTGTCCACCCTCAAACCATGTTATTTCTGTATACTATTGTGACTTTTTTAATATTTTGCTATGACACACTTTAGTGAGCGTGTTAACCCATTGAACGAGGAGGACTTTAAAAAATAGAAGATATGACGCATTCTTAGTTGGATTTTGTGAACAAAACTAGTTGTGACTTCACTAAAAACAACACAAGAACAAATATAAGTCTTTTACCGAGTCGAAAAGCATGTGTATCTCTCTCCCCTTCATTATTCGTACCTCACGTTGAATGATCCAGGATTCTACTGTGCCGGTGAACATCTGTGCAAGCCATCAAGTCAATGTGGGGAAGGTTACTACTGCCCTGGTGGTCAGATCACTGACCAGCCGTTAGAGTACATCTGCTGGCAGGGATTCCGCTGTCCTACAGGCTCCCCTATGCCCGAGCTCTGCCCCAGAGGTAAGCTGTAACTCAAAACCCAGGGTCCAATTTCATCGAGCTGCTTAGCTGTGTCGTCATGATTATAGCAGGCCTGTGGCTGTGCATGGAAAGATGAACTCTCGCCCAGGTACTTGCAGTCAAATCACAAAGAGTGCCGTCTTTGTCAAACTTTGATGTGACCTCCGGCGTGCACGCACACGTAACTGGGTTATTTTATTTACTGCTATTATCATGATGACACAGCCTCTTTCGACATCAAATTTTCTGCTAAGTTTAAAAAAAAAGCAAGATACCAGTTACATTTGGTATATGTGACATGGTATTTTGGCTGGCAACCTTATGCTGGTAAGCATAATTGTGCTGTGCTTAAGCAGCTCTTTAAAAATTGGACTTTTTTGTTTGTTTACATTTACATTTGTTTTTTCTTCATTTGTTAAGAACTTGTTATGCCTGTTAATAATATATCAAATAATGATATACTTAATATTTACCAAACTTTACTTTTAACTGCTTCTTGATTCACAGGTACCTACCAATCAGAAGAAGGTCAAGGGTCATGTAAGGTTTGTCTGGAAGGCACCTACTGTGACCCGTACGAGCTGGGCAATGTGACTGGCATCATCGTCCCACCGGACTGTATCCCTGGTCACTACTGTCCCAATGGGACTGAGTTTGCCCAGCAGAACAAGTGCCCGATCGGTACATACTCCAACAAGACGGCTCTGGCTAGAGAGGGTGAGTAAGGCTGTATTTATAAATTGGTGGCTACAGTTATGGCTACGGCTAGATATCCGCGTCATCATGCCCTGTAGTATATGACTTCCTTGGCCATAGCTGTAGCCGGCAGATTTGGATACGGCCTAATGAAAGTCTGACATGTCAAGTGCCCTGACTTCACGAACAATAGCTATTAGTAGATACAGTACGTGATGGTACCTGGCTAGTTTCCCTCCAGCCTCACTTTGATTACATTTGGTTTGATTAATTTATAAAGCGATGTATTGCAACCCAGGCATGATTCCTGGCGACCATCGAACAAAGATATTGACAAAATAGAGAGACTACCAACAAATGGCTAGATAGCTCAGTTGGTAGAGCACCAGAATGTAAATCCGGAGGTTGCAGGTTCAAATCCCGCTTTAATCAATTTTTTCTTCTGAATTTCCTTTTGTTTGATTTTGTAATGTCCTCTCCCTGGTAACCCGTAGACCAATGCGATGACTGCGACTTTGGTTGGTACTGTGACAACGAGGGCCTGACTGCGCCGACGGCCAAATGCCAAGCGGGATACTACTGCCAGAGAGGAGCGCAGGAACCAGACCCAGAGGATGGCTTTACAGGCAACATCTGCCCGAAGGGAAAATTCTGCGTCGAGGGATCAGCAACCGGTATGTTGTGATTTTAAAAATGTTCCGTACCCTCTATTCTTACAGTTAAAATAAAAATTGCATATCTGCAGTACTTTAGTCAGAAGTATTTATCTGGAGGATTGGTACTGGTGTGAACTTTGTAACCAGTGAGCTCACAGATTGTCATCACCATTTTCTTTTTCCTGGTGACTACCAATTCTGTCTTTAAAAATTATTGAAGCACGGCCGGATTTGAACAACTATGCCTTGACGATGACTAAAGCAAGCTAGTCGAAACGTTAAGACCAATAAACTCACTCCGGGGCAGTGAAGTTAAAGTAGTAGTAGTCCCACCCGATTTCCTACCTCCCCAGGTAGTACTTAATAAGCAGGACAGTTCTTTTCAGAACTAAGTTGTCTCCCGAATTCCGAGATCTACTCTGCGGTAGTAGATTAATAGCAAGACAAGGTCTCACAAGAACAATCTACTGTATATAGCAAAGTAGATATAACCACATGGTGTTACCGCAAACCAAAAATACATTGATACCTCACCATGCAATGCCTCAAAACCTATATAACTATGCCATTCTCATCACATTGCTTTTTCCCCCCAGGTGAGGATTGTCCCATCGGCAGCTATGGTAACGACACCGGCCTCAGGACCTCCTCAGAGTGCCCGCTGTGTGATCCAGGCTGGTTCTGTCCCACCACTGGCCTGACATCCCCCGGGACGCCCTGCTTCGCTGGGTTCTACTGCATCCTCGGGGCGACCTCTGGCAACCCAGACGGTGAAGCCTATGGGTACAAGTGCCCAGAGGGTCACTACTGCCCAACTGGTACCCCGGTACCTGTACCATGTGTTCCTGGAACATACAATCCTGATGTTGGTAGGTCTCCATACCCCTTTTTTCTCCCCGGTCTTGCATAATTTTCTTTGAAACTTTTAATCATCACATTTCCTTTTTTCTTAAAATAAGTTTTTCAATTTTTTTTTTTTTTTTTTTTTTTCATAAGAGTTACATATCTGACTATTAAAGACATGAAAAAAGGCAAATTCTATTTTTTTCAAAAGATGCAAAAAATCTTTTCATATTTCAAAAACATATTTTTATTTTATTTTATACTTCAAAAAATTTATTATTAGTGTTTTTGCCCATACATGGATGTGTGCTAAGCACTGTTTACTCAGTACTTTTTGAGTCTTTTGAAAAAAAATCATCCACAGACATACTCCTTAGGTGGGATTTGAACCCTGACCCCCCGCCATTCTAGAGCAGATGTCTTTAATACCAACTAGACTACCGAGACTACTTCAAAAACGTTTTAAAAGGACACACCATTCTCTTTTGAACCACACGCCCTCAACGAAGAGATTTTTGTTTTTACGCGATGTTGCCTCATGTCTCTTTCTTTCTCATGTAGCATCATTTTTTCCAAGGGCGTTTTTTCACTCTCCTAATCTCTCCCCTTCTGCCTCCAGGCAAGGACGAGCAGAGTGACTGCAAAGCCTGCGATGGAGGCTATTACTGTCAGTACGACGGTCAAGCCAACGTCACCGCCGAGTGCTACGAAGGATTCTACTGTTCTGGCAATGCGAGCATTCCCAACCCTGAAGGTATGGAACCCAACCTTCTAGAATGGATTTAGAATAAGCATAATACGAACAGGCCGGGTACAATTTAGGGGATTGGATCGTGGCTTCATGCGAAAAGTTGATATTCTTCAACACTTTTTTGATGGAGTTAAAACTCCATAGCCAAGTATCTAAGACCTAATATTATTCAAACAAGGTTTTTTTCATGAATATTGAACAGTCCGACTTTTGATGTGACTCTGTCTGTCACAGCGTCTGCCATCAGCTGAGGTGACGCAGTACCCACTACAGGTCATATGATGACATGTAAACGTTCGGCGCGCAATCGGTCTATTAGCACATTTTTAAATGAATACATTTATTTATTTATTTTATTGAATGTTTCCGAAGATGGAATAACTGGCGACATCTGTCCCATCGGTCACTACTGCCCGGAAGGAATTGACCGACCACTACCATGCCTCAACGCCACCTACATGAACCGCACCGGCGCTGCCGAATGCCTGGACTGTCCAGCGGGCAGCTACTGCACCCAGGGTGACCACCCCGATCCCTGTCCGGCTGGGTACTACTGCCCAACGGGTACCGGGTACGACATCCGGCCGTGCCCCGAGGGTACATACGGTGCGTCAGAGGGACTGAGAAAAGAGGGCGACTGTACGGCGTGCACCGGGGGGAGCTACTGCGATACGCCTGGTATGGATTCTGTGAGTGGAGACTGCGACCCGGGTTTCTTCTGTCTCTCTGGTGAGTTTTGTAAATCCTGTGTGTATTTTGCAGTAAATGAAAAAATAAAACGAGCTGTTGCAAACTGCTTACCAACCAAAAGGACCTGTTGTATTAATGCAAAAAAAATGTGTCCATGGCCTCACGTTTCAACCCTAGCAGAGTCTTTTTCAAAGGCTAAATGACAACACATAAAGTGTTATGTATTTGATGGATTTTCATCCAGTATTTTGTTTTATTTTATTTTTTTGAACTGATGTTTTTACCTTGGAAGACAAAACACTGTGAGTTTGTTGAAGACGACAGCAATCCATTGGGGTCATTTTTGTTAACTTTACTCACAGAATTTATTTATTTGTTCAGATTTTGTCTTAACATTACACTATCTCTTAATTGTTTGATGAAAGTTTTCAAAACACCTCCTATTAAACGTGACTTTCAGAATGGAAAATATTCTTTGTGACATGTAGTGTGGATGATGAAGTAAGGATTTGCGGTGACACCATGTGGTTTAGATCTCTTTTAAGTATATGTGGTTCCGAAGGAACCGGATGATTTGTCTCTCAAACATGGACACAACTTACAAAGAAATAACTGGGTACGGGAAAAGAGTGGATTCAACGACT
Organism: Marthasterias glacialis; assembly: GCA_911728455.2. Classification (NCBI taxonomy): domain Eukaryota; kingdom Metazoa; phylum Echinodermata; class Asteroidea; order Forcipulatida; family Asteriidae; genus Marthasterias; species Marthasterias glacialis. The sequence continues at coordinate 10,568,290 of OU452239.1, read as the reverse complement.
CTCTGTATAATAGATGTAAATTTTAATTGACCATCTATTATAATGGTTGCGGTACCCGCTGCTAATAGGATTCAAACTGCCCTACCTGCTGGACAATCTCGGCAGTCTAGTTGGTAAGACATCTACTCTAGAATGGCGGGGGTCGTGGGTTCGAATCCCACCCGAGAAACATGACTGTGATTTATTTTTTTTTTTTTTCACAGGACTCAGGGAAAGTACTGAGTATACAGTGCTTAACACACATCGGTGTATGGGTAAAAAACACAAATAATAAAAACTGTTGTTACATTTGAACAGGTGTCAATGTACGCACCCCTAACGGAATTGACAACTTGGGTTTCGGTGGGATATGCCAAGCGGGATACAAGTGTCCCGAGGGTTCGGCAGCAGAGGTCCCATGCTACGCCGGGACGTACTCTGGTCAAGCTCAGATGGCTGACTGTGACACCTGCCCAGAAGGTAAGTTTCTTCAGTGTACTGGATATCCAAGAGAAATCTTTTCCAGTGTTAGATTGTGTACTGGATATCCAGGAGAAATCTTTTCCCGTGTTAGATTGTGTACTGGATATCCAGGAGAAATCTTTTCCAGTGTTAGATTGTGTACTGGATATCCAGGAGAAATCTTTTCCAGTGTTAGATTGTGTACTGGATATCCAGGAGAAATCTTTTCCCGTGTTAGATTGTGTACTGGATATCCAGGAGAAATCTTTTCCCATGTTAGATTGTTTGGCTTGCAGTGCCTGGTAATCTTCATCCGTTTATCAAAAATCTGGACTTGGTATCCTGCCCGGCTTCAGTTTGGCTTTATTTTAAACCCTTATACTGCTAGATATGGACTTTATTAAACCAAATCACCCACTGCTAAAAATGGTTTTCTTGAAATAAGGAAAAATCAGATTTGAAGAAAAAAATTCTTGTGTCTTTCCCAAAATTCTTAATAGAAATGTTTTCCAGGGAGTGACAAAACGATGAAAGAAGTGAAGCAATCACCAAAAAGCGAAAGAAAATAGTGCTCATTGTGTTCAAACCTGTAGTTTTTGTCTTTCTGGTGATGCACAGAGTCTGTAAACCTCCTGAATTGTAATATCTGGGAGGTTCCAGGTCTAGACTAACGGGGAACCCAGGCCTGCAAGCCATTTTCAGGAATGTTCACTATAGACCGTTCCGGCCTGTCAATCAAACTGTGCGCATTGACCAATTGGATTATGCCTTTTGGTCATGTGACCTCGAGCAAACTCGGTCAAACGTGCAGCGTAAACATACACAAGCTAAGGTGTGTGGGCGGGGCTTATTTTCCCAAAGCCGGAACGGTCTATTGGCCAATTTCATCCCCGAAAACTAACTGCACATCTGTTAGATGTATTTTATGTGTGAGATTCAAAGAGTAATAGATTTATGTCTGCTCTTTTCTTCTTTTTCAGGCAAATACTGTGAGAATATAACCGTGGTTCCGTCCGACTGTCCGTCGGGTCACTACTGTCCAGCCGGGACTGAGTACAGTGACCAGTACCCATGCCAGTCTGGCACCTATAACAATGCCACAGGTACAAACAAACTAACAACTTAACAATTGTTAGAAATCAGTCTGGCCTCTTGTCATTAGGGGCCAATTTCATAGAGCTGCTTAGGCACAAAAAGTAGCTAAGCCCCTCCAAAATAGGCTTACCAGAATACGGTTACCAGCCAAACTACCATGTCACATATACAATTTGTGACTGGTGTCCTGCTAATTGTGCTTAGGAGAAATTTCTCAAGCAATATTTTCTGCTTAAGCACCTCTATGAATTTGCGCTTACGGCCAATAGAATAACACGCTTAATAGGGCAGAGTAAGCGCAAAACTCTGTGGTAAGCAGAGCCATGAAGTTGGGCTGAGATTGGGGTGAGATTGTCTAGCTGTAAAATGTTGTCAGTCGTTGATTTAATTTTCACCGGGAGGATCATTTTTTTTTTTTTTTTTCAGCAGCACTCAAAAATGCAATTGTTTTCTCCCTTCCCTTACAGGTCAAGGCAATGTGACGAGCTGCAAGTACTGTCCCCCAGGTTGGTTCTGTGAATCTGCCGGCCTTGTGGAACCATCAGGGCAATGTGATCCAGGGTTCTATTGTAGTGGAGGCGCTGATGAGAAGAGACCCTTTGATGAAGGGGAGCTCGTATCACTACCAACGTCGGGGTAGGTTAAAATTCTCTTGGAATGTATCTAGTATTAGAATATTCAATGAGTACTAAATAAGTACTAGGACATTCAATGAGTACTAGAATATTCAATGAGTGCTAATATATTGAATGAGTACTAGAATATTCAATGAGTACTAGAATATTCAATGAGTACTAGAATATTCAATGAGTACTAGAATATTCAATGAGTACTAGAATATTCAATGAGTACTAGAATATTCAATGAGTAGTAGAATATTCAATGAGTGCTAAATGAGTACTAGAATATTCAATGAGTTCTAGAATATTCAGTAAATACTAAATAAGTACTAGAATATTCAGTGAGTACTAAATGAGTAGTAGAACATTCAATTAGTACTGAATGAGTCCTAGAATATTCAATGAGTGCTAAATGAGTACTAGCATATTCAATGAGCACTAAATAGGGACTAGAATATTCAATGAGAACTAGCATATTCAAAAAGTACTAAATGAGTAGCAGACTATTCAATTAGTACTGAATGAGTACTAGAATATTCAATAAGTAAGTACTAAATGAGTACTAGGCTATTTTTAATAAGTACTTCATTTTACAAGTCTTATTGTCTGTTGAGAAAGTTTGCAAAGGGTTTAACTATTTTCCCCTTTTATGTTCTAGATATTTGTACCCGAATGACACCTGTCACCCGACCTTTGACTGTGTGTGCCCGGCGTTCGACATGAGCACAGGGGGTCTGTGTGGCCCAGGGTACTACTGCCCGACCGGATCACCTGCACCCCAGAACTGCAGAGGAGGGATGTACTGCGAGACACCTGGCCTCGAGGAACCCACAGGTGGGTTAGGGGCATTATAACCAAATAGTGACTGCTGCAGAGGGCAGCTGTTAGATTTGAGGGCACTAGTAGTTACCTTGCCCTGAGGAACACGCAGGGAGGTTAGGGGCAATATGATCTCATGTAGTGAATTGGCTGAATGGAGCAGGTAGGTTTGGGGCAATAGTATGTAGTATGCACCTGGCATTGGAGAACCTACAGATGCTGTCTGGGCAGTATCATCAAATAATGACTGCAACTGTATTCCCACCAAGTTAAAAATGGTACCAATTCTCATTTGTTTTTTTTTGTTCAGGAAATTGCTCCGCTGGCTTCTGGTGTAACCACACCAGCACGGTACCTGATCAGTACGTCTGCCCAGCCGGGCACTATTGTGAGGTTGGGACAGCCGTCCCAACGCCCTGTCCCGAGGGAACGTTCAGCCGCACAGAGATGAACACTGGTCTTGAGAACTGTGAGAATTGTACTGCTGGATATTACTGCGAAGGTATGATATTTTCTTCTTTAAAAAAAAAAATTTAAAAAGGTAGAATACAGGATTGGTATTCATCAAAATTGTTTTTATTAGTATCAGTCTGAAAGCGTACTGATTATGAAGTTCGCACCAGCACCAATCTTCCATGAAAATAGTTCTGTGTGAAATAATGTCAATGTGGTGAAACTTGAATTTGAAGATCCCGATTTTAATTTCGGTTGTAACAAGCAAAATTGACAAGTGTGCAAAATTTTCACTATTTTCTCCTGGCTCGGACGACGCACTGAGCCCCAAATTTCACAGGTTTGTTTTTTTCATGTATATATTGAATAGAATTCTTCTGTTATATAAATCTTGGTCATGTTCCTAAGATGCATTAGTAATCATGCATACCAATTTTTATAATACCAAGAAGGGGCCAGACTGTTTGTCATTCCAGCCTCGCTTTGGTTACAAGATGACTTTAAAGTCTTAAGAAATCCGATGTCTGCCATATTTAGACGTATGTTGATGATTCTCAGAAAACCATCTTTTGGAGATGGTTTATTCAGTAAAGCTTTCTCTAGTCTTTCACAGTTGAAGTAAGATTTTTTTTTTTTTTGACTTTGGGTGAGTTTTTTCTTTCACATGATAATAATTTTCCGTTTTTTTTTTTCTCAGGCGAAGGAAACAAAGAACCGGATGCAGAGTGCACCGTGGGATACTACTGCCCAGGAGGTCAGACATCAGCGACGCCAACCGACCTGAAGTGCCCTCGAGGGTACTCCTGCCCCCTTGGGTCATGGGAACCCCAGCTGTGTGATAATGGCACCTACCAGGGGCAGTTAGCGCAGGGTGAATGTGATATATGCCCCGGCGGGTCATACTGCGACCCTTACGAAGGTGAGAACGAATTTCTACGAAGGTTATTATTTCAGGCTTGTGAGATCTCAGCTTTAAAGAAGGAATTTTTATTTATAGATGAGACCCACTCTAGCTAAACCACTCTGGCTAAACCTTTCTCAAGGATAGATTTAGGGCAGTCAGTTTTAGCTGTTCAGGGGTCGATTTCACAAAGCACTAAGATTCATCTTAAGATGAGTTGTCAGTATTACCATAGTGATTTGTATCGTGACATCACACTTTGCCTAGCAACTAAGAGTGATTTGCAGTTCTGATCAATCTTAGCTCTTTGTGAAATCGAGCCCAGGTTTTGTTTTCGTCAAGATTTTTATTGTTTTTTTTTGTTACTATTCTTTGGTTCTGTCTCAAATCCCATAGCATTTGTTCATGTTTTTATTTAGTCTTAGTTTCAAACTTAACAAATATGAAAGATTCAGATCCTGTATCATATTAAAGCTTAGTACATGAGCTTATCGTGAGATGTAACAAAGTTTAAATTCTTGATTAATTAGCTGATTTATAATGACATGAATAGTTGATTAGTCAATTTTGTTACCACCATATCACAAGAAGTATACGTCCGATCGTCAATTTGTTTCCAGTTCTAAACTTATTTTAGAATGTAGATGGGTACTGTGGCATCCTTGTGTCTGGCATGTCATCGTGACGTCATTAATAACATTATTTTTTATTGTTATCAAATATTTCTAATGATTTTTGGTTGTTGTCTGTTCTGTAGTGGGACCAGTTATCACCCCATCCAACTGCCCGCAGGGTTACTACTGCCCACCCGGTACCCAGGAAGATACCAGCTACCCTTGCCCGGAGGGCACCTATGGGGAGACTGTTGGGTACGATGCCATCGAGGACTGCGTGCCATGCCCGGAGAGGTACTACTGCGGGACGCCTGCACTCCAGGCACCCACAGAGGAATGCTACGCTGGGTACTACTGCACCAATGGGTCTTCCAGCCCAACGCCTTATGATGACATGGTAGGGGGGATTTTAAAAGTGGGACCTGACATTCGTTTGTGTATTTGCCTTGTGTCGCTGCCATTTTATATGCACGGATGAGGAGTTTTGGACTTTAAGCTGAGTTTAGACTTATTAAGATTTGCCCCTTGGAGAACAAACAGCTGTTATAGACCTTTATCATGCTGGCACCATCTTGGTCATGTTCTCTGTATCCAATAACAGTAATAGATGCTCATATTCATTGTACTAAAAGGAACCAGACTATTTGCCCTTCCAGCCTCGGTTTGGTTACATTGGTTTGAATGGGAAAAATCAACATGGCCGCACCATGATAAAGGTTTATTTTGTCCAGATTTGAAGAAATCTTGCTCTTTTATGTACTTTTCTAGTGCTGAGGATGCTGTTCCTAAAAGCCCCTTGAAATCTACAACTCCAGCAGTCGATTTCACCAAACTCCTCCCAACTTAGGAATCATCCTAACTTTAAGATGCATAGTGATTTGTATTGTGACATCACACCTTCCTTGGCAATTAAGATTGATTCATACATTTACTTATCTTAAGATTGATCTTAGCGCTTCGTGAAATCGACTGCTGCAGATAAAGTACAACTTAAAGTAGCTTTGCATTTTATGAGAGTCTGACATTAATTTTGCCCTCAACAATTTGTCCCTTGGTTAAAGGTGGACCCCGATAACAACTCCACGTTCACCGGTAATGACGTCTGCCCCATCGGGTACTACTGCACCAACGGCACCGCCTACCCAGAACCCTGTCCTCCGGGAACGTTCTCCACCAACACGCGGGTCACGTCGGTCGACGGGTGTGAAGACTGCCCCCGAGGGCGCTATTGTAACATGCAAGGATTCGTCAAGGTCGACTCGGCACCAGATTGCGCACCCGGGTGAGTTGAGGGCAATATTTTTAGGGACGTTTCCAAGGACAAAATGTGCTGGGCGATCGTTTGAGTGGAGACTAAATGACTCTCACCCCTGCCACAAACCAAACAGAACTGGTTCAAACCGGCTCCAACCTGATAAATTGGTCACTAACCCGAACAACCATGACAACCAACAACTCCTCCGTAATCCATTACAGAGTTTTACTGGATTAAATTTGATGTTGAATGGGAGACTTTGAAACACTAGGTGGCAGCAGACTTTACCAGGTAAATTTCCATTGTTTGCTTAGTTCTAAGCATGCTCACATATCCTAGAACAATGGATTTAGCTGGTAAGTCTGCTGCCACCTAGTGTCCTCAAAAGTCTTCCATATTGTACATGGTCATCCAAATGAATAAGAATAATAATGATAATAATAAACACTTATGTAATGCTGATTTCTAGTAAGAGACAACTATTCACTGCGCTGGGAAAGGGAAATTATCGAAAAAGTATGAGTGAAGAGGTAGGCTTTGAGGTGTGTTCTCAAATTACCCACTCAAAACATCAGGCCAGGCATACTAACCTTATCAGAGTCCAAACATCTGAATGTTGCACCACTTTTTGAGAGAAGCAGTTGGATAGATTTACAGACATCTCCTGCTCAGATTACCTTGGGCAGTTTGGGTTGACTTGTTTTTTTGTTGGTCTTGTTTTCCCTCAGCTATGTCTGCACGGGAGGCAGTACCACCCCCACGCCCACGGCAGATTCCGGTATGGGCTATCCGTGCCCGGCTGGTCACTACTGCCCCGGGGGTACCCTGAGTGAGCTCGGGTGTCCAGTGGGAACGTACCAGAGTAACACGGGTCAAGCCAACTGCACGCTGTGTCCCGACGGCCAGATGTGTGATAAGGTCAACTTGACCGCTCCGTCGGACTGCAAAACAGGTACAGAGACGGGAAAGTCTTCGTGGTTGACTTTGTCAAAAAATACCCCGCAGATTTCAAAGACGATAGTAGCAAGAGAGCTAGGCCTGATTAGAAGGGAAAAGCACTTCGTGGATTAGCCTCCCAAATTTTTATTATTTTTGTGCTATGAGTATTACTAAAAATGGTTGTGGTAGCAGTTTAAGACTAAACTAGAAACAAAAACCTGCATGAGCTTTCCTAGCAAGAACTACTTCATCAGATTTTTGTCAATTGTTTTGATGTAACTCTTCCAGTTGAGATGTAACATCCTTTAATGGGAAACTACAGCCCCAAACTGTCCCCTTATACACAAGCTCAAATTGTAAATCCTCTTCTAACACTCCAGGGAGGTCTACGATTTACCTTTGACCCTTTGTCTGACCCCACAGGTCACTATTGTCAAGAGGGATCCCCTCTCCCGATCCCCTGCCCGCCAGGAACGTTCAACAACATCACATCACTGAGCCTGGAAGAGCAGTGCACTGACTGCACCCCTGGGATGTACTGCGAGGGGCCTGGGAACAGCTACCCGACAGGTGAGATGTTTTTACTTCTCCCCCCTCCCCCTAAAATTTAGAGTCAACGTGTTGTGCGAGATGGTGGTGTTATATCAAAATCAGGATACATTGGTTTTTTTTTGCACTGACCTAACGATTTCAAGGTATACACCTTTTGTATGTGCTGCCGTCACTGAGTTCAAACTATGGGAAAGTGAATATGTTAACTTAGTCTGAACATCTGATGTCATACCCTCGAGGCTTGTGAATAACACCAGATACCGGCCTTTGGATCCTCCTCAAGTTGGAAAGAGGTTGGTGAAATCGTCTGCAGGGGCATTCAAGAGATTGCTCCCAATGCATCCGTGAAGTATCAGGCCTATACTTGATGCAAAGCTCCAAATCTGACTCTGTTTATGTTAACTTAGCCTAAACATCTGACGTCATACCCTCGAGGCTCCTGAATAACGCCAGATACCGGCCTTCGGATCCTCCTCAAGTTGGGAAGAGGTTGGTGAAATCGTCTGCAGGGGCATTCAAGAGATTGCTCCCAATGCATCCGTGAAGTATCAGGCCCTTTACTTGATGCAAAGCTCCAAATCTGACTCTGTTTATGTTAACTTAGCCTAAACATCTGACGTCATATCCTCAAGGCTCCTGAATAACGCCAGATACCGGCCTTTGGATCCTCCTCAAGTTGGGAAGAGGTTGGTGAAATCGTCTGCAGGGGCATTCAAGAGATTGCTCCCAATGCATCCGTGAAGTATCAGGCCTGTACTTGATGCAAAGCTTCAAATCTGACTCTGTTTTTGTTCTTCTCCCCCGACTACCGATGAATGCAGGTCTGTGTAACGCAGGATATTACTGCCAAGGTAAAGCAGAGACGAAGATTCCCGTAGCCACCATAGAATACCCAGAGAACGGTCCATGTCCTGCAGGTTACTACTGTGATGAAGGGATACCTGCCCCAACTCAATGCCCTGTAGGCACAGTCCGCAGAGTAGAAGGTAAGACCCAGTCATTGTATTTATTTATTTATTTATTCCTTTATTTATCCAGGGTAAACCCAAACAGCACAAGCTGGTTTCCATTAGGGCCCTGCACTAAATATTATAAGAAGTAAAAATCTTTAAATATCGTTACAAAAAGCGGCACTATATAGTGACTTAAAAGATTTTTTTAAAATAGTAAATGTTAAAAAAAAACAGGTAAAAATGCGTAATCGTTGAAAATTAAGGGTATAAAAATATGTATCCCTTAGTAAAACAAAACAAGACGTAGTTTGAAAAAACCTACAAAACAAGAAAAACCTAAATATATTGTATAAATATCGTTTGGATAAGCATGATGCAGACTTTTTAATTTAGGCAATTTGTTACCCTTCTTTAAAGCCCCAGCTCAACATTGGTGAACTGACTGTAAACGCTTCCGTTCTTTGCACAAATCAAGATATTTGTAATAAAACCAACGTGTGAAAAGTTCAGCTCATTTCGTTGTTTTGTTTGCAAGAAAACGGTAAAAATGCATTCAGCATTTTTGTACGCATTTTCGTCTCACTGTGACGAGTTTTCGTCTTTTTGTCTCACTGAGATGAAAACTAATTTTGGACCTTATTTTATTTATTATCTAAAAACGGTAACACTTCAGGCAGAAATATTTCAAGGAAAGTTTTCTACCATCATTATCTTTATACCATGTAAGGTATATGTAAATCTGTGAACATTTTATGTTTTTCTTCTAACCAATGTTGAGCTGGGGCTTTACTTTAACACTACCCCTCGTTAACAATAGCCTTCCCTTTGTTTACTATGTCTTACACCTAGGGGCCTCATCGATTGACGACTGCCAACCCTGTCCAGGAGGTTTCTACTGCGAGGACCCGGGTCAGATTGATCCTGCCGGTCCCTGCAGTGCAGGCTTCTACTGCCCCGCTAACCACTCCACCACCAACCCTGCGCCGATCGGGTTTGAGTGCCCAATCGGCCACTACTGCACCAACCAGACCACCACGCCGACGCCGTGCCCGGTGGGGACCTATCAACCCAACATCGGGAGGGACTCCTGCATAGACTGCCAGGCAGGTTTTTACTGCGAGAGCGCTCTGTTCCCGGACCCTAAGCCATGCCCGGCCTATCACTATTGCCCTGCAGGTAAATATAAAAAAAAAAAAATAGCATCCTCTGTTCAGTTTAATTTTTTCGTGTGCAAAAAAAAATGTATATTGCCCTTACGTTTCGACACTAGCAGCGTCTTTCTCAAAGGCTAGATAAAAACAGAACACACACACACCTGGATTAACAGAAGCAGTCAAGTGGAAAGAAGTGAAAAGAGAGAGGCAGAAAGCAGTCAGAAGATGCAAAGGATGAACAATGAAGAGGGAGACAAAGGGGGGTTTGAGGGAAGAGTCTGATTTATGAATATTTGCATCCTTTGAATATTTGCGTCCAGTTTTTTAAAGAAAAAGCAAAAACAAAAATTTACATTTATTATAATGGTTGTGGTACCCGCTGCTAATAGGATTCAAACTGCCTGTAGCTGCCGGGCAGTCTTGGTTGTCTTCATCGGTTTTCTGGAGAAGTAAGTGCGCATAATAAATGTATGCTATTAGTATTTGAAATCTTCAAGGAGAAGTTTGAATACGCCTTTTATTTTGATATCATTGGTGGCTTCCTTGTGTTATTCACTACAGCAACAAGGTACCCTATCACTTGTGCCAACGGCACCTTCACGTATGACACGGATGAGGGGCTGAAAGAGCAGTATGAATGTCTACCTTGCTTAGCTGGCAGCTACTGTAGGTAAGCACCCATGAACTTCGTCAGATTTTTAGCTGAGAATCTCTTAAGATGAGGGAAAAGAAAAACTTAAGAACTTGAGAAGCAACTAAATAGACCTTTATCATGCTGCCACCATCTTGGTCATGTGCCCTGCATCCAATAACAGTAATGGATGCTGATGTTCGTTGTTCAAAAAGGAACCTGACTATTTGCCCTTCCAGCCTCGGTTTGGTTACATTGATTTGAATGGGAGAAAAACAAGATGGCCGCACCATGATAAAGGTCTATAAGGGCCAAGTAAGTCTAAATAATTTTTAGTATCAAGCAATAAACCTCAAGGGAAACTGACTGGGTAAATTTTAAATCAATTTTGGGGTGAAACAAAGAAAAGTTGACTAGAGTGGGATTTGAACCTGCGACCACCGGCTTCACGTACCGAGCTATCCATCCCGAGCTATCCATCCCTAATGTTGGCGGTCTCCCTATTTTGTCAATATCTTTGTTCAGGGGGTGCCAGTCAGAAGCCATTCGATAGAATACTGCTGTGTAGCCAGGGATCACACCCATAAAATAATTGTTGTAACCAGGTTCTAAAAGTTTGGCATTTTGTTTACTTCACAGGGGTGGTCAACTCCAAGGCAACTGTTCGGAGGGGTACTTCTGTCTCAGCCGCAGCTACGATTTCACCCCAGACGGCGAGCTACCTGGAGCAGACTCTAACTTTGACCAGGCACAGTGCCCACCGAACACGACCTGCGCCGGCCCCTGCCCTCCCGGTCACTACTGCCCAGCGGGGATAGAGGATCCCGTACCCTGCAAGAACAATACGTGGAGACCTGACGAGTTTGGGAGTAGAGTGGAGGACTGTGCGCCTTGCCCGGCTGGCAAGCACTGCCTAGAGGGTCGGTGATTTTCTCAACTTATAAAACTTCAGTTTTATACATTCTGTAGGCTTATAATTGATGACAGATGCATCACTTGACTTTTCTTGCCAAACTAATGGTAAAAAAAATGGATTGAAATCTTTAGTCAAAAAGTTACAAATTCTCAATTAAGAGACCAAATGAAAAAAAAGAAACGTCAAAGATTAGTAATAGCTGGTTAAAATAGGATTAAAAGATACAAATTAGTAATTGATGATACCTGACATTATCTCACATCACCAGCAGCTATGAACGAGACATTTGCATCTTACAAGTATTTTTTAACTTGTGCGCGGCATATACGCATATTTTTATTTTTACTATTGTTATTATTATTTTTTTTTTTAAATGGTCAAAATTCCTTTGGAGAAAAATTCTCAAATTTCGGATCCTTCGTTTGAGACACTGGATGAAAACAAAAAGGTGACAATGTTAACGTCACAAGTATTTTGTGAACTGTACATGACATACCTGAAAGTATTCTATGGTTTGGAGTTTTTTGTTATGAAACATCAGCATCTGTCAAAGTTCCTTCGGAGAAGAAGTTCCTAGTTTGGGGGTCTGTCGATGAAAAATCTGTTGATGCAACTGCGATACCAAACCTAATCTTATCATACGCAAAGTTGTTGTCTATGGAAGCATTTTTGACAATGTGATGCTTTTACTTTTTGTTTAGGAGACCCCGCGTTGTATCCATGCCCACTGGGTCATTATTGCGAAGAAGGTGTCGGTCCAGTAGAGTGCCCCATTTACCATTACAGAGACATTGTAGGGGCGGCCAGCGAAGGCGACTGCTTCAACTGTAAGGCAGGCTTCTACTGCCAAGAAACCGGTAAGCATGTTTTTTTTTGTTTTTATTTACGCAAGGGTAACAGATTTCAAAGTAGCTTAGCAGAAGTATTTAGTTGCAAATATCGCCATAGGAAATGTGAACATTTGTTGTGTTTGTAAACTTAAAAAAAGTATTATATACTGTATAGTACTGGATTCGAACTGGCCCCTTGTCACCGGGCGTGCTCGATGGTCTAGTGGTTAAGACATCTGCTCTGGTCATGCGGGAGTCGTGGGTTCGAATCCCACCCGAGTTGCCTGTGGATTTTTTTTTCCACAGGACTCGAAAGCACTGAGTATACAGTGCTTATCACACGTCGTTGTAAGGCAAATTGAAATTTATATTGAAAAAAATAAAATAAAATTTGTAAAAATAGAATTTAAAAAATCCTTGAAAAGAAACGGTTTAAATTCCACAAAGGTATATTCATTTCTAGGGAGTGTTTTGCCTGAAAGTAAAGTTGAAAAAGGTAATGATTTAACATGTTAATTAGAGCATGTGTTAGCCAGAGGAGGTGTCTGGGTGTCTTTTGAACGCCCTGTGTGTAAGGTGGACAGACTATTTTATCCGTCTTTTGCGTGTAAATGTGTTACATAAACAGTGTGGACGTCTCGTGTTATACATTTTGAAAGCAAATTAAGGCACTCTTTTTTCTTGTTCAAGTCTTCAAATGGGGAAACTTTTTGAATACTCCTAATGAAATGAATACAAAAATCAAAGTGTAGGACAAAGTTTCCACTTTTCAAAATGTTGTCTTGATTAAATTTTATTTCTATTTTTATGGAAAGCGCTTTGAAAGCGTCTTTTAGGCAGATTTTGGCGCTTTATAAATATTTGTTATTGTATTATTATTTTTATTATCATGTTAAAAGAGAGCAAGCATACAAGCAAGACGTTTTGCCAATACGCATTATCTGACCTCTCAAATGATTAATTATTTCCTAACAGGAATGACGAATTCCTCATTTTTGCCTTGCTACGAGGGCCACTACTGCGAAGAGGGGACCACCGAGCCCCAGCCGTGTACCGGTGGACGCATGAGTACCACAACAGGCCGTGTGAGCAATGAAGACTGCCCTCTATGCACACCTGGTTACTACTGTCCCAACGACACGATCAACATACACGGGATACCGTGCAGACCCACGTATGAGTGTCCTGAAGGTTCGTTCATCGCATCACTGCAAACAATTTTGCATATTTTTTTTTTATCTTATCGTTTTTTTAATGCAATTCACCCATCACAAGGCCCAAAGGCCACTCGAGGGGTGGGCTACTTTTTGAAGGGATGGAAACCTGCCCCAATGCACAGCAACAAGACATGGTGAGAAATAGACGCAAGTCTCTTCACAGCACAGCTAAGAACAAGGAGGGGTAAATGAATCCATTGCGAGACAAACACATCATTGCAAAAATTGTTGTATCTTGATGTTGCAATAACTTGGTATCTTGTTCAAAAAACATTGTATCACGTTTTTTTTTATAGCAGCAAACCCTGCAAAAAAGAACAACTTTGTGCTCAAAACATATCTTAAGTTTGTAAGCTTAACAGCTCGATGAACTTTGACCCTATGTCAACCCCTCTCCCGTTTTGCTGTTATCCCAACCCACAGGAGCCGCCATGGAAGTGACCTGCCGCCCGGGCCACTACTGTGAAGGGGTAACAGGCGACCCCCCTGTATGCCCTGGTGGGTACTACTGCCCGCTGGGCTCCAGCGCCTTCACCCAGTGTTTCTACCCCAAATACTGCCCAGAAGGGAGCGAAGTACCCCTGGAGTGTCCCCTGGGTAGCCGGGCTATGAATCATGCTGGGTTGCGTCTCTACTCCAACGAGAGCTGTAACCTGTGCCCGGCAGGGACGTACGGAAACCACACGGAGCGTTTTGAGTGTGCTCAGTGTATTGAAGGATACTACTGTCCCATAGGTAAGGTCTTAATAGCGTGACAACTGACTTGTTGGATTTGGCTGCGGCTATGGCTACCTCACTACATGTGTGTTTTAATACATCGACATTACCAACAGCCGTAGCCGTTGGATTTGAATGTGCGTTTGGAATCAGGTTGGCTCAGTGGTTTCTTTCCCTGCCTTTTCACCTCTGTGGACCCTGGTTCGAATCCCACCTTTTTGCCTTTGAATGCAAGCTTTCCGTTATGTAAGAATGTGTGCTTCATGCTTGAACGGTCAAGCAATGCGGTCACTAGCGGTTGTATAGTCAGAACAATTCTGTAACAAAAGGGTTAGATGCAGATTTTTCTGCGACCATAAACGCCGATTATCTGCTTCTTGTAAGCAGAGTCAAGAATTTGGACCCAGATTTGATAGCTCAGTTCCAGGTGTGTCATTTATGGTAGACATAGCATGCCTCCGTACACTACTGTCACTCTTATTCTATGCCCTATGAAGAGGGCCCTTGAATGGCACTTTGATGTTTACCTCCTATTCACAAAACATGTACACCTCTATGTGATGTTACAAAACACTTAATTTCTAGTTATTATTATTATTATTATTATTATTTTTCTTTTAGGGAGCATAACGTGATTGTACAGGTAAATACCGCTCCTTCCAAACCACCAGTGGATCCTGTATTTGCTGGTCAGGGTATTTTTTCTAGGCGATGTGAAGATTTTGCACTTAACAATTTTCCTCCCTGGTGCTCTCTGTCACTCTTAGGTACTGGAAATCCAGAGGACTACCCATGTCCCATCGGGTACTACTGCCCTGCCGGGTCTGGTGAGCCAATCCCCTGCCCGGCCGGGTTGTACGGTAACATCATCAAGGCGGTAACGTCAGATCAATGTCAACCCTGTCCAGTCAATACCTTCAATAACATGCTGGGCCAGAAGGCATGTCGACCATGTGGAAGCTCAGCCGCAGCACAAGAAGGTATGTTTCAGTACGTTTTCATGTTGTTTACCACGTGAGGTCACCTCGGAACCATATTTCTGGTATTGCCCCAATGGGTTCCTTTCAGGACACTAGGTGGCAGCAGACTTACCAGGTAAATCTATTGTTCTCTGAAATTTTCGCATGCCCAGAATGACACAAACATCATAAATTTACCTGGTAAGTCTGCTGCCACGTAGCGTTCCAAAGTCTCCCATTCGCCTGACGTCGTCATCACAACAATCTTGGTTGTACCATGTTGGAAGTCAGTGTCACTGTCAGTGACTGTGTTTTAGGCCATGCAGCAGGTTGCAGGTATACCTATTGACTTCCAAAATGGTGAGCATGGTATAGTCGCTGCGTGTGACATACCTGCATGGGGGTCAATAGCATGTGTCATATTCTGTAGCTGGTCCTTAGGTTTCCGGTCTTCAGCCAAACACATCTTGTTTATTCTCAAGTTTTTTAATTTGTTTTCCTTCATCTCCTTCTGATGTACTGGAGTTCAAAAAATAACTCTAGATTTAAACAGAATTGAACCTTAAAACTCAACATATATTTAACCCCCCACATGAAGACGGCACTTGGATGGCTTTTTAATGTTTACCTCCTATTCACAAAATCTGAACACTTACTTGTGATGTTACAAAAAAACTTATCTCTAGTTATACTATTATTATTATTTTTCTTTCAGGGAGTGTAACATGTGATTGTACAGGTAAATACCGCTCCTTCCAAACCACCAGTGGATCCTGTGTGTGCTGGTCAGGGTACGTCTTCTATAACGAGGTAGACCTTTCGGAGACCGAAGGCAACAGCGACGGAGACTGTCAGCCTATGGTGGATGACCGCTGCGATCTCGGACAGGCGCGCGATGCCAGTGGACGCAAATGCGTGGATCCAGATAACTATGACTGCACAATGATGTGCGGGAGTGATGATGGAACCTTTGACGTGGATCTTGGAAGGTTAGATTTTTGTTTTATTCTGGCTTATGAGGTTGGCGTGTAGTTCTCGTTCCCAAACGGACAAGGACACTCTCCTGACTTGTTATTGGCTTGTGTAAAAGAAATAATGCTTTGAACTATCAGAAATAATATAAAGTAGGCCTTGATTGTAGAATCTTTCTTTTCTTGGCATTGTCAAGTCAGGGTTTCTTTGTGCCAGTGGTAACCACAAAGAAAAAAAGATTCTGGCAATTCCGCCAAAAGAATCCCGCCAGGGAGACGGGACAAAACAAACAAAAGAATCCCTGGCGGCAACTGGTTGAGCTGGTTGAACTGGTTGTCCAAAGATGATTACTATAGTGATAAACATTGTGTCAAAGTTTCACGTTCAGTGTTATTTATTTTGGATTTTTATTTTACGTCTTTTTGTTTTGTACATACTTGCTTTTATTAATGTATTTTTTTCTGTTGCTTTTTCTTTGGTTCTTCATTATACATTTTACTTGTTTTCTTTTTTTTTTTAATTGTTTAACCGTATAAAATGTATAACTGTGATTTTAATATTTGTAAGCAGGGTTATTTCAGTTGCTCTCAAGTGACTGCCAACCGTGTGTTTTTTTATAAACCATAATAATAATAATAATGATAATAATAATGATTTGTTTTTCACTTCTTGTAGGTGCACGTGCAATACTTACGTAGCTCCAGAAGAGATCTGTGACGCAACCTGCATGGGTAACAAGCCTACGGTTCAGGGGAGTCTGTCTGCATCAGGACAGCTCGTCGTCACGAGTACAGCCAGTGATGGCAGTGGGGATACAATAACCATGGTGAGATCACTGTTGATGAAGGAAGTAAAAACCATCGGGGTTTTACTTGCTTATTCTAGGGGGAACATTAAACAGGCGTGATATTCTTCCGACTTAAATCCAATTTTCAATTTTTTTGGTTTTCAGAAAAATCAGTGAAATCGTTCTTAAAGGAGCAATTCAGAATTGGTTTTTTGCTAACAGAACAGTGTAAGCACTTAATGTAATCCACCATATACCTAAACTGACAAACCTGTGGAAGTTTGAGATCAATCGGCCATCTGGGTCACGAGAAAATAGTGGAAAACCGAGTACACATTTCAATGAAGTCGTCATGAATAATAAAACGCTTCTGAGCGATAAACTCCAATCGGAAAACTAGTTTATCTATTTCTCATCAAATGTGGCATTTCAGACAGAAATATTTCAAGGGATATTTTCTACTATCATCATCATTATACCGTGTAAGTTTTATGTAAATCTGTGATCTTGAAGTATATTTTGTCTTACCAATTCTGAATTGCTCCTTTAAATAGCCTGATAAAGTCTTGAAAAGCATATTCCATTTGAGGTCCCCTAAATTGTCCTACTTTTTTCCCAAGGAGCCCAATATCATGCCTGGTGCCTAGTTTGGTTGAGGGCATCACATATTAGTCATGAAATAATAATGTATAACGATATACCACTTTGTGGGGTTTTTTTCTTCAGCCTGTTCCCAACGTGATCGGTCCGAGTGTCCATACCTCAGGAACCAAGAATATCCAGATAGTTTCCTTTGAGTCAACTGGAGCCGTTGGTCATATCGTATCGGACATGGCTGACCTACAACAGCTAATCCTTGGTAACTTTCTGATTCTATTCTCCACCCCCACCTCCCACCCCCACCCCCCATCAAGTGAAGCTTGGCTTCTTCAAGTCAGCAGCGTAGTTAATAAGTTTAAACTTACACATTTGATACAATAAACACAATGAGTACAAACTTAAAGTTGTAAATCTACATAAACACACCTTAAATATCTGTGTGCTGTTGTGTGTCAGAACAATGGCGGCTGTTTGTTTACTTTTCTAATGGGGTTTTAACAGGTCGGACTTTTGTCGGACTTTCCGTGGCGTTGTCAAGGCTGTGATTGGTCAATACGTCAGTAGGCGGGGCTTAATGCAGTGGTCTATTCTCAATTCCAATCTTTGTTTTCTATTTGCTTCAGATGACTCCGAGGTGACCACAGTCATATCAACCACCATGACCGACTTCAACATCACCTCAAACAGGCGGCGGCGCCTCCTTGCCGAGAACCCCACCACAGTGCCGGGCATCCCCAACCCCATCATCTGCCTGGCCCTGGAGGACATGATGATCTTCCGTGTCGCCATCAACTCCCTCAACCGCAACCAGAGCAACTACCCCGTCTACCAGAAGGATCACCTCTTCAACACCAACCCCACCTACGACTACAGCGAGTTCCGCGACCTGCGCTTCTACGTGGAGAGTACCGCCGTGGACATCTCGGCTTTCGCGCACGTCTTCACGGAGACTGGGCAGTACGTGTTTGCTGACGCGCAGGAGTCGCAGTGGGAGGTGATCGTCTCTGTGCAGGCTCCTGGGGCTACATGCGATACAACGAAGTCTGTCGTGCAGCCGTCGACAGCTGGTAATCTGGCTGTCCAAAATGTCAAGAAACAGGAAGCGATGAATGAGGAACCGGACTGGGGTCTTATCATAGGTGAGTTCATTTTGTCGCTTCTTCCAGATTGGATACTATCGCCGGCTCAACGATATCAGGGCCCAATTTTGTAGAGCTGCTTGAGCTGAAAATATTGCTTAACAATCTAAGCAAAAATTAGCATGGATACCAGTCACAGATGGTACATGTGACATGGTATTTTGGCTGGTAAAGTTATTCTGGTAAGCATATTTTCCTAGTGCTTAGCTACTTCTTGTGCTTAAGCATCTCTGGCTGTTCAAAAGGGATATAAATATACTCAAAAGAGATATAAATATACTCGAAGTGATATAAATATACTCAAAAGAGATATAAATATACTAAAAAGAGATATAAATATACTCAAAGAGATATAAATATACTCAAAAGAAATATAAATATACTCGAAGTGATATAAATATACTCAAAAGAGATATAAATATACTCAAAAGAGATATAAATATACTCAAAGAGATATAAATATACTCAAAAGAGATATAAATATACTCAAAAGAGATATAAATATACCCAAAAGAGATATAAATATACTCAAAAGAGATATAAATATACCCAAAAGAGATATAAATATACTCAAAAGAGATAAAATTAAGGCTCTTTTGAAGTGCCAATGTTTACCTAGTGATTCAAGAATAATGAAATCCCTTTCCTCCAGGTATGCTCTCATTCCTGGCTGCTTGTATCATCATGCTGGTCATCGCCGTCATTGTCTGGCGCCCTCACAGTGCCGGTATCTACCCGCTCAAGATGTGGAAGCCACGGTACCGCGCCCTCGGGGCCCCACCGAGGATCCCGCCTTACCTGCAGTATCAAGATAAAGACAGGTATGCTTTTGTACAGGAAAGTCAGAGGCGTGTCGTGGCCGAGCGGTTAAGAGCACCGGACTCAAGCTCTGGTGTTTCTGATCAGCAGAGTGTGGGTTCGAGTCCCGGTCGTGACACTTGTGTTGTACTATGGTTGCTTCGTCTCATAAAATCATTTGTAAACGATCTCCACCAGATTTGATAATTCGGCGCCAGGAGTGTCATTTATGACAGACATGGCGCATTATAAATGTACACTATTATTATTATTATTATTTTAAAGTTTAGCTGATTTCTTCGTTTTGGGTTTTTTAAAAGTTTTTTCACTTTTTTCTTGTGACTCTGATTACCAATTGAGCTCAAACTTTCACAGTTTTGTTAGTTCATGTAAGGTTACATAATGTGTGGAAACTGGTCTTTTTGACAGTTACCAATTTTGTCTGCTTATGTTTCAAGACATATTAAGACATAGCTTAATCTCTTGATAACCTTTTTTTTTCATTTTTTTTTTCACATAATTGTTAATTCAGGGAGTCTCTCCTGCTCGGTCCTCGCATCGTTGAGGGCGCCGAGTCGACCGGCCGCTCTGAGAAGGGTGAACTTGAAGACTTCAACGTGCGCACTCTGTACGACAAGTTGGAGGATCAGACGTTATATCTGGCTCAGCAGCTGACCAGACAACAAGAGGACCTGAGAGGCTTCTACGAGAGAATGAGCCAACAGACGGACGGGCTGAAGGTAAGACCGTGACCGGGATGAAAAAACATCTCGACTCTCCAGCTGAAAATCAACAATTTGATCTTTGGATTCTGACTTGAAAAGGGAATAAATGTCATTGATTTTCCAGAAGAGCAGAATCATTTTCTTCCTTTAGTTTTCAATCAATTAATCTATGGAACTTCTTAAATGTTATCAAACTTGGTCAAATTTTCCAGCATGAAATATTTACTATTTTAATCCGATTTCCGAAAAGAAATTTGTGCCCTCTCGGATGTTCAGATTCGTGAAATATCAAGATTGGATGAGAGGGCCCCCCTACGAGGTCTCTGTTTAAAACTGACATCATTATGATCTAGTGGGGTTTTCGGTGACGGTATGTTCGTGAATTCTCTCTTTGAGTTGAGACGTTTCTATCAGTATGCTCTGATGGTCTTCAGAAGAAGGCTCAACTCTGAAGATGCAGGCTGTATAACTGCTCTGGAACAGAGGAGGATTAACTCAATGATGCGCGAAGGCTAGGAAAACTGGAACTGGATCAAGTTTAACCTCCACGCAGGATCCTAAACCAGAGCGCTCATACAGCCTACATATTGAAGAGAGATTTTATGTACATGGTGTTTTTCTTCAAACCTTACCAGTCTACTTCACTCATACATTACCTGTAGAGCACACTACTATTTGCATATTTCCCAATACCGGCAGGATATTTCGCTAAGAGTTTACACATTTCATATATATATATACATATATAGCGCCCTCCATCGCCTTACCCATAGTGCCCCGCGGCGAGTAGCCTCGTGACTCTTCCTTTTCTCTTAGCGGCAGGACCAGGGTGAGACGTGTTTTGTAGCTCGTCAGTTTTTTCCCCTTTTAGCAAGAGTTAAAAACATTAAAAAAGACAATAAAGAAGATATATTGTGTTTAATTATTGGAGTTAATTAACCAGTGTTGTAGCTAAATTTGAAGGAGTTATGAAACGTTTGGAGAGAGCTCTTCCTGTCGTAACTGGGGGCGGTCACCCCCCGGGACAGGTCGAGCCCTCAGGAGGCTGCGCCGGCGACGGGTTGTTGCCGAACCAGTCTCCCGTCCAGCACCCGCAGCCACTGACGGCTGCGGGTGCTGGCGACCCTGCGGTTGGAGTCGGACTGGGTGCCCGGTCCTCCTCTCCGGCCGTGATTGGCGGGGCTTCCAAACGAAAGGCTAAGGCCGGCAAAGGTCGGCAGACCGTGATTGCCGGTGCGAAGCCAAAGAAGGGTCGGCAGGGCAAGCCGTGCGGGGGTACCCGCCAGACTCCCTCCGACTCAACCCCGAACGTGGAGCTGTCAGATGCGACAAGCCACCACGGTTCAGTGGGTTCGAACCACCCGCGTTCCCGGGGCCCAGTGGCGGTAGCCACAGCGGGACAAAGGGGACTATTGAGCGGGTTCCCGGGCCGGGCAGCCGACCCTCCACCCATGGGGCGGGGGGCGCTGTACGCCGGGGCGGGCTTTGGGGTAATGGAGCGGTCCGACCATGAGCTCTCCGGGGCTCTAGGCTCGGTACTGTCACGCTCTGATGGACCCACCACGACATCGGAATTTCTCCGGTGCTCGGGAGTGCCCGTGCCCCAGACGTTGCCACAGGCATCGTCCGAGGTGTACTCGGAGCAGCCACGGGGCAAAAAGTCCAAAAAGAAAAAGGCGCGCCGCGCCCGATCTTCTTCTTCGGATTCAGAGGGGACCTCGGGGCGTTCACGCCACGGTAAGCGCTACCGGGCGGAAGATATGGTTTCTAAGGCGGAATTCTTACATGCCTTCCAGAACATATCAGCCTCCCTATCTGCTCTCTCGGCCGCCCGTCCACCGGCTATGGTGGACGGCCCGGCCGGGATGACTGGCATGGGCCCGCAGCCGTCTGTTATCGGACATGGCTGGTTGGCCCAAGCACGCGGGGTTATCCCGCACACACTCAGCCGGGCCCCGGAGTCCCAGCCAGCGTTGAGCCTCCATCCATCGATGGCGTTTGCAGATGAAGTCAGCCAGCCCGCGGGCCACGCCGTGGCGCAGACAATGGGGTCCGGGGTGCCGGGTGATTCCCACTCGGTTGATTCTACCCACCCGTCCCGCTCCGACGAGTCGGCCGGGGAAGACGACGAAGTCATCTCTATGCAGCGCCTGTCAATCACGGAGACCGAACTACGCTTGGTTCAGCGTGATATGGTGCGAGTACTGCAACTACCAACCACTGAGGACTCAGTGCAGCCTTCCCAGAAGTCGTTTAAACGACGGACCGGGACGGCGCAGGGGCCAGACAAAACCTTCCAAGAGTTACCCCTGGATCAAGTCTGTGTCGACCGTATCCAAGCGGTCATGTCGGCCTCCAAGTGGCGCCCCCAAGGGGCACGCCTCACGGAGTACTACCGGTTCCCGAAGACGGACTATGAGAAATTCTTCACCGCACCAGCCCTTCCCGAGGCAGTGAAGGATAAACTGGTGGCAGATGCCGGGGCTTCGGCGTCCAAACGCTCTTTTCCCGATAAGGTCAGGAACAAGCATGAGGAGACCCTTAAGAAGCTCGATAGCGCATCACGCTCCGGAATGCGGGCGACGTCCTTTTTACTTCTCCTGACGGAGTATCTTGCTTCCGGGTGTGAAGACGATACGTCCGTTCCGGCCGATCTCTTGACCATGGCGTTCCATTGTCTGGATCAGGGCCTTCGGGCGGCTCTCGAGCAGTTTGCTCGAGTGGCGACCCTTGCAACATCGGCTCGGCGGGCAAATGTGCTTGATGCACTCTTCCTACCGTCGCCGGGCGCACGCAAGAGATTCGAGGATCTACCATTGGAGGGAGTCGACCTCTTTGCGGGCAAATTTGAAGAGTTCATGGAGGCAGAGGCGAAACGATTGAAGACCACAGAAAAGATCAATCTCAAGAAGCCATCTGCCTCAACAGTCAGAACGTCACAGGCTAAGGGCAAGGCATCGTATACGATTCCGCGCCGCAAGCCATTCAAGACCGCACGTGGCGGGTTTCGGACTCGGGCCGAAATCTCGCCAAACGTGCGTGCCCCCCAATCCCAGCCGTATCAGCCCTATTCCGGACAGCAGCGCCCCTTTGGGGGGCGTGGCGCCCGGACGTCAGCCCCCCGCTACCCCGGGGGCTGGCGGAAGTGACTTCCCAGTCTCGTGGCGGCCCCCCATCGTCGGACCCGTGGGGGGCCGTCTTCGAGCCTTTGCAGGGTCCTGGGCTGGGGTTACGGCCGACAGGTGGGTGCTCGACACCATCGAGCGCGGGTACGCGCTCGAATTTACGAGCCCCCCCCCCGTCGGCCATGCTAGTCCGGCCGACGCCGGTTCCGGCAAGCCCGGAGAGGCGCCGGTCCCTCGAGGGGGAAATACACTCCCTCGTCGAGAAGGGGGCGGTGCGCGTCCTCCCGCCTGGGGGGACGTCGCCGGGTTTCATGTCGACCTTCCTTTTGGTGCCCAAAAAGGAGGTCGGCATGTGGCGGCCTGTCCTCAACCTCAAGCCCTTGAACAAATTCATCCGCCCCAGACGCTTCCGTATGGAGACTCTCAAAATTATCCTGGAGTCTATCCATACGCCAGCGTGGGCAGCCAGCTTGGACTTGAAGGATGCGTACCTTCATGTCCCCGTCCGGCGGGAGCACTGGGAATTCCTTCGGTTCCAATATCAGGGAACCCGTTACGAATTCACGGTGCTCCCGTTCGGCCTCTCCACTTCTCCCCGGGTGTTCACCCGGATCGTGCGAGTGGTCGGGGCGGCGTTGCGAAGGCAGGGGGTGACGATTTTCACCTACCTGGACGACTGGTTGATCGTGGGGGATTCCCGCGCATCAACAGCGTCGGCGCTAGAATTTACGTGGCACCTAACGGCCGACCTCGGGTTTCTAGTCAATTGGGAGAAATCTCACCCGCTCCCCTCCGAGTTCCCGGAGTTCCTGGGAGCGGCGCTCGACCTTCGCAACGGGCTCGCGCGCCCTTCTGGGGCGCGATTGAGCAACCTTTATCAATGTATGGACATTTTCCTCGCTTGTACGGTGGCCCCAGCTCGAGCTTGGCTCAAGCTGCTGGGCCTCATGGCGAGTCTAGTAGACGTAGTCGACTACTGCAGACTCCATATGCGGCCGATTCAGCTGCACCTCCTGGCGGTCTATCGGCCGAACCGGGACAGCATCGAGCTGCTGGTCCCTGTCACAGACTGGCTGAGGCCACACCTGCTATGGTGGCGGGACCCAGCCAACCTTATGGGGGGCCGTGCATTCCGCAGGCCTTGTCCGGCCCTGACAATCACGACGGATGCGTCCCTGTCAGGCTGGGGGGCCACCCTCCACGCACGACAAGTTGCGGGCCGCTGGGACCCCGAACATCAGGGCACCCACATAAACACCCTCGAGTTGTTGGCCGTCGCCAACGCGCTCGAGCGCTTCCGATCGTCGGTGGTGGGCCGGGCAGTTCTGGTCCAATCCGACAACGCCACGGTAGTGGCCTACATAAATCGGCAGGGGGGCACACACTCTGCCTCTCTCTGCGCACACACCTGGGAGATCCTCCACTGGTGTCTGCGGAACCGGGTCACGCTCTCGGCCGTTCACCTCCCCGGGGAAGACAACACCACGGCCGATGCGCTCTCCAGGGGGTGGATCCGTCCGACAGAGTGGACGCTCCTGCCTCAAGTCGTTCAGTCGATTTTTCGGCTGATCGACCGCCCACACGTGGATCTGTTCGCGTCACGGGACAACCACCAGCTCCCAACCTACTGCGCAAGGGGCCCCGACCCCAATGCGTGGCGGGTGGACGCGCTGGCGTTCGGGTGGGGAGGACTATTGGCCTACGCCTTTCCCCCGATCTCAATAATCCCCAGGGTGATCACCAAAGTGGAGCAGGAGGACTGCAAGGTCCTTCTCATTGCTCCGTTCTGGCCCCGTCAGCCCTGGTTCACGCGGCTGACCCGACTATTGGTCCATCGTCCGGTGATCCTCCCACAACGAGAGGACCTGCTATTCCAACCGGGCTCGGGCTTTCAGCACCCAGCCCCCCACGATCTCCACCTGACCTGCTGGGCATTATCACGAAGTCGTTCCGCTCAGCAGGCCTTTCAGAGCGAGCTGCGTCAATTGCGGCATGCAGCCGCCGGGAGTCTACCCGGCAGGTCTACGCAAGCCGGGTACGACATTTTTATCAGTGGTGTCGACGGAGATCTCTGCATCCCCCCGATACATCTGTAGGGGAGGTGGCCGATTTCTTGGTGTACCTCTTTGACGATAACCTGGCCGCTGGCACCATAAAGAATTATCGCTCGGCCATTGCGGCCATCCACAATGGATTCCCGGATGGGACATCCATTTCCAGTAACCCAACGCTCGGCCAACTTGTCAGGGGCATGTTTGTTTCCCGCCCTCCATGCAGGAAACTCGTGCCCTCATGGGACCTCTTCAGGGTCTTGACCGCCCTAACGAAATCGCCCTTTGAACCATTGGGCAGTGCGACCCTATTGCACTTGTCCATCAAGACGGCCTTTTTGCTAGCAGTAGCAACATCACGGCGACGCAGTGAACTGCACGCCCTGACGACGGAAGCGGGTCACATACGGTGGGAGCCGGGGGGTGTCCGACTGATCCCGAAGGCCGGTTTTCTCACGAAAAATCAATCCAGTGGCTTCACGCCCCCGGACATTTTCGTGCCAGATATCAAGGCGTTCTCATCGATCCCGAGCGACAAGCTTTGGTGCCCGGTTCGGGCACTCAAATGGTACGTTAATCGCACGAAAGCGCTGCGGGCGTTACATTCGCAACTGTTCGTCACCGCGATTCCGCCTCATCGGCCGGCGTCCCGAGACACCATCGCCCGTTGGCTCGTGACAGCGATCCGGTCGGATACGAGCGGACCGCCGGCGGGGAATATTGGGGCCCATGAAATCCGGGCCGCGGCTGCGTCCTGGGCTTTCTTTAAGGGAGTATCTTTAGGTGACATCATTCAGGCGGCATCATGGAAGACGCCCAACACATTCACCGAATGTTACCTGAAGGACGTGGTGCAGACCGAGGGCAGAGCCGGAAGAACAGTCTTGACGTCGGCTGCCTCACAAGAACAGGACTCTCACCAACCCGGGACGTCCCGATTATAGGTGAGTTCCCACATTGATATGTGTACTCTAGATATGGTTCCATATTCTGTGTACAATTAAAACTGTTAATCATGTTTTTCCTCCCCTCCCCCCCCTCGGCCGCTTGCGTTCCGACGGGCGGAGTTTCCGAGACGGCGCATACCCTTACGTGTGGTTTACGTAGACGGGGTCCGCTTGAAAAAAAAAAAAAAAAAAAAAAAAAAAAAAAAAAAAAAAAAGTTGGGGTTGGCGTGCCCCTTCTGTCGTTGCATCATCTCGTATCCCACCACCGAATTCCGGTGCGAGTCTATGCAAATAGTAGTGTGCTCTACAGGTAATGTATGAGTGAAGTAGACTCCCCCCCCACAGTAGTGTGGTGGGGGTCTACGAACGAATACTTACCTGTAGAGCATCCCTCCCCCCTTCCCCACTTCTCGATGACTGACAGTTAAGTTGGTAACGCAAGAGAAAAGGAAGAGTCACGAGGCTACTCGCCGCGGGGCACTATGGGTAAGGCGATGGAGGGCGCTATATATGTATATATATATATGAAATGTGTAAACTCTTAGCGAAATATCCTGCCGGTATTGGGAAATATGCAAATAGTAGTGTGCTCTACAGGTAAGTATTCGTTCGTAGACCCCCACCACACTACTGTGGGGGGGGAGATTGTATTCTCCACCAAGCAAAGTTTTAAATCGTACTTTATCATCATTATGATTTGTGTGTCTTCTAGGGTCTCTTGCTTAGCCTGGACATGTCCAAGCTGGAGAAGATCGAGAAGGAACGTGCAAGGAAGGCCGAGCGTGAGGGATACCAGGCTAGTGGGGATACCACGAATGTAGTCAACACCAGCAGACAGTACAACTTCACAGGTAAGATCAGAGAAATAAACCAGAGAACTGGTACTTCGCCATCATTGCTGTCGTCTACGGAGCACAAAATAGTGTACCCTTGGCATGCCTCGGCTGTGACGAAACGCGTTCGGTTACCATCGCTGTGATTGCATATAATAACAAAAAAAGCATGGAATATGAACACACACACCACGATCGCACCACGATCGCGCCACGCTCTTTCATGATTGCGCTGGACATGGGCGCACAGATCACACATAGAAAACAGGCCATATTTTTAAGGCGCGCTTCTTTCCCTGCCTTTCAACTCTGTGAACCCCGGTTCAAATCCTGCCCCAGACTGGAGCCTTACATGTGGATTGGGCGATTTGAATGCTCGGTTTTTTACCCATTTGGGGTTTTCCTCCCACATCTAAAACTGAACACGTCCTTTCGTTTCCCATTCATCCTGTTATTAGCGCTTGCGCTGTTAGATGTGTTATGAAATAAAGAAATAAATATATTTGGTTAGTTTGTTTGCGACCATCGAAATAAGTAGCAATGATGTACATTCCCTTTAAATTTGCTGTCAGTAAGCAGTCGGAATTCCACCTCTTGTCCCATTTCTTAAATGCAGCCACTGGTGCATCCTCACGGGAGCACGAGCTTATGGAAGCCCTTCAGCTCCTCTTGGAACGTCTCAACTCGGGCAAGATTCCCCTGAGCCCCGAGATGCTGCAGCAGGCAGGGCTTGGCCCCGCTGGAGGCGTGACCAGCGGGGGTGTGGTCAGCGGGAAGGGCGCGGCTGTGGACAACCTCCTGAAGAGGCAGAACAACGAGAGGGTGCAGCTGAGTAACGATCTACGAGGCAAGGAGGAGGAGGAGATTGACAGTATGCTGACCGACTTTGTAAGTATTAGGGCGTGTCGTGGCAGAGCAGTCTAGTCTGTTGGACTCAGGTTCTGATGGCTAAATCATCGCGGTATGCGTTTGAATCCCGGTCATGACTCTGGTGTCCTTGTCAAGCCTTGTAACCATAACTGCTTCTCTTAACCCAGGTGTATAAATGGGCACCTGAGAGGGCTGAGACAGTATTGTGTTGGATTAACCCCCTTAGTGCTAATATAAGCAGCTTGGTTCCATGTGCAAAGGCTCCATCCGTCTGTATAAAGTAGTTCCCACCTTTGGCTATAGCTGTGGTGGGAGACTACCCTGGCGATGTTGAAACACAGGATAACGCATTGATCTCACCAAAGTCATAGCATAAGCCCAGCTACGGCATCAAAGGTTTTTCTTAACAAGCTAAGTTTTGTTCCACCTCTCTCTTCCCAGGACAAGAAACGTCAGAAGTTGATCTCGGACCTGTCCTGCAAGCTGGCCTCCAAGTTGGACGGCGCCGAGACCCAGCAGGAGATCGACAAGATCATGTCATCCCACGAGAAGGAGATGTCGAGGGCGCTGGACAAGTTTGACGCGGCCAAGCAGAGACAGGTGGAGGACCTCAGGAAGAGGCTCGCTGAGAAGAGGCAGGTCGCTGAGGCCAACATGAAGAGCAGACACCAGCAAGAGGTACACTGACAACATTTTGAAAACAGATCTGACAGAATCAAATGTTGAGTGAGCAGAAACTCAGAGTTCGTTATCAGGAGTTCTACCATATACTTGATTGGCGTGTCATGGCCGAGCGGCCTAGCACACGGACTCAAGTTCTGGTGTTCTGATCAGCTAAGTGTGGGTTCGGGTACCGGTCTTGAGACTTGTGTCATTGAGCAAGACACTTCACCATTATTGCTTGGTCCTTCAGATGGGACATAAAGCAGTTGGTCCCAGGTGATGTTGAATCAGTGTGCTCTGATTCGTCTTCTGGAGAATGCATTTTCAGTTGTTAAAATCTTCCTCTTCCTTTTTTTCCCCTCGTTTTCTTACCCCCAAGGCAAGCGAGGCAGGCATCACCCTGACCCAAGACGACAGCTCCGATGCGGCAGGCACTCTCAAGGAACAAGAGTTAGAGATTGATATCATTCTGGCTGAGGAGGCGTTGGCGAGAGCCAAGGCCCAAGCCTCCCAGAACCGAGAACTAGCCACGGAGCAGCAACACAAGATGTCTGAGAACCTGACAGCCGCCGTTGTAAGTCCTTAATTCATTTTTTTCTTTAGGGAGGGGGAAGAATCTGACTCCAGAGGTATTTTTTTCAGCTTAGACATCAGCTCCATTCTACGTTCCGGCAATTATTTTTGAGACTGCTTTCCTCTCTCAAACTTGCACAAAGTCCTGAACAAAATATTAACAATTGTATTATTTGTGTTTTACCTGTACACGGATGTGTGTTAAGCACCCAATTTCATTGAGCTGCTGAAGCAGAAAATAGTGCTTAACAAATTTCTGCTAAGCAAAAATGAGCAGGATACCAGTCATAGGTGGTACATGTAAAATGGTATTTTGACTGGTAACCTTATTCTGGTAAGCAAACTTTTGTTGTGCTTGGCTACATTTTACCAATGTTGTGCACGCCTTTTACTTTGTCCAAACTAGGAAAGTCTTGCCGTTACTGGTGTGCTGACGGCAGAAGCCACCCAGGAGATCGTGAAGGACCAGGCAGACATGGAGAAGGCTCTGGAAGACCGCATGAGCAAACGTCGTAGCCAGCTGACGGCAAACATGAAGCAGAGGATGGCCGAGAAGAGACGCAAGAAGCTTCGTAAGCTGAAGGAGGAACACAAAGACCAAATGGATGCTGTAAGTTAACGATCAAAATATCTCGGTAGGGATTAGGAGGCAGTCGCAAGGCCGGATTAACTGTTCCATAGTCGCTGGGCACCAGTGTTTCGTAGACCCTAGACACCAGTGTGCAGTAGTCTCTGGGCACCAGTGTTTCGTAGACCCTAGACACCAGTGTTCCATAGACCCTAGGCACCAGAGTGCCGTAGTCTCTGGTCACCAGTGTTCCATAGACCCTAGACACCAGTGTTTCGTAGGCCCTACGGCACCAGTGTTTCATAGGCCCTACGGCACCAATGTTCCATAGACCCTAGGCACCAGAGTGCCGTAGTCTCTGGGTACCAGTGTTTCGTAGACCCTAGACACCAGTGTTCCTTAGGCCGTATGCACCAGTGTTCCAAAGTACCAATGCAAAATTTCAACTAGAACATAAGATTAAAAAAGAAAAAAAAATATACAATTGTCTCTTTGAGAAATTAGATATAATTTAAAGTGAATCTTCATTTATCTTCATTTTCATCATTTTCATCATTTTCATCATGTTATTGTCTGTTTAATTTCTTGTTCTTATTATTTTTTATTTTTATAAGTATCATTTTTTCTATTTTTTGCTGTTGTGTTTACAGTGTTGACGATTAGAGTGTTGACGATTAGAATAAGCTTGTTTTCCAAAATCCAATTGTTTACATTCCCTTTCGCTTAAAGGTCCTCAGAAACCTGAACTTTAGATTCACTTTTTGAAAGATCTGATCAGACTTGTATTAAATTGCCTTTGTAGTTCCTCTCCTGTGTAGATTTTTTTTTTCATGTAGACATGTAAAAGTATTTTCTTCATGTAAACATTTTCTTATCATCGTCATCGTCATCATCATTTTCATCTCCTATCATTCATGACACTTAGGAACCTCACACGACAAACGAGATGAGAGCTAATCTCCAGCACCAGGTTTGTAATCATTCATGTTCTACTGTCTGTTCTCGGTACTAGACATGTACATGTACCTATAGTGATTAGGTTAAATAAACTCCCAAAGGTATCGATTTTCACTCCCGGGTGAGGGGAAGCAATTATCTTGTTCAACAGGAAAAGCAAAACAGACTCAACCTAGATTTGAACCCATATCCAGGGGCTAATTCCAGAGAGCTATTCAGAGTTGATCAGCATAGAAAAAAGTCTTGCTCAGCAGAAACAGGCTACCAGGCAAATTAACACTTCATGTATAGAATTTGTGACTGGTCCCCCACTAATATTTGCTCAGCGAAATCTTCAACTTAGCAGCTCCTTTGAAGGTGCTCAATTGCTTCAGTCAACCCAATTGCAAACAAACTCTCAAGCAGAGAACGTTGCTTTGCAATTTTAGTTATGTTGCATAAAATCAGCTGGGAACCATCCATGAACAATACACATAGCATCACAATAATATGGTTGGTAACCTGCTTTTGCGAAGCAAATCTGTAAAGCCCTCAGAGTACCTTCTTTTTATTCACCCCTCTGTTCATCCATCCCATCTCATCGTTTGTCTTTTTTCCTTCTTGACTCTTAACTCTTTACACCTGAGCAGACGTCGCAAACGGACGGCGGATATCAAGATGCTGAACAGGTTTGCTGGAAAATATTCTCAGATTCAAAGTGTGAATGGTTGCGGTGATGCTAAAAACTTGTTGCGTTGTTTTTTTTTCTTGTTTTTTTTTGTAATCATAATTTGAAATAAAATTTTACAATGTACTTCTCATATGTTTTGTTTAAAGCCCCAGTTCAACATTGGTAAGAAGAGAAACAGATTTACAAATACCTTACATAGTATAAAGATAATGATGGTAGAAAACTTTACTTGAAATATTTCTGTCTGAAGTGTTATCGTTTTTTAAATATTAAATGAAATAAGATCCAAAATTAGTTCTCATATCAGTGAGACAAAAACTCTGCCTGTAGGAATGCAGAATGCATTTTTGCTGTTTTCTCACGAATGAAACAACGAAATGAGCTGACATTATCACAGGCTGGTTTCATTACAAATATCTTGATTTGTGCAAAGAATGGAAGCATTTGCAGTCACTTTACCAATGTTGAGCTGAGGCTTCTAGGGATAACACATTTTTCAAAAAGTTTTTGGAGGAGTAAGTTTGCGCCCATCTTCTAATTTTTTAATAGGCACACTATTCACCCAACCTGTGACAGTTATAAATTTGCATTAAAGTTCTAGGCAGTCACTTTAGGTGAAAACGTTGAAGACCTTTTTAAAGTCTTGTCGTGAATTTTGTGACTTGCAGTGATGACTTGGGGGTCTTTAAGTTCCATTTTTTCCCCCTCACTTTGACAGTATTTCAGAAGGAAGTATCTCTTCGGAGGATTTTCATGAGTATAAAGAAACTTTAAGGGCATGCCACGCGGGGAAATTTTTACGGGCAACTTGGAGGCAACCAACTGCACTGTATGCAATAGGAACACCTCAGAAGCGCAGGGGTTATTTTTGTCACATTTTTAAACAATCCCTGAGAAAATGATGTGACAACTGAAATCTGAATGTTTTTTTCCTTCGTGGAGATTGCCTGAAACTGGCTGCCTGTAAATTGCCTCTTGTGACATGGCCCTTAGGAAACAGCGAGCTTCCAGGCTGTGAAAAATAGGGGCAAGTTAAAGTAAGAATTTTGCAGAGCTTACGTAGCTGCCAAAAAGAAAGTTGCAAACTGCCGTCTGCATTAATTGCTCCAAATTTTTTGAAATTGTTGGCAATAGACCTTTCTTTTGCAACGCCACAGCCGGAGTTTTTGCCAAACAAGATGGAGAAACTACGGACGGGGAGCCATAGATGCAAAGCAAAAACAGATAATCACAGTTTGCAGAAATGGTTACACAATTATTCAAAAAGTTTTTAGAACTTTTTGGAAACAAACCAACCAATAACGGGATGTACTTTCTTTAAAATAGAAAGTTAAAAATTTTTTTTTTTAGTTGGTCACAGCGTCTGTCAACAAGACTTGAATGTTTTGCTATATTTGGCCGTCCATGCCAACCAGCGTGGCTGTCCATGCCAACCAGCGCAGTTTGTTTATCAACAATAGAAAGGTCTATTACAAATGTAGTGTCTGCATATTTTTGAGCATCGAGGTCATCAAGGCACCAGACTGTTTTTTTTTTTCCTGGAAGGCCTGTGGCAGTGTTTGAATTAACGGCTGTAGCTTGATCGCCATGTGCACAAGCCATTGATTTGAAACATGGGATGCCCATAGCAACACTCTTAGCAACAGCCGCAGCCGTAGCCACCAATTCAGACACGACCTCCGTTTGAGTCCTTGTATTTGTAGCCTTCCCTCCCAGCCGCTTTCTTGTGAGTCTTTGCATAACAACCAATGAACATTCTATCCCTTTTATTTTCATGTGCCTCTACTAGTCTCCATGCAGCAGTTTTATTGCACACTCTAAATTTGTGTACTTTGATGTCTTTAAAATTGTTCTCTATGGCGGTGATGGATACTAAATACTTATAAACCTCTGTTGCTTAAATGTTAATAGCACAAAGAAGAAGAAGAATAATAGCACCTTATTTTGTTTTACCCTTACACTGATGTATTTGAAGCAATGTATATACTCAATACTCCCCCTGTCCTGTGACAGCAAATTACTCTGGGCTAATGATAAGACATCAGCTCTAGAATGACAGAGGTCTTGGGTTCGAATCCCAACCGAGTAATACACCTCGGTGGAATTTTTTTTACAACACTCGGTGGAAGTATTGAGTATACAGTCCTCAGCATACATCGGTGTGTGGGTGAAATGCAAATGATATTTTTTTTATCCCCGATGCAAAATTTATTATCTATTGAGTAGATAGCACATTTGTATACAAACAAATAGCACGCAATGTATTCCCTTTCAAGGTGCTGTATTATGGTTGCTTCGTCTCATAAAATCATTTGTAAACAATCTCCACCAGATTTGATAATTCGGCGCCAGGAGTGTCATTTATGACAGACACGGCGCATTATAAATGTACACGATTATTATTATTATTATTATTTCTTACAATTTCTTACATGTATATGGCACATAACACACAAGTATCGATTGTTTTATATTAGTAACTATGTCACTAACCAACCACTGGTTAACCATTGGTCCTCGATCGAGCTTGCTCGTAGAAAACTGAGAAAAAAAAACACTGTACAAAGTTTTGTGTGCTGGGCAGTTGAATTTGTTTTGGGCCATAACACAGTTGTATATGTCTGTCAAGTAGAAGTTATCCATTTTTGTGTCCATGATGCTACAGAAAAAAAAATTAGACTGCAGTTTCCTGTCATAAAAAAAGAAGTAGAATTAAAAAAAAAAAATGTAGTATTAGTTTATTGCTGCCAGGCTTACAAAAAATGTTGACTATTATTTAAACAAATTTTCAGCATTGCAAGGTGTAGGTAGTTCCATCAAGACAAACCGTGGAAGTCTTTAAGGAACCAAAGGAATTGGTGGAACCTTGGGTTCCCTGGGCTTGATTTCACAAAGAGCTAAAATTGATCTCTTAAGATGTGTATCAATCTTAATTGCTGAGCAAAGTGCGATGTCACATTACAAATCACCATGGTAAATACTGACAAACTCATCTTAAGATGAATCTTAGTGCTTTGTGAATTCGATGCTTTTATAACATGTGAAGGAAACCAGAATTGGTCTATTCAACCCAGAGTTCAAATCAAATACCCACGAGACTTTCAAGTTTCATCAAAAACCGCTCTCTGCTGATCGGCTAACGTGACAGTGGGACCGGATTTCAACCTGCACAAAAATTAGTTTTGCAGTTGTTGACATTTTTCGCCGGTCATTTTCATTTTGTAATGCTGTTTGCATTTGTCTTTAATCAGCTGGGACCACTCGCTGATCCGGAGGCGATCAAGGAGCTAGAGGAGAGGCAGCGGAAAGAGATCGACGCTCTAGAATCCAAGCTTGAGGCAGAAGAAGCCGAACAGATCAAGGAGATTGAGAGACAGGTGGATGACGAATACTCCAAGGACATGAAGAAGGGTCATCGAGACATCTTAGAAAATGTGAGTGGTACAATAAGGGAGAGAAAACATAATGTTCATACAGAAAGATGTGATCAATTACTCGCTTAAATATTGAGTTCCATGGTAAGCAGGGTCAAGGAATGGGTTCCAGGTTGTGTGGCAGTATCAATGGCGGACAGAGTATAGTCGAAACGTCCGAAACGTTTAGTCAACTGGTTCCTTCGGAACCACATATACTCAAAAGAGATTTAAACCACATGGTGTCAGCACAAATCCTTACTTCTAGTATCAATATCTTTCATTAACGAGAATGTACGTGTATTACCTCCTTTATTTAGATCATCAATCAATAAGCTACCCAAAAATCCAACAGACAACTATTTGAACCTTGGCTTTCCCCTCAAGATGGTAGTGGATTTGGTTCCAAAACACTAAGACTATTTCTTGAAACCAGTTCTTTTAGAACCACATTTCTTTCAAGAAGAGTTCAACTCAGAGCACATGGTTGCATGCCGTGTCTAAGAGAACATTTGAACAAAATAAGAATGAGCTCTTTATGTCAAAAAAATTTACCTACCACAGGTCTCAAAGAACCATGATGTGGATCAGGTACTCCAGCAGCAGTTGATGGACCAGCTCCGCCGCACCAACGAGAACATCGCCTACGAGCTCAACGTGCAGAAAGATCGCCACGAGTCGGACCTCAACGCCAAGCTGGATGCTCGACGGGAGAGGAAGAAGATGGAAGCCAGACGTGTCGCCCAAGAGGTTGCCGCTAAGAGGCTTCTCGCTGAACAGGCCAAGCAGATGGACAAGATGAACGAAGGCAAGCTGGTTGAAGGCCTTCAGAGTCTCTCGGCAGCTGACATTGCTGATCTGAGCCTTGAAGAACAGGTATTACTTGCTTTTGTGTTAATAAAAATTTACAGGGATGTTCTTACTTGTATACTCACAAACAAAATGTCTGGTGCTCATACTAAAAACCAAATAACTCTTGTAACTGATATGAAGAGGTATTAATTTGAATTCAATTCAACTTCAGAAAAGGTGAAACTAATCTATGGCACTACATTTATTTCCATACAGCTAGAAGAGGGCAACAAAACCACCCTTGGTCGGCAACCAGTAATTTTCTTGTTGACACAGGGCAACCAGTAATTTTCTTGTTGACACATGTAACTTTTTCAGTCTGTCCTCCGTGAGCACCAACGCATCCAGGAAGACTTGAAGATACGTCAGAAGGAAGACCGGGAGCAACTGGCCGAGAAGCTAGCTGACGAGACCCGACAGAAAGAAGCGTCGGAAGGGAAGAGGTTGGAGAGAGAGAGGACGAAGCTCCTGAGTGAGAAGAGGAACAAACAAGCTGCTGAACTAGCTGCACGCAGAGGCAACATGTCTGACGAGGAGGCTGGGCAGGTAGGATAACTCAAGACTTCTCTGTACCTTCCGAAAACACCCCATCCTGCCAATATTCTGTTCAGCACTTCCTTAGTGAGCACACCTTTAAATTCCTTATATTACTTCCTCACTCCCTCTGACATTCTAGTTGCTCTCTGCCCACGCACGGGAGCTGGAAGAACTCGAAGACCGCATGGAGAACGACCGCGCCAGGGCCCTACTCGCGGCCCGCGAGAAGCTTGCAGAGCGTCGCCGTCGTCTCCTGAACGAGCAGAAACACAAGCAGGGTGTGGAGATGGCGCGGGAGCTCCTTGAGCAGAAGAAGGAGCTGGCGGAGGTCAAGTCCTCGGTCATCAAGAAGGTCGAGCACGAAGCCATGCTGGAGGGCATCCAGGATCAGGGAGCTGAAAACACAGAGAAGGTTATCCGAGCGGTAGGTTTTGCAGATTTTTCTTTCCGTATTTGTGAAAAAAAAATCCAGAGATTAGTGTTTGCGGTAACGCCTTGTAATGATATCTCTGATAAGAAGCAGTGGTTCTGAAAAGAACTGTAGCCGATTTCACAAAACTTTATGCAGCTGTGTAAGTTCACTTAGCGCAAGATTTATTGTGTGAGTGATGCACAACATACGCAATAAATGTTGCGCAAGTGGACTTACGCAGTTGCGAAAAGTTTCGTGAAATCGGCTGCAGGTGGTGTAAGAACTAAACATTTCATCAGTTTACTTGGACTGTCTTCGGGAGGACAAACTGGACTCTGATGCTGCATCAGAAAACAAAAACCTGAAAATTGTCCATCAAAAAGTAGTAAACTGATTAATCCTCCAACTGTCTGGCCATTCAATATCAACCACTGTGGTTTTCAAAACAAAGCCAGCCTACAATATGATGTCATGTGGTGATTGCATCTACACAGTACAAAGTCAACCCTCCTACTGTCTGACCATTCAATATCTTCAATATCATCCACTGTGGTTTTGAATGATAAACTAAGCCAGCCTGCAGTGTGATACCATGTGGTGAATGCATCTACACAGTACAAAGTCAACCCTCCTACTGTCTGACCATTCAATATGATCCACTGTGGTTTTGGATGATAGATAAACTATACCAGTCTGCAATATGATATCATGTGGTGATTGCATCTACACAGTACAAAGTCAACCCTCCTACTGTCTGACCATTCAATATGATCCACTGTGGTTTTGAATGATAAACTATGCCAGCCTGCAATATGATATCATGTGGTGAATGCATCTACTCAAGTACAGACATGTACACAATTGTTCAGTGCACAGCTGTGCCACCAAACCCAATGGCAATTAAATGGGTTCAAATGGTTGATCAACTCACTGGAAAATGGTTCCAAGAGTAGAAGGGTTAATAATGATAAGGATAGTAATGATAATAGTATACTACAATAACAATTACACCGCAGGTTCTGGATAAGCGCCAAGCACAAGAGCTCAACGATCTTGACGCCCAGTTCGCAGCCGAGCGACAAGTGGCCATCGAGGGCGCCCTGACCAAGCTGAACGACAAGTACCACGGCAAGCGTGAGTCCATGCTCCAGCGGCACGAGCGGGAGCTGTCCGACCTGAGCAAGAAGGACCTAAGCCCCGATGAGATGGAGCAGAAGAAGGCAGCCCTGATGAACCAGCAGCAGCTTGAGCTGAGTAAGCTTGAGAGAGAGCTCGCCCAGGAGAAGAGAGACATAGAGCAGGGTGCCCTGGCTGATTGGGAGCTGAGATATGCTCGCAGTAAGCTGGCTATGAAAGAGAGGCACTATCAGGTATGGCATTCACTGGGGAGGGGGGAGGGAATAAATTTATTTTGGCCCTTACATGGGTGGTACATTTTTTTTTCTTCATTTATTTAGAACCATCTTTATAGAGGGTAACCCATCCAGCAATGCTGATCATTTGGGGGCCCTCTTATAAAAAAACAAATAAAAAACAATTTGTAAAAACATCAAAGTTTACATCAAAATTTACAGTATAGACCTTATAGACTTTATGCATTGACGTCATCATGCCGTCATCTTAGAGGTAAAATGATGAGAAAAACAATGGAAAACGCACAGCTATATGTACGCCTGTCGCACTGGATTTACCAATGAGCAACCTTCTTTTGACCTCTAGCAGAGGAAGCCCTACTCAAGTGACATCATGTGCATAAGGCCAAGTGACCCAATTCACCTGACGTCATCATCACAATAATCGTCGTTGCGACATTTTGGGAGTCGATGTCCCCGTGTATTATATAGAGTAGTGTGCATTCTAGGCCTCGCAGTGGTTACACGCTACAAAACGTTTTTGCGTGCATTTTTACCCAAAAAATGGCGAGCTTGGTAGACAGAAGCCATGTGTGACGTTTGTGCAACGGGTCAATAGACCAAGTGCCCTTAGTTTACAAACATCTATACTGCCCTCTGTTGAAGACTTCCTGCCAATGTGTGCACGCAACATGTTTTGCATATTGGTTAAGGAGTGATGTCAAAGGTCACGTAGTTCAAAGGCAATCTGATTCGTGACATCACTTCAATCGTATTTTATGTAAGACATGATGAGCTTACTCACAGGCGGGCAGAAATTTAATGTTTTGGTTTCGCCTCAATGAGGGCGCATCGTCTATACATTGCTTTTTATATCGATGGTCGAAACAAAAACATATTCAAAATAAGTTAACCATTCTATTATTAAATCTTACTATTTTTTACTTAATTATTATGCAGTTTTTCATTTCAAATTTTCTGTAGTTGACTTTATGAAATCGAAAAAAAAATACATATACTTTAAAGTCGTTGCTTTTTATATCGATGGTCAAAACAAAATCATGTTCAAAATAAATTAACCGTTTTAGTACTTTTTTTTTACTCAATCATTATGGCATTTTTTGTTTCAAGTTTTCTTTAGTTGGCTTTAAGAAATTGTGAAAAAGAAGATAAATATACTTTAAAGTTGTTATTTTTCTGTTTCTTTGATGAGCGTAGGAGTACGCTGATGCCTTGAGAGACTTGAGTGGGGACAAGGACAACCAGATGGTGAGTGCCGAGCAAGCCGCCAAGGCAGCTCAGGAGCTGGAAGAAGTCCGCCAGAGATTGGAGAAGGAGAGGGAAGCCAACGAGGAGAAAATCCAGAAAGAAAGAGAAGGTAGGGACATATTGATCTTGACATTCTGTTTCCATAAATGGCTGATAAACCTTTGCCAGTCGTTTCCTTGTTACTTGTTGGTAACACTTAAAAAGAAGATGCTCCGATAATGTTCCGGACCTTTATAAGTGTCCATCGTAAATTAGTTTAGAAAAGTTTGGCTGAAAAAGACTTCATCCGACGCGGAGTGGTCAAAATGTATTGTCTAGTCAGTTCAAAATTACTGTTACACGACATGTGCGTTAAACTTCAGAAAATGGTGCTCAGCAAATTTTTTTCTGCTCAACAGAAATTAGCAGGGAACCAGTCACAAATAATATAGATTACTTGGTATTTTGGCTGGTAACCTGTTTTTTTGCCAAGCAATATCTTTTAGCGCTAAGCAATTTTTTGTGCTTAAAGGCTTCATGGAATATTGGGCATTGGGCTGATTTGGAAAGGAAAACCTGGTTATGTAGAATGGTGAAAAAAATACTTGTCAAGTCTGTGTTGATTAAACGGCTCTAAAGCAAATAAGGTGGGAGATTTGGGATGGTACAAATTCTGATTGGTGGTGTTTTTAATCGACAGACTTTGAAGCAGCCGAGAAGCAGCGCATGGCTGAGGAGCTGGCCAACTTTGACAATCAACTCTCAGAAGAAGAGAAGAAAGAGAAAGAGAGGAACGCCAAGAGACTCGCTGCTCTGAACAAACGCAAAGAGGAGATGGTCAAGGAGAAACAACAAAAACACAAGGTATGTTTGGAAAGGAAATTAAGGGAAAGGTTCTAATTTCCCAAATCATTCCCTGTAAAAGTCAAGAATTACTTTTAAAGTATGAGACCTGTTCCTTTACATAGCACCATATAACGGTTTACAAGGTGCTGCGGTGCAATCTGCAGCCGATCAAACCAGGAACACCGGGGCAAACCCCTTCTCTTTACGATAAGTGCAGTGGGTTTTTTTAATCGCATTACACAACACACAGGACGTACGGCTTTTTGTTCCATCCGAAGGACGCAGCAATAATGGCTAAAAAAGTGTCTGAAGTGTTTTGGGCAGGCGTGTGATTTCTTAGGATTTTTCCCGATTTCAGGATTTTCTCTAAATCTCCTCCAGCAGTCAAACTTTTCGTGAAGGAATGTAAAGCAGTCACCAAAGGGAGAAAGAAAGTAGTCCACATTGTGTCCAAACCTGTAGTGTTGTCTTTTTGGTGACGCACAGAGTCTGGAAACCTCCTGAGTTGTAATATCTGGGTCTAGAATATGCGGGGGGAACCCAGGCCCGCAAGCCATTTTCAGGATTTTCTCATTGGCAAATCTCAACCCTGTTTGGGTTTTGTTTTGTTTTTTTCCTTGAAGGAGAAACTGGAGGCACTTCAGAAGAGTGGAGGCAGCAAGGAAGATCAGGAGAGGTTGATTGAGGAGTACGAGCGAGATCTCTCTAAGATGAAGAACAAGATGGATGCTGACCGTGTGCGCATGCAGAGCGACCTGGAGGTAAGAACTTCTAATTCTTGGTCTTCCACCAAATATAATAACATGGCGCCGTTACACCAGGTATCAAAGTGCCTTGCGCTATGAAAAACCCCTTTTCATTGGACCTTCACGCATTCCTCAAGCCATCTCAACTCCTTTGGAGTATGCAGCATCGGTAGCCAAATGGGTGCACAGGTCGCCAATCATTTACACCAACAATCTCTACCCTCCAACAGTGCCTCTTGGGATTTTTCATTTTCATCCACTCGCATCTCTGAATACTCTGATATCGTTTTGAATTTTTACTTCCCAAGGATCGTCTGAAGAAGAGACGTGAGGAACGACGCAAAGCGAAGGAGGAGCATCTCGTTAATCAGAAGGAGGAGAATAGACAGGAGCACGAGGACCAAATCAAACAGGAGGAAGAGCAGATGAGGACGAACGAGGTAAGGAGCAGAGATCTTGTTTAGAGAGACGTGTTAGACAGGGGTTTGGAGGGGAGGGGAGCACAGTGATTGCCTTTGTTGAGTAAATACAGCTTTTAATCTGATAGGACAAGACCTGACGTCATCTCTTTAACCACTTTGTGTTAGAAACTCCGTCTCCTTCTTTACTGTATCTTTGACAAATGTCAGAAGTCTGAGATCTTCTGCTATCTTTTTACCCTCGTACTGCTACACTTTGGAACTCCCTACCTGTATTTGTTTTCCACTGTCTTGCAATCTATTCCAGTTCAGGAGAAATGTGAACAGATATCTTCTTTGTTTTTTCTTGATTTTCTTTGTAGTTCAAACGAGTAGCCCTCTGGCTTTGGGTTGGGCGATTTTTCTCTAAAATAATTTGTTTTTCTTGTAAAAAACAAGCTAGAATACTGAAATCGTATTCCTGATGTCAAGGTCTTCCTCACTAGAGTTTGAGCCCTGGGCTCGATTTCACAAAGAGTAAATATTGGTCTTAAGTGCAAATCAATCGCAATTGCTGAAAGCAGAGTGTGATGTCACGATGCAAATTACTATGGTAACACTGACAACTCATCTTAAGATGAATCTGAGTGCTTTGTGAAATCGACCCCTGGTGCGGTACATCCCTCAGCCATGACACTCCGCACACCGCAGTTACGTACAAAAACAGAATTATTTTGGGGCATCTCAAAAAAAAAAAGTTTTTTCGTCCTCTGACTTCAAATGCCCTAAAACCTCCATTGTGTGAGATACGACTTTACTACCAAGAGGTATGATGAGTTTTGCACTGGTTTGAGGAATAGATCTTCCTTTCACAGTCTCTTGTTTCTGTCCGTTATCCGCAACACCAGGTGATAGTGTTGAAGGAGTGCGTCGACACGGACCACCTTCTCTCTGAAGGAGTTACCCCGGGCGTCACGTATGAAAGCACCCAAGGGAACGCCGCCTTCCCCTTGGGGTATTCATCAGTGGCACCGCTGAGCGACGCTGACCTGGCCGCTCTCCTCATGGCCTCTCCTCTCTATAAGAAACTAGAGGACATTAAGAAGACCATGGACGATGCGGATCTGCCTCCCAAGAAACGAGGACAAGGTAGGAGTTGAATTTGTGTCTTTGTTATTATTGATTTCTAGTAGTGAAACCAATGATGCTTTAAAGCCCATATTCACTTTTGGGAACACCGAAAAACAAAATGATCACAGATTTGCACATAACTTACACGGTATAGAGACGATGATGGTAGAAAACTTCCTGTGAAATACTTCTGTCTGATGTGTTATCGTTTTCGAATAATTAGAGAAATAAGATCCACAAATGATTTTTCGTCCCATGAGACGAAAACTCCGGCCGTTAGAATGAATACAAAAACACTGAATGACTTTGTATTGTTTTCTCGTAAAGGAAACAATGAAATGAGCTGAAACTTTCACAGGTTGATTTTATTAAATAACTCTTGATGCTCATAAGGTATGGAAGTATTTCCAGACACTTTACCAATAGTGTATATTGGCTTTAAAAGCGAACTTAATCACTGTCGCTTGGAAGCCTGAGAAAACCTGAGATAATAATAATGATAATAATGACAATTTATCAAGCGCACAAATCCACAAAAGTGCTCATGGCGCTTGTACAAAACTACATGATGACTAAAATAATGAACACAAAATACAACGATAAAGCAAAATACCCAGTAAACAACATTGTGCGAATGCTTCATTGATAAGTTTTCAGGTTTTTCTCAAACTCGTTCAAAGAAATCGACGATTTGACATGTGGTGGCAATCTATTCCATAGACGTGGTGCAGCATGAGAAAAAGATCGGTCACCCCATGAACGATTAGATATAGGCTCAATGAGGAGGTTTGAATTGTCAGAATGGAGTTTGCGAGGCGGATTGTAAGGTTTAAGCAAATCATCAATACACTGTATACGCAGGGGCACTGTTTGTGAGGGCTGCTTGCTATCTGAACCACAGACACTGGGGTAAACCCCTACTCTTTAACGATACTATTTTTTCTTAAAACTTCAACCGCATTATAGACAAAAAATTTTCTCTGGAAGATTGGTATGAAATTTATAATAAGTGAGCACTAAGATTATAAGAAAGATATTCTTCTTATTTTTATTTTTAAGATGAGCCGTTCGTTGACGATCACGACGCCGCCTGGACCCAAGACACCGAGTTCATCCCCGTCGACCTCAGCAAACTCAACGCCCGCAACTTCATCATCTACAAGTTCGGCAGCTTCGTCATCAAGCTGGTGGCCACCAACTGCTCCCACAACCCCGTCACCCTCCTGCTGGCCGACAAGATACCGGTTAACGACAAACTGGCCAGGAATGCTTACCGCAACTCCTACCACTACGATGATGTGAACCGTATCCTGTACGTCCGAGAGGCAAGGCTGGACATCGTCGGGGAGTTCATCATCGTCTTGGTCCATGCTCTGGCTCATATTAAGACAGGTACAACTCTCTCTCTCTCAGTTCTTGGATGTGAAGTTGTCTTCTTCTTTTTCTTCTTTGTGTGTGCTTTTCCACCGATTCAGCAGATATGTGACAATTTGGTGCAGGTCATTTCTTGATATTTTACTGAACGCTTAACTTTTTCACTACGGCGCACCGCTCACAGCGGCTCGGTGAATTACTTCGTACGCCAGAGAGCTGCTGCCAGTGGCTTGAAATAAACAAAATATAAATCAATTCCGACACAGCTGTATTTTTATTCCGTAGTGAAAGAGTTAGAGGGCCCCTCAAGCGAATATTTCTAAGGAACATATTTCTTGCTGCTTTCTAATCCCCTGAAGTGTATGAAAACTAACTGACATCCCTTTTGGGTTATATTTCGTTGAAAAGTGCACGTCTTTAAACGTTAAAGAATTTCCATGCTTTTCCGGACAAATGAGGGCGGTGTTGGCGTGATGTCATTTAAGGGAGACAGTGTGGTTTTTCTGTTGAAATTCATGAAAATAGGAACCTCCAAATTTACTTATTGAAAGCATTTGTGAGAAAAGTTTGCTCATTGGCTTACACGTATTTAACGCGTGTAGGAATGCTCTTATAGTTCGGCACTTGGTCTCGGTCCAGCAGAACGTTGTAGTGGTCCACTGAATTGCGGGCAATTTGCCTACGGGATTATTCCTTCGCGCTTAGAAGGACGCTCTCTAACTTGTAAGACCTGCTTATGCTTTATCAAAATGCAA
Organism: Marthasterias glacialis; assembly: GCA_911728455.2. Lineage (NCBI taxonomy): Eukaryota > Metazoa > Echinodermata > Asteroidea > Forcipulatida > Asteriidae > Marthasterias > Marthasterias glacialis. Next base: position 10,523,882 of record OU452239.1, on the reverse strand, counting down.
AATATGGATAAGAAAGCAGGCCACCAAAAATTACTGTTGAAGCCAATCGTTCAAAATTGTGCCATGAAGTTAATGTATTTAGGGAACATCTTTTTAAAAAAACTTTGTAATTGACCTAGGTGACATGCGAGATGACACCTCGGCCAGTTTCAACCGTGAGTTCCACCAGGCCCTGTCAGTAATCTGCAATGACTTGTTCTTCGCCCGCTACCGCCACAATGCTACCCTCCCACCAGTCCCCAAGGCTGGCCCCGGTGAAGGTGGCCACGAGGTCCTGGAAGCCTTGATGGGCTCAGCGGAGACGGACAGCGAGAAGGATGTGACGGTGGAGAAACTACTGGATGTCAAGCTGCTTAGAGGAACGGATGAGGACGGTGTTCGCTTCACCAGCGATAGACTCCAAGAGAGGTACACGGTCTCATTTTATTGACCTTTACCCCCTAGGCCCACAGACAACCTCAGTCCTTCACTTTTCTCCACTCTGTGGTCACTCAACACCAAAAGGTTTGGACTTGGATAAGATTGGTCCGACTGTCCACTGATGAGCAATTGTTATTTGAGCCTATAGTCCTCAATCCACCACAATCAGACAACTTTCTGATGAGGATGTTGGAGGGTTTGGATTAGTCTGATAAGCGCAAAAACAAAACTGCCGAGCAGAGAGAAACAGGTTACCAGCCAAGCTGACATGTAGCTTATATTGTTGAAACTGGTAAACTGCTTCACCAACGACAACAGATAATCACGGAAAGAAATCTTGCTTAGCAAAAGAAGGTTACCGGCCAAAATGTCTTTTAGTATTCAATGTTGTGGCTGGTAGCATGCTTGATTTTAACCATTGTTCTTTCCCAGCATAGCTAGGGGCCAATTCCATTAGCCTGGTTTTATCAGACATTTTTGTAACCAGCCAAAATGCCATGTGATTGATCGTTAAAACTGTTTCCTTGCAAATTTCTGTTTAGTTAGAAAACAAGTTAAGCAGAAATTTGTGCTTAGAATGGGGCAGCTGTTGAATGGGGGCCCAGGATTAAACAAATAAACGCATGTCATTTAAGTCTGTATTTGCAGATGTTAATATTGCCAAGGGTCGTGGGTTCACTAAGGCAAACCCCTGTTCCAAACTAGAAGTGTTTCAGCAGTAAGAAGCAATATTGAATAAAATCAATACCAACAAAATATGATCTACCAGAAAGATTGTTCCATAACTCGTACGTCATTTCTCGCCGACCAGGTTATCCAAATACAGCAGTTTTGCCGTCAACGACGCCATGAGGAGCTTGCTGGGTTCGACAGAGGACAAGTCCAACCTCGCCCGGCAGCACGGCACCGACAGTGAGATTGAGAAACGCCTGGCTACTCTGATGGGCACCCCAGCGCCGCCTGCGAGTAAAACACCCGAGGCGGTCATCAAGAAGGCCCTGCTGGAGCTACCGGGAGAGCTGAGCGGCACAGCCATGTGGCAGAGTGTCGCCGGGGGAGGTAGTGTACGGAACCAAGCAGAGAGGCGTTCACAGAGGTCAACTGATGGTCCAGATCAGCAGAAAAATGCACTACAGGTGAGTAGAGTTTCGCTATAAAACAAGCCTTATGGTGGGAGATTTTCCTTCAAATATTTTGTCCTGAAGTGACAGAGTTTTTGAGAAATGGGTTTTGGTCTCAGGAGTCCAAAACCTGACATTTGAAAACAGTGAAATCATTTTCTCGTGACTCCGATGACCAACTTTGCTTGAAGATGCCCACTCGTCAGCGCGCGACAAACAAAATTCATGCCACGAAAGATCACCTTTGACCTGTGTACGCATCGTACGCTAACCGGGTACGGGTACATGATCGTTTTGTGCCACAGAAATAGTCCTCGGGTAATGGTGACGAGCGGGCGTCTTTAAACTTTCACAGGTCTGTTATTTCGTGTATATGTGTTGGGTCACATTAAGTTGGGATACTGGTCTTTGACAGACCAATGATGTCCATGTGCTTTTGAGGAGGCAACCTGAACACATTTTCTAAAACAAATTTGAAAACATAAACTCTTAGAAATTCTTTTGAATTACAGTCCAATTAATTATTTATGAAGGTAATTTTTTTTATTATTATTATTATTATTTTTGTTTTAAATGACCTGGGCTCGATTTCACACAGTACCAAGATTCATCTTAAGATGAGTTGCCAGTATTTGCCATAGTGATTTGCATTGCGACATCACACTTTGCTCAGCAATTAAAGATTGATACACTGTTAAGATCTTAGCTTTTTGTGAAATCGGCTGCTGCTCACATTAGGGAGTACCCCGAGAAACCACAAGCAGAGTAACCATTTGGATATCTAAGTGCCTGTTTCAACAGACCATCCCACCAAAATAAAAAACCCAAGAAACAAGAAACAATGGTAATTGGACTAAGCCTCGCTCACCATAGCATCCACTGCAGTCTGGTTTGCCCTGAACTGATTCAGGTCATTTTTTTGGGGTCTTTCATTTTTTGTTTGGTTCAGGCGGAGGTGAGAGTACTGGAAGAGAAAGTGGACAAGATGAGCGAGGAGTTTTCCGACCTCAACATGGAGTCCATCAAGCTTCATGACAGCATCAACGAAATGGCACAGGAGCTACAATCCCAGAAGCAGCTGATGGAGGGACAATTTGACGAATCAGAGGTGAGAAATGTAGTTTGGGTCAAAGGTGGTCACTCACAATTCTTTTTTTTTCTCTTTTTTTTTAGGGGGGGGGGGGGGTTAAAACAGGAGAATCGTCAGACCTAGGGGTTACAGTGTAAGGTACTTTTTAGGGTCCCTTGGTTTAATTACCAAAAAGATATTTCATTTATTAATTCTGGTTGTGAAGGGAAGGATTCTCACAAAAGTGAACTTAATCACTGTACTAGCCAAGAACCCCATGGAGAGAAGACAAGGAAGTTTCAGTTTTAGACGTGGGAGGAAAATCCCATAGAAGTATTCCAGGCAAAACCCATGCAATCAGTTAGGGACAGAAAAACCCAATCCACATAGTGCCCCATGGGATTCGAACCGGGGTCCTAGAGGTGGAAGGTGAGGAAAGATACCACTACACCAACCGGACCGCCCTTCCCTTCACAATAATAACCCTAAATGTCTGTTTATCATCTTTTTTCATGGCACAGCCGGCCTTGATCCGGGCCACGACGGCCAAATTGAGCGACGCTCAGGACAAACTGACCAGTCTGACTGTGCGACGAGAGGACATCTCAACGAGACTCAACGCTCATCGTAGTCAACTGGAAGAAAAGCAGCAGCAGCTTCAATCCTACACCCGAAAGAGCGGCAAGAAATAAAAAAACCAAATGCCAAATCGCCCAAGAAATAAAACTGATCCATTCTTGAATGACTATCACAGCTGTGACTGCAGTGCCAACTCGGTACAATCCCATTACAAAATGAATACAAGCTGGCGTATGCATTTCTTCATGCAGCGTGGATCCTTCCTGTAGTGAGCAGAGATGCATAAGTCTTATGTTAGCCAGTTGCAACCATGGGTAGGGTTAAATGAACTTAACGGATTGGACGCGATTTACACCAAAAACTGGTTAATACAAAACTTTATCATCACTATACAGACTTTTAGTTGTTTTACGCAAACTTTTAACGCTGAAAATACAAATTTTTATAGCTATTTTTGTTACTCAGAGATGCACAATTCTTAATTTTTATAAATGCAAAACAAATAATTGTGAAATTCATTTTATATTGTTTTGTTATTGTCTTGATGAAATGTCAGCCTAATCTTGATGTGGATGAAATATTTTTGTATTTTTATAAATTATATTCACACATTCCTCTCCGTCCAAAAATCGATCTTTTCTTGTTTTTACAAGTTGTTGACTACCGTCCAATCAAAGACAAATCTGTTATTTTTGTATATAAAAAATTTGAAACCATTGTGTGTAAAAGGAGATAATCTTTTAATTTGTGAAGTCTTAATTGCAATCTCATTTCAGAATTGCTTTTTACCGAAAAGAAATAATGTTGGTCGAGTTCTGCCGTCCGTAATTTATTTAGTAGTTTTTACATGAGTTGAACATAGAGATTACTAGTTTTTAAGGCATGAAACTTTGTGTAAGTATTTGTAAAGTTGTCCGTTTTTTTGAGTAGGGGTTTTTATTTCCCAGTAGTCGGGCCTGATACTTCCTGGTGGCAATGGAGAGAATTGAACTGTTCCAATAGATGCACTGTGGTTAATGCATCTACACAGTACACAGTCAACCCTCCTACTATCTGACCATTCAATGTCACTCACTGTGGTTTTAAATGATAAATAAACTATGCTAGCCTGCAATATGAGTGCATCTGCATAGTACACAGTCAACCCTCCTACTATCTGACCATTCAATGTCACTCACTGTGGTTTTAAATGATTAATAAACTATGCTAGCCTGCAATATGAGTGCATCTGCATAGTACACAGTCAACCCTCCTACTATCTGACCATTCAATGTCACTCACTGTGGTTTTAAATGATCAATAAACTATGCTAGCCTGCAATATGGGTGCATCTGCATAGTACACAGTCAACCCTCCTGCTGTCTAATAATCATTCATTTTCCACATGATTTTGAACGTTAGATTAGTTTTCAAATATGGTATAGGAAGTAGGAAGGTTAATAATGACACAGTTCTTATATACACACCACACAAATGTGTCAATGCCCTTGACAACAGTAAAAGGCAATTAAACAAACAGGGAACTTTTCAGGAGTGATTTAAATTCCGTTTCAGTTGGAGCAGTTTGGATGTGATGAGGGAGAGAGTTGCAAAGAGACGGTGATGAATGTAAAATGGATGCATCCTAATGAAAATTCACCGTTAACAATTTATGACAAGATTCTACCTGCAATGAATTATCTTAAATGTAGATGTTTCTTTTTAATGTGCAGTCTAAAATAGAGTTAAAATTATCAGAGTCTGATAAAATGCTCAGGATTTTAATTTGTCTTTGTTTGTAAATTTTTTGAAATCAAGATTGTAAAAAATTATCTTATAGTATGATATTTATATTTAGATTTGACAGTCAAAATGAACGTATCAAATTTTGCTCATTGCTTACATGTAAAGTTTGGAGATAGAGATTTTTTTTTTTTTTTTTTAATAAGTTCTTTTATACATTGCGTGTCATGGCTGAGTGGTCTAGTGCATCGGACTCAAGTTCTGATGACCAAGCTGTCAGAGTGTGGGTTCGAATCCAGGTCATGACATTTGTGTTCTTGGGCAAGACACTTCACTATATATTTGCTTCTCATCACCCGGGAGTAAGTGGGCACCTGCGAGGGTAGAGATTGTTGATGGGAATGATTAGCAATCGGTCTGCCAGTTTGGCTGCCGGTGCTGCATACTCCAAAGGAGTTGAGATGGTTTCAGTAATGTTCAAGGCCCACTGACCACGGACAGTAATATTTAAGGCGTGTTGATACAATGTTTAAAAGCGCCTCATAAAAAGGCTATTGTTGCAGTTCCAAAAACTGTTTTGTACCATCCCCTTTAAAAGCTTAGTTTGCATACCATGCTATTTTTCTCAAGCATTATTATTTCTTTTTTTAAATGCCCGTGTTTGGCGTCTCCTTCCATCCACTACACACACAAAGCCCAAGGACAACTAATGGTTTACTACAAATTAAAAATATCTGAAGAATGTATCGGTTAAGTGCAGACCCACTAGTTCGTATTGTTCAGGCCATTTTTTTTTATTTTATATGTATTTTTTTTTTCTGTGGACATATTTGCAGAAATTATAACTCCGTCCCATTAGGCTTTTTGTTCATCTACCCAGACTACAAGCTGACAATGACATTTTTATTAAGTTTATCACCTTGATGTACTTTATGATTGTTGTAGATACATGTAGCTGTGTTTTCTAATGTGTGAATTTCAAGTCGTTTATTTTAATGTACTTTTTAGATGTAAAAGGTGAACAGCCTGGATAGTAAGTAATAAAGAGGTAAATAAAAAGACAGCAGTCGGGATTTTTGTGATTATTTTTTGTCTGAAAATGCTTTCAGATATTGAGTCCTTTCCATGTATGACAGAGTTTTAGAACCGATCTTGAAAAATTGAAGTAGTCATTAGGGTACAATTTGGGCTTGCATAAGGGCATGGATGGGGTGGCAAGGGTAAGGAGTAAGGCACTTTAATTGGAAGTGTGGGTGCATTAAGTGTTACTCTTAGGAATTTCACAGGGTGTTAATAATTTCCTGATAAGCAAAACGTGAACAAACTCAGTATTTTATTACCATCAAATTAAAATTGAATACAAAACAAAAGAACAAACTTTTGTTTGTTCTGTGATAAGTAGTCTTGGTTACAAGAAACTGATGCCTATTCCATGTTGTGTTTCTACTCGAAAGGTATCTAAAAAAGATAAAAACGTCTTGTTTCCAGACTACAAAACAACATTTTTTTTCAAGACGCAATAAACCTGACCGACTTGAGAGGAAAAAAATTTCTGTTTGAATTTTATGTACACCTTCAACAAGTTGATACTTGTTTTCAAGAACTGCAAATGGTGTACGAGCTTTAAAGGCGGCCCACAAATATTGATGTTCCTTTGATTTTGCAGGATTTTACAACGAAAGCATTTTGGTGAATCTAAAAAGAGTTTTTGTTTGTTTCAAAATTGTTTCTTTTCTTCTACTTACTAATCATCTTTAAATCAAAAGATTATCAACTGAAACTCCTGTTTGATTCATTTTAGTTGACGAGGTAAAAGATTTTTTTCCTGTCTGCTTCCCTAAGCTCTTGTTTAAGGCTTCAGGTAAAGTAAAAACCACAGCTAACTGAAATTTTCATTAAAACGTAAAAGAGTAAGTTAATTTTTAATTTCTATAAAATTATAACGATTATATATGTACAACTGTCAAGGACAAAACTTTCTCTGTACATATGTACTGTATCGGTAAAACTAAAGAATTCTTTATCCACAGATAAATCTAAGTACAGTGTGTACAACAATGATTTTTAACGAGTGCATTATAATTAATTTGTTGTTTGGATATTTTTTTATCAACAAAACTTTACGTGCATTTTTCAACAAACAGTTCAAGTTTCGAAAAATCCGGTTTTGTGTTAATTTCTTCAAACCCCAACTTGCGGAATTGAAATTTGTAACAGTGAACGCAATTGGTCAGAACATCCCTGCGACTCAATTAAAGAGCTTTCTGATTGGTTGATGATGCTTTTTTCAGTGCCCCACCCCCTCAATCCAACCCCCAAACCCATCCCAGAGAAGAAAACATTGTGCTTTTTTTTTTTATTTCAGACGTTACGACATTACTCAAGTAAATAGATTGTACAAAGTACCTGATTAGAGAGTATAAGAACATGTGAAGGACTTTATGAATAAATAATCACATACAAAATAAGGAATAAATAGCTCTCGTTTGAAAACTAACAAAATTTAGATTACAAAACAAAACAAATTCCCAGGATCGTAAAAACACTAAGATGAAGGTATCCAATTTGTTTGTTTTCACAATTTCGTTCAATGTCCGATTATTTTAAAGTACCAAATAGTGTGGTGAATCTGAAAGAAAAAAATATCAAGTAACAGAAACTCGAACAGTTGGGTACAATTTCAAAATGGAGTCACTACGGGTTAAATTACAAACCCCGAGTGTCCACTTTGTTTTTGTTTTCTTGCAAAAAGAAATTGGTTAAACTGACCTGAATACTGAAGTTCTTGCAGTATTCAAAATAAACCCCAATCAAACTATTTTGTTTACCTCTGTAAAAATTAATATTTGTTTTATTTAAAGTGCATAGAAAAATCGTATTTGGAGGTCTTGAAATAAATTTGTGACCGTCAACTCTCCCTGGGGAAAATAAATGCCCCCCCAACAACTTTATTTTTATTATATTATTTTTCTTTCTGGAGAAATGTTGCAATTACATGTAACCTGATGAGGTGAAGAAAAAAAAACAATCAGTAACAAATGTGTCTATCTATTGAATAACGATATCGGTAGCATACTACTATAATTGTTCATTTTACCGACAAGAACTATGAAGAGAGGAAAAAAATGTCAGCGTTTTATTATAAAAAACCCTGTAAAAATGTACTATAAATTTCAGGGTGGTGTACACAATAACTTTCACAATTCAAAAATGATACCTAAAATTTAAAAACAAATCTAAAATTAAAGGAGACTTTTATTTTTTGAAATAAAAAACAAAGTAAAAAAAAAATTGTTAGAATTTGATTGAACATGAGGATAAATCAAATGTTGAAATCAATGTTTGATTGACTTAGTAAAATCAGTCAATGTCGTTCTTCTTTCCTAATGTACTGAAAGAAATTTGAAGAATCTTTTACTGCTTCAATACTGTCGAATTTTGGATACGAAAAAAAGAAAAAAAAAGAAAAAAAGTGTTGATTTGTCCCTCTTCATCAACTAGACTACCAAGATTGCCCAGCAGCTAGAGGCAGTTCAAATTCACAGGACTCTGGAAAGTACTGAGTATACAGTGCTTATTACACATATTGGTGTATGGGTAGAAAAACACAATTCGTCAGCTCAGGACTCTAAGATCGTTAGTGCAGATTGTATGGATTTTATCAAATCAGTTGTGCAGATTTTGGAGCTCCTGATAAATGGGGTTAATTGATCAAGAATGGTCTCCAAAGTAATTGTTTGGCAAAAAGAAACCATCTTTTTCGAAGTAAAACATTTATTTTTGGATCGTTATTGTTTTATTTTATTTGACAGATGCATGTTTTATTTAACGACCCTTTTGATCATTATGGATATGAAATTGCGATTAACAACCTTATAGCACTGAGCCGACAAATTAATATTCTTTATCCCCGACGCAAAAATGAAATTAACACCTATTATACCACTGTTTCTAAGAATTGCTGGCTATTGTGTACATCATCTTGTGATATTGCTTATAGGTTATACTTGTTTAAACTCACTGCATTGATCTATTAAAAAAAAAAATTTAAAAAAAATTGATGACTAAATATTAATATATTTCAAGACCTCCAAACCATTTTGACCGCCTATAGCTAGAGTAGTTACTGATCTGCGCCGGCCGGTTTCTTCTTCTTGGACATGAGATTCTTGAAGCTGGACTGGATTTTGACGGCGGCTTTTTCGACGTCGGGGTCAGTGAGGTCGATGTCAATCTCTTCTTCCTCTTCGGGTTTCTTGTCTGCTACTGGCTTGTTGTTGACCTGAGAAGCAAGAGATTCACAGACCATTTATAAAAAAAAAAAAAACTACTTTTTGCTGTTGTTTATTTCAAGGACCGAGGGACAGTTTTGGTTTGTTGGAGAAAGCATTCATTCCAATCTCCCAGTTTCCAAGAAGCAGACCTGACAGCAGGTGCTCAAGTTTCCAAAAGCCATTCAAAGAAGACTTACAAACACGACAGACACCCTGACACAACTCTCAATGACATTTTTGGCAAAAGGATACCAGTCTTTGCTGATCTGGAGGCTGCAAAGCCCCAAAAACTTTCCCAGAAGCCATGCGACACTGGGTTTAGTCTGAGGAATTCAAATTGATCAATCCGTTGTGACCGAACAAGTCAGCGCACCAGACATTATTAAAAAATCTACCGCCCATGAGTAAACATGGATTTCTTGAAAACTGTCAGATTGAGATGAATGCAATGTACCACAACTTGCTGTACCAGATAGTTCTTTATGAGATTCCTCTTTTCTTGTGACTAATAAAACTTAAAGTGAATGAACAAAAATCTCAAATCACAATCACATTTTGGCTTTTGGGGAAGCCAGAGTTAAAATGTGGGGATGTGAATAGGACAACGCAATGTTTGCAAAGATTGAGTTGAGTTTGGCCCCTATCTTGGTGCCATTAGAGGGCTGTATTTTCAGCATCTACCAACTCTTACGTTGATATTAGCCACGGAAGCATTAACAAACACCTACAAGCCACCCTACATGTAACCGTCTGAAACCATACCCTGTCTCCTAGTCCTAGTACACTAAAATGAAACTTTGAGAACTGGCTATTTGACCGTATTTTTGACCATATGAGGGCGCTTTCAACGGCTAAGTTCTTTGCATCGCATTTAGTTTTGTCTTATTTGAACTGACTGTATGTTGTTTTCTTGTATCAATGGCCAAAAAATAATAATGAGAACAACAATGGAAAAACCACTTGTTTTAACTTGTTTTGTATCACATCAATTTGGTTCACACGTGCGCCCTCACATGGTCAAAAATACTGCGAATTTATAAGCTGAATTGGGAAAGTCCTATTGAAACATTTGCTTTTGTCTATTCCTAATCCTACCTGACTATCTACCGTCTCTGTTTCTATCTGTGACCCTGTACCATTCGTAGCTTCTGCCTCCTCAGCTACACCTTCCCTTTCCTCACCCTCCCCGGGTCCCTCAGCTGCAGCTGTCTCTTCCACATTCTCGCCTAAATCCTGCACTACTTCTCTCTCAGGTTCCTCAGCCACATCTTTACCCAACTCCTCTACAGTGTTTATCCTTGTCTCCTCATGGTTGGCCCCAACTGCCTCTTTAACATCAGCTTCCTTGGCTTCCTCAACTGCAGCATTGACAGAATCTGCAGCGACAACTTGGCCAGAATCCTTGGCATTAATTTCCTCAGATCCCTCATCTCCACCCTTGCCAGATTCCTCAGCTTCAACCTTCTCAACTCCCTCTCCTACATCCTTTATCGCTTCATCCACAGCATTCTTTTCAAATTCTTCAGCAACAGGCTCCTCTGGCTTTTCAACATCCATTTTCTTAGGTTCCTCTTTAACAGCATCGCCAGAATCCTCAGCTTTGTTCCCTGAAGCATCCTCAGCATCTTCGTCACATTTTTCAGGTATTTCAGACTGTGTTTCTTTGGTTTCAGTATCTGGAACTTCAGACTTGGGAGCATCTTCAGGAACTTCATCCTTTGTGGTAGCCTCATCAGCACTAACCTCAGTTGTTTCTTCACTGCCTTCAATTCCAGCTGAGATTTCCGTAGAAGTGACGTCAGTGGCAGTTGCTTCAACAGGAACTACCTCTTGATCGACAGCTTTTATTTCTTGAACAGTTTCACACTCTGCTGCATTCTCTGCCTCAACCTGGGAGGAAGGCTCTGCCCTAGCTTCTTCGGAAAGTTCACTTGAATCAACAGGAGCTTGTTCACTATCAGGAATTGTCTCGGCTGCTTTCTCTACAACAGTTTCTTCAGTGGCAGGAGCATCAGGGGCTTCTTCTGGTTTGTTTTCAGATAACATCTCAGCATCTACTCCTTCAACAGTTTCATCAGCAGGAAGAATGACTTTGCAGCCTTCTTCAGGGACCTCCTGGGAAGCAACTGCTACCACAGCCTCAGCGAGAGTCTCGGCTGGAACTTCAGAGGCAACTTTAAATGTTTCCTCATTAGCTGTCTGAACAACCACCTCTGGTGTGGCTTCTACTGTACTGGCTTCCTCAACATCCTGTGCAGCTACCTCAATTACAATTTCTTCTGTTGCCTCAGCAGGAACCTCAACAGATATCTCACCCGTTACCTCTGCAGCAGGACCATCAGTGGCATTGGACGTTTGCTGATCAGAGGCAGCTTCCTCTTTTACCTCAGTAGATGTGACCTTGTCCAAAACAACAGGTGCAGCACCCTCTTCAATATCTTCCACAGCTGCTTCAATAGAGACTTCAATTGGAACATCACTAGATTCCTCACGAGCAAAAACCGGAGCATCGGAAATGACCTCTGCAGGAGTGTGATCAGCAGATTCTTGAACTGCCTCAGATGCAACTGCTTCCCCACCTTCCTCCACATCCTCAGCAGCTTCCTCTTCAGGAGCTTCAGGTGAACGGTCCACCTTTGAAACCTCATCACTTTCTGCTGCAACCTCAGAAATAACCTCAGGTACAGCCTCTGATGGTACCTCTTTAGCCTCTTCTATTAGATTCTGAATAGCCTGCATTCCCTCTAGTGCCTCACTAGCTAAGATAACCTCAGTTCCTACAACCCTAAACTTCTGAATCTCCTGCTGTACTTTACCCTCCCCCTGACTAATTCCCTGCTCTACATCCTCTGTTAAATCCTGAGGGACATCGGGTGCAGTGGTATCACGCAGAACTGAAGGTGAAACCTATGTGTAAATACAAACAAAAACAACACAAGGTGACAGACAGTGGGTTTCACATGTAGGTTTTGGGAGTGTCTCCGAAGTTAAAATGACTGAACGGCTTTTCTCAGAACATGACCGAGGTCTATGCTGATAGCCATTCCAACTTTTCAGACTATCCCTCGACAAGTTATACATTAAACAGGACAAGTGCAACTAATTCAACAGATAACCGAGTAATGTTACAGTGTAAGCCTTTCTAACCCTTCTACCCATCAGAAGATTTCTTGAGAAAACCAACCCATACCTCACTATGCCACAACACTGGCGTTTTGAGGCACACACATCCCATGCTTAAAATCTAGAGAGTAGAGCCATTGCCCAAAGTGCTTCAATGGGAGTGATAAACTGGAGAAGTCACCAGCTATGCTCAATAGACCAATCCATTAAGCCCTGCCCCATACGTGTTGACCAATCACAGCCTTGGGTACGCCACCGAAAGTCCGACAAAAGTCCGACACAATAAAAATCCTATAGGAAAATATAGCGTGCACGTTCATGTCCTGCAGTGTGGCATTGAAGAGATGCACATTGTGCTGCCCAGGTGTACAGTGTTGATGTAGCCAATGCAGTGGTTGGTCAATATGTTTAGTGGGTGTGGCTTAATGGATTTGTCTATTGCAAATGGCATGAGTTACTTCACCATTGTGTGCGTAGCATATATGGGAGATTTGGGGGCATCTTGATCTTTCTCTGTGCTTGGAGGCACCTGTAGGTGGGTTAATCCCCTCCAGTAATACATCTTAAGCACTATGAATCAGTACCTCAAGGTACTCTAACGTCCACAATTTTACATCCTCTTTAAAGCTCCTAATCCCTGATATAAAAGACGGATTATGTTAAAGTAGTCTTCTCTTCTGCTTGTTGTGTGGGAGAAAAAGGTCTAAGCACCAGTGCAACAAGGTCCTAACTCAGTAAGGGAGAAATGCAGAATTAAACAGGCGGTACCTTGAGGTAACTTGAGGTTTAACCCTCCGGATAACCCCGGAGAACCTCAAAAAACCTTGAGGCTAACCTCGAGGTAACTCGAGGTTTAATTTTGCATTCCTCCCTATGGGTTAAAGATTGTATCTTGTGTCCTCAACAGTCTCTTATTGGTTGCTGTTGTTTTTTTTTTTAAAGTATTTCTCATGTCAACAGGTCACTACAGCATGACTCGGAGTGATGTGTACGGAGTCTGAGTTAGTATGTGGAGTAGGTTAAGATTTTTGAGCGGGGAATTTGGGAAGCAGGTGACTTTACCCTGTGGATACAAATACAAAGTTAAATGGGTAAGAGTTGGTGACCAAGCTTCAGTTAACTCGTCGTGATAGTACTACGTCTTCAGAGTAGACTAGAGTGCTACCCCTGGATAATACATGTGCGTGCGCCAATCTTTTGAAGTCTCTAGGGCGCAGAAATGTTTGAGGGCTTCTGTGTGACTGAGATTCAAATTTATTTTTGTGAGAGCTTGCATAACTGTTGAAAACTGACGCGCATTTATTGTTTGATTTATCACAACCTTCATTTCAACAGCAAAACGCAAACTTTCCTGGGAAAAAAATAGAGGGAGTGTGCGATCAGTGGCTGATGCATGGTCAAGAAACGGGAGAGGGGCGTAGCGTTACATTCGAGTAGCACACTTCAAAAACCAGGACAGCATACACACAAGATGCATATTGTTAGAACTGTTTGCAAGCTGTGAAACCTCCTGATAGAGCTAGTGATGTTTAAAGTATGACGGGCAGTCACACAGCATGAAAGGGAGGTGGGGTATGTGTGCTGTAAAAGCCTGGGGCATGCACACACAAAGAGAGATGGTGTTCACATTTAATACCAGAAAACTTCCACCAAGAAATAAATAGTGTGCATATGGCAAGAGAAGGGGAAGATGCTCCGCCAAAGATTTGAGGGGATCAGAGTGATGAAGTGAGACACACACAAGGTGGTGATGATTTAGTTTTAACTCTTTCACTATGGCGCGCCGCTGAGAGCAGCTCATTGCTTCACAAGCCGTAAAGCTGCTGCCAGCGGCTTGAAATCCAACAAAATATAAAACAGTTCTGTCACAGCTGTACGTTAAATTCTGTAGTGAAAGAGTTAAGGAATGGGGTATGTCTTCTGCCACCATGTTATGCCTGCAGAGCTGGGGCAGAAGATCTATGAGTGCAGCACCAAGGGATTCCAAAAGTGTGGGGACACAAAAAAAAACATGGACAAACCAAAATTATTCCGTAGTCTCCTCTTGTTGGGGTTCCTTATCTGCCTCAGGGGCTTCCTCAGTGGGTTGAGTCTAAACAACAAAATGTTTACATGCAAAACAAAAAATGTCAACGACTACAAAACGTAAACAAAAGGACAGAGCTGTCTAAACTGCTGGCAATAGTCCATACCAAAATAATAGTCAAAAGTATCTAAATCTACGGACAGCAAGTAAACATGCAAGAAAGTACACCATGAATCAGCTAAACAATTTGATTTCTCACTACGAATGCGGGCAATACTTGTGTTATGTTTACGGTGAATGAGGGCTCAATTTCAGGATATGAAAACAGTGAATTAGCTTTAAACTGCTAACCAACCAAAAAGACCTCGTCGTGTGCCCAGAAGAAGGTCGTAAAGGGTGTACGACCTTCTTCCAGACACACAAAGAACAACTTTTTGCCCCCACCAGAGTCAAAAAAAAAAAAAATGAATTTGCTCCTTTGAAAAAATAAGGACATGACTGAATCAAACTAAATAGCTACATTGTACAAAGTCGTCAAAAAAAAAAAAAAAAAAAGAAGGAAAACAATGACACAGTTTGCTCTGCCTGCAAAGTTCATTATAAACTTATTTCACCCCCTACTCTTAAAGTGCACATCATCCTGACGTCTGGTGAAGTACATGTAGATTAAGACTTCAGCCAAATGTTACTCACAGTCTTTTAAATGTCACATGAGATGCAAACGCCATCAACACATATAATGCGTACATGTAGAACAAGAATGTGTTGTATAAATGTAAAGTTCACTTTGACATTCTGCTAAGTTTAGATGTCGCAATGTCCCGACTAGATTTGAACAGTATGGCATCTGCACTTTTGGTAAAATACTCATTGAACATTTAACTGCAATTTGAGAAGAAACTTGGTCGCTGGATATTACTCGTTAATTTATTAATTTCTCCTTTTGAAACTCTTTCACTATGGAATTTAATGTGCAGCTTTGATGGACTTGTTCTAAATTTGGTTGCTTTCGAGCCGCTGCAGCCAGTGCGTGAGGTAATTTACTGAGCTGCTGTGAGCGGGGCGCCATAGCGAAAGAGTTCAAAAAAAATGTGAAGTAAAAAAGTACAGGTAAAGATGGATGCTACCAAATTAAAGTATAGAATTTCTACTGATCAAGATGAAAAAACTTAAATCATGTGATTCTGATTCAATGATTTAATGATTCAATGATTCAATGAACGGATAATACTGAATGAATTCTGATTGCCATTGCCGTTGTCAACTTTGTACAGTGCACTGCAGTTTCCTTCAGTTTTGAAGCGTGCTTGATAAGAATCTATTTTTTTCTTATCACTATTAAGGGAATAAAAGAGTGATGACCGAGGTTTTAAATGGCCGTTTAAAACCAGCAGGGCCGTGTGATAAAGGAATAAGCCGAAGACAAGGTCCTTTATCGCACGGCAATGACCCGGCAAGGTTTTAAACGGCCGTTTAGGACCGAGTCACTACTCTTTCATTCCCATTCATGAAAGCCCTTTTTGTAAAAAAAACATAATAATGTAGGAAAATCTGTAAATTTTTTTTTTTTTTTTTTTTTTTTTACATATTTTTCAATTCCTGTCACGTCTCATGGCTCCATTTTGCAAAGGTTCAAATTGCATGCGACGCTCAACAGTTGCGGGTTCGTTCTTGTACAAATAGACTTTACACTGTGCATGTATTGATTGCGCTATGCGTAAATTAGCGCCCGTGTAAGTATAGTTGCTGACTGGTTATAAACACTCTCGGCCGTGTTTTCATCCAGACCCAGCCATTATCTCGACCAATCAGAATGGATAAACTGTCTGGGGGTATTTTATGTATATTATTTTAAACGGAATTTCGTTGCAAAATCTGCTCACATTTACATTAAAAATATTTTCAAAAAAACTTTTGAACCATAACGAGCTTTGTGACTGCTCATTCGCGTTTGACGATAATCTGCCGTGCACAAGCAATGGTCTTTTCAACTCAGATGGGTTGATGGTTTTGATGGTTTGATGGTTTTTTTTCTACATGTGTGATATGGTCTACCTCTATGAGAATTCCTGAATCTAGATATATGGGTTTGAAACATCGTCATACCACGTCTTTCGTTTTTCGGACTAAGTGGCCACGATACACAGCTTGAATCTTCGTAGCTGCTTTGTTCAAGTTTGTTTCTGACGGCCTGTCTGATACTGAAGGCTGAAAGGGGTTCAAGTATTTCACTCAAGTAATCAACATTTTACATTAAAGGGACACGTTGCCTTCGAATTGGGCGCTTTTGGACTGTAAAACACGTTTGTTTATGAAATTAATATGATCGGAAAGATACTTTTAAAAGTAGTATACAATGATTCACATGTATAAATATCCCTGGAAATTGTGTCGTTTTTGTTTAATTTCATAAGAGAACACGGTCCGCCATTTTGTAGAGCCAAATCTTTGACTCCCACAAAATGGCGAACCGTATGTTTCTATGTAGAGATCAGTTTCACCGGTTGTATTGCAGTTGAGAGGCAAATTTATGTCTTTTGAATCACTACTCACTAATTACAACACACTGTGGGTGTTTTATTGCATGAACAACTCTTTAAAAAGGATCAGGAGAAATTCCCAACGGCAAAATTTTAAGAGATTTGAAGGCAATGCGTCCCTGCAACTTTCTGAATGCGATGTCCTCCTCTTGACAGACATTTTGTCCAGAAGTATACACACTACAACTATGAAATTATGGACTCTCAAATCAACGATCATTATTCATACTGCATGCAAATCGTGCACAAGTCATGTGACAAAAAAATATGATAGAGAGACTGAACAACCATCGTGTAATATCATTAGCTTGTTGGCAACACTGCCGGGCAGTACCTCCTTCACAAATTTTCTGCCGACTGTGGCCCTGTCCAACTTGGCAGCTTCGACAGTGGCTTTGTCCCCATCGCAGCACAAACAATTTCTAAAGCACCGAAGAAATCTTGCTTAGCACGACTGGGGGGCTACCAGCCAAAACACGAAGTCATGTATAGTGTGTGGGACTGGTTCCCTGCTACTTTTCGCTTAGCAGACAAATTTGCTAAGCACCATTTTCTGCTTAACAGCTTTCTAAAGACTAACCTGTTCCTCTGGGGCTGGGGCAGCGTCTGTGGCAGTTGCTTCCATATCTTGACTGGGTTCGCTTACGTCTTCCTTGCTGGCTTTGTTCGCTTGGAATCGCTGTAGAACAAAATATATAATCACCAATCAGAGTTGACAATAATTTATCGTCGTGTGCCCGGAAGAAGGTCGAAGCGCCTTAAGAAGGTCGTACAGCTGTACGACCTTTTTTCCGGGCAGACACATTACAGCTTTTTGCCCCCGCGGAAGGTCACAATCGATAATATGGCTGAACTGGCTGAAATGTAAGGTATGATTGTTGTACATTTGTTGCTGGAATTACACCCAAGACATGTTTTTCAGTTCCATGCGGAATCTAACTTTCCTGTAATGACTTACAAACAGCAGAAAAACGACCAAACGTTCACACTCAGTTTTCTTAAAATATAGTTTTGGACAGAATTGCTTACGTCCTTTTACCGGTCACACTCTTGTCATGACCATGCGCCAGCCACTCGATGATATTGTGTTGGCTTGTTTGCTTGCCATCAATGAGTTATAATTACAAAGTTGTCTGCTGTGCAAACTTTGAAGGGGATAGGTCACAAATTTTGAAAAAAATAATTGTGCTCTTAAAAGTTGGACAAGTTGGTACAAGAATAGCTGCATTCCATCCCTTTAAGATCTATAGTTGATGCTTCATAATTTACCCTGAATCCTCCCTGAATTTTCTTCGCTGCCTCCTGGACTTCTGGATCAGTGAGATCGATGTCAACCTCCTCTTCCTCCTCCTGCTTGGGTTCTACTGCTGCAGCTGGCTCCGCCTCCTGTGATGGCTCCGCCTCCTGTGATGGCTCCGCCTCCTGAGCAGCAGGTTCTGCCTCTGCTGCTGGCTCTGCTGCCTCTACTGGCTCCCCCTCTGCTGCTGGCTCTTGTGTTGGCTCCGCCTCTTGTGTTGGCTCCGCCTCTGGTGCTGGTTCAGCCTCAGGTGCTGTCTGTGGCTCCGCCTCCTGTTCTGGCTCCGCCTCCTTAGCGGGCTCTGCCTCTGCTTCTGGTGCTTGCTCCGCCTCTTGCGTCACCTCGGCCTCTGGTGTTGGCTCTGCTTCTTCTGCTGCTGGTGCTGCCTCCTCAGCCGGCTCCGCCTCTTTGACTTCTTCCTTTGCTCCCTCTGTAACCTAATCATACCAGAGATATCGTCAGATTTGGGGATTAAAGTAAACAACTTGCCCGCCTGATACTGCACGGAGGCAACGAAGGCATTTGCCTCCACTGTCCCTGAAAAAATTTACATCTATTAAAATCGCTGCAGGACCCGCTGCTAAAATATAGAATTTGAACTGCCTCTAGCTGCTGGGCAATCTCGGTAATCTAGCTGGTAAGAAATCTACTCTAGAATGGCGGGGAGTCGTGGGGTTCGATTCCCACCCGAGGAATATGCCTGTGAATTTTTTTCACAGGACTCGGGGGAAAAGTACTGAATATACAGTGCTTAACACACATCGGTGTACGGGTAAAAAAAAAACACAAATAATTTTCTTTATCCCCGATGCAAAAATCAACATCTATTTTAATATTTGTTTAATTTGTTTGTCTGTTGGTTTTATGCTTCAATGCCCATCCATCACTGTGCAGTCTGTTTCCACACAAGCCCCACTGTTAGTGTCAAATGTCAGTGACAGTAACAAAAATTCAAGAAGTAAAGAATCAAGGTGACCAATCTATACGTAGAATATAAAAACGTTCTTTTCAAAATACATGTATTGTGAGGTAACCTTGTGCTGACATTTTGAAGGGGGAATAGAAGTATAGAACCAAGACTACTGAAAACCAAATAAAACATGTTAAAAATACAGGCACCATGTGGCTGATCCATTAAGATATTAAATAATCCATGCACAGCGTCTTGCAGCTTTGATTACGAGTTACGCCGTGACCTTGGAAAAATGTGGAACTGTCACGACAGTGTAAACACACCAACTATTATCTACCGCAGTTACTGTTTACCATCTTGAGGATGCAGTTTTCTCTCTTCCACTCTTAAGACATGGTAAAGTTTGGGCAATTGTCAGAGATGTTTTTTTTTTCTCTTCCTTCTTTAAAGGGGTGATGCTTCAGTGGTAAGGGAAAAACGTTAATTCGTTTCCATAGTCTAAGTTTTCAATACACAGGGCCATTTTCATTTTGCAAAGGGCACTTTTCCATTGGAAAATCTCAAAGTCTATAATCAGGGTTCTCCCCAAGCACAAGCTAGCGTATTGGGCAGATACGCAGAAATTACGGCCAATACGCAAAAAAAATATTTAAAAAATTAAAAAAAATTTTTTTTTTTTTTTTTTTAGATTTTTATATCAAATTCATAAAAAATCCTAACATAAAACCATTTTAAATGCTCCAGATTGCACAGTAGAGCTTTTCAAACCCAACATAAACATGAAATAAAAACATTCCAAGGACCTGGTTTCAATTCAGCGTGCTTCGGCCACGCTTTCCAAATTTGGGTCCAGAATGCCCCACAGTTTTGAACAAATCCTGGGGAGAACCCAGTATACAGCAAAAAGTTGTTATCATGCACCAGTGTAGGGTAAAAAATATCCACATATAAATAAAGAATCTGACCTTATGTCTGACCCCATAAAGTGCACATCAATACTAAAGCATTACCAAAAAAACAAACCAAAAACATTCATGCTCCATCGCTTTTTGCCGTTTTCTACGAAAGAAATGTATAGTCACAACAGTGTCATTGCACTAGCTTTGAGACATGTTCTGCACACTACATATGTATGTAATAACTCACTAACATAAATATTTAAAAAATAATTATAACAATACAGCGATATCACTATAGTTTTCCTTAATAATGCAAATGTTACTTAGTGCTTGGTAAACTGCTTGAAGGGTGCACTTGCTATATTTTTTACAAAGTATTTTTTTTTCTTCTTCTCCGTATGGGCATTATGGTAAGAGGGTTCCAAGCATATGAACGAGACTCACTGGGAGTTCATTCCTGCAAAGTTTTTTATAACGTACGACCTTTCACAGGGGAGAAATTCTTCGACTGATACGATGGGCGTCGTCAAAGCCTTCACAGAATTAATTAACAAATTACTCCTTTCTGCTTTTTCAATAATTAATTTACACACCATACTGCATTAACCAACCTTTTGAAAATGGGTACAATTTCGATAGAGGAAACATTTGATATGGACGAGGATATTATTCAACTTAAATTGGCGCTTATTTCAAGTTTGGCAACTTAAATAAGCGGCAATGATTTGTGGGCAACATGGGTAATTTTCTCCAAAGACCAGTATCCACACTTTTATGTGACCCAACATATACATGAAATAAAAAATCTGAGACAGTTTCGGCTCAATTGATCATCGGAGTCACAAGAAAATTTTGACATTTTTTAAAAAATGTTTTTCACTGTTTCCAAAAATCAGGTTCTGGACTAGCGAGATCAAAGCTGATTTCTCAAAAATGATACACTGCTAAAAATGGTATTCTTGAAATAAGAACAAAATTTGATGTCAAGACAACTTTTCTTGTGTCATTCCCAAAAATCCTAACAGAAATTTTTTTTTAGGGAGAGACAAAAATCATTTTTTCTTGATTTAAGATTTTGTTTCTTATCTCAAGAATACTATTTTTAGCAGCGTAGCATTTCAAGCAAAAATACACTGCTAAAAATGGTATTCTTGAAATTAAAAAAAAATAATTATTTCAAGAAAAAAATTATTTTGTCACTTCCTAGAAAATGTTGATATTTGAAGATTTTGGGGAGTGACACCAAGAAAAGTTTACTTGAAATAAGACTTTTTCTTATTTCAAGAATACCATTTTTAGCAGTGTACTTCAAGGGAAGTCTTCCACATGAGTTATGGGAACATTTGTTGAAAATTTCTATTTTCGATCATATCAATGTTGTGTATACCCTTTTAAAATTCAAAGCCTGGTGTAATGTGAAGTATCACTGCATTTTTACCTCTGCTGGAGCTTCCTCTGTCACCTGGGCAGGGGCTTCTTCCTGCGCTTCAGCAGGTGTCTCAGGCTCTGTGGCTGGCTCTGAAGCTGGCTCTGCGACTGGCTCTGTGGCTGGCTCTGCAGCTGGCTCTGTGGCTGGCTCTGCGGCTGGCTCTGTGGCTGGCTCTGCAGCTGGCTCTGTGGCTGGCTCTGTGGCTGGCTCTGTGGCTGGCTCTGCAGCTTGCTCTGTGGCTGGCTCTGCGGCTGGCTCTGCAGCTGGCTTTGCGGCTGGCTCTGCGGCTGGCTCTACAGCTGGCTCTGCGGCTGGCTCTACAGCTGGCTCTGTGGCTGGCTCTGTGGCTGGCTCTGCGGCTGGCTCTGTGGCTGGCTCTGTGGCTGGCTCTGTGGCTGGTTCAGAGGTCTAATACACACACACAAAAAACCAAGAAATATAAACTTCAAAATAACCCATACTTATGAAGCAGTTTTAAATGTGTACATTGAACTAATTAATGAACTGTGTACAATGAAATATGTATTATAGGAAATGTGTGTAATGAACTATGTACAATGAACTAATGCACACTTTATGGTCAATACAAATTTCAGAATTTGACAATTTTGAGATCAAGTTCGTGAGTTGCAAAACGACTTGAACAGTTATGGCCGATATTTCATTAGTGCATGTACAGTAGTTTGATTTTTGTAAATATATTGGATGATGTTCTTTTTTAGGAGGGGAGGGAGGGGCGGGGGAGGGGGGGGGATTGGGATACTTGTGGTTGGCTTCCTTCCCATGGATGCGTTTTGTATTTCGTGTTATTGATTCATACACTTCTTCAATCAATCTGTCCCCCACAAAAAGAGAAAAGATACGAAGAAGCTTGTTTTCCAGATTTCAATCTATGCTCTCAACTTCCCCCAGTGTCCCCCACAGGATGAAAAAATCCGACACTGCCCACACGTGCGCCACCTGACTAAAAGCTGAGGCTACCAACCATCTTCCCTCTGGCCGCTCTCTCACCATACATGGACATGTAGCACCTTGCCTCTATGCCCCGCTGCCGTCCCATTTTCTGCACTAATGCCTCACGGCAATCTCAAGTGGTTAAGTGCCGAGAAAATCAGTGTTCAAATATTTATGGCGTTGGTGTTTGGGGGGAATTGAGGTGGTGTTGAGGGGCCGTGGTGGCGTGAAGGGACGGAGATGGCATGAGGGGGGAACCGAGGCGTTTTGGAGAGGGAAACTTGGGAATGTAGTTAGTAACTGTTGATGATTGCTACAGCTGATGATGAGAGGCTGAAGTAGAGTGTTTGCAACCCTCGGCGGACTTGCTCAATTTTTAATGGTTTTTCTACATATCTCAAGTCGAAAACACAGGCGTGCACATGCAGTTTGTCAAAAAAAATACACACACACACACACAAAAAAAGTGCCAGACACTGCAAGACTTTGCACTGTGTTTTTTATATTTTCAATGGCACACACGAGAAACCCAAAATGCTGAAATCATCTGATCAGCCTGAAAACATAAAACATGGTAAAACAAATTTTGCTAAACTGACAATGACAATGTTCGGTAATTTCAAATAGTACTTTATCTATCAGAAAATTACTGCATCGCAGGACCGGAAGTTACCTTCTAGCCCTCTTTCAGACATGAAAACAAGTGTATAAATACAGCGCTGTACAGTTCACGATATCGTGGGTTATTATACGTGTACCAAAGACTTGCGACCAATTATAGAACCCCACAATAAAACGACCACGATCGCTGGGTTCTAATTGGATTAAATTACGGTGTGTGATCGTGTTATGATAAAAGATCTGCCTCCAGAAATAATATTTTCTCTGATCATTTATTTGCAATTCATGAGGTCTACATCAACATTCGAAAAGGAGTCGGCCTTGTTCAGATGTTGTGTCCACAGCAGATGTCACAGTGCAGGGCTGAGACCGTATGAAAAGGAAAATTGTTTTGAATATTATCGGATATTACAGCAGTTTCCTCTTTGGTTGTGTGGAGATGAAGCCCTCTGAATTTACAGGATGCAACCTTTTTAGAGGGTTTAAAGACTCTCCACATCATTTCAAACAGATTATCGAAAAGTCTGGTCACAACAGGGACCACAAGTCTTTCAACCCTGTGATGGCAACCTTGCCTCTTTCAAGAAAATCAAGGTCTAGAATGTACCCACGGCACCAACAGCAGTTGCCCTGGTGCCCTGTGCTTTTGCCGTGGTGCCCTTTGCAAAGATCCAATACAAATTTACATTTTCCTCATAAAAGTGCCCCTTACGACCAATTATAAAGCTCCACAATAAAACGACCACGATCGCTGGGTTCTAATAAGAAAACTGCCGTACCCCTACAAGAGAAAAGTTCAAGGCCTGAAAATCTGAAGGCATTTTTCCTAAACAAGACCCTTTTCAGCGCTCTTGTTATGCTGTTTACTACGTTTTATAAAACTATCTGACATAGAGGTTAAAAACAAATACGTTGTTTTCCTTTTGGTAAAAAAACACCCCCCCCTCCCCCCTGTGGCCCCTTAGTCACGCCACTGTCAAAACATTTGAAAGCTGACCTAATAATCAAATATCTGCTCACAAAAAAAAAAGTCACGTTAGGGAAAAATTAGAATTTCATTCTCTGAACGACCTTGCCGAGGGCAATTCAATTAGAAAATCTATACATGTGTCTGCAAGGTACGTACAAATGCTTAGTGTAAGTTTTGTGTCAGTGTTTTCCTTTCTCGATTTTCAGTTTTGTTAAAACTGTTTTCTTTTTAACTTTACACCAATAAATAAAAAGAAATGAAATTTTACATCTTGCGAGCCAAAAGTTATTGTTTCAAACAATATTACAAACTAATCTTTTTACTTACTGAAAAAAAAAACCCAACCATCTGGGAGAAACTAAAAAACATACTCATAGTACTCCATTACTTTTTTATAACCATGCTGCAGTGGTGACCATTTTCATAACTTGATCATATCATACATACCGTACATACTACATTGTTAATGGACTTGCACTAATTTAATGCATTTTCAACTGAATATTTTAACAGTTTACCAATGAACCATTAAAAAACTTACAGTCCGACATGCAATTAAATTTCATTCAAAGCTTAAAACCTATCTTGTTATCATTTCTGACGTTTCATAATCATAAATGAACTCTACAAATTTGTATTCCCCGCTCCTCAGCACTCAAGGCTAGTATAATATGCAGACACGAGACAAAGACCCATTTCCAATTATTTATTACATCATGAAAAATTTCCCGACGGCGCCATTTGAACTGTCGTTACGATTTGTACAATCCAGGCACCGTTATTTGTGGCTCACTTGGCATGCTTGGGCTTAAAAAAAATACAGTACATCAACCCTGTGGCTGTAAATGATTGTGCCGCGTACTTTGGAATATTTCTTCAACGCTGTCTAGTATATCAAACACTTCCTGTGCCTACGGGAGTCGATATCCAAGTGAACGTTGTAAGAACAATCCTTGAACCCAAGGTGTTTTTTCTTCTCTTCTTCATTTTCTCTCTCTCTCTCTCTTTCTGTCTACCCTTCGCACCGGGCCCCTTTCCTGTTTGTCTTTGCAAAACGACAATCAAAAAACACTGCCCGAGGGGGCATACGTACATGTACGTTATGAACACAGTTTGACATGAGCTACGTGTTATGAATGAAACCGAAGGGAGTAGGCCTCCCCCCCCCCCGCCCCACTGATTGAATGACCGTGTGGTTTCAAGGGACTAAGCAGACGAGATGTAATATTATATTGCCCGTATTGATTTAATACAACCATATGCAGATGAACGGGTGAAGTGTTAAGCGTAGCTGGTAACAAAATACACGAAACAGTGTGTCCACTCTGAAAGAAGACCGGTACCGATTTCACGCAGCCGTTGAGCACTATACAATGCGCCACACACAAAAAACATCTCCGTTTGCGGGGACAAGGTCCAATTTCATAATTTCACGGGTGCTATATATTTATTCTACAGCATAAAATAACGCTTAGCAAATATATTTGTCTTGATGCAAAGCTAAGCAGGAAAAAGTCAAAAGCAGTATTCAGGCCTGATTTATTCACAGAGGCAACAGAGCCAATTGCCTCCATCATGCCCCCTTGGTCATTGCCTTGGTGCCCCTTGAAATGTTCCAGTACACAAGAATGTGCCCTTTACTTGTGAAAAACTGCCTCGCCCTTGACCATGTAACAGGCCTTGAACTTCGTGTTCAAAAAGGGCACGGCGATAATTGCCTTGCTTTTTCTAGAGTTTGAAGGGCACCACGGCAATTTTGTGGAATTTGGGAGGCACCATGGCAAAAACTAAATTTAACAAGACTTTTTGCATGACTTACTTATTCCACAGAAGTTGGAATACTGCATGAACTTGGTCTCCTATGCATGTTAAAATTTTACTAAAAGGGCACTGACGGCAGTTAGATAAAAAGGACACGGCAATATATTGCTGTGAATTGTCAGTGATTTTGAGGGCATCGCGGCAATGGCACAGGGCAACAACAGCAATTGCCGGGTAATGTGTACATGTACATAAAATACTTTCAAGAACACGGGAGCGGAGGGCTGGTAAAGACGTTTCCAAAACAAACTTTTACAAATGATGAGAAAAGCATTAAAGGCATGCATTCTCCATGGTATTTTGGCTTCGGTACTACATGTACTTTATAAAAAAAAAATATGCCGATTCTGATCGGCAAGATTTGTCTGTCCTAAAAAACACTAGTGCTCGCAGCGCGCATAGCCTCTGTTGCCCTGGTCTTGGCCTTGGTGCCCCTTCAAAAGTGTCCCACTGACTTTAAGATTTTTCAGTAAAAGTGCCCTTTACATAATGAAAATGACCTTGCCCTCTGAACGATAAAATTCCAGGCCAATGGTTAAAAAAAAAAAAAAAAAAAAAAGATAATAAAAATTGGGGAATTCAGCGCTCGCCCTCAAGTTTTTCAGTAACTAGCCCTGAACAGGACTAGTTAGCTTGTCATTTCACTGGTCAGCCAGCATTTTCACTGGTCCATATTTCATACTAAATAGGGACGTGTTTTAACACTGAAGTAGCCAGCGGCCCACTTGGAGAGAATATTGACTGGTCCTCAGGTGTTTTAACTAGCATGTGGCCAGCGGACAACTGTTAAGGGAGAATGCTGGAATTTAAGCAGGGATACATGTAGTATCACCAGGGCAAAACAAAAAGCGAACAAATTTAATGTCTCTCCACCGTGCGAAAAAGCCTGAAATTCTAACATTGTAGAAACTATCATTTTGTGTACAATTTGTCGTCAATGCTTCTCACATTCCTTTTTGACCTTCACCTTTTGTTGAGGAAATTATTGTCGGCACGCATGACGACCGACAAGACCTTCCTCACCCCCGAGGCTGTCTACGGAATTCTTCACAATTGAAAAAAGACGTCTTTGTTCCCGGGGACAAATTAAACATGACGTCTTATTTCTAGTGCCAAGGCAGAATCGAATGATACAGCGAGTAGTTGAGCCAAACACAAAAAAAAAAAAACTGATTGCGCTTCACTGAGAGTGTCAATTAATGGAGATCTGAAAAAAACTGCACATTTTACGGTCTGGGGAATTTAGCGCTAAGCCAGTAATCTCACAACTTAGCATGTCCAGCTTGTCTGTGTTTTCCCCGATACAAGCTGATAACAAATAATTCAGATTTTTAACTAACTTAACCAGTTTGCTTCAGGATTAAAAAATACCTTGTTCCGTTACCCATGCAGTATTGTTTTTCCGTCAAAAAGCAACTTCTTTTTTCTTCAAGCCATCAATAATTTGTTTTGTAAATGAAAAAAAAAAAACAATTTGGACATCCCCTTGTCTGGGAGAGATGTTGAATTTTGTGAATTCTGCTCCGGTTTACAAGAAAGTCTTAAAAACTTAACTTAAAAGACTCAAAATACCCACTGGACCACTGGCCAGAGTCTAGTAGTTTTACCATTGGGCCAGTAACCTCACAACCAAACAAGTCCAGCCATGGCTTGAAAATACCCACTGGACCACACTGGCCAGAGTCCAGTAGTCTTACCATTGGGCCAGTAACCCCACAACCAAACAAGTCCAGCCATGGCTTGAAAATACCCACTGGACCACACTTGCCAGAGTCCAGTAGGTTTACCATTGGGCCAGTAACCCCACAACCAAACAAGTCCAGCCATGGCTTGAAAATACCCACTGGACCACACTGGCCAGAGTCCAGTAGTTTTACCATTGGGCCAGTAACCCCACAACCAAACAAGTCCAGCCATGGCTTGAAAATACCCACTGGACCACACTGGCCAGAGTCCAGTAGTTTTACCATTGGGCCAGTAACCCCACAACCAAACAAGTCCAGCCATGGCTTGGAAATACCCACTGGACCACACTGGCCAGAGTCCAGTAGTCTTACCATTGGGCCAGTAACCTCACAACCAAACAAGTCCAGCCATGGCTTGAAAATACCCACTGGACCACACTGGCCAGAGTCCAGTAGTTTTACCATTGGGCCAGTAACCCCACAGCCAAACAACTTCAGCCAGGACCCGAAATACCCGCTGGACCACACTGGCCAGAGAGTCCAGTCATTTTGTTGGCACTTGGCCAGTAACTCCACAAGTGAACAACTCCCTTACTGCAGTCTAATATTTTTCTAAACAATTCAAATTCTTAAAGCTTTTCAATTCAGATTTTCCTCTTAAAAGTACAGTAAATACAAACATAAATGAATTTTTGGTCAAGTTTGTAAAAAATATTTCTGGTCCAGTAAAAATTCTGAGCCCCCCCCCCTCCCTCCTAAAAAAAAACTCTCATCTTTTGGGAAGTTTTGTCGAAATTTGAGCCCTAATACTCAATACTTCCTCTTTCATCAGATCTCTTCATACTCCTCGACATCCTCCATGCAATGTTTATGGTTCAAGGAACTTCAAGGCTCTCTAAAGAATGCACTAAAGAATTGTCTAATACTTCCAGCCGATTCTATCACAACACCATGTGAGAAGAGTTTTCCTGTAGTAATTGTATGGTAACAACAGTTTTATTGGCGAACCCACACAAAAGACCTTAACAGCTCTTGGCATTGACAAGCATCCAAGCAATTGATTTGAAGTCCTTGGACTAGATCAATGCCAAGGTTACCACATACACATGTACAGAACATACAGATAATTGTAAGTTATTCACAATGTAAACAGAGTGGGGAGTGTATTTTATTTACATGTACATGTAGTATTTATTTCCCTAAAAGGTTTGTTCAATCATAGAGCAGTTCAATGTCAGCAGAGGAGCTTTATTTGAATTAAATTTAGGGTTTTTTTCTCAGAGAGATGCACGGAAAAAAACACCGGCCTTGATCTTTGGTAAAAATTTGTTACACACTAAACAAAAACAAAAATGAGGCTAGAAATATAAGTTAATTGAGGTGGAAGAGATCGGTTGCTGTTTCAGTCAACACGAGACCACTCAATATTGTTGTCTCACGGCCTTACATGCGTGCAGACGACAAAATACAACGTGGGTGTACTCAGATAGAGTACATGTACCTCGGCTCCTGCCGTTTGGAAAACACGTAATCTATGACTGTATGCTGACCGTACATGCTCAGACCTGATAATGGTATCGTGCACTTGTAACAGAGCGAGGCAGAATTTCCTTAATAGACCTTTATCATGCTGCCACCATCTTGGTCATGTTCCCTGTATCCAATAACAGTAACAGTTGCTAATATTCATTGCACAAAAAAAGAACCAGACTATTTGCCCTTCCAGCCTCGGTTTGGTTACATTGGTTTGAATGGGAGAAAATCAAGACGGCCGCACCATGATAAAGGTCTATAAAATCCTCTGACCTTGCCCTCCAGGCAACACGAACCCTGGAAACACATCTCAACTACAATGTGTCAGACTAAGTTTTACATCTTTTTGTAAAACTTTAGCTTTGAAACACGGTACTCCACGATTGTGTTGTGGATCTAGGAAACCAGAGACAGAAAATCGTAAAGGCATCTTTTTTTTCTGGTATGCGAACCTCCAGAATACATCTTCTACATGTTTTTTCTTACATGTAGACCGTCGATGCTACAATATAACCGACTATGCATAATCATCCCAGGCCTGCTTCATTCTTGAAAGGGCAAGGGCACCAAGGCATTTTCTCCTTGGTAAAGGGCACCTCTATGAGCAAATTGTCAATTTCTAATAAACATTTCAAGGGGCACCAGGGCAATAACGCAGGAGGCAACGGAGGCAATTACTGTACCTCTGTTGCCTCCGTGAAACATCCGGCATGTCAGGCCAGCATCGCTTTAATTTTCAAATTGTAAAATGAAGGGCCACACTGACAGACGATTAACTCAAGATGTTATGCATCTCAAACAGATTCTTGAGTTTGTCTGGAGTTTGTCAAAACTGGAGCAGACCAATAGTAGGCCTACATGTGCAGGCCTTGATCTTAAACCGAGGCCACCGAGGCCATTGGCCTCATGCCCTGTCGAGGTGGCCAGCATGCCCTGCAGAAAAATTACACTTGTCACTACCAACTTGGCCAGCATGCCCAGTTGTACAGTTTCTCTGATTTGGCCAGCAAAAGCTTGCCCCCCGTTTTTCTTAAGATCGAGGCCTACACGTACATGTACCTTTCTAACGCACTATATAAGACCGTAGAATTACATGTAACTCAGATGAAGAGGGGAGGGGGGGGGGAGGAAATGTATCTAATCTCAAATGCCCGGGGAGACAATTACGCCGGTCAAATCGACCAGTATAGATTGATGTCAACATAAACAGGTCAGTATGCTCAAAATTTAATTAAAGATGACTTGGGTGTACTTGATAAGGAGGTAGTGTGTGTACAGTACATGTAGGTAGCGGCGAAGGGGGGTGTGGAGACATGAATCGTACACCGCCATCGTCGCCTGCTTGTACGACTCGTGCACATTTTTGACTTTGTGGTGCCTGTACGAGTCGGAGGTTTTTGTGTGCGTTGATCGATTTCATGATGTAGCCAGTGAATGGAAGCAAATTACTTTATGATTGAGGGGACACAAATCAATTAGGTTTTAAATTCAATTAACTTTATTGCAGTTTGGATCTCAATGATGATATTGAAATTTCAACCACTTTTTTTTGGGGGGGGGGGTGGGGTTCAGGCAAATTGATTTTCCTGTTTTTTTTTTTTTTTTTTTTTTTAAAGAGAGTTTGTGTGGAATTGATTTTGTATTGGAGGCAATGAATTTCTGCGTTTGTAGTAGCCGTCCAAGATTAACCTCTGGGTTTTATGCAGTACGTATACATGTACATTTGTGATGAATAGTACACCACACATGTACATGTACATGTACAGGCAAAGTGATAATGCACATGAAAAATCAGAAGAAGAAAATTATCTATGCTCGTGTAAAACAAATATTTCTGGTCCATCCAGTCAAAGTTCTGCCCTCCTAGTTCGAAGGGCCTCATGGAGAATTTCTTGACATTTCAGTGATGACACTGTGTAAAACTTCTTATTTTTTACAATCTCAATGGGGAAGGGATGTAAAATCTTGACAGTTCGGCCCAATTTCATAAAGCCTGTAAACACTAAAACTTGCTAAGCACAGACAAAACGATTGCTTAGCTTAAAACAGGTTACCAGCCAAATCTCAAACAAAGTTGACATTGTTGGGACTGTGTGCCCAATTCATTTTTTGCTTAGCAAGGAAATCTGCTCAGCATGATTGGCGCCAGGGCCCAATTTCATCAAGCCTGTCAGCACGAAAACTTCCTAAGCACAGCAAAAATCTTGCTTAGCAAAAATCTTGCTTAGCAAAAATCTTGCTTAGCATTAACAGGTAACCAGGCAAGACTCTGCGTTTACGTTGTTACAGCTGGTGCCCCACTCATGTTTCACTAAGCAAAGTCTTCTCTGCTTACATGTAACATATTTAATGGGTCCAGGGCCTAATTTCATAGAGCTTCTTAGGTAGAAAATTTTGCTTAACAATTTTCTGCTAAGCACAATTCAGCAGGCAACCAGGCAAAGGTGGTACATTTGAAATAGTATTTTGGCTGTTAATCTTTTTCTGGTTAGCCAAATTATTTTGTGCTTAGCTGTGTTTTGTGCTCGAGCAGCTCTTTGAAAGTTGAACTCAGGATGTTAGTCTTACCTGCACTTGTTCTGTCGATTTCTTCTCCGATAGCGTCTTCCTCGTCTTGAAGCCCTTGAACGTTGCTTGGATCTTCTCCGCCGCTTTCTGCACCTCGGGATCTTCAAGGTCGATATCTACCTCCTCCTCGGCGTCTTCCCCCTGGGCGGTTGCTGGGGGCTGTGTCGGGGGTTCTTCTGTTGCTGTGTCTGCTGCCGGTTCTGACACCCCTGTTGATTCTTTGGACTTGTCTTCTCTGTAAAAAAAAAAAAGATCAGGAAGGTCGAAAATTAATAATAATTTTTTTTACTCCGTAACAAACTGATAGAGTTTAGACATGTTCAGTGCTGGACAGTCAATGTCAACGCTTGTCAAAGTTTTCAATGGCACTAAAACAAGAAGAAAAATTATTTCCCCAAAATGATGGATTTATCCGACGTCCAAAAACCCACTGCCAAAAAATTGTATGCGGCCATGGAATGTATATCCAGTGAGATTAGTAGCTTCTTACATGTAAGATTTGAATTATGGAGCTCTGAAATTTGTCCGCCCCAGAAATGGGCCCTCATGTCCGGTACGTCACTTTAGTATTTATCTGAAAGCCTCCAGGGCTAACTAGCAACCCTACTTCTTGTTGCAAGGCAGAATGCATGCATTCAAGAAACTTCATTCATAAGAAGAACACCCCAGGGTGCGCTGTACGAGCTGCAAGCTGCAGAGTTTAGAATGTGTTGGAACAGCTGGAAACTGCATCAACGACGAACACAGACAACTTGATCATTCAACAACAACAAAAAGAGTGTGCAAGTCAAGTTATTCAAGTTTAGGTTCAAACACAGTTCAAGCAAAGTACATCATAAGTTGAGATCTGTTAAAAACGAGGTTTGAGTTGACAAACTCACAACCAAACCAAAAGTGGATTTCTTTGCTCGTCAAAAAAAAAAGATGAGAATAAAAGCTGTCGAATAACACCTAATTAGAGCATT
This sequence comes from Marthasterias glacialis, assembly GCA_911728455.2. Lineage (NCBI taxonomy): Eukaryota > Metazoa > Echinodermata > Asteroidea > Forcipulatida > Asteriidae > Marthasterias > Marthasterias glacialis. The sequence continues at coordinate 10,491,353 of OU452239.1, read as the reverse complement.
TTTTTTAAAGTGGCTGTGTCGTGTTGAGTTTGCATTAATCCGAGCAGCGCTCCTTTATGGTGTTTTACACCACCGCAGCTATGGCCGCATCAGCAGGCATATGTGGAGGATTCACAGTGCATGTGCGTCGACACGCGCGTGCTGAGGGTCATAGCTGTGGTGGTGTGAACGCCCATGAACGAACTGCCTGGATTTTAGTCAATAGCAGTCCTGTGGCTGTGCATGGAAAGATGTAAAAAAAAAAAGCTCCTTGCATTGGGCCTGAACGAGCCGTTGTTTTTGTTTTGAACTGGGAATAAATTAAAATGAAGCCAAAATTATCTCCTTACTGCATATTTGACATGTCAAAGTTACCGTACATTTTGACGAGACAAATGTACATTTTTGTGCAGGGTGCACCTCATTAAGGAAGCAATTGCAATCAACCGTGGCAATGCTAAATTAGAGTGGCCATTAATTTGTCATTTTTCAACTTTTACACAGACTGCGGAGGTACTGGGGAAATAGAAGCAAGGGCCTGGTTAACTATGATGCATCATTGATCAAATGCCATGGCCACATATAGTGTCAGAACATCTGTTCCTTAACGGTCTCCTTTTGATACAAAATACTATTTATTTATTTATTTATTCATTTGTTAATTATTTATTTATTTGTAGTTTTATTTGGAGAAGGTAGCCTTGTCAGAAAACAACTGCTATCCTTCAAGGCCCATATATACAAACTGTAAAAAGTAAAGCGTAAAATACAGAGCAATTAAGCAAAGGCAATAAACAAAAACAAGAAAACCGCGTTTAAAACAATAAACAAGAAAACACTAGGTCTTCAATGGTGCTGACCAATCCATGGTGTTTTTTCCTTATTAAAAATGTTTTGTGAAAGTTCTTTGAATTATTTACCTTTATGATACATCATAAACAAATAACAGGATAAACATAAACAGGATCTAATGTCAGAAAGGGGTAAGGATGCAAATTGCATAGAACCTGTTTCTACACCTTCAAAGAGGGTAACCCTGTTTCAGCCCCAGGAGTAGGTGGCAACGGCCCCTGGAAAAAACAGCTGATTTGTAGCCCACACCTCTATTGGCTTACTGGCCTTGTGTGAGTCTGGCGACTTCCATATAAAAAAAATATATAAAAAAAATTTAAAAAACTATTAAGAGTCATCATTATTGATCCATAAAATACCCACACAACAGACAGACACACAGACAAAATTTCACTTGAGGACAATCGGATGCTTGTGAATTTTCCCAGACATCCTAAGGACATGCACTGTAATTAGCTATTTGCACACGAGTCACTTGGAAATCATCCCAACACAAAAGGGAAATTTTCTCCTTGGCAGTGGCCCCCAATTATCAGCGTCTTGAGGTAAGTTCTGAATAATTAAATATTGTCTTCGCACTCGGCGCAGTCAGCTGACCAATGCTATCTGAAGTCTCCACACATGAACCACGGTGGCTAACTATAAAGGAATTTCTATCAGCAGCGGAATCTTCGGAATGCATTATGACGTCAGACCTTAAGGTTTGCTTCAGTTTTTTTTTTCTGTGTGCCTCGATCTCTTCCCATGGATTTGGACAGAGCTGAAATGTAATTCAAGGATTTTTATATAAATAAATGAAAATCAGTTCGGATTTCTTTTCATAAAAATAATCACCATCAGTATCTTGGGGGTAAAGTTTTCCAAGAGATGCCCTCCATGACGATGAAACTAAGCTGAAAGATAATTTTGTCGGATATGGGGCAAAAGGATCTTAGGCCCTACACAACCTTCTGCCAGGCCAACAAAAGAGAGTATTTTTGTCACGGCACTGGCCAGCAGAAGGTGGTAACGAATGAAATGGCTACTTTAAATGATTACCTTGAATATGCTCCCACCCCCCCCCCTCTTAAAATTGACTGTATGAATAGACATTTGAGAACAAATACATGTACTTTTCCTGTGTTACTTCCACCACTCTGCAGAACGGACAGATACAAAAAAAATCCACTATTTCAGCTTTACCCAAGACTTTATAAAGTTGTTATAATTGTATTAATGTCTATTCGTTTTGTTTTTTGTCAGTGCTTTTTTTTCAGTTTTTGGATTAGTTTCTATTATCTGGCTGGTTCGGATTTTTGATTGTAACTGTCTACTCGTTTTTGTTTTTTTATTGTAAGCGTGTCATTTTAGTATTGCTCTGTGATGCTACCGACCATGTTTGTGTTTTTAAACCGAAATAAATAAATAAATAAATACAAATCAAAACACATACAATGAGTGTACAATTTTGTTTGTTGCTAAAATTACTGAAGACGTCATGAACCTTTCAGAAGGCCATACTGATATGTTACCAGAGACAGTTCATATTTTATAAGCAATTAATGTGCAAAATTGTGTTCCAAGAAAACCGTGTGTGAAAGATGGATCGGTTTTCTGCCAGTTATAAGTCATTATAGGAAGGTTAAATTCTGCATGGGAATGGGAAAACACATCTTTGGGGGTGGTGTGGGGGGGGGGTAATTCTAGCAACAAAAATGTTATGTCATATTTCTTCGTAGGGAGCCATTTGATTGCTTACGACATTCTGTTATTGGACAAAAAGTATTTTGTGTGTCTTGATGAAGGACGTAGAGCCTTACGACGTTCTTCCGAGCACACCACGATTTTTCAATTCCCTTGCGGACTTTACCTTCCCTATGATGACTTATAGACTAACACTTCGTTTGCTTTAAAAACAATTTTTGAACATGGTTCATCTGGATTATTGTTCAAAAACGTCTACGGTATTAGATGCTAATATACAAATCCAAGAAGAAAAAAACTCTCGATAGGAACTGAAATATTTTTAAAGTGGACGTACGAAAATCTCATTCAATCTCATTTCATATCTTGGCAATTTTTTTACAGTAATTTTATTTGTTTTTTAGCCCATACACCAGTGAGTGTTAGGCACTGTATACTCAGTACTTTTCCCGAGTCCTGTGGAAAAAAACCTCACAGGCATACTCCTCGGATGGGATTCAAACCCAAGACCCTCGCCAATTCTAGAGCAGATGTCTAGAACCAACTAGACTACCGAGATTGCCCGGCAGCTAGAGGAGGCAGTCATTTGTTTACGACCTATAACAGAAATGCCATATTTCTTAATCGAGAGCCATTTTATTACTTACGACCTTTTGTAACTGGACTTGTTTACGACCTTTTGCCGGGTACACACCTCTGTCATTTCCGCAGGGTTAAAGAACTATTTCATATGACATGATTGGTTACAATTGAAAAGACTTAAACAGGATTTTGAAATCCCAAAAGCTTACCAGCAGTTAAGTTCCTGAGAAACATCTGCCTCAAAAACTGCCATGTGTCAGAAATGTTTCCCCCCACGACTCGACTTGTCCTACTTTGATGCTCAAGCACAAAAATATGCTTAGCACAATAAAGCTATACGTTTACCAGAATAAGGTACCGGCTAAATATCATGTTACAAGGATCAGCTGAACCGTGGTATCCTGCACATTTTTTGCTTAGCAGGAAATTCTTAAGCAAAATTTTCTGCTTCAGCAGCTGTATAATGGGGGCATTGGGCCCAATTTCATAGAGCTGCTTTTAGCGCAAAAAGTAGCTGAGCACAACAAAATTATGCTTACTAGACAGAGGTTACCAGCCGAAAAAACATGTCATATATATATACCATCTGTGACTGGTATCCTGCTCATTTTTGCTTGACAGAAAATTGTTGAGCAATATTTTCCGCTTAAGCAGCTCCATGCAATTGGGCCACGATCGAAACATTGAGTTGTTACAACACTGGTTGATTTTCAGAAACTACCACAACCCATTTAGAGAGTTTATTTTTAAAGCCCCAGCTCAACATTGGTATAAAACTGAGAGTGAATGCTTCCATTCTTCGCACAAATCAAGTGAAAATGTCAGCTCATTTCCTTGTTTCGCTTGCGAGAAAAGCGGTAAAAATGCATTCAGCGTTTTTTGTACGCATTCCTATAGGCAGAGTTTTCATCTCACTTAGACAAAAACTAGTTTTGGATCTTACTTCATTTATTATTTCAAAACGATAACACTTCAGGCAGAAATATTTCAAGAAAGGTTTTCTACCATCATTATGTTTATACCATGTAAGGCATACGTAAATCTCTTATCATTTTTGTTTTTCTTCTTACCGATGCTGAGCTGGGGCTTTAAGGTGTTTACCACAAACCTTACTAGGCAGATAGTCTGGTCTAATACACGTTTAAACGACACACAAACCACTCCCCCCCCAAAAAAAAAAAAAAAAAAAAAAAAAAAAAAAAATGGGTTAAATATGATTTCTGAAGTAGAACAGGGACACAAACCAATAACTATTTTTTACATGGCCCAGAAGCTCTGAAAGCAGGGAGATCGGCTGTGCTAATGGAAAGCCGGATCAGACATGTGCGTTATTACATGCCTACAGGAATGAAAATATTAGCGAGCTGGTACCGGTGATAACAGATACCAATTAAACGGATTGCCTTATCTATGCCTGGCCCATTTGAGTATTAACTAGTTGGCGCTGGATTGTACACACACAAAGTATTTTCCGAGCCAGTAAACGATTGGAATGTGAGTTTTTGTATTTTTCTGTGAAATTCCAAGGCCACAGCAGAGGTCGCCCGGACATTCCCCTGCTAAACGTGCACAGAGTACAGTCATGCCAGGTAACGCCCTTTTTGTTCTCAGTTACTTTTCTCTTGTTTAATACATTTTCATAATAATTTGCGATTAATAGTTGTCCTTTCAATTCCAACTATATAAATATGTGCTTTGATGTGAGAATAAAGTGAATTGAATTGACCAACTCTATGAGGAAACTTTCAACTTTCTACGTGAAACATTTCAAAAGGCACCAAGTCAATGACCAGGGCACAATTTCATAGATCTGCTTTAAAGCACAAAAAGTTGCTAAGCATAGCAAAATTTCGCTTACCAGAATAAGGTTACCATCTACAGTAGCATGTCACATGTACCAATTCTGACTGGTATCCTGCTCATTTCTGCTAAGCAAAAAATTGTCAAGCAATATTTTCTGCTTAAGCAGCTCAATGAAATTGGGCCAAGGGCCTAATTCCATAGCGCCAGCACGAGGGCATGCACTATGCACACATGGGTGATTACTGCACTTCGTGTGAGGGCAATGCTGTTTTTCCTTGACAGTGGGCACCTCTATGACAGAAGTCAATTTGCACTGAGAACGCTTCCAAGGGGCACCAAGGCAAAGACAAAGTTTCAATGCTGGGCCATTTAAGTGAGGAATTGTGTGGCAAACAGAGCCATCAAATATGGGGCCCAGGAGCATGGAGGCAATTATACTCCACGGAGGCAACTGCCTCCGTTGCTCCTGGTCATTTGCCTAGGTGCCCTTTGAAATGTTCCAATAGAAATTTACAATTTCCTCATATAGAGAGTGCCCTTTATCAAGAAGAAAATGCCTCGGTGCCCTTGCCCTTTCAAAAACGAAGCAATCAGGAGGCAACGGAGGCAATTGCCTCCGTTGCCCCCTGGTCATTTGCCTAGGTGCCCCTTGAAATGTTCCAATAGAAATTTACAATATCCTCATAATTATAGAGGTGCCCTTGATCAATGCCTCGGTGCCCTTGCCCTTTCAAGAATGAAGCAATCAGGCCTGCAATCGCCTTGCAGTGAAAATACGTAAATCACCAGTACAAGATTGGGAACAAACAGAACATATTGTTTATATGTTTATAAAGTCAAAATGAAAAAATGAAGTCGACGCTATGACACTGAACAAGGGGATACATAACAGCCGTAATCTTGAATCCTGCAGTCACAATTTAAAACATGCAGCTTGTTAACATATTAGCCCCCCAGGCTACAATCTACCTTACTGCACGGAGGCAGAATTAGAGTCAAGTCGTAATGGCACACAGCTCTCATCTATGCAGCTCTTACATAAGATCTTCAAACTAAAAAGCATTCCTGCAGTGAAAACTTGAGACTTTTTTTATTCCGATGAAACATGGGAAATATTTTTTTTCAAGGCAAGGAATAGACAAATCTCCTGCTTGATTACATTCACATGCACATTGCCCACAGTGTCAAAAAAAAATGTTATTAATTTACAAATATCTCCATCGAGCGCACATTTGTATTTAACTTTCACGTTCTGAGAAATAGTTTCCTAAATTTCTTGCCAGTGTTTGTACAGAAAACCGCATAAAAATTATTGTGTTTTATTTATTTTGAATACATACTCTACATACAGGTACAAATTAATTTGTCTCCATCGTGTGCACATGTGTGAGTATGTTTACAAGCAAATGTAACTTGCAAGTTTTGAGAAATAATTTCCTAAATTTCTTGCCAGTGTTTGTACAGAAAACTCCATCCAAAATATTGCATTCTATTTATTTTGAATACATACTCTACAGACACAGGTACAAATTAATTGATCACCATCATATTCGCATGTGTATAAAATGTTTACAAGCAAATGTAACTTGCAAGTTTTGAGAAATAATTTCCCAAATTCTTGCCAGAAAACTGCACAAAAAAATATTGCATTCTATTTATTTTGAATACATACATGTACATGTACTTTACATACACAGGTACAAATTAATTTATTGTCATCGCGTGCGCATATATTTATGTATGTTTACAAGCAAATGTAGCTCTTAAGTTCTGAGAAATAATTTCCTAAATTCCTGGCAGTATTTGTACAGAAAACTGCCTGCAAAATCTTGCATTCTATTCATTTCGAATGCACTGTACATGCACACTGGTACCAACCACATACCTTTAGAAATTTTAAAAACCACACGTACCTTGTCCACACAAAAATAGCATCCACACAACAAGAGATCTCTGAATAGGATTCACAAACCTTCCCACCTCCAGCTATTAAAACACTCAAACGCCGAACCTAGAAACAGCACTCAACACTGAAAAGTTAAAGCCTTATGAATTATGTACGTGGCCCAGAAAAAAACAGGAGCACTGAATGGCCAGGAGAGTCACCTACACTGAAGAGAAATGGACCAGTCCGAATATCATTTGCATATTTGTTGTATTCATATCCCTTCTGCATGCCCTGAGTGTGTGTTTCTCTGCAGAACTAATGTCATGAATAACACATTGAGCAATTAAGCAATCATCCTGATTGGCTGTTCACGTTCAACTAGATTTACCAATGGACTAACCCAAATGAAGTCATGAATATTCATATATCGTGGGCTTTTTGGACACACTTGATTGATAATACATTACATGTACATGTAGTTTTTGGGTCGGTGAAGGCAAAATGAGTGAAACTGGGGATTAATTTCATCAAGTCTTTTCTTGACATGTAATTACTTGTCCTTGCTCTATGTTCAGAGCAAACAAACTCAGTCCAGATGCAAGTTGGCCTACACAGCACATTTTAATGCTGCCCATGCAGCATTTCAGAATGGTTTTATCACTTCTGAAAGACATTTTTGTGCTTAGCAAATTTGTGCTGATGTGCTCAAATCTGTTTTGCTGGTAAGCACAATTTTCTTGTCGCAATTGTAAGGTGGCCAACTCTTGTACGCATTAAAATACATGTACATACACTGTACACAGAAGATCCCAGCAGTCGTTCATGCACACTATGCGTGAGAAAAGACACTTGAATAGGAAAGCATTCCGTTGTCCGCTTGACTGGACATGGCTGTTTGTTTGTTTGTTTGTTTGTTTTTTTTTTTTTCAGACTCAGATGGCAGGATAGTAAGTATCGGATGGCTTCATAATTGAAGTGGATGGGGTTTACTTAAGTATGCATTACCTGGTGATGAACCAATTAGTCTGATGCACGACTTGATTGAAACCAAACATACAAATTAATGGAGGACAAACTTATCATTATCTCCGCCCGCTGGAGACTGATGAATTCAAAGATGCGGGAGATATCCCATTTAAGCACGCGGGGGGGAGGGGGTTGTTTTGCAAGAAGATTCCATCAATACAAAAGGGGTGCTTAAATAGGATTTCATACAATGGCTAACTTCAACTGACCGCTGGCAAATTAGCCATTAACTGGACAAGCTGCACAAGGCGAGTCTGTTTTTAGCTTTAAAAAATTGAAGGAATTTTCTCCGGCATTTTATCTGATCCACTATCTCAAGACCTCTTTGATTACAGAATGCCCCACGGCCATCCACACACACAAAAAAAGGGAAAATACGCAGCCTGGTATGTAATGCAGTAATTCTTTCCTCTTCCCTTGGGAATTCTTCTTAGGCAGGGCTCAAATTTTACTATTATATGTTGAACGTAAAACAACAATCCTCTCCTCAGGGTAAACAGATTATATATTAAGAGAGCAAACATACAAAGAGCGATTATGATTTTTGGGAAGCTGTGTGGAAAATGGACCCTTGTTTTAAAGGAACTGCAGAGTTTTGTTAACCATAAACCAAATCAATCACACTCTTTTAATGTTGCATGTATGTTGCATGTTTAAAATGTTGCATCTGCCAATTTTATTTATTAATTTATTTATTTTATTTTATATATTTATTTATTGATTGATTATTACAATATTTTTTTTTTATAACGATCCAACAGCACAAGTAGCCCCAATAACAGCACAAGACGAAATGTTCAGTTTTAGATGTGGGAGGGAAACCTGCATGGTGAAAAACCCACGTAATCAGGCAGGGACTGAAAACCCAATCCACATGCAAGGCTCCAGTCCGGGATTCGAACCGGGGTCCACAGAGGTGAAAGGCAGGGAAAGAAACCACAGAGCTAGCCACCCATGCCACCCAAGTAGCAAGTAAAATTCACATACATTGTACATGTGTACATGCACTATGCAGTACTGCAATGTATTAGCGCATGTATGAAATATACTGTTTTAAAATAAATATTTCCAGCAATATTTACACAAAAAAGCAATCAGCAGACCCAGGGTTTGACAATGGAATTTATCTAGCTGAAACGGACTCAAGTTTTGGTGTTCTGATCAGCAAGACACTAAACCACTGGGCAGCCCATTGCTTCGCCCTTTCAGATGGGACGTAAAGCGGTAGTTCCTGTGTGTTGTGTAATGCACGTAAAGGAGTCATTTTTTTTTCATTCAGAGAAGTGGTTTGCCCAGCAGTGTCCTTCTGGCTGCAGGGATGCGCCGCAGCACCTTGTACAACCTTACAAGGTGCTATGTAAAACGGGTCTCATAAAATCATAGCTGTGCATCTGTCGTGGTCGTAAAAAAATAATGAGCAAATACAGTGTCAGCGCCGTGGACGCCCATCTGTGGTGAACACCGACACTTTGTATTCTAAGTGTTTATCATTATCATCATTATCTGCGAGCCCGTCTTGAAATGCCAGCTGAGGCTCAAGTACTGCCCGAGACCGTGGAGCTGTGCTGCAAAGACAGCTTCTTGACAGGCCACATCATCACACACCCCCACACCCACCTCCCCGTTACAAATGTCAGGTAGCCACCATTCTGCATTTACAGCATTGACGGAGAAGGCCACTACATACATTTTTAATATGTCTATGTACTGCATACACAGTACTATACACAGTAAGTGTATGAAGCTCTGAAATTAACACGCTACAAAAATGTTGGCAAAAAAAAAAACAAAAAAAAATGTACTGACACACAGGTGCAAACTCAGCACATTTTAACTATTATGATGCCACGTTATTGAGGAAAGTGCATTTACACATTATTTTTTTACGAGCCTACAATGTAATAATATAGATTTGTTACGTTAGTCTCTATTAAAAAAGCAATTTAGATTAAAGAGTTAATTTGAAAAAAGTGAAGCAATAAATTGCGAGGCAGTCTGTATTTAAGTACAAAAGCCATTTACGTCAAAGAGGACATAAACAGGTGAAATCAATGGTTTTGGGGACACAGTTTAAGTATAGACTAATCAGAGTAGCTCGTTCATGGGCCTTTATACCACCGCAGCTATGGCCGCCGCACGCGCACGTTGACGCACATGCACTGAGAATCCTCCATGCTGATTGGTACACATGCGCGCTGACGTTGAGGCTCAGCCCTCAACAGACACGAAACAGCTTTGTCAATCCTCCTAAACGTGAACTCAACAGCACCTTTAAGCTTACAATACAAATTTGCTTATATTCGCTATAGATTAACCATCCTTCTTGTAATAAGATTTACTGTACCAATTCCATAGCGATTATACACCACTCTGTCCGGCCCTGGGTGGAATTAACGTGCTCTTACGACCATGGACAAAAAAAACCACACGTCATAATGATGATATGGGTAGGCTAAAAAAAATGCCTAACTGAAGGACAAGGTCATGTGAGTGGCAAGGAACAACCTTTAATTTAATAGCAACGAGAATACTTGGGTTTTTTTTAAATTGAAGGGCTGGCATTTGTTCCGGGGCACGGCACGCGTCTTTTTTTTCTTCTTCAAAACCCTGGGTGAATTGATCGCTATTAAAGTGGAATTTGCCATCGGTGAATGATGGTGGGAGCCAGAGGAGGATAAATTTGTTCGGTTCTAAATGAATTTCCAGTCAAATTCAGATATTGAACAAAATTTCGATCTATTCAAGGTCAATTTTAGGTTTTTTATTTTTTATTTCTATTATTATTTGTTTAATTTATTTTTATTTATTTATTTTTTTTTCATATTATTAATTTTTATTTATTTATTTATTTTACTTATTTATTTATTTATTTTATTTTTTTTCGGGGGGGGGGGGGGGGGGGGAGGAGGGGGGCAAAGAAAAAAACTGAGGGTTAATCCCCCTACACCAAAAAATTGTTTCCCAGAAATGAGCAGGTGGCTTCCTCCATGCCCTATTCAAGAGTAGTGTGGTTAAAGGTACATTGTACTTAAATAATTCACGAGCCGTTAGATGAGCAATCTCAACTGCAGGTGCTACATCGTCAAACATGGCCGGCAGATAATTGCCAACTATCGTTTTCCTCAAATTAGAGAGGTTTAATTGCCTCAAAAACCAATCAATACCAGCCTTTCTTCTGTTACCAGGCTTTCTGTCAAATGATCGAATGCTCCGAGTTTGACGCCACTCTATCTAGACCTTCCTCTGTGTGTAGACTAACTACCATAATAATAAAACAACAACTATAAACTTAAATGTAGTGCAAAACATAATTGAAGGAAATCTCGATCGATGGGCTGCACAGACAGGGAAAACAACAAATAAGAACCAAAAGATGGTAAAACATTTCAGAGGAGGAGTTTACAAACTACAAAGTTCAGTCATATTCTTTTAAAGCAAGGTGCAACAAGGCGTTGTGGCCGAGCGGTCTGGTGCACCGGACCTAAGGGAACTGCTGTTGTCAGAGCGTGGGTTCGAGTCCTGGTTGAAACGCTTGAGTCCTTGAGCAAGACGCTGTTTAAAGTTGTACCCATAATTGCTTCATCTGGGATGTTAAGCCTTTGGTCCCCATGTGTTGTGTTGTGAACGTAAAAGAACCCAGTACAATGTCACTAATGTAAGGGAAGGGAATTGCCCCCGGTGTTTATGGTATAAACGGCCGCAAATAAATGGGTCTCGTAAATCAAACATAGCTCTGCACAACTGTCTTAAAAAATAATGAGCACCTTGAGATGCTTGTTGTCACAAAAGCGGGAGTGGAATACGGAAAAATATAGCGCTTTTGCGTCCCATATCCCACAAGGACTTGTGATGGGTGAATTGCATTGAAAAAAATTTTTTTTAAACTTAATGATACACAAATACTTGGTTGATGTGCTTTTTTGTCTTCAATATTGTCTACAGCACTCGACTCCACTCATCTCTTGAAGACTGCATACAGACTGGAAGGAAGCAGTACACACACATGTACATTTCCCTGCAGTACATTTGTTTTGCATGGCGAGTTTTATACAAGCCTACTGGTTACAAACATAACACGTTTCCACGTGCAAAGTGTCAACTCAAAGCCGTGTAGAAATGTACTGCACAGTAGGACCCCTGGACCACAGCATACAGTTACTAATTTATTACGGACCTCTCACAAGGCCCATCATTCAAGAAGCACCCTAAGGCATTATCCCTTCAGCAGCAGGAGGAAAATTAACTGACTGTCAATACAGCGCCCTCTATTGTTCACCACAGTAAGCTCAGCTCTTGTGAGACAGAGGAAATGGGCCTCGAGCGTTAACGTGTCAGACTGGGAGAGCCGAACACCTGCCGCAGCATTGACATAGGCGTGTTTTGAAAGCATTAGCCGGTAGTTAGTGAGTGGCTGCAGGAAACGCGCAATTCAATGTTCTCTCTCACAGCCACATGCCGGTGAATGGACACACAGGTGCGGGAATCACATTTTAATTATTAATAGCGTACAAACACGTTGGTTATATTAATATTGATCATCCAGCCTAAGGTTATTTTTAGAATTTGTGAGTGTTGTGATTCAAAGTTAGCCATCTCTAATAGACCTTATGCATTGACGTCATCACGCCGCCATCTTAGAGGTAAATCGATGATGTAACAATAGAAACGCACAGATTTGTACGCGCGGCGCACAGGCTTGGCCAATGAACAGCCTCCTTTTGACCTCTAGGCGAGGGCGCCCTACTCAATGACGTCATGTGCATAAGGTCTATTGCTACCATTGAGTATTATATTGAATTGTGTTTTTTTTTTTTTTTGTAGTCATTAATAAATTTAAATGTGATATTCAATACTGTCATTTTGGTGTACACAACTATTGTGTACAAAGTGTGGACCGAAGTATCAAGATGTCTGCACGTTGCAGGATCTTGAGTGGTTCTGTGGTCTACTATTGTTTTTGTTTTTTTATTATCATCTTTCTGGTAATGAAACCAAGTGGCTTGCACTGTGACCCGTAGGCCTAAAAATACCCGTGTAGAAAAGATGTTGAAGAAATGTCAGTTTTAGATGTGGGAGGAAAACCCCAAATAGGGAAAACCCACGCAGTCAAGTAGGGACTGAAAACCCAATCCACATGCAAGGCTCCAGTCCGGGATTCGAACCGGGGTCCCACAGAGGTGAAAGGCAGGGAAAGAAACCACTGAGCCAACCTGAATACCTAATGTTTAACTCAATATGAAAATAAATTGTGGGAAATATTGGGTACCATACACTGCAGTCGATTATGATCCAAATATAGACTGATCTATTAAGCCCCGCCTACTAACAGAAATTGACCAATCACAGCCTTGACAACGCTACTGAAAGTCCTACAAAAGTCTGACACGTTAAAAATCCCATTAGAAAAGTAAACAAACCGCCGCCATTGTTCTGACACACAACAGCACACACAACTGTAAAAACTTCTGTTTTGTTTAAATTTTTTCGTATTTCTTGTGGTGCAAATCCCACAGTAGTGGTCCATGTACAGTAATGTAAAAGTGGTTCAACAGTGTTCCTGTCTGCATTGTTCTTTGGACTCAAGATACTGCTCAAAAGGCCCTGAAACTAAATCCACCGTTTACGAAACATGTGTGTATCCGATACCTGTGTGTGGCCGCAACCGAACCACCGTTCCAATCGTGGCAAGAAAGTCACAGCATGTGCTGTTGCTAGGCAGTTGCTAAGGCAGGCGGGGCTTAATGGATCAGTCTATTGTAAAACTTGCTAAGAAATCTGTTCTTGTAGTACATGTCCTTGGTTTACCAGAGAGTTTTATTAACACCTTGTATGCTTTTACCAATAATGCCAAGTGTAAATCAATCAATTTCATTACTGCAGGTGTCCCTAGCCTATTCTCCCATCTCCCAGGCGGGATACTTTGTGCTCTTAAAGGGCAAGGCAGTCTGTTCTTCCTCTATGTGAGAAGTCTAAATTTCTACTGGAAGATTTCAGAGGGCACCAAGGCAATGATCAAGGGCCGCGTGGAGGCAACTGCCCACGATGCCCATGTGAGGTACATGTATCAGGCCAAGTTACTTCTTTGCAGTGCATTCAACCAGATGATGAAATTGAGAAGTACAATTAAATTCACAGATGTCAGATCAATCCCCCAAAGTATTTGTGCGGAATGACCCTTTGCAAGGAAACCATGATTAATGAGATCGTATGTATAGATCACTGTAGAGTATCTAATAACACCAAACAGTTCCAGGCACTGCACAGCAAGATGTGAAATAAATAGGCCTACAGTACTAATTTCTGTTACACCCTTTACATGGAGCAAGTTCGATCAAAGACCATAGTTAACCATAGTTCGACTAACTCTGATTGAGCTCAGGCTAGTCGACGATGGTTGGACTAATCTAGTCGACTATACGCGACACGCCTATGTCGAGATTGGTCACATCGCTGGTTACCAATAGCCGTTTCATAAACACAGTATAGAGGGGACCAGTTATCAGAAAAGTTAAATGTTCGCATTGGTCGCGTTGACATGACATGACTTGAGTCGTTGCGTTGACATGGCACGACTAGAGTAGCTCGCACTTCAACTTCATTGTGCGTGTACTACGTAGGTCACTAACCAACCACGAGTTAACCATTGGTTCTTGGCTCATGAATGTTGCCAACTTTTAGTTTAGACAGTCCTAGCTACAATTGGGACAAGCCCAACTATTGAAGGACAGGTCCTAAGCTGCAGTTAGGACAGGCCATCTGTACTTGGGACACAGAACTCAAGTTGGGGTATATATAATAATGTGTGTTCACATACATGTAGAGACACTAAACATGTATAATAGTGTATTATCACCAATCACTACTGTGGTGCTTCTGAGTCAACATCAACCTTCCATGAAGCAAGTTCATAGAACTGCAACCGACACAGCGTTTTTACTCCGCAAGTCGTTTTGCTGGGCAGAGTGGTTTTTATTTTAATGCAACACCAGATTTACAGCTGATGTTGTCCAAAATTGAATACTTTGTGTCAAAAAGAAGCCATCAAAAAAGTGCAAAGGGTCAAGTTGGTATGCATGTGTTTGCATATTTTATGTGCGGTTAGCAGTTATGATTTAAAACTTTGTTTTATTTTAGGCTTATGAATCAGAGTCTTTTCACAGAGAAAATTTTATGAATGGACTTCCAACCCAGCTGAAACCAAATTATGTGCATCATAAACACACTGCATCAACACAAGCCAACTCAAACAGCAATCAATAAACCATAATTCCCTATAGACCATCTAACCTTTGTTTGCAAAGAGAGTGACCTTGTACATTCCAGGGCCTTTCTGGCAGGCAAGATACTACACTGGCCGTATGGGATATTAACATTTTGTGTCATAATTTCCACATAAATTCGAGAGTTACAGAAATTAAAAATACAAGCTGTCAAACCAGGTATGAGATGTATATGCCCCCTTTCATCATATCAAAAGTTGATAATAATCAGACAGCGCAATCCACACAAAATGTAAGAATTTATGTTTTCTTCAATTGGGCTGTGTACAGGCCTTGTTCTTAACCGAGGCCACCGAGGCCATTGGCCTCATGCCCTGTCGAGTTGGCCAGCATGCCCTTCAGAAAAATTGCACTGTCACTACCAACTTGGCCAGCATGCCCTTGTACAATTTCTCTGATTTGGCCAGCAAAGGCCTGCCCCCGTTTTTCTTAAGATCGAGGCCTGCTGTGTACAAATCATGCTGGCAGGAAGTGTAGGCTCTGCGGATCTTTTGCAAACGTGTGATGTCACAAGTTATCTGGTCTGTGGACGTGTGTACCCCCATCCCCCATGGAACTAGGTTAATAATGATAGAAAACGAGTTTGTTAATACGCACTTCAAGGCATTCACACGCTTTCTGGCATCATACCCGCGGAAGCTCGTCTGGATCTTGAGTGCCGCCGCTTCCTCCGCTTCGGTCTGTTTGGCTCCCTCTAGTGCCTGCCTCTCTTGGTGACCTCGGACGGAGCTCTGGATGGTCACGGCAGCAGCCTGTTGCTGTGGGTCGCTGACGTCACCAACATTAGCCTTGACACCCTGACCGGGGAAATGGTCTTAGATTAATCAATAAGGAAATTTCACCAGTGTTTAATGATTTACATAAATTGATTGACTGACTCAAATCACACATGCTTTTAAAAACATCGTCACCATTTTCACAAAGTGATAAATCTGCACCACAACCAAAATTTGATTTTGCAGAAAATGGCATTTGATGTTGAATGATTTTTCAAACTGCTGTTTCGGAGATGTTTTTTTTTTTACTCTTTTTTCTTTTATATTTCACAACCAAAATCAAGCCGACTTCTTCAGCAAATTAGGCCCTACCTAATTAGTAGAATTTGTAGTTGTGGTAAGTGCTTTGTTGCTCTCTTGTCTTTCTGTCTTAACGTTTGTCTCAAAGTGCCTTGTATGACATCCTCTACTCAAGCAAATGCTTACCTCCATTTCACTAGTTTGTTTTGTTGCTACTGTTATATCTCCTTAGCGTATTCTGATTTTACGAACATCATCATTGAAATTTGTACAATTTGTATAATGCAGCGTGTCGTGGCTGAGCAGTTTCGTGCATCGGACTCAAGTTCTGGTGGCTAAGTCATCAGGATGTGGGTTCGAATCTCGGTCATGACACTTGTGTCCAAGAGCAAGACCCTTAACTATAATTGCTTCAAATAGGGAAAGAGGCAGTTATGTTTGTCTCGCAACAGATTTATTTACCCCTCCCTGTTCTTAGCTGTGCTGTGAAGAGACTTGCGTTTACATTTCTCCATGTCTTGTTTCTGCGCATAGGGGCAGGTTTCTATCCCTTCAAAAAAAGTAGCCCACACCTTGAGTGGCCTTAGGGCCTTGTGATGGTCGAATTGCATAAATAAAAATAAATAAATAAAAAAATAAATAATGGAAATAAATAATGTTGAAATTGAAAACTGAATTGAAATTGAATTGAAAAGCGGAGAAAATCTGAATATAAACTGACCTTTCGGAAGCTTCGGTTGTTGTAGTAACGGTCTTCATGTCTGGCTCCAATATCAGCCGGATCAATCCCTTGTTCTGAATTCAAAATAAAACACATTTGAGATTAATTTGGAGTCCGACTTCACAGTGATTCGTTTCCGACCGGCACTTTTTAACTTTTCTACCAGTACTCAGTAGACAGTCAGCTGAATCTCAAAAGCCTCCCAGAAAATGAGTTTTGCCCCGGCAATCGCGGGACTAGATTTTGTTAACAGATTTAGAAACTACCAGAGAGTAAAAATCCGAAAAGTTCTCCAACGGAAATCCTGCAGTTTTTGTGTAAACTAAAATGCCGTCAATCAAAGTAGGCAATAATTTATGACTCGCCGTCGCGAAACTACCTTTCGGCGTTTAGCATGCTAGCCTTTCTCCAAGTCATTCATTGTGTTTTAGTCTATTGTATGTCGTGTTTGTCACTGTGCAATGAACTCTGGGGGTACACAACGACTTGGGTTGGGTATGAAACGACCCACAAGAGGCGTATGTTTGATCAGTTTACCTGCACAAAAAGTCTGACATTTAGGAGGCAAGATTCATGATTGTTGACATTTGGGTTTTCTTCCAAATATCTAAACATGTAAAACAACTGAAGCATTTACACACAATATATGTAGGCCTCCAACTTGAGTAACACTAAAAACACAGCTGGAAAAAAGTGACAAACTTTGTTAGGCCCTCTAGTATTAGAGTAATTAAACTAGTTTTAATAAAAAATTCTGCTCTGCACTGCAGTGAAATTGAATATTAAGCCTGAAGGTTCTTAACTATTACTTATCAGTTTCATTATCTTTATCATCGACTTCACCCAGGTCATTACTTTTAAAGGAATTCTACAAGCTTCATGACGTTGTTTACCTTCTCGAATCTTGAGGAGGTTCTCAAAATACGCCGCGGCGTATGCGTAGATGTTTTCAGGCTGGTTTCGCAGCGTTTCACGGGCCAGTCCTTCCAGCAGATTTTGAAACCCTCGCGGAACCCGCAGCTTTGTGTTGGAAAACGGCACAGCCATGTCTCTGGAATGTAGGAGTAAATCTTGAAGACTCCTTGTCGGTGTTTAATGAAGCAGACGTTCCCAAATAATCGAAGTAAAAGGAGTTTTTCGGGTAAATATTCTCGAGAAATTTAAAGAACGTTCACTCAAAATGCGTTTACGTGGTCGCTAAGGAAAGATAATATTTACAACAGCGCCCTCTTTCGAACATGACAAAAAGTCTGTTGCCGTTGCGTGCGTATAATGTTTCAGTTCATAAAACAGCCGTTTGAACAAAAAATCGATTATTGCGAAGCTTGATCACGGTTATTTGCCCCTTGGTCACCGCATCAACTTGCAATCGAAGGTTAATACACAAGAGGGCGCTATTTACTACAGTCGACGAAAACCTCGATCACATTATTTAGAACCAAAGAGAGCAAGTCTGTAGCGTGTTTAGGGTGTGTTTTAAAGGCATTGCATACGTTTGGTAATGACTCTGAAAATTTTTGGCAATAAAAACTTACTTGGTAAGGAGTACGGCAGCTTTGGATAGTATAATGCATTTTGAGAAACGTTTCACTTCGAAGTACTGCAGTTACGGAAAAATATATCACTTTTTATCCCCCAAAAACTTGAATCTGAGAAGCGTTATGGCCGTAACGCTTCTCAGAATGTGTATTCCAATGACGGATACTTCTTCTGCGTGAACGCAACCGCTCCAGATTTTTGGCGATATCTCAAAAACGCTGCCACCTTTTGAAATGAAATTCACACAGGTTAGTTTTATGGTATATATCTACAATAGCATCAAGGCAAACGTACGGTTCCAAAAACCAAAGGTATACTTTGCCTTTAAGTTTTCTAGTCTTTTTTCGTGGTCGATAATAAGTAATCTTTTTTGGCTCATTTTTAGTATTGTACTACTTTTATTTCGGGCGGGGGGGGGGGACTTTTCAAGACACCTTTTTCCAGCCGGTTTAGCATGAGAAAAGAATCAAGAACATGGTAGAATTAACACCCAAAGGCGAGTCTCTATCATCAACATTATGGCACCGAGGGCCGTCACAGGACGAGAGGTCCCAAACGAATCAAATCCAAAAGAGGGCGCTATTACCATTGGCTTTTCGGTTTATTAATTTATTCGCCTTTTCAGTACTTTTCCTGCCCAAATGGTGTATGTACCACACGGTGTTTGCTTGTAGGCTTATTGAAGAGTTCATGATTTTACTCCGACTATCGGCCCGTGATCTGTGCAAACAGTGCGAACATTATTATTCAACAGTTTCGCTTAGCAGGTTCTATAGCCAGATGAAGAGTGACGATGGCCCTTCAATGCTTGCTTAGCAAGGAAATAGTTATCGTCAGGCGATCGTTTTTGGCCGGCCTGTTTGCCGGACCTTATGGAGAAAAGCAGCCATTATAAAATCAATCGTAAGTGAGCCAATTAATTTTCTCAACTAAATGGTGCAGTTTATACACTTTATTAATCGTTATAATATTAAGTTTTCAGCCTTTTAACATGACTGGTGTCATGTTAATTATACATTAAAAAATTGACATAATTCATACTGAACTAATATGTACACTTACATTTTGATGGTTTTTGCCGTCCCTAAGCACGAGAGCTAAATTATTAATGTCTTTGATTATTTGCAGATTTATTTAGACAGCCACTAGCCCAGGCCCTGTACCTGAACGAAGCCCACCCTTAAGTAGCACCAACACCTCAATGGAGCCCGGACCTGAAATAAAGCCTTAACCTTTTACATCTGGACATTGTCTACAGCCCGAAAAAAAACTTTTCGCCCAACAGGTACAAGCTACAACTAGCTAAAAGGTTTAGATTGCAATTGGTTTGGCCTACATAAATCTGGGCTACATTTAGGTAAAGAATTCAGGCTACAATTAGGACCGGGCTACATTTACCCATTGAGTTACAATTATGGGGCTCAGCTTGAATTGTGTTGAATTGTGTGTGCAGATATCGATTCAAATGACCTTTAAGGCTTTACATTAACTTCCAAAACGAGAAAGCAGTGTTTTATTGGTGTTAGTAAATTAAATATCAACAAATAACTCTAAACAGTATCAGTATTCGATTGAATAAGGTTTTTAAATTACAAAATTAGTTATCCATTTTTCAAACAAATACACACACAAAATAATAATAATAATAATCAATTTTCAAAGTTTTTAATTATTTAGTGGACACTAACAAATAAAACAAACCATCAATGAGACCCACTTAGTAAACATTTCAATTTGGATACTGGCTATGTTTTTCGCGCAATAATTTTAAAAAACAAACACTATAGGCATATAAACCAACAAATGTTACAGATTAATAAGCCGATGTGATATTTGGTTGGTATTAACAATAAATAAAAAAATTATTTAAACAAAATTGTGAAAAATATATCATACTACGTGTATACAAAAATAAAAATATTTATTTCTGAATAATATTCAAATGTGGTGCGCAAATTTTCAAAAAACTCGAAAGGCACAAGGTAATAGTTAGAGACTTTTCAGACGTTGGCGGTCGCCCCAGTGAGCGGTTCTTCTCTCTTCTTCTTGTCGCCGAGAAAAATAGCAAAGGAGCGCTGACTGGGGCGCCCGCTAACATCTTGAAAGTCTCAAACTAAAATGAAAGATCGGTGTTTGCAATTGGGCAAAATGTTTAGGATATTTTTGTGAATTATTTCCACCTTTATAAGGAGGAGATAATTTACATTGCATCTAAAATGTACGAGCTTGTTTTTGTTTTTATAAAAATAATGTTATATTTTTTTGTAGTGAAATCCTGAATCATTGCTCCTGTTATCTTGTATGAAGACAACATGATTCAGAATTTCGATAAAATCTACTTATAAATTATGTATTATATGCCCAGTAACTTTAGGCTTCGTTCAAAAGTGCATTCATTAAATTTGTTTTTAAGTTTGTAATTTTATAAAAATTGTATTGCTTTGAGAGCGTTTTTCACGCCACGCCGTTAAATGCGCTTCTGTTATGCCTTGTACAAAGACTACACAAGATCTATTTTGAAAGAATCTGTTCATAAAGCAAACAGTATGCTTGATATTTAGTCTTTTGTCAAGGCTTGTTAACAGATCTATGTAGAAAAGAGGAGTAGTGCGATATAATAAAGATGGCGAAAATAGTGAAACACTTTTTTTTCGAAAGCGAGCGGTTCCACTCGACGAGCTGCGTGCGTCCCTGACTGAAATCATCATCCACTCTAAAGAAAACTTTAAACTTAACCTCCTCCTAGGTTGGATGCACGACATTTTTACCAGACACGGTGAATACGTGCCAAGGACGGCGTTTCTTTTGCGGTCCGGGCTGGCCGTCTTTGCCGTCGTTTGGTGACGGTGCCAGTGGCTTTACGCCAACCGGCCTGTTGTTCTCCTCCTTGCCCGCTGCTGGGTTGGCTCGCCGGACGTATTTGGTGAGACTGAAGGACAGCATGACAATGGCCGGACAGCAGACTGAGATGATCGCGGTGGACAGCCAGAGGGCGTGCTTCATGATAGAAAGAGGGTAAAATTATGACAGAAGTGATTGATGTATGAATCTTTGCATGGCGTGAAGGATAATAAGTGACTATAACTAGTAATCTAATAAACGTGCGGGTACAACCATGTATAAACCTTTTTTGGGAGGAGTGGTGGCACTGAAAAGTACGGAAGCGTAGTTAGGACATACCGAGAAAAAAAAATCGGGCTCCATTATTCCGCCCGGGCGGATTACTGTTCCGCGAAATAGTAATCCGCCCGGGCGAAATAGTAATCCGCCCGGGCGGAATAGTGGAGCCCGATTTTTTTTTCTCGGTATGTCCTAACTACGCTTCCGTAGAAAAGAGCCGGTGCGGTCTCGACGTTTCGAGTAGTACATGTATACTCCGCTTGTCTTCATAGGAGACGAGCAGAGTATACCGTTCAACACTTCTAGACCACACCGGCTTCTGGTTGCGAAATCACGTCTGTGATTGGTCAATATAGCAAGGGCGGGGCTTAATGGATTGGTCTATTAGGCGCATGAGCAAGCTGATAAAACAGGTCCTAATCATAGGCCATGATTCTTACTATTCCTGATGTGAGTTGTCCGCACATGTCTGAGACAACAGCTTCGTATGTATCCGCCATGATGCCACACTTTGCGAAGTCAAGCTTTATCTGGGTGTTAAAAAAAAAGAAGAAAAAGGAAAAACATACAATTTTTTTCATTTCACCGCTGACAACATTTTTTCTTTCCAAAAAAATCCATATAATTAAACACCTTCTGCGTTTTTAAAACCTCCAGACTTGCGACATAAAATATAATATTGTTTCTCATACGCAATATGTGAATAAATAAAATCGTAATCTTTGAAACATAATATTCTTTTCATCGCACCGCTGGAAACTGACTTTTTCTTTCGAATTATGTGCGAAAGTATAAAAGTTCTGTATGTGTTTTTTCTGCAAATCACAAGAATCGTAAATTTACAAGGTTGAACACAATCTAAATGTTTGTGGTAGCTCTTTGTACTATACTTTGCAACAATTTATGTGGGAGACTTTTTGGCGCTAGGTGGCAGCACACATATCAGGTAGGCCTACCTCTCCATTGTTTTAAGAATGCACACACTTCGCAAAACAATGTATTTACCTGGAAGGTCCGCTGTCCCTAGCGTCCATGATAGTCATCTTTAACACAATCTGAGTCAAATTGACCTGAGTATGATCGATAACAGTCATGACATCAGATTCCGGGTCAATTCTGACTTGGATACTTTATGTTTAATGCCGTCTTACCTTATTAATTGGTACAGCGATTAGTTCCTCTGCGATTGAAATAAAGGTAGTTATGAACGGTCCCACAACCTTTGGAGATAAACGAAGGAAAAACCACAATGATTTAAGAAACAGTTTGGTGTTCGCACTGAAATGACATGAATGAGGAAATACGAAAAAAAACGAAGAAGGAGAAAGGGGAGGAGGATGGGAAGAGGAGGAGACACAG
Source organism: Marthasterias glacialis (assembly GCA_911728455.2). Taxonomy (NCBI): domain Eukaryota; kingdom Metazoa; phylum Echinodermata; class Asteroidea; order Forcipulatida; family Asteriidae; genus Marthasterias; species Marthasterias glacialis. The sequence continues at coordinate 10,468,505 of OU452239.1, read as the reverse complement.
GAGGAGGAGGAGGAGGAGGAGGAGGAGGAGGAGGAGGAGGAGGAAGAAGATGTAGTGGAAGAAGAGAGAAAGACGAAGGAGAAGAAGATGGAGGAGGAGATGGAGTAGAAGAAGTAGGAGGAAGAGGAGGAGGAAGAAGAAAAAATACGAAGGAGAAGATGGAGGAGAAGATGGAGAAGGAGGAGGAGGAGGAGGAAAAGGCAGAGGAAGAGGAAAAGGAATTAGAGAAACAATTAATAATGGTTGACCTTCTTCTCTGTTTGTTGTACATTGAAACAACTGTTCCTCTGATTCTGAATATAGTGTTCGTAGTGCATCCCACCGGCCCGTACATCCGGAGGTCGCATCAAGCTCAAACCCTGCGCTCTGTTCAATCTTTCTTTGCTCATTCATTTTTTAAATTTTATTTATAACATCTCTTTACCTAATGTATGTCCCCAAAATACCGAAATACTCACCGTAGCTGCAGCCTTGTTTGCTCCTGACAACACGTCAGTCAACTCGTCAAAACCCGTCGACGCACCGTCGATTACATTGGTTAGGTAATCCTGATCAAAATGAGGATCAAATAAATATATAAAAAAAAACAATCAGTACCGTTTAGCAAAAGGCCTTATTTTTGACTGCAAGGGGGCGCTTTTTGGAGTAGATTGAGGATCAAACCATAGAAATAGTGTGGTAGAACAGATGCATTTACACTTCTAATAAAGGACAGTTAATAGACAACTTTTGAGGTTTTTTGACAGTTTTTACAATGTGATCAATGTAAGAAATTTGCCGGGAAAATTTGTCTTTTTAATGTATTGAAATATTGTTGTACTTTCAAAATGGAATATTGCGCCCTCTTGCTGTCAAAAATACGGCCTTTTGGACACTTTACTGTCACTGCCCTCCATGGAATACAGGGTATCAGATGGTTGCCCACGAAAATACATGCGTGAAAAATGGGCTTAAGTTTTTAAAATCACTTACCCTGAACTGATTATAGATTCCCTCGAAGAATGGAATCTGGTTAACAATGGCTCCCTTGAGAATAAAAGTGAAAAAGTATATTCAAATTTACATTAAAAAATAACCATAAAATAAAAACATGATACATTGTATGTATATAGAAAGAGCAAATTATCAAGGCCAAAAACACCGTAGCCAGGAATAGACCGATCCATTAAGCCACACCCACTAAACATATTGACCAATCTCAGCATTGGCTACATCACCCCTGTACACGTGGGCAGTAACATGTGCGTATCTTCAATGTATCTTCAACTGCACGGCATGAACGCGCGCGCTATAAGTACGTGCACGCATGTTCACATTTTCCAATAGGATTTTTATCATGTCAGACTTTTGTCGAACTTTCGGTGGCGTACTCAAGGCTGTGATTGGTCAACACGTATGAGGGCGGGGCTTAATGGATCGGTCTATTGTAACAAACCTTTCAAAACAAAATATGATTAATGTTAAGGAACTCCATTTATTTCACAGTCTTCTTTTCAGAACACACAAAAACAACAACAACAACAACATACACCCCCCAAAAAAAGAATAAACAAGAAACAGCAACCAAATGACACAGAACAAAACAAAATCGCAGATCAATGTTTTTTTTTCTTCAAATGATATTCGATCGTGTAGGCCTATGTATTATAGTATAACTATTCAACATAACAATGCAGGTAAAAACAAAACAGTTTCTCAAGCGAGCCAGATTAACCCATCCGTGTGCACTCATTCGTGACTTAAAGCCCCAGCTCAACATTGGTAAGAGGAAAAACAAAAAAATGTTCACAGATTTACATATACCTTACATGGTATAAAGAAAATGATGGTAGAAAACTTTCCTTGAAATATTTCTGTCCGAAGTGTTATCGTTTTTAAATAATAAATGAAATAAGATGCAGAATTAGTTTTCGTCTCAGTGAGACGAAAACTCTGCCTAATAACAACCAAATAAGATGTCATTTTAACAGGTTGGTTTTATTACAAATATCTTGATTTGTTCAAAGAATGGAATTTTTACAGTCAGTTTACCAATGTTGAACTGGGGCTTTAAATAACCAGAACCGAAGTTAATAAGGACAAAGAAAACGTTCGCAAATGAAACGAGAAATGCGTTTATCCTTACCAAGAGATCACCCACGGAGGTTAAGAACGTACCCAATGGCGTTAATATATTCAAGATGTCGTCGATTACATTGCGAACAAACTGTCCAAATAAAAGATATAGAATTAGAAATCACTGAATGTTATTGCTAACACCATGAATATTCTATTAGACCGCTTACACAAAGACGTCACAAGCTCAAACAGCGCCCTCACAGAGGTTAAGGGTAGGCCTATGGACGTTGTTATTGATCTCCATAGTGCGACTTTTCGGAATATCTATATATGCGTCTTGTGTTAGTCGATAACCTATATTTGCACAACACTTCACCATTGCTAATTTAATGGATCTACAACAACAAAATTCAAAACTGCAGAGAAATAAGTAAATTTTGACGCAAATAATTTACCACGACACCAATCTTCATTTGTTTGCGTTGCTACAGAGTAGTGTGACGACTCGCGTTTAAATTGTCAAAACTGTCTTGAAAAACGCGCGCGCTTATGCATGACGCGCAACATGTCCTATCCAGTCAGTATTATGGAGAACAATGTTTGCAACTATTGATCTCCAACTGATGTGCCTCCCGGGTGCCCCCATTTGAAATCTGGACTTTTGAGATTACCAAATTACCAGAAAATTTTTTTATGAGCTTTCATGTAGGCCCTAGTAATTTCAATGTTTTTAAAACTATTTTTTTTTTAAATATTTACATGCAGAGTGTATTTTATTTTACCTCAACACATCAGAGACCTCTGAAAAGGGGCTTGTTTAGGAATTAAAAACGGAAACCACAGTTTTAATTGGTCAAAAGTCCCCCCCCCCCAAGGAAAAATGGTGCCCCCCCCCCCCCATTGTGCCTCCTAAAACTTTACCCTATACTTTAATATGGCGCGGTTGTTTTTATAACGTAGTTATGAGCGCCTGCATTTCCCAGAACAATGGATATACCTGATAAGTCTGCTGCCATCTAGCGTCCTAAAAAGTCTTCCATGTTGCTCTAACGTGTGATGGAACCAAAATCGTGAACTTTAACGGTCAACAATGTTCGAAAACGCGGGAAACTTGCACGGTCTATTGATGATTAAACTTACAACTAATAGTGGATTGCTCTTGAATCCGTTCAGCAGATCAAGAATGTCTTGCAATGGTATCGCGTTCACTATATCTCGTAGCTGAAATGAAATCAAAAAAGAAACTGCAGTCAAAATAAACTAATTAGCCCTTCCCATGAAATATGCTAATTACATTCACGCATGTGTACTGACATTATTGGTGGGCAAACGCCATAGAGATGTGCACTAGGCAGACGCACAAACGCGTGTGCGTCACGCCACCATTAGCCCCACACAAAAAGGCGCGATGTTCCCTCATTTTGCCCACCAGGAGTGTTAGTGCGCACGCGTGATGTGCAATTTACATAATATTTCATTGGAAGGGTCTATTAACGTGTCGGACTTGTGTCGGACCTTCATTGGCGTTGCCAAGGCTGTGATTGGTCAATACGTTAGTAGGCGGGGCTTAATGAATTGATCTATGATTCATTGGTTGCTGGTAATACGCACGCTCTGGGCAGTGTTTTCAAAAATCTCTCTCGGGAACTCCGGGATAGTGATCAAGGAGAGGATGGGTCGGAGCATCTCCAACAAGTCCAGCGGTTTTAATGCAGTTACAGCTTCGGTGGAGCCGTGGATTAAGAAATCCTCGATGGGCTTCAAGAACTGTAAAAGAACGGGAGAGATAAACTACTTACATTTTATTAATAATATGAACACTTTAGAAGTACCGGTACACTGTAAAAAACATATAAAATCATTTAATTTTTGCAGTTGCTGTAAAATTTACGGATCACGTAAATATAAAATACACCGTATTTGGTAGTTAATGCCGTAAACAATACGCTGCAATAGTAGGTTTTTCATGACGGTAACATAGGCCTATACAACATTTCAGATACAGTTTTTATGTATATTTTTTACGGTAACCGTAAAGTTTCTCTGTACGGTAATGGTTTGGCAACCGAGACTGCCGGTAAAACACAGTAAAATAACTGTCTTTAAATTCGAAAAAAAATACTGTAAAAATATTTATATATTTTTATATGTCATATAGTTACTCTTCTTTTAAATATCAAGCAATAAACCACAAGGGAAACTGACTGAGTAAATGTTTAAATCAGTTTTGGGGTGAACAAAGAAAAATTAGCGGGATTTGAACCTGCGACATACCGGCTTTACGTAACGCCACTCTACCAACTGAGATATCCAGCCCTAATGTTGCCGATCTCCCTTTTTTGTCAATATCTTTTTTTTTTCTTTTTTTTTGTCAGACCGTACCTCATCCGGGCTGGCGTCGAAGTCAATGATGGCCAAGTCCTCCAGAAAACCCGATGTGTATACCGCCTCGTAGAGGGAGTGATCCATCTGACACTGCCTTGTGGGTGATAAAACAGTTGACTGTGCATGATGTGTTTTCGAAATCAAGGTATTATTTTACGGCATCAATCCTCTGCTAAAGTCTCGAGGTAAATAACACGGTTTCATACAACGCTAATCGTATTAAGTATTGAAGCCTGACTCTTGAGTCTGAACGTTTGTTTCGACGACGCCTATTTACTGACAATATTGTCTAACATTGTCATAACCATTATTTTGTTTGAATAAAGACCGAACTTACTCCATAAAATGGCGGACAGTGAGGTTGTGAGGTGAGTCACCGAGACTGATGAAAGATTCCACCATGGAGTTTAAGAACGTCTTGCCTCCCCACATGGAGGGGTTATCAACCGTCTGCCAAGATAAACAAAATACATCAATCAAGAACGAGAAAATAGTGCGCTTATTATGTAGTGATAGAAAACAAGCCGTGGTGCGCCCGGAAGACGATCGGAAGGCTGAACGACATTTTTTTCGGACACACAAAGTACAACTTTTTGCCGGCCCAGCAGAAGGTCACCAGCAATAAAGTGTCTTTTTTGAAAAGAGCAGGGCATACTTTTGTTGTTGCTGGAGTTACACGCAAGACATATTTCCCAATCCTATGCAGAATTTAACTTTCCTGATCTGAATGACTTACAAATAGTAGAAAAATTACCAAACTCTAGGTAACTGTATTGTAGAGGGGAGTTCAGTCTGTTTTTGTTATACATATTTACGCAATAAAATGTGTAAGATTTTACAAACCTGGAATTTAGGTAAATTTATTAATCCTAAAACGAAGTAAGTTTTTATGTCATTATTATGTAACATTTTAGATAACGCCTGTCTGGTAAAATTGTACCAAATAGTTTATAGAAGGTTTGCCTACTACAACTAAAGCATGAAGTTGTTTGTTCGTTTTTCAGTGTTTGTATTTGGGTTTTTTTTATAAGTGACGGTATCATTTGACCTTTTTCGACCTTGTTTGATTTGACCAGTAGTATGATCTAACCTTATCAATTAAGCTGAGATCTACCATGGAGTTACACATCAGAGTCAAGTTGGCCCCGACCATGAATAAAATAGCCGTCGGCACCCAGAACAACACAGCAACACCTACAGCCAACCTTGTCGACCTGCATGGTGGGAAACAAAAACCCGATAGATATTGGTGGAAGGCTCGGGAAAGCAGAAACAACCAAAATCATCTTATAAAGCATAAGAAAGATTTGAAGATTTCTCCTGAAGACGAACAGAGCGCACTGCTGGAAACATCGAGGCTCATCTGGATCTTTTCAGAACAACCACGTCTTTCAAGAAGAGATTTTTACGTGGATGTCTCCCGTAAACTGGTTTATAATCTCATCGATTACTAGCATGCAGGACAATGCATCAATAACATCTTACAAACCCTCGATTGTCTGTCTGGATCCGCCCCTCCATCCAGTTTTAACTTACGTTTGCCTAGTGGCCCAACGGCACCTGACGTCATCATCACAAAAACTTTGGTGTGCCTTTTTGGAAGTCAATGTCACTGTGTTGTACAGTGTAGCGCGCATTTTCGGTCGGCGAAGCGGAGTTTACACGTATAGCTATAGAGATGTTGCATGACCCCGGGAAAAGTTCGTTTCGCAGCCATGTTTGGTACGGCCATGTACAAACTCAATGGATGGCGCGTCGTCTGCTAAATGATTTCCAGCGCCTGTTTGTGCACGCAGCATTAGAAAAAGGTCTCGGGTGACGTCACGTAAAACCTCTCTATTGACTTTAAAAATGGTGAGCGTGGCACAGTCGCCGAAGGTGTGCCGTGCGTGCAAGGGGTCAGTACTTGGTTTCATAAAATCATGAGAAAATAAATATAGCTGCATCGGCCGCCAGTACTGAGGAAACATGGAAAACATGCATGCGTGTACGCGCAATGCAACTCTCAGCCAATGATAATGTGTCTTTCTTTGACCCCAGTGAGGGCAGTGTTTGAGCTTTTCACGCCTTACAATAGACTGGGAGCAAGTTCGATCAAGGACCATAGCTAACCATAGTTCGACTAACTCTGATCGAACCCACGCTAGTTGACGATGGTTGGACTAGTCTAGTGGATTATTCGCGACCAGCCAATCGAGGTTGGTCGCATCGCTGGTTACCAATAGCCGCTTCATAAGCATAATGCAGAGGGGACCAGTTATCAGCAAAGCGATAATGCTGATTTCGCCGTTTTCTCATGGTCGCGTTGACGTGACATGACTAGAGTCGTTCGCACTTCAACTTCAGTGCGCATGCACTACGTACGTCACAAACCAACCACTAGTTAACCAGTGGTCCTTGATCGAACTTGCTCCTTGTTGCACATGACGTCATTTGAGTAGGGCGCCCTCGGCTAGAGGTCAAAAGACGGCTGCTCATTGGCTCATCATGTGCACCGCGCGTACATAGATGTGCACTTTCCATTGTTTCATCATCGTTTTACCTCTAAGATGGCGGCGTGATGACGTCAATGCATAAAGTCGATGTGCAAGTAATCTATTAGCTTACCCGACCATAAGACGGCCACTCCATCTGGACGCCCCAGTGCGGATCCGTACACTGAGCAGTCTAGTCTTGGTGTACCGAGCGGTCCCCAACACTAAGCCGAGTGTGCAGAGAATAGACAGGACCAACGCCAAAGTGGCAAACACTGCGAAAACTCCGTAGCTGAATGAATGCAGATACCATTGAATGGATGAGTTCGTATTAGTAATACTAGGTACGGTGTCCGGGATGTGACATTGAAAGGTCTCGATAAATATTGTGGCCATGAGATACTAACCTCGTTCCCACGAGGTAAAAGGAACGAGTGTACCCCCAGGTTCTGTAGACACCCAACACCCAAGGATGCAATTTTAGAAAGCTTAACATCCAAGTACAGTTCTTTTATTCAGCCTTGACTTTTACAGATCTGCTGATCATGTTCTGAACTCGATGAGGTCTCGAAACGAGCTGCAAGTTTACACTTGCAAAGTATGAACCATGCTATAAGATAAAAACTTCAAATTGTATGAAAACGGGGACTGTCGAAACGCTTGGTGGCAGCAGACTTACCAAGTAACACCCATTGTTCTCGAATAATAATGTGCGCGTGCCCAGAGTGACGTCATCAATAGAAAGTTACCTAGTTTGTCTGCTGCCACACCCTAGGGTCTCGAAGTCTCTCTTAGCTTACATTAAGGAGCCGTAGCTTTTTGCCATATCACCAAAACCACCTATCATGCCACTGTACTGACTCGTATTCACTCGCACCATAGTCTGCAATAAATAGCAGATTTTCCTGGTAAATTTCAACAAAAAATTCACTCAATTTTTTAACACCTAACTCATTCAATTTCATTTGAAAATGAATTCTCTCCGTTGCGCAAGCATTCAACAGTCAAAAGTCGTAGTTCAATGTCAACAGTTTAGCATTCGCCGATCAAATAACATAATTCAAATTCATTAGGTCGAAAAGATCATTCACAAAAGCCAGCAGCAACAGGGCTGGTTGACCAATCAATTTCATCACTTGTAAAAAGGTAGAAAGAAATTCAACTGAGGAATGAAAATAGAATGACTAAAACGAAACCAAATGGGAAGAACGAAATCATGACGTGTGCACGAAAAAGACGCAATGTCAGCTAATTCTGAAGAGGCCTAAACCCGTACATGACGTCACATCATGAGAGCACCTACATTATTATGCCAGAAAATGTTCGTCCCCGGTACGATTATTAGCAAAGATAATAGAGCTCCGTAGGCGCAAGATGGGGGAACTGGGCCTTTATCTACTGTTGGAAAGTGAAATACGCATGGGCGCCATTTCGGCAAGTAAATGCCTGTGTTTCCCATTGATAGCAATAATTGTCATTGTCTACGCTTGTCCGCACGTATCAATAGAGTCACTTACCGAATTGGCGTCTAGAGAGTTTTCACATTCAGCCAGAGTTCCCAATATTGTGCCTACGGCGCTCTATAATCTTTGATTATAATTGATCACAGTCAAGGCGCCCAAGGCACCCAAGACGCATTGCCTTCCCAAAGTTCAGTTGAATAATTATAATTATCCCGCATGCCCTACCTTTCTTTTATGGGTGTTTTGTTTAAGCAGGGTTGCGTGGGGAGGGGGTTAAAATGGGCCGAGGGAGGTATCACGCACATGTCTGGCTGGAATTGAGACAATGATTAAGAGTTTTGCCGATCGTGCTGGAATGTATTATGTCACGTGTTTGTTGTACTCATTTCGAAAGCCTCTATATTATGCGCCTTGATGAAAGACTACACCTACCTCGACTTGGGCGACTACGTCACCCGTAATTGAGGATACCATCGGCTGCAAAGAAACCAGTACGGTGTCAACCATGCCTTCAACCGAGAACACACACACAACACATAAATTTAATTAGTAACAAAAAAAACAACATTTTTAGAAAAACTGCGTTTTTCTCGAAAATCAATTCAAAATAAGAGACCCAGAAGGTGAAAGTTGATTTAATTCCAATTAAACTCAAAATCTATATAGCGGACCCCAACCCCCACCCCAAGTCCCCAGCGACAGTTCCTACATCTCTTTGCGTCCTGTAATCATATTATTTTGCTGCAGATCTTCTTTTATCGAAGTCAATGTTGGGGATTTATTTCTTAGAAAAAATGTTTTTTTGGATAACCTTTTATGTAGTAAGTTCAACCTCTAAAAGACATAGTAAATGGTATAACACAAGCTCTGAAAAGGGTTTGAACAAATACAAACGGAATCTTTTTAATTGACCAAAAGTGCCCCCTGGAAAAATGGTCTCCCCCTTAAATGTTACCCTAGTTCCGCCGCTGGTTTTGATATGAATATTTTCTCCGAACCACCAACACACAAATCTTGTAGGACCTTGTAACTGTGTTTAAAAAGTCACAAAATTGTCTTTAAATAAGTTGAACAATAATTAGGATTTTGTGACCATTTTCATTTAAATAATGACAGTCTCGTACCATGTAGTGCCCCTGATGGTCGATGAAGAGTTTGATGAACTTCATTTAGAACATTCCCACCCTGGGAAAGAGAACAATACAACCTCGTTATCGCGTGGCATATTTAGACGTACCAGTAAATATAGGTTTTCCCGGTCGATTATTGTATGTTTCTTGTTTTGTATTTTTATGATTGTGAAAGCCCCAGCTCAACATTGGTAAACTGACTGTAAATGCTTCCATTCTTTGCACAAATCAAGATAATTATATGAAATAAAACCAACCTGTGAAAATGTCAGCCCATTTCGTTGTTTCATTTGCGAGAAAACAGTAAAAATGCACTCAGCCTTTTTGTACGCAATCCAATAGGCAGAGTTTTTGTCTCACTGAGACGAAAACTAATTTTGGATCTTATTTCATTATTATTTAAAAACGATAACACTTCTGGCAGAAATATTTCAAGGAAAGTTTGCTACCATTATTATCTTTATACATGTAAGGGATATGTAAATCTGTGAGCATTTATGTTTTTCTTCAGACCGATGTTGAGAAGGGGCTTTAAACTGGCAAAGACGTACACAGTGAGAAAAAGGTTTTCAACAAAAATGAGTTGTTGTTTTTTCACTTACCGTGGAGAGCATAGCTGTCGTCATTTCACTGATAAGGGAACCGATGCCTGAAAATGAGGTGGACAGTTCCGTCAGATCGATCTGAGAGTGTCAACAAGTGTTGTACAACATAAGGATAAATAATCTTCAATGTCAATCAAAAGTAATAACCATAGGCTATAATCAATAATAATATGAAACATTTTGATTAAAAGCACAAACACATATCAGTCAAGAGAATCGATTAGCATCAATGACAACATCAAGAGCACAAAACAAAATAGACCCATGGTAAATGTACAAGTATAGTAAATTTTAGTATTGTTACTTCTAAGAAATAAATACTGAGTGCAGGATGTTATTTAGACCATAATAAATCAAAGAAGTGGAGGTGGGCAGGTCACCTTTATGTCAAGGAGGTGTGACAACAGGTGGACATGCACAACAGGTGGACATGCATACCAACCAATTGGACTCCGAGAAACCAAACCAGAAAAAAGAGGGAGACAAAACAGAAGATGGAGGGTTGAACTAAGAACAATATAAGGGCATTCCATGACAACAGATAGCTCAAGATAGAGTGAAATGGAAAATTGATGAAGAGGCTTTCCTCTTGCAGTGGAGTGAATTAGGCGAGAAAGAAAGAAGTTACTTCTTTTATGAAGGAGAGACCGTCAAGAAACGTCCCCGGACTTGGAACGAGGTTGCAGATTCCCAGAAAGTTTCCGGTATGTTGAATACAGAGCTGCTTCACGTCCTCGATCAAATCTGCAACCGTCTGGAAGATAGCTTCCACCAGCTGATCAAATACCCCCTGGAGAGACGGGCTATTGCTGACAATTTCCGGTAGACGGTCAGAGGTGAAAACTGAAATAATGATTTAAATAATAGAAAGAAGAAAAAAAACCGGTTGTTTGCATGATTGGTCATTGATACGGGTTTTGGGTTTGCGAAACCCAATGTGCTATGTTGTTCAACAATCGCCCGAGTGGGATTTACTGAAATGGTTCTTGTGAGGGAACCGTACATGGTTCTTATAAAAACCATTTTGGTCTTTTGGACGTGCGTTTTGGTTCTTGCTGCTCTAGGAGACCGTAAAATGGTTAACATTATGTCAAAGATTGTACAGATAAATGATACTAATTGTAAAGACACATTTTTATTTGTAGCTAGAAGTATCTCGAGTCGTATTTAAGTTATTCGTTCATTGAAATTTGTTACATCATTTTTTTGCAGTTTTTGGTTCATTGCATAATTACTGATAGGGCATCATGCTGAGGCATTTATCAAAGTTACAAGTGCTGAGTGCCCCTTTAAAAGACTATGTATGCTTTGTTTTACTGACGTCATCACCCAAGATAAATCGTGATTGCATTTGGGGAGTCCGAATCCCCATGCAATAATGCTGTAAAGTGCGCGTCATAGGCGCATGCTTTACGTCTTTACGTGCAATAGACCCCATGAACTGATGACGTAACACTTTGACGTACCACAGGTAAACAAAGTGTGACGTCATCAGTACATGGGTCTATTTGAGTCCTAAAAGGGCAGAACGGGGGGGGGGTTAGACAGTTGCCGCGTGTTACGTCAGTCCAAGGGGTCTACAGACTACTGCGGTAGCACAATACGCCGGATGTTATTGAAACAAAACTGTATTTTTCTTATATTTCAATGCGGGGAGGGGGGTTCACACATTATAGTGCGCCACCAAGAGTATGCTCCCGACGGGTTAAATACGAAATTAAACAATCTAGAGATACATCCAGTTTCAAATACATAGGGATTTGTGTTTTGTGCCGGGCATGACATTTCGAAGCCTCGCACTTACAATTCTTTTGCAATCCACATGCCGAAGTTACTTTGAGCAATTTAAACTTGTATTTGTTAATTTTTTTGCAGAGGTAGGGGTTGAGGTTGAGTGTAGTTTACACAATAACAGAGGGCGTTCTTACTTGTTGAGAACTGTGACACTGTGTTACTCATAGGTACCATGATCCCGTTCAATCCGGTGTGGAATGTTGAAAACACCAGGTCTATAATATCTGGAGAAGAGACAATAACAGGAAACATGAAATTAATGCGAGCACTGCATTACCGACTTTAAGTGGAGACAAGTAGGCGTAATGGATCCCCGAAATCCGGGTAGATTCCGAAAGTTTTCAGAACAACGTCAAGTTTCGGATCTGGATTCGGTGACGAGTGAATAGACCCTTCCAATGAAATCTATAAATTGCACATCACGCGAGGGCACCAACACTACTGGTGGGCAAAATGAAGGAACATCGCGTTTTTTTGTGTGTGGGGCTAATGGTGGGGCACGCGCGTTTGTGCGTCTGCTTAGTGCACAACTCTATGGCGTCTGCGCACCAATAAAGTCTGTACGCATGCGTGAATGTAATTAGCTTAATTGTCTGAGAAATGCTCCCACCTCCTCCACAAAACTTACCATTCATATTGTCTTTGATAGTGCGAGAAAAACTACTGACATTAAACAACTGACGTACATCCTGGAAAGTGCAAAGAAGAAACAAAATAACATTACTTTTTAATTAAATACCAAACTAGTTTGCTTGATCGACAGATGGCAAAATTTGGGGTCGGGGTGAAGGAAACAAATTGTCGTCTTAGGAACAGAAAGGGTGGCAAAGCAACAAGGGATAGTCGCACGCAAGCTCTTCCTTGCTTCGCCAACAGTGACCCGCGAAGTGCAACAACATCCTTCCACGAATGGTGGATGATATCGGTGTTAAGTGCTCGATATTATGGTTCCGTGTACTCCCCCTTCCAATCGTGTCTTCATTTTTTTCTGGGGATCTCAGGAATTCTTTAGAGTATTCGTTTTTTGGGGGAGGGTGGGGGTGGGGTGAGGAGGCGGTACTTCTGTACAAGAAGGGAAGAGATTGTAAGAATGGTAGGGGGAACTCCTCTGCCACATATTGAGCATGGCCTACAGTTGTTTGTGGGATTTGATGCTTACTAAATGAATTTTTAGGAAGTCATAATATTATCTGCTTAATGAGCAAGCGCCCACCCACGTGATCCATTTTAGTTTTTAAACAATTACTGTTTGATTGTTTATTTTTTATGCATTTTTCCCGAGAGACTGGGGGTGGGGGCTGGTTTGGCCGTTTTTTATTTTTCAACACTTACTTCAAAAATATCATCCTGAAAGTCGTCAACGTCGTCCATGATGTCGTGCGCTGTGTTCTCGAAGCGCATGAGACTCTGCGAGACTTGGAATGCTGATGCTATAGTGAAGCAAGCTGCAATCCTATTGGTTCACACAATGAATGGGATAGTTCATTGATGGTTTTCGGATGAGAAAGGGGCGTGTTCGATTTGGTGGCTGTGGCTACGGCTGCGGCTGATGTTACCATAGTGCTGGTGTTTCTATGGGCCTCCTATCCTGTTGGTAAGTGATGACGTTTTTGAGCCGGAAGTACAGTGTATTAACAAATGTTCATGTACAAGATGTATACCATTTGTTTACATGGCACTTCCGGCTCCAAAACGTCATCACCTTTATACCGATAGGATAGACCTTATGCATTGACGTCATCCAGCCGCCATCTTAGAGGTATAATGACGAAACAATGGAAACGCGCAGATATGCGCGGCGCTAGGCCTAGCCTATGCACAGGCTTGGCCTATGAACAGCCTACTTTTGACCTCTTGGCGAGGGCGCCCTACTCAAATGACGTTATGTGCATCAGGTCTATACGCATGTTCAAATGACAATCAAGCCACAGCCGTCAATTAGGATAGCCTTTAACATTCCCTAGTTGTCCATTAAAATACCTTTTATAACCAACCTATTAAATCCATCAAATTTGTTAGTCGCCAGCCAGTAAATGTTGTTTTGTGCATGTTCATTCACGAGCGTGCGTGCGTGCGTGCTGGCAGGCTGGCTGGCTGGCTGGCTTGGGGGCTTGCTGGCTTGCTGGCTTGGGGGCTTGCTGGCTTGCTGGCTGGCTGGCTTGCTGGCTGGCTGGCTTGCTTATTTATTCATCTATTTATCTATTTTTTTTTAATATAGGAATGATTGGATTCTTACAGGACAATGATGGACAGAATCAGCAAGACCACGCCCATTATTATCCCCGTGCGGTCATTCAGTTCATTCGGTTTCTCTCCCTCCGGATGCACGGCGCGGTGTTTGCGGAAACGCCGACACAGGCAGAAGATGATGCCGAAGATCGACAGCCCGAACCCCACTAAGAAGAACACGATGGTCACGCCAAGCAGGCCTCCCTCGGACTTGAGTATCTGATCCACCAAATCATTAATCTGCAGTGTATAAAGATACGACATTTAGCTACGGAAGCCTTTGAGTGCCACTTGAAGTGAAATAATTATTGGCAAACCCGTAAAATCGAATTATCGATTACCGTAAAATCGAATAGATCGATTGTAGAAATATTTAGCTTCAAAACAATTTCTTTTTGTTTATTGCTGTGATGGTTTTGATTGACTATAGTTAGTAGCCCTTCAAAATCTGAACTTGAATTCGGTGTTTGTTGTAAATAACGAAATCTTAGTCCGTAATAACATATTAGGATTTTGTAAGCGATCAAGAGTAAATCCGTCTAAACATTTTTTTTAATGATCCTGGAAAGATCGAGTGCGGAAATATTTATCATGATTAGATCGATTGCAGAAACATTTATCACAGAAAGATCGATTGCAGAAATAATTTGTATGGAAAGATCGATTGCAGATATATTTTTTCATGGAAAGATCGAATGCAGAATATTTATCATGGTAAAAGATCCAGGGGCGGAGCAAGGATTTTCCAAACGGGAGGGCGCGAAATTTACCGATCCAGCAGCAAATGATGATTGAAGGCAAGTTGTGGCGACTGCAAGAGCGTGGCGCGAAGCCCTAACAGCGTGGGGTCCAGGGGCCCCCATGTCCCTCAACAGTCCCTAAAATGCCCTGAAAAGCATGAACATCGTTTCGTACCCGCCTCTTCTTTGACATTATTACAGTGAACATTGTAGTATAATGTCGAAAGTTTATTTCTCATTGCAAGTGGGCGGGATATCTGGATTTTTTTTTCAGAAGGAAAAATAGGGGGCGTTCGCCCCTCACGCCCCCTGGATCCGCCCCTGAGATCCATTGCGGAAATAAATACTTACCATGAATAGATCGATTGTAGAAATATTTAGCTTCAAAACAATTTCTTTTTGTTTATTGCTGTGATGGTTTTGATTGACTATAGTTAGTAGCCCTTCAAAATCTGAACTTGAATTCGGTGTTTTTTGCTGTTGCGTGAAGTTTTTATTCTTCTTCTTTTGAACAAATCAATAATGAAATGAAATAAACAATGAACGGTAATAATACTTCAAGTTCCACTCATGGGCTTCCCGTAAGTGGGAAATCACAATAAGTCCGTTGTTTCTATTTATTTGGAAAAGCTTTAATAATATTCATAGTTTAATTAGTCTTATGCTTAATAAGTGCTTGTCACTATCAGGGCCGGAGTAGTCAATACAAACGAACACAAACAAAGCGGGAGAACACAATAAGTCCGTTGTCTTTATTTAGTTAGAAAAGTTTTAATGATCTCCATAGTTTAATTAGTGCTAAGCTTAATGACTGTTTGTCACTATCAGGGCCGGAGTATGTCAATAAAAACATATACAGAACAAAGCGGGAGAACACAATAGGTCTGTTGTCTTTATTTATTTAGAAAAGTTTTAATGATCTCCATAGTTTAATTAGTGTTAAGCTTTATGACTGTTTGTCACTATCAGGGCCGGAGTATATCAATAAAAACATATACAGAACAAAGTGGGAGAACACAATAGGTCTGTTGTCTTTATTTAGTTAGAAAAGTTTTAATGATCTCCTTAGTTTAATTAGTGCTAAGCTTATTGAGTGCTTGTCACTATCAGGAGAAGCCGGAGAAGCCATTAAAGGCCTGTACCAACAAATTAGGGGAGTCTACGAAAAAAAAGACAACAAAGACAATTGGCCTACTAATGCAAAAACACACACTGTTTGCCGACCCGGCACACACGCACGTTATGCGCACTTATTGGCGACAAAATATGCGTCAAAATTATTCGTTCGTCTCAACGATTATTTCCATTTTTGCAAAATGTACATACAAGTAATTATATACGCGAATATCATGCGCATAGTCATGACAAAATATTCAACACTGCAAATAATAGAATGTGGACATTATTATTTCCAACAAAACATGCAACGTCGCAAATAATTGGCGCACCTATTTGCAATTTGCGATGTCCCTTCGTGGCCACCGTAGAAATATGTGAAAAGGGATTTATAACAAGTAGTCGATTTCACGAAGCGCTAAGATCAATCTTAAGATGAGTATAAAATGTATGCACCAATCTTAGGTGCTAAGGAAAGTGTGATGTCACAATACAAATCACTATGCAAGTTAGGATGATTCCTGAGTTAAGAAGAGTTTGGTGAAATCGTCTCCATGGGCTTCGTTTCACAAAGCACCAAGATTCATCTGACGATGAGTTGTCAATATTACCATAGTGATTTGTATTGTGACATCACACTTTGCTAAGAAGTTCAGATCATTCTAAACTCTTTGTAAAAAAGAAATCATCATGATGAACTGACAATACCTTAAAAAAAAACCTGATGCCTTCAGCAATAAATAGTATGAGCAAAAATACCAGGTAAAGCATTCAAACACTGTAGTGTTCAGTCTAACCTTCTCATAACAGGTAATCACAATAAAAAAATACCAGGAACCGTTAATGAGAGGTCATTATTGTTCCCTTGTGAGATATTACATCCGAGCTTGAAATTGATCTGTTGTTCAATGACAATATGAAAGAAAAGGACGTAATTTTACGTACAACATAGTCATCTTTATGTATCTCTTTTCAACCACGATTCTGTTAATTTACTTCGGGGTCTTTCGAACAGCCTCGGGCGGTGCAGGGATTCGCGGGATGAATACCGCATTAATTGTGAATTAATGTTCGAAAATAACTGTATGCATTTTAAAGTTCCCTTTTAAATAAGGGAAGGGACATGCAGTTGTGTTTGTCTCGCAACGGATTCATTTACCCCCTTCCTGTTCTTAGCTGTGCTGTGAAGAGACTTGCGTTTATATCACGCCATGTCTTGTTTCTGAGCATTGGGGCAGGTTTCTTTCTCTTCTGTAGCCCAGACCTCGAGTGGCCTATTGGCCTTGTGATGGGCGAATTTCATTAAACAAACATTGTCAATATTTGTTGTGCATTTAGAATAATGTTGGTATGGTTCATATCGTGGCGTGTAGCGGCCGAGCGGTTTAGCGCACCGGGCTCAAGATCTGGTGGCTATGCCATCGGGGTGTGCGGGTTCGAATCCCGGTCATGACACTTGTGTCTTTGAGCAAGACACTTGGCTATAATTGCTTCTCTTCACCCAGGGTTAAATGGGTACCTGTGAGGGCAGAGATGGTTTCTTGTGATTGATTTAGCTTGGTGCGCTACATACTTGGCAGCACATGTTGTATACTCCCCAGGGAGCTGAGACGGTTTAGTTAAGGAATGACATAATTGGCCAAGCGACCAGGGTCCGATTTCACGAAGAGTTAAAAGATTAGTTGATCTTAACTGTGTATCAATCTTAATTGCTTAGCAAAGAGTGAAATAAATCACTACAAATCACCACGGCAATATCGACAACTCATTATCTTTAGATGAATCTTAGTGCTTTGTGAAATCGACCCCTGGGGTGCATTTCAGAAAAACTAGTCTTAACTTAGGACTAGTCCTAATTTATGACTATTTCTATAAGTTGGGACTAATTATTCGTCCTTACTCAAGACAAGACTAGTCCTAGCGCTTTGTGAAATCCACAGTAGCAGGGGTAATAACGTTCGAAGCGCAATGATAATACTTTGGATTTTGCAACACATGATTTTAGTTTGAAGTTTGACAGATAATGAAGAAATTATTATATTGATTTACCTCACCCCCCCCCCCTCACCACATATTTTGTTTAGTTGTAATATTTGGTATATCTCCTTCTTCTGAGTGTTGGTTATTACAACACAAAGTTGGCTATATAAGAGCCCATTTATTATCATTATATGCATTTAAAGTTAGCGTAAATGTATACTCCCCAGGGAGCTGAGATGGTTTGAGAAAATGACATAATTGGCCCAGTGACCTGGGGTCAATTTTCACGAAGAGCTAAAGATTGATCTATCAACACATCCAGGACTGGAATCCTGGTAGCAGTGGAAGAAGTGACACTAGTTGTTATGACCCGTTTGTTTTTATATCATCTAGCTCTATAGCCGAGTGTACGATATCACCATGCAGCTACAAATAGTGCGTGAAACTCATTTATGTTTCAGTCACAATTCATTGAAGAACGAGACTTGCGTCATCATAACAACGTGCCAATTGCTTGCATTTACATTTTCTATAATGGTGTCTATTACCGTTATTTCTTCCACAAGTCTAAAATAAACAAACTAATGATCTGTACGAGAAAACAAATTGCATGCAACTTACATTTTTTTAAACATTTTATATTTGTAACGGGAATACAAAAATAATGTGACTTGTGTTTTTTTCCTTCACCGACGTGTGGTTTAGCACTATATCCTTATCACTTTTCCCGATTGATACGTATGGAATTCACAAACTGACAACTCGACAGTTCACTTGTCATAATTATTTGTAAACTATATGGACATCATCACTACACGTCTATGAATTAACAAATCAATAGTTAAAGCAAAAACCGATCCAGCTTTTAAATCCTGCTGAAAACTTCAAAGGCAAGTGTACAACACTTTAATAAAGTCAACATGTACTATACGTGCCTTGTCGTCCTTTGCTTGGAGGATCAGACGGTGGTAAACATTTTTCCGGGCACACAAATTACATCTTTTTGCCCCAGCAGAAGGTCACAGGCAATAACATGGCTCTTTTGAAAAAAAGTAGGGCATGACTGTTTGATATTTGATGCCAGAATATTACTCCCAAGACATTGTTTTCCATTCCTATGCAAAATTTAACTATCTTGAATGACTTATAAAATTGCAGAAAAACGGCAAAACCTTCACACTCAGTTTTTTTAAACATAATTTTGGACAGAATCGTGTAAGACCGTTTGCCGGTCACATTTTTGTTAGTATTCCGGGTAATGCGTAAACATGTGTTTCATTCGTTTGATCGTGATCAATACAATAACGTTTCTTCGGTAAATGGCATTCTTGGTATCAAGATATTTTTTTTCCTGACGTAATCGATTAACAAACCATTTTTTGAAGATAAAATAAAACTTCAAACCCCAATATTTATGTATTCCCAAACACTAGTGTTTGTTAGATGACGAACACATATGCTCTAGATTTATCAATTTATTTGTTTATTTATTGAAATTTGGCGTGAACAAACAAAAATTGACTGGAGCGGGATTTGAAGCTTCGACCACCGCCTAAACGCACCGACGCTTGTTTATTTATTCTATTTTATTTTATTTTATTTTTTTAATGAGCTTACTTACCTTTATGGATTGAAGGGCTGTTTCTAGAGAACCTCCGGATTTGGCAAAAACGTCAATTATTGGATCTGAAAAATAAATAAACCGTAATTATTTACAATGAGGTTTAGTTACAAATGCACACACGGCCAACACTGGTAACTGTCAAAGACCGATATCTGTTCTTTATGTAGCCCAACATATACATGGAATAAACAAACCTGTGAAAGTTTATGCAGAGTCGGTCATCGGAGTGAAGAGAAATAAGTGGGGAAAAAAACCACATCACTGTTTTGGACTTGTCAGATCAAAACCAATTGTTTCATTCATTTCTCGCAAACTACAGCATTTCAGGCAAACACTATTTCAAGTGAAGTTTTCCACACCGTGACCAGCTCTATACCACGTTATGTGGAAAACTGTAAACATTTCTATACCAATTTTATGCAGATCCTTTGAGAAAAACAGTGTGGGGGATTTAAATTAACACTGGTAAAACAAACTTACCCAGTGGAAATTCCGGGGGCGACAGTCCGTATGCAATACCCTGGGCCATGTTCGCGAGGCCGGCAAGGCCCCATTCAGTCTCCGTGCTCACCGGTCTCCATCCCTGCGGCTCCGTGCTGTCCTCCTCCCCGGCATCCGTACCGTTGTTGGGCGCCACAGTCCCGCCGGCATCTCCCTCCTCCTGTGCGCTGGAGATCGCAATGGATGCCGCGAGAATCACAAAGATAATCCTTTTCAGTTCATCTGCTGACATTTTTAGTTTCTTTCTTTTCTTTGGGGGCGTGGAGCAGAACTTCACATGGTAAACCAACAATCAAGATGTGGAAACTTCAAATAATTTAGCTACCGTGCATCAACAGAACACAAAGAACAGTTCTCACTGATACAAGTTTTTTTTACCGCCGTGAATAAAAGATCCACCTTCCTTCCAGTTTGTATAACATGAGGATCATGGTACAATGACATCACAAGACACGTGGGGCATCGATGTTTGGATGCCACGGCAACCAAGCGTTAACTGGTACAGAGACGTGTCCTGATTGGTGGGCGTCAAACTCATTATGATTGATTAAAAAAAAAATGAAAAGCGTTCAAGTTTAATAATTGCCCACATTGGATTGTGGATAAACAGTTTTTTAATCAGATCGTCACCCAAAAGGTTAAACTTATAAACTCACTTTCCGACAATATCCATACTGGAGTTCATAAATTCTGTGTCTTGTCACCTGTGTTATTTTCACTTTATACCAGTAACTACAGAAGCAGCAACCCATCTGCTCTAGACCAACAGCAAAGGTCGTGTGTTCGAATCCCACACGAGTAATAAACATGTTGTGGCGTGTCGTGGCCGAGCGGATAAGAACACCGGACTCAAGCTCTGGTGTCTCTGATCAGCAGAGTGTGGGTTCGGGTCCCGGTCGTGACACTTGTGTCCTTAAGCAAGACACTTAACCATTATTGCTTCGTCCTTCGGATGGGACGTAAAGCCGTTGGTCCCGTGTGTTGTGTAATGCACGTAAAAGAACCCAGTGACACTTATCGCAAAGAGAAGGGGTTCGCCCCGGTGTTCCTGGTTTGATCGGCTGCAGATTGCGCCACAGCACCTTGTGAACCATTACATGGTGCTATGTAAAGGAACAGGTCTCAAACTTCAAAAACGTAACTCATCATACATCGCAGGAAAAAAATACTGAGCGCTCTGAGACGCCCATAGGGTGTGATAAAGCGCTATATAAAAACTGCGTATTACTATTATTATTATTATTATGTTTTCCTTTTCACATGGCTAGGGGAAGTACTGAGTAGGCCTATACAGGGCTTAAAGCCCAGCTCAACATTGGTCAAGTGTCTGTAAATGCTTCCATTCTTTGCGCAAATCGAGCTATTTGCAATAAAAACCAACCTGTGAAAATGTCAGCTCATTTGTTCTTTGTTTCATTTGCGAGAAAACGGTCAAAAAGCATTCAGCCTTTTTGTACGTATTTTGGCAGGGTTTTCGTCTCACTGAGACGAAAATTAATTTTGGGTCACATTTCATTTATTATTTACAAACGAAAACACTTCAGGCAGAAATATTTGAAGGAAAGTTTTCTGCCATCATTCTCTTTATCAAAGGTATATGTAAATCTGTGAAAATTATGTTTTTTCTTCTTACCAATGTTGAGCTGGGGCTTTAACACATCGGTGTATGGGTAAAACACAGGCTTCTTAGATAAACGTTGTCAAACTTTCCCTTGAAACTTCGCATTGCGGGAAAACAATCTGGAGATCAAGGTTTGAGGTTACACCAAGTCTTATCAAGTCTTACACCACCATGTCTTAACATACTATGCCCCAACCATATTTAATGAACTTCAGTGGTTCTGAAAAGAACTGGTGCTGTAAAAACTCAAAACGTTTTGACCAGTTTGCTCCAAACGTCTTCAGGTGAAGATCACCAGAGTATGATGATCGAAACGTCGAGTTATTAACGTCTTTCCTAAACTTCCGCATGAGCCCAGCTCATGCGAGATACCGTATTATAAAGTGTCACACGGAAATCCTCGGTTTCAAAATTTGTTCCAGTGAAATTTGATAATTTCCAGTGAAATTCGCCATTCGTTTTTGGTATGAAGAAAACCGATTTCGCTCTTACAGGTTTGATCTCCGTTGCGTCACTACTTAGCCAGACTCAATGTCATATTACTTACAACAGCGGCAGGCAATTGAACTCTAATGAAAATATGCAGTCATTGATTCTTTGTGTTGAGCATTCAGTAGATGTATGGCAAGATTTGTCATGACGATTAATTTATCAAAAACCAGCCTTCCCCATACAAATAAAATATCGACGGTCAACCTCAATATTTATCTGTTTCCATTCAGCCGTGTCAAGAGACTCGCGATCCGATAACCGGTTTCCTCCCCTTTTCCTAATTATTCATAGACAGTGTTGCATGACTATTAGGCGTTATACGCAGACACGTGCGGCTTAACCTCTCTGGGTGAAGTTAACGAGCGGAAAAGAACCCAGTGTGGGGCAGCCATAACCAGATTCACGCAAATAGTTCAACTAGATTCATGTAAATAACTCGTTCATTTATGAATCTCAATATTTTATTTCCATATTGCCAAATGTACATAATCACAAGTAATTATACACAAGGTCAGTTAAACAAAGACGTTTCAAAAACTCAAGATACCAGAGGCACTTTTGGAGGCATACTCAGAAGACCAAGTCTTGTGTACACTTAATCCGAGCAGCTCGTTCCATGGGCGTTTACACCACCCAGCTATGGCCGCCGCACACGCGCGTCGACCCACACGCACTGTGAATCCTTCATGCTGATTGGTACATATGCGCGCCGACGCGCTGTTGTCTGGACGCGCGCGTGTGGCGGCCACAGCTGCGGTGGTGTAAAACACCACAAACGAACGCTGCTCGGATTGGTGCATAGAAAGGCCTTTATAAAAAAATAAAAACAAACAAACAAACAAACAAACAAATTAAACGAACAGTATATGGGGATTGTTTTTCATTGCATTGCCCAGGGTCCATGTTTTTTTATGAATTACATGCATCTGAATTTGTTTCATGTGGGCACCGGGGGGGCACTGGGAATTTATGGGGGCACGTGCCCCAGACCCCCCCCCCCTTCCCGTGGCTACGCTGCCGCACGGAACGAAACAAACAACGGCAACAAGCGTCCTAAAACGAACTACGGTATAGAATCTATCAAGCTGGTAGTGACGGTCATTTTATACGGGTGTTGAAATTTACGCGGCAAGCATGACATTAGCAAATTGAAGCATTAATTGTCGACTGTTGTTGGCCCGTACCTTAATAGGTTCCTGTATCCATGGCAACCGATCGTCATCAATGTTGCATATTATTTTTGTTGTAACACCCTGGGTAGGAGAGTCGATAATTCGTTGAAACAGTTTTAATTCGCGGCTGCGTCAACAATGTTTTTTAGTACACAGACAATAACAACGACTTCTGCAATCTAAAATGGCTACATTTTAAACGGTCCACATAAGAACTGACATAATGTCAATAGCGCCATATAATTTATTCAGATGCTAAATGACAGAGACATGCAATGGCTCAAATATCTCACAATAGCTATGCCCCCAGTCATCCAAAACATATAAACAAAATAAATTATTATAATAATAATAATAAAGAATAACCATTGGGATTTTTTTATTTTTTTTTTCGAGGACGAAAGAATCTGCACTTTGTTGTCAAATCTCGCCTTGAACGAGAATAACCGCAATAAAACCCTCAAAAATTTCGAAACTACACAAATTATTTGCTCTTCATTTCTCTCGTGTCATGTTACACTATTTTTGTTATTATTACTATTTTAAATAACACAAAATGACCAAATACTCTGCATGCCTAGAAATTTTACATAAAAAAAATAATTATAATAATATTTTTTCTTTTTTGTCCTGTTAAAACCCCAGCTCAACATTGGTAAAAATTACTGTAAATGCTTCCATTCTTTGCAAAAACCAAGATATTTGTAATAAGACCAACCTGTGAAAATGTCAGCTCATTTGTTCGTTGTTTCATTTGCGAGAAAACGGTCAAAATGCAATCAGCATTTTTGTACGCATTCCTATGGGCAGAGTTTTCGTCTCACTGAGACGAAAAACTAATTTTGGAGCTTATTTCATTCATTATTTAAAAACGATAACACTTCAGGCAGAAATGTTTCAAGGAAAGTTTTCTACCATCATTATCTTTATACCATGTAAGGTCTATGTAAACCTGTGAACATTTGTGGTTTTCTTCTTACCGATGTTGAGCTGGGGCTGTAAAATGTGTGTGGGTAATGAAACAAGACAGGTTAAATTTGTACTGTTTTAGAAGCGCGACCAAGATTCATGGTGGGTTACAACGTCAGGTGGTTTTGGATTAATAATATATTATTTTCTGCTGCGCAGCTCTACGAAATCGCACCTACTTTTGCATGAAAATACAAAAACAAAATGGCGTAAAATAAATAGTTATGATTATGGTAATACCAATAATAATAATAATGGTAATAAGAAAAACAAATGACTCGTAAGGCAAGCTTTTTCCTGATTAATAAAGTCTTTAAAGGCACAGTCTATTAATTAAATTCTAGATAAATTTCGGGTACAAAAATGAAAGCCCTCTATCACGTAAGACTTTTAAATAAACATTTGAGATTTTGTCAGCTTTTAGAACTGAAAAGAAATGCTACAGTCTGACTTAAATTTTTTCTTATCTGTCCTTTCCATCACTCATGAATTTGGCCCAAATAAATTAAATCTGCTGCTTTTATTTACAAAAACAATATACTTTATACATTTTGAATACAATCGGCCAATGGCCAGCTCCCGCTCGAATCTCGATGACCAATCAGACAGGTAACGTACAAAAGACATTTTAATACTTATTTCAGGGATAATTATAATATGATAAAACTTGATAAACTGGTGAAAACAAAACATATTTGGTCCCATTTCTATCTGACATAGCAATTGTCACTTCGCGTACTGGCTCAACATACCAATGCTCTATCATTCAACTCAGTTATCCAGCCGTAATGTTGGCGGTCTCCCTATTTTGTCAATATCTTTGTTCGGGGGGGTGCCAGTCAGAAGCCATTCAACCGGTTACTGCCGTGTAGCCAGGGATCACACCCCATTATACGATACAACCATAGAGCTAGCTCTATGGATATAACCTGGGAAGCGGCAGCACAGGGATCTACCCTAATGCTGATGCGACTTTATATTTTTTAAATATAAAGCAATAAACCGCAAGGGAAACTAACTGGGTAAATTTTTTAGATCAAATTTGGGGTGACCAAAGAAAAAATTGACTGGAGCGGGATTTGAACCGACGCTCAAACAACTGAGCTATCCAGCCCTAATGTTGGGGGTCTCCCTATTTTGTCAATATCTTTGTTCGGTGAGTGCCGAAAAACTGCTGGGTTCCTAAACAAATGGCAAACCTTTCAAAAGGCAAGATGAATAATCCAAAGTCGTCTTCAGGTGGAGAAGCATTGTTCGCCTTCATTCAAGTCTTCAAGGTCCTCCATCAGTTGATCAGAAAGCTCATCGATTGTCACGTCCAATGCCTGGAATATGAACAAATCATTCCTTTATCAATAGGGAAGAGGAAGGTTGGAGGGAAACAAATTAAATGCCCTGAAACAAGGTCTGCTCAATATTGCAAAAAAAGTAAAAAAAATTGCAAAGTATTGTAACTGGGATAAGTATGCCGGGTTGGGGGGTGCTGGGGGGTGCTGGGGTGGGGGGGGGGTGGGGAAAGATTGTCTGAATGCATAAATTGAAGTTAGGACCAATGGCGTATGGACTGTCCAACAAAACTGCAAATATCAGGGTCCTATTTCATAGAGCTGCTTAACGGCCGATTTTGTGCTTACTGTGCGTTTTCCATTTCATAGCGCTGCTAACTGTTAGCACACGAAAAGGCATACTAACCTTCCGGTGCTTACTGTAGGAAAATGAATGATGTTACAGTGCAAAATCCTTGGTGAACGTGCAAGCTGGCTGCCTAATTTTCTTGCTAACCTGTGAAATACGCTTAAGCTTAAGCAAATTTTTCTGCTATAGTTAGCACGAAAATGTGCTTACCGTTAATCAGCACTGAAGTTGGCCCAAAGTGGTGGCTTATTATCTGCTAAGTAAGAATTTTATAATTTGGACGTCTAATCATCCAACCTGTTCGAGCCGCAGGCATGCAAGGATGCCTTTGGCAGCCAGCCACATCTACCCATATATCACCACAAAGCACAGCCAGAGATCCAAAGTCTTTGATTTATCCAAAAAAAGGGGAAAACAGGAGGGCCCGCAGAAAAACCCTTTTTGTGGCACAGGAGAGAACCAACGCACAGCTCTACTCAAATATGGCCCTAGCAAGGAATCGAACCAGGACCACACTGGTGAGAGGCAAGCGCTTTCACACTAGCAACCTACATGTATGCCACCCATAGAGCTATATATATATTGACTAGAGCACTGTTGGGTGCATCCATGTTTGTGTACAAACCTATGGAAAACTTGAAATCTTGTACGGCTGGGTTACGACTTACTCCTTTTTGCGTGCGTTATGGAATCACTTATACCAGAAATAAGACGCGCAATCGATTAATGCGCGTTATTTAACCTCAGCGCACCCGTCTCATCCCCTCAATCGTCGCGTCCACTTTCAAGCCGCAGTGTGACGCGTGCTTGAGGTGCGTCATGCAGCCGAAGACGCCCGCACGCAAGACATGCAGAATACTCGCGGGCAAAATGTTCTTTGAAAATTAAAATCTTTCTTCAATGACTCACAATGACTAAACATGACTGCGTGCAGCCCGACTTCAAAACGGTTGTGCATATACAATGTAGAGTTAGCTCTCTAGTCAATATATATATACCTCTATGATGCCAACCAACATTTTCCTATGCTTAGGCAATTTTTGGGCATACCAGCTTTCCAAATTTTTCCCTCTGGCTCCGGTGGGATTCACTTACCACATCAGTCACGACTTTTTCATGCAGGCGTTTCAAGGGAATACATTTTTCATTTGCTTCTCTGTTGTACAGTATTCCTATGTACTGACCCAGCAGGATCTCCACCATTTGATCTGAAGTAACAAAAAAAATCATAAAAGATTATAGTCATAAGAACAATAATTATAAAGATAACAACAATAATAGCATCTACATGTTGGGTGGTCGGGTTGGCATAGTGGTATCTTTCCTCATCTTCCACCTCTAGAACCCCGGTTCGAACCCCACCAGGGGGAACAATGTGGATTGGGTTTTTCGGTCCCTACCTGACTGTGTGGGTTTTCCCCTGGAATATTTCTCTGGGGTTTTTTCCCCCCACATCTAAAACTGAAACTTCCTTCCTTGTCTTCTCTCCATCAGGTTCTTGGCTAGTACAGTGATTTAGTTCGCTTTTCTGAGAATCCTTGGCTTCACAACCACAAATAATAAATGAAATGAAAACCCATACCAAGGTGCAGAAAAACAGCTCAATATTATAAAATTAAAAAAAAAATAAAAAAAATATTGGGCCCATTTTGAATCGACATACGCACCATCAAGAAATCTGTCGGTGTGCTCCAACATACTCCAGCTTTGCCCGTTGCGTACCACCGTTAGTAACAGATGATCCAGAAACGTAGCATCCAACAAGAAGCTCTCTGCAACTCTAGCCACCTGCAGCAAGGTTAAAAAAAAAGGAAGCGTTTCAGGCATAGAAGGGGGTTGCTGACATACCCCGAAAATCTGCTGTTTTCTTCTGTATTTCAACTTGAATTGTCTTCTCCAAAAAATGCCGGTCTCTATTGTCAGAGATGACCCCAGGAAAAAAACGTCGTTCAGGGATGGGAGTGGATGAAAATGAAAAATCCATGAAACACCGATGCCAAAACTCGTATCAATGGCATTCTGAGCTTAAATGTAGATGGGGCAAGCACCCTGGTGTAGTCAAAATACAGTAAATTGTCTTCTCCAAAAAATGCCAGCCTCTATTGTCAGAGATGACCCCAGGAAAAAAACGTCGTTCAGGGATGGGAGTGGATGAAAATGAAAAATCCATGAAACACCGATGCCAAAACTCGTATCAATGGCATTCTGAGCTTAAATGTAGATGGGGCATATTGTCATGAGCTGTTTTCAAAAAACAAAAGAGCTTGTTTTTTGTGTTTTTTTTAACCCTTTTTTAAATCTGACTCCTGCTGGGAGCAAAATACCACAGGCTTGCAGTTGAAATGAAGGCCAAATTCTGATAAATGAAAACATTTCTGGTCATTTTGGCCAATGCCTCTCCAATTATATCCTTTACTGGTTTACTCTGTTACTGGTGTTACGATGACTCCCACCCTCCCCATCCCCTATTTATGATTAATAGAGCACAAGGACGCCGGTATTTTTTTACCTCTCTCCGTTCTAATTCCTCATCAGCAGAATCCAGCGGCATCTTCCCCATCACGAACGTCTCCTCCAGTAAGACACTGAGGCATGCCTGTGTTTCTTCATCAATCAGCTCCTGCACTACAGTTTCCATGGCGACCTCCACCTCCGCTTGATAAAACTTTGGGGTCAGATTTGACAAGCAAGTTATTGGCATGGTATAAGTTGGAAAGGGGGAAGGGTGTGGGGTGTTAGGTCTAGGAAAGGGGGAGGAAGTTTGGAACAAGAAAAACAGCTATCTATAGAAATTTGTCAGAGCAAGAACAAATGATTTTTTTTATTTTTATTTTTTTTATTTGGTGCCAAAAATCTTTGTGGGGAAGCAGGGCTCGAAATGTACACTGGACTACAGGCCCGTGGCCAGTGATGTTAGCGTCGGGCCAGTAAACTCAAGACTGGACAAGTCCCGCAGTCTTGTTTTTTTCAATTCAATATCTTCGTTTTACCAAAAAAAAATTGTTCAAATGTTGAGTTTGAGTCTGATGAATATCTTTCAACTCTGCTGAGTATCAAAGTTTACTTCCACAAGACAAAAGAGATGCAATATTCTCTTAGCATGTGTCAAAAAAAAGAAAAGAAAAAAAAGAAAACAGTGTGTATGTTGAAACTGTGTTCTGATTTTGATTTTGGTCTTTTCTCATTTTGATTCTGGTCTTGGAAAAAAAATTCTGGTCCAGTAAAAGTTTTGAGCTACAAGCCCTGTGGTCTTGTGGATTCCCCCCCCCCCCCCCCCCGCCAATTTCAAGCCCTGAGAAGGGGCACTTGAAAAACGGTCAGGCTCGAATTTTACACTGAACCACAGGCCCAAGGCCAGTGATTTTAGCATTGGGCCAGTTAACTCACAAACGGACAAGTCCGGTGGTCTTGTGTTTTTCAATTGAATAATAATACCTCACTGTGTAATATCTTTGACAAAAAGAGACACGAGAAATGATGTTCAAAATGTTGACTTTGAATCTGATCAATATCTTTCAATTCTGTTGAGTATCAAGATATACTTATCCACAAGACAAATGAGATAAATCTTCTCTTAAGTGCTTGTTCAAACAAAAACAGTTTCCATTTTAAACTTTGTAGAAAGTTTCCTTCTCATTAAGATTCTGGTCTTGTAAAATAAATTCTGGTCCGGTAAAAATTTTGAGCTACAAGCCCTGCGGTCTTGTGGAATTTTACCCCAAATTCGAGCCCAGACGGTATGACTAAACTTTTAGTATAAATAACTAAATTTAAAACAAAGTAAACAGATAGACAAATAAAAAATAAATCATACCAATGTATAAGATTCAAGTAAATAGACTGATTAATAGCAAAGAAATAAACAAATGAATAAATCAACAATGCATGTACCTCGGAATGCATGTAAAAGAACATTTTCAGGGAGGGGGGGGGGGCGAATTGCTATGCACTATTGTTAAAACAAAAAACAAGAAAAATGGATTTCATTTTACCACATCAGGAATCATCTCTTCCACCACCTCGGTGATGACTCGGTTGGCTGAATCAGCGACGACCTTTGCCCCAAAGTAATCCTCAACGAGTTCGTTGACCCCGTCCAAGACCAGATTCCTGCACTCCTCCTGCAGCACCTCTAGAATGAGTTTAGCCGCTACCGGTTTGTGGATGTCCGGCCGCACCAGCGCCTCCCGCCAAAATCTTGGACAGAAGAAAGAAAGAAAAAGGGAGAAAAAAGGATTTGATAGATCAAGATAGATTGATAAAATACATTATGCTTATCTGAAGACAAAGCACAGGAATACAATTAATGGATGAAAAAATGATTAATTCCAAAAACATCACAATACAAACAATATAGATTTAGACAGATCTATAGAAAGACAGCTGTAGATAAAGTTGTATTATCCTGCTATGGGAAATTTGTGTGGTCTTTTGACAGTAAAACAAGCATAAAATTCACAGAACACATTATACATTAATGATTAAAGGGGCTGTGTCATCATAATTCTAGTAGTAAATGGAATAACCCAGTTACTACGCCGGCGCGCGCACCAGCGGTCACATCACAGTTTGACAAAGACAGGGTTCTCCCCATGCACAAGCTAGCGTATCGGGCCGATCCGCGCGAATTACGGGCCAAAACGCAGAAATTACGGCCGATAAGCAAAAAAAATATATATATTTTAAAAATTAAAATTTTTTTTTTTTTTTTTTTTTTTAGATTTTAATATCAAATTCAAACAAAAATCCTAACATAAAACCATTTTAAATGTTCCACATTGCACAGTAGAGCTTTTCAAACTAAACATAAACGTCAAATAAAAACATTCCAAGGACCTGTTACCAATTCAGCGTGCTTCGGCCACACTTTCAAAATTTGGGTCCAGAATGCCCCCACAGTTTTGAACAAATCCTGGGGAGAACCCTGAAAGACAGCACCCTTTGTGATTTGACCAGAGGCGAGCACCTGTACAGAATCTGGGTGAGAGTTCTCTCCTTCCATGCACAGCCACAGGCCTGCTACAATCATGACGAAACAGCCTCTTTAAAACATCAGAAAAAAACTACAGCAGTAAAATATTAGCTAGGAACCATAAATATCATTTTAAGAAATATCTTAAGCGTACAATCGGCAAAAAATCAAATTCGAAATTTTGTGAAGCTTGTCTGCTGGACATGCCAGTATTATCGTACAAAAGCTCAACACTGCCACTAGCCCTCGAACACCCCCTCCCCCCCATCCCCCACTCTGGAATAGCGTTGAGCCCCAACCACCAAAACTGCCATTCTGGATCTGCTATTTTCGATTCTGTAACTTTTTCCAATAAAGATCTTGAAATATAATAACAACCATTCAGACCATAAAAGCCAAACAACAATTTTTTACTCATTAGGACCGCGATGCTCGGAGGACTTCCATGTAGTAATATGCAATAAACGCATCAGATTGCACCACGGTGATGTCTCAAGGCCACAGCGATTAATAAACCATTCGTTATATGAGCTGACGTCCTTTATATTTCCCGGTCCATCAAAATTAGAAAGCTTGCCACGAACGAGATGGCACATTTTTGTCAGTTGTGGAAGAATAACTTCAGTGCCAAAATGAAGGTTTCAAAAAAGCGTACAGTATTTAAAAAAAAAAGGGTTGGTATATCAGGATTTTCTCCAAGCCCCAAACTGTGAAAAACATTTTTGAATACAAACAAATAGTTGTTTTTGTTTATTTATTTATGTTTTTTAGATTTAAGATCAAAAATAAAAAAATATCACACAATAAAACTGCTTAAAATATTCCAGATTACACAGTGGAGCTTTTAGAACCAAAAAATGAAACAGACTCTGCCGTTTGAGTGCATCACATGATACATGTCTTGTTTTTTTTAGAAAGCCGCGCAAATGTGACACGCTAAAACCATAGCAACCAATGTACTATACCCATAGCAACAGCAGTTTCTTAGGTCCTAGATGTCTAGGCACAATATATGTATGTGGGTGGTTCATTTAATGACTGCTTTTCCTCATGCTATGGTTAAAACTATGACTCCCTCGGTGATCCCCTGAGCGTTCTATAGACCTCTATGATGGTGCGGCCATCTTGATTTTCTCCCATTCAAACCAATGTAACCAAAACGAGGCTGGAAGGGCAAATAGTCTGGTTCCTTTTTGTACAATCAATATTAGTATATATTACTGTTACTGGATACAGGGAACATGACCAAAAGAATCAATCAATTACCATCAGTGAGCTAAACTTAACAGACAAAAGTATTGTCAGGGTTCTCCCCATGCACAAGCTAGCGTATCGGGCAGATACGCGCGAATTACGGGCAGATACGCAGAAATTACGGCCATTACGCAAAAACAAAAAATAAATAATTATTATTATTTTTTTTTTTATAGATTTTAATGTCAAATTCACAAAGAATCCTAACATAAAACCATTTTAAATGCTCCAGATTGCACAGTAGGGCTTTTCAAACCAAACAAAAAACATTAAATAAAAAAGGACAGGTCTGCTTTCAAAATTTGGGTCCAGAATACCTGGGGAGAACCCTAACTGAGATTTGGTGGGATGTACTTCTTAAATTCAATTTCATGATTAAAAAAATCCTCCGAAGAAATTTGCTGTTGAAGGTTTTCTTACAATTATTAATGCATTAATGGCTGCATTTCTTGGCGGTGAAAGCGGCTATAATACGCAGATTGACTTTGTCCATATTTATATAATTAATTTTGTAAACCTATATCGCAATCTCTTTTAAACTTGCGTAAATGTTTTCTTACAACTATATGCATTTAATGACTCTGCATTTCTACACGGTGAAAGCGGCTAGTATTATAAGCAGCTATTTTGACTTTGTCCAAATTTATTTCATAAATTTTGTAAACTATCACAATCTCTTCTAAACCAATGTCTCAATTAAAGTTTTCTCAGGATTTTTGTGGCCGAAGCACGCTAAATAGGTGCTTGGACTGTTTTAACTTAACATGCTTAATGTTAATGTTTGGTTTGAAAAGCTCTACTGGGCAATCTGGAGCATTTAAAATGGTTATACATGTATATTAAGATTTTTTGTGAATTTGACATTGAAATCTAAAAAAAAAAATTAAAAAATTATATATATATATATATATATTTTTTTGCGTATCGGTAATAATTTCTTCGTATTGGCCCGTGTATCAGCCCAATACGCTAGCTTGGGGAGAACCCTAGCGAGTAGTGTTGTCAAGACCACTACAGACATTGAACATGGCTTATTTTTCATGATTTCGACACTTTGTAATTGTTCAAAGTACCAGTTCCTCTCTGTACACATTCTGTCAACCATTGTAAACAGGTAAGGATATAATTTGAACCTTAAATTAAGGGAGATAAAGTGGCAGCCAGATACAGCATTTTTGCCGAAAATGGTGCCTGAACGGAAGTCCAGCAGGCTCTTTGGCTCTTTGGTAAGCACAAGACACTTAAACCCTCTAGTCCCTTCACTACCCAAGGCTGCTGAAAAGAGGTAAGATAGTGTGCAAGACCCTTGAACTAAATGAACAGAATCCTGGTGTGAAATAGATACATGAAAATGACTATTTACGTAAAGTTTCTTCCTTTCCATTAACACTGTCACTGAATAGGATATTTAATCAAGTTGGGAAGTTTATCTCACAAGGGAATTCCAATAATTGCTTTCATTGACGATCACCGGTAATTTTTATGGCAATTTTGTTTTGTTTTAATGAGCAGGTTAAAATGAACATAATAGTTTTTTTTTGACTGCTTTACCTTGAATCCTGTCTCCTGCTGTTTTATTGCTAAAAAGGCATCAGTATTCTTAGTTTCATGATGATGAAAGAAAATTACCTTTTTGGTTACAAAAGAGCCTGTTGTTGGTAAGAGCTAATATTTCATTCTCAGAATTCAATTCAATTCAATTCAATCAACATTTATTTTGGTATTGCCCTTCAATTAATAATACATGATTAATATTTATATATTTTATATATTAGCGTTAACGAGTCAACTGTAAAGGGAGGCCATTGCAAAAAGAGCTGTCTGAAGTTGATAAACGATTTCTATCGAATTGCCCTGCCACAGCGTGTTGACTGTAGCCTGTTTTGAATTTTATTTATGTGTTTGCTATGTTTCTCCCCCAAGGCACAAGCTGGTGATTGTTCCCTCCTATATCGCATGTTGCTGTGTATCGCCTTGGGCGTCTGGGGCAGTCCAGTGACAAAGCGGTCGAGTCAAATGATCCATAGACTCTTACAAATATTGATGTACACTGCCAAGGTCATCTTCTTCAATTCAAGTCAATTCAATAGACCGATTGCGCGACCAATGCGCGACCTTTTTTTGGGTACCACGTCCTCTCAGTTGATGGCAAAAGACGTGCAAATACATGCTGTGACTGACAGAGTCATACCAAAAGTCGGCTTTCGGTAATAATAACACAGTTACTAAGCCGTTTTATTAAAGTTGTATGTTGTGACATTGATTTTAATCACATTGCTGTTTCATAAACTACATGTACAGTACCAGTATTCTACTACAAAAGAGGTTTATTTTGAGTTATGTACTACCGGCGTCGGACCACTATATGTAGCCACCCGCCTGTTATTTTGTTTGTAATGTAGGCCTAAATTATATCATTTATACCTAGCCTTGCAAAATTTCAAATAGGCAAAGGAATCACACAGTTTTGGAAAGCAATTTTTTTGAATGATTTAGCTTAAAAACTTTGAAATTCTTGTGTTGAAAAGAGCGTGATCGCAGTCGTCTGACCTAAACGTTCCGTCGTGCACTAGTACACATCGTGCACATTTATACGTTCCTAGTACAATTTCCAAGACTTGCTAGAACTGTCCTTACTGGCTTTATTCAGCCACTCGAAGGTCTCTGGCACAAACTCTGGAATATTTTTCACAGATTTCGAGCAAGAAAAACCTCGATCGAACAAACAAATGCACTTTCCTCTAGAGGATGTCGTGTTTGTTTACATAATACCCACAATAGGTCACGTGACGCGGGTCCCACAATCAGTCTATTCAATTCAATTCAATTGAACTCACATTTATTTCCATACTTCCATGAATATGCGAACATAACTTATATGAAAATGAAAGGTAAACCAAAAAAACAAGTTAACGTTAAAACAGCTAACTAATAATAAGGAAATGAAGTATGGGGCTGTTTAAATAAGCAGAAGCTTGTAGAAAACAGCCGTCAACAGACAAAAAAACAAAGAACAAACAGACAGACAGGAGACATGACAATGGATACGAAGAGACTAATGCGACAAATAAGAAAACACAAAGTGGCGGAATGGAACTTGACAAAAGGAAAGAGTTACTTGGAAGAGGAAGCTAAGGTGCATACTGGGAAATAAGAACTCGTTGGCACGAAGATTTGAAGAGACCCACGGACCGTTGAGATCTGAAATTCTCATCTACAGCATTCCACAAAGCATTCTCTTTTTAAGCATGTTTAGCATGACTGACATGGGTTGAGAACAATCTCATTTGCGGGAGGTTTACCCAGACAGACAAAAACAAAAATAGACTTAACAATAACAAGTACATTGAGTGGGTAGCTGCGATAATTAACTAAGACAAAATAGACTTTGCGTGAACTTAAGATGTTTGAATAAAGTATTATGATTGACAGTGCTGGAATTTAATAACTTTCTCATTACAGAATTGTTTTGACATAAACAACCACTATGACCAAATTGTTTAACCACTCACGAGTGATTGAACGTACATCAAACAAACAATCAACCGCAAAGACATCTTGCGTCCTTCGAGGCAAGGGGGCAAGGGGGGGAGCAAATGCCTCAGTTTTCCCCTTTGTAATTACGTGTCTCTTTTTAATTGTTGCTTTCTTTTTTTTTAAATTTTGCTAATCTGTTTTTGTCTAAATTTTCTCATTGTGTACATATTTTTATAGCAAATGTGTTTGCTTTTTGTAAATACAAATGTAATTCAGCTCCAGGGCTGCGAGATTTGAGTATTTTTGAATAAACCATTTTAATAATAATAATAATAATAATAAAAATGCCTCTCCAGTTATTTTTTGCCCCCCCCCCCCAATTTGCCCCCCAGTTCCCGCCTCAATGCCCTAAATTGAGTTTAACTGCTTTTGAGCAGTACAAAACTACACAGAAACATTTTTGTTTGCCCCCCCCCCCAAAGTTAAGCTTGCCCCCCTCTTGCCCCCCCCCCAGATTAGCAGATCTGGTGCCGCCGCTGCCCGAGGATAAGACCAGGGCAACAGAGGCCATATCCCGGTCCGTGGCCTCCGTGTAACTCCAGGGCTGTTCTGGGCGTTGTGAGCGTATTGCACGAATGAAAAGTATGGTCCCCAAAACTGAAAATAAAATAACAAGGTTTGTTTTGTCTTACCTTTGGGTTTGTGCATGGGAATGTCGTATAGTCAACGTGTTCACCTGACTTTGATGAGCAGTAGATGCCCTTGACTGGAATAAACAATTTGAAAAAAACACAAACATTTTAAGAGGGTAGGTACAAAATACGCAGTTCTTACTATTTATAACGCTTTAAGTTTAAATGTGCATTGCTGGTGGTGACTAACTAGTGCTGGTGATGCCAGCTACATCTATGTCACTTGGCTCTAGTGAAGACTTTCCTCCTGGAGCACCAAATGGACTCTGTGGAAATGCCTAAACCTCCTCAGAACAGGCATAGGACACTCCAAGGTGACGCTCAACAAGTGGGGCTATACTGACAACGACGACCTGGTTTGTGATTGTTGCCCTGAACCTCAAACCATTGCAACATTTACTCCGGTGCCCACTGTTGGAGCAAGTATGCTCAGCTGATGACCTCGCCACTCATAATGAAGTCGCAAAGAATTGTGTTCAGCAATGGCTGAACACTGTATGATGATTGTAGATACGATAAGAAGAAGCTGGAGACTGGTTCCCCAACTAATTGTTGCTTATTTCAACAGCTTTGGGATTAGACCTTTCCCATGAAATATGCAAATTGGACATCGCGCGTGCGCACTTACATTTTGGTTGGCAACATTTTGGGAACAGTGCGCCCTTTTGCATGGGACTGATGGAAGCGTGACGCATACGCGCTTTGTGCGTTTGCTTTGTGCACGTTTCCAATGGCGTTTGCCAACCAGCAGGGTCTGTGCGCATGCGTGAATTTAATTAGCATATTTCATGGGAAAGGTCCATTTAGGCCCCAGGTTCAAATACTTACATGTACGACGCTCCTTCCCGTTCGAGCCTCCACTAACACCTCGCATACCACATCCAAGATGATGTCATGCTGGAGTAAGTCCTTCAAGAAATGATGCATGAAGATGTTGGCTGAAGTGGGATGCTGAAGGTACTGCAACACTTCAAGACTCTGTTAAGAAAGTAAGGAAGTTTAGACGAGAGTACATCAATCCCTGTTTTGGGGGGAGGGGGAGGGATTGGGGGGAGACTAAATCAACTTTCATTCTCTAGTTTTCAATATGCATTAATAATGTCATCATGCCGCCATTTTAGAGGTTAAATGATGACGGAACGATGCAGTCACACAGCTGCGTGTATGAATGCGCGCGGTGCGCAGAATTGGACCAATGAGAAACCTTATTTTGACCTCAAGGGGGTTTGTACACGTTCATTGCTTATTTCTATTGCCCCAATCAAGGGGCACCAAGGCAATGACCAGGGTCATGGAGGCAATAGACCTTTATCATGGTGCGGCCATCTTGATTTTCTCCCATTCAAATCAATGTAACCAAACTGAGGCTGCAAGGGCAAATAGTCTGGTTCCTTTTAGTACAATGAATATGAGCATCTATTACTGTTATTGGATACAGAGAACATGACCAAGATGGTGGCAGCATGATAAAGGTCTATTGCCTCTGCCGCCTCCATGAAGTATCCGAGACTGGGCTTTCTGAGACCACCAAGTTACAGTCAAGACATAATCTGTAGTTGACCGTACCTTCCTTGTTCTGTAGCCTCTGTAGTGTCGCTGCACCACAGTAGCCGACTCGTGCTCTAACTGCGCCTCCTCCATTGGATCTCTCCAGACATGCCTCCCATGAGGTCCAAGTTCACGCCTACCGGCCAGCCGCCTCCCCTTCCCATCCTGCCGCCTCTGAGCTTGGCGATACTTGTGTTCGGCGGGCATGAAGTATCTACTATCCCTCTTGACTTTAGTGGAGGTGTTCCAGGGGTCACGATTTGCCTGTGGTTTTGGGTGGTGACCACTGGCTGTACCATTATGGGGATAGGGGGGACTCAAGGACTGATGGGAGAGGGGGGTGGAATCCTCGCTCAGGGAGAATGGTATTTCAGAATCATAGCTTTGAAGGCTAAGAATGTCGTCGTCTTCGAAGTTTCTAAAGAGATAAACGGTAAATGTATCAAGACAGAATAAATTTATTACGAGTTCGCCAAATCAGACAGCTAGATACGTGTAGACGTGTCATTATTATGAGAAGAGAAGTGCATTAAAAAAATATATATATTTTGTATACCTTAGACACAACATCCCAATGTAATCGTCTCAACATTTTTTGATGGGATACCAAATAATCCATCACAAGTGACTGCTTACAGTGGCATTAATTCAAAATCCTAACACAGGAGACAGTTTTTGGGTGATCAAAGAAAAGCCGACTAGAACGGGATTTGAACCTGCGACCATCGGGTAACCCCCTTTACAGTCCGTAAGGATGTAGGCTTGAAGCCTGGCTGGTAGAGCAGAAGGCTCTACCTCCCCAACTTTTACGGAGCAATTATGGTTAAGTGTTTTGCTCAAGAACACAAGTGTCATGACCGGGACTCGAACCCACACTCCGATGACTCAGCCACCAGAGCTTGAGTCCGACGCACTTACGACACGCCACCTATTTGTAAAATGAATGTAAACTTACTTATCATTGGCAACAGGAGGAATGACAGGGTAGTGGGTGCCTCGTAGAGGAGCCTCTGGAGGAGAATCCAATAATCTGACGAAAATATAAAAAAAAAAAATGTTTAAAGTGGTCTGCCCCTAAAGTGTCATAGAAAATTTATAATCAATAGACTCTCCGTCCCCTTAATTGCATTCAATCTCAGCCACTGGCCTTGCCATTTATTCAGGTAGGCCTCCTTGATTAAAAAAAATATTTAAGTGGGGATTATTATTGATTCTTCCGTAAGACCACAGGGATTTCAGCCATAAGATTAATTTCGAACAAAAGCAAGGCCGAAAAACATATTGGCTGAGGAAAATTAACACAATTTTTTCTAATAATTTGCAACGTGCGAAGGGTTTGACTGTTTTGGGTGTGCTAAAGTGTAAAGTCTCAGCACGAATCCTGTATTATTATGCTAGAAATTATCATTTTTCAGTCGTGGCAGTGTGAGGACACCGGGTTTGACGCTAATTGCAACATTAACCCTTTCAGCCCCAATGGCGACTATAGTTGACCAAGGTCACACACAGAACTGCACTCAAGCCAGAGCACAAGGGCCATTTGTTATAAAGCTGTCAATTTGTCCATGTTCGTCATCCATACTCAAGCTTACCATCAATGGAAAGAGAAAGATCGCATCTTTCTAATGATGGTAAAATAAAATAAGATTGCTATTATGCAATCCCTTCAAATTGGAGTGGAAAGATCCGAACTGACAAACACTTACGGAACATCATATGGTTGTGTACAAAAAAGTGTTTGAGTCCACAGATTAAACTGAGGAAACAAAGACCAAGAACTTGGACATTTATTGGCCGATCTCAATGTTTCAATGCGAGGAAAGGAAATTCAGTAAGGAAGAATAATTTCATTACTTATTTCGCTGTAAAACAACATCTTCAAGGTGAAAATAGAGTTTGCAAAATCGGCCTTTGTACAACAGCTTCCTGTTAAGATTGTGTTGTTCACGCTGGAGTGGTCAAACAATGTGAGCACCACAGGCTGCATGTCAGTAAACAATGTGGGGCTGAAAGGGTTAATGAACGATCCGTAGCAAACCCTTTCCCCTCCCCTTCCATCAATGGGCAGTCTGTTGGGTTTAGGCAGGACTGTCATGCGTACAACCAGCTGGTCCGACATTCGTGTCAATACATTTTTGTGCGTAAATGACTGGTTTACACATGACTTTGTAGATGCAGACTAGATCCTCATGCCTCTCAATAGTTATAACATTTACATAAACAGAGCACCAGTCTACATGCAACATTGCACAACAATGTCACATAGATTTTACAGTTTGTAACGGCTTGTAAAGCAGATACCCTGATCTAAGACCTCTTTGGTTTTTTTTCAACATTTCTCGTTTTTTAACATTTCTCGTTAATTACGTGATATTTTGATGATTTTCTTTTCCGACCACCAACTAAAAATTATTGCCTGGGAATATACGATCACTAAATTACTTAAACGGTAAATCAGTATGCTCCTTTAAAGGCAGGGGATACTTTGGTAATTACTCCAAAAAATAAATGACCCAAAAAAAAGTTAGTTGGTAAGGGGCAACGGAGAGCTGTTGATAGTGTAAAACATTGTGAGAAAGGACTCCCTTTGAAGTAACATAGTTTTTGAGAAAGAGGTATTAAAATTTCTCGCTAAAATAATTGAATCTGAGAAAGGCTTCAGGCATGAAGCCTTTTTGCACGTAATGAAAAACATGCAGTTTCAGCATTTTCGAATCTTATATCGTGGCAATAACCACTCCAGATTTTCGCCGATATCTCAAGAACACTAACATCTTTTGAAACAAAATTTTCAGAGGTTAGTTTGATGGTATACATATCTACAATGGTATAGGATTGATACAAACGTAGGGTTCCAAACACCAAAGGTAAACCCTGCCTTTAAGAGAAGGGGGTTTGCCCCAGGTTTTCTGGCATTGTTAGTAGGCTGCAGCGGCGTAACTAAGGGGGGGGGGCATGGGCACGTGCCCCCTCAACTGATGTCCGTGCCCCCAGGGTGCCCCCCCATTTGAAATCTGGACGTTTTAGATTAAAAATTACCAGAATAAAGTGCAACATTTTTATGAGCTTTTATGTAGTAATTTCAATGTTTATAAAACTAATTTTTTATTACTTACCCGCAGAATGTATTTTATTTTAACTCAACATGTCAGAAGACCGCTGCAAAGGGGCTTGTTTAGGAATTACAAACGCAAATTACAATTTCGATTGGCCAAAAGTGCCCCCCTAGGAAAAGTAGTGCCCCCCCTTGTGCCCCCCCCTAAAATTTTACCCTAGTTACGGCACTGGTGGGCTGCAGAAAGGTGCTGTGTAAATGGGTCTCACAAAATCAAACAGTCATTAGTTAACTTCATTTCTACAACAGGTGGGCCTACGTTTTTAAACACAAATTTGTTTTTTATTTTTCTGCATACCTTGGAAGCGGAGCTGGTGAAGGCTTCTTGTATCCGTTGAAATGTTTACCACCAACAGAGTCACGCTGAGATCCAAGACCAAGTTGTTGTCTTTTCCTCCGTAAACTGTAATGATTTTTTATTAAATCCATCCATTGAATAATTTTTGTTGTTGAAATAAATAGGCCCCTAAATCTCTTCTTCTTTTTTTTCTTTTAATCTTTCTGATAAAAAAAACAAGAGATCATCAAAAAATGAATTATTACAATTCATTTCTTGAAAGCTTGTCTTTTTAACTGCAGGCCTTGTACTTAGCTCTTGAAAGGACACAGCAATTTTCTTCTGGCTGGTAAGGGGCACTTTTATGAGGAAAATGTAAATTTATATTGGAACTTTGCAGCGGGCACCACGGCAAAAGCATAGGGCACCACTAGACCCGGTAACTGGGGCGCTGAACTTCTTTTTTGAGATTTTGACATTATCGGTCGTAGACCCAGTGACTGGGACGCTGAACTCCTTTTTTGAGATTTTGACATTATTATGTCAAATCTTGAAAAAAGGAGTTCAGCGCCCCAGTTACTGGGTCTCAAGGGTGTCGATCGCTACCGAAAAGTGTGGGGGGGGGAGGTGCGCGTGCAAGCCTTGGAAGATAGGAAAAAGCTTGGCCGGAATTAGGCCCAAATAGCATTCCGTGCGTGGTCCATCTTTGTATGCACTGCCGACAGGACAATGTTTAACAAACACAAAATCATTTCACCCATTACCATTCAAACGTTATCAGTTCTTTGAAGAAAAATGTATGAAAAACCCGAAACCACTCACGTTTACTTTCCCCAAAATGCTGTATATTGTTGCTTTTTATTGGGGGGGGGTCAAAAAGTGGGGGGGGGGGGGGGCATTTGATATTCTATCCCCCCACTCAAAAAGTGGGGGGGGGGGACATGTCCCCCCCGTCCCCCACCAATCGACGCCCTTGCTGGGTCTAGGGCACCACGGCAACTTGGGGGTTAGTTCGACGCCTGTATCTAAGTACACACATGTAAGTGTATTTCTTGGCATCTTGGGACTTTGATCTTGGACCTTGCATGGTTTACTATCCTAAATAGTAAATAGTAAAAGCGTTGTGGTTGTCATACTTATACTTGTCCTGGAGAGGGTGTGTTGTAAAATAACTATGTTGTGTTAAATGTATATTTGGTTTGCGGTAACACCATGTGATTATCTGTACTTTGCTATATACAGTAGATTGTTCTTGTGAGAACTTGTCTTGCTATTATTCTACTACCGCGGAGTAGATTTCAGAATTCTGGAGACAACTTAGTTCTGAAAAGAACTGTCCTGCTTTTTAAGTACTACCTGAGGGGTAGGAAATCGGTCGGGACTACTACTACTTTCGCTTAGTGGATTGGGGGAACTTCTCGGATAACTTCACTTCTGCGGAGTGAGCTTGGTCAACAGTTTACTGTATATAGCAAAGTAGATATAATCACATGGTGTTACCGCAAACCAAATATACATTGATACCTCACCATGCAACGCCACAAATCCTATATATGTTGTGTTTGCTGCGAGACATAGTCAAATTTGGTAATGGATACTGGGAGTGCAATGTTGGTGTCGGTTGAAGTAAGTTGGTCATGAGGTACAGGCCTTTAATAACATTAACCGAGGCCACTGGCACCGAGGCCATTGGCCTCATGCCCTGTCGAGTTGGCCAGCATGCCCTTCAGAAAAATTGCACTGTCACTACCAACTTGGCCGGCATGCCCCTGTACAATTTCTCTGATTTGGCCAACAAAGGCCTGCCCCCGTTTTTCTTAAGATCGAGGCCTGAAGGTAGGCTGGCTGCAATAATCGTATTTGTTGTAACTCTTGGCCACTTCAATTTCAAAGACAAAAGTCTGACTACAAAAAACAAATCCTCCATTTTCAGATTTGTTTAATCCCCATTCACCTATTGAATGTTGACAATATTTAATAAACATTCAATCAATCTTGTCAATGTGTTTACTGACAAATGTATATTAAAAAATAAATAAAATAAAATTCAAAGCGGCAGCCGTTTCCATGACAACAGTTAACCAAAATTATAGACAGAAAAATACAATTACAAGGTTTTGTTTCTTACTTCTCCTGCAGCTGGGCCCATGTTTGTTCTTGCGGGGATACGGCCATCTCAGTGCAAGTCAAATTCACATATTTGCAAAAGAGAACGGGCAGCAATTTCTTACTATCGTTTAACCTTGTTTACACAATTTGCCGTTTCATTTTAGTCGTGGAACTGGAACGTCATCCCCTAATCCGCTGCCATATTCACTGAAATTTTAATGGTAGGAATGCAAAGTGTATTAATAACAATAGCGCCCTCTGTCGACATCAAGAATCGATTAACGTTATTTACATTATTGCTTTGTTGTTTGCGTAGATTTATTCTTGGGTCGATCATCTCTCGGCACTGAATCGATTTTCTTTTATTTGCAATAAACCAGTGTAAAATCTATCTGCAAGATTTAGTATACTGTGGTTCCAGTGGGACTGATGGCGTAGGCGCACGGGGACGATGTAGCCTTTATTGATGAATAACAGTGTTTTTGAGATATGGCGGACGCTATCATTGGAGGCTGATTGGATGATTGAGATATGAAGAATTTTTTAGTTCCATATTGCTCTTTGTGCAACAAGTTTGTGATCAATATGTGTTTTGTTTTTGCCGCTGTTTCTGCCCATGGGTCATTTTCAAACACACTTTTATGTGTATGCCCACAGATTTAAATTAAAATAAATAACACAATAAGTTTACATATTAATTCCCTATATTTTGAGTCATTTGAACTCAAAGTAAATTATTATTCTAACACCGTGGACGGCAGGCCTCGCACTAACCTCCATGGATATAGTTACTTTGTATAAAAACATACGTTTAGTGTGCTTAAAACCTCAGAGATATGAGGAAGGAAAAGCAATCTGCTCATCGGGTGTGTAGACTTGAATTCGGGCTGCATCATCAGCCATTCACAGCCATCCAAAAGGCGCTTTTGGTTATGGCTATCACACACGCCCTGTTGCTGTTCGAAGGTTAATCCACAAGAGGGCGCTATTTCAGGCAATACTGTTTTGACAACAATCAGGTAGACAAAAACCCAATGTTACAGACTTGAAACCAAGTCTAATCGAGTATTGATTGGCAAGGTCACCTGTTATTCGAACCAACCACCCATACATAATACAGGCTTTGCTACATCAGGGTCATAGGGGGTGGGCTGAAGGGAGCAGGAAGTTTTATTCGGTTCAGTGCAGATCCTGTTCGGTAAGTTATTGCCTCACATACGCTTGCAAAAAAATATGCTACACACCTAAGGTTTTCGGTACTTCGGCTCCAAACGGCTCGGTTGGCATAAGTCTGTGTTTAATTTTACAAAAAAAATCACCCATTTCACAG
This sequence comes from Marthasterias glacialis, assembly GCA_911728455.2. Lineage (NCBI taxonomy): Eukaryota > Metazoa > Echinodermata > Asteroidea > Forcipulatida > Asteriidae > Marthasterias > Marthasterias glacialis. Next base: position 10,423,743 of record OU452239.1, on the reverse strand, counting down.
TCGCGGTCTACGCGAGAAATTTTTTTTTTTCAGTGGCTAGCCCGCCTCCCCCCCCCCGAAAAAAAAATGCAGGGGAAAGAAGGAGAAAAAGAAGATACATGCTGGAAAGTACTGGATCTTCATTAAAAATGCAAATGAATAGTGCATGATCATTGCACGGCCGTGTCATCAGTCTTGGCCCAGATACTACATGTACAGTTAATGTTTTCCGACTCATTTAATATTTCACCTTGGACAACCGCAGAGCTTATAAAAAGAGGTGCGGTCTCCGACGGCGCTTCCGCTTTGTTTTTGTATTGCATCACCATGGAGGTAGTAATTCTACCTCCACGATAATAATGAACATGAAACCGATCTCGGTTTGGAAATGAGGACGATGTGGGCGTGTAAAGACCTTTCTTTTGCAACGTTACAGCCCGAGTTTTTGCCAACCAAGATGGAGAAACTCAATGCAAAGCAACAACAGATAGTCGCAGTTTGTAAAAATGTTACACAAAAAATATTCGAGAATTGTTTTGAATTCGTTGAATTTGGTCACAACGTCTGTCAACAAAAATGTAATGTTTTGCTACATTTGGCCGTCCATGCCAACCAGTGCGGTTTGTTTATCAACAATATGTCTGTTTACAGTACATGATAAAGTCAGTGCCCAAAATGGCTACGCCATGCCAAGAAAGTGACGAAATTGGACTTCTTTCTTCTAGCCCCGCCCCCCAAAAATATTGGCTCTAGAACCACGCCTGCCATTTCATCATCATTCAAAGAAAATTTTTTAATTCCTAGAAGACCTCGTCCTGAGAACGTATATATAAAAGCCAAGTTCGATTATAAACAGTGACGTCGTTACAAAAACTATATGGTTAAATATTTTGCAGACAGTTTGTGTATGGGGCGTGGCTTAAAGTTCCACGCCGTGATCCTCCATAAAAATGTCACATTCAGTAGACCTTAATCATGCTGCCACCATCTTGGCCATGTTCCTGTATCCAATAACAGTAATAGATGCTAATATTCATTGCATAAAAAGGCACCAGACTATTTTCCCTTCCAGCCTCGGTTTGGTTACATTGATTTGAATGGGAGAAAAATCAAGATGGCCGCACCATGATAAAGGTCTATAGAGCATTCTCATTGACGTCGCATTTCCGCCATGCTGGAGGACAGCTACGCACATGGCATGAGCTATTTGTACACAGCTCTATGACAAGATACGCACACGTGTCACCATTCAGCGTTGCGTTTCCTATACGCGTAGAACATGTTCACATTGCGCGCACCTACCGGTACTGATTTCTGTGCGTTACGCGCGCGTGCTTGTACTCCAACGTGCCAGCCGATACGTCATATAATGCGAGAACGCTCTATAGCGAGCCGTCGGTACACTGGAGCCTTCTCAGAGCAGTATTGTCCATTTTGGTGCTCGATAAGTGGCTGGGTGTACACCCCCACCCGCTCTTATTGTGTCCTCATTGTGTTCTAGAAATCTCTGGAACTCTTTCGAGGATTTTAGGGGGTGGTGGTTTTGTACAAGAGGGGACGAGTGTGTTAAAGAATGGTACATTTTGTTTGTTTGTTTGTTTGTTTGTTTGTTTGTTTGTTTGTTTGTTTGTTTGTTTGTTTGTTTGGGGGGCCCTCTGCCCTCTGCATGGTATAGTAATGTCAGGTACTGCACCCTTCCTATAGGCTATAGGCCTACATGCTCAATTGCCCCTCAGTTTTGTGACAGCATCAGTGTGATAATAACATCATAATAGTTGTAGTTACGTATGTTGACTGTTGCCTCCTATCTGGACCCATTCATCATTCTCTGCTTACCGTGGGATTCCGCGCTTACGCCCTTACCACGGCCCGTATACGCGCTTTACAGGGCGTCGTATAAGCGCAGAATTCTTTGGTAAGCAGCGCCATGAAATTGAGCCCATCCAGCTAAAAACAACAATAATCCCGGGCACGGAGGAAGTTGCATTGTTTGTGACATTATTGTATGTTATTGTATGCAAAACAGACACCCCTGCACCTGTGGCTGCTATCAGCCGATTTAGCTGCCGAATGGGGATGTCCGATCGGCTACAATTTTGAAAGAAAAAAGAAAGAAAAATAAACAAACCGCTTAAGTAAGCTGTTCTAATGGACACCTGTGCGCGGCTACTCTTTTTTACGCAGCAACTTTTATTTTTTGACAGTGAACTTTTTAAATTTGTATTTTATTTTACGCACGACTTTATTTTAGATGGCGCCAACAATTCGCGCTAAACTGTATACCATACTGGTCCTTACTCTTTGGTGTAACACACATTATTCTAAAAATTCCCATGTCAAAATTGACCCGAAATCCGGGTCGGGGTGGGGCTTGACTCATTTCCGGATCAGTCTTACCCAGAAACCGGCCAGAAAACGGGATTTTAACTCGGATTGCTGCTTCAGGCTGACCCAATCCCTTTTTTACAAAAATTCTGGGTCGTATACTCACGCCGAAATTGTTCAGGCCCACTGAGATCCGGAATCCGAGTCAATTATGACCTTGGAGTTTTTGCAGTGCAGGGACATTGACTCCCAAAATGGCTTAACCGCGAGCCGCTTTCCATCATTGTACGACAGTGTCATTCCACTTGTGCGCACTGTTGTATTGTGAGCTGAATTTTTTGCCGCAAATTTCAATTGCCCACTGTTGGCAAAACCCGCCAGCTGTGACGTCGTGGGGGAAACTGAGTCAGTAACTTCATCAGATGCAATGGAGAAAAACATTTTCCCCCTTTTATTGCATCTAATGAAGTAGTTGTTGATACGTAAGCTGATGCACAGATATTTTGTACTAGTTGATCACTAAAGTGCTGCATTAAAAAAAAAAAAATCATGACGTAGTGACGACTGTATAACCCCATTACCTCACTCCTCGTTTTGGACTATCCATGGTTTTTCCTGTTCTTATACAGTGAATGAATTTGCAGTTATTTCTTTGTTGCGTGCAACGTGTACTGCCGCCCGTGTGCACTTGAGCGTGCGTACAGAGAAATATTGGCCCATATAAACACAAACAATACAATCCTTACGACAAGAGCACCAGGTACCGTGTAGTACGACCACATTGTCATGTGTCTATGATGTTATATTTAACTTTATGGCTACCGCATCACTTTAATGCGCGTAGCACATTCTCCTTAATCGTTTAATTAAACTCACATTATTGGTAATTTCTTGGTTAGTGTAAACGATAATCAACGTATGTAACCATACTTTTACAATTATAAAAACATGTTGTGAAGTTAAATTGATTTGTTTATGGTACTACATTTTGGCGCGTAGTCAAATTTCAGCCATGACCCCATTTTTTCCGTATAGCAAACTCTACTCTACCAAACTCGGCACAGTGTGAGGTGTCTACAAACTCGGCACCCTGAAACTCGGCACACAGTTCTGAGCCCTGAGACTAGAGGGCGGTAAATTCCTGGAATGGAAACACGGCAGCTACAGGCAGCCCACAAGTTCAGAACCGTAACGGATGGTGCCCGAAGAATACGGCGGCTGTTGGGCCAGTGTTGGTTTCGAACTTCGTCCATTACAATCGGTCTACTTACTCAGCCATGCACCAGACAGTCCCGCGAGTTTCCCCAAAAATGCTCGGCGCGCGAGCGTGCACAAATTTTCCTATTCTGTTCGTCTGGTTCCCAGACCCAAAAATCTCCGACTATTCTCTGTCTATTATTTTTAGGGTCTGTTGGTAATCATCACTGATATCTATTATACCGAGAAGTAGTCAGTGGGTATCACCCAATGTCACGTGACCAAAAAGGAGACGTTCCTCCTTTTTCGAAAATATCAGAAATATTCCGAACTCGTCAATATTTGGACAGTATCGTTGATGGTCGGACATTTCTGGGTGTGTGTAGGACTTTCTTTTGTTGATAGAGGAAGAGGGAGTATAAAGCCCCGGATTGGAAACTCACTCGCAGGCACTTTTCATAATATTCATCGCCATTTTGAACCAGGAGCAAACACTGGCTGAAAAGAGTCAACAATGACCAGACAGTCACAGGCCTCAACATCAAGGACCGGCGGCACACCTGTTACATAACAGCAGACAGAGAACAGTAGAAGAAACTCACAGAGTTCACAAAGTCAGAGTTGAAGCAAGCGCTTAGATGATGATGATTTTGAATGACTTTCGAAACACGGCTTAGGCTTGGCTCCTGCTTAGGCTCTGTCCAGTTTGGCCCCCAAAGCGCATGCTTTCAAAATAACTGACAGAACCTAAGCTGGAGCGTACAATAGACCTTTATCATGGTGCAGCCATCTTGTTTTTCTCCCATTCAAATCAGTGTAACCAAACCAAGGCTGGAAGGGCAATTAGTCAGGTTCCTTTTTGAACAACGAACATCATCATCCATTACTGTTATTGGATGCAGGGCACATGACCAAGATGGTGGTAGCATGATAATGTCTATTCCTTTAAGCCTATGTGTAGACTAGGCCCATTTTGTATTTCTTTAAACAAATCTTAAAATGTTGCAAAAAGAGCTGTAATATTGTGATCAAAATTGAAAAAAAAAAATAAAATAAATAAAAGCTGCACAGAGAGAGAGAGAGAGAGAAAAACACATTTTTCGAAAACTTATTTTAGTATTTTTTTTTCTTAAAGATGCTTGGTCCATTTTTTGACCGATTTGACCCAAAAATTTAGATTTAAAATTTAAAGCTGTCTTTAGATTATATTCTAGACAGTACGATTTTTCATTTAAGGTATATAATATTGCACGAAAAAAAAATCCACCAATGATAGGGCCAAAGTAGTAGTTATTTAATAACCAATGGATTGTCCGGATCACTACATTATCTCACGTCCATCAACAATTATTAAAATTATTAAAATATTTTTAGAATATTAAAAACAAATTTGTTTTTAAAAATATTGCATGTCATGCAGAATATACTACTTGTGCAATGTCTGTGTTTGTATGCGAAAGTTTCTGTATGTTTTTCTTTTTTTTGGGACACTTATCTGTCAAAATTCGTTCAGAGAAAAAAAATAAAGAATCTTTCGGCAAAAATCAGGACGTGCAACTTTAGATTAGTACTTGTTCATAATTTTGAACCTTTCCATTTTAAGAACAAGTGCAGAGGTTCGCTACCTGCTTTGTGCCGAGTTTGTAAGGTACAGAGTTTGCTGGTGCCGAGTTTGCTTGCTGCTGATGTAACCGGATCATCGATCACATCCGTAATTGCGTATAAACATCAAACACACACACACAACATAAAGCCATTCAAAATGGCGTCAGCCTTGAGCATAGTTTTGGGAGCTCTGCTTGTTTTGGCGTTCGTATCGCCTTTACTTCAAGCCGCAAGGTTCGGCTCTAAAGCCAAAACTCTTCATCTTCGTTCTTCAAAGAGAAACAATGATCTTGGGGAACGTTTCGTGAGGATCAGGCGCTCTGAGGACCTGGAGTTTCCCTTCGATGAAAATCTTGACAGGGCGAGACGGTCAGCCGACGACCGTGTAGGCGACGTACACGACAAGGCGAAAGTGACGAAGGTTTGGACATGTTCTTTGAAATGTTTTCAATCTAGTTATCCTTGCGACGTCATTATTGTTTTTAATTTTGTATAATTTTTATAATGTGACTTTTTTTTTTCAACAGCGAGTACTTTTTTCTTCTTTCTATTGACTGCGTGTGCTTGTTTTGGGGGTAAAATTAACCATGACGTATTTCGTTTAAAACCTTTGACTGTGACAATGGTATGGTACCTGGACGCATTTTGGCGGCGTCCGCGTACGTTTTGTTGGGTTGACATTTCATGATTTCGCCCAAGTTCCTTGTTGGAAATTTATAGTTATACGACTTTTATGAGATAAAATAAGGAAGTGAACTTTTTACCGGTGACAATCATGACGGTAAAAATTCCGAAATGCCATTTTATTATTATGTTATACTGTACCGCAATTTCAGACTTTATTTCCCTGTACTAAAAAAGAATGGAAAAGTTTCCATATCTGGCTGCCACTTTCTAAAGGAATTTTTAGATTTTTTAAATTTAATGGATGTTGGGCTTTATTTCCCTTTTTTGATATTCCTCTCATGGTAGCTAAAATGCTGTTTTTGACCTTTCACGCATTCAAGCCCAAGGGAACTATTAGTAAAATGGCGTTTAGCAAGTAGCGTTGTCAAGCCCAACGACGTAGACGTGAAAATGCCTTATTTTTTCATGATTTTGACACTTTGTAATCATTCAAAGTGTCTGTTCCCCTCTCTGTATATATTCTGTCAACCTTTCTGGATAGGTAAGGATTAGACCCAGTATTTGGGCTAGGGCACTGTTACTCCTAGAACTATGAGGTTCCGCTATCGTCTCCACGAACCTCATAGAGTGACATGTACAAAATCCTATTCGAAACTTTCTGCCCTTCACGTTTACATGGCTACAGTTCTTTTTTGAAAACAGATCTCGCCAAAACTAGGCTCTATGTGTTCTTTCAACTCTCATCGAGCGTTGCACGGGTCCAGAAAATCCACTCCGCAAACTAAAAGTTGTTAAAAAGTGATAAATTCTCACCGTAATTCAGATCCCATTCAAACAGTATTGCAACAAATATGGCGATCGGAGTTGCAAAATTAACTGGTATGCTGGTATGCGGTGCGCTGGTCCTATGGGCTGGTTCCGCATACCAGTTAATTTTGCAACTCCGGTCGCCATATTTGTAGGCGGTTTTTGAGCAATTCTGTTGAGTCTGAGGCATTTTTTTTAACAGAGGTGTTTTAAATCCACCTGACCGTTGCAGTTACTACATGTTTCAAGCTGGGGCGCTAGTACGACATATTGTCAAAATCTCATAAAAGGAGTACAGCGCCCCAGTCACTGGGTCTTGGTAAGGATATGATTTGACCTAAATTAAGAAGGGAGATAAAGTGGCAGCCGGATACGGCATTTTTGCCGAAAGAATCCCCGAGAACCACAAATCACAAACAGAAAAAGTAAAACGTCAGTTTTAAAAAAAGACCCAAACAGTGACTTGGTGCTGTACTCCTTTTTAAAATTTTATTTTGACTTGAATGGTTAAACTACTACTACCACACAAGGGAAACATGTTTTCTTTGCAACTTGTCAGTTTGCTATGATTTTCTGGACAAAAATTGCCCAAAATAATGTCAAATAGCTGGCTTCTCAAGATATTAGTCAAAGATGAAATACAACTACCAGTCCAAGGCATTTAGTTGTACTCCCGATCATTTTCTGTCCTCCAAACTGATGTTTTTGAAACAGTCCCATATCACATTCTGCATGTTCTAGATTTTGTGCCACTTTCATGAGTTTGCCACTTTCATTTGTTGGCCACTTTCATGTGTTTGCCACTTTCGCAGTGTATCATGAGAAAAAGGTCACCAAGTTCTTGCTCAACTCGCAGCGCCCTCCCCTGACTGTTTAAGTTTGTTCGTGGTTCGCAAAGCTGCAAGTGATGCTTCAATTTGTTTTCGACATGAAAAGATGGCCGAGTTGAACGTTTTTCCCATTCATGTCAGCTATTCAGGTCCAAAACTGTACGTGCGGTGCCGAGTTGCGACTGTGATTTTATTTAAGCAACCTTTTCCGGAAAACTGCCCAGATTGTTTGTTTTCCTCGTTCAAGACAGGACCGTCAATTGATTTTGTTGATTCTTTTAGCAAGAAATGAATGAAATGTCCCAGACATACATGTATTACATTGTAGCTCAATGGAACTGGAAGAGCCACATTGTATTATGTTGAGCTAAAGCAGTGTTGTGAGTGTGATTCACAAAATATTCTAGCTGAACATGCTGAATACAGTGTGTGTACAGTAACATAATTTTTTAGTATTATTGTATAATTGTTCTCCACAAAATTCAGTAAATAACACATTAAAATGCACAAATATTAAGAAAATGCTAAAAATGCTGTAGAGTTGATGAAGGCTACACTGTTTTACCCAAAGGTTCATTCTGTCCATAAAATTATTGATAAAAAGTTTGGACAATAAGCATTTACACATGGAAATTTGAAAATATTAACAGTTAGAAATTTTGTCAATGGGAGTGATGTTTGTGTGTGGTACTGATGGTAGAGTCTTGAATGAATTTCCAGGTACTCTCCTTGACCTTGCTTGGTTAAGGTCGTGACCTGTGACCTGTCACCTGTGAAATACTTACACATCATGTAGACCTGTGTACATGTTCACATAGGCCTACCATGGTTGAATAAATTAGATTTCCTCCTTGTACTACCTCCTAGTACAAGTAGTGTACATGCACAATGTGGGCATGTTTGACCATATGCTCCGAGGACATTTTACAATAGGGACAATAGGTCCTCACTAGTCAGTTCTTTTTCTTCTTGGGTCCTCGGACGCCATTTGTGTACAAAACCAATGGAGATTGCTTCAGAAGAGGAACAATAGAATTAACAATAGAAGTCCTCGGACATAACAGCATAATGGTGATCCACGACTGTGTGTGTTCGGGCCATGTCACGCGAGGCAATTTACAGGCAACCAGTTCCAGGCAAACTCCAATGATTGACCAATCACAGCCTTGGGTACGCCACGGAAAGTCCGACAAAAGTCTGACATAATAAAAATCCTATTGGAAAATGTAAACATGCGTGCGCGTACTTATATCTCGCGCGTTCTTGTCGTGCAGTGTGGCATTGAAGAGACCCACTTTGTGCTGTGTAGTGTACAGTGGTGATTTAGCCAATGCTGTGACTGGTCAACATGATTTCCATTGTTGGCCACATGCTTTTAAATGAGAACAGAAGCTGTGCTTTTTTTTTTAACTATCAAAGACTTGTAAGCAAGTGGCAGTAAAATTATAAATCGAAAGCCATCAGATTTCGTCTTCAAAAGCAAAATTAATAATAAGTAAAAATCATACATAATCTGTACCACTACCATACACTGGGTTCTCAACTCGGTTGATATAAGTACATGTACACATGCACATCCACATGAGTATTTTTTACTATTTAAGACAAAAACCCACTTAGCAATAATTGCATTATAAAGCCATTTTAATATTACAGTTCAGAGAAGACCAATTATCAGAAAAAGAATAGTTCGACGAGAGTCATTCACACTTCAACTTTGGTACGCATCCGATACTGAAACGTACATGTGGGTCATTCCACCAAGTTGGGACACAGTGTGATTTTTGTGCAACATTTGTCCATATTATGAAAAGAAATCATTTATTTGACTTGATTATTTCATGTAACATTCTCCTATGTTTGTGAAAATGTTTGTTGAAGTATAAAATTGTTGTAATGTATTTTAATGGAAATTATTATGAAAAATAAAATTCTGGATGTAACACGGACACGGTGTCCGTGTTACATCCAGAATTTTATTTTTCAAATTTTTCAACACTCAAATACATAATTATGCAAATTCACTTTTTGCACTAATTACAAGGAACAAAATGTACCAGGCAAAATATTTGTTGTGATAGTCATTGATTAAATACAGCAGAAATGGGGCAGGACTAAAATCATGCAGACGTCATACAAATGTCACAAACTGTGTTCCAACTTGGTGGAATGACCCATGCAGTACATGTATGTAACAAACCAACCACTAGTTCACACTTCAACTTCATTACGCATCCAATGGTTATGTACGTGTAACGAACCAATCACTAGTTCGCACTTCAACTTCATTGCGCATCCGATACATACGTACATGTACATGTACAGTACGTCATAAACCAACCACAAGGTAACCATTTGTCCTTGATCAAACTTGCTCACAAATGCCTGTTTTCCCCAGAAACATTTTACCCATACATTTGTAGCTTCCCTTCAATTTGTCCCTGCCAGTGTTTGGGAATTTCACCTCAATGGTTTGACAAGCTTTGGTTTAACCTGGAAAAGGCCCCTTCACTTTTATAGACCTATAAACATTTGCTATGTGTTGACTTAATCCACTTTATGCAAAAAAAAAAAACCCAACAACAAAACACAGGTGCAAGATCTCCTACTGATAAGGCATGCTGAACTTTGTGTAGACTGAGTCTTTACATGGTTCTAGCTCCGTGGGACCATCTATTATTATTATTAATTATTATTATTTATTCGGCAGTTTCAATACACAACATAAAAAAAAGAAAAGAAAAGGATTTTAAAACAATAAGGTGGCAAGAAAATTTACATAACTAGAATAAACTACAGAATATCTACATGTGAACCAAACCGAACAAACCAGAAAAGACAAAAACAAACAAACAAAACAATACCACAAAAGTATCAAAAGTAACAAAAACAACAACCACAACAACAACAAAAACAACGTCAAAAACAAAAACAAAAACCACAAACAAAACAGTCATGACAATCAAATAGTAAACAAATCCAGGTTTGCCAGGACTGACAAAAGTGCAGGCACTGTCACCATGAGGTGTGTCAGTCCAACCTGGATAACAAAAAAACAAGACAAGAACAAACAAAAAACAGACCAGGAGCAATACAAAAACAAAATACACAAAAAAAACAAAACAAAAAAAAACCCACATAGTACCACGGCAAACCCCCACCACACTGCATACCCACCATGCAAAGTTACAAAAAACTAAATAAGTGGATATTAAAAAAAAGAACATTATTAAAAAAATGTAGCATGTCAAGGGTTCTCCCCATGCACAAGCTAGCGTATCGGGCTGATACGCGCGAATTACGGGCTGATACGCAGAAATTACGGCCCATACACAATTTTTTTTTTTATTTCTTTTTTTTTTAGATTTTTATATATATCAAATTCACAAAAAATCCTACCATAAAACCATTTTAAATGCTCCAGATTGCACAGTGGAGCTTTTCAAACCAAACATAAACATTAAATAAAAACATTCCAAGGACCTACTACCAATTCAGTGTGCTTCAGCCACACTTTCAAAATTTTGGCCCAGAATGCCCCACAGTTTTGAAAAATCCTGGGGAGAACCCTAAATTGACCCTACTTGAACTTGAGCTTTAAGTGACACCAAAACGGGAAACTTTATGACCGAACTGTGCTCAATCCAAAGTGGAAACGCCCCTAAACGAGTAAACTGGCCAGACTCCATCTTGGGGGAAAGGGCCCTACGCTTGTCAGCAAAGTAGGGCATTTTGGGTTTATTAGCTAAACCCAAAATACTCCAGGTTGAAAGTCAACAACCCCAGGGGCTGAATATTGGACCATTTTTCAACAATCCTATAGATGACCTTCAATGACCTGCAAATATTTGATTTACAGAAAAAGTCTTGGGTTTGCAGTTTATTCACGAGGCACAGTGTATGCTTTTCACACTACACACTGTTTAACGGTTGTGCATGAAACAGACTTTTTTGTGTGTTGGGGGGGGGGGTCCACGACCATCTATGTGGGATTTGAACCCATGACCTTCGGTATTCCAAGGCAGGTATTTGAGCTGCTAGACCAATTCTACATGTAGGATGACAAAGCTTGCTGGGTTCAAAGTTAACCAAATTCATTTTATTATTATTATTATTATTATTATATTATTTGTGGTTTATTCAAATTCAAACTTGTTGCCAGAGGCAAAATTGCATTGAATTGTACATAATTAAAATAATAACTCAATAAAAAAGAAGAAACATTTCAAAATTATAAAAATCACAGGCCATAAGCGAAAAGTATTTATACACGAGTGTAAAACATACAATTCTACGGAGAAGCTCTGACTCTAAATAAATATGCTAAAAAAAAAGAGAGAAATTGTGGAAATAAAAATTTACATAAATAAAATCATAAGTTTAAAAGCCAATAATATTGCCACGAAAAACAGCCTTGAATCAAAGTAAAAACAATAGAAAAAAAATATGTACAACACTCTGATAAAACACTTTAATGCACGTTCTCATTTTAGCAGCTTAAAGGTCCCATGAATTATTTTTTTTATTGGTCAAAAAAATAAAGTATGCCTGGTATAATATATCTTTACTTTTTTCAATTTTTTTTACATGCGTATTAAGCGTAGAAATAATGATTTCTAAAATTAGGGGGTTGCCGTGCTCCGCCCACCCTTCCTCATTAATATAAAATCTGTGACGTAGACAGTGGAATGGCTGACCAGGGCCATGTGTGTGACAATAACATACAATGCATTGTTGACTACTCGGCACCAGAGCCGTCTTGGAAATGTTTTACCACAGCCTACGTCATGGCAATCAGATGGCACACATTTTCTGGGCTCAATTAAAAAGTATTAACGCATAACAGACACATCAAAATAGTCAGTGCTATGTTTTGTTAATTTCAAACCATATATTAAGCCACAAAAATGTTCCGTGACAAAAAACCTCTTCATGGGCCCTTTAAATAAGTATTTACATGTACATGTACATGTAGCCACACAACAACAATATTATTACAGTGAATGATTTACATGTACCTTGTTCAACAAAACATCTATATTATGTATAGCAAAGCGCTACACACAAAAATCATCATCATGTACATCGAACCCACATTCTGCCGCCGACAACACCAGAACTTGAGTCAGGTGATCTAGACCGCTCGGCCACGACACTCCCCAACGCTTTCCATCTTTCCAACTATTTAAAACTTTGTTGAAGCGTGTCGTGGCCGAGTGGTTTAGCGCATCGGACTCAAGTTCTGGGCCCAATTTCATGGCTCCGCTTACCGTAAGCAAAAAATCGGCGCTTGCGGAAGCAGAAAATTCCGCGCTTACTTAAGCGTATTTCCAGGGTTAGCAAGGAATTTTTGCTTGTGCGCGTGCGTAGTTCACGTAACGAAGGATTCCGTGCTTACACAGCTAGCGCAGAAATTCGGCGCTGACCTCGTAAGCGGCGAATGGTCTTCGTAAGTGCAGAATGACGCAGTAAGCAGAGCCATGAAATTGGGCCCTGGTGGCTAGGTCATCAGGATGTGAGCTCAAATCTCGGTCGTGACAATTGTGTCCTTGAGCAGGACACTTTGCTATAATTGCTTCAAATAGGGGAAGAGGCAGTTACATGTTCGTCTCCCAATGGATTCATTTACCCCTCCCTGTTCTTAGCTGTGCTGTGAAGAGACTTGCGTTTATATCTCGCCATGTCTTGTTTCTGCGCATTGGGGCAGGTTTCTATCCCTTCAAAAAAGTAGCCCACACCCCAAGTGGCCTTTGGGTCTTGTGATGGGTGAATTGCATTAAAAAAATAAATGAAATAAATAACTTGAAAACTCACTTTCCAATTATAATATCTGCAATAGATGTAAGTGTATGCATGTGCAGTAGGTCTTGCCCCATTCTGCAGCTGCTTGCACTGGGGTAAGACACATAACTTTTAGTGTTAATATCTGTTATTTTTCTGATCTATTTTTGTTTACCTTTTTCATGTTAAAAATAATGAACTTATGTAATACAGTATCCCATTTGTATCTGAATTGCAGATGCTGTTATTTTGGTTTGACTCATTATTCCATAAGGACAATGGGCACCATATAAATAGCATTGGAAATATATCTGTTATTATTTTTGTATTAGTAAATTTTCACATTGTCCCTCACACAAAGAAACCGTGCAGTCGTGTGTGTGACTGTGAGTAAGACATACATTTACAATGTATGTAAAATGAAAACCTACGTGGACACATGTTTAACCATGTTTGCGTTTGGCACACACACACACATACACACCAGGCAGCCGTGCATTGAAGTGAACACCTGTCTATCATGTTTATAGAGCAGTTCATGACGTACATGTACCATTCCCAATCCAGACCATTCCCATGGAAACCAGTCTACTGTATAACAAAAGACTCATAATTTCATTTTTATTTTGTTTCGGTTTTTGTTCACCAAAAGAAAAAAGTCCAAGGACTAAAAAGTGTTTGATTTACAATGATAAGAATTATACATGTAGGCGCACTCTAAAACTGAACAGCATTTACAATAAAAGGTTGTGGAGACAATATAAGGTGTTAGCATTGTTATTGCTTACATGTACATTATAAAATAGAATTCAAAATAATGAAATATTAAAAATATTCTGATTTACACTGTTGTACACTGTGGTTATAATTTAGAAAATTCACAATGATCAATCAGTGCTCATTTGTAATGTAAAACAACTAATGTGTACGTTGAGATGTTTTTCCATTGTGAATTAGGTCAGAGAATTTCACAAAATGTACAGTCAACTTTTAAAGGTTGCTCTCTATTTGATCTCAGTTACTTATCCCTTCCATATCCTCCCAAATCCTCCTCAGGAATTAGGAGGATTGCGGAGGATTAAGGGCTGTCTATTTGCCCATATAACAATGGATGTCATGTCCAAGTGAACTGAGATTCCAGCTTTGGTTCGTCTTTGGGTTTTGCGATTCATGCTAGATGAATCTGATATAAAAAAAAAATATATAAAACACCCCCCCCCCCAAAGAAAAATAAATAAATTGAATGCATTTCAACTTATAATTCCACACATAATTGCCCGCCGGATTTTTTCAGTTATTTTCCAACGTACGTTTCCTCTTTGATTCTATTGTCATGACTGTAGACGCTTGTTTTTTTTTAAACACCTTTTTAAAGTAGTACCCCCAAACGAGGAAACTGCCATGAACGAATATATTTGTAAAGTGTTTTTTTTTTTTTTTTTTTTTTTTTTTTTTTTTTACATTGGAACAAAAACCAATGAAAAAACCAGGATATCGGCTGATCAGCTGAAAAGCACGGCGAGCCTGGTTAATTGAAGAAGAAAAAAATGCTGACATCACAAGAAAAAATATCTAAAAAAAAACCCAAAGTGGATCATGTTACCTTGTCAAAAAAATTGACCGTGTACATTTACATTCAATAGCGTCAATGTTGGATCAGGCTGGCTCAGCTGTTTTTTTCCCTGCCTTTCACCTCTGTGGACCCCGGTTCGAATCCCACCTCAGACCGGAGCCTTGGCATGTGGGTTGGGTTTTTCAGTCCCACTATTTTTCTGTGTTCATCTCAATTTTTTTTTTATTTTGTGGGGGGTAAAGTATTTTTCTTTTTGATTTTTCCACTAGTTTGACCTCAAAGATGGCAACCCAGAGCTCATCGTCCACTGGGCGGGTGAGAACAGCAAAATGATCGTCTGCTTGACTAGACAGATCGAACAAACCCAAGCCAGCGACACTCGCGTCTACTTTTCCTACGACTACGGCAAGAACTTCACAGAGAAGGAAGGTCTGTTGCTGGATGGTGGAGGAAAAGCGGTGTTCGATAGGTTCTACCACAGCCCTGCCGACAACATGAGGGTAAGGTTCTGTGTTGTTCTTTGAGATGAATTTAAAATCCATTCAGGCCTGTACATGTACTATGTATGCCCCGTCCTTGAAAGGGCAAGGGCACCAAGGCACTTTCTCCTTGGTAAAAGGGCACTCTATGAGTAAAAATGTTGTTTTCTAATTGGAACATTTCAAGGGCACCAAGGCACTGTCTCCTTGGTAAAAGGGCACTCTATGAGTAAAAATGTTGTTTTCTAATTAGAACATTTCAAGGGCACCAAGGCACTTTCTCTGTGAGGAAATTGTTAATTTCTAATTATTCATTTTGGTTCATAATTGTTAACATTTTGGTCTGGTTTGAAGCGAAGACGGTACAGTTGAAAAAGTTGGGCAACTTTCCTTGCAACACCGATGCAATCCAAATTGTATTACAATTTTTTGATTTTTTAATTTTTTTTTTTTATTAATGTAATTTTTTTTCCCCTCTCCAGTATCTGTTTGTAGATGTCATCAACCAGGCGGTCTTCTCAACTTTAAACGGTGGGCAGACCTTCATCTATTTCCAGTCGCCGGTCAAGATGACCACTATCTCGATGCATAAGACGGACCCTAACATTGTCCTGGGTATGGATGACAGCGACGCGAACAAACGGGTAAGATATGGAAGCCTCTCTTCTTGTCCTCAGATATCTGACGTTTCAATCCTACAGTTTGAAGCCCTCAATTGGAGTCATCATACTGTGTAAACTATTGACATGATTAAATGCAAATTTTTCGATAACTTTACGCAATGAATGTTAAAAAAAGAAACAACGTCCATCTCATCCCCCCCCCATGCCGTCTAGAAACACAATGCCAAAGTTGAGTGGCCAGGTTAAGTTCGTTCACCCGCTGTGAAATGATATGCAGACACCGATGCTGGAGGGTACTGTTACTTAGCCCATGTTTTGTGTCACACCTCTTAGCCTCAGGGGGCCTGGCCTTGCCAGTCTGCTGGAGGCTTCACAACAAAGGCCGTTTTTTGTTTATTTATTTATTTTTCTTCAAAGCTGTGTAAGATCAATGTAGACCCTCTGAAGGGTAGTGGGCTACATAAAAACGGGAAATGGCTTCATTATCTCAGGTGTATTATTAAGATTTTCCTCAACAACCGTAAAAAAAAGAGAGAAATGTATGGCAGGGCAGTGAAAAATATTAAGTGACTTTACAGTTAAGAGTTAAAGAGGAAAGCTGTAAACTGCTTGTGTGCCCGGCCGAAGGGCGTAACGCGTTACGCCCTTTTGCTGGGAACATAAAAGAGGTTCGTCCCAGTAACAAAAGCAACAAAATGCCTCCTGACATGATGAAAAATATGTCTATTTTGTAAGTTTTTTTGCTAGAATTACCCTGAAGATATGTTTCGCCATTCCCCATGCAGAATTTAACCTTTCTAGAATGATTTTTGCACAGCAAAAAATTTACCAAACTTTCCCGCTCATAATTCTTGAAACACAAATTTTAACATAAATTGCTTACATCCTTTCACCGGGAACTTTCCCTCACGTCCTTTTGCCGGGCACACGACGAACTGCTCCTCTGCTGCCCTCAATTTATTGAGGAGAGCTCTTTACACATTTTAGAAGCAAAAGTCACCTGTTCGTCTGAGATCATTGTATCCTCTAGTGCTGAAGATGCTGTTCCCGAAAGTTTTTTTTTTTAAATCTATAACTCGGGAGTTACCGAAAGGTGGAAAAGCCATCAGTGCAACAAATGGTGTCCATTCCTAAAATTAAGATTGTAGTTGACAGCTATGTCTCTTAAGCCCGGTTAATACTTAAAGGGCCCATGAAGAGGTATTTTTTCACATTTAATTTTGTGGGCTTAACATATGGTTTGATATCAATAAAACATAATACTTACTATTTTTACGAGTTTGTAATGAGTTAATACACTTTTATTTAGCCCCCAAAAATGCCTGCCACTTGATTACGCAATAAGTCGTGACGTAGACTGTGGTACAAAATTCAAAAGACAGGTCTGGTGCCATGTGAACAACAATGCGTGGTATGTTATTGTCACACATATGGCCCTGGCTGGCCATTCCACAGTTTAAGTCACAGATTTTATGTTAATGAAGAAGGATGGGTGGGGCACGGCCACAGAAATTTCACAAATATATGTAAGCTATAATAGGCATATTTTATTGATTAAACCAATAAAAAAATGTAATTCATAGGACCTTTAACGCCATTGCATCACAAATTCGCTCAAGTTGAATTGTGTTGACTTTTTTTTGCGAAGTTTGCTGCGAATGCAGGAGAGTGACGTCAAACATGCATGTACATGTAGTATGAAACGGGCTTTACTCACACCACTAAGTGGTTCTTATAATATAGTGTTTTTATTACACCCTACGGGCGCCTCACAGCACTTCTTTAGGTGCGAAGAGCTATGTTTGAATTATGAGACCCATTTAGATCGCACCTTGGATGGGTTTTACGAGGGGATGCGGCATAATGCAGTCAACTAGGCCAGACACTGGGGCAACCCCTTCTCTGAGCAACAAGTGTACTGGGTTCTTTTACGTCAATGGTCAGGTGTCTGGCTCAAGGACACAAGTGTCATGACCGAGCCCACACTTCTAGCATCACCAGAACTTGAGTCTGGTGAACTAGACCACCCGGTCAGGCCATGATGCCAGTCATGTTTTTTTTTTTCTGACTGTTTTTCTCTGTAATTGCAGCTGTGGAAGTCCGAAAACTTTGGGGAATCGTGGGTCGTGATCCAAGAGGATGTGAAATCATTCTGGTGGTAAGTTTCAAGTTTTGATTCTTCTTCATCGCTTATCCTTCGTCCATCCTTGATCAGATGTAGCTCTCTCTCTGATCAGCCATCTATTGATGAGCTCAGGGACCCAGGTCCAATTTCAATGAACTGCTTATGCGGAAAAAATTGCTTAACAACTTTCTGCTATATTAGCAACAATTAGCAGGAAACAATTCTTGCGAATGGTATTTTGGATGGTAACTTTATTCTGGTCAGCAGTATTGTTTTGTGCTTAGCTACTTTTTTTGTGCTGAAGCAACTCTGTGAAATTGGGCCACCTCATTTGCCACAGGTACATGTACCCTGTAATTTTAATAATAATAAAGTGCCACCAAGTCAAAAACTCAACTTTGCAACAAGTCGTATCTTCCGCAAAAAAAAAAAACGTGCAACACTGCCGGATCTCGACACCTATTGACTTCGTGTGTACATTGACTTTGCATGAAGTTGGTGCAAGGGGTCGATAGAAGATTTGCAAAAAGGAAGGTGAACGGGGCGGAGGTGTTCGGACCTGTCACTTGAACATGTACATTCAGTATTTTAACTGGTACCCATCTCTGCTATGTAAGATGTTTCAGAGCTCAGCAAATACTGTGCTCATTAACATAGTTGGGAACCAGGTCTGTTCTAAAAACAAAACAGTGAGAGAAAAAAAGTACACAGGAATCACACAGTGTTGGAAAGCAATTTCGTTGGATGATTTCAGCTTTGAAACTTTGAAATTCTTGTGTTGAAAAGTGTGTGATCGCGGTCGTCTGGCCCAAACGTTCTGTCTTGCACTAGTACACATCGTGTAAATTTATGCGTTACTTGTACAATTTTCAAGACTTGCTGGAACTGTCCTTACTGGCTTTATTCAGCCACTCGAAGGTCTCTGGTACAAACTCTGGAATATTTTTTATAGATTTCGGGGACCTAGGTCCAATTTCATTGAGCTGCTCATGCCGACAAATTTGCCAGGTCTGTTCTAAAACAAAACAATTAGAGAAGAAAAAGTACACAGTTTGTGTGTGGTGTTCGTCGTTTCTCGCAGTGCCCCAAAGAAAATTCCACTTTTTTTTCTATCTGGTCCTGTAGGGGAGATGATGTATCGGACAAGCCAGACACGCTGTTTGTGGAACGGAGAGAGTTGTCGGGATATTCAACGGTCATCATGTCCGAGCATTACTTCGACTACGACTACAGAGAAGAGATGATCATCAACTACGTGGTGGACTTCGAGCTGCACAGCAACTACATGTTTGCCACCAGGCATACCCAGGGCGGGCCAGTAAGTTCTAGTGGAACATTATTAAACCCCTTAACCCTTGTGTCAACCACAAAATGATAAAATTCAGCAGGTACTACCAAATATGGCCATAACTTTTTTTTCAATGGGCCAAAAGAGCCAAGATGCCATGTAATTCTCACCCCTGGTACACCCCACAAGCCCCAGGCCTAAACCTCATCTTACAGGGTATATATATATATTTTTTTGTTATTTATCATTTTACTTAAAGTGTAAATGTTTCGGTAATGCTTTTAATTGTTTTTCAAATTTTTAACATGTATGTTTTTTTAAACTAAATTTAAGTAATTTTAAATTTAAGTAAATTTTTAATCGTTTTTAGAGGTCTTGGTTATGTTTGCTTTGATAGTCAGTGGCGTTTAGTAAGTCTCGTGTCTTTCAGGCAGTAGGTTCTTGGAGTCTGGATTGGTCTGGGCTTCCTCGAGTGCCACCTAATTGTATTTAATTGTTTTTTGTTTTAAATTGTATTTAATTGTTTTTTTTGTAATTTTACCAGGAACTCATGTATTATTTATTTGTAAATTTTGTATGCATATTTGAATCATCATTTTATGATGGCCCATTGAAAATCGGCCTAGAGGTGACATGGCTACCATCAATAAATAAAGTTATTATTATTATGAAATTGGCCCAAGGTTGGTCTCACGCTTGAGAGTGAACTATAGATGCCATGTAGGTCGTTTCTTACGCGAGGACTGATCAGCCTTTTTTCGTTGTTCGTTCCCCTGCACAGATTGACCGTCGCCAGGCTCGTCAGGCATCAGATAACCGTCCCAAACTCGAGCTCTTCGTATCGCACAATAGAGGGCCCTTCGGCCAGGCCTTGTTCCCCACGGACCTGGATAAACTGGTGAGTGCGTTCTTACCGTATGGGTGTCAACAATTTTATGGGCGGTGTACAAATTGTGCCTGCAGGAAGTCCACGCTCTGTGCTTTTTTTGTGATGTTACAGGTTACGTGGTTTATAAATAGTCCATTACTATAATTGGTCAAATCATCGGGATGTGGGTTGAATCCCGATCATGGGCAAGATGCTTCACTTTAACGGGAGACTTTTGAGACGCTGGCGGCAGCAGACACAAGGGGCCTTTTTTTTTTTTACAGTTCTGAGCGTGCGCACAAATGCTCAGTACTGCGTGTGTAGTTCTGAGCGTACGTACTACTGGTAAGAACTATGAAAAAGGACCGTTCAAAAGTCTCCCACTGTTTCTCTTCACCCAGGGGTATAAATGGGTACCTGCGAGGGTAGATCTTGGTATTAAGTTTGTAAAAGCCTTCGGAGTGCCACGGCAGCTCGGGGCTAAATACTCCCCAGGGAGCTGAGAAAGATTACAGGAATGTAATTGGCCAATTACATAGAGCTTTTCAAGCAGAAAAATATTGTTTCACAAATTTCTGCTATTAAGCGCACTTTAGCAGGAAACCAGTCAAAAACTGTACATGCGAAATGCTATTTTGGCTGGTAACCTATTTCTGGTAACTAAAATTGTTTTGTGCTTAGCTACTTTTTATGAAATTGGGCCCAGGGCGCTACTGTAAAGCGCATTTTTTTTTTTTCTATGGAAGTCGCCAGACACACAAGGCCAGTAAGCCACTCGAGGTGTGGGCTACAAATCAACTGTTTTTTCCAGGGGCCGTTGCCACCTACTCCTGGGGCTAAAACAGGGTAACCCCCTTTACAGTCTGTAAGGATGTAGGCTTGGGTATCATCCGTCAGAAGCCTGGCTGGTAGAGCAGAAGGCTCTACCTCCCCAACTTTTACGGAGCAATTATGGTTAAGTGTCTTGCTCAAGGACACAAGCGTCATGACCGGGACTCGAACCCACACACCGATGACTCAGCCGCCGGAGCTTGAGTCCGACGCACTAACCACTCGGCCACGGCACGCCACAAACGTTGAGACGTTATTGTGAAATGTGCTATTATTGTTATTTTTTTTTTTCCAACTCAGGATTTCTATGTGGCTGATGCAGACGAGGACCAGGTGTTCATATGCGTTAATCACGACAAGATCAAGACTAATCTCTACATCAGTGAGATTGCTGGGCTGCGCTACTCTCTATCCCTGGAGAACATTGTATATTACAGCCCCACAGGACCTGGGAACGAAACCTGGCTAAGGTAGTATTGATTGATTGGCTAGTGATTGAGTATTGATCGTAGATAACGCAAAACCAATGACGTCCATGCCAAAACCAGTCACTTCTTGACAAAAATCAACACTGGATTAGTTGTGCATCAAACAGATGAGAGCATCACCCTTAAGGTAGATCCCCGTGCTGCCGCTTCCCAGGTTTATATCAATAGCTGTATGGTTGTATCGTATATGATGGGGTGTGATTCCTGGCTACACGGCAGCTATGATTTGAATGGCTTCTGATTGGCACCCCCCCCCCCCCCCCCCCCCCGGACGAAGATACCGACAAAATAGGGAGACCTGCAACATTAGGGCTGGATAGCTCAGTTGGCAGAGCGTCGGTACGTTAAGCTGGTGGTCGCAGTCAATTTTGCTTTGTTCAACCCGAAATTGATTCAAATAAATGAGAATAACAGGCTTTCAACTTTCGAGTTGATCAGCAGATTTCCTCCATTTTGACTTTTCGGCTGTGCCACTGAAAATTCAAAAGCACAGTACAAAGACCGGCTGTTTCGTTTTTTTCTGACAACCTGCAATACATACATGTAATATGAGATTTCAAACAACACCTTATTAGGGCCTATAATGTAATAATTTAATAAAAATATCTTTTTTAAGTGCTTTGGAGTGCTTTGTTGGATAGTGATTTGGTTCGCTTGTAGGTAATCCCTAGGTCGCCTTATGCTTTAAGTGTACTTCAATATATTCTTGTTTTTCCTAAATTTTGTTCTGATTGTGATTCAGAGTCTTGTTTATGTACTCTAATGTTTTTTTTTAAAGCCTGAATAGAAAATGAAAGAAATACTTTCTCTTTGTTGTTTTTAACAGTCGTTACGCAGAGGAGGCGTTCGTCGACCTCCACGAAGTTGAGGGTCTACGGGGTATATACATTGCCTCGCAGTTCAACTCCACAAAGGGAGAATTTGAGGAGAGAAACATGGTGAGCCTCATCACGTACGACAAAGGTGGGGAGTGGAACCCACTGGACCCTCCAGCCTTCGAGGAGCAGGAATGTTTTCCGGTAAGCAGGAGCAACTGTCCAAATAACTTGATCGCTGCAGGCAGTGTGTTGTGTTGGAGCTCTCAATCTTTGAGTCCGAGTTCTCAGTGTTGAGTTCAAGTCCGAGTCCCAAGTCATTTGGGTCGAGACCGAGTCACAAAGACACAAAGGTCAAGTTTGAGTCCAAGCCACAAGTCACAGAAGTCAAGTCTGAGTCCGAGTCTGGAGTAAGAAAAAGATCAAGTACAAGTCACATAGGTCGAGTCTAAGTCGAGAGTCACAAAGGTCAAGTCCTAGTCATGAGTCACAAAAGGTCAAGTTCAAGTTCATGGTCAGAGTGGTCATTTAATGAATATTTACAAAGTGCTTCTTCCTTTGGCCAATTACATCTTAACTCGGTCTAATGCTTCATGGGTTCTCCCCAGGATTTTTTCAAAACTGGGGGGTATTCTGGACCCAAATTTTGAAAGTGTGGCCGAAGCACGCTGAATTGGTAGCAGGCCCTTGGAATGTTTTTATTTAATGTTTATGTTTGGTTTGAAAAGCTCTACTGTGCAATCTGGAGCATTTAAAATAGTTTTATGGTAGGATTTTTTTTTGTGCGTATCGGCCTGTAACTCATGCGTATCGGCTCAATACGCTAGCTTGTGCATGGGTAGAACCCTGGTAAACAGAGTTCGGCCAGTGGTCACCTATCGGTCAGCAGTGGTCATTTAAACAAAAAAAGGTAAAATGTCGTGTTGTTTTTACATTTTTATTGTATTCTTAGGGTTGATGTTTGTGCTTCGTGAAGCACATTAGCTCTTTAGTTTTTTATTTGTTGTCTTTTGTCGCTCCACAGCCGAGTTGCTCTCTTCACTTGTCGCAGCGTTTCAGCCAGTACTATCCAGGTTCACGATCGGTGCCGATCTTATCCAAGGCATCAGCTCCCGGTATGATCATGGGGACAGGTACCATGGGTTCCGCGCTGGGCGTCAGCCTAAACTTCGATGTCTTCAAGTCATCGTCAGCTGGAGCATCTTGGTACAAGGTAAGAACGAGGAGTCGCTACTGCAGGCCTCGAATTAACGCACGGCACCCACAGCAATTGCCGTGGTGCCCCCCCCCCCCCCCTCCCGAGCTGTTGCTGTGGTGCTCTTTGCAAATTTCCAATACAAATTTGCCTCAGAGAAGTGCCCCTTACCAGAGGAAAATTGCTGTGCCCCTTCAAGAGTGAAGATCAAGGCCTGCTTGCTGTGTACCTTCTCTGTAATATCCAGGGTTCAAATTTCATGGCTCTGCTCACCGCGGAATTCTGCCCCTCGTCCATGATCCTGCCGGTTTAACCCAGTAGGTGCCGGATGACGTGTAAACACACAAATGTTTTCCCTTTCCTGGAAATGGAAGTCGTGTAACGACGCCATTGTGTAATTTCGGACCACTGGAGCAGAGGTTGCCTGGACATTCCACTGGGGAGCGTGCAAAGACCACACACACGATGTCTAACGCTTCGATTCACCCACACAAGAACAGAAAAAGGGCTTGAATACATTGGCATTTTCTTGCTATTGAGAGGTGGTTTTTGTTATAACTGGTTTTTCGGCTGTTTAAGACCGAGTCGTTACTCTTTTATTCCATTATTTGTATTCTTTTCTTACAGGTTTTAGAGGGGCCTCACTACTTCTCATTTGGTGACCACGGAGGTGTATTAGCAGCCGTCAGTCAATATGGATCCACCAATGAAGTCAAGTAAGCATCAATCAGTGTGTCGGCCTTAATATGATAGCTCCGCCTTCGGATTTGCATATATTTGCCTCATTTGCATACAAAGAACCTGTACACTCAATTTGTAATCAAAGAGGAGGCAAACTGTCAGTGGAAAGAGCGTTCCATCAGTGCTGCAAATGTCAAATTCACGCACCGTAAATTGCGAAACATCGGTCGTTAGCTATGGCATAGGATTGGTACTAAAGGCAGAACCATGGCTGGATTTTCGATTCACTCTGACTTACCTCTGTTCAGCAGCCGAAATACCATGAATAAACAATGATGGAAGCCTCTCGATGTCTCATAATTCTCTACTTGGAATAAAAGGACAAAGGTCTGGAATCAGGGTTGGGCTCCTCGTGAAACCGGCCCGAGGTCTGTTATTATGAGAGATGTACTTCACCATACCCCAATGGTTATCGTTCCATTTTAAGTCTGTTAATACTGTTTTTTATTTTTTTATTTTTTTTTTATTTAGATATTCGGTGACGGAAGGCGAGGGTTGGATCACCGAAGCTTTCAACGATGACAAAATCATCGTCTACGGCATGATGACAGAGCCCGGAGAGAAAACGACCACGTTCACCGTGTTTGGTTCCTTGACTCGAGACCACAGCTGGCTCATTGTACAGATTGACATGAAAGATGCTCTCGGTAATAAGAAAGGCACCACCTGAGAAAATATGGCTGTTTCTTCCCCCTCCTCCCTTCCCCACTGTTTTTTGATCATCATAGGCTTTACTCTTTTCTTTTTTTCTGTTTTTTTTTTTTCAAACAGGAGCGGATTGCACCCCCGATGACTACAAGAGCTGGTGGCCTGGCGAGGAGTTCCCAGACACCCACTGCCTGCTGGGCAGTAAGATGGTGTTTGAGCGGCGAATCGCACACGCCGTCTGCTACAACGGCGAGGACTACGACAGGCCCATCTCCGTGCAGAACTGCACGTGCGAAAGGGAGGATTTTGAATGGTGAGCCGTCGACCCGTACGAATGAGGGCCCAACATCAGAGAGCTTTTGAGCAGAAATTATTTCTCTTGCTGAGCAGAAATTAGGGAATAGGGATGAGATTGCTTCAAATTTTTCTGGATTTCTGGATTTTACAAAATTACTGTTGTGGAATTAAAAATAAAATAAAAATAATAATAAAAATATATATTTATATATATATATATGATCTGGTATGAGAATGGTCTCTGAACTTAATATTTTTTTTTTTTTAATAGTGATTTTGGATACATGGAGCGGTCCGACTGGCAGACGTCTTGTGTACCTGACCCAGAAAGCCCAGTTGATCCCCACCAGGTACCCTCACCCTGCCCAGAAGGATCCTTCTATCGACGAACCAAAGGGTAAGATCCGGCCTCAATTACCGGAATTTATGCCTAACCTTTTAGAGACCTTGGCCTAATTTCATCGAGCTGCTTAAGCAGCAAATATTGCTAATGAGTTTTTTTTGAGCAAAAATAGGCAGGGGACCAGTCACAGATGGTCCATGTGACGTTGCATTTTGGCTGGTAACCCAGTTCTGGTCAGCATAAATTTTGTGGTACTTAGCTACTTTTTGCGCTTAAGCAGCTCTATGAAATTGGGCTCAAAACAGCCGCTAGTGGCATGTATCAAAATGCCCAGCGATCACAAATGACTTGCACAATTTGACCAGCTTCCACTCAGCCAACCCCGTGCACAATGCAGGGACTAACTTGTAACATACGCATTGTTCGTACATAGCTGCCGGTGACGTGAGGTAATGTCGGGTCCAGACAACAAAACCAAATCATTGACTGTTTTTTTTTTTCGTTCAGTGTCTTAAATAAAAGTTTATAACTTACTCGATTAAAGAAAAATATATGCCTGTGAGGTTTTTCCACAGGACTTGGGAAAGTACTGAGTATACAGTGCTCAACACACATCGGTGTACGGTTAAAAATATAAAACATTATTATCCCCGATGCAAAAATTAACATCTATTTTTAAGAAAAATGGTTCTCTAATATTAAAATCATTTTTTTTTTTTACCATCAATTTGGCAAAATGGTGATGCGTAACGTCTAAAATATTGACCAATCAAATGGCTGAGCCCATTTTATCAGTAGAAGTTTGCTGATTTGCATGTGACCTTTGACCCACAGATACCGCAAGGTCGAAGGTGATACGTGCAGCGGTGGTGAAGAATACATGTACGAGGCTGATCAGGTGATGTGTCCAGTGAGAGGTCAGTAACATGAATATTCATAAGGGTCAAACTTAGTCTCTGATGATGTTGACATTATTCTTCCTGACAAAGCTCACATTAGTGTAAGGACGTCGTACGAGTTGTTACCATCTTGCAAGATTTTTTTGTAACTTTGATTTTATGCACAAAACAAAAGGAGTGAAAAACGGACACAATCTGTACAATTTTAAGTGTTCCGAATTTAAATGTTCTCTAAAACTGAGTTACGACATTGTTGCATTAACAGTTCCTCTGGGTTCTTTTAGAAATACCAGAGCTTACACTGATACTGGTTGCACTGATCCGATTACGTTTTCCCACTGATCTTTTTTAGAATTGCAAGAGCTTTTGTCCTTCAGATGCACATAACTAGTGGAGTGAGATAATGAACTTGTTGCGCATACAGAAAATTACCAGTTTTATTTGTGCAAGATACGATCTTTCTCCAAAACAGTAACGACCTAGCTACACTGACACAACGATGTTTTCCCACGGATTTCTTATAGAAATACCAGAGCTTTTGCCCTTTATATGCACAAAACTAATGGAGTGAGATATGAACTTGTTGCTCATACCTAGAATTACCAGTTTTATTTGTGCAAGATACGACCTTTCTCCAAAACAGTAACAACCTAGTTACACTGACACAACGATGTTTTCCCACGGATTTCTTATAGAAATACCAGAGCTTTTGCCCTTTATATGCACAAAGTAATGGAGTGAGATACGAACTTGTTGCCCATACATGTACACAAACTGACAAGTTTCCAGTGAGCAATATACAACCTTTTCCCTCAAACTGAGTTATGACCATGTTGCACTGATAACCTCTCTGATTTCTTTTATAGAAATGCCAGAGTTCTTGCTCTACGCCACCCGGACCGAGATCCATCGTTATCTCTTGAATAGCGACCGTGACGAGAGATTGAACTTGGGTGTGGATCTGCAGGCAGCAATCGCGGTGGACTTCGACTGGCACAACAACTGTCTGTACTGGGCCGACATAGTAGAGGATACAATTCATGTAAGTTGGTAGATTTTTCTCTGCTTTCCCTGTTATTATTATTATTTAGGGAATAACAGTGCGAGGACCCGGTCTTCACTGCTTGGTAATGACCGGGGTGGTGGCTGGCCGCTGTTAACGACCGCGCCTCCGGCTTGGTCGTTAACAGCGGCCAGCCACCACCCCGGTCATTACCAAGCAGTGAAGACCGGGTCCTCGCACTGTTTATTCCCATTAATAAATACCTTTTTAACGAAATAAATGGCTAAAATCGTCCATTTTGTAACTTTTCTTTCTCGGCGATACTTTCTTGTTTTGTTAGCCGGTCTTTATATCGCCGTTAATACACCCCCACGTGATCACGTTTTGACCAATCAGAATCCACAAACTGTCCTAGGTATTTATTAATATTATATATTTCTGGTAATGAAACCAAGGATGCCCCATAAGTGAACTTAATCACTGTAGCTCGGAAGCCTGAGAAAACCTGTAGACAAGGGTGCTTGCCATGTGAACTAGAAACACCGGGGTAAACCCCTACTCCTCCACGATAAGTGTTCTGGGTTCTTTTACGTGCGCTACCCATCCTAGTACACGGGACCTACGGCTTAAAGTCCCATCCGAAGGACAAAGCAATTATGGTAAAGTATCTTGCTCAAGGACACAAGTGCCGCGACTGGATTCGAACCCACACTCTGCTGCCAACAACACCAGAACTTGAGTCCGGTGATCTCAACCGCTCGGCCAGGATACTCCACGTGTATGGATTTTGAGGCATTGCATGGTGAGGTATCAGCTAGTATTCCGGTGTGTGGTAACACGATGAGATCGTATCTACTTGGCTATATAAAGTAGATTGTTCTTGTGAGAACTTGTCCTGTTTTTACTCTAACATCACCATTTGCACTCGATTTTTTTTTTTCTGAGAATAAATTTCTGAAGAAAAAAATAAAAAAAAAAAATCAGAAATTTTGTTTTGTATTAGAACTGTAGATACTATGTTTGTACGGGAAAATATCATTTCAGGACATCACTTTTGTTTTGTCCTTTTTCGACGTGTGGAGGTAGGTCAAAATCTGAGTCTACGTGTGGCCGCTATCGGCATTTTGGCACAAGCTGCCTGCGGCCACTATGGTTCCACTGTCCTTGGGTGAGTGGGTGAGGGTCAAGTCTGGCGACCGTTTGCCAAACATTTTGGCGCGCTATGGTCTGAAGAGTTAAGCATTAAGTCCACTCTCCTTTTTGGGTGAGTGGATTTAGGTCAAGTCTTTGGGGCCGATAGTTGCCACTATGTTCTCTTAAGGGTTTATCAGTCAAATTGATTGGAAACTTTTTGTTATTGTACTTTTTTTCTGTTTTTTTTTTGCTTGCTCATAGAAATACTGCTTATCAGACGGCAATCACACGCTAATCGTTGACAAACGTCTGGACACTGTTGAGGGCCTCGCCTTTGACTGGCTGGCCTTGAACATTTACTGGGTCGACTCGGGACTGAACAAGATTGAGGTAGCCCGTCACGATGGACGCTTCCGTAGGACTATCGTCAACGGAACGCTGGACAAACCTCGTGCGATTACATTGGATCCAAAGAAAGGGTGAGAGGGTAGTTAGGGAAATAGCTTTCGGAGTTTCTTTTTTGGAATTGCCGAGAGGTCATCCACACTGAATTGAACCGCTTAACGTCAGCAGTGCCGTAACTAGGGTAAAATTTTAGGGGGGGGGGCACAAGGGGGGTACCATCTTTCCTAGGGGGGCACTTTTGGCCAATTAAAACTGTAGTTTCCGTTTTTTTTTCCTAAACATGCCCCTTTTTCAGCGCTCATGTAGCGTGTTGATGTAAAACAAAATGCACTCTGCATGTAAATAATTTTTATTTATTTTTTTTTAACATTGAAATTATTACATTTAAAGCTCGTAAAATGTAACATTTTGTTCTGGTAAATTTTAATCTCAAAAGTCCATATTTCAAATGGGGGGGGGGGGCACGGACATCAGTTGGGGGGCCCCCGCCTTAGTTACGCCACTGAACACCGCAAGCATGTATACACGCAAAGTTTCCTTCGTTTGTTTTCAGAGTAATGTACTGGACAGACTGGGGCAGTAGACCCAATATTCGAAGCGCCAACATGGATGGCAGTAACATGCAGTACCTGATCACCACCAACATCCACTGGCCGAACGGTATCACCATCGACGATCAGACGCAGAAACTGTACTGGACGGATGCCTACCTCGACCGTATCGAGTTGGCGGAGCTCGACGGCACTCACCGTCGGGTCTTGCTGAGTGAAAATGTGCCCCATCCGTATGCTATCGGGATTTACAAGGTAAAAATAAAACATAAGTTCAGAGGCGGTGCCATGATAAGGTCAGATAAATCTTGTACTTCTAGCGAATACAATCATGTAAAAGTTTCTTTTTGTGAAGGTGTGACGCGCTCCAATGGCATCACCCAGAGACGGCCGACGCACCTCACTGACAGCGCCGTAACTAGGGTAAAATTTTAGGGGGTGCACAAGTGGGGGCACCATTTTTTCCTAGGGGGGGGGGGCACTTTTGGCCAATTAAAACTGTAGTTTCCGTTTGTATGTTCCCTACACAAGCCCCTTTTCTGAAGTGTTGAGGTGAAACAAAAGACATTCTGTGTGTAAATAATAAAAATTAGTTTTAAAACATTGAAATTACTACATAAAAGCTTATAAAATGTAACATTTTATTTTAGTAATTTGTAATCTCAAAAGTCCAGATTTCAAATGGGCGGGGGGGGGGGGGGGGGGCATGGACATCAATTGTGGTGGGGGGGGCATGTGATATTGATGGGTTGGAGATGGTTTAGGTTTTTAACGCTAACTTCCTAGCTTTAATTACTAAGGACCTTCTTCAATCCTTCATAATCCTCCAAAATGAGTTTGTGCATGAAACTCACTGCCTCAATCCTTCAAAATCCTCCAACATGAGTTTGTGCATAAAGAGTCCTTTGTATATAAAAATGTACACTTTGCAAGACAAAGCACATGTACCCAGCATACCA
Source organism: Marthasterias glacialis (assembly GCA_911728455.2). Taxonomy (NCBI): domain Eukaryota; kingdom Metazoa; phylum Echinodermata; class Asteroidea; order Forcipulatida; family Asteriidae; genus Marthasterias; species Marthasterias glacialis. Next base: position 10,393,327 of record OU452239.1, on the reverse strand, counting down.
TTACACTGACAGGAATAAATTTCCCTAATTATTCAATTGTCCTTCGAAGTCCTCCAAAGTCCTCCAGAATCCTCCATAGTAAATTTTCAGTATGCCCTAAATCCACCACAATCCTCCATGTATCAAATGTCGACCTTCCTCAACCCTTCATAACCCTCCAATTGGTGATTTTGGAATGTGCCTCAATCAACCAAAATCCTCCAAACCCTACAGAGGATTATGGAGGACTTAGGAAGGTTTGGGTTGAAGCTTAGGGTTTTAATGGATCGGTCCAAATGATCGTCTGTCTTTCTCAGGACGAGGTCTACTGGGATGACTGGTCCCAAGAGGCCATCCTCAAGGCTAATAAATACACAGGGGAGCGCAGGTTCACCGTCTTGGGAAACCTCAGCGGAATTATGGATCTCAAGGTGTTCCACAACGCCTCTCAACAGGGTGAGTCCAATCAATCAGTACAGGTCCAATCAGCCGACATGCTGATGTGAATGATTAGCGACCTGGGCGCCATCTTGGCTGCCGGTGCTGCATACTCCAAGAAGCCGACAGAGTTTAGGATGTCTCGCTGTCAAAACCTTTGCTTTCTCAAGCGATTCGTTGTCGTGTCAGTTCATGGCAGTAAGCCAACGAGCAAACTGTTCTCACAAAATGCTTTCAAGAAGCAAATTTTGGGGTTCACAAATTCATGAAATTCAACAGAAAACCACAGTGTCTCCCTGAAATGACATCACGGCAACAGCGCCCTCAATTGTCTGGAAAAGCATGGACAGCTTTTAATGTCTAAAGAAGTGCACTTTTCAGTAAAGTTAACCAAAAAGGGATGTCAAGTAGTTTTCATACACTTACGGGGATTAGAAAATAGCGCAAAATACGTCTCTTAGAAATGTTCACTGCCGGGGCCCTTTAAAAATATGTCATCTGTTTTCAGGAGATAACCCGTGTAGAATCAGTAATGGAGGATGCTCTCATCTGTGTCTGGTCGTGCCTGGTGTCAGTGGAGGCCCCATCAGCAGGAAATGCCTGTGCCCTGATGACTTCCGTAAGGAGATTACGCCTGACGGCTCGGAGAGATGCCTGTGTGACCACGGAGAGGTTCTGTTGCCCAACGGAGACTGCAGGACAACTGGTAGGCCAATTTTGCCTAATTAGTCACCTTTTAAAGCCTGGTTCTTACTTCACGCGAATGCGAAAGCGAAGCAAATTTGACGTCACAAAATCGCTGCGAAATTCGCTGCAAATGTAGGAGAGTGACGTCAAAAGCGCTTCGCCTGCGCATTCGCGTGAAAGTATGAACCGGGCTTTATGCGCTTTGTGTTAATCTTGTTTCCCCAACGATTCCAACTTAGTCAGCTGTACATAAATCAGACTAAATTTCTTGTTTAGGAGATGCGACGCTGTGGCACTTACACAACCATAGATAGTTCCCAGTAGACGCCATCTTTACGGGCAAATAGCATTTTGGCTTGCAGGCGCGCCAAGTGTTCAAATTATTACAGGCATGCAACTTTTCCTCGGATCAGCTGATTTCCTCGTTTTTCACCTCACACTGGTGCCATTGAAAATTGAAAAAAACACTGTACAAACTCTTGTAAAGATTGGAATTTCCTCGTTTTTTTTTGCCAAGTCCAAGTTGCATGCCTGTTATTAACGCAGTGGCGTTGTTCACTAACCAATCATGTAATGAGTTTTGTGAAATGCGCGCGTGGTGCACGCCGTTTTTTCGCAAAATGCACGACCGTGTGTGTTCCAAATTACCAGTAAAGATGACTTATTTATATATCATATGGGGAACTATCTATATGTAGGTCAGCTCTAATACTAAAGAAAGCTTTCCGTTTTTTTTTTTCACGCCCGCCCTGCTTGAGCCATTTTTTTTCTTTTTCTCTCTTTTAAAAAATTTTTTTTTTTGTACCAAGGTACATCTTGTGATCCTGATCAGTTTGCGTGCGCCAACTCGAACTGTATTCCAGTACTGTGGAGATGTGATCGGGACAACGACTGCGGGGATATGAGTGATGAATTGAACTGCCGTAAGTTTTTGCTTTTTGTGTGTTTTTTTGTTTTCGTACGCGATCAGGTCGTCAGAAAACTTGGGCAGTGTCCGAATTACAAGCAAGAGAAATGTTCAGACCTTCATTAGCAGCTTGTACTGCAACCATTATAATAGACCTCATGCATTGACGTCATCACGCCGCCATCTTAGAGGTAAATCGATGATGTAACAATGGAAATGCAGAGATTTGTACGCGCGGCGCACAGGATTGGCCAATGAACAACCTCATTTTGACCTCTAGACGAGGGCGCCCTACTCAAATGACGCCATGTGCATTTAGGTCTATAGGTGTTAATTTTTTTGCATTGGGGATAAAGAATCGAACGAATAGGATTCGAACTGCATCTGTCTGCCGGACACTCTTGGTAGTCTAGTTGTTAAGGCATCTGCTCTAGAATGGCAGGGGTGGTTGGCTCACATCCCACCCGAGGAATATGCCTGTTTTTTTTTTTGTTTTTTTTTTAATTTTTTCTTACAGGACTTGAAACAGTATACTCATCAGTGTATGGGCAAAATCACAATTAATTTCCTTATCCCCGATGCAAAAATTAACATCAGTTATTTGTTGTTCTTGTTATTACTATTCAAGTGACGCTGATCGTTTTCATTTTCACTCACAGCTTACGAGGACTGTCACACCGATGAGTTCAAGTGTGCCAATACTGGCCATTGCATTCCACTCAGCTGGAAATGTGACGGGGATAACGACTGCGGAGATTCCTCCGACGAGCCAGGAACATGCAGTGAGTGGTTTGCAGATGCCGGATAAATGCAGTCCTGATTTTTTCTTGGGGTGGGGGGGGGGGAGGAATTTAAAAGGATAAGTTCTGATTTTTTCCTTGTGGGGAGGGGGAATGTTAAGGGAACAATCTCCATTTTTCTTTGGAGATGGGAATTTTAAAAGGAAAGGAACAATCCAAAACTGTATTTATTTGTTTATTTAATTTGTGGGGGGGCGAGGGGGGGGGGGGGGGGCGAGGAGGGGATTTTTAAAGGAACACTCCGTATTTTTCATGGGGGTTGGGGTAGGGGAATTAAGTGGAATAATTCCTAGATTGATCTCTGGACCCAGAAGGGACTTTTACAAATATTAAGGATTTTTAATTTTTGCACAGTCACACCCTCGAGTCGTACTCCGCTTTGCAGTAAACTTTTCCTCCTCTGTTTGTTGCAGCTTTTGCAACGTGTTCTCCTGGTGAATTTGCCTGCGCCAACCATCGTTGCATCCCCGAGGGCTGGCTGTGTGATGAGGACGATGACTGCCACGACGGCTCAGATGAGATTTCCTGTAGCACCACAGCAGGTGGGTACTCCTGGTCACCTGTTAACTTGGGACGACAAGCGTTTAGACATGATTGGAAAAAAGGAATTCCGTCACAATTTGCTTTGGTAAAATATCCCAACAATCTGAAGGTTTTGTCGAATTTCACCAGAAGTAGACTGTACAACAAATTCTCAACTCTGCTGGATTTAACCTTTAATCAATCAAACTTTTGGTTTCCAACTGAAGGATGTTTGAAGGATTCTGGAACTGTTCTTAAGGGTATTTGAATTCTGTCATATTCCTCAAGGGGATTTGAATGAGTCTGTCAAATTCCTTAAGGAAATTTGAAACGGCTCAGGCAAAATCTGTAAGGGGAGGACAAGAATTCTATCGGTTTCCATCCGACAGATATATGAAGGTCCTGATTCTGCTGGGTTCAACACAAAGAAATCTTGTGGTTTGCAACTAAAGGATATCTGAAGGTTTCTGGCAATTTCTGGAAGGGTATCTGATAGATTCTGGCAAATTCCTAAAGGGTATCTGAAGGATTCTGGCAAACTCCTTCAGGGTATCTGAAGGATTCTGGCAAACTTCTTCAGGGTACCTGAAAGATTCTGGCAAACTCCTTCAGGGTATCTGAAGGATTCTGGCAAACTCCTTCAGGGTATCTGAAGGATTCTGGCAAACTCCTTCAGGGTATCTGAAGGATTCTGGCAAACTCCTCCAGGGTATCTGAAAGATTCTGGCAAATTCCTGATTCGGCTGGATTTAACCCAAAGGGGATCTGAAGAGATCTTTAGTTTCCAGCTGAAAGATACCTGAAGGTTTATGGCAGATTCCTGCAGGATCTTACTCAAAGGATATCTGAAGAAATCTGCCGGACTCCGACCTTAGGATTCCTGAATGGTTCTGTAAAGAAAGTGTCAAACCCTCTGGCGAAACTGTCTACTAATCAACTCTTAATTTTTTCCCCACCATATTTAGCTCCCACGACGGGGTACAATGGGACATGTGATTCCAACCAGTTTCAGTGCACAAGTGGTCGCTGCATACCTCTTACTTGGAAGTGTGATGGCGACAACGACTGTGGGGACATGTCAGACGAACCGCCCTATTGTGGTATGACGTCGCTCTCCTTTCAAACAAAATATTTATCCTGTATTAAATAACGGACACAGATCCTTGTCATTTGATTGGTGGAACATGCATCACATGTCATCCATTAATTTGCCATGTAATGCTACCATGCTTCGAAACCTTACAATTGGAGACTTTGGGACTGTAGGTGGCAGCAAACAGACCAGGTACTTTTCCATTTTGTGCGTAGGTCTGAGCTTCCGAGAACATTGGATTTACCAGGTAAGTCTGCTGCCACGTAGTGTCCCCAAAAGTCAAAATTGGAGAAACAAACTCGTTGCCTTCACTCTTCATTTTCCCAAGACAAGATCTATTGACCCCGCATCATGCGTGGCAACGGTGCCACGCTCACCATTTTGGAAGTCCACAGGTCAAGCATGTCAAACGCCACGTCACGTAAAAGTCGCGCACATATACTGTATAGCACGCAGGAACATTGACTTCCAAAATGGTGCAACCGAGATTATTGTGACTGACGTCATTGTGACAATTCGCCTGACGTCATGTCAGGCGAATTGGGTCAGTATGCTTGTTTGGGATACATTTGTTTTTTTATACCATGATACGATCTTTGCCCACAGTGAAGCCGACTTGTAACCAGTTCCAGTTCAGCTGTGTTGGAAGCGGCACATGCATTCCATCTTTCTGGGTGTGTGACGGTATGGACGACTGCGGCGACAATAGTGATGAATCCTCGTGCTGTAAGTACTATTTGAAGTGGAGTCTGCAGACAAAAAGACCACACTGTTTGAGATGTTAAAACTCGTCTCACCGCTGGCTCTAATAATGATAATAATAATACGCAGTTCTTATATAGCACTTTATCCCACCCGATGGGCGTCTCAAAGCACTGAGTATTTTTTCCTGCAAGGAATGCGGAGTTATGATTTGAAGTATGAGACCTGTTCCTTTACATAGAACCATGTAATGGTTTACAAGGTGCCGGGGCGCAATCTGCAGCCGATCAAACCAGGAACACCGGGGCGAATCCCTTCTCTTTGCAATTAGTGCACTGGGTTCTTTTACGTGAATTACACAACACACGGGACCTCCGGCTTTACGTCCTATCCGAAGGACGCAGCAAAAATGGTTAAGTGTCTTGCTTAAGGACACGAGTGTCACGACCGGGACTCGAACCCACACTCTGATCAGAAACACCAGAGCTTGAGTTCGGTGATCTTATCCGCTCGGCCACGACAAGCCATTTTAGAAACCATCCCTTCTTTCAGGGAGGAACGGTTACATGGCTGTCTCCTGTAAACTAGGTTATTTCTCACTTTCAGCTCAATGCGAAGCTTCAAGTATTACTTCAAATGCCCGATTTTGCTGCAGTCAACAAACGCATTGAGGATGTTAGCTATCTTCATATACAAGCTTCTTGACTTCTTGAGGCAGAATTATCTCTGTGTAGGCCTCATACAGGGATGAGAAACTTCAGACTTTTAACTGAAATCAGATTTTTATATCCGCCTGGTGAAAAAAATTAGCCGTTATTTTTCTTCAGATCAATAAAAAAAAATGAGGCTGTTGTTTATCAGTGTCTCTAGTGGTGAGGATACTGTTCCTCGAAGCTTCTTGGAATCTGCAATTTGAAAAGATACCGAATAGTGGAAATATTGTCATTTCAACTTATTCCTAAAAAGAGGATCCTAGTTTCAGAACTTAATTAGTGATGTCTCTCATCCCTGTGAGCTTTCAGATTGAAATCAATTTCTTGTAAGAAAATACTATTAACTAGTGAACTTGCGGGTACAATCATGTGTTTGAATCTCTTTTGGGAGGAGTGTTGGCTCTGAAAAGAGTCGGAGTGGTCTCGACGTTTCGATCAGTATACTCTGACCGTCGTCAGGAGAACCGTCGAAACGACGAGACCACTCCGGCTCTTTTCAGAGCCAACACTCCTCCCAAAAGAGATTCAAACACATGGTTGTACCCGCAAGTTTACTAGTAAATAGTATTTTCTGAGTTTCCTACACCATGCAAAGCTTCAAACATCACTTACAATTTCTTGTACTCGTGTCTTCAAAGTTTGCCATTTTGTCCGTTCTCTTTCAGCGACCTATATGCCGCCAACAATGACCACGTGGTGGTTCCCGGACGTATCCTGCAGCCCTGATGATTTCTTCTGCTTGAGCGGCCAGTGCATTTATGCCAGCTGGAAGTGTGACGGCATCACGGACTGTGAAGACGGTTCCGATGAGTACGACTGCAGTAAGTACAGCCCAAAATAAGACGGGCGGTTCACAATGCAGAGCGCCCTCTTGTGGTCGACTAAAATCAATCGCACTCGCATCTCTGCGGCTCATAGGCTGTTTGGGACCTTTAAGTAGCTTATTGATTGTCAAAAACAATCTTTAGCCTCACAAAAATGTCATTTTATGCCGTAAACAAACTCGTTAAACTTTTTCCCACGATGCACTGCGAAAATGGCCTCTCCTGGTCAAACTGTAGAATGGTCTGATAGCGCCCTCTTTTGACTGATTTTACGCAGTCCATGTTCAAACACTTTTTTGTCATGTCTCTATCACACGTTTAAACGTGGCCACGTGACCACCTTTCTGTCCCAGGTTTTTATAAATATTGTTTGTATGCCCACAGTCTTATCCATTTTAACTTTGCAGGTGATCGGTTGTTAGCTTCATGCGTGAGCGTTCAAACAGTTCGGTCGCCAGTGATTGTTTACGTCAGAACAATTTAGTAATGAAAGGGTTAACAAGATAAGATACATTACCATTGAGAATTTTTTTTTTTTCCCAGTGACGGAAGAGCCAACCCATCCGCCTGGCCAAACGTGTGCGACTTACCAATTTCAGTGTACGGAGGGAACGTGTATTCCACAGAGTTGGAAATGTGACCATGACAACGACTGCGGGGACTGGTCTGATGAACAGGATTGCTTTGGTCGTAAGTATTAAAGGGAAAGTACACCTTTGACTTTTGGAACCGTACATTTGCCTTAATGCTGTACAATTGTAGACTAACCTGTGTAAGTTTCATTTCAAAAAGTGGCAGCGTTTTTGAGATATCGCAAAAAATCTGGAGCGGTTGACTAAATTTTTACTGAACAGATGCCTTGCCTATTTGAAGGAATATTAGGGTTCCTCAAGGACCAATACTTTGTCCCTCAATTTGACAGCATGGTGTCTTATTCTCTTTTAGCCACTGCAATGCCAACTACAGATGCTCCGTGTGCCTTTTGGCAGGTACCATGTGGCCCAGGAGGTAGGGTCAAGTGCATCAGCTCCGGTTGGGTGTGCGATGGTGATAACGACTGTGGGGACAACAGTGATGAGCAAAACTGCCCAACAGGTATTGATAACACCCACTTGATGTCACACAGTGTAAAACATATTAGTAATAACAGCAAGGTCTCTGATCTTACTAATTCACCCAAAATACAAAAAAAAAAAAAAAAATCGGCCACATTCAGGCATGATATCTGCCGGCTTAATCGGAATTCCAACATTTTGTGCTATAAGAAAATCGGATCTTTGGATTTCCGACTTTGGTTTTTTGCTTACAGAAAAAAACCCAATCTCATCCTTGTAGTAAAGCATGTCATGGTTTGTTTTCAGGTTTTGTAAGTGTAAAAATTAATTAATACATAAATGTCAAAAGAAAAATTATTTGGGAGGGGGGGGGAATGCTTTCGTAAAAATAGAAATGCAGTCTAGGAATTTAAATAAGCTGGCGACATAAACTGAAAGCATGCTGACACTTTATTTAATTTCCAACCATAGACTTGCCAACAGAGCCTCCGATCATCTATACGACTATCGGATATTGCCCGCCGCCACTTTTCCGATGCGCGAACGGGGAGAAGTGTATCCCGGCAGACTACCGCTGTAATGGGTACTACGACTGCGAAGACGATAGCGACGAACAGGGTTGTCAAAGTAAGTATTGTATCCGCTAGACTTCAAAGCCCCAGCTCAAGATTGGTAAACTGACTGTAGATGCTTCCATTCTTTGCACAAATCAAGATATTTGTAATAAAACCAACCTGCGAAATAGTCAGCTCACCTTTCGTTGTTTCATTTGCGAGAAAACAGTGAAAATGCATTCAGCATTTTTGTACGCATTCCAAAAGGCAGGGTTTTCGTCTCACTGAGACCAAAACTAATTTTGGATCTTATTTCATTTATTATTTAAAAATGATAGCACTTCAGGCAGAAATAATTCAAGGAAAGTTTTCTACCATCATAATCTTTATACCATGTAAGGTATATGTAAACCTGTGAACATTTATGTTTTTCTTCCTTACCAATGTTGGGCTGGGGCTTGAAAAACTCATCCGAAACGGTATGGAATATGTAGACCATCTCACCTTGTTTACAAAAAGAGGGACCTTGTACGTTTCAGAGAATTTCTTTGCAGGCGAATTACTACATCAGTCATTATGGGACATTTTTACCTCAGCCCCTGCGAAGCGGGCTGATATATATTGTAGTGCAAAAAATTCTTTCTTCCTTTTTTTTCTTTCTTTGAAAATAAAAACAGTCATAACTCGTACACTGTTTGGCCGATTTTAATCAAACTTAGTCGAATTCAGCCATGACACCTGTCCTATCTACGGATGGCCGTAAAATTTGGCCAATGGTCAGCTGGTGGTCAGTAGTGGTCATTTTATGAATATTTACAAAATGCTTCTTGCACGTTCTTTAGCTGGTTTGCAAGCAAACTTGGTGGAATGCTTCATTGCCTCATGGTTCATTTGGGGTGTACACAGATTTTGGCCAGCAGTCACCTATTGGTCAGCAGTGGTCATTTTATGAAAAAAAAAAGTACTTAGTCTCTGCTCAAGAGCTTCGCCACTCGGCAGCGCAGATAGTTTTTTTTCGTGTTTGGTTACGCCAGCATCCGTAGCGTGGACAGTTGGCTCATACTCATTATCTAGTTCATAGGGCTGATATTCGTGCTTCGTGGAGCACTTCAGCTCTAGTAGCATTTTGTACCCTAATTACCGCATAAATTTGAGAGTTGTAAAAATAACAGCTGGACCAGTTTTGAGATGCCTGTGCCCCCTTTCTTCATATCAAAGTTGATGAAAATCGCACGGTGCGATCTCCACAAAATGTAAGATTTGAAGTTTTCTTCCGTTGAGCTTTGTACAAATCGTGCCTGCAGGAAGTCCAGGTTCTGTGGCGCTTCGGTAAATATTCACGCATGACGACTCTTTCAGGATGCCCACGTACGGGTTCCTTAATTGGTCGCGGAAACTCACCAGCATGATGGCTTGATAAATGCGGTCACAATATTCTTCTGACTTGAACCTGATTTCCGAATTTCTTAGCTCTCAAAAGAATGGACCTTTCCCATGAAATATGCTAATTGCATTCACCCATGCGTACAGACCCTGTTGGTTGGCAAACGCCATTGAAATGTGCACAAAGCAGACGCATAAAGCGCGTACGCGTCACGCGCCCATCAGTCCCATGCAAAAGGGCGCACTGTTCCCAAACTTTTGCCAACCAAAATGTAAGTGCGCACGCGCGATGTCCAATTGACATATTTCATGGGAAAGGTCTATTACCACAACAACATGAATGAACCGGTATTTTGTTTTGCTTCTCCTAGGACCTGCCACTACGGAGATGCCATGTGCTGGATTCAGGTGCTTCACGAGCCACAGATGTGTGCCATTGTACTTGAAATGTGATTCGAATTGGGACTGCGAAGATGGTTCCGATGAGCGCTACTGTGAAAGTAAGCATACTTTTATGGTCACCTTCAAAAGGGACACTTGGTTTACTTGTTAAGTGCGAAAAATCATTAATGGCCTCACGTTCCCACCTAATAGCAGAGTCCTTCCCAAAGTAAGATTTGAAACTGTGCATGGTGGGAATACAATCTAGTGAGTTTTGCGGTGACACCATGTGAAAATCTCTCTAATGAGTTGGGATGGTTCTGAAAAGAACCGATGGTTAAACAACTCGAAGTTTCGATCAGTATGCTCTGATCGTCTTCAGGAGAATGCCGGACTCTTCAGGAGAATGCCGGAGTCCGGCATTCTCCTGAAGACGATCAGAGCATACTGATCGAAACGTCGAGTTGTTTAACCATCGGTTCTTTTCAGAACCATCCCAACTCATTAGAGATTTTCACATGGTGTCACCGCAAAACTCACTAGATCCTTCTCAAAGGCTGAAATTTGTGGTTTTTGTGGTTTTTATTTGGTGTCGCCGCAGGGTCTGCCCAAACGGTTAAAACTGGTAGTAAACTTCAAGGTCAGCGAGGTTTTCAGATGAAACTGATTCTGAATTGTTTGTCTTTATACAAGTCTGCAAGATTTGCCAATAGCTTTTTTCACTGACTAGCCAGTGGTACCATTTCTAGTTCTATTTCTATGCCGGTTCTCATCAAAGCCTGTTCAGCATCTCTATGAGGGGGCTAACTGCAGCCGACCATGCCAGAAACACTGAACCTCTTCCTCTTGGCGTCAAGTGTTCTGGGTTCTTTTACATGCACTAATAGATCTTAATACAACACACAGGGCCTACGGCTTTCACGTCCCATCCAAAGGACGCAGCAATATAAGTGTCTTGCTTAAGGACACAAGTGTCACGACCGGGACTCGAACCCCCACTCTGCTGATCAGAAACAGGCTTGGGTCTGGTGCCCTTAACCGCTGGGCCATTGACACGCCACCATTTTTGAATAACTTCAAATTGAACCAGTTGATGCTGGTGTTTTCGCACTATTTACCATACCACCCACAGTATTACTTTTGGATGACCAGTTCGAAAAATATTTGTTGTCAATCTTTTTCCTATGGGGAAAATTTGTCTGTTATGGGTAAACTGTAGCGTCTTCCAAATCGTTATGTTGATATTGTCAACTTGGAATAAATGCTCTTTGAATTGAATTGGTGGTATTTTTGACAGCAAGAGGGCGCAATACTAATTCCATTTTGAAAGTACAAACAAATTTCAATTCAAGCATTAATGATACAAATTTTCCCAGCAAATATCTTAACACTGACTACAGTGTAAAACTGTCAGGAAAAAAAAAAAAAAGAACACCTCAAAAGTTGTATATTAACTGCTTTATTAGAAGTCTAATTGCATCTGGTTTACCCATAGAGTTATAAATAAGAACTAGAGGGCGTACAAACCATGCGACACGGCCCAACAAGGAGCATTTTTTGACCATTGAGAAAATGGCGCGGACCATTCATTTACACTGGTTACTCATCCGTTCACACAGCAACCATTTTTTAAGTGGACATTCGTATGCAATTGACCCATAGGGATTTTCGCCCATGGTGGGTCAGTGGAGTTCCGTGCGTGGCATCGCGAGTGCTCCCTCTAGTTCTTATATATAACTCTACGGGTTTACCACACTGTTTCTATGGTTTGACCCCCAATCTACCCCCAAAGGGCGCCCTCTTGCGAAGGCCTATTGAATTGAGTAACTTTTTGAATTCATGTTTGCTTTCTAGGCGACGACTATCAAGTTTCCAGCTTTCGCGTCGTTCCCATAACTGCTACCTCTGTCATGGTGCTTTGGAACCAACCTTCCCCACCGCCACCTTCAAGATTTGGGTATATGATTTATGAACGGTAAGGGAGGGTCGCAAAAGTAACTGGGTACTTGTACCTTGTGTCACCTGAGAGTTTGAAATGAACGTAACGGTCCAATTGTAATGCGGTTTAAGTTTAAGCAGTTCGCTTCGGTATTAACAAATATTTACTGTGCCTCTGGAATTGTCGGAATAATTTGTTGCTGTTGAGAATAGCGCTGTCACGAAGAAACCCTGACCAAACAGTGCCAAGACGACAACGGTTCTCATAATAACCACTGGGATTTTTGTTGTCCTATGAGGAAAAATATGAGATTCATACAGTGTGAATCGCAAAATCTCACCTGAGTGTGTATTTCCTGCCATTCAGTATGATTGGAATATGCCGTTCAAAGACTGATTTGAATAAAAGTGTTATTATTTGCCATAGGGTTTGTACGGTGTTAATCAGTGTTCATAGTTGATTTTCGTCTATCTCGGGGGGGGTGGATGGGGGGCTAGAACTCCCAAGGAGAGATTTTATCACATGGTGTCTCCGTAAACCTTCGTTTCAAGATTGCTCTCTTACCAAACAAAGTGTTGAATCCTGCTCGGGGCCCAATCTCATGGCTGTCCCTACTGTAAGCGGAAAATTGGCGCACGCAGAAGCGTCGGCGCTTAACCGTAGTTCACAGGTTAGCCAAGTATTTCACATTACTAAGCATTCATCACTTTAGTTCTACGCTTAACCGTGTATGCAGAGAATAGTGACTGCTAAGCGCAGGCTCCCATGGTAAGCAGAGCCAGGGAATTTGGCTCTGGGCCCAATTTCATAGAGCTTCGTTAGCACACAAAAGTAGCTAAGCACAACAAAATTTCGCTTACCAGAGTAAGGTTACCAGCCAAAACACCATGTCACATGTACAATTTGTGACTGGTATCCTGCTGCTTAGCAGAAACTTTTAAAGCAATGTTCAGTGCTTAAGCAGCTCCTTTCATAGAGCTGCTTAAGCAGAAAATATTGCTTAAAAAGTGTCTGCTAAGCAGAAATGAGCAGGATACCAGTCACAAATTGTACATGTGACATGGTAGTTTGGCTGGTAACCTTATTCTGGTAAGCATAATTTTGTTGTGCCTAGCTACTTCTTGTGCTTAAGCAGCTCTATGAAATTGGCCCCAGGTCATAAAGGTCTGGGACCAATTTCCTTAAAAAAACGTTTAGCAGAAAATGATGCTTAGCAATTTTTTTCTGCTAAGCAAAAAATAACGGGGAACCAGTCACAAATGATGTCCTTTTTTGTTGTATTTTGGCTGGTAACCTGTTTCTGCTGAGGCAAGATTTTATCAGTGCTAAGCATTTTGGTAACAAAACTCTCTTGTTTTCTTCTCGTCAGTCAATTTTTCTTAGGGGGCGATGAAGTTTCATCTTCAATAACTGTCAATTCTGGAAATACGCAGTACACTTGGCAAGATCTGACTCCAGGTGTACAATACCAGTTCACTATGAGTGTTATCGCAGAGGGGAAAACATACAAGCCTGTGGACTGGGTCCTTGTCTCCATGGAGGTAGACGGTACGTGCCGAGGATAAAGCACCAGTCTAATGATTTTGACCTGGTTCAATAGGGCACTGTTATCATAAGCCACTAAAAGCAGGGAGGAGAAATATCAGACCTTTTTACGTCTGCACGGGGAAAACATTTTTGGATGTTATTTTTCGTCTGATATAAAACAAGTTTTGCTCTTTGATGTACTCCCCTCTGTTCCCAGAAGACCAACGAGGAAACAAGATTAATCACAGAAAGTTACATTTGTAAATGTGATACTGCAGAGGGTTCCATTAAAAAGCAAAGCTTGTAAACAATAGTAATAATATTAATAATACGCAGTTTTTATATCTATCGCTTTATCACACCCGATGGGCGTCTCAAAGCGCTCAGTATTTTTTCCTGCAAGGTATGACAAGTCATACAAGTTAGGACTAGTTATTCATCCCTACTCAAGATAAGACTAGTCCTAGCGCTTTGTGAAATCCACTCCTGTTCCTTTTTACCCAGCACCATGTAATGGTTTACAAGGTGCTGTGGTGCAATCTGCAGCCGATTAAACCAGGAACACTGGGGCGAACCCCTTCTCTGTGCGATAAGTGCACTGGGTTCTTTTACATGCATTACACAACACACGGGACCAACGGCTTTACGTCCCATCCGAAGGACGCAGCAAAAATGGTTAAGTGTCTTTGCTTAAGGACACAAGTGTCACAACTGGAACTTGAACCCACACTTTGCTGATCAGAAACACCAGAGCTTGAGTCCGGTGTTCTAATCTGCTTGGCCACGACACGCCAAGAATGGTCCCTGTAAAGCGTGCATGTGCATTGAGCCTAGAATAAGAAATAAGAGGGATGGCCATAGAGGAGTCTGTGACCATACCAAGTTCTGAACTTGGGCCCTCTCAGCGAAGGCTACTTACAGAGTACCGTGTTCCCTGGTTTACTGCATCCTTAAATCTATTTTTGCATCACTTTTGAAAATGCTGCGTGTTAATGAACGAATGAATTTTTTTTTTTTTTTAAACAGTGCCTCTTGTTCCTCCTCAATCACTTCAACTTTCGTTACTGAGCACAACTTCAGTGAAAGCTCACTGGCTCCCTCCTGTCGGCGATACCAGTGATCTAACTGGTTACAAGGTAAATTGCCATTTAAACTACCTGTTACTGGTTTGTAGTTTTAATAGATTGATTCAATAAGCCCCCGCCCCTTAAATTTGTTGACCAATAACAGCGTAGGCTACATCACCACTGTGACGTGGGCAGCACCATTTGTGTCTCTTCAATGTCACGCTGTTACGCCACCGAAAGCCCGACAAAAGTCTGACATGATAAAAACCTATCAGAAAATGTAAACGTGCCTGCGCGTAAGCATTGAAGAGTGTACGTCATACTGCCCATGTGTACAGTGTAAGCTTAGGCTTATCATCCCACAATCGCGATCTCAACTAACATCTGATTACGATATTGCGAGGTTTAACATTACATCGAAATATCATCATATCGCGATGGCAATTAAGTATCGCGATATATTTTTAACAATCGTTGGGACATGACTTCCGATGTCCAAAGCTTGGCATCAGGATGGGAAAATTACAAGACAATTAATCTCTTCTTGATGGAACCAACAGTGAAGTTTCCACTGACAATGATCTCAATACTCCACAGATGTTTACGAGACCGATAATCTCTGTAATATCGCGGTAAATCTGCCAGTGTGTCATCGTCAAGCGTCATAAATATTCACCTGAATTTTGTAAACCAATCATTCCACTTTGCAGAATGATCGTTGATAAATGCTGTAAATGAACGATGTCAAAGTGATCGCTTTTGCTTCACTTCCTAGCCATGGCGTGGTCACCACAAAGGGTCAAAAAGCAGGGCAAGCACGTCCACGTTGAAGTGCGTAATGTTTCATATACAAGTCATAATTGTAATGCAAAAGACAAAACATGATGTACACCTTTTTCAGTCAATTATCCCCCACAACAATTTAGTATTTTTTTATTTGTGCATATTTAAATTTATGTAAATAATGGCACCGACAAACAGCGGGACGCCTATGATAAGCCGCAACTCGACAGTCTCGCCAGCCCATACTGATTCCCGAAGGTAGTCGTACCTGACATGTTAGCGAGGTTACATTAATGGGGAATTCCCAAGCTGAGCAATGCACACATGTTCAGGACCGATGTCTGATTGGGCAAGACATTGGGCGGTCAGTTTGCATACAAATTCTGGACGTTGGCACATAAAACGTACGGGATTGACTGCAAATTTCCGTCTTCGAAACTTTACTGAAACGGACAACGAATCTTATTGGTCGTCGGGGCTCGGATTGTCATTATGATTCGACGGCACTGGCTAACGAACTGCCGTTCATTGACCAATAAAAAATCATGACAGCGGCTTCGGCACTTCTCTGTGGGTCGGGTTTAGGTAGTTTACGGGATTCACTCTGACGGTTTGTATCCATTTTATTTCTTGTTTATGGGGCACATGCGCTGCACTTCCTGATCTCATTACTGTGTTTGTCGGCTCTTGAGTGGTGATTTGTGTTGACGTAATGAACTAATCGCGATACCATCGATAATCAAGATGTATTTTGGACGATATATCATCGATGAAAAAAAGCAGTATCGCCTAAGCTTAGTACAGTGGTGATGTAGCCAATGCTGTGATTGGTCAGTATGGTTAGGGGGCGGGGTTTTGAGGAAAGGTCTATAGTAATAACACTCAGTTTCTATCAAAGATTATAGAGCGCCATAGGCACAAGATGGGAAACTCTGGCTGAAATGTGAAATCTCACTGGACACCATTTCGGCAAGTGACTCTATTGATACAACACTGATATGTGCGGACCAGTGTAGACAAGGACAATTGCTATCAATGGGAAACACGGGCATTCGCTTGCCGAAATGGCGCCCATGCGTATTTCACTTTCCAACAGTAGATAAAGGCCCAGTTCCCCATCTTGCGCCCACGGCGCTCTATAATCTTTGGTTTCTATATAGTGCACAACTCACATATTCTAGTAGCTAGATCAAGGCGCTGTACAACATTATTATCCCCGTTCATCAGGCATACTTGGACCATTCCTCAAACTTTCTGAACTCCCTGGGGAGCATGCAACCCTAAGCTGCTTATACAGCGGCACTAATTTAGTGAAAACATAAATTCCCCCCAATGAAATCTTCAGGGAGATAATAGAGTTTGTAAAGTTGACCTCTGACCGAATGCGTGCTGTTGTGTGGGCAGCAATTGTTTGTGTCAAGACCTCTTCTTGTTGACGACGAGAGGGTTAAACAAATGGTGTACTGACCCCACCCATTTACTGTGATTGATTGATTTGAACAGGTGTCTTACTCGGAGTTTGGAAAACAAGATCAACAGGAGCATACTGTAACAACCTCTCAAACCTTTGTGGTCATTGAAGGACTGAATAGACAGACAACTTATGCCTTCAAGGTAAAGTACATTATCTTTCCATTAAGCGATCTTAACCAGTTGGGGCCGGATGACGTGAAAACACGCAAAAGTTTGCCCTGCCTGAAAACAGAGTTGGCCTTTCGACGCCTTTATTTCGACGCAAATTGCGTATTCCCAAGTGCGCAAGGTACAACCTTTTGACCACTCTGACTTGACGATATCCTTGCTCTACCCCCATAAATAATATCACGTAAATTGCAAACGTCTTCCTCAATGTGTTGTGATAATTTTTTTTCACAATTTCAATACAGGTGGCCGCTACAAATGCAGCAGGTGTGGGACCTTATACTCCAACTGCCAACATCACCACAGCATTGAATCCTGGCCAAGGTACCTTGTCATACCTATCGGTGGGGAGGGGGGGGGGACAGACCGGTGTGGGGGGAGGGTGGTGGGGAAGGGTCGGTCTGCTAAATGTTTTGCATAGGGAGAAAATACTTATAATAGAAGTTAATTTGTTCATCCTGCTGCCAGGCAGTCTTGGTAGTCTGGTTGGTTAGACATCTGCTCTAGAATGGCGGGGTTCGTGGGTTCGAATCCCACACGAGTAATGTGCCTGAGGATTTTTTTCACAGGACTCGGGGGGGGGGGGGGGGAAGTACTGAGAGATACAGTGCTTAACACACATCGGTGTATGGGTAAAGAAAAAACAGAGAAAATACTTGTTTTGAAATAGATTATGACGTGTTGTGGCCCTGTGGTCAAACACAAGCTCTGGTGTTTCTCATCAGAGTGTGGGTTTGTGTCCTGGTCTTAGACACTGGTGTCCTCAGGCAAGACACTATTGCCTCATGTTTCTGATGGGACGTAAAGGCGTAGGTCCAACAGGCAACTCGGGTACCAAAACAACAGGCAACTCAGGTTTGTTTGTTTTTTTTTTCCCCCACAGGACTCGAAAGCACTGAGTATACAGTGCTTATCACATATCGGTGAAAGGCAAATTGAAATTTATATTCATTCCCCCGATGCAAATATTAAAGGCATTGCATACGTTTGGTAATGACTCTGAACATTTTTGGCAATAAAAACTTACTTGGTATTAAGGAGTACAGCAGCTTTGGATAGTATACTGCATTTTGAGAAACGTTTCACTTCGAAGTACTGCAGTTATGGAAAAATAGATCTTTTTTTATCCGCTAAAAACTTGAATCTGAGAAGCGTTATGGCCGTAACGCTTCTCAGAATGTGTATTCCAATGACGGATACTTCTTCTGCGTGAACGCAACCGCTCCAGATTTTTGAAATGAAATTTACACAGGTTAATTTTATGGTATATATCTACAATTATATAGCATTAAGGCAAACGTACGGTTCCAAAAACCAAAGGTATACTTTGCCTTTAACATCTATCTAGCTCCACATACCTTGTAGAAAATGAGCAATGAGCACTTTGAGTGGCCCTCTGTTGTGATAAAGCGCTATACGAGAACTGCACATTATTATTATTATTATTATTATTCCTGTCGTTGTGAAAAAAACACCACCTGTGAGACTTCATGTAGAAATTTATAGTGACCATAGACAAAGGTGCCAGAGAATGCCAAGTGGTTCACTGTCCACGACTTAAATTGTGAAATCCTTGATCAGAACGAGCAGTGCCGTTTTGTTATGCTGTGTTTTTTGGCTAGTGTAGGGCCGATGTTTTACCACAAGATATTTAGTATGTTTCACTGAGTAAGTGAAGTTTTCTCAATTATGGAGTGTCGTGGCGGAGCGGATGAGAGCACCTACTCAAAGCTCTGCTGTTTCTGATCAGCAGAGTGTGGGTTCGAATCCCGGTTGTGACACTTGTGTCCTTGAGCAAGGACACTCTACTGTAATTGCTTTTCTCCACCCAGGAGTAAATGGGTACCTGTGAGGGCAGAGATGTTTCATGTGAATGATTAGCTTGGAGCGCGGTTACTCGCAGCACAGGCTGTATACTCCCCAGGGAGCTGAGATGGTTTAAGGAATGAAATAAATGGCCCAGTGACCAGGGGTAGTAATGTCAGAAGCGCTTTGATACAGTACTGTGATAAAGCGCTGTATAAAAACTGAATATTAGTATTATTATTATTAAATGCTCGAGTAAGATGCATTTTTCGCTGAGCAAGTTTAGTTTCCTCGTGTTTGAGATAAGACCTTCAGTATAACAATTTAGATATCTCGATAAAACAACTTGGCTATGACCTTGATAGAACAAATTAAAAACAACCTTGTAACAAGTGAGATGCAACCTTTAAAATCCTCCAAAGGGGGACCTCAAGGTCAATCACATTCCCTAGTGGGATGGACAGAAATTTCTTTCTTGCATAATTAGGCGCCTTCTGGTCGCTAGACTTGTAAACTGTCAGTAAGAGCTCAATAGAAAACCCTCTACTGCAAGCCGTTGACTCAACAGATGGTTCCATTTAAATCTGTGGGGCCTGAGACCTGGCAGAGGTCACTTGCACAATGCTATGGCTGTGGGAGCATGGTGGGACCCAGTACATTTTGCCAGCCCCTCCTGACCAAGTCATCGACCCTAGTTGATTGCCACCCCTTCTAGGATGTGTGGAATGGTCTAGCTGAGGATATCATGAAGTATGACGTGGGTGGTACTGGTTCTTTCCATGGGTGTTTGGTAATGTTTTGCTTTGTTTTTGAAAGAAATTTCTGCTATGCCTCACGAAGCAGGGTTGTAACAAGTGAGATACAACCTTTAGTGTAACGGTGAGATATGACCTTTAATGTAACAGTGAGATATGACCTTTAATGTAACAGTGAGATATGACCTTTAATGTAACAGTGAGATATGACCTTTAATGTAACGGTGAGATATGACCTTTAATGTAACATTGAGATATGGCCTTTAAAGTAACAGTGAGATATGACCTTTAATGTAACAGTGAGATATGACCTTTGAAGCACAATACGACCTTGATACACCAGGGTTCTCCCCATGCACAAGCTAGCGTATTGGGCCGATATGTGCGAATTACGGACCGATACGCAGAAATTATGGCCAATACGCAAAAAAAAAAATGGTTTTTTTCTTTTTTTTTTTTAGATTTTAGATTTTATTATCAAATTCAAACAAAAATCCTAACATAAAACCAATTTAAATGTTCCAGATTGCACAGTAGAGCTTTTCAAACTAAACATAAATATCAAATAAAAACATTCCAAGGACCTGTTACCAATTCAGCGTGCTTCGGCCACACTTTCAAAATTTGGGTCCAGAATGCCCCACACTTTTGAAAAATCCTTGGGAGAACCCTGTGCACTGATATGACCTCATCATGTTTATATTTTTATGCTTTTGTTTCTTCATAGACATAGTTACAGCTCCGACTGGTTTGTCTGTCGATGATCATACAGACCACACAGTTCATTTGAAATGGAACAAACCAAGCACCTCAGCAGATGTCAAGGTAAATAAACTGGCTTTGGGTTCTTGTTGACAGCTGGCTGGCCTGCTGTCTGGGTGGCTAGATGGTTGGATGGTTGGCTGGTCAGTTGGCTTGGTCTCTGGGTAGTTGGCTGGTAGGCTGAGCAGCTGGGTTGCTGTCTGGGTGGTTGGCTGGGTTGTTGTCTGGGTGGGTGAGGCTAGATGGTCGGCTGGTCAGCTGGCTTGCTGTCTGGGTAGTTGACTGGTAGGTTGATCAGCTGGCTTGCTGTCTGGGTGGTTGGCTGTCTGTCTGGTTAGTCTGTTTGTCAGCTAGCTTTCTTTTCGGGCGGGTTGCTGGCTGGTTGACTGGCTGGCTGGCTGGCTGGTGGGCTGGTCAGCTGGCTTGCTCTGTGGGTAGTTGGCTGGTAGTCTGAGCAGCCTGGTTGCTGTCTGGGTGGTTTGCTGTCTGGCTGGTCAGTCGGCTTGTCAGCTAGCTTGCTTTTTGGGTGGGTGGTTGGTTGGCTGGCTGGCTGGCTGGTGGGCTGGTCAGCTGGCTTGCTCTCTGTGTGGTTGGCTGATCAGCTGGCTTGCTGTGTGGGTGGTTAGCTGTCTGGCTGGTCAGTCGGCTTGTCAGCTGGCTTGCTTTTTGGGTGGTTGGTTGGCTGGCTGGCTAGATGGTCAGCTGGTCAGCTGGTTGGTTGACTAGCAGGCTGGCCGGCTGGCTGGCTGGCTGCTGGCTGGTTGGCAGGCTGGTGGTTGTAGGGCACACTGGCCTCCTACCTTGGATAATTTTTTTTTGTCAGTGGCTGGTTATGTGTGAAACAGGAATGTTTGCTGTGTTTAAATTTGGTGAGTAAATTCAATTGAAATTCTCATTTGCCATAAACACCGAACGACTTATTTGTGAAAACATGATCAAATTGGGAGATTACATCTTTGATGATTGTTTACTTGTGCTTGTTCTTTTCCAGTACTACTTGATTCATTGTAGCAAGTCGTTGCTCTCCGAGGACATAATCTGTGGTAACACCACACAAGTTGAACGCACCGGTGAGTTGCACTACATCTAACCCTTTCCTTAACATATGCGACTTTATTCGACTGCACTTGTACCCCCTTCTTTTAACCAGTTGCTGCAGCGATTTTTTTCCCCCCCCCCCCATCCCCCTGGCAGTATTCCTTTGGTGGAATTACCGAAATCTTTTTTCTTTGAGGTTACCGCTGGCACAAAGAAACCCTGACTTGACAGTGCCAGGAGAAAAAAGAGTCTCTTTACGGAATCATCCGTTCTGTCATTCGACCTGAGAAAACGTCAAATTTACGTATCGTGAATTTCGAAACATCAGCCATTCCCAGCTCACGCTGACTTACCTCCATTGAGCTGAAATACAATGAATTAACAGAGATGGAAGCCTTTAGATGTCTCGTTTTGGAACAAAAGGACAAAGGTCTGTTATCAGGGATTACACAAAAACCACCTCTCCATAGCCAGAAAATGCCGCTATATTTGAGACCTTTTTTGGCCTGTGACCTTTGCTGCGGTGGTCGGAATAGCATAATGGCGTCTTTACACGGCTTCTGTTTCCAGGCAGGGGAAACATTTATGTGTATTCACGTCATCCGGCGCACCCTGTGCGACCATGATTGTCACCATCATTTACTGTTTTTCAGAAGTTTTTGTTTAGTATAATTGCCCCCCTCCTTTTTAGATTAAATGTCAAGACTGATAATTGCTGTGTCACTATTACCTTCTGTCACAGTTGGTAAGCTGTGCGCAGGCACCAAGTACGCCTTCACGGTTCAGGCGGCCAACAGGTTCTCGCAGGGTCCAATGTCAGATCGTGTCACGACAACGACCTCCGGCGTTGCACTTCAGGCACCCACCAACCTGACCGCAGTAGCGAAATCGATGAACTCCATCTTGCTGTCGTGGGATTACGAGCAGGGTAACGAAAATATCAAGGTGAGCTTTTTCCATCCCACTGTGGTGATATTTATATGGACCTTTTTCAAGACCACGACCTGGGCTCCGGTTTGGGCTACGGCTTAGGCTCACTCAGACCTGTTTGAAGTGCCAGACCGAAAGCGCATATCTTGAAAATAACTTGAAGAGTCTAAAGTGGAAGCTGAAGGGGTGGTTTCGAAAAAAGGCCTATGATTCCCTATAGGTACCACGACAGTTATAGGCCTCATTTTAGTTCATAATAAAAAGGACCAGACTATTAGCTGGGGGGGGGGAGCATACACTGCAGACTGTCACTTCAGTACTTCAGTACTTCAATACTGTGCACGCTGTCATTTCATACTGAACAGGCTGTCACTGTGCACTCTGCAGACTGTCACTATGTACTCTGCAGACTGTCACTACGTACTCTGCAGACTGTCACTAATTACTCTGCAGACTGTGCAGACTGTCACTACGTACTCTGCAGACTGTTACTGCGCACTCTGGAGACTGTCACTATTGCGTCTGCAGACTGTGCAGACTGTCACTACGTACTCTGCAGACTGTCACTATGTACTCTGCAGACTGTGCAGACTGTCACTATGTACTCTGCAGACTATGCAGACTGTCACTATGTACTCTGCAAACTATGCAGACTGTCACTACGTATTCTGCAGACTGTCACTACGTACTCTGCAGACTGTCACTGTGTACTCTGCAGACTGCAGACTGTCACTATGTACTCTGCAGACTGTCACTGTGTACTCTGCAGACTGCAGACTGTCACTACGTACTCTGCAGACTGCAGACTGTCACTAATTACTCTGCAGACTGTGCAGACTGTCACTACGTACTCTGCAGACTGTTACTGCTCACTCTGGAGACTGTCACTATTGCGTCTGCAGACTGTGCAGACTGTCACTACGTACTCTGCAGACTGTCACTATGTACTCTGCAGACTGTGCAGACTGTCACTATGTACTCTGCAGACTATGCTGTTACGAAGAACAGAACTAAACAGACATAACAGACTGAAGACGCAACTAAGTGACTCAAATAATTAGGCAGGGGACGAATGATATTAGAGAGAAAATAAATATTAATGCATATCTCTCATTCTCTGATTTCAACAATTTAAACTAAACCATTACAAAATCACAATTTAGGTGTACAAGAAAGTAAAGCAAATATAGACTAAGAAAATAGGTTTGATACCGGTATCAACGTAACAGGGTGTGTGCTGCGTCATGCCCATCAAAGTTCTTGTGGCGTGCTAGGTGAAGCTTGGCTACTCGGCTGTGGTACTCTCCGGTCAGCGGTAGTCATCTTCGAGAGACAGGAGGTGGACCTCAGACGGCCAGTCGTCAGGAACGGTGACAAGAGAACCCACGGCAGGAGCAGGGTGATGACGAGAGAGTTCACCGGCAGAAGCAGGGAGGCGACGGGTTAAAAACCGTTAGGAGAACCCGGTCCAGTCCAGTTCATTTTGGGCGTGGCTCGTGATGGCTGGAGAGCAGCAGTCATAGCGGCACGTCAGCACACCAAGTGGAAAATAATGCTCTGACCCGATTTAGGCATGCACGCCCCTTTTAAGCAGCTATTTAACATTCCTAACATTTTAGAGCGCAGTTCATTATGAATGAACCGAGAGTCATACAAAAACAACTGTAAGCCGTGACTAATAAGTTTAAACCGCACTTGTAACACTCTCCCCCATAAATTAAAAAAAATACGACCTAAAGAAGTATTTTTTTGTTATGTGTGTATGTCTTACTCCTTTAAATTTAAACCAAGCTGACAACAACTAACTGATACAACAGAAAGTTATGAATCCACAAATTTGCTTAATATCTAATTTACTAAATAACACAATAATTGAATATATAAGAGAAAACTTCGGGAACTTCACGAGGAAGTTCGCAACTTGCATACAAATAAACATGTCATTATGTTTCTTATTGTCTCATTGTCTGACCACTGATTTCATGGCACAGTATTTGATTTCATGGCACAGTATTTGCGACTTAAACCGACAATTTTTAATTATTTCTACTTAAATAATCGGCAATAACATTGTCTTTGCCGGGGATATGGCGGTACTCAAGGTCATAACTCTGTAAATACAGACTCCATCTCATCAGCCTTTGACTTTTATTTTTGAACTTGTTTATGTACACTAACGGGTTATGGTCCGTGTAGACCATAACTGGAAATTGACCCGTTACATAGATCTCAAAATGTTCTACGGCCAAAATCAGGCCCAATGTTTCCTTTTCAATGGTGGAATACCGTCTCTGATGTTTATTGAGTTTTCTCGAAAAGTAACTCACTGGGTGTTCGAGGCCCTGAACATCCTCTTGAAATAAAACGGCTCCAACAGCCACATCACTTGCATCAATCGCCATTTTGAAAGGCCTATTGAAATCTGCAATCATAAGAACAGGTTCATTAGTCAAAATTTCCTTGAGTCGTTCAAAAGCTTGCTGACATGGAGATGACCAATCGAATTTGACATTCTTTGCCAACAGATTTGTAAGTGGTTGAGCCACCGACGCGAAATTTGGGCAAAATCTTCTGAAAAACCCTGTCAATCCCAAAAATCTCATGACCTCTTTCTTATTTTGAGGTGGTGAAAAATCATTTATGGCTTGTACTTTTGCAGCCTTTGGCAGAATTTTTCCACTCCCTACTTCATGGCCAAGGTACGTCACACAGGCTTTTCCAATCTCACTTTTCTTTAAATTCACCGTCAGGTTGGCTTCTGACAATTTTTCGAACAGGGATTTTGTCCTCTGCACGTGTTCTTGCCATGAATTTGAATAAATTACCACATCATCAATGTACACCACGCACCCTTCGATTTCGGCGGTTACTTTACTCATTAATCTGGAGAAAGTACCGGGAGCGTTCTTCATACCAAATGGCATGACATTACAAGACCATAAACCATCTGGTGTAGTAAATGCGGAAATTTCTTGAGCTCTTTTTGTTAATGGTACCTGCCAATACCCTTTGAGTAAATCATATTTACTGACAAATACAGCGTGGCCAATTCTATCAATGCAGTCATCCAGCCTCGGTATCGGAAAGGAGTCAGTTTTGGTCACCGAATTTACTTTCCGATAATCAATACAAAACCTGTTGGACCCGTCTTCTTTTGGAACAAGAACAACGGGTGAACTCCACGGGCTCTGACTAGGAGAGATAATGTCATTCTCTAGCATGTATTTGATTTCATCTCTCACACACTGCAATTTGTTAGGATTGAGGCGGTATGGATGCTGCTTGATTGGAGTGGCCTCCCCGACATCCACATCATGAAACAGTACAGATGTACGTCCTGGTTTATCTGTAAATATACATTCGTAAGATAAAAGAACATCAGTTATTTCTGACTGTTTATCATCAGCTAAATGTTCGAGCTTGACTTCCAAATTTCTCAAAACTTCAGAATTTTTGGTCATAATGGCAGAGAACTGCCCTGGCTCTGTTAAAACAATGTCCCTTTGAACAAATGCTTCAACATCCATCTCCGCTTCTTTGCAATCCACTACGGCAACACTTTGTGAAATTTGCCCTCTCGCATGATATTTTTTTAGCATGTTGATGTGACAGACCCTACGTTTCTTTTTCCTATCAGGGGTCTTCACAACATAATTTACCGAGTTCAATTTCTTCTCAACCTGATAAGGCCCACTGAACTTCGCACGTAAAGGTTCACCTTGAAGCGGAAGCAAGACAAGCACTTGATCGCCTGAGTTAAAAGTTCGGTCACGTGATTCCTTATCGAACCTCGTTTTCATGATTTTTTGTGACTGAACAAGGTTTGCCTTGGCAATATCATATGCTGAATACATTCGTTCTTTTACATCAGACACATAATCAATTATGTTTGTTTCAGCCTTTGGTTCAGGTGACAGAAGTTTCTCCTTAATGAACTTAAGCGGCCCACGAACTTCGTGGCCAAAAACTAATTCAAAAGGGCTAAACCCCGTGCCCTCACAGGGAGTATCTCTTGTAGCAAATAAGAGAAAATCTATCCCTTTATCCCAATCATCTTGCCGATCATGGCAAAACTTACGAATCATTGACTTGAGTGTTTGGTGGTATCTTTCAAGTGCACCCTGTGACTGAGGATGGTATGCTGATGATGTTGCCTGAGTTATTTCTAATGACCGCAAAACTTGTTTGAACAGTTTGCTGGTAAAGTTAGATCCCTGGTCATGCTGGACTACTTTAGGCAACCCCATTTGGGTGAAAAATTTCACAAGAGCCTCAGAGACATTTTTGGCTGTGATATTCCGCATAGGTATAGCCTCTGGATATCTAGTTACAACATCCATGATAGTTAACAGGTACATGTGACCAGACCTCGTTTTGGGTAAGGGTCCGACACAGTCGATGATAATTTTGTCGAACGGCTGCCCACAAGCCGGAATTGGGATCAGCGGGGCAACTGGTATTTTTTGGTTTGGTTTGCCAACTAACTGACATGTGTGACACGTTCTACAAAATTGACTCACATCTTTGTGAAGTTTGGGCCAAAAGAAATGGCGCATAATGCGATCCTGGGTTTTTCGCACCCCAAGATGGCCGGACATCGGCAGATCATGTGCTACCCTCATGACTTCTGCTCGATATGCTGGGGGAATTACTATCTGATTGATCACACCCCATTCATCCGCAGGAACTTCAGGGTGACGCCATTTTCGCATCAACACCCCTTGTTCCGACATATAGTAGCAAACTGGAACTGTCTCTGCATCTTTTTCACTAAGCGCAGAATTGATCAATCTGTTTAGCTCGGGATCTGACTCTTGTAGTAAGATGAGTCTTTTTTTACTGAGCATAACAGGCTGAGACTGAGGTTCACAATCTCTAGTGTGAGTTTGAGATTGGATCCGATTGAGAGGAAGTGGTACCTCGTCCTCTAAATCATGGAAGAATGTTTCTGCCAACTTATAACATTCATCATTGGCTCTCTGAAATGAATTTCTTCCCCCCTCCTCAACTTTTCGAGCCATAGACCTAGTGGTCACACAGGCGGGGAAAATGCCCGGATAACATTCAGAAATCCCCTCTGTGTCTAGATTAGAGGCTGGGATTGTTGTCAATTTAATGCATGGTGTGGTTTGACAATCTACTCTTGACCCTGCAATGTCATTCCCAAGAATGAACGTAACACCTTCTACAGGTAAATCGGGAACAATGCCAACATCAACATGTCCCGTTTTAAAGTCTGAATCAAGGTACACCTGATGAAGGGGAATGCTATGAAAGTCACTTCCTACACCCTTAATCAAAACACTGTAGTTGCTATGAAGGTCACCAATAGAGGGAATAACACTACTTAGTAGTAAGGATTGGGCGGCGCCCGTATCCCTCAGAATGTGAACCAAATACGTGTCGTCACTTTCTGTGATCGACACTCGACCCTTCGACATGAAAGGTGAATAGCTACTATCCTCCACACATGAATGACATGACCTGAAGGCAGTTGTACTTGAGTCTTCCAATCTGCTATTGCATAACTCAACAGAAGGGTCTGGGTCCTTTTGGGACAATCCGGAACCAATGTTAGCAGTTAAAGCAACACCCTTCTCAAGTTTCTTTCTTTTGAAACAGCTTTCATAAGTATGCCCAACCTTATGACAAAAGCTACAGACTGGTCGATTTGTTCGCTGTACATTTTTAGGCGAACTGGAGGCGGAATTTGACCCTTGTTCCTTACAGGAATTTTGCTCAACCTTAGAACATTCTTTCAGTTGTTCTGTGGGTTGCTTGGTACTTCCGCCATTCTTATTCCACTTTTTGTAAGCAGTTTGACCTGCTGGAACAAATGATTGACGGTGGACCAACTCAAAGTCATCCGCCATGATGGCAGCAGCCTCAAGTTTCTCCACCCCTCTGTCTGCTAAGTGAGTTTTGATTTGAGTTGGGAGGCAATTTTTGAACTCTTCAAGCAACATAAGGTTGCGTAATTTGTCAAAATCCTTGCCAATTTCCTTAGAGAGTAACCATCGATCAAACAAATTACTTTTCTCTCTTGCAAACTCCACATGTGTTTGATTGGGAAGTCTTTGATTGTTGCGGAATTTCTGTCTGTACGCCTCCGGTACCAACTGATATGCTTTCAAAATTCTTTCCTTCACAATATCATAATCAGCACTTTGTTCAGGAGTTAGCGCTGTGTAAACATCTTTGGCTCTTCCATCAAAAATACTGTGAAGAAGCGTGGTCCAATTTTCTTTAGGCCATTTCAATTTCTGGGCCAAGTTCTCAAAGGAAGTGAAGTATTTTGCAACCTCCTTATGGTCAAACTTTGGGACCAATCTGATGTTTTTTGCGAAGTCGAAGTTCACTGAACTCACCGACTTCTTGGCCTGAATTTCAAGTTCTTTCACTTTGATCTCGTGCTGCATTTTCTCGAGTTCAAAAGCGACTTTTGCCTGGTCAGCTTCTTTCTCAATTTGTTTCAGTTTGATTTGCAACTGTAAAACTTCCAACTGATTGGATGGTTTCTGTTCACTCTCAACTTCAATATAACCATTTTCTTTCAATGCCTCCACCACCAAACGGTTCACATGTGTCTTTTTGGCTACAGTACTGATTTTCAACCCAAGGAATTGAGCCAGCGCAACCAACTTATCTTTGTTGAGTTCGTCAATATCAGCGGGTGTTAGCACCTCCTTATCAAGAAACTCTTCCACATTAAAACTCATGGTGAATTATAACAAGTCAAAATTGTGTAGGCAAATGTAATGATATGCAAATTATAATAACGTAACTATCCAGCACGATAACTTAAATAGAATAAACAGTACAAATAATTGAGTTATTGTTTGCGTCTCAAAAACAAAATGAAATTATCAAGAGTCACTAAATTATACTTCGTTCTGATCTTTCCCGGACAAGCCCCCAATTTCTGTTACGAAGAACAGAACTAAACAGACATAACAGACTGAAGACGCAACTAAGTGACTCAAATAATTAGGCAGGGGACGAATGATATTAGAGAGAAAATAAATATTAATGCATATCTCTCATTCTCTGATTTCAACAATTTAAACTAAACCATTACAAAATCACAATTTAGGTGTACAAGAAAGTAAAGCAAATATAGACTAAGAAAATAGGTTTGATACCGGTATCAACGTAACAGGGTGTGTGCTGCGTCATGCCCATCAAAGTTCTTGTGGCGTGCTAGGTGAAGCTTGGCTACTCGGCTGTGGTACTCTCCGGTCAGCGGTAGTCATCTTCGAGAGACAGGAGGTGGACCTCAGACGGCCAGTCGTCAGGAACGGTGACAAGAGAACCCACGGCAGGAGCAGGGTGATGACGAGAGAGTTCACCGGCAGAAGCAGGGAGGCGACGGGTTAAAAACCGTTAGGAGAACCCGGTCCAGTCCAGTTCATTTTGGGCGTGGCTCGTGATGGCTGGAGAGCAGCAGTCATAGCGGCACGTCAGCACACCAAGTGGAAAATAATGCTCTGACCCGATTTAGGCATGCACGCCCCTTTTAAGCAGCTATTTAACATTCCTAACATTTTAGAGCGCAGTTCATTATGAATGAACCGAGAGTCATACAAAAACAACTGTAAGCCGTGACTAATAAGTTTAAACCGCACTTGTAACAATGCAGACTCACTATGTACTCAGCAGACTATGCAGACTGTCACTACGTATTCTGCAGACTGTCACTACATACTCTGCAGACTGTCACTGTGTACTCTGCAGACTGCAGACTGTCACTATGTACTCTGCAGACTGTCACTGTGTACTCTGCAGACTGCAGACTGTCACTACGTACTCTGCAGACTGTCACTACGTACTCTGCAGACTGTGCAGACTGTCACTACGTACTCTGCAGACTCACTGCTCACTCTGGAGACTGTCACTATTGCGTCTGCAGACTGCAGACTGTCACTACGTACTCTGCAGACTCACTATGTACTCTGCAGACTGCAGACTGTCACTACGTACTCTGCAGACTGTCACTGCTCACTCAGGAGACTCACTATTGCGTCTGCAGACTGCAGACTGTCACTACGTACTCTGCAGACTGTCACTATGTACTCTGCAAACTGTACAGACTGTCACTACGTACTCTGCAGACTGTCACTGTGTACTCTGCAGACTTCAGACTGTCATTATTGCGTCTGCAGACTGTGCAGACTGTCACTACATACTCTGCAGACTGTCACTGTGTACTCTGCAGACTGCAGACTGTCACTATGTACTCTGCAGACTGTCACTGTGTACTCTGCAGACTGCAGACTGTCACTACGTACTCTGCAGACTGTGCAGACTGTCACTACGTACTCTGCAGACTCACTGCTCACTCTGGAGACTGTCACTATTGCGTCTGCAGACTGCAGACTGTCACTACGTACTCTGCAGACTCACTATGTACTCTGCAGACTGCAGACTGTCACTACGTACTCTGCAGACTGTCACTGCTCACTCAGGAGACTCACTATTGCGTCTGCAGACTGCAGACTGTCACTACGTACTCTGCAGACTGTCACTATGTACTCTGCAAACTGTACAGACTGTCACTACGTACTCTGCAGACTGTCACTGTGTACTCTGCAGACTTCAGACTGTCATTATTGCGTCTGCAGACTGTGCAGACTGTCACTACATACTCTGCAGACTGTCACTGTGTACTCTGCAGACTGCAGACTGTCACTACGTACTCTGCAGACTGTCACTGTGTACTCTGCAGACTGCAGACTGTCACTATGTACTCTGCAGACTATGCAGACTGTCAATATGTACTCTGCAGACTGTGCAGACTCACTATGTACTCAGCAGACTATGCAGACTGTCACTACGTATTCTGCAGACTGTCACTACGTACTCTGCAGACTGTCACTGTGTACTCTGCAGACTGCAGACTGTCACTACGTACTCTGCAGACTGCAGACTGTCACTACGTACTCTGCAGACTCACTGCTCACTCTGGAGACTGTCACTATTGCGTCTGCATACTGCAGACTGTCACTACGTACTCTGCAGACTGTCACTATGTACTCTGCAGACTGTGCAGACTGTCACTACGTACTCTGCAGACTGTCACTGCTCACTCTGGAGACTGTCTATAGACTTAAAACTTTCTGTGCAAACACTGCAGACTGTCACTTCATACTCTGTAGACAGTATCTGCAAAGACTGCAGACCGTTTCTGCATACTCTTCAGACTCTGTAAACTCTGCAGACTTTCACTATATTCTCCACTTGTGGTACTGCATGCTCTGCAGACTGTTACTACACACACTGCAGCAGTGCTTCGAACCTCATGACTTGGCTAACCCTAAAGTTTTCCGCATTTTTTTTTATTCTGTAGGTATTTGCCATTTACTATGGGATGTCTGTAACCTACTTACCCCAGAGAATGGTGACCAGTAAAAACCCCTTATTGGTGACTGGCTTAATATCAGGAGAGACCTATATCTTCCAAGTCAGCGTTTATGTGGAAAGCTGTCGGAATCCGCCAAAGTCTGAGCTCACCACTGGGGAAACAATTTACGGTAAGGCAGTGGCGTGTCTTGGCCGAGCGGTTTGATGCATCGGACTCAAGTTCTGGTGGCTAAGCCCTCAGGATGTGGGTTCGAATCCCGGTCATGACACTTGTCTCCTTGAGCAAGACCCTTAACTATACTTGCTTCAAATAGGGGAAGAGGCAGCTATGTTTGTCTTGCAAGGGATTCATTTACCCCTCCCTGTTCTTAGCTGTGCTGTGAAGAGTGCTGCGGTTATATCCTGCTTATGTCTTGTTCCTGCACATTGGGGCAGGTTTCTATCCCTTCAAAAAAGTAGCCCACACCTCGAGTGGCCTTTGGGCATTGTGATAGGCGAAGTGCATTAAAAAAAAAAAGAAAGGAAGGTTTGTTTCGGTTTTTATTCTCGCTTCTTTTTTTTTTTCTTTTTTTACGTTGAAGTCCTTACTGCTTGAGCTTGTTCGCTTGTTTACACTATGCATTGTCGTATTCAGTTTGTGTGTTATGGTGGTTGTCAGGCCTTGATTTTAAGAAAAATGGGGGCAGGCCTTTGCTGGCCAAATCAGAGAAATTGTACAAGGGCATGCTGGCCAGATTGGTAGTGACGGTGCAATTTTTCTGAAGGGCATGCTGGCCAACTGGACAGGGCATTAGGCCAATGGCCTCGGTGGCCTCCGTTAAGATCAAGGCCTGGGTTGTGGTGGAGTGGTCAAGCGTGCCGGACTCATTGCTCTGGTGTTCCTGATCAGAGTGTGGGTTCGAGTCCCGGTCTTGACACTTGTGTCCTTATAGCAAGACACTTCACCATTATTTCTTCGTAAGGCCGTAGGTCCTGTGCATCGTGTAATGCACGTACAAAAAAAAAACCAGTTACACTTATCGTTAAGAGGAGGGGTTTGCCCCGGTATTTCTGGCAGTGGCTGCTGAATGCGCAACAGCACCTTGTAAACCCTTATAAGGTGCTACATAAATGGGTCTCATAATTCAGTAACTTCAAAAACCCGTCTTTAAAATAATAATAAGCGCCCTGAGTACCTAACTGTTGGTAGATACACGCACTGTATAAGACGTTTTTATTATAAACGCTGTTTTATTATTATTATTATTGTTGTTATTATTATTATTAATTTTCTTGCCAGATGAAACTTTGCCAGTTCGATATCTGAAGAGTTCTAGTTCAGATCTCACGACAATATCTCTTTCATGGATGTCTCCTCGAGACAAGCCCCAAACACTGGTGAGTCTCCTCTTTGATCATTCGATGTAATCAATCGTATGATCTACCAATAAATCAATCAGTTAATCGATTGATTGATCTAGCAATCAATCAATCAGTTAATTGATTGATCTATCAATAAATCAATCAGTTAATTGATTGATTGATCTACCAATCAATCAATCAGTTAATTGATTGATCTATCAATAAATCAATCAGTTAATTGATTGATTGATCTACCAATCAATCAATCAGTAAATTGATTGATTGATCTATCAATATAAAATCAATGTTAATCGACTGATTGATCTACCAATCAATCAATCGGTTATTTGAGTAATTGATCTATCAATATAAAATCAATCAGTTAATCGATTGATTGATCTATCAATAAATCAATCAGTTGATTGATTGATCTATGAAATCAATCAGTTAATTGATTAATCTATTAATCAATTAATCAGTAAGTTAATAATTCATCAATCTATCCATCACTTGATTAATTTATCATTCAATTAATCAATCTATCAGTTGATCAATTGATCAGTCAGACAAGCTGTTAATCAATTTATCAATCTATTGATCACTTGGTCAGTTTATCACTCAATCATTCAATCAACCTATTCATCAGTTGATCAATTTATCCATCTATCAATTGATCAATCAATTAATCAATAAATCATATTGAGCAATCACAGGTAATGTGTGTATTTGAACGCATTTGCAAACCACTGGTGCCCACAATGCCTAAGTGTTGGAAACAGTGACGTTTGAACAGAGCCCAACATTTGAATCCGCTCGAAGTCTTGCGCAGACTATATATCAATAAAATGAAATGAAATACTTCTCGTGGGTGCAACCATGTGAATAATCTCTTTTGGATTGAGTGTTGTCCCTGAGAAGACTTGCGGTTTGTTCTTGACATTTCGAGCAGTGTGCTCTGCCCGTCGTCTTCATTGTCGACCTTACTTTTCTTATCTATTCTCCTCCAGGGTTACATGATCACGTACTCTCAAATACTGAAGAATGGACTCAGTCCAAAGAGTACGAAGCATGTCGAGAAAAGTTCAGACGTCAGACTGAATGCAACTATTGACGGACTCATCCCGGGGGCTGAGTACAAGATCTGTGTCCAGACTGACGCTACAGACTCAGTGGCTAAGGAAGTCAATGCCACAACCAGTACGTACCCTTCGGATCTCTTGCGAATTCACGGACTAATCCCAATCCTTGGACTAATCCCAATCCTTGGACTAATCCCAATCCTTGGACTAATCCCAATCCTTGGACTAATCCCAATCCTTGGACTAATCCCAATCCTTGGACTAATCCCAATCCTTGGACTAATCCCAATCCTTGGACTAATCCCAATCCTTGGACTAATCCCAATCCTTGGACTAATCCCAATCTGTGGAATCCCTTGGTTTGATTGTTAGCCTGGGGGATTTTAATCTAATAGTAGGATTAACTGTCCCACTGTTAAACCAGGGTTCGTCTCATTCACAACCCTAATGGTACAAAATCCGTCAAACATGATCGGCTGGTTTTGCTTGATTTTGATTGATCCAGTACACCACCAGATTGAAACATTTGGTTGGTTTTGATGGAACCACTGGAACCATTTTGATGGAGTTGGTCTTTCACCCCTTTAGAACATTTTGAAAGGGTTTTTAGTATAAAGTGCACTGGTTGATTATGATTGATTCAGAACAGTTGCAATTGCATATTGGCTGTCCAACAATTGATTGATTTGGGGCGGTTTGGTACGGTTTCTAGCAGAAAAACCTAGGGAGTTAGAGATAAGCTAGCTTATCCAGCCCATACATGCCAAGTGGGGGCCTATATGCAAAATAATCCATTCAATCTGTTCAAATTAGCGTGGAAAGATCCAAAACAGAAAAAAAAATGTTTGAGTTTTCAAATAGCACTGAGGATTCAAAGACCAAGAACGTGGGCATTTGTTGGCCGATCTCAATGATTTTTGGATTATGTGAAATTTTAATTAAGTAAGACTATTATTTCTTATTTTTCTGAAAAACAATATCTTCAAGGTGATAATAGAGTTTGTAAGGCTTTCAGCTGTGTAGGAAAGTGTGCTTCACATTTGAGTGGTCAAACAATGTTGACCCCAGCTGTTGTTTATGTCAAAACAAGGTTAACTCGTCAAGTGCTCAAGAGTTTGTTTGTGTTTAACAGTCGCAAAAAAACGCTGTTGTTCCATCATCACGTTTTACAGGTTTGCCAGCCGCGCCCACAGAGGTGTATGCCGTAACTGAAGAGTATAACTTCATTTTTCTTTCCTGGCAGAAATCTTCGAATCCATTCAATGAGTCACTGGTAAGTTTCATTTCCCAACCCATTCAGTGAGTCTTTGGTGAGTTTTATCTCCCGACTCATTCAATGAGTTTTTGTGAGTTTTATCTCCTGACTCATTCATTGAGTGTTTGTGAGTTTTATCTCCTGACTCATTTAGTGAGTCTTTGCTGAGTTTTATCTCCCAACTCATTCAATGAGTTTTTGTGAGTTTTATCTCCTGACTCATTTAGTGAGTCTTTGGTGAGTTTTATCTCCTGACTCATTCAGTGAGTCTCTGGTGACTCTTTGGTGAGTTTCATCTCCCGACTCATTCCGTGAGTCTTTGGTGAGTTTAATCTCCCAACCCATTCAGTGAGTCTTTGGTGAGTTTTATCTCCCAACCCATTCAGTGAGTCTTTGGTGAGTTTTATCTCCCAACCCATTCAGTGAGTCTTCGTTGAGTTTCATCTCCCAACCCATTCAGTGAGTCTTTGGTGAGTTTCATCTCCCAACTCATTCAATAAGTGTTTGTGAGTTTTATCTCCCAACCCATTCAGTGAGTCTTTGGTGAGTTTTATCTCCCAACCCATTCAGTGAGTCTTTGGTGAGTTTCATCTCCTGACTCATTCAGTGTTTGTGCGATTAATCTCCCAACCCATTTAGTGAGTCTTAGGTGAGTTTTATCTCCAAACGCATTCAGTGAGTTTTTGGTGAGTTTTATCTCCTGTCTCATTCAGTGAGTCTTTGGTGAGTCTTTGGTGAGTTTTATCTCCCGACTCATTCAATAAGTGTTTGTGAGTTTTATCTCCAAACCCATTCAGTGAGACATCATTTAGCTTCATCTCCCAACCCATTTAGTGAGTCACTGATGAGTTTCATCACTCCTCATTCCAGCTCATTCAGGATGTACCAGATTCTATCAAACTTTTATCTGGCAAAAATCTGGTCAGCTTGTCAACAAAAGTACGTGTTCTGTTGCTGTTGGCTGTACCTGGGACACTGTGTCTTGCATACAAGAATAAGAAACACCTGTTCAGAAAACCAATCAATTAAGTACAACTCATTGGTTATTTTACTGTTCTACCTTCCGTTGATCGTACCCTGATGACTTTTTCTTTTCAGGGTTACACAGTGTTTATGTCCAACGTGTCCAACCCGCCCATCTACAACTACCCTGTTGAAAATCGGAAGCGGAGACAGGTCCAGTCGGATTGTGAATACATCAGAGACTTGAACAAGACGGCCTTCTTTCCGATTGCGAATACTACCAGTCATTCTTACCGCGTGAACCCTCTACCTTCTGATAAGACGTTCCTGTTCAGAGTCAGCACGGCTGTCTACAAAGGGTTCTACGGAAAGATGTCGGAGGTGGCGTGTGTGACCACGTATGGTGACGGAGGTAGGTGATATACCCAGGGGTGACAACCGTTGGTGTGAACGGGAAATGTCAGTGTAGCCCTAGATGGTTAGTGGGTAGTGTTTGCAATAGACCGATCCATTAAGCCCCGCCTACCTTAGCAACTGCCTAGCAACATCACATGGCGTGACTTTCTTGTCACGATCCCAGCGGTGGTTTGGTTGTGGCCACACACATGTATCTGATTTACACACACGTACATTCATTCGTGAACGGTATGGATTAATCATTTAGTTTCGTGGCCTTTTGAGCAGTGCCTTGAGTCCAAAGAACAATGCGGACAGGAACACTTTTACACAACTGTACAGGGACCACTGTGGGATTTGCACCAACAGAAATAATACGAAGAAATTAAAACAAAAGTAAGTACAGTTGTGTGTGCTCTTGTGTGTCAGAACAATGGCGGCGGTTTGTTGACTTTTCTAATGAGATTTTTAACGTGTCGACCATTTGTCGGACTTTCGGTGACGTTTTCAAGGCTGTGATTGGTCAATACGTTAGTAGGCGGGGCTTAATGGATTGGTCTACTGCACACCGACAATAATGCTGAACAATTTCTCTGCTGAGCAAAAATAAGCAGGGCAAGCAGTTGCAAATGGTACATAAAACATTGTGTTTTGGTTGGTAACCTTGTTCCGGCAAATTTGTATACTTCAGCAGCTCTGTGGGGACTGACTTTAAAGGTAGAATACAGTACGTATCAAATCTTTTTTAAATTTACTATCAGTCTGAAGGCTTACCGATTATGAAGTTCATACCAGTACCAATCTTCCATAGAAATATTTCTGTCTGAAATACTGTCAAAGTCGAGAAAATAAAATTTGAAGACCTGGATTTTTATTTCGGTTGTAACCGCCGAAATCGAGGACAATTTGTGTTTACATGCTGAAAAGTGTTCACGGTTTTTCACTATTTTCTCCTGACTTGGGGGGACAACAGATTGAGCCTAAATTTTCACAGGTTGGTTTTTTCCATGTATATATTGAATCAGACAAAGTAAGAACACTGCACTATCAGCTTTACCAATCCTGTATTTTACCTTTGAAGAGGAGAGGAACACACTGCTGTGCCATTTCTAAATTTTCATGCAATGAAACCAAAAAGAGGCTGGGAAGAAAGTAGTCTGGTTCCTCCTTATGTATGGGGATTACTGTGCCGTCATTCTCCATGGATTACCAGGGAAGAAAAACAACAAAGATGGCTGCTTGGTAAACGTGTGTTTAATCCGTTTTCACCCATCAGGCAACAATCCCCATCCACCAGGACCCCTCGGCCCCGTTGCCGGTCGGACCACCTGGATTGCTGGTATTGCCGCGGCCGGTGCGCTTATCCTTCTCCTGGTGGTGTTTCTAGTTTTCTTCATCGTCCGACACCGTCGACTTCAACGCAGCTTCATGTCCTTTGCCAACAGTCACTACGATCCCCGCTCCGGCACGGCTACATTCTCAAACGACGAGGATAACGATCTTGGTGAGCATATTCGTTCCAAGTTTTTAAAATAATTTTGTGGGTCGAAAGTGATACAAAACCCAATGATATGTGGTTTCTCTGATGACGAGACTTAATTAGCATGAATGAATATTAATGATTCACTCTGTCCAATCATATTGCAGGTGATGAGGAGGACCAGCCAATGATACGTGGTTTTTCCGATGACGAGCCGCTAGTGGTCGCCTAAAGGAGCTCACAACCAACTTGGTAAACACCACCACATCAACATATAATAATGAAACAAAACAAAAACAAGTAAATCTTGTTGTTTTAAAAAATATTTTTTAGATAAAAAGTTCATGCAGTGAAAAAAAAAATGAATAAAAAAGATTTAAGTTGAACATGAAATTAAGAAAGAAACTAAACAATGTTGGAAGCTGTCTTAGTTGTTGATGCTCGATATAAAAATTGACAGTTGGTAATCTCAAATGTGAAATTTGAAGACTGTCAGAGTTCTTATTTCAGAGAAATGGAAAGAATGATGAAAAACATGTAGATTATAAAATGAGAAAAAAAATATCCGATGCAGTGAGGATCAACGTCTCAAGTATAGTTAAAAAATTTATTATAGAATAAAGTTTTAACGCGTCAATTTTTTTGTGGAGCTGCCAAACACACAGATGTTGGTAAACAGATTTCCTTGCCAAGCGAGATTGGGCAGGAAACCAGCTCTACATTGGCATGAGATTTTGGAAGGGAATCAGTTTTACCATGCCGCATTCTTCAGTGCCAAGCAAACTCGTATACTATCTAGCAGCTCTGTAGACCGTTACGTGGCAAAATATCGGCGAGCAGTCAGGTTGCTCAGCGTTTCAATCGGCTGCCAAAGTCCACCCAAAACTACCATGCGACTGTCATGAACTGCATGTTTACCTAAATAAACCACACACACAAGCAAGAGCCATGCCACACAAGGCAATTTACAGGCAACCAGTTCCAGGCAATGGTCAAAGAAGAAGGGGCATTCACTTGAATCTTCACTTAACTTTCTTGGAGACGACTTGGAGATAAATAACCCCTGTGCTACCAAAGTGCTCCTTTTGCCTGCGCTGCAATCATTTGCCTCCAATTTGCTTGTAAAAGTCGCCTAATGTGACAAAACCCACAGACAGAAAATAGGCCGTATTTTTGACAGCAAGAGGGCGCAATACTCATTCCATTTTGATAGTACACAAATATTTAAAAACATTAGAAATACAAGCAAATATCTTACACTGAGTACATTGTAAAACTGTCAATAAAAAAACAAAATCAAAAGTTGTATATTTACTGCTTTATTAGATTGTCTAATTGTATCTGGTTTACCCACACTATTTCTATGGTTTGACCCCCTATCAACCCGAAAGGGCGCCCTCTTGCAGTCGAAAATAGGACCCGTAGTGGTGAAACATAGCAGCGGTATTAATCAAGAAATTTAAAGAACTGTCTCTATATGATGCACTTTAAAGAGTATATATTGTTCAGATATATTTTATACTGTGAGTTTAACATTTGCTTGTATACTTGTGCTTCAATTTTTTGTTTCTTTTATAATTTAGGCTGTACCAGGCCTTGATCTTAGTCGAGGCCACCGAGGCCATTGGCCTCATACCCTGTCGAGTTGGCCAGCATGCCCTTCAGAAAAATTGCACTGTCACTACCAACTTGGCCATCATGCCCTTGTACAGTTTCTCTGATTTGGCCAGCAAAGGCCTGCCCCCCGTTTTTTCTTAAGATCGAGGCCTGCTATACAGATTTTGTGATTGGGAATTTTCACTAAATGTCTGGAATTGTATTTTACAGAGGCAGCGCAAAAGCACTGACAAGTTACGATTAAGTCGTGTTGAGTTCATTGCTTTTTTTCCCATCTGTTCTTTTTTTTTTTTAATATTGTGGTGATAAATCATGGTTGTTTACACAGTACAATCTTGTTACAGTCCCCATTTTTCATTACTTCAGCAAATTTTTGTTTTAATTACTTTTTCGATGACCACACCACGGCATTTTACAAGGTACAATCTTAGATAGATGTTAATACATCTATCTAATTGTTTGCGGTACCTGCCACCAATAATACTGGATTCGAACTGGCCCCTCGTCACCGGGCGTGCTCGGTGGTCTAGTGGTTAAGACATGTGCCCTAGTCATGCGGGAGTCGTGGGTTCGAATCCCACCCGAGTTGCCTGTGGATTTTTTTCCACAGGACTCAAAAGCACTGAGCATCGGTGAAAAGGCAAATTGAAATTTATAGGTACAATCTTGTTGTGATCACGATTTGTCATTACTTTAGCCAAGTATATTACATAACAATACAAGAAAGCCAAAATGTCAAGTTTGGGTTTTGATGGCACCAAGGGTCCAATTTCATGGCGCTGCTTACGGCCGGAATTCTGCCGCTTATGTGGTAAACAGAGTAATAAATTGGTCCAGGCAGTTTCTCACAAGGTCAGGTTGCATTGGTAACCAGTAGCCAGTTTTATTCAGACATTACGAGTTTGTGTTTACACTGACGAATCAACACTAAAAACCAACAGTACTGAATTTGTTTAAAATTAATTAACCGAGATTGATAACAAAAATATAAAGTAGATTTATTGTAAAGCACATGAATATTTTTTTTTTAGGGACAAGCTGAAGAGAGACATGTTGAGATTTAAGTCCAAAGTGATTCAGAGATTGTCAAATGGGAACCCTTTGAGGACACTAGGTGGCAGCAGACTTACCAGGTAAATCCATTGTTCCAAGAAATGTGCACTTGCCATTGAGTTATGCAATAGAACTAGAGGGTGCACTCGCTATGCCACGCACGGAACTCCACTGACTCACCATGGGCGAAAATCCCTATGGGCAAATTGCATACGAATGTCCACTTAGAAAATGGCTGCTGTGTGAACGGATGAGTAACAAGTGTAAATGAATGGTCTGCGCCATTTTCTCAATGGTCAAAAAATGCTCCTTGTCGGGCCGTGTCGCATGGTTTTGTACGCCCTCTAGCTTTTATATATAACTCGATGGCACATGCTCAGAACTAAGCAAACAATGGAAATTTACCCGGTAAGTCTGCTGCCACCTAGTGTTACAAAGTCTCCCATTGGTCCTTGCAGTTGCCTGAAAGCGTTCCCGCCTTTGGTGGGGATGTTTGGGTGGGGAAGGGGAAGAGGCAATTCGAGATACTAGATGGCAGTAAACTTGTATGGTAATGGCCAGGGGAGGGGAGGTGGTTGGTCTGTCTGCTGCCCCCTAGTGTTTGAAGTGTCTAAGTGTCTGAAGCATAATAAGGTCTCGCCCAACACGGAAACGGCCTAGCAACAGTGCTGCGACACAAACGCTGTTTGCCATGCAGCCATCCTAGCGGAGGCAGCTCATTTACATATGAATTTGTCCGACTTTTTAGCATGCAGTTGTGACTGGGCAATACCTAAATAGGCGGGGCTTCATGGATCGATTTAAGTCCAACGTAAAACCTATATGAATGAAAAGCGATTAGTCTTAATGCATTATTCAGTAGTAAATTTAAATGTTTGAAATATATTTCCTTTTTTGTTAGTACAAAGAGAAGCTTTGATTAGAATAATGAAACATCGGAACAAACAAATTGGCAATGGAGGGCGGGGTTAGAAACGATGATTAATTTTTAGTTTTTCATCAAATTTTGGTCACTCATGCAGTTGATTGTCAAGGCCAACTTCTCAGTTTTTTTTAGTTTATCAACAAGATTGTCGGCATTTTATTTTTATGATCTATATTTTATCCATCATAGTTTTTCTATATATGCTACGAGTACTGTAAAATTTATTTAGATTTCAAAAGGTCTTTCTTGTACAAAAATTTTAATACTTTCCACTATCAGATTTAAAGCTTTGATGTAGAATGACAAGTGGCAGAACTTATTTTGTTATTTTTTTAAATATTTTTTTTTTCCATAAATTTGTTATGATTGCACTGACCTTTGACCTTGTATTTCCACCATCTTGTTTCATCTCCCAATTCAAATCAAATGAACTCAAACTGTGGATTTGTATAGATGACCCCTTGCATATGACGTCGGAAGCTCAAAACAGCGCCCTCGCTGAGGTCAAAGGAAGACCCATCATTGGTCGTGAGTTGTGCGTGTGTGTTTTCTTTGTTTGACATCCCATGAAGGTGGCCAGTGCAGGGTACTGGTGTTTGAAAATCACCACTGTTGTCCGTATGCCTTAAGTAAACATCGGGTCGCTATTTTACGAGTTACCTACACATTTGACTTTATTATTTGGGTATATGCCAAAAATCAAAATATATTTTATGAACCCAAGTTATTTTCTGTTTCATTTTGTTTGTTGTATTACAGTATGAATAATAAGCACATCGCGCATTTTCGCCGAGAACATTCCGTGTATTTTGAAATTACAATAACTCTTTTATTTACTCAGTTATGAATTGTTTATTGTTGCACAGACTGTCGCTATGTGAAATAAAAAATGATTAACATTAATAAAAAAAATTGTTCTCTCCCATGGTTGTGATTTGAAGGTGATTAATCCTCCTACTGTTGTACCATTCAACAGCATCCACTGTGGTGCCAGTAGGAGGGTTGACTGTGCACTGTGGAGATGCATTCACCACATTATATCATATTGCAGGCTGGCATAGTTTATCTGTTATTCAAAACCACAGTAGATGAGATTGAGTGGTCAGACAGTAGGAGGGTTGACTGTGTACTGTGAAGAATGATGCATTCAACACAAGATGATCATTTTGCAGGCTGACTGTTTTGTTCAGAATTACAGTGGATGGTATTGAACAGTCAAACGGTAGGAGGGTTGACTGTGTACTGTGAAGAATGATGCATTCAACACAAGATGATCATTTTGCAGGCTGACTGTTTTGTTCAGAATTACAGTGGATGGTATTGAACAGTCAAACAGTAGGAGGGTTGACTGTGTACTGTGAAGAATGATGCATTCAACACAAGATGATCATTTTGCAGGCTGACTGTTTTGTTCAGAATCACAGTGGATGGTATTGAACAGTCGGACAGTAGGAGGGTTGACTGTGTACTGTGAAGAATGATGCATTCAACACAAGATGATCATTTTGCAGGCTGACTGTTTTGTTCAGACATGGATGGTATTGAACAGTCAGACAGTAGGAGGGTTGACTGTGTACTGTGATGATGCATTCAACACAAGATGATCATTTTGCAGGCTGACTGTTTTGTTCAGAATCACAGTGGATGATATTGAACAGTCAGGCAGTAGGAGGGTTGACTGTGTTTTGTAGTATGCTTTCACCACATGATCATATCGCAGGCCGACCTTGTTTCATTCAAAACCAGTGTTTTTTTTCGGTTTAAGCCTGCATGTCCATTCACATGTTGAAAAACTTTTGGGTGGTTTCAGGAACTCAATAAAACATAACAACAACCCTTGGAAAATCTTCTAACAGGACAGATGCAAAGTGACACACTTCATTGTGTTTCTTGTCATTTGATGTTTTGAGCCATTTTATACTAAAAACCTGTTTAATGTTTTGAAGATGTTAGACCACTT
Source organism: Marthasterias glacialis (assembly GCA_911728455.2). Lineage (NCBI taxonomy): Eukaryota > Metazoa > Echinodermata > Asteroidea > Forcipulatida > Asteriidae > Marthasterias > Marthasterias glacialis. Next base: position 10,349,612 of record OU452239.1, on the reverse strand, counting down.
GGTTCGATTGATACCAGACTCACAAGTGAACAACACAAGAATAAGAACAAAATGACGACACAAACTTTTATGCACATAGTAAGACACCATAAACCTCGCTTTGCCACTCGTCGTGCGTGCTGACGTGGCCTTCACTGCAGTAGCTTCGCTGCTACACAGATGTCTAAGCCAAGAACGCTTTGAGGAAAGGCTAACAAACGAACATGTGGCAAGTTTAAAGAAGAATGAGAGCTGACTTGGTCTTCACTGCAGTAGCTTCGCTGCTACACAGATGTCTAAGCCAAGAACGCCTTGAAGAAAGGCTAACAAACGTACATGTGGCAAGTTTATAGAAGAATGAGAGCTGACTTGGTCTTCACTGCAGTAGCTTCGCTGCTACACAGAATAATCTAAGCCAAGAACGCCTTGAGGAAAGGCTAACAAACGTACATGTGGCAAGTTTAAAGAAGAATGATAGGGAACCAGTTGCTCTTTTGCCAACTACCATGCTTGAGCGCGCACGTAGAGTGGATCAACCACAGGCGGCTTGATTAAACTGTACCACATATTAGCACGAATAAATTAAACATTCCCAGGGGTTATCCATAGAGCAAAACATGCTTAATAAATATAGCACAGCGAGAGTGAACACCCATGGGAGCGAGGTTGACACTCCATGTAATCATTTTTTCTGTATTTATTTATTACAATAATTGTAACAGTTTTTTTTATATTTTTATTTACAATATATACCATTAAACATTAAGCCCACCTCACAGTGACACTATTTCTAGACTTCAGTCTTAAAACGAATGAAAAGTATTCGGTGTTGGTCTGGCTGGGGGAGAAAAAAAAGAAAGACGAAAAAAACAAAGGTGTGTTTCATACCCCACTTTTTGCTTGTACTTGTACTCATATTCGTACTCAGAGATCCATCCAAGTGGTGATGGACTTTGTAATCGGATATGAGAATACTTGGGACTCCTGTACCATACTCAATGTCCAATGTACATGTACTTGTACTTGTACTTGACTGCTACTCGTCCAACCTTGTACATGGTGGTACTTGGTACTCGGCGGTAATTGGTACTCGGCAGTACTTGGTACTTCGATACTTGTACTCAAACTCGATGTTCAAAGTACGCGTTCTCGAGTACTACTCAGCAATCTTTGTACTCGGCGGTACTTGGTACTCAGATACTTGTACTCAATGTTCACAGTACTTGTTCTCGAGTACTACTCGTTCTTGAGTACAACTCGTTCTCGAGTACTACTCGTCCATCTTTGTACTCGACGGTACTTGATACTCGATACTTGTACTCAAATTTCACAGTTCTTGTTCTCGAGTACTACTCAGCAATCTTTGATACTCGACAGGACTTGATACTCGATACTTGTACTCAAATTTCACAGTTCTTGTTCTCGAGTACTACTCAGCAATCTTTGATACTCGACGGTACTTGCTACTCGATACTTGTGCTCAATGCTCAAATTACTCGTTCTCGATTACTACTTGTCCATCTTTGTACTCAGCAATACTCGCTGTTCAGATACTTGTACTCCTCCTCGATGTCCCTAGCACTCATACTCAAGTACTACTTGTCCACCTTTGTAATCGGCAGTACTTGTTACTTGGCCACAAAGTACTCGACTGCAACACTGTCTTTTTACTCATCAACTAAACCTCTTTTGAAAATCATTTAATCCCCAGGAGAGTTAATAATTCAATTGTGGAGTGTCGTGGCCGAGCGGTCTAGTCTGCCGAAAGTTCTGTGGTTTACAGAATGTGAGTTTGAATCTCGGCCTGGCCAGTCGCGACACGTGTGTCCTTGACTCCTTGAGCAAGACACTTTTTCCCTTCGGATCTTATGTTAAGTCGAAGGTCCCACTTCTGAGGCATCCATAGTTTCATTCCCAGAAATATTAATAAATGTACTGATGGTAAGTAAGTGTTAATTACAAGCCTTGCTCAACTTCACATTGGGAAAATATGATTGTTCATATAACCAAACCAATAGCTGCTTGAGCAGAGACTAGCTGTGACAGCTCACGTTACCTCTGGGTCTTGTAGGTCATCTTGCTTGGATGAATCCAGCCTTGAGCAGAGTCTAGCTGTCGTGTTATGTTTGGTTCACTCACCTAATCAGCTCACAGTAAAAAACAAATTGTGTAGTTGGCAGTCTAAAATAGGTGACACTACAAGTTCAGCCTTGGAAAGAGACTAGTCATCTTGATTATACACAGGCATGCCTTGAAATGCAGACTAGCTGAACCCTGAACCCCACCGGTATCCAGGTCACCTTTTATAGTTTCTGCTATTCAAAGTAACAGGCATTGCAAAATTCCTTGCACTAGTAGTTCATGCCTTGTAAAAAGACTAGCTATGAGCCCAGGCTACCAAGTAAGCTGCATGTAAAGCGTTTAAGCGTCTTGTACGGAGACTAAATTCCTTATATACCGGCTCCATACATGCCTGAGCGTTCTGAGTTTTCTACTGCAGCCTGAAGATTGCTTTCAAACAAATCACATCTGTGGCAATAAAAAATCAATAAATAAAATAATCAAACAAGACAATTTCTTCATAAAAACAAAAAATTGCAGTTTGGAAAATGCTTATTGCGAAACAAATCAGATTAAAGATATAAATGTTCACAGATTTGCAAATAACTTACAAAATCGTTGTGTGCCCGGCAAAAGGGCGTAAGGCCTTATGCCCTTTTGCTGGGAACATAAAGTAGTTCGTCCCAGTAACAAAAAGGACGTAAGCAACAAAATGGCCCTGACATAAAAAATGTCATTTTTGTTATTTTTTTTTGCTAGAATTACCCTGAAGACATGTTTACCCATTCCCCATGCAGAATATAACCTTTCCAGAATGACTTTTGCATGGCAACAAACTTACCAAACTGTCCCGCTCATAATTTTTGAAACAACAAAATTTTAACATAAATTGCTTACGTCCTTTTGCCGGGAACTTTCCCTTTACGTCCATTTGCCGGGCACACGACGATATACAAAGATGGTCATGGTGGGAAAACTTCCCTTGAAACATTTCTGACTGAAATGCTTTAGTTTTTAAGAAATGAGTAAAACAATTAGACCCCTGTACTAAAAGAATAATGCTTTGTTAAACATGGACTTTGGGAGGTGAACTTCAGTTCTCACCTGATTGGCATGTCTATCGAGTAGAACGGATTCTTCAATGCGAAGTCCGCGTACACCTCCGAAATCTTCCTCAGAAGCGCATCCACGCCCCCTTGACGCGGATCTGCTAAGATGATCAGCTTGATACCTGCAGGTCAAGGGTCACAAAGGTCACTTATCAAGACGCATGACCCTTCAAATTGGGCTCGTGAAGAGATTGGATCATGTTTTAGGTATTAAAGCACAAGATTAAAGTTAGCATGCGGTAAACAAATGATGGCGCTGTCCAATTCAATGACACTCACGCAACCACTGTAGACTTGAGATACATAAAACCGTAAAGGTAGTTTCACATGTTTTATGGGTGAAGTCCGTGTCTGATTGCTATATTCACAGTAATGTCTCCACAAGGTTCCATTCTTGGTCCTAATGTCTCCACAAGGTTCCATTCTTGGTCCTAATTTTTTTTAATTTTATTTAATACCTGTATTATTACTGTTACAATGTTAACACTACAGACTATGTAACCTGTGACATTACATGTTTACAGAAGAGCCACAGGAAGCCTGGACTTCCTGCAGGCACTATTTGTACACAGCTCATGAAAATATTAAATCTAATATTTTATAGAGATTGCACTGTCTGTTTTTTTTATCAACTTTTGATATGAAGAAAGGGGGGTGTATTATCTCAAAACTGGTCCAGCTGTTATTTTTACACCTTTAAATTTATGAGATAATTATGACACAAAATGTAAAATTTCCCATAGGACTAGTGTACCATCTTGCCTGTCGGGAAATGCCCTGGAATTGTGCAAGGTCATTGTTTTTGTAAACAAGATTACATGGTCTGTATGCAATACCTGTGTGCGTCTGTAAACAGTGAAGTTTGAAGGAATCGGTCTCCAACACCTGTATCCCTGAAGATTTCAGCTCTGGCGACAGCTGGCATCCGATGGCGTACAACCTATTGAGGAGAGAGAACCACAAAGTGACGTCAGGCCTCAAGGCCAAGATTTCACAAAAGCTTTAAAGCGGGAAAATTTAATGCAGTCTTTTATTTGAAAGAGGGGCCCGATATTGAAGAGAGCTCTTAAAACACTCCTAAGAACCGAACTTCACGCATAGACCTCATGAACATGACGTCACGTGAGTAGGCCGCCTTTTTAACCACTTTGTGCCCGGTTCTCAACAATTTTCCACGCCACCAGAGGGGATTAATTTCTCTGAACAGCCGGAACTATTTTTCTTTGAGAATACCACAGGTACACAGAAACCCTGATTAAACAAATCCAAGAGAATGAAGAGGATTTTTTGTTTCTCTTTCAAGGAAATTGGCAGGGTTCATTTAGCGTGGATCGCAAAACTTCGGCTGTGAGTCAGCCACAGATGATAATTGGTCCCATGGCCAGAACCAAGGCTGGAATCTCGGTTCACTCTGACTTTCCTCCATCGAGCCCAAATACACCGATAAACAATGGGGGAGGCCACTCGATGTCTCAGAATCCTCTTCTTATAAAAAAAATCAAAGGTCTGGAATCGGGGCTTACACAACAACGCCTGCAAAAAAGGGAGAATTTGAGCATGAATTCCAGTACCATCTGTCTTTTTGTTGTTGGTAAAATGAAGCATTACACAGTGTGAGTGCATGCACTGCACGCGCTCTGTAATGGAATGTCGGGGTGACCTTCGTTCCGGAATTCCGATTTCACACAAAATGACACGTTTCATGTCATCTGGGCAGGGAAAATATTGGCATGTATACAAGTCAATAGACCTTTATCACGGTGCGGCCATCTTGATTTGCTCCCATTCAAACCAATGTAACCAAACCGAGGCTGGAAGGACAAATAGTCTGGTTCCCTTTTGTACAATGAATATTAGCATCTATTACTGTTATTGGATACAGGGAATATGACCAAGATGGTGGCAGCATGATAAAGGTCTATTGGTGATAACAGGTTAATGGCATTTTATGTCCTCTTACTTACGAGTGGAACATACTAGCAAGCATGATACGTTCGTTAGTAGAGAGCTTGGGACGACCGAACTTGATGGCTATTGGGTAATTGTCTGGGTTCGCTATCATCTCTAAGACGTCTCGACCATCCTCCAGCTGTCTGCCTCGCACTGGTTCACCATTGATCCCAAGAATGGTGTGTCCAACTGTGTGACAAAAAAGGGAAAAAGTAACTAACCCTCCAAGGGAACAGATTCTACATGTATATGTAGTGAACTACAGGGATGAGATTTGCCGAATGTGAAAATTCCTGAAGACGGCTTGCGGGCCTGGGTTCCCCCTTATTCTAGACCCGGAACCTCCCAGATGTTACAATTCAGGAGGTTTACAGACTCTGTGCATGACCAAAAATGCAGAAGTACAAGTTTGGACACAATGAGGACTATTTCTTTCTCCCTTTGGTGACTGCTTTACTTCTTCCAAGAAAATTTGAAGGCTCAATGAGATTTTGAGAAAATCCTGAAATCAGGAAAAATCCTGAGAAATCTCATGCCAGAGTGTAGAAAAATTGTACATCCATAACAGCTTGGTTACACTTACACTACGAGCTAGTTGCAATAATAGTTAACCTCGATTCTTCTGAGAGGACCGAGGGTTACGACATCATCAGACCAGGTACTTCACAGAAGCAACGGAAGCAATTGACCTTATGCGTCTGACGTCATGAGTCTCATAGAGATATGTACAAAAAGCGCCCTCACTGAGGTGCATACCCTCTATTGCCTCCATTGCCCCTGGTCATACATTGCCTTGGTGTTCTTAAAATGTTTTCAACAGAAATTTACAAGTTCCTCATATATCGTCATAGAGCCTTAGAGGTGCCATTTTACCAAAGAGAAAATGCCTTGGTACCCTTGCCCTTTTTCATTTAAAGAATGTGGGCAATTCGGTATTCTGGGGCGCCGAACTACTGTTTTGAGATTTTTGACATTATCAGCCGTTGTCAAAAATGTCCACTTGATTTTTTTTATGGTCAATAATTAGCGTTTAGCTACCAAGGAAAACTAAAAAAAGGGAAATAAAGCCCAACATCCATTAAAAAAATCTATAAAAAAATCCCTTAGAAAGTGGCAGTCGGATTAGGCCTATATATTTTTTGGGAAATATTTCCATATCTGATCCAACTCGACTGCCTCTCTAAGACTAAGCGGAAACCTTTCCAAGTAGAACAAACATGTAATAATCTGGTCTAAAATTTACCTTTAATTCCGTCCCGTTGGCCGAACGACACGACAACACGTTCATCGTAGATTTTCAGCGTCAACTCCAGAGGATAACTGAAGGTTTTTTCAACTTCTGTCTTGGGCATGGTGTGGTCCATCTGGTAAATCAGCCCACCAGCACGGTTTATCACGTACACGCTGTAAATCGTCATTCTCGTCGTCTTAATTTGCAAATACAATTGTAAAACTAAAAGTACGAATTTGTGATTTTTTTAATTACCGAAATTTCTTTTCAGTCATTTCTATTTATGTCGTTTCGTCTTTTCTCGATCTCTGGGGGGGCTCGCCCGCTGATGATAACTACCGCCCTCAAGCGGCGGGCTATTTTTTCACAGTGCGGTGTACAATAAACTATCTTGCACTATAACACGATTGTGTGATCATACAGAGGATAATACGCTTCATTGCAGCTTCAGTTATGGATGATGTGATTGGAAAAATCAGGTGTTTTTTTGTCAGCTAGGACTGAGACAAGTGTTTATGTAGGGAAGAGCGAAATCATACAGGTAGCTGTGGGAAATTCAAGTCATGAAAAGAGATCATAGTTTGACCACAAGAAAACAGTTTAAATATAATTACAGCTTTAACCGCATCATAAAGAGGCTTTTTGAGGGACACGCTTAGAAAAAATTAAAAACCGGAACCCCGCACTCAAAAATTTAAAAAAGCTTATAATATTTGTCTGTCAGTTTGTATCTCTCTCTCTCTCTCTCTCTTTCTTTCTGTAGATTGATAAGCTGCTCTTAAAACTGTTTGATTGAAATTCACTCTTTTCGATTGAGGCCAGAAACAAGTCTTTTGCAATTTTGTCCCTAGCTAGTTTCAATCGAATAGAGTGGCTCAGTCGAGAGTATGCCAAGCTTGAAAAACCTTTGAGGCGTCATGTGCTTTTTATACTTCAGTTGGAAGTATTTTTCTCTCTCCTCACAAGTACATTGGTTTTTCCATTATTTTATTTTTATTTCCATTTCATTTTAGAGTGTTTTGAAATGTTTTAATGCTCTTTTGCCATGCTTGTCGACGTCTCTAATGGTTCTTATAAAAAAGAAATTATCCCATTGCTTGTTTTAATTTTTTCTATTATAATTAAGGGATTGCTCGTTTGGATAGTAATTTGGTTCGCTTTCGGGCAATCCATTGGCTCCTGCTTGTTCTATGTGATTATGTCCTATTGGTTTTCGTATAACTTTATACCCGTTTGTATTTTTGGATACGTGTACGTACACAATGATACAATGGTGGAGTGGTTGGGGAGGCGGTTGGGGGCGTGGGAGAAGGAAAAAAAAAAACGCTCATGGTGCGAACATTTGGTGGCGCACTGCATATTTTTTGAAATTTGAAGTTAACTGAGAATCGACCTATATACAGTATAAATGCACAATAAATCAAAAAGAAAGAGAAGGCAAAACCATACTTAAACAGACATAAGAAACTTTATTAGTTTTAAACTAAATGATAAGAAGAAACTGTAGGCCTGGTAGAGAATCCTGCTGCCGTCAAAGACATGTGTTATTGAGCAAATTGTGGCGAAGCACATTCATACAAATTTAGCACTATCGCAAAGTTAATCAAAACCTAAGAGTATTTAACGTTAATATATTATGATATAATGAGGAGGTGTCAAGGTGTGAAACAAGATGGAGTGGCGTAACTAAGGGGCGGGCCCCCAATGATGTCTGTGCCCCCCCCCCCGTGCCCCATTTGAAGTCTGGACTTTTGAGATTAAAAATTACCAGAATAAAATGTTACATTTCGTAGGCTTTTATGTAGTAATTTCAAAGTGTTTGTAAACTATTTTTTTCTAATTACAGGCAGACAGTGTATTTGTCTTTACCGCCATGTCAGATTATCTTATAAAAAAAACCCAGTAAACGGCATCATAGCCAGAAGGCTGAAAAGGGGATTGCTTAGGACAAGTGAACATTTTTAATTGGCCTAACTCAAACGGCTAATTTGAGGCCGTGTCCGAGTTGGCGGCTCACGGCTTCGGCTTCGGCTGGGTAGACGTGTCATCATGCTCTGAAACATAGGTTGCCCTTGGCAACACCCGTAGCAACTGTCGAAGCCGCTAAATCCGGACACTGCCACGCACTTGGGCAATAGCATGGCATCAGAAACTCTAGTCACCTTCTGGTGACCAGTGGCGGCAAAATACAAAATGGTGGACATGGTTTCATTCAAGAAAGGTCTGTATTCAAAATAGCGGACAACCTTTCTCAAGCGTTCACAGGTGTAAAATTAGGTTACAGTGGTCACGGTCTCGGTCTATATGGAACTACAGTAGAATGGGTGATTTTAAGACGTTAACTGGCAGAGGACCTATCGGATAAAACTTCCACTGTTGTTCCAGGCAAGCGCACTAATAGGCTGGTTCTAGGAAAGCGCATTATTTCGAGAGCAATGGATTTATATGAGAAGTAAGTCTGCTGCCACCAAGCGTCTCAACAAACTGAAAATGGATTTGTATGCCCCTTTGAGTTAAACTTATAGTCCCGTTTAATTCACATGACTCGGGAAAGTACTGAGTGTATACAGTGCTTAACACACATCGGTGTATGGGCAAAAAAGACACAAGACTCTAATAAGGGGAAAAACCTTTAAAAAAACATAAAACAAAGAAACTCTTCCTCTTGGCGGGTAAAAAAACCAGCAATCCTTATTAAACTAGAATCAATGAACAGCCAATCGAACCTTGAAGTGCATTATTCTCTTTAACACTGAGTACATTTTACCAAATATTTTACCATTATCTGAGTACATTTTACCAATATTTTACCATTATTTGTGCGAACTGATATACTTTTCTTTTAATAAACGTTTGTCGGGGATAAAATCATTGTCTTCTTCTAAAGAGGTCCGGTCGGTGGAGGATCCTTAGTTCGTCTAAGCGGAACAGACGAACGCGCAACCTGTATCTGGGTTCTGAAAAACAAACAGACAGACACAATTGAAAGTTTGTGTTACAGTATAATGTTTTGTTTATTTATATTATATTTTCATGCACCATGCTTAGCTTTTTTCTCTCTCTTTTATCCACATGTAAGATTTTTAAAGGTTTTTCGTTACACAGTTTTATGTTTTTGATTCATGTATTTTATTTTATAATAGTAATGATAATAATAATAATACACAGTTCTGATGTAGCGCTTTATCACACCCGATGGGCGTCTCAAAGTGCTCAGTGTTTTTTTCCTGCAAGGTATGCGGATTTACGATTTGAAGTATCAGACATGTTCGTTTACCTAGCACCATGTGATAATTTACAAGGTGCTGTGGCGCAATCTGCAGCCAATCAAACCAGGAACACCAGGGCGCCAATCCCTTCTCTTTGTGATAAGTGTACTGGGTTCTTTTACGTGCATTACACAATACACGGGACCTACGGCTTTACGTCCCATCCGAAGGACGCAGCAATAATGGTTTAAGTGTCTTGCTTATAAGGTCACGAGTGTCACGACCGGGACTCGAACCCACACCCTGCTGATCAGAAACACCAGAGCTTGAGTCCGGTGTTCTTATCCGCTCTGTTCTTTTTACAATTTACTATAAATGACCCTTTTGGCTGATTCACATGTCAAATTTTGAATGATATGAACTAGTCGAAGAAGTGAATAGACTTTAAAAAAAATTGTATGGGGGCGAGTCCCTAAAAGTGCCTCAGCCAATCAAGGGCTTGAATGTCAACAGGTTTTTTTGTTTTTTTCTTCTTTCTTTTTACTTACCAGGGCTTCAGCAGCGAAAAGCTTGATCTTCATACTGACACCGTAGGTGTGTTCAATACATCTGTCTTTCACGGCTCCGGGGGCTATTAGGTCACAGTCAGTTAGCAAAAATTTCTCCACCCCGCCCTATAGAGAAAAAGGGAGATGCATGAGCCACGAAATAAAGGGAGTTTAAATTCAGGCTGTTTTAAGATCAACGGTACTCAATGATCCAGAGTGACAGTTGGTTTAAGGGATGGCAAGGACGGGGGATGGGGAGGAGGAAAGGGTTGTGGGTGTTCTCACCCCCCCCCCCCCCCACCGCCCCGCCTGCCCCCTCTGGTTACGCCACTGGGAGTGATCAAAATTAAAGATATCAAAAAAAAAACAAAAAAAAAAAATGAAAACTAATGATAACGTAATATAACATACAAATCAAGTTTGTTCGAAGGCCAAGACGGATCCAAGATTAAGAATAATCTAAGATCGGTATGGTGTTGAAAATCGATTATGCACGGGAGACCGAGAAGCTTATATACAGCGGGTCTTCTGTCCAACTTCCAGATTTATCAGGCAATTTTCCAGCGTTTACGTAATTCTGAGCATGCACACATTAACACATTTCAAAGAACAGCGGACATAACAGGTACGTAAGTTTGCTGACACCAAGCGTCTCTGATAGTTGGCTTAGTTCATTACTTCAATGCAGATTACCTCTGTCTGCACATTTAAAAAAAATTACTTTAAAAAGTCAAGTCCCGATTAAAAAAAATGATAACGTCGATAGGGGAACCCTTTAAACCTTGGCCCTTACTGAATTTAAGTAGTTGGATGGATCATTTTATGGAGTAGGTCCCCTTAATTTTCTTAAGCCAGAACTGACCTGGAGGAATGTCATACTGTGCCCATTTTCGGGGTCAGCATGACCCGTTTTCTGAGTCTTACTGATCAGGAATCCGGGTCAATAGTAGTGTGATTCTGACTACTCAGATCCTGAGCCAAGTTGACCCGAAAGACGGGTAATGCTGACCCCCCCCCCCCCCCACCCCAGAAATGGGTCTGGCCACCTTGTTTTTTTTTTTAGAGTGCACACTTACCAAAAAACCGTTGCCGGTTAAGATCTGTTGCAGCAGCAATGGGACGCTCTTGCAGACCTCACAGACCATGGTGTTGCCAGTGTGTGAGGCGACGGGGTATGCGACGTCAGACAAAGGCTTTCGCACGCACTTGTCGTTGACGGGCCCAACATAGCTACAGACGAAGCCACACAGCTTCTCCGGGTCGGACTGTTAAATCAAATTCATTCCAATCCAATCATAGCTTTATTTTATGCAGACTTGAAATAAAACTAAATACAATCGAATAGCGTAAAACAAAATAATTTTAAAATCAAATTCCAGACAAAAAAGTCGTCATGTTAAAAAGACAAGTCAAATCAAACAAAGCCAAGTCAAATTAAGTCAAGTCAAGCCAAGCCAATGTTAAGCCAAGCCCAGTAATAAGAAAAGTCAAGATAAGTAAACTCAACTGAAGTCAATTCAAGTCTAGTAAATTAAGTTATAATAAACCCAAGTCAAGTCAAGTCAAATAAAATCATGTCAATTCATGTAAATTAAAGCCAATTTAAGTAAATGTAAGTCAATTCATGTGGGAGACTTTGGAACAGTAGATGGCAGCAGACTTAATGTTCCATTTCCATTGTTTGCATAGTTCTGAGCATATGCCAAATTTAAAGAACAGTGGATTTTTTCTGGTAAGTCTGCTGCCACCTAGTGTTCTCAAAAGTCTCTCATTCAATTCAGGGTAAGTAAAGAAATATAAAGATAAGTCAAGACAAGACAAGTATTATCAAGTCAAGTCGTCTAATATAATGTTCTAATAAAACCAAGTCAACTAAATTCAAGTCAATTTAAGTCAATTCAAGTCAATTCAAGACAAGGACAAGTCAGGTGAAGCAAAGTCAATATACAATGCAATTTTGTATTTGTTTAACCTTGGATTAATTTCAAGCAGATTAACATTAAAGTAACTCATTGGGAGAGTTTGGGACGCTAGGTGGCAGCAGACATTCCAGATAAATTTCCATCGTTTACATAGCTCTGAGGTGCACGCATTTCCGAGAACAATGGAATTACCTGGCAAGTCTGCTGCCACCTAGCGTCCAAAAAAAAGTCTCCCGTTACAGCCGTCATTTTGGGAACCTACTTACCATGATGGCGTCGAGCAACAACCTGACCTGCTTCGGAAACTGCTGGACATGGTCCGTGCACGCATTTCGTCCGGGGGATGACGAGTTTATGAAATCACAAATTGTCAACATGAACGTCGTGACTGCAGACTGTAATATTATCAATAAACAAAATTAAACACTTTTTCAATAATCCGAGAATTTGTATCTGATCAACATATTTTTTATCAAAATTTTTAGGTAAAAGAAGAAAGGAAAAAAAACACATTGTTTAACAAGATTATGTTTAGAGTCATGTGGTGACGTCACCCAGTCGCCAGTCTTTAGAGGTGAAACGATGACGAATCAATGAACATGCACAGCTATGTACATTTACACACGCGCTCAATATGGGCCGAATTTTAATTTAAAAAGCCATGACCAAATTTGATAGAGCTGCTTATTTAAGCAGCAAATATCGCTTAGCAATTTTCTGCTGAGCAAAAATAAGCAGGATACTAGTCATAGATAGTGCACGTGTAGTGATATTTTGGCTGTTAACCTTGTTCTGATAAGCATATAATTGTATTGTGCTCAGCTACTTTTTATGCTTTTTAGTAGCTCTATGAAATAAAGCCCAGGAAGCAGACTTTTGTTTTCTGCTTACGGGGCAGCGCTTAGCACAGTTTCTCATTCGTAACCACTGCTCACACACAGCAAGCAAAAGACATGCTAACTTGCCACAGCAACGGAGATTCAACGTGTATATAATTAGTGTATTATACGATTAGTAAAACTGAACTGAATGGGAGACATTCTAACGCTAGGTGGCAGCATTCATAGCGCGTACATTTCCGTTGTTTACGTAGAGTTCTGAGCATGCGCCCTATTCCGAGTACGATGAATTTACCTGGTTAAAGTATGATGCCACCCACCGTTCCCGAAAGTCTCCCATTAATCAAAATGTAATGTGAGAGGATGTCCGACTCAAGTGACGTCACATGATAAGGTTTTCAAAGGGTAATGCGATTAATGAAATACCTCAGTATTGGCGTCGTCGACGACACTTTTGACAAATGCAAGTGTTTCCGTGCAGTACGAGCACGCCAACTGCTGGCCGTCACAGACGGGCTTGTCAACTTGTATGCCTATACAACAAGAATAATAACAGCAATAATACATTATATTACTGAGGTATGCGGAGAGAACGCAAGTTCGCCCTCAATCTTTATTTTAGGACCAATCCTAAAACTTTATCATAGCCTACGTCAGTATAACAAAGATCAGTGGGTATCACCCGAGGCCGAGGGAAAGGAGGAATTCCTCCTTTTCCAAAAATATCCGAAATGTTCCGAACTCGATGTCGTCAACTTTTGGACAGTGTCGTTGATGGTCGGACATTTCCGGGAGTAGACCTTTCTTTTGTTTATAAACACACCTCGCTGGTTGACGTGGACGGCCAAATGTTAGCAAAACATTCAATTTTATTGAAAAACGTTGTAACCAAATTTTTAAAACACATCCCATTGTTTATGGGCTACAAAATAGGCTAACATATGACTTTAAAGGTCTTTCAGGAATGGAGAAGAATGGTTCCTAAAAGAAACCATCAAATTTTACCGTTTTCGATCATTTTTCAAAAAACGATTTATCCGAACCAGCTTGCCGGTCTAGCCGTAAGCTTAGGAGCTTGTCGGAGGGGTTGGGTGCCAGACCGACAATTACGTTTTTTTAACGACTGTTTTAGTCTGTACCCCTAGCTATTATCCCCTAACTATTGTAACATGTTGCCTGCGTTACACACACGCGGGACGACGCGGGAAAGTTTATCCATGGAGGTAGAAATTAGAGTAATTTCTACCTCCATGGTTTATCCCATACAGTTGATCTATCTACTTCTATGATAACTGCATAATGTCCAACCCCCCCCCCCCCCCACACACCCCCCGCCATTCGCCTCAACAACAACAAACCGGTGGCGGTGGCTGCGGCCGGCCAGTGAAGTCATCGCCCCAAAAACGGGAGAATGCCATCGCTAAAGCTGCCAGGAGAAAGGCAATCCGTTTGCAGCGAAGGCGGGAGGCTCGCTTGGCACATGCTGGCTTTCCCTTTGGATTTATCGTGTTTTTTGTTTTTGTTTTACTTTTTACATTTCGTTGGACCGCCTTGTGGTTTTTCCTTGCGATGTTTTTTTGTACCGATCCTTGGATGTCGAAGAAACGTTCTCCATTGCAAGTAAGTTCGTCCAGTTCGTCGTACACAGAATACAAACTGTCCGTTTATGTCTGTTTTTTATTTACACGTGAATTTGAAAATTGTACACTGACATTTGACAGGGGGGGGGGGCTGGAAGAGCATAATAGGGCGTGCTATGTCTGAATAATCAGACGTATACAGCACCACGACGACGATTATGTATTTTTTATTTACACGTGAACTTGTGCTGGATGGATATGAAGTCTGGATGCCCATGCCTCGCTATTGTAATAATTCATACTTAAACAGAGCACCAGTCTACTTACAACATTGCGCAACATTGTCACGTAAACTTGACAGTTGCAACGGCTGGAAAAGCGTATAAGCTGACCTTTGACCGTGTTTTGTTTTTTACACATTTTTCGTTAATTACGTGGTATTTTGATGAATTTTTTTTACAACAACCATTTAAATATTATTGTCTGTTATTCCACATCACTAAATTAGGTAAACAGTAAGCCGGTGTGTCCCTTTAAAACCCCAGCTCAACATTGGTAAGAAAGTAAAACATAAATGTTCACAGATTTACATATACCTTACATGGGATGAGAATAATGATGGTAGAAAACTTTCCTTGAAATATTTATGCCTGAAGTGTTATCGTTTTAAAATAAAAAACAAAATAATAAGATCCAAAAATTAATTACCATCTCAGTGAGACAAAAACTCTGTCTACAGGAATGCGTGCAAAAGTACTGAATGCATTTTTTACTGTTTTTCTCGCAAACGAAAAAACGAAATGAGCTGACATTTTCACAGGTTGGTTTTATTACAAGTATCTTGATTTGTGCAAAGAATGGAAGCATTTACAATCAGTTTACCAATGTTGAGCTGGAGCTTTAATAACAAAATATCTTACCGTATCCATTGACAACAAAAACCACACAGGTCATCACGAATAACGAAGTTGAAGCCATTGTTTCAATCTGGAATGCTGGTCTCTTTAATTGTCTAGCTGCCCCTCAAACTGTCTCCTTCTGTCGATTAATGTCACTCTTAGCTCTTGCTTTCAACTCCAACTGAGTCCAACTGTGCCAGCATGTCAAGAAAGTGTTCTTTATATAGGCGTAGGGTCGTCTTTATTTTACATTCTATTGTGTATCTGCTAAGATCTAGTATCTAGAAGTCTTCTAGCCTTGCTGTCCTGTCTCAAACAACCGATGCCCGCCGTTTTTGCATCGCGAAACGCCCCTTTTCGTGACACGTGGATGCTGCTAAAGGCACATCCCACTGTGACGTATTAGCTTCGCGTCAACGATTGACCAATCATCTACAAGCACGTGTCATGGTTTAGTTTGGAAGAAGCGGTCCCGCCTCACCGTTCGTTTTGCTCCAGATATGTTTCTCTTCCAGACACAGATATCTCTTCTCCAGTAATTCGTGTTGCCAATTCGTGTTGCGAAATTGGCGAGTATACGGTAACACCAAAATCTGTCAAAGTAAATTTTACCCCAAGACCGGAGGGTGTAGACGATCTGGGTCATTTTATTTATTTAAAAACTTTGGAAGTAGCGCTGAACGCCAAGTTGCATTTCCAATGCATACAAAATTTGTCACCGAAACAACAGCGAAACTGGGGTGACATTTTAGAGGGGCGCATGCGCAAGGGGTGCACCATTTTGCTAGTTAAAAATACTCACTTTTCCTGAACTAGCCCCTTTTTAGCCCTTTTGTTGCGCCGTTTACTATTTTTCAAGATAATCCTACATGGACCTAAAAAAAAAAAACAAACACGCTGTCTGGGTGTAAATAGAAAAACTGTTTGCAAAAAGACAACAAACACAAAATGAAAATATTACATAAAATCTTACAAAATGTAACAATTTACTCTGGCAATTTTTAATCTCAAAAGTTCAGATTTCATATTGGAGTAGGGGGCACCCTGGGAGGGGGAGGGGGAGGGAATGGACATCAATGGAGGCACGTGCCCCTTCCCCACCCCTTAGCTACGCCACTGCATCGAAAGATGTGCTCCTGTCAAGTCGACTCTCGTCGGACTGAAACAAAATCTCAAAGCCATTATACACTATTGGTAAAGTGTCTGGAAATACTTCCATACCTTATGAGCATTAAGAGTTATTTTATAAAATCAACCTGCAAAAGTTTCATCTCATTTCATTGTTTCCTTTACGAGAAAACAATACAAAGTCATTCAGCGTTTTTGTATTCATTCTAACGGCCGGAGTTTTCGTCTCATGAGACGAAAAATCATTTGTGGAACTTATTTCTCTAATTATTCGAAAACGCATCAGACAGAAATATTTCACAGGAAGTTTTCTACCATCATCGTCTCTATACCATGTAAGTTATGTGCAAATCTGTGAACATTTTTTTTTCGGTGTTCCCAAAAGTGAACATAGGCTTTAAACGCTGTTGCAGAGCTGATCACATCAATATACAGTGAACATTCACTTCAGCCACCAGCGTTGACCTGATTTTGCTTGCACTGCGACGGAGCCGTGGGTTTCAAGCAGAAATAATCGCCGAGGTAGCTATCAGAAAAATCTGTTGAATGTCGTGGAACAAGCGTCGGGAACACGTCGCAGAAAATTTATTTGAATTTTCTACTTTTGCAACCGCTGTTTTTTTTTTCTTTCTTCCTTTTTTTCCTTTTTTTTTTTTCTGACGGCGACTGCTGCCGATCGTCTTAACATCGTCGTAGTTATACAACGGTTGTAAATAATTGTCGACTGATTTTTTCCCGACTGTCTTACTGAGGCGCAGCATCATCCCGAAAAATCAGTCGCCGACTGTTTTGTGTCATCGCAAGGTCGACAGGGGCGGATCCAGGATTTTCTAGGCGGGGGGAGGGGGAGGGGCGTGAAATTTATCAAGTAGCAGATGGTGAAGGCTAATGGTGGCTAAGTCATCAGGATGTTGGTTTGAATCCCGGTCATGGAACTTGTGTCCTTGAGCAAGACACGCAACTATAATTGCTTCAAAAAGATGAAGAGGTAGTTATGTTTGTCTGGCAACGGATTCATTGACCCCTCGCTGTTCTAAGCTGGGTTGTGAAGAGACTTGCGTTTATATCTCGCCATGTCTTGTTTCTGCACATTGGGGCAGGTTTCTATCATCATCCCGAAAAATCAGTCGCCGACTGTTTTGTGTCATCGCAAGGTCGACAGGGGCGGGAAAAGATTTCTCCCTAGCCTCAATCGAAAAGAGTGATTTTCAATCTAGAGTAGGTGAAGAGGCAGTTATGTTTGTCTCGCAACGGATTCATTTACCTACCCCTCCCTGTTCTAAGCTGTGCTGTGAAGAGACTGTGCGTTTATATCCATGTCTTGTTTCTGCGCATTGGGGCAGGTTTTTATCCCTTCAAAAAGTAGCCCACACCTCGAGTGGTCTTCGGGCTTTGTGATGGGCGAATTGCATAATTGTGGAACCTGCGAGCGCTCTTTAATCTCTGGCCATATCAAGAGTGAGATGCCACCTCGCACACGTTAGAAATGAGAGCATTCATGGCTCCAGTCTAATCAAGTACCACACCCAGAGACTGCGTACAGTAGGCCAAAATATACTGCCATCTACGACCCCGCACTTCACGCTTCACTTCCCGGAGACTAGATCTTTAAAATGAGACGAGAACCACGTGACTTCAGTCATGCTATGATTGGTCGCAACTAGAAATTGATCTCATCTATGCGTCAGCCCATTGGCTCCTTGGTTCGGGACCAGTGACCCAGCGAACCTTAAAACCGAAGAGGGGAGGTGGGTGGACGGACGCGGTCAAAAGTAAAGTGCGCCATCAACGTTGGTACCTTCTCATTCACGCGCGAACGAGCTCCGAGCGTGTGCAGTCATACACGCGTGTGTACATAACATTCGTGGATTTACATGTACGTACATGAACTGTTTGTACAAGTATACGCTTAGTAGACCAACGATTTACCACGATAGACCACGACGTTATTTTTGAACGTTACATTTTTTAAAGGAAAAAAAATTGTTCGGGTAGATCGGACAGGTTCTGCTTATACTTACATAATATTGATATATTATGTTTGAATAAAGGGATAAAACAGGGGTAGATCGATACGTTTTTATTTGCTCAAAGTGAAATACAAGTTTCAAACAGCTTATATCGGTGAGATAAAAACTCAACAGACAGCTTCAACAGAAAACTTTAACCGACACAAGAAAGGATTGTCAGAACAACATGTAATACTCAGCTTCAAATCATTGGCAAATTCCAACATTACAATATGGTAGATCTTATATATTTCGCTCTTGTTGGCCACTATTTTGTCTAAGAAATGAGGTAGTTTTGTTCAACCAATATTATGCTTTACATCAATGGAAGGAGTTAAGATCTAAGCTGTTCTGAGTCCTTCAGCTGGTTCAGAGAAAATACGGCAAACAAAAGACACGCTGAGGGTTTTTAAGCCCTTTTCACATGACGAAAAAAATAACCAACGTCCCTTGCTACACATTTTTACGAGCGCTGATTGTTTATTTGTCGTTATCGTGCATTACTAATTTAGCAAGCTTTCACACGGCTGAAGTAAAAAAAACTATACAACCATTGTGCGCTATGTTACTGCTAACACGTGCCTCAACACAGACAAGCAATCCAACTTCACCAACCCCAAAATACGATGTTGTTGTTGTTTTTTCGTTTATAGGAACAAAAATTACCTTATGAAACCCCTTTTCCGGGTGAAATAGGCCGAGTGGCTAACAAGTTGTGATTCAAAAAGGCCCGAAAAGGGGCAATGTTCAAACCCCCTACTACTACCAAAACAGTGCGTTTGGTCGGCAGAAATTACTGGGATCAGTCTTATTCAAAATCCATCTGCTGCCTCCTCAGTTACTGGGTTAATGCCAGTTATGTCATGAATATTGGCGCCCTTTCTGTCTGGTGTCGAAATGAGTAAAAGTGTATCTGCATATTGAAAACTTGCCAAGCTTTGGGTTTGATGGGAGAAACAGCACATAAAAATGCTAATTAAAACGAAAATAATGGTCTCTTCAATAAGAGGACCATGCAAGAGGCTTTACATGAGAGCCCAACTGGGCTCGATTTCACAAAGTTCGAGATGGCGGCGCGATGACGTCATGAGGTTTATTGCTTTCAGCATAATCGTGTAATGTCACAATAAAAAATTACTGTGGCAATACTTTGTGAAATAGAGCCGGGAACCTCTACAGAAAGGTTGCGTGACCCCAGGAAAAGTTCGTTTCGCATCCGTGGTGGGTCCAGCCATGTACAAACTCAATGGCTGGGGCGTCTGTGCACGCAGTATTTGAAAAAAAGGCCTCGGGTGACGTCACGTGAAACCTCTCTACACTTTCTGCAGGTATGATCTCTAGTGCGCAGGACCGTATACATGTACATACTTTTTTCTTTGAATATGAATTCAGTAGTATAAGTCTGTGGACTTTCAAAAGCCTGGTTTTCGTGGTCTTAATGTATTGGAGAAGGAACAACCCTCTACTGCAATGGACGGGTTCCAATAGTAACGCCCTCAACGATCCTTGGCTGCTGTCGTTGTCGTTGTTGGTGCAATGTTTTCTGTAAGCATTTTGTAGGAAATTGGACCTTAGGCTTTTTCGTCAATCCTGTTGAAAATGCAATCCCGTGCAAACAGTAGTTTGGTTCCCAGACCCCAAAATCTCCGTCTATCCCTGTCGATTTTAGGGTCCAGTATCACCCAAAATTGTCACGTGACAAAAAAGGAAGAATTCCTCCTTTTCCGAAAATATCCGAAATGCTCCGAACTCGTCAACATACGTACAGTGATGGTCGGACATTTCTTTTGTTGATAAAAATTCAAACATTTTGTGAGACACATCCCATTATCGTTTTTCTCCCCCCCCCCCCCCGACAATTTCAACTCTTTATTTGAATATATTTGTAACATTTGATAGACCAGCCAGACCATAGGCCGTTTACGAAACCACGGCTTGGGCTTGGGCTTCGTCCGCCTGTTTGAATCCCTGTAAGGAAAGCACACGTTTTCAAAATAGCTGACAGAGCCGAAGCCCAAGCCCAAGTCCAAGCCGTGGTTTCGTAAACTGCCATAGAAATGCACCGAGTCACCGCTTCAAATCAAGCGACGATGATGTTACAATGCAAACATCTACAAAATTTGCTTCGATAGACCGATTGCGCGACCAATGTTTAGACATCATCACGTGACCTATTGTGGGTACTACGTCATCTGAGTTGATGGCGAACTACGTGCAAAAGTATGCCGTGACCGACAGAGTCACACCAAAAGTCGGCTTTTGGTAATAATAACACAGTTACTAAGCCATTTGATTAAAGTTGTATGTTGTGACATTTATAATAATCACATTACTGTTTGTTCACTACCAGCATTTTACTACAAAAGAGGTTTATTTTGAGTTATGCACTACCGGCGTCGGACCACTAGCCACCCGCTTGTTATTTTGTTTGTAGGCCTAATTCACTGTAAAAAAAAAAACGGGGAAAAGAACGTTGGAGAAGTGCGCATTTATACCTAGCCTTGCGAAATTTGAAATAGGCAAAGGAGTCACACAGTTTTGGAAAGCAATTTCTTTGGATGATTCAGCTTCAAAACTTTGAAATTCTTGTATTGAAAAGTATGTGATCGCGGTCGTCTGGCCTAAACGTTCCGTTGAGCACTGGTACACATCGTGCACATTTATACGTTACTTGTACAATTTCCAAGACTTGCTGGAATTGTCTTTACTGGCTTTATTCAGCCACTCGATGGTCTCTGGTACAAACTCTGGAATATTTTTTCCAGATTTCGAGACAGAAAAGTCTCGATCGAAAACAAATGCAACAATCATCATGTACCGTACCGCACTTTCCTATGGAGGACGTCGTACTCGTTTACATTTTTAATACCCACAATAGGTCACGTAACGCGGGTTGCACAATCGGTCTGTAAAACTCTGTTCAATGGCGCAGCCTTATTATTTCTCGAGCGTTTTTTAGGCGGATTTTGGCAGCAAATTCATTATCGTAATACCCACTATTATGAAATTCACAGCGCGGGATTACTATTTTGTGTTCCTCCCCTTTGAAATAATTTTAGAAAAGCCCTTTCTGAATGGACGGGAAAGTTCAACATGCATGTGTTAAACTGGCGTCTAGACATTCACGCGGTATAAAGGATTTAGCTAGCCTAATATTAAATCCAGTTTTGACGTGTTATTTATGGGCTTAAGTTGTGATTACAGAATTTACTTTAAGCCTTTAAAATTTGAATATTGGAAACTCTTCCTGGTGGGATTAAAGCCATTATACACTATTGGTAAAGTGTCTGGAAATACTTCCATACCTTATGAGCATCAAGAGTTATTTAATAAAATCAACCTGCGAAAGTTTCATCTCATTTCATTGTTTCCTTTACGAGAAAACAATACAAAGTCATTCAGCGTTTTTGTATTCATTCTTACGGCCGGAGTTTTCGTCTCGTGAGACGAAAAATCATTTGTGGAACTTATTTCTCTAATTATTCGAAAACGCATCAGACAGAAATATTTCACAGGAAGTTTTCTACCATCATCGTCTCTATACCATGTAAGTTATGTGCAAATCTGTGAACATTTTTTTTTCGGTGTTCCCAAAAGTGAATAATATAGGCTTTAAACGCTGTTGCAGAGCTGATCACATCAATATACAGTGAACATTCACTTCAGCCAGCAGCGTTGACCTGATTTTGCTTGCACTGTGTTCCCAAAAGTGAATAATATAGGCTTTAAACGCTGTTGCAGAGCTGATCACATCAATATACAGTGAACATTCACTTCAGCCACCAGCGTTGACCTGATTTTGCTTGCACTGCGACGGAGCTGTCGGTTTCAAGCAGAAAACTAGACACTAAGTGTTTGTGAACAAACACGAAGCTGTTCCGTGTGGTTTTGCTTTGTTTAATCACACAAGACCAATTATTAAAGTGGGTCTGACTTTGAGATAGAAGATCCTCCACTTTTTACATGCTCTCTTTTGACTTTAAATTTGCCTATCAAAACCTAAAACTAACCTTCATTCTGAAACTGACGTTAGGTATTACGTTAAGCGAGATAACCATCATATCAGGGAACAGTCAATATTAAAAATCCACTAATGTATGCTGTATCATTGTGCTGCATTAACATTTCCATGTGATTTCAAAACTAAAGTTTTGCAAAATAAAAATGTGATTTTATATAAGTATATAATTGCATATATAAAATATATAAAAAAAGGTGAAAATAAATTGGTGGCAAACTTTCTTAGAAATTAATTTGCAAGTTCATGTCAAAGTGGGGTCGCCGTTTAAAAAAAGAAAGTTCAGGACATATCATTTTTTAAAAGGAAAAAGCTTTGAATTACCGTAATACGACACCTGGTGTCGTAGCGGCGAAACAAATTGTGTTTTTCATACTAATAAATTTCATTAAGGGCAAGATTGTTACAAAAAGAATTCCATCTAATGCATTTTCACTATAAAAAAAAACCCTAAGCCTCAGTAGGAATTTCATGTACATGTTTTGCCCATGTACAAATCGAATGAGCTGTGCACAAACAATTGGTCCTCTACGCGGTTAGGAATCGAATTGCAAGGAAATCTCCAACGCCTTGCCGTGATTGCGCAATCAAAATGGCTAGCCATGGTGCGCGATTTGTCACGTTATCGTTAATTATCGTGGAAAAGATTATTCTTTGATTAGTTTCAATGACCAGGAACATTTCTCATTAAAAGCAATAACTTTTTAAAACAGTTTATGTAATTTAGGAAGCCAACTAGTAATTTTAATTGAAAATATCGTGTTTTTGACTGTCAAAACATTTACACTTTTAGCGCCATGTGTTTTGTACACAACACCAAAATGCGCGAACAAATGACGTCATGATGACGTGAAGGAGAATGTTAGGCCAGAATGCACATCTAGAGTATCTCAGAAGTCTACAACTAAAAAAAGTTTGACGATCGGCGGTATACTTTTTGAGATATGGTGCTAACAATGTTGGCTAATTAAATATTCACCTCGCTGTAAAGTGGCTAATTAATTAAAAAATTTAACAATTATCACAATTAGTGTTAAGTTTATGTACTATGCTTCAATTTGATAGAAAACCCAACATCTTCCTATTTAAACATAAGGATATTAGGTCTATACAAAAAACGTGTACAAATGCTATGGGGATTTAGGTGGAAACAAACAATAATAATAATAAAAAATAATAAAAATCTCGACGAAAACAAAATCTGTTCCGACGGTAAGTCGGAACAGCTAAAAATAATAAAAATCTCGACGAAAACAAAATCTGTTCCGACGGTAAGTCGGAACAGCTAATAATCGCCGAGGTAGCTATCAGAAAAATCTGTTGAATGTCGTGGAACAAGCGTCGGGAACACGTCACAGAAAATTTATTTGAATTTTCTTCTTTTGCAACCGCTGTTTTTTTTTCTTTCTTCCTTTTTTTTTCTTCTTTTTTTCTGACGGCGATTGCTGTCGATCGTCTTAACATCGTCGTAGTTATACAACGGTTGTAAACAATTGTCGACTGATTTTTTCCCGACTGTCTTAACTGAGGCGCAGCATCATCCCGAAAAATCAGTCGCCGACTGTTTCGTGTCATCGCAAGGTCGGCAGGGGCGGATCCAGGATTTTCTAGCCGGGGGGAGGGGGAGGGCCGTGAAATTTATCAAGTAGCAAATGGTGAAGGCTAATGGTGGCTAAGTCGTCAGGATGTTGGTTTGAATCCCGGTCATGAAACGTGTGTCCTTGAGCAAGACACGTAACTATAATTGCTTCAAATCTCTCTTAAAACTTTCGATTGAAATTTAGTCTATTCGATTGAAACTAGAGACAAACTGCAAAAGAGTTGTCCCTAGCCTCAATCGAAAAGAGTGATTTTCAATCTAATAAGAGTGATTTTCAATCTAACTATTCAAGAGAGTAGGTGAAGAGGTAGTTATGTTTGTCTCGCAACGGATTCATTTACCTACCCCTCCCTGTTCTAAACTGTGCTGTGAAGAGACTGTGCATTTATATCCATGTCTTGTTTCTGCGCATTGGGGCAGGTTTCTATCCCTTCAAAAAGTAGCCCACACCTCGAGTGGTCTTCGGGCTTTGTGATGGGCGAATTGCATAATTGTGGAACCTGCGAGCGCTCTTTAATCTCTGGCCATATCAAGAGTGAGATGCCACCTCGCACACGTTAGAAATGTGAGCATTCATGGCTCCAGTCAAATCAAGTACCACACCCAAAGATTGCGTATACAGTAGGCCAAAATATACTGCCATCTACGACCCCGCACTTCACGCTTCACTTCCCGGAGACTAGATCTTTAAAATGAGACGAGAACCACGTGACTTCAGTCATGCTATGATTGGTCGCAACCAGAAATTTATCTCATCTATGCGTATTGGCTCCTTGGTTCGGGACCAGTGACCCAGCGAACCTTAAAACCGAAGAGGGGAGGTGGGTGGACGGACGCGGTCAAAAGTAAAGTGCGCCATCAGCGTTGGTACCTTCTCATTCACGCGGGAACGAGCTCCGAGCGTGTGCAGTCATACACGCGTGTGTACATAACATTCGTGGATTTACATGTACGTACATGAACTGTTTGTACAAGTATACGCTTAGTAGACCAACGATTTACCACGATAGACTATGGCATTATTTTTGAACGTTACATTTTTTAAAGGAAAAAAAAATGTTCGGGTAGATCGGACAGGTTCTGCTTATACTTACATAATATTGATATACTAATTATGTTTGAATAAAGGGATAAAACAGGGGTAGATCGATACGTTTTTATTTGCTCAAAGTGAAATACAAGTTTCAAACAGCTTATATCGGTGAGATAAAAACTCAACAGACAGCTTCAACAGAAAACTTTAACCGACACAAGAAAGGATTGTCAGAACAACATCTAATACTCAGCTTCAAATCATTGGCAAATTCCAACATTACAATATGGTAGATCTTATATATTTCACTCTTGTTGGCCACTATTTTGTCTAAGAAATGAGGTAGTTTTGTTCAACCAATATTATGCTTTACATCAATGGAAGGAGTTAAGATCTAAGCTGTTCTGAGTCCTTCAGCTGGTTCAGAGAAAATACGGCAAACAAAAGACACGCTGAGGGTTTTTAAGCCCTTTTCACATGACGAAAAAAATAACCAACGTCCCTTGCTACACATTTTTACGAGCGCTGATTGTTTATTTGTCGTTATCGTGCATTACTAATTTAGCGAGCTTTCACACGGCTGAAGTAAAAAAAACTATACAACCATTGTGCGCTATGTTACTGCTAACACGTGCCTCAACACAGGCAAGCAATCCAACTTCACCAACCCCAAAATACGATGTTGTTGTTGTTTTTTCGTTTATAGGAACAAAAATTACCTTATGAAACCCCTTTTCCGGGTGAAATAGGCCGAGTGGCTAACAAGTTGTGATTCAAAAAGGCCCGAAAAGGGGCAATGTTCAAACCCCCTACTACTACCAAAACAGTGCGTTTGGTCGGCAGAAATTACTGGGATCAGTCTTATTCAAAATCCATCTGCTGCCTCCTCAGTTACTGGGTTAATGCCAGTTATGTCATGAATATTGGCGCCCTTTCTGTCTGGTGTCGAAATGAGTAAAAGTGTATCTGCATATTGAAAACTTGCCAAGCTTTGGGTTTGATGGGAGAAACAGCACATAAAAATGCTTATTAAAACGAAAATAATGGTCTCTTCAATAAGAGGACCATGCAAGAGGCTTTACATGAGAGCCCAACTGGGCTCGATTTCACAAAGTTCGAGATGGCGGCGCGATGACGGCGCGATGACGTCATGAGGTTTATTGCTTTCAGCATATCGTGTTATGTCACCATAAAAATTACTGTGGCAATACTTTGTGAAATAGAGCCGGGAACCTCTACAGAAAGGTTGTGTGACCCCGGGAAAAGTTCGTTTCGCATCCGTGGTGGGTCCAGCCATGTACAAACTCAATGGCTGGGGCGTCTGTGCACGCAGCATTTGAAAAAAGGCCCCGGGTGACGTCACGTGAAACCTCTCTACACTTTCTGCAGGTATGATCTCTAGTGCGCAGGACCGTACACATACTTTTTTCTTTGAAGATGAATTCAGTAGTATAAGTCTGTGGACTTTCAAAAGCCTGGTTTTCGTGGTCTTAATGTATTGGAGAAGGAACAACCCTCTACTACAATGGACGGGTTCCAATAGTAACGCCCTCAACGATCCTTGGCTGCTGTCGTTGTCGTTGTTGGTGCAATGTTTTCTGTAAGCATTTTGTATGAAATTGGACCTGAGGCTTTTTCATCAATCATGTTGAAAATGCAATCCCGTGCAAACAGTGGTCTGGTTCCCAGACCCAAAAATCTCCGTCTATCCCTGTCGATTTTAGGGTCCGGTATCACCCAAATGTCACGTGACAAAAAAGGAAGAATTCCTCCTTTTCCGAAAATATCCGAAATGCTCCGAACTCGTCAACATACGTACAGTGATGGTCGAACATTTCTTTTGCTGATACAAATTCAAACATTTTTTGAAACACATCCCATTATCGTTTTTCTCTCCCCCCCCCCCCCGACAATTTCAACTCTTTATTTGAATATATTTGTAACATTTGATAGACCAGCCAGACCATAGGCCGTTTACGAAACCACGGCTTGGGCTTGGGCTTGGGCTTGGGCTTCGTCCGCCTGTTTGAATCCCTGTAAGGAAAGCACACGTTTTCAAAATAGCTGACAGAGCCGAAGCCCAAGCCCAAGTCCAAGCCGTGGTTTCGTAAACTGCCATAGAAATGCACCGAGTCACCGCTTCAAATCAAGCGACGATAATGTTACAATGCAAACATCTACAAAATTTGCTTCGACCGATTGCGCGACCAATGTTTACACATCATCACGTGACCTATTGTGGGTACTACGTCATCTGAGTTGATGGCGAACTACGTGCAAAAGTATGCCGTGACCGATAGAGTCACACCAAAAGTCGGCTTTTGGTAATAATAACACAGTTACTAAGCCATTTGATTAAAGTTGTATGTTGTGACATTGATAATAACCACATTACTGTTTGTTCACTACCAGTATTTTACTACAAAAGAGGTTTATTTTGAGTTATGCACTACCGGCGTCGGACCACTAGCCACACGCTTGTTATTTTGTTTGTAGGCCTAATTCACTGTAAAAAAAAATGGGGAAAAGAACGTTGGAGAAGTGCCTATTTCAAATTTCGCAAGGCTATAGGTATAATACCTATAGCCTTGCGAAATTTGAAATAGGCAAAGGAGTCACACAGTTTTGGAAAGCAATTTCTTTGGATGATTCAGATTCAAAACTTTGAAATTCTTGTGTTGAAAAGTATGTGATCGCGGTCGCCTGGCCTAAACGTTCCGTTGTGCACTGGTACACATCGTGCACATTTATACGTTACTTGTACAATTTCCAAGACTTGCTGGAATTGTCTTTACTGGCTTTATTCAGCCACTCGATGGTCTCTGGTACAAACTCTGGAATATTTTTTCCAGATTTCGAGACAGAAAAGTCTCGATCGAAAACAAATGCAACAATCATCATATACCGTACCGCACTTTCCTATGGAGGACGTCGTGCTCGTTTACATTTTTAATACCCACAATAGGTCACGTAACGCGGGTTGCACAATCGGTCTGTAAAACTCTGTTCAATGGCGCAGCCTTATTATTTCTCGAGCGTTTTTTAGGCGGATTTTGGCAGCAAATTCATTATCGTAATACCCACTATTATGAAATTCACAGCGCGGGATTACTATTTTGTGTTCCTCCCCTTTGAAATAATTTTAGAAAAGCCCTTTCTGAATGGACGGGAAAGTTTAACATGCATGTGTTAAACTGGCGTCTAGACATTCTCGCGGTACAAAGGATTTAGCTAGCCTAATTTTAAATCCAGTTTTGACATGTGACTTATGGGCTTAACTTGTGATTACAGAATTTACTTTAAGCCTTTAAAATTTGATTAATGGAAACTCTTCCTGGTGGGATTAATCCTATACAACGCTGTTGTTCGTCATGCTCGATCAGTTACTGGAGGTCAGTATTCCCGTTTACTATTTTGTCTCCCCAAAAAGAAGTACATGTAGTTGGCTCCATGGTATTAACTTGTTAACGTTTGGAATGATTAAGTGCTTCTTGCTGACGAGTAGAGATTTCAAATGACAATGACTGAAAGCTGGCGGATTTTCTTGTCATGGAACAGTGAACGGACTTGAAGGTCTTCCATTTTGGATCACAATGGTATTCTAGAAAATACAACCTTTCAGTTGAGAACAATAAAACACCTGTAAATAACACCATAGAAATACGCTCACAAATGTGCTCAAAGTAGTACTTTTTGACTAATTCAAAATTGGAAAAAAAATTAATAACAATAATAAAATAAGCCCACACAGTTTCATGAAACTGTAATGCAGACGATAGTGCGTCGAGTCTTATTTGATAACCGGAAAATTACTTTTATGTAACTGATATACAGACCCTTGTCATTTGAAACTTACATCACGTGTCATTCAGTAGTACTCCCACGAGCCGCCGATCAAAAAGTCCTATTCCCCACGGGGAATAGTATTTCCCATTCCACAGTTAGGATCATCCTTGTTCCCAAATGTTTTTGAGCAATAAAGCGCCGCTGCTAAAACAAAGGAGCACCTGTGCAAAAGGTTGAAATATCGTCACACCCCGCGTATTGCGCTGTTGTACCTCGGCGTATCGCGCTATTCTGAGCTGCGCGTGTCAAGTTTGGTTGAAGATGAATTTTTATTGGAGTACGGAAAAACAGCGCGTCCGTGTCTACATAGAGTCGTCCACATTGTTTAGAAGTGTGTGGGTTCTTTTTCTTTTTTGTTTTTTATACAATTTTTAGAGTGTGGGGTGTCTATTTTGATTTTGTGTTAATTCATTCAATCACATGACAAGTATCTATGTCAGTTATATAAAACAAATGTTGAGTGGCTTTAATTCGTGAAATAGGAGGAATATTATCGCTCGGTAAAATTTTGACCGCTCCTTTTTCACTCGGCTTCGCCACGTGAAATGGAACAGCTCCAAAATTTTACCTCGTGATTATATTCCTCCCATTGCACTCTGAATAAAGGGGCTGATTAACTAATTCATCGCTTAACGAAAGTAAAATCGACTGTTTTCGTACTCACTCGGCCTATGTTTTTACACGTATTTTTTTCATCAACTGTATGACGTCATACCCAATAGGGGGTCACGTGACCGCGTGTGTTCCGGCTTTGGCAACAAGCCCCGGCCACACGCATTAGTTTGTGTACGTTTACACTGCACGTGTGACCGAGTTTGACCGAGGTCACATGACCAAAAGGTGTGATCCAATAATGGTCAATGGGAACAGTTTGATTGACAGGCCGGAACGGTCTCTTGTATTTTATTTCACTTAAAGTCGCATGGGATGGCCCGTATTAAAAAAAAAAAAAAAAAATCCTCTCTCTCCCTCTTTCTAAACAAATTGACAGACGATGCTGTTTCAAAATAACAAAAACATACAACATTTTTCGCATAATGCCACGGACAATGCTGAACATACAGTGAACATTGTGTCTACATGGCTGATGGACGTAATTGAATGTTGGGATTTCCAACAATAATTCAGTATTGGTTTGTAACCGCCACACTAATCAATGGCGGATTTGATTATCATTAATTCTTTCGAAAATGCCATGTCCGATTCAGGCAATTCATAAAACGAAAGCTTATAACTTTCTCGAACCTATAACAAAACATTGTTATTTAAAATTGGAATCTAAATTTCGGATCTAATCGGCCTAAAATCGGACACGGAATTTTCAACACACATCGGTGTGTTGGTAAAACACAAGTTTGGATTTAAAAAAATGCCATTTCATCGATTTTTGACCCTAAATCAGACGGGTAAACGCAAAAGGTCGCTTGAGCTACGAGATTGTACTTGACAACTTTCTCGATAATATTAAAACAAGTTGATTAATTAATTTATTTCGTTTACTTATTAACCAGGGTAGGCCGAGTTCAAATCAGAACAAAACAACAAAAGACAAACAAACAAACAATCAAAAGAAAAAGGGGGAAACATTCTTAAACTTTCAATGTGGGTTCTGCTTGACCTCGCAAAGAAATATTTAAATGAACAATTTCGAAATGAACACTTTCTCGATACTGCTTTCCAAAAACAACTTATTACTTCGGTATAACCATTTGCCACAAAATACGCAACGCTGCAAATATTTTGCACATATTATAATTTGCGATTTGTAATTGGCATTGAGTACTTCATGAGTTCATACAATAGACAAAGCACAAAAAGGTCTCACATCATGGCCTAAACAGCCTAGATTCATCTTATAAATATCGCCGTGTGCCTGGAAGAAGTATGTCACCAAAGTGTGACCTACAAAAGGTCCTTCTATGCAAATTACGGTCCAATGCGTTGTTTTCAGAAGACTGAGTATGATAGTTCGGTTGCTTTTTTCTCATTTACAAGTCGTTGTAGGAAAGTTAAACTCGGCTTTGGATTAGAGAAACATGTCGTGGAAGTAATTCTAGCATAATACAACAGTCATGGCTTACATGGCCTTTTTCCTTCAAAGGAGCCACTTCATTTCTTGTGAAAAAAAAATTGTACTATGTGTGCCGACAAAATAGGTCGTGTAGCCTTTTGTGCCCACAACGGGTGGGAAACGAGTGTTGATCATCAGGCAAGGACAAGGACGCATTACCGGAGTTGCTGCACAGTCTCCAATCAAAGTTTCCTTTTCAATCATCAGATATCATTACGGGAGCGTATTTAGGACACAGAAGAAGAAAAATTCACCGTTTACTAATTCGCCCGGGCGGTTTACCAACCAGTATTTCGCTCGGGCGGAACAGTGGGACGTCAGGGCAGTAATCTGCCCGGGCGAATCGTAAATAGTAAATCGCCCGGGCGAAATAGAAAAACCGCGATTTTGTTTTCTTCTATTTTGTCCTAAATACGCTTCCGTAATTTTAAAGTGACGTGAAGAGGGCAAAATAGTTCGCAGATTTCCATGAGGAGATGAAAAGTGCAATGGACTAAATGTAAAGCAGATACAAAGAGAAGCGTCTTTAGGCTGAATTTTGGGGATCTGCAAGGAGTCAAGTTTAAGGAGCTGATAGGGGAGATCATCCTATAACTTTGGTGCACATGAAACGAAGCTTCTATCACCTGATGGAGAATGAGATTTTAACAGTAGATTGTTCGAGGATCTCAGATTAATGAAGATCTGTGAGGACTCAAGTGCACGGGAGTTGATGGGGAGATCATGCCATAGCTTTGGTGCACATGAAACGAAGCTTCTACCACCTGATGGAGAATGAGATTTTAACAGTAGATTGTTCGAGGATCTCAGATTAATGAAGATCTGTGAGGACTCAAGTGCACGGGAGTTGATGGGGAGATCATGCCATAGCTTTGGTGCGCATGAAACGAAGCCTCTATCACCTGATGGAGAATGAGATTTCAACAGTAGCTTGCTTGATGATCTCAGATTTAGGTTGAGGATGGAATTGTACACAACTTGTCTTTTATACACACTGGGGCTGCACCATGGAGTACTTTCCACGTCAACAGTAAGATTTTGTAATTCCTTTAATTTTTTTCATAGGTAACCAATGCAATGCTTTATTAAGCGTTGGAGTAATAATGGTCAAATATTATTGTCTTCCCCTGGAAAAAGTACGTGCAGCCCGTTTCTGTGCGTGTTGACACGTCACCTCGCTCACAAAATAGAGTGCCAAGTGACCATTACTAGAGCCGGGGGGGGGGCGGACACGATATCGGTGGCGTACCCAAGGCTGTGATTGGTCAACTCGTATGGGGGCGGGGCTTAATGGATCGGTCTATACACTGGTCACAGACTGTGTAAGTCTCGGGCGTATTCGAACATTAGGGTCCGTTAAAGCGCGTGATTTTGTTTCCTTCACAATGTTCCAGCAATGTAAAAGTGTTTGATATGGTGGCCCTGAAGGGACATCGCACATCGCAAACGTGTGCGCATACGTATGCGATGTCGTGAAACAAATCGCGAATATGTGCGCACACGTATGCGATGTCGTAGAATAAATCGCGAATATGTGCGCACACGTATGCAATGTCGTGAACCAAATCGCGAATGTGTGCGCACACGTATGCAATGTCGTGAACCAAATCGTGAATGTGTGCGCACACGTATGCAATGTCGTGAAACAAATCGCGAATGTGTGCGCACATGGTATGCAATGTCGTGAACCAATTCGCGAATATGTGCGCCCTCGTCTGCGAATATATTCGCGATGTCGTGAATGTTATTGCATACCATTGTCGCATACCTTTGGGGTGATGTCATAGTTGCGGACAATGTGTTAGTGAACTAGGGAGTATGCAAGTGGCCCTGGTCCCATACAAATGGTTGTATACCAAAGACATTCAATGCAGTTTGGGTACCAGGCAGGTACATTGTGTATATGCCTAGACGTCTTGATTCCAGACTTGGTGCTTCAACCCCCCAGATCAATAGACATTTTATTCAAAGGTATGCGACAATGGTATGCAATAAAATTCACGACATCGCGAATACATTCGCAGACGAGTGCGCACATATTCGCGATTTGGTTCACGACATTGCATACGTGTGCGCACATATTCGCGATTTGGTTCACGACATTGCATACGTGTGCGCACACATTCGCGATTTGTTTCGCGACATTGCATACGTGTGCGCATATATTCGCGATTTGGTTCACGACATTGCATACGTGTGCGCACACATTCGCGAATTGTTTCACGACATCGCATACGTGTGCGCACACGTATGCGATGTGCGATGTCCCTTCAGGGCCACCATAGTTTGAATACGCGCGAGACTTGCACAGTCTATTGGGCAACAGTGTCATCTTACTGTTTGACACAGTAGGAAGTCTCGGCCAATCACGTTCATTTATGGCGTCCATGGTCACGGCATAAACAAAATAATGGTTTTCATTGGCTGAACATTTCGGGTGTAAAAAACTTTTTTTTATTAGTAAACCTTACCTTCCTGTTAGCACTGGCGTGTTGGAGGTTTTTTTTTTTTTTAATTGTATAAGAAACACAGGAAAAAAAAGAGTGACAAAAACACAACATCGAATTGCATTGGTTTATGCTGCACCAGGTAAAAAGTTGGGCGGAGCTTAACTTCATCGCGGCTCTATAAAAGGTCCATCTCCCCACGACAAGAGGACAGTGGGGGAAGAGCGACAGAGCCGTTGAGAAAAGACCCAGGAGTGACACCGAGTACCCGGAGCAGACACTTTTGAGGACCAGCTTGACACGAGAAAGCAGCTTGAAAGAAAAAGATGAAGTTGACCTTGGTGTTTTTCATTGCCTGCGTGGCTTTTGGCGTGAACGGTAAAAAAGGTAGGTAAATAATTACACAACAATATGTCTACTCAACAATAACATTATTGTCCAACTTGTACTCAGAAATAACCCCGGCGGCAAAAATGCTGTCACCAGGGAAGAGACTTTCTTTGAAACCAAAGTTTGGTTATGCGGCATTCGAAGGCACTTGAGGCTCAGAACTGCCCGCGCAATCAGTAGTATGGCAGTATAATTATTTCATTTGCAAGAATGGAAAACAAACAAACAAAAAACAAACAAACAAACAAACAAACAAACAAAAAAAACACACAAAAAAAAAACCCCAAAAAACAAACAAGCAGACGGCTGAGCAAGTTTTGACATTAATTTTTGCATCTCTCTATTTATACCAAAAGTTGATAAAAGTCGTCCGGTATACTCTCCATAAATGTTGTTTCCTTCCATTGTGGGGGATTGTATAATGGACATCTACTCGGCCACTTTTTTTTTCTTCACGCGGCGACCTTTTTTTATTTCATGCTGCAACTATTCTCTTTACCCGGCGGCCTTTTTAAAATTTTATTTGTTTATGCGGCGATTGTCTTAGTTAAGTCGGCAAGTAAGTTATTTTAGGTGACGACTTTTTTTTCTTTGATGGCGGCGAGTTTTTTTTTCACCAGGCGACTTTTTGATTTACGCGGAGACTTTTTTTTTTTGGTTGCCAAGAAAAAAAAAAGAAAAAAAGAAAAAAAAACGCCTCCAAAAAATAAAAGTCGCTCCTAATATCAAAAAGTCACTGCACCCCAAAATAGTCGCCGCCTAAAATACAAAAGTCGCTGCATGAAAAAAAACAACAATCGCCCTGGGTAACTGTCTATTACAGAACACCATACCATTGAGCTGTGTATACAAGTTGTGCCTGCAGGAAGTCCAGGCTCTTTGGTTCTCTTCTGGACTTGTGATGTCACACAGGTCACATGGTCGACAGTTGAGTACGTTGTGCGTTGTGAGATATGACGTTGTTGATGATGTAATACGTTGATTGTCTTTGTATTTAGGTTTCAAAAAGCCTTCGGCCGTCGAGAAGCCTGCATGTGATAACCGTCAGATAGCGTGTTCGTACTGCTTAGACACGGTCACGTTCTTCAAGGAGGTTGCTGAAAACAAGGATGTTGAGGTAGCCCTATAATTTTCCTCTTATCTTTTCTCAAAAATATCTGAAGCGTCAAATGGCAGCAACCAATTTAAACCAACTACTGAGACGAAAACTATTTTTTAAATCTTATTTCGTATTATTTAAAGCCCCAGCTCAACATTGGTAAACTGGCTGTAAATGCTTTTATTCTTTGCAAAAATCAAGATATATGTAATGAAGCAAACATGTAAAACTGTCAGCTCTTTTCATTGTTTCATTTGCGAGAAAACAGTAAAAATGCATTCATCATTTTTCCTACAGGCAGAGTTTTTGAATCTTATTTCACGTGTTATTTAAAAGGGGTAACACTTCAGCCAGAGATATTTCAAGGGAGTTTTTCTACCTTTATTATCTTTATACCATGTAAGGTATATGTAAATCTGTGAACATTTATTATTTTTCTTCCTACCAGTGTTGAGCTGGGGCTTTAGAGCATGCTGTAACTCATGTGTGACTTGTCCAAAACACGATCTTGGTTTTATCTCGAGATATGCGAACGTTGAACTGTTTTCTTTTTCACGGAGAAATTTGCATTTAAATCAAACTGTCTTTAAATCCCAAGCCCAACACTGGTAAAAGGAAAAACAAAAATTTGCACAGATTTACATGTAACTTACATGGTTTAAAGATAACGATGGCAGAAAACTTTCCTTGAATTATTTCTGGCTGAAGTGTTATCGTTTTTTTAAATTCGTGATTGAAATTTGTTTCTTACTTTCTTTCTCCTTTTACTGTTTGATTGAAGTCTGCAATCGTGGTTTACATGAAGGTGATCTGTGACTTCATGAACGACACGTCACCTGAATACCGTCAATGTGTCCAATACATCGACACTGTGCCAGGGCGCATGCAAATGGCGATCGCAGCTATGACGGTAAGTAGTAATAATAATAATAATAATATTAATAATAATAATAATAATAATGATAATAATAAGGAATTTATGAATACAGCGCTGAACAAGTTTAATTTTTTAAACAATATGACCAGTGAAACTCAATGTATAGAATAACATAATCAAAGCAGACCTAGGCAAACAGGTGTGTGTTTACAAGATCTTTGAAAACTTTCAATGTTTGTTGCTTGATGCTGAGGGGCAGACATTTTACACTGCACGCATGTTTACGTTTTCCAATAGGATTTTATCGTGTCGGACTTTCGGGTGCGTAGCCGAGACTGTGATTGACCTGACTTTACCTGAATTGACCTGATCTAACTTGACCTAACCTAAACTTTACCTAGCTTGACTTGACTTGACTAGACCCGATCTGACCCAAATGACCTAATTTCACTTGACCTGATCTGTCCCGAATTGACTTGACCTGAATTGACCTGACTTTATGTGACCTTTAAATAATAAGGTTTTGGTCACGGATTATGGATTTTCCTCTTTTTCCTTCAGGCCAACCCAAAGTATCTGTGTAGGTTCGTGTGTGATTCACTTGGACCTATCACCGACGACTGCATTTCGAAGCCTTCGTCCAAGAAAGTGTCACCGCTCTTGAAACAAACTGACGACAGCATGGCTTGTGAAGTCTGCAGGAGTGTACCTGTTGCGTTGCAGCAGGTCTTGAACAGCAAAGGGTTCACGGTAAATGTTGTACATTTTCTAATTTCACTACCCCCCCCCCCCCACATTTGAAATTGTTGATGGTGCTGTATTGTATCATTCTTCATCTTGTAGCATTCTTTATCTTGTATCATTCCTCATCTGATATTCTTCTTCATCTTGTATCATTCTTCATCTTAGATCTTTTCGCATCTTGTGTCATTTTCTATCTTGTTTTAGTCCATCTTGTATCTTCCTCCAATGTGTATCATTCTTCATCTTGTATCATTCTTCAGCTTGTATCATTCTTCATTTGATATCATTCTTCATCTTGTATCATTCTTCAGCTTGTATTAAATATTCTTCATCTTGTTTTATTCCTCATCTTATACTTTTCCCCGTCCGATATCATTTCTCGTCTTGTATCATTCTTCATAATGTATCAATCTTCAGCTTGATCGTTCTTCATCTTGTATCATTCTTCAGCTTGTATCATTCTTCATCCCGTATCATTCTTTATCTTCTATCATTCCTGCATCTTATACTATTCCCCGTCTGATATCATTTCTCGTCTTGTGTCGTTCTTCATCTTGTATCATTCTTCAGCTTGTATCATTCTTCATCCCGTATCATTCTTCAGCTTGTAACATTCTTCATCTTGTATCATTCCTCATCTTATACTATTCCCCGTCTGATATCATTTCTCGTCTTGTGTCGTTCTTCATTTTGTATCATTCTTCACCTCGTAATTCTCCATCCTGTACTATTCTCCACCGTGTGTCGTTCTCCATCTTGTATCGTTCCTGGTTTTGTACGTGTCACCATTTTGACCCGTTCTACATCTTGTTTGTATCATTCCTCATCCTGTGTCACTCTTCAGCTTGCATCATCATAAGAGATCCTATTTTAATATTATCTGTTGTAGGTCCTTCCTGTTCGTTTCATATTTCCGTCTTGAATCGTTGTTTATCGTGAACCATTTTCATCTTGGATCACTGATAATCCTCCCCATATTTATGAATCCAGGATTCGTTTGTGAAGTACATGCTTATCAACTGCGACATCATCTCCCCTGGACCTGAGAAGGAGGAATGCATCCTCCGCACCAACTACCTTAGTCTCAAGATCCGATACTTCGCTGCTGAATTCTTGGTAAGATTCTAGTGTGCTCCGTCTTCTCCTACTTTTTTCTTCCAATTGTTGAGTACTCTTGACCTTTAAGAAGTGACATGGGTCTGTTCAAGACCCAACGTTTTCTTGACAATGTTGTAGCAGTTAATGTGGCATCTTATATTTATTATTATTTATGCTATTTTTGTGCATCTTTACAGAATCCCGATACCGGTTGCAAGTTCTTGTGTTAGACGAACTTTGGACCCAAACTTCCCCGGGACGGAAAACTAAACTAGACTTCCCCACTGATTGTTTATTAAATAGAATACCGTAGTCAAGAGTTACAGCGTTTTAGTTAGTTGTTATAGTTACATATTATCAGTTCTTCTAATGATTTCTGAGAACCATAACTATTAGACTTAACTGGTACTAGTTTTAGTTAATGGTTTTAACACGGTGTTTGTAGCGTTTGTTCTGTGATAGATGCCATGGTTAGAAATAATGTAGTCCCATTGAGCTGCTTATAAGCATAAGATTTTAGCTTTAAACAATTACCTGTCGAGAAAAGAAGATGCAGACAACCAGTTAAGATAGCACATGTTACATGGTTTTAGCTGGTAACCTTATTGTGGTAAGACAGACTAATCTGTGCTGAGCTTATTTGTGTGTGTGCTAAAGCAGCTCTATGAAATCGGTTCTTAATGGATTAACAAGGTGTGTACCATTGATCTCCTTTGTACTGACTGGATGGGACATCCCGCTATGCTGTGTGCATAAACGCGCGGCCAAACAACTATAGACTGTGCAAGTCTCGCGCGCATTCGAACATTTTTGGGACCATTTTGGTCCCGCACGCATTGCTGTAACACGTGAAGGAAACAAGATCACGCGCTTTAACGGACCCTAATGTTCGAATTCGCACGATACTTACACAGTCTATGGCGGCGCAATGCCATGTAAAGGGTGAACGTGCACTGTGTCCAGTCTATAAAGTTCAAAATACCTTGGTGTATTGAGAATATTACTGAGATTATTAGTATGGGAATGAAAAGAAAAAATGACGATCAATAGTTATATCAGTCATACTCCATGATAATTTGTAATAGTCTATTTTTTTTTTTTTTTTGCTGAAGTGGCCCAATCGAATGAACTAGGCCTTTATTTTATGTAAGGAAAACTTTGTGAAATGCTAATAAAATGTAGTGATTTCCATCAAAGACATACATTTCCGTCAATCAAATAGGCCCTATTATGATGGTGATGCATTTCTAAACGAAATACTCAGATAAAAAAACTGTATTAAGATTCAGTTGAATGTCATTTTAAATCATTCAATACATTTAGAAACGTTGAAAAAAGAAAAGAAAAAAAAAACCAATAAAATAAACGTTGTAATGAAGACAAAACTCTCTCCAAAGATATTTTACAACCCGGGTATGCGACCTAAACGAAAACGAGCCACTCACTAAAATAATGGACTTTTTATAAAGGAAGTATATAATAATTTATACCAAACTTAGGAAGTATAATTCAAGATACCGACGGTGTACTCCAGGGGGAAAAAATGGAAATAAATAAATACAATGTGAAACCTGAGCATTGGCTCCATTATGTAAACGAGTTTAAACTTCATATCATGGCAGCAAAATCTCCAGAAACTTTTGTTAATGTTCTGCCAGAAATAACAGAATAAAAAAAAGGAAACAAAAATAAAAATCCGTATCTTGACAAACTCACTGAAAATGACTGTTTAAGGACCGGAATAAAACAAAGTTCTGGAAATCATGCTGCTGGAATTTTGTTCTTCAAAATTCCGTATTGTTACGAAACCATCCATGCTGCCTGATTTTTTCCCTTCAAAATCCCGTATTGTTACAAAATCGTCCAAGTCATTTTGTAGGCCTGACAATTCCGTACATCCGTAAAAAAAATTCCGGATTATAAAAAAGAAAGTTGTGTGTTGCCGTAATCTTCTGCCCAACTCCGTATACGAAGACGATCAAGAGGTGTCTGCCACAGCTTCTTGGTTTTTGGATGTATGCGTTTGACACGCACGAGCCATCTCTTTCTTTGGGCCTTGTCCTTGGGAAATCTGAGGAAAAACAATAACAAATTACTAATTTCTTTTAAGAACCCCTCCCCTTTCCGCAAAATGTGTCTCTCTGCTAGAGCTGCGTTTAGAATTGAACACTTTTTAAATTTCTTATAATAGCTATCAGTCTGTAAACAGCCGCAGTTACTAATGTTTAGAGTATAAGGATTGTTAGTGTTGAGCCATTGAACATTGGGCATCTGTATCTATATCATTAAAGGTCCCATAATTTTTTTTTTATTTTTTTTTATTGGTTAAAAAAATAAAGTATGCCTATTATAGTATATCTTTACTTTTTTCACATCTTTTACATGCGTACTAGTCGTAGAAATAACGATTTCAAAAATCAGGGGGTTGCCGGGCTCCGCCCACCCTTTCTCATTAACATAAAATCTGTGACGTAGACAGTGGAACGGCTGACCAGGACCATGTGTGTGACAATAACATACAAGGCATTGTTGACCACTCGGCACCAGAGCCGTCTTTGAAATGTTTTACCATCATAGCCTACGTCATGGATCATTGCGCAATCAGATGGCACACATTTTCGGGGCTCAATTAAAGTGTATTAACGCATAACAGACACATCAAAATAGTCAATACTATGTTTTGTTAATTTCAAACCATATATTAAGCCACAAAAATGTTCCGTGACAAAAAAACTCTTCATGGGCCCTTTAAGCCTTATTCCGACACCCCTATGATCCAACACCCCAATATTCCCAGACACCGCAATACTTCAACACATATTCCGACAACTCACACATTCCACTATAAAGCTTTGGTTAAATTGTATTTTCCCTATACTTTAATATTTTATGAAACATCGCAAACTTGTTTATCTTGCTGGACTGATAAAATTACAACCTATTTTGATACTGAGGTCGGTCCTCTTTTTGGGGGCAACTGTAATCCACCAGGTCTAAATTTATCAAATGGGGTGGGGTAAGTTTTGCGTTTTTCACATTAAAAATCAATACGGCCTCCCACGAGTCACTGTTCAATGATGACGCTTGAATGATAGTTCTATCTAATTTTAATGATCTGGTCTGACAAGTAAGAAAAAAATTACATGCTGAAAGTATCCCATAATTCCGGTGATATATTTTGACACTTTAAACAGGTTAAAGACACAAAATCCATGGCCACCGGACGTGGTGGCCATTTTGGATCCCCAAGTCCTAAACGGAATAATAGGCCTACCTTTTTAAAATAATGCAACGTTGGATATTGTGAATCATTAAAAAACAACAACATACCGGTAATGTCTACTTACTTATGGGAAGATACTCACTTTTCCTGACTCACTTTTCCATCCTCCTCCAGGCAATTAACTGCAGCGCACAACCTTCATTATCTTATTTTACTTTATTTGACCCGATTCCAATTTGTTTACCCCCAAAATGACAACTTTAATTACGGAAACTTCTCCACGTGTGTAGAAACTCTGTTTGAAAGTGGCTGGTTTACGCTGTGTTCGCTGGACGCTGAGTCTTTTCATTGTTGTCTATGGTCGCTGAGGTGTCAGCGTCGACTATAAACTGTGTCGTGCTACAATTTTACCGTCGTGCGACCATCGCGCGACTAACTGTAAACCAGCCTTACGCTGTGATTGCTGGACGCTGAGTCTTTTCATTGCAGTCTATGGTCGCTGGGGCGTCAGCGTCGACCATAAACTGCGTCGTGCGTCAACTTTACTGCCGCGCGACTATCGCGCGACCGACTATAAACTAGCCTTATCGCGTGACGATCGGTCTCTACCATTGATCTCCATGATACTGGAGATCTAAGGTCTCTACCACAGAGCTATATATATCTACCCATTTCAAATAATACGCGCGCGGTCAGTGTTTGGACGCGATGTCCCATCCAGCCAGTATAATGGCCATTAATGGTGTGTACCCAGAAGCGGCTGGAGATGAAAAATGGGCAGCCATGATGATGGTGCCATTATTATTCTCATTATAGCACCAACTACATGTATTTCAGGAAACCTTTACAGGGGCAGCTGTGTATTCCACTATAAGGGGCCGTTTCCAGACTAAGGCCTAGGCCCAGGCTTTGGCTCCGTCATCAATCCTGTTGGTATTGTGATGGCGTACATTATCATTCGTTACACTGCACTATCGGCTCCAAAACGTCATCACTTACCAACAGGATTTTGCACGGTTCTTCGACGTCAAACGGAGCCCAGAGCCTGAATCAAAACAAGAGTTTATAATTTTGTAACGGGTATTTGAAGTCAGTCTGTGATTCCTTGCAACGGCTGTAATGTCTCAACTTCTTTAGCTTTAAGGTTTTTTTTTACAGTTCAACTCTAACGGCAAATGGGCCCCAATTTTACCGAACAGCATAAGCAGACAACAGTGCTTATAAAATATTCTGTTGAGCCAAAAATAATAAGCAGGAAACCAATTGCAAAACAGTACATGTGACATAGTATTTTGGCTGGTAACCTTTTTCTAGTGCGCACAGAAAAGCTTTGTGTTGTGGTCTGGTGCTGTGATCGGAGGTCTTAAATTGCCATTTGAAATTTTTGTAAGATCCTGAACAATAGCCTACGGGTGATGATAATGTCGAATGCTATATAGATCTCTTTGCCATTAAGTCCGTAAGCCAGTTGATCATTGGCCAGGTCCT
Organism: Marthasterias glacialis; assembly: GCA_911728455.2. Taxonomy (NCBI): domain Eukaryota; kingdom Metazoa; phylum Echinodermata; class Asteroidea; order Forcipulatida; family Asteriidae; genus Marthasterias; species Marthasterias glacialis. The sequence goes on along the minus strand of OU452239.1, from coordinate 10,307,214 downwards.
CAGCTCGGTGGAGCACTGTGACGCCACCATTGAGACAGGAGACTTGACAGCTGTCCACTGTGTGATTTTGGGGGCTTTTGTCTTCCGTCAATTCACTACGGATTGTAATCTCAGCCATTTCGATGCCTCAGAACTATCAGGTCATTATCTTCCGTAATCGACAAAAAGGTCGTTAACATTTCCAAACTTAAAAACAGTAAATAAGATTTAAAAATTAAAAACTAATGGTTTGTCTATCCAAAAAGTAGTTTAGGGTAACAGGTTAAACTACTTTTTGGATAGACAAACATTAGTTTTTGATTTTTAAATCTTATTTGCTGTTTTTTAGTTTGGAAATGTTAACGACCTTTTGTCGATTACGGAAGTTAATGACCTTAAAGTTCTGAGCCGACGATTTAGCACAAAGAACGCTCACAATCATTGGTCAAGTCAATCTCAGAAGCGGATACAAGTCCCATCATATAATAGTAATTGCATTTCTCCATGGTAAATGTATCTTAAATCCCATTACAATGCACGTAGACTAGCTTGGTGCATAGAGTTATATTATTTTGCAACTTGCTATATGGATCTTCGGAGCCACCGTACTGAGCCTTTTCATAATGAAGAAAAAGGTCGTCTTTCCCCTTCTCAATTTTACAAGACTCAAGTCAAAACTACAACTTTACTTTTGGCGTATAAGCGTAGCACGAAAAGTGGCACGTTCCCACCTTTTGTTACGAGTTCTTTTTCTAATTCTTCACAACATAAATTGAGTTTGTATTACCAAATTACTTTGAGTTTAACAGCTAGATTTCCTTAAGCTTTCTTAAAGAATCTTCAGAATTCTTATTAAAATCCCTGGCGGTTTATCAAACATGTTTTTTGATCTTAGTACATTCTTATCCACCGTACATCAATGTCATCTAGGCTTATCTACCTTTCAGTTCAAAATCTGTCATTACACAATTTTAATGACATTAAAAAAAAAAATTAAAAAAAAACCTCCTCAAGGAAACAAGACGCCCAGAAAAAAAGAGAGAATTTGCTCTGAAAACCTAAGCCCAATAGCTGTCATTGCCCCTCTCCGTGTAAGTGTCGGACTACACCCCTTCTAAATTTGAACTCTTTCGTTTTATTCAGTTGTATATGCGCATGATTAACTTATTTATAAAAAAATTGTTGGTGTATACGCCGTGCCAGTGTGGTTGCTCTCGCTAGAACTGATTTCACCCTCAATTACCTTGGCTTTTAAACCCCCATTTTCACATTCTCCAATATTATGTAATACTCCTGCCTAGTACCCCTGTGCTTTACAATGCATGAATACCCGAATAAGAAAAGACAACTATTTCCCTCTTTGTCTACGAAACGCGGGGAATATTTATTACTGAGCGTTCTAACGTAACTTCTTTCACGATGTTTGGCGCCAATTTTACTGTTTGTTGGTCTTGAACCCTACAAACTATTTGGACCATTCCCACCACTCAACATTTGCTATCGATGTTTGTATGCTTTGATTGGAACTAAAGATTACAGAGTGACGAAGGAAATGGGAAATCCCACTGGACGCCATTTCAGCAAGTAACTCGACTGATACATCAATAGATCAGTGCAGGTCAGCGCGGACATGACCATCAATGGGAAACAAAGCATTCACTTGCCGTAATGGCGCCCATCCGTATTGCGCTTTCCAACGATGCCCCAGTTCCCAATCTTTCCGGTTTCTATGCGTGTTGACACGTGGGTACCAAGTGACCATTACTAGAGCCCTAATGTTTCCTGGCATGAACAATTATAGTAGACCGATCCAATAAGCCCCGCCCCTAAACTTATTAACCAATCACAGAATTGGCTAAATCAATACTGTTCACGTGGGCGGCACAATGTGCGTCTCTTCAATGCCACACTGGACGACGACATGAACGCGCAAGCTATAAGTACGCCCACGCATGTTTACATTTTCCAATAAGATTTTTATTGTGTCGGACCTTTGTTAGACTTTTGGTGGCGTACCTAAGGCCGTGATTGGTTGATACGTATGGGGGCGGGGTTTAATGGATTGGTCTATTTACTGGTCAATGGGCCATAGTTTCATCTTACTGCTTGACGCAGTAGAAATTCTCGGCCAATCACGTTCATTTTTGGCGTCCATGGTCACGGCATATGACCTGTCTAAAAAAAGTTCATGGTTTTCATTGGCTGAGCATTTCTGGTGTAACGAACTTTTTTATTAGTAAACCTCACCTTCCTGTCAGCACTGGCGTGTTGGAGGGGTGGTCTTTTTTTTAAAATGTATAAAGAAACACAGAAAAAAGAATGAAAAAAAAAAAAAACACACAACATCGAGTTGCCTTGATTTATGCTGCACCAGGTAAAAAGTTGGGCGGGGCTTAACTTCGGCGCGGCTCTATAAAAGGTCCATCTCCCCACGACAAGAGGACAGTGGGGGAAGAGCGACAGAGCCGTTGAGAAAAGACCCAGGAGTGACACCGAGTACCCGGAGCAGACACTTTTGAGGACCAGCTTGACACGAGATAGCAGCTTGAAAGAAAAAGATGAAGTTGACCTTGGTGTTTTTCATGGCCTGCGTGGCTTTTGGCGTGAATGGAAAAGGTAGGTAAATAACTACACAGCATTTGTTCTCAGCAATAACATTGTTGTACAAGTTTTGCCTGCAGGAAGTCCAGGCTCTTTGGTTCTCTTCTGGACTTGTGATGTCACACAGGTCACATGGTCGACAGTTGAGTACGTTGTGCGTTGTGAGAGATGACGTTGTTGATGATGTAATACGTTGATTGTCTTTGTATTTAGGTTTCGAAAAGCCTTCGGCCGTCGGGAAGCCTACCTGTGATAACCGTCAGATAGCGTGTTCGTACTGCTTAGACACGGTCACGTTCTTGAAGGAGGTTGCTTATAACAAGGATATTGAGGTAGCCATATAATGATTATTTTCCTGTTATCTTTTCTCAAAACTACTGAAGCCTAAAATGGCAACAACAAATTTAAACCAACTATTGGTATCTCGCTGCGGAGACTAACTCTCTCCTACGGGCGACTTTCTCTCTCTCTCCTCAGCAATTTAACTACTATCTCTCTACGATTGCTCACTAAGAAGGTAAACAAAAAACACTAATAAAAAAAACCCGTATAATTATACTTTGGAGTGTCTTAGCCTTCGTCATTAAACATGAATGCACTGTCAGACATTATAAAGCCGCTGCGTTGAGATACCAGTTTTAAATGTTTATTAGTTATGACTCGTTTTACGCTTCCAAACAAAATACACTTATACACCATACTATGTGTTTTTTATTACCTTATTCTTTTCCATGGCTAATATAATTATTTGAATATTAATCAATACATTGGGGCTTGCATGGGCTCCTGCTAATAATCTGCCTGCCTGTTTGAAGCCAACGAACATGCTTTCAAAATAACTTTACGAAGCCCAGACCGGAGCCCAATTGCCAAAGCCGTGATTTCAAAATGGCCCATATCAAGAGTTCCATTCCACTAGGAATGGAAATCAGTCGGTTAACTAATCAATTGATCATCGATCGATCAATCAATTAATCATCGATCGATCAATCAATCAATGAAATATTTTTTTGGGATATAAAACCCCGAACAAATACATCTAACCAGTGAGTTGCAGCTGTTTGTTTTGTGTGTGGGTGATATCTTATGATTTCTATGCGAGACTATTATAGAAACATTCATTGTACAAGCATTCGTTGCAATAGTCCTATCGTCTTGAAACACCCGCTAAATTGAGTTTTAAAGAGGCTGTGTAAAACCCCAGCTCAACACTGGTAAACTGACTGTAAATGCCTCCTTTTTTTGCACAAATCAAGATATTACAATAAAAACCAACCAGTGAAAATGTCAGCTCATTTCGTTGTTTCGTTTGCGAGAAAACGGTGAAAATGCATTTTGCATTTTTTTTTACGCATTCCTATAGGCAGAGTTTTCGTCTCACGGAGACGAAAACTATAATTTTGAAAACGATAACACTTCAGGCAGAAATATTTCAATGAAAGTTTTCTATCATCATTATCTTTATACCATGTAAGGTATATGTAAATCTGTAAACGTTTATGTGTTTCTTCTTACCAATGTTGGGCTTGGGGATTTATTTTTTAAATGCAATTGCTTCCTTGAAAACGAGAACAGTTCAACGTTTGCATAATTATCTCGAGATTCCACCATGGTCGTGTTTTGGGACATCAAACATGAGTTACAGCATGCTTTAAATTGATTGAAATTTGTTTCTTACTTTCTTTCACCTGTTACTGTTTGATTGAAGTCTGCAATAGTGGTTTACATGAAGGTGATCTGTGACTTCATGAATGAAACGTCACCTGGATACCGTCAATGTGTCGAATACATCGACACTGTGCCAGGGCGCATGCAAATGACGACCGCAGCCATGACGGTAAGTAATAATAATATCAATTTAATTAATAGGCATTTATGTGACCTGTGGCACTATACAGAATGACATCATCCAAGCAGAACAAAGCAATAAACAGGTGTGTATTTAGAAGATCTTTGAACATGTTTTGGCCTCCTTGATGCTGATGGGCAGACAGTTCCAAAGGCGTGGTCAAGCGGTACGAGTTCTGCATGGTTCTAGGCACAATAGACCGATCCATTAAGCCCCGCCCCTAAACATATTGACTGATCACAGCATTGGCCACATCACCACTGTGCACGTGGGAAGCAAAATGTGCGTCTCTTCAATGCCACACTGCACGACATGAACGCGCGCGCTAAAAGTACGCGCACGCATGTTTACATTTTCCGATAGGATTTTATCGTGTCGGACTTTCGTCGAACTTTCGGGTGCGTAGCCGAGACTGTGATTGACTTGATTTGTCTTGACTAGACCCAATCTGACCCAAATGACCAGATTTGACCTGGCCTGACTTGATTTGTCTTGACTTGACCTGACCTAACCTTATTTCACTTGACCTGATCTGTCCCGAGTTGACTTGACCTGAATTGACCTGACTTGATGTGACCTTTGAATAATAAGGTTTGGGTCACGGGTTATGGATTTTCCTCTTTTTCCTTCAGGCCAACCCAAAGTATCTGTGTAGGTTCGTGTGTGATTCACTTGGACCTATCACCGACGACTGCATTTCGAAGCCTTCGTCCAAGAAAGTGTCACCGCTCTTGAAACAAACTGACGACAGCATGGCTTGTGAAGTCTGCAGGAGTGTACCTGTTGCGTTGCAGCAGGTCTTGAACAGCAAAGGGTTCACGGTAAATATTGTACATTGTCTAATTTCACTATCCCCCTCCCCACATTTGAAATTGTTGATGGTGCTTTATTGTATCATTCTTCATCTTGTAGCATTCTTTATACTGTATTATTCCTCATCCGATATTATTTTTCATGTATCATTTTCTGTCTTGTGTTGTTGTCCATCTTGTACCTCCCTCCGATGTGTATCATTCTTCAGCTTGTATCATTCTTCATCACGTATCAATCTTCAGCTAGTACCATTCTTCGTCTTGTATCATTCCTCAACTTGTATCATTCTTCAGCTTGTAATATTCTTCATCTTGTATCATTCCTCAACTTGTATCATTCTTCAGCTTGTGTCATTCTTCAGCTTGTATACCATTCTTCATCTTGTATCATTCCTCAACTTGTATCATTCTTCATCTTGTATCATTCTTAATCTTGTATCATTCTTCAGCTTGTGTCATTCTTCAGCTTGTACCATTCTTCATCTTGTATCATTCCTCAACTTGTATCATTCTTCATCTTGTATCATTCTTAATCTTGTATCATTCTTCAGCTTGTGTCATTCTTCAGCTTGTACCATTCTTCATCTTGTATCATTCCTCAACTTGTATCATTCTTCATTTTGTATCAATCTTCAGCTTGTAATATTCTTCATCTTGTATCATTTTTCATCCTGTATCATTCTTCAGCTTGTATCATTCTTCGTCTCGTATCATTCTTCATCTTCTATCATTCCTCATCTTATACAATTCCCCATCCGATATCATTTTTCGTCCTCTATCATTCTTCACCTTGTATAATTCTTCATCCTGTACCTTTCTTCATCTCGTATCATTCCTCATCCTGTATCACTATTCAGCTTGCATCATTATAAGAGATCCTATTTTAATATTATCTGCTGTAGGTCCTTCCCGTTCGTTTCATATTTCCGTCTTGAATCGTTGTTTATCGTGTACCATTTTTCATCTTGGATCACTAATAATCCTCCCCATATTTATGAATCCAGGATTCGTTTGTGAAGTACATGCTTATCGACTGCGACATCATCTCCCCTGGACCTGAGAAGGAGGAATGCATCGTCCGCATCAACTACCTTAGTCTCAAGATCCGATACTTCGCTGCTGAATTCTTGGTAAGATTCTAGTGTGCTCCGTCTTCTCCTACTTTTTTCTTCCAATTGTTGAGTACTCTTGACCTTTAAGAAGTGACATGGGTCTGTTCAATACCCAACGTTTTCTTGACAATGTTGTAGCAGTTAATGTGGCATCTTATATTTATTATTATTTATGCTATTTTTGTGCATCTTTACAGAATCCCGATACCGGTTGCAAGTTCTTGTGTTAGACGAACTTTGGACCCAAACTTCCCCGGGACGGAAAACTAAACTGGACTTCCCCACTGACCGTTTATTAAATAGAATACTGTAGTTAAGATTTATAGTGTACTAGATTAGTTTATATATTAATTTATACATATTATCACTGGTTCTTGTAGTGATTTCTGAGTACCATAACTAAGAGACTAACTGATACTAGTTTTAGTCAATGGTTTATAGTTATCGTTATTAGTTATCGCTATAGCGTTTAGACACTGTGTTTGTACCGTCTGTTCTGTGTATACTCAGGCCTAGGCTTCGGCTTTGGCTCCGTCATCAATCCTATTGGTATAGTGATGACGTTTTTGAGCCGGAAGTGCAAGGTCAACGAATGGTATACATGCATGTACAGTACATGAATATTCGTTACACTGCACTTCCGGCTCCAGAACGTCATCACTATAGACCATGTGACCCTTGTTTACAAAAGAGTGACCTTGTACATTCCAGGGCAATTACTGGCAGGCAAGATACTGCTTGGGACATATGAGAAATTTTACATTTTGTATCATAATTTCCACATAAATTCAATGGCTATTAAAATGAGAGCTGAACTAGTTGTGAGATGTGCCCCTTTCCTTCATATCCAAAGTTGATGACAATCGGACAGTGCAATCTCCATAAAATGAAAGATTTAAAGTATTTTCCCATTGAGCCGTGTACAAATCCTGCCTGCAGGAAGTCCAGGTTCTGTGGCTCTTTTGTAAACATGTGATGTCACAGGTAACATGGTCTATACCAACAGGATTTTGCACGGTGCTTCGACGTCAAACGGAGCCCAGAGCCTGAATCAAAACAAGAGTTTATAATTTGTAAAGGGTATACTTGAAGTCAGTCGATGTTGTCTTGCATTGCAACTTCTTTAGTTTTAAGTTTTCTTTACAGTTCAACTCTAACGGCACATGCATGGGCCCCAATTTCACCGAACAGCATAAGCAGACAACAGTGCTTTTGCAATCTGTTGAGCAAAAATAAGCAGGAAACCAGTTGCAAACAGTACATGTGACATGGTAGTTTGGCTGGTAACCTTTTTCTAATGCGCATAGAAAAGCTTTGTGTTGTGGTCTGGTGCTGTGATCGGTGTTCTGGAATTGCCGTTTGACTTTTTGTATTAGATCCTGAACGATAGTATACGGGTAAATTATTATGTCATTCATGCACCTGCAAAGATGACGACATTATAATCATCAAGCTGTCTACTTCCCGAAAGAATTACAATCTCGTGATTGTCAATATCCTGAATCATAGAGCCTGAATGAAGGGATGATGGCACTTTCAGAACTCGACATTTCTGACTGGACACCGGTAGTATTTCACAGTCTATGGTGACTCTAGACTGACTCGTGAGCTACGCTTATCTGCCAATCAACCTATCAATCAATCAATCAATCAATCAATCAAATCTATCGAACTCAAATTCAAACCATGACATGTATTTTGAAGGATTTTGTGGTAATGAAGTTACTCGGTACTAAGTGCTTTACAATCTTCAACCGATGTTCATTATTACAAGTTTCAAATTCTGTACAGTACGGTATCGTTGAAAACAAATCATTAATATAAGTTCAGTTGTACCTCACGTTTTAAATTTACATTGTAACGTTGTGGACAAAGAAAGGATGATAAAGCAGTTTCAAATCAACTCACACCTGGCTTACTAGTTGTTGTTGTTGTTGTTGTTGTTGTTGTTGTTGTTGTTGTTGTTGTTGTTGTTGTTGTTGTTGTTGTTGTTGTTGTTGTTGTGCTGTCGTTGCTATTTTTGTTAACAAGATGACACATCACACTCAATATTTTCGACGTGTGAATGATAAACATATACTTCCCAAATACTTTTGCACACTCTTCCCCTCTTTTACAAAAGCAACCCCACTAAAATCCTCAAAAGAATTCAAGATATTTTGGGCTTTTGTCTTCGGTCGATTCACTACGGATTCTCATCAGAAAAGTCCTAATTAAAGGTGCACACCGGCTTCGTTGGGCTGTTTGGGCTACAAAATAGGCTAACATATGACTTCAAATGTCTTTCAGGAATGGAGAAGAACGGTTCCTAAAAGAAACCATCAAATTTTGCCGTTTTTGAGCATTTTTCAAAAAACGATTTATCCGAACCAAAAAAGTGGTTCGGATAAATCACGTGATCTTCGGAGTTAGTTTTACTTCCAGCCGTACAAAAGTAAATTACTGAACCAAATTTAAATCCTTTTTTTACAATTATTCATGAGTATTGGACAAAAAAGACTTATGTATTCAGATTATTGATACAATTTGTAAATAATGATGAAAAATCGAACGTAATGTTCGCATTCAGAGAGTCCGTGCAATTGCAACCGAAGCGTGTCTTACGGCGCACCAGCGTGGGAGCTAGCGGAACGTAAACCTTGGGGCATATCCCGTACAGCCGGTGCCGTGTCTCGTGGGGCCAGAGAGACAAACCCCGGGGCATGAACTCCCCAGCTTGCTGGTCGGTCTAGACGTAAGCGTGGGAGCTTGTTGGAGGGGTAGGGAGCCAGACCAACAATTACGCTTTTTTACGAGGGTTTTAGTCTGTACTCCTAGCTATTATCCCCTAACTATTGTAACGTGTTGCCTGCGCTACGCACACGAGCGACGACGACGGGGAATGTTTATCCCATACAGCTGATCTATCTACTTCTATGATAGCTGCATAATGTCCACTCCCCCCAATCCCACAACAAAAAACCCGGTGGCGGTGGCCGCGGCCGGCCAGTGAAGTCATCGCCCGAAAAACGGGAGAATGCCTTCGCTAAAGCTGCCAGGATTGGCAATCCGTTTGCAGCGAAAGCGGGAGGCTCGCTTGGCAAATGACTGTTATTGGCCAAGCCAATGTGAAAAGATGGTCCAAGATTAGGGACACTACCGTTAGTTTTTAGACTGCAGCAGGCTGAACACGATGAGAACATGAAGGATGTGGTCTTTGCCATAATTTTGATGAACAGGTTTGTATCATAGAACTGTATTGTGAATATGCCTGCGTATATTTTAATTCATGAAGACTCACATTTTGACAATATTTATGGTCCATCATGTCTGTGATGTCCACATTATGCCAAGCTTATTCTCTCCCTTTCTAAATTTGAACACGACCTGACAACACAGATCAGTCCTGGACCCAACTGGCATTCGTCCAAGTAATTTTTTTCAACAAAGGGCCTACTTGTGATATAATAAAGAAACGTTCTCCATTGCAAGTAAGTTCGTCCAGTTCGTCGTACACAGAATACACTGTCCGTTTATGTCTGTTTTTATTTACACGTGAATTTGTGCTGGATGGATATGAAGTCTGGATCCTCATGTCTTGTCATTGTTATAATTCATACATAAACAGAGCACCAGTCTACTTACAACATTGCGCAACATTGTCACGTAAACTTGACAGTTGCAACGGCTGGAAAAGCGTATAAGTTGACCTTTGACAGTGTTTTGTTTTTTCACATTTCACAGAACAACCATTTAAAAATTACTGTCTGTCATTCCACATCATTCACTAAATTAGGTAAACAGTAAGCCGGTGTGTCCCTTTAACGTCGTAGATTATACACTCATGCGTTGCAAAATAATGTAACAAATTTCAGTCTGGATAGATGTTAATTTTTGCATCGCGGAGGATAGATACGATCATCTAATGGTTTTGTTTTTATCCGTACACCGATGTGTGTTAAACACTGTATACTGAGTACTTCCCCAAGTCCTGTGTCAAAAAAAAAAAAAAAAAAAAAATCCACAGACATGTTCCTCGGTTGGGATTCGAACCCACGACCCCGCCATTGCTAAAGCATATGTCTCAACGGGAGAGCCACTGGTAATACTGCCAAGTTAAGCACCATTGACTGTGGTTAGTAAATGGATGGGAGACCACTCCATGTACTGTCATGGTTGGTGGCTTGTGTGGGACATGATAGTGCTTTGTAACATCGAGCCCACGTCTTTCGGATGGGACGTAGGTTCTGTGTGTTGTGTAATGCCCATAAAACACCCAGAGAACACTTATCGTAAAAGAGAAGGGGCTTGCCCCCGGTGTTTCTGGTTTGGCTGCTTAATGCACCACCTCTGAGCGTGTTTGGAGCATAGATTATATACACATTGTAATACTCATTTGAGCATATTAATATGGATTTTGCGCAATATAAATGGAAATTATTATTATTATCATATCTTACCAACTAGACAACCGAGATAGCCCGGAAGCCAGAAGCAGTTCGAATCCAAGTATTAATTCAATCTGCTCACTATCGTTGTGAAAAAAAATCAAACAAGTTATGGTTTATTTCACTTTTAACTCATTAGCGGATCGGGGGGATAGGGGGACTGTAGCCGCCCCCCCCCAATCGTTTTAAAAGAGTTTTGAAAGAAATAAAGAGAGAGAACGAGGGAGGGTTCTCGGGGCGAAGGGAGAAGAATCAGATAACGCTAGGGTTCCACCACCCCGATTTCCCACCTCACATCACTGTCAGGACCGCAGGAAGCTGTACGATGGCCGTACCATGAAAAAAATTTTTTTTTTTAACCAGTTAAATTAGCTTGAGCCTACACAAATTTCCCGAAGTTAAAAATGAACGAAGTGGACTGTAGTAAGAGATGATTGTGGCTGGAACAGCCAATCACGCCCTGCAGAAAATGTCACTGAGACGAAAACTAATTTTTAGATCTTATTTCATTTATTATTAAAAAACGATGACACTTAAGGCATAAATATTTCAAGGAAAGTTTTTCTACCATCATTATCTTTATACCATTAAAAGTATATGAAAATCTGTGAACATTTGTGTTTCGTCTTACCGATGCTGGGGCTTTACAGCTCTAGTTGGATAGGGGGGGAACATCGTATTTTGTCTACACATAAAATATTGTGATAAAAGCAGAAAAGGGGAAAATGAGAACAGATTCGCATGATTTAGAATATACAAAATGTCCATGGTTAAGGTGTCAAAGATTAACTGGCTAGCAGTCTCTGGAACAATGGTCAACAATAGTTTAAATTCGAACTCACTTCTCCCAAAGGGGCTAATGGGCTTCATCGAGAAAACATTGACGACTTAAGATGCAGATTTTTTACCGAATCTTGGAAGTCAGTTTTAGTCCCAAAGTGTAAATTGAGTTACTGAAGTAAAGTTAACTTCCACTGGGGAGAGGGTGCAGCCTGTGAGGTCAGTATTGCTTGATATACATCAAGCTAAAGCAATTACGGGTACTGTCTCTGCCCTCGCGGGTAACCCGGTTACCCGTGGACGATGTCAAACAGTCACCCAACGTCTCCATCAAGGACCCAAAAGTCATTACCCGGTTATATCAAAAGTCACGTGATATCTTTGCCACCAGATGTTGAACTCCGGTGCTTGGCCGGTGACACGCCATTTCAGACAAGGTGGCGGAAATGTAATGAAGTTCTTGCCTTCACATGAACCTGACAAAGTTTTCTGAACTCTCTCACCTTTTTTTTTTTTTTTTTTTTTTGCTACAATCGAATCCGCATCGTCAAGACCTGTAAAACAAGCTTAACCAAAATTGTTCTGTTTACTCCTCAAAACGGATAAAAAATGCCACAAGTTATTATTATTATTATTCATTTGACCTCAACAGAAACATACATGGACATAAAAAAACACAAACAAAAGTAAAATCGAAAATACAAGTTATAAGTAGTCGTAAGGACTAAATAATTATACAAGCAAAATAACACAAGTTAGTTATTGGTTATCTTCCAACTTCCAAAACTGATTATTATTTTTAACGCGTTCGGACACCGTTTAATTGGGTGTTCATTGTTTATTTTAACCAGAGACTGAAGTTAAGGTCTGCCGTGTATGCAATAGACCGATTGTGCGACCCGCGGCACGTGACCTATTGTGGGTATTAACATAACAAACAGGCCTCCTAGGAAAGTGCGGTACGGTACATGCTGATTGTTGCATTTGTTTATTCGATCGAGGCATTTCTTGCTCGACATCTGTGAAAAATATTTCAGAGTTTGTACAAGAGACCTTCGAGTGGCTGAATAAAGCCAGTAAGGAAAGTTCCAGCAAGTCTTGGAAATTGTACAAGTAACGTATAAATGTGCATGATGTGTACTAGTGCACGGCGGAACGTTTGGGCCAGACGACCGCGATCACACACTTTTCAACACAAGAATTTCACAGATTTGAAGCTGAATCATCCAAAGAAATTGCTTTCCAAAACTGTGTGACTCCTTTGCCTTGTTGAAATTTCGCAAGGCTAGGTATAAATGCTCACTTTTACAACGTTCTTTACCCTTTTTTTACAGTGATTTAGGCCTATATTAAAAACAAAATAACAGGCGGGTTCGAGTCCGGCATCAGCCAAATTTTCTTTGTTCATCCTTAATAATCTTTAATGAACAAAAACAAATATAATATATATATTGTATGCGCAAGCAGGTGTGCCCTTACACTCACCAACTTATGGGGCACTTTACACAATGGGACAATGCTACCCCACAAGGTTTTCTTTGTTCTAGTGCTACCCCACAGAGGAATTCTTCAGAAAAGGGAATAATAGAACAACAATAGGAGGACCCCGTAGCTGCCATATGTAAGGGTGTGTGTGTGAGTTTGTTTAGGCATTCAAACCGGGGACTTATAACAAAAGAGGACAATAGGGTCCCCGGTTGGAAAAGGTCCCCAGTTGGAAATCGTGTTCAAAACCAATGGGAGCTGTTGCTAAAAAGTTAAAGTACAAACAAAAGAGGAACAATAGGAGGTCCCCGATTGGAGGTAAATACACACTTGTGTGTGTGTGTGTGTGCGCGCTGGGGGGGGGGGTACATTTTTTCATTGGACTTGGCTTTTACATAATGTTCTTCAAAGACTCGAGGTCTTCTCAGAATTATAAGTTTCTGTCATAAAATATACCTTTAAAACAATGAAATGTGTGATTTGGGGTAAAACTACACACAGACGATAAATTTGGGGTGCAGTAGATGCCGGCGCGTGTAACGTAATGACTCACCAACCCCCTTGCATTGACGTCACACGCGGCTACCGCCTGCCCATTGGTCATTTATGAGCCAAAATGCGTGTAAAGATGGTGCGCGTCACACACGCGTGCGTTGCGGGAGTGACGACCTCACAGTGGTTTTGTTTTTGTTTTGAACCTATTTTCAGCTGATTTTAATTGGTCTGCGGTTTTTTTTAAACAGTATATTCAACGTCTGTATCAATTTGGCACCAGTCCAGCTCAGTAAAGACCGTTCCGGCTTTGGCAACAAGCCCCGCCCACACACCTTAGTTTGTGTAAGTTTACACTGCACGTGTGACCGAGTTTAATAGTAGTAATAATACGCAGTTTTTATATAGCGCTTTATCACACCCTATGGGCGTCTCAGAGCGCTCAGTATTTTTACCTGCAAGGTATGATGAGTTAAGTTTTTGAAGTATGAGACCTGTTCCTTTACATATCACCATGTAATGGTTCACAAGGTGCTGTGGCGCAATCTGCAGCCGATCAAACCAGGAACAATGGGGCGAACCCCTTCTCTTTGCGATAAGTGCCACTGGGTTCTTTTATGTGCATTACACAACACACGGGACCAACGGCTTAACTTCCCATCCGAAGGACGAAGCAATAATGGTTAAGTGTCTTGCTTAAGGACACAAGTGTCACGACCGGGACTCGAACCCACACTCTTGCTGATCAGAAACACCAGAGCTTGAGTACGGTGATCTTATCCGCTCGGCCACGACACCCCAGTTTGACCGAGGTCACATGACCAAAAGGCGTGATCCAATTGGTCAATGTGCACAGTTTGATTGACAGGCCGGAACGGTCAAATGAAGCCATTAGAACTGGAACTAAGAGGCTAACGACAGAGCTGGCTGGAGACAACAGATAACACGCGCCATGTTTACCTATAAGCAGAACGAGTCCGCAAGAGACGACAATGATTTGGCAAATATCACCAGAAAAAAAAAACCCGTTCAACTTGTTCGCATGAATGTGAAAAGAAAAAAAAATGTTCAAGAGATTACAACCAGGGTGCAAACCGGGGACAAGGACACGCGGTACCGGTAATGTCAGGAAATTGTATTTTCAGCCAACACTCTCGCTCGCTGTTTTTAACATCTACAAAATAATGACTGTAAACCTATAACATTATAAAGAACGAAAAAACGCATGTGATGGGAAGGCAAATTAGTGACCTTTCCTTACCCCCTACATGCCGTCTAGACACTGACAAAAGAAGCATTGGTTTTTTTTTCATTTATCAGCTCGTCACCCAACTTTGTGCCCAGTAAACTCATCAGGAGCAAGGACGAACAAAATGGCACAGTCTTTAAAAGCATCACTATCACACACCAACATTAATGTGTCATTATCATTATTATTGTCGATTTTAAATTAAATGTTTATACTTGTGTCGGGAGACGTCAAGGGGCGATTCCGGGGCGAAGGGGACTGGTCCGATTCGGGGTTGAGATCGTAAGATCTCGTTGTCAGGGACGTTGATTTTTATTAAACACCCAAAAAATGATGCAAAGTTGACTTCTCTTTTCCGATGGCTAAATAGTGATATTTTAATAAGTGCTGATTGCGGTTGACACTGATAGTACTCTCAAAATGATTACACAACCAAAATTAAAACCAACAAAAATCCAATACTAGTAGTCTTCCTTCCGATGGTTGGAGCCAAAGGTGGTTCTTCTCAATATTTCACCGCAAACTTTTGGATCAAAATAGAGCTCTTAAAATTGTCTTGCAGATAACACGCCGGAAAACACACGAGGGACAGTAACTCTGTGAGAAATCTGTCAGCCAATCAGCGCCTGCCAACAAAAAGTTGCTCACAAAATAATAATGGCAATAATTAAAGGTAATGATTCGCCATTCCCCCACACTTGGAATTCGTTTTTAGTGTAGTTTTCGTTCTATATAGTGTCAAATGCCTTTGCAAATATTTGCGATGTCGCAAATAATATTAGCGCAAATATCTATAGTTGCATCTATCTTTGCAAATATTTGCGACATCGCACAAAATATTTGAAAAGATATTTGCAGAAATATTTGCGACATCGCAAACATTTTGTGCAAAGATACTTGTGACATCGAAAATGCTTGCAAAGATATTTGCAAATATTATGTGCAATGTGTCTTTGCGACATCGCAAATGTTTTTGCAAATATTTGCAAAGATATTTGCGACGTATGATGTCCCTTCATGGCCAACGTTTATTGTTTCTGCTCAAAGCAAGTAATAACTTTATGGTGGCTTCTTTTCCACAACCGAAACTATACGAACCCGTGAGTAGTGAAGTGTCATCATAGCCTGCAAACAGAGGAGTCAATAGATAACGTTCGTTCGAAACATTTAACATGCGGCCTTGTTTTGTAATTGCTAAAAAAAAAAAAAAAAAAAAAAAAAAAAAAGGAAATGGCCAATACCACACTTAAACTTTATATGTACAGTGTTTTTCAGTTTTCTATGGCATTAGCCTATTAGTAAAGCAAAAAAGAGAGCTATTGTTGCCGCTGCTGCTGCTGCTCTTGCCGCTGTTGTTGCTCCTGTTGCTGATCTTGCTGCTGCTGCTGCTGTTGTTGCTGTAGCTTGTACTTAAAAATCATGTTCACTAATTAGTTGCTTTAAACATTGTATAACAGAACGCCTTACACTATTACTACCCCTGTTCATTGGGCATTCCTGAAACCATCTCGACTCTTTTGGAGTATGTAGCACCAATAGTCTAACTATAAATGGGGGGGGGGGGGGGCTCAGGTTGCCAAATCAGTCACACATCAACAATCTCTACCCTCTCGGGTATCTATCAGTCACTGGTCGATGTGAAGCAATCATAGTTAAATATAGCGTCTTGCTCAAGGGCACAATGTGATACTCCTTTGGAGTCTGCAGCACCGGCAACCAAACTAGCGCACAGGTTGCTAATCATTCTTTCACATCAACAATCTCTACCCTCACAATGTTACCATGTATTCCTCGTTGATGAGAAGCAATTACGGTTATGATTATCATACAGAAAAAAATATAATATGGTTGAATTGTATTATTTTTCTCCCTTTTTGTCGCAAAATAAGACACAAAATTCATTTTAAACTGCGTTTAATTCTATAATTTATTCAACATTTTTATTGAACACCGACAATATCTTTGTAAACATACAAAGCACCATACAAATGGTTTAACATAAATTAACATAAATGCATACGTTTGCATAAATTATCATAGGCACGCTTGCAGCAGCCAACCACGAACCACCCTGTATGAATAAACATTAATGTATAAGAAATGCATGTTTAAATGCCAAGGTAGTACACATAGCAATATTTACAACTGAGAAGCAATTTACATTTTATTATATAACGGCAAGTTACAGCACACTATTATTATGAACAAATCTCATTGTTAATTATTTATTTGGAGGACAATGTGCCACCGACTCCACGGCAGTCCCCGGAGCAGTTTGATGAATCGAATTTTTAGGGTTGATCTACTCATTAATATTCACAAACAGGGTCAAAGGTAATCGGACACACCCCCTTTTCAGTGAAAGTGGGTTGGGACCACTGGTCTCTTTTATACTGACTGGATAGCGGGTTGTACCTAAGCGTGTGCACAGGACCTCGAAGTCGTCACACACGCGGCGGCCATTTTTAAAGCTCGCAAAAAACAACAAACTTTTACTACACACCATTCGTGATGTGCTTTGTGAATTAAGCTTGTTCTTCATTCCTAAAGCTTATCTATGCCCAAAGTGTCATTTCCAATATTTGTATACTTCTTTTGCATCAAAAACATGCAAGACACGCGTTTTTTTATTGTGTTATCAAGCGAGTTTCAAAACGGCGACCACTGACTTCAACGAACACAAGCAACCCGGTACCCAGTCAGTACAATAGAGATCAGTGCGGGAGACACGTTCAAAACTTTTTACAACGTGTGGACAAACATAACGGGCCCTAATGTCCCAATAAGCCAACAGTCTATTGTATATTTAATAAGCCCTTACACAGTAAAAAAGTACAAGCCATTCAAAATATTGCAGGTCCATACAAAATGCTCACCGTAATAAAGTGATAAAAAAAGAAAAAAAAAAAAAAAAAAAAAAAACCGGAAAAAGCCACCAAGAGACTTAAAGTACAGTTTCATAAAAATGGAAGCCACTTGAAGGAGAGACGAGACAATATAAACGATCGTGCCGTTCTTTATGGTAAATTAATTAATTAGAGTTTATATTTGAACGCGGATGTCACTTGCGAGGCCTTTATCATGCTGCAACCATCCTGGTCGTGTTCCCTGTATCCATAATATCCTGCATATATAATACCGGTAACATCATTTTCTCGACAAAATAGTCCCATCTGGAATAAGCTTTATTGTCCACAACATACCATGACACTTGTTTCCTGGTAATAATTGCATGTTTCTATCTCTTCTGTAGCCCACCACCTCGAGTGGCCTTTGGGTCTTGTGATGGGCGACTCACATGGGGGGGGGGGGGGGAGATACCGATACGGTTGTTAGATCGATTTGTCAAGACCTACTTATATCGAACGAGCAAGCCATGCCTGGCGCAGTACAAGTTGAGCAAGTTACCTTCTGCACCATACTGATCGATATTGAACATTTTTCAGTATGCCGATTGATGATATCGTGTGTTTATACCGTCAAGTAAAGGACGTTAAACTGGCTGACAGACTCTCTGAACACCGACAGACACCAAATGCCCGTGAACTCATCACCTCCAGAAAACTGATTCCCCAAACAACAGCTTTTTATAGATACACCAAAATTTCCCAAATCAAATTACGTCCCCAGCCGCCCCCCAATATTAATAAAATAAAATAAAATAAATAGATAAATCAATAAATAAACGAGCAGACAGTTCAAAAACTTTAATATTTCTCAACCCCGGTTCTTCCCAAAACCAAAGCTTTCCCCAAGTGTAAAAAAAAAGGAAGGTAAAGCCACCTCAGTTCTGAACAGAGAAAAGTTCTGTGACGAGGAGGCAGGTAACATATTCGGACATGACACTACAGTTTGTCAACAATATTACAAAACAAAAACAATGGGGGCAAGGCATAGCAAGAATTTAAACTGTTTTTTTTTTTTTTTTTTTTTTTTTCAATTTCAATGGAACGGCCGAGGAACCAAATATGAAGATCGGCTGATAGCTGAAAATGAGTAAGCTTGCATCAGTTTGATCATGCATGAGCACTACATGTGAGGTTGTTGTACTGACAGCATTATAAAAAATTCCCTAAATTTTTTTTGAGTAAGCTTGCATCAGCTTGATCCGTGTGACTACATTATGAGGTCGGTGTACTAACAGCATTATCAAAAAAAAATCCCTAACAAAATTAGCCAGCCGGCACCAGTTTGATCCGTGTGCACAACATGAGGTCGTTGTTAACAACATTATAAAAAAAATACCTAAAAAAAACAAAAAAAAACCCACACACTTTTGGAAGGGCAGTCACCCATAGCTGGAAATTGACTCTACACAACGTGAAATTTGAATATTTTGGCTTCACTCTATACGTGGGTATTGAGATTTTAACCGTCAGGTGTATCATTTTTATCTCCCACATGGCAACCCGGCAAGTGTATTTTTCCAACATGCGGAAGTGTTTTTAAGTTCTCTTCGTATTTCAAACCAACATTAAAAATATACCCCAGCTGTCACAAGGCGTGTCAGTGTTTCCCAAATGTAGAAGACAAGTGTAACTTCGACATAGAGATATGTCACGCACGGAACTCAGCTAACCGACCATGGGCGAAAATCCCCCAAGGGCCAATCTCATCCGGATGGCCATTTTTTGGAAAACGTTTGTTGTGTAAACTTGATGAGTGACCAGCGTTAATGGTATGCACCATTGTCTCAATGGGCAGGGATGCTTTTATGGCGGGCCGTGTCCCATGGTTTTGTACGCCCTCTACGAGTTCTTACAATATGAACTCCCAACGGGCTATTGAAAAAAGCTTCGCGGGCAAATTGTTTTACCGCGTCCAGTCGAGATCGAAACGATCCTTTGCACTGTCCGCCATTGCCGCGGTCAAACAATCGAAACATGCAGCCAGGTGCGCGCCACGCACAACTCTCAGCCAATGGTGGGTCTTCGTTTGACCTTTAAGCCATAGAGTTATATATAAGAACTAGATGGTGTACAAAAACAATGCGACACGGCCCAACAGGGAGCATTTTTGACCATTGAGAAAATGGCGCGGACCATTCATTTACACTGGTCACTCTTCAGTTTACACAGCAACCATTCTCTAAGTGGACATTCGTATGCAACTGACCCATAGGGATTTTCGCCCATGGTGGGTCAGCGGAGTTCCGTGCGCGACATCGCGAGTGCTGCCTCTAGTTCTATGGGTGCGTTCGATTAGCTTACACGTGTAAGTAAAGCTTACACGAGAGCGTTCGATTAGCCATCACGTGATACTCGTGTCTGCCCCCGGTGTATGCCACCACAGCCGGAGCTCGCGAGCGGGTCTCTGGTGGCTGCCCGGTGTAATGACGTAGCACGGCTGCAGGCTCACGGCGGGGAACAACCTTTAACCCTAATTTTTCCAGAATGTCAAGTGAATACACCCAGCGTTCGATTAGCCTTGTGTCGTGGCCACCACGAATGTAACTCCCTGGTATACACGGGGAAGCTAATCGAACGCACTCATCTATAACTCCATCACTTGAGCATAAATATACGTCATTCCTACGCCATCTTTTCGTTAACCCTATTTAAACGGTGAAAACGCACAGCTGTTGCCGTTTTCGAAACCATGGCTTACACAACGTCCACCTGTGCCGAAAATCACGTACGTTTTTAAAATTATTGAAGGAGCCTAAAGCCGTAACCTCAAAGCCGGACCCGGAGCTGAAGTAGACTGGTCCCCTTGACTTTATCTGCAAGGATAAAGATAGGCCATAGAAATAGAACCCGGAGAACGCTGAGCTCGATCGCCCTCTGTGGTCCTCTGTGGACGCGGCGTGTGAGACGCGTATGGCAAAATGCTACGCACATAGACCGTTTCTACGTGTTGTCATTGGTCAATGTTTATGACGTCTACCTGCTGCATGGCAAAATTGTCAGCGTACGCGCCTCCATAAAATGGTCTCACAACGGAAGCGCACGGACACTGACGCACTCAGCGTTCTCTCCGGGTTCTATTTCTATGAGGTAGGCACTTCTCTTGAAAACCCAATAGGCCTTATGCGTTCGCCGCCATCTTTGAGGTCAAACGCAGCGTCAAACGTGACCTTTCACTAGCTCAACTCTCAAAATGACGTCATACGCATAAGGTCTGTGGTTTCATTGAATAGACATGCAATCACACATAGACTAATACTACACGCAGGAGTGTATACGGATCATGTGATGCAGGGTCAATGGTATGTCTGGCGGCGGGGACCAGCAGGTTGTACACAGGTCGGTATCGGCCTTGAAGTGTGACGGCAGACGATCGGGGTATGTAAGCTGTGGTTTCAAAAAGGGCCTATGTCTTTCTTTGACCTGTGAGGGCGCTGTTTGAGCTTGCGATAAGAGAGTCAACCGATATTACTTTTGGAAAACAATGACAATCATTACTAAATAGTAATAAATGAGAAGCTAGAATCAATTGTTGCAAACTGCTTACCAACCGAAAGGATCTGTGGCATATAAATGCAAAAAAATAAAAAATGACAATGGCCTGACGTTTCGACCCTAGCAGAGTCTTTCTCAAAAATTAATGGAGAAAGACTCTGCTAAGGTCGAAACGTCAGGCCATCAACAAATGTTTGCACTATTAATAAAGTATTATAAACACTTAGCCCAATAGTTACATTTACGGTAAAAAATAAATAAATACATAACATAACAGTAACATCAAAAAATTGAGGTAAGCTCTTCGTTTCTGCTACCCCACAAACGGGTGTCAAAATGCAAAACTGTAAATAACAATAACATTATTGTGAAATAATACTTCTGTGGAAGGCCAAAAATTACCTGCATCTTCTGGCTTTCATATTTTAAACTGACCTACCATTAAGTACCTGTCGTAACTATTAGAGAGGAAATAACTTGATACCACTACTCTTGTCCGTACAAACTTTGATTTGTTGATAGCCCTAAATTCAGCAAAACTGTTTTTAAATACAAAAGTTAGTATTGACCCCTTGCACGCACGTCACACGCGGCGACTGTGCCACGCTCACCATTTTGGAAGTCAATAGGTATAAGTGTAAACGCTGTTGCCTAAATTGCACACTACATTGTACAACACACAGTGATGCTGACTTCCAAAATGGCGCAACCAAGATTATTGTGTTGATGACGTCAGCTGAATTGGCTCAATACTTTGTTTCTGAAATTGGTCAACCAGGTATGCGCTGACGTCACACACGGCTACTGTCTGGCCCATGGTCTGCCATTTGGGGAATCAAATTGCGCGTCTAAAACCACGCGCGTCGCCCAAAATGCGCACTGCTCGACAACACGGCGAACCTGACACCCAAATAGACCGTTCCGGCTTTGACAGGCCGGAACGGTCTATTGACGGCGTAATCGAGACCAATTGTGGAAGATGACGTCAGGTGAATTGGGTCGATACCTTGATGCAGACCTTTTGGGTCCCGATCGAGGTTACAAATATACCAAACAAAGTTGGTGGGAGGGTTTGGGGGAGGGGTTGAGTCCTTATACAAGTCTGCTGTTGATATCATTATTTCCTATAAGCTTTACACTCGAATAGATATTCTTACGATACATTTGAGCCACTCCAGTTTGTTTTGCGGATTACACTAATGCAGTACCGTGCCGGTACTAGTCGCTACCAGATAACACTGATGGATCTCCTTGTTTCAGATTTGAAATTTTTCATCATCATTTTTCAATTTTCTGCTGCTTTTTCCACCACTCTCTTTCTATATATATATATATATATATATATATATATATATAAATGTAATTTGTTTTAATGTAAATATTATTTTCTGCACAACTAGATTTTTCCTCAACCACACTGCTTACATACATGTACATTCAATAACTTCTTTTATAGGTCATGTTACAGACTGGGCCGGATTAGGCGTTACGTAGGCCCTTAGAACCAGTGTTCCATTGGCCCTTGAATTCAGAGTTCAGTAGGCCCTAGGACCCAGTGTTCTGTTGGCCCTTGGAACCATAGCTCTGTAGGCCCTAAGAACCAGAGTTCAGTAGGCCCTTAGAACCAGTATTCCGTGGGCCATTAGAACCAGAGTTCTGTAGAGGCCCAAGGAACCAGTGTTCTGTAGGCCCTTAGAAACAGAGTTCCGTAAGCCCTTAGAACCAGAGTCCTGTAGGCCCTACGGACCTGTATTCCGTAGGCCCTTAGAAACAGAGTTCCATTGGTCCTTGAAACCAGAGTTCAGTAGGCCCTAGGAACCAATGTTCTGTAGGCCCTTAGAACCAGAGTTCTGTAGGCCCAAGGAACCAGTGTTCTGTAGGCCCTTAGAACCAGAGTTCTGTAGGCCCAAGGAACCAGTGTTCTGTAGGCCCTTAGAACCAGAGTTCTGTAGGCCCAAGGAACCAGTGTTCCGCAGGCACTTAGAACCAGAGTTCCGTAGGCCCCTGGCACCAGTGTTCCATAGGCCATTGGCACCGGCGTTCCGTAGCCCCTAGCCTCAAACACATAAATCTCCTATCCCATTCAACACTGGCCCAGGTTATTGGCCCAGTGCTAAAATTGATGGACTCTGGCCAGTACAGGATTGGTCCAGCGGTTCGAGCCCTTCACATTTTATCTAAAGATCATTCTGTCTTGCAGAGCTCAAATACCTGAATATTATATCCCATGTAACGTTTTCAAAACTTGGGCTACATTTTTTTATCACAACCCCACTTTACGACCTTTATATATATAGGCACTGTGAACTTCTTCAAGGCAACGACGATACAGCTAGCTTTTAGAAATTTGGTCAGAAACACACACACGAAGGCTGAATGCGATCAAAAGTGGAGTGGACTTTTTTTTACAGAGCGCTGAAATTTGCTAATTGCACACCAGACGTTTCGCTAAGCGGAGACTGGTTTACCACCAGCCACGTGATGCAAGGTCATGACTGTTTTGTTAAGGATTGATGCTAAGCGATATTTGCTTGAGGGTAGCGGTAACAAATTGAACACATTAACCTGAACCTTAGTACCTCCCTGACCCTTCCAAATCCAACTGCATGTTTTGTGTGATTCTGTTGGACTGAGGACTGCACTAGGTGAATTGATCATGCATTACATGGGGTCAGGCATACCACCATAATC
The DNA here is from genome assembly GCA_911728455.2 of Marthasterias glacialis. Classification (NCBI taxonomy): domain Eukaryota; kingdom Metazoa; phylum Echinodermata; class Asteroidea; order Forcipulatida; family Asteriidae; genus Marthasterias; species Marthasterias glacialis. The sequence goes on along the minus strand of OU452239.1, from coordinate 10,283,336 downwards.
AGAGTCCAACAGTTTGGGTGTTGAGTTACTGAATGGTGTTGGACTGAGGACTGCAATAAGTGAACTGATCATGCTTTACATGGGATCAGGCATACCACCATAATCAGAGTCCAACAGTTTGGGTGTTGAGTTACTGAATGGTGTTGGACTAAGGACTGCACCAGTAAACTGATCATGCTTTACATGGGATCAGGCATACCACCATAATCAGAGTACCACAGTTTGGGTGTTGAGTTACTGAATGGTGTTGGACTGAGGACTGCACCAGTAAACTGATCATGCTTTACATGGGATCAGGCATACCACCATAATCAGAGTCCAACAGTTTGGGTGTTGAGTTACAATACAGTTTTGGATTTTGTTAAGAGTCAGGAAGAATCCTAGTAAACTGCTCAAGGGAGTTATGGTTTTCAAAAGACCACTGGTATGGGGGACACTGGGGAGTACAAAGCGAGTATTGAATAGGCAGAAGGTGGAGCTGCTGTTTAAGAAAGTCCAAATCGGTAATTTTACGAGGATATTCATCTCTCCCCCAAACCGGAAAATCTTATCCCCACGATAGGAGTGTGGTTTGAAACTGGGCTAAATTTCATAAGGCTGGTAAGCAAAATAATTACAGGGCACCAGTTTTAACAATGTGAATGGCACGGCATTTTGGCTGGTAGCTCGTTTCTGCTTAGCAATATTTGTACGGCTAAGCAAATTTTTGTGCTTATTAGCTGTATGAAAAGGAGCCCAGGATCTAGGCTATATAACCATACCAAAATATTAATGTATCTTGATGAGGAGATTAGGGATAAAAGTATATCCCTATTGGGTGATATCAACATATCCCTATTGGGTTATATTAACATATCCCTATTGGGTGATATCAACATATCCCTAATGGGTGATATCAACATATCCCTATTGGGTGATATCAACTTATCCCTATTGGGTGATATTAACATACCCCTAATGGGTGATATTAACATATCATATCGGGTGATATTAACATATCTCCATTGGGTGATATCAACATATCCCTATTGGGTGATATTAACATATCCCTATTGGGTTATATTAACATATCCCTATTGGGTGATATTAACATATCCCTATTGGAAGATATCAACATATCCCTATTGGGTGATATCAACATATCCCTATTGGGTGATATTAACATATCCCTATTGGGTTATATTAACATATCCCTATTGGGTGGTATCAACATATCCCTTTTGGGTGATATTAACATATCCATATTGGGTGATATTAACATGTCCCTATCGGGTGATATTAACATATCTCCATTGGGTGATATTAACATATCCCTATTGGGTGATAATAACACATCCCTATTTGGATGTAACCCTTCCAATTATGAGCTACAAACCTCTACATTACAACCTGTTAATCATAATTACAACTCTATGACGTGTTCTACGATATCGTCGAGCGCCAGTCCGTACACTAGATCATGCTCTCCATTCTCGTCAGAGGGTGTACAGAAAGGAGATTCGACCACCTCAAAAGCGGGTGGGGAGGCTGTCCTATTATTGCAATCCACCCCTCTGTCAGATGAACTCTGGGACGCGTTGTCATCGAGGTTATCATATTGTGACGAGAGAGTTGCTTGACTGATGCGGATTTCTGTCGCCATGTCGCCCAGATTGGTTTTCACCCCCAGGATGTCCGAATCTAATTCGTCCTCGTCCGGGAATTTCATTTCGTGTAAGCCTGGGTCCTCCTCTGTGGACGGGTTTCCAATCTCGATGCTCAGACTGTAGTCCTCTTGCTCGGTTTCTGGGCTAGGCTCTCCGGCTGAATGGTGCATCATCGCCTGGTCCGAATCCTCAATTTCCACAAGATCCTCGGAGGCTTCTTCGAATGAGGTCTCGACCGAGTCGTCTAGTTTCTCTTCCGTCGATTTGGATCTCTCAACACCCTCCGATTCTTCTGGCAAGTTCTCAAAATCGATTATGTCCGATTCCCTGCTTAGAACATCAAACTCCAAGTTCACATCCAAGTTTTTACTCTGAATTTTCTCCCACCGTTCTACTAAACCTTCGTCTTTATTTACGTCCGAGGAATGCCTTTCCCCTGTTGACGATAATGGTTCGTTCCTGTGAGGTAGGCTTTCATTGTCTTTGGGTGATTCCACTGTAGACTCCAGGGGAGATTCACACGCTAAATCATTGTCTTTGACAATAAATAGTGGCACATCAGTTTTCTTTGGGGTACTTTCATCACCCTCGCCGTCAGACGAGGAGTGATTATAATTAGCATTCAGCGTATCCAAGAACTGAGGAACCGGTTGGTACTCTTCCGTTTCAAGAGGTGCCCGAGGGAACGAAGTCCGTTTCCCCGACAGCCCTTCCTCTGTACTAGTGTCAAATTCAGGTGTGAGGGCCCTGTTGCTATATTTCTCCATGATGTGATCGTACTCCGAGAGCACCGTGTCCAGACTGAACTTTGTTTCGGGCGTGAACAGGAAGTCTTCAAAAAGGTCAGAGTCTGTGTTGGCGTGGGGACGGGCGGAGAGGGACCTGGGCCTGGTGTGCGTGCCGTGGTCCTTATCTTCCCCGTTAATCTGATCCTGCCCAAGGTCCTCGGTCGTCTGTGAGTTGGCATCTTGGGTGCCCGAGGAATCCAAGAGATTACTATCCTCAACTTTGAGAATACTTCGAAGTTCAACTTGGCCCTCATCACCTGAGGTGTTCTGCGTCCCCCTTGCCTGCTTCCCTGTCTCCATGCCGAGACTCAATTCTCGTTTCACTTTAGTCTTTGGCTTCATCACCCTTGTGAGCTTTTCTAAAACAGAGCTCCCTTTGGATCCTTCGGGACTGTCCATGGAACCCTTTCTTCTCCAGGACTTGGGACTCGGGACTTCCTCTGTGATATCCATATCTCGAGGCGGTGATATACCCAGAGGTTGAAGATCCATTGGAGGAGAGCTCTGGATCTTCCTCCTTGAAGGGATTCCCATAGCTTTGCTCCGCCGTCGAACAGGGGCCTGAGGCGACAACCGCCCATTCTGGTTCTTGTCGCCACTCAACGGGCTCTCCGCTCCGTTAACAATCGGGATGAGTTTGCTGGAGTTGGTCATGAGAGCTTTGGCACTTATTTCAAGCAGGTTATCGTCACTACTTGTGTTGTTTTTGGCTTCGGTGGAGATGTCCCTCGGGGTCGACAGTGGTGTTTTCGGAGAGGTGATGTTCGACTCGGAGCTGCTGATGCTCTGGTCAATCCAGAGGGGACTCGACTTCCTCCTATCCTTCTCCACTTTCTTCTTCTCGGGCGGTTTCTCAACAATAAAAATCTCATCTTCTGACTCCTCCTCCTTCTTGAGATGTGTTGTCGAGGCAAGGAAGTCCTCAGTTGCCGCGGCGATGGTCGCCGCATCCACCTCAAAGAAGGAGTCGTGGGAGGAGGCCCTCTGGAGGCTGTCAACACAAGCCACCGAGTTCCTCCGCATCAGGACTCTGTGAGAACCTGAAATAAAAATATTTGAAAATTAATACAGCCTTGCGGAACATGTCAACGACTTTCAAAGATTCCATTGTGACATTCCCCGAGACGAAGCCATGTCAAACAAAAAAGCATCTACACCTGTGAAAGGCCTGTTAAAGGCAGTCCTGTGCAATGCCAAACCACTTTGCTCGGGGGTCCAGTCAGAAGCCGAACCGTATCTGCCAATATATATATATATCTATAAACTTTTTTTGGGGGGGGGGGGGAGGAGGGGCCTTTTTACTTCTTAATCGCCTCTAATTTGTTTTGCTTACTTATTTGTTTTGATACTACTTTTTCCTTTTTATTTCTGTGTACTGATGGAACGGTAACTGTTTATTTCTTTTGATGGAATTTTTGATGTTTTTTTAAAACTTTTTAAATTTAAACAAATCATCCAATTCAGCCTGCGGCTGTGAAAGTGAATTTTTTTTTATCAAATAACCCATTTCAATTCAATTCAAAACCAGCAGAGATAACCACATGACTACAATCACATGACCTAATCAACATTACTTTATACTACATCACATGACCTAATCACCTGACCACACTTACCACTTCCATCCCCTGATCTCTGTCCATCATAGCTGGAGTTGCTGGAGGTTAGAGACTCGACGCTGCGCACGGATCTCAGACTTCCTCTGCCCAGGGACTTCTCTCCGTCCTTCTTCTTGCCATCTTTTGATCCAGAACGGGTGAAGAAATTCTTCCAGCCTGGGGACTTCTTAGACTTAGATGAGAAAGAACCTCTTTTCCTACAAAAAAATCATCAACAGAACTAAAGATGGAATTTCTGCATGAGGGAGATGAAGTTTTGCCCTATTCTAAGCACTGTAGTGAGCCAAGTCACCTGACATTATCACATGATCAATCTCGGTTGTGCCAGTTTGTGAGTCAGGTTCCGTGTGTGTTACTGCACATTGAGCATTTTAGGTACCGTGCATGCAGTTAAACGACCGCACACGTTATCTTTCCAAGCATTTTGACCTCCCAAAGTGGCGGACCCTGGGCAGACAGCAGCTGCGCGCGACGCCGATGCAAAGCGTCAATACTCAGTGCTTTCCAAGCCCTACGAATAAAAAAAAAACAACAACGCAGGAACCTAGAGAGAGGGATTTGAACACTTAGCCGTCGACAATCTAGAACTGGGTCCAATTTCATTTCATGGCTCTGCGTACCGCAGAATAGACTGTTCCGGCTTTGGCAACAAGCCCTGCCCAGACACATTAGTTTGTGTACGTTTACACTGCACGTGTGACCGAGTTTGACCGAGGTCACATGACCAAAGGGCATGATCCAATTGGTCAATGCGCACAGTTTGATTGACAGGCCGGAAGGGTCTATAATTTGTTTACAGCTCACTGATGCACATGCTTTACAGGATGCCGTCAGAAAGAATTATGTAGCAACGCGTGCCTTGAAACTGGCCAAGATTTCTCAACTAATATCCTGTTGGTATATTCTGTATTCTATAATTCTGTAGTCTTATTATTTGTATTCTGTATTCTGTATTATTATAAATGGGTCTCGTGATTCAAACACAGCTCTGCATATCTGGCGTAAAAATATCGAGCTTTTTGATACGCCCGTCAGGTGTGATTACAGGTGGTATAAAAACTACAAATTACTAGCATCATTACGGAAGATTGTCGTGATTATTCCAGCAATACTTTCATATCATCTGCGAATAAAACTTGGCTCCTACCTTTCCATAGGGAAGTTAATCACTGTGTGGTATTGCTTGGGTAGCGCCGCCGGCCCTCCACCGACCTCGATGTACTTCGGCTTGTCTTCGCCCGCTTCGGCTCCCTGGGATGCGGTCCTTGCTCTCGCCTCCTCAAGAGAGAGCAGTTTGGTTGGAGTGGAGAGGATCAGAGACTTTGGTCTCTGCATCTCCTGTCCCATCACTGTTGGAGGAAGGAAATCCCCCCATAAGGAAAACCGAAAATGGGAATTAGTGAAATTGTTCCAGCTGAATATCAATCGATCAATCAATGGACATTTATTTCATGCTGGCAAACGAATGAGATTGGACAAAAGTGAAAATTCCTGAAAATGGCTTGCAGGTCTGGGTCCTCCTTATTCTAGACCCAGAACCTCCCAGTCGTTACAGTTCAGGAGGTTTACAAACTCTGTGCATCACCAGAAATACAAAACTACAGGTTTGGCCACAATGTGGACTATTTTCTTTCTCCCTTTGGTGACTGCTTTACTTCGTTCAAGAAAAAAAAAAGGCTCCAGGAGGTTTTGTGAAAATCCTGAAGCCAGGAAAAATCCTGAGAAATCACAAGCCTGACATAGGTGTGTAAGCTGGTAACAACATCTGGAAACGTAATGGAAACATGGCCAAATGTAGGAAAAAGTGAAGCAAAATTGCTTTTACACTATCCCTAAGACAGACGAAACTTTATAACATGACGGGGACAACAACAAAAACTCTTGCTAACCTTAAAACTTTGTTAACAATGCCCAATCAGAACCTCTCACCAACTTTTTAGTGTCCATTGTTCATGTTTACATGTACTTGTCCAGAAGACGGTCTGAGCAAACTTGTCAGACCCACCACAGCTCAAAAAGACAAATTTTTATCCCATTATGTCACTGCAAAATTCGCTTTTCAAGATTGTTCTACCATTAGGCAAAGTTTCAAATCTTCGGCTCAAACACTTACATCTTCCCGGCACATCGGGAAAAAGTTTATCGTTGAAGATGACGTCGGCTTTGCGTATCAAGTACTCAACCACAGTGGCTTGTATCTTGATCTCCATGAAGGCTGCCGCCGTGGCCAGGATCAAGTCCTTAGATCTGGGGAGAAAGTGTAACAGGAATTTTAATACTTCATACTGGTTAGATCACTACCGATCTTGTACGGGTATAGACTAATCTGAGCAGCTTGTTCATGCAAACTGTTGTGCTAACTGTAGCAGAAAAAATTTGCTTAAGCATAAACGACTTTCAAAGGTTAGCAAAAAAATAAGACAACCAGTCTGCCCGTTCACCACGGAGTAGCATCGTTTCGCTGTTCGTTTGCTCACAGTAAGCGCCGGAAGGTTAGCATGCCTTTTCCATTGTTTGCGGTTAGCAGCGCTATGAAATGGAAATCGCACAGTAAGCGCAAAATCGGCCGTTAAATAGCTCTATGAAATTGGCCCCGGGAAGAAAATAATAAAACAACAATTAACGCTTTCGAGGCAAACTGACCTTAAGAGGTTCGGGGCCCAGACTATGGCTAGATTCTTTGTGTTCATTCCGGTCTGGTCCCCGTAGGCAGCCATCTTGGCCAGGTGTTTGATGAGGAACTCCAGAGTACGGTAGTGAGGTGGGGGAAGCTGCTGGACAGTGTCGTGCATCTTGATCAGACGTCTCTCCTCACTGGACGTTGCTGCCTCCTAATTAGACAAAACCCCGCCCCAAAAAAATTTCACATTAATCTTGAGAAACGGGCGTAGAAGTTAGGGTGTGGTATTTCTGGGTGTGGTATTTCTGGGTGTGGTCATTAAGGCATTACTGGAAAGTTATGTGCATCTTTACTGATGCCTCCTGATGAATGGGACCTGACATAATCACCATTAAAAGAGGCGAGGCAGTTAGGGTGTGGCAGTAAGGGCGTGGTTTAAGTTAAGGGGCAAACAGGAAAGCAGTTATATAATAAATAATTAATAAATTCAATTCATACAAGTGCTTAACAAAAGTAGAAGACATGAAAATAAGCACAATTTTTAATACATTATAGGATACTAAATAATACATTAAAATAAATTCTTCAGACACATACAGAATAGAAACAGACGCAGAGATGAAAAAAAGAACTTAAAATGCAATCAAAAATCACAATAATATTATAAAAAGTGAAAATAGCAAATATGACAAAGAAAGCCAACAAGAAATTTCAAAGACAGTGGTTTCTTTAAAGTATAAAAACACTAAACAAATAAATACCATGTCATGACAAATTACAAAAATAACCAGAAAGGACAGTTCTTTCTTTAAAGTATAACACTAAACAAATAAATACAATGTCATGATAAATTACAAAAATAAGCAGAACGAAATTGGACAATTCTCAAATTCCATATTTGACTCTTCTTCTTCAGAGTCCATCATCTGCAAAGTGATTTCTTTGAGCAGGAAAACAGTGCTCAACAGATAGACCGTTTCAAGTTGGATTCAACAGAAAACAAAATGTTGCTACAAATGTTGCTTTAGTGTTGAATATCTAATGAGAGAAACTTTTGGAAAAGTAAATCATTCGTACTCTGTAGTTTTCAACAAACACACCCATCTACAAAAGTTTCATCATATCAATCAATACCATTTGGTTAAAATGGAATACAATGAAATATATTTTTGATCAGAATTTTGTGCATTTTATATTATATACATGTACATGTACGTGCTAATATGATTGTGATCATTGTTAACACGGGAAATATTTCTCTGGAGGATTGGTACTGGTATGAACTTTATAATCAGTGAGCTTTTAGAGGGAATCGTTTCTCTAAAAGATTGGTTCTGGTATGAACTTTATAATCAGTGAGCTTTCAGATGGAAATATTTCGCAGGAGGATTGGTACTGGTATGAACTTTAGAATCAGTGAATTTTCAGAGGGAAATATTTCTCTGGAAGATTGGTTCTGGTGGGAACTTTATAACCAGTGAGCTCTCATTGCATTAATAACTTTTGTTTTCCTCCAGAGAGCAACTAATCCCATCTTTAAATCCATCCAACATACCTCAAACTTCTTGTACAGCTGGTACGTCAACAGAGGATTCGGAAGCTCCCTGAAGTACAACTTGCAGACCGAGGACACGCAGTGGATGTCCTTGTCGTACTGCATCAAGTCGGGCACCTTCTCGCTGTCGAATTCATCCCTCAGCCACTGGACAGTTGACGAGACACCAGACAGCCTGTAGATACCGTCAACGACGCCGTGCATCTCAATGAACTCTGTGCAAGCTCGGATGATATTTGGGACTGGTTTTAAAAAAAATTTTTAAAAGAAATGTTCAATCACTGTGAATTTTTGGTCTACTTGGCATGCAACGATTTAAATAACTCGAATTACCTGAGAGATTTTTCGTAAAAAACAAACACTGTAGAGTGGAAACGCCTACCAACCACATGGGGAAACCTCTAAACTTGTTGACCCCTTGCATGCACGTCACACGCGGCGACTGTGCCGTGCTCGCCATTTTGGGAGTCAATTGGTATATGTGTAAACGCTGCGCCGCCTAAATTGCACACAACACTGTATAACACACAGTGATATTGACTTCCAAAATGGCGCAACCAAGATTACTGTGATGAGGACGTTAGGTGAATTGGGTCAATATGAACAATGTGACAGCGTATTTCTTTACACTCTTGTTACTAGTGATATGAGACGGGGAAAAAAGACAAAATATACATCATATTGAAGAGAGTTATGTGCTCTTTCCACGATAAACAGTTTGTTGCGATATGTTTGTTTGCAAGGCAGTAAATAAAAAATGTTTCGGGTCCGATTGCTTCGTTCTTAAAAGGGCAGGGGCACCAAGGCATTTTTCTTCTTCATAAAGGGCACCTCTATGACAATTTCTATTGGAACATTTCAATGGCAATAGGCAATGACAAGGGGCAACGGAGGCAATTGCTTTGTGAAGTATCAGGCATGATGTTTATTGAAGTAAAATATTAAAGAAGTGAAATTTCCACGCACAGCAAGAGTTTGTACTGTGTTTTTTTTTTTACTTTGAATGGCACAGTTGAGAAACTAAAAGTGAGGAAATCTGCTGAAGGTTGCAAGCCCGATTATCGTAACGCAGCAATACACTAATCCCAGAGTGCCCGTGCGTCAACACAAGTATAAAGACCACGGAAACAGAAGAATCCCAAAAACATTTGAATACTGCATGACTTGATCGTTTTATTATGACTAATAGTTTGCAAAAAAAATTGTTCACGGTTTCTTGTTTCCACCCTGGCAGAGTCCTTTCTCAAAGGCTAAATCATGATTTTTATATTAGATAGATGTCAATATTTGCATCGGGGGAATGAATATAAATTTCAATTTGCCTTTCACCGATGTGTGTAACCACTGTATACTCAGTGCTTTCGAGTCCTGTGGAAAAAAAATCAACAGGCAACTCGGGTGGGATTCGAACCCACGACTCCCGCATGACTAGAGCAGATGTCTTAACCACTAGACCACCGAGCACGCCCGGTGACGAGGGGCCAGTTCGAATCCAGTATTATATATATATGATTTTGATAGTTTATGAGGAATGTACACTCCTACCGTCTATGGTCGGAGGAATTCAAATCATGTGACATAGAAACTGTCTCTATGGTCGGAGGAATTCAAATTTAATCAGTAACTCATGAATAAAGCTCAACATTTTGATAGTTCATGAGGAATGTACACTCCTACCGTCTATGGTCGGAGGAATTCAAATCATGTGACATAGAAACTGTCTCTATGGTCGGAGGAATTCAAATTTAATCAGTAACTCATGAATAACGCTCAACATTTTGATAGTTTATGAGGAATGTACACTCCTACCGTCTATGGTCGGAGGAATTCAAATCATGTGACATAGAAACTGTCTCTATGATCGGAGGAATTCAAATTTAATCAGTAACTCATGAATAAAGCTCAACATTTTAATAGTTTATGAGGAATGTACACTCCTACCGTCCGTTCCACAGTTCAACAGGTGCTCCCCGAGATCGCAGCCGAACACACGCTCCCGGAGGATTCCCCTCTGCTTCAACCCCCGCCTCGTTGGCCTTGCTAAGATAAATGAGCGTAGAAAGGTTATCAACTTGCCATGCTTGTTAAGAACTGTGGAAGAGGGAGACAGAGAGAGAGAGAGAGAGGGAGGAAGAGAAAGAGATGAGTTAAAAACCTGATGAAAACGATCACGTGATATTAGTGCACTTTGAAGGTAAAATACAGGATTGGTAAAGCTGAAAGTGCTGCGTTCTTACTTTGTGCGATTCAATATATACATGCACAAAAAAAAAAAATGAAAGTGTGAACATTTGGGCTCAATCCGTCGTCTGAGTCTGGAGGAATTAGTGAAAAAAAAAAAACATGCACACTTTTCAGCATGAAAACACATTGACCTCACTTTCGACTGTCCCAACCGAAATTTACACAAGGGGTCTTCAAATTCTAATTTCTCGACTTTGACAGTATTTCAGACAGAAATGTTTTTATGGAAGATTGGTACTGGTATGAACTTCCTAATCAGTAAGCTTTCAGACTGATGCTGATTTGTACGAAAATTTGGATGAATACCAATCCTGTATTCAACCTTGAATATGAAGAGCCTAAATTCATAGCTGCCGTTACAGTGGCAGGAGAGAAAATCTGCCCGAAAAGTAAAACATTTCACACTTCATGGAGGCAATGGAGGTAAAAGCCACATTGCGAGTTAGATTTGAATAATGTCTCGCACAAAGACTTGCTCAGTCACAAGTTACCGCCTAAATTTGAATTCCTCCAACTACAGACCAATCCGAGCAGTGTTCATGGGCGCTTACACCACCTCAGCAATGGTCGCTGCACGCCCGCGCCGATGCACGCGCACTGTGAATCCTCCATTCTGATTGGAGCACATGCGCGCTGACGCGCTACTGTCGTGTCAGCGCGCGTGTGGCAGCCACAGCTGTGGTGGTGTAAAAACACTATTCACACCGCTGTTCGGATTGGTGTTTCTAGACAGTTGCTATGTCAAATGGTTCAGGGCAGGGTTTTTGTACAGCACCCTCCAGATGAGAAATCCCTTGTACCATTGTGCCATACGCAATCATTAAAAACTTGTGTATGGGAGTTCGCCGTCTCTTACACAAAAACTTGCCGTGAATCATGTGACATAGAAACTGTCTCTATGGTCAGAGGAATTCAAATTTAATCAGTAACTCGTGAAAAAAGCCCTAGCTCAACATTGGTAAAGTGTCTGTCTGTAAATGCTTCCATTCTGTGCACGAGTCAAGATATATGTAATAAAACGAACCTGTGAAAGTTTCAGCTCATTTTGTTGTTTCATTTGTGACACAAGGGTAAAAATGCATTCAGCATTTTTGTACACGCTCTTGGCAGAGTTTTGATCTCACATGGGATGAAAACTTATTTTGGATCTTATTTCATTTATTATTCAAAAACGAAAACACCTCAGGCAGAAATGGGCCTATTTCAAGGAAATTTTTCTGCCATCGTTACCTTTATAGCATGTAAGCTACATGGAAATCTGTGAACTTTTATATTTTTTCTTTCTTACCAATGTTGAGCTGGGACTTTGAGCAAGTCTTGTACCAGACATTATTCAAATTCAATTTGCCCCTAGTCATTGCCTTGGTGCCCCATGAAATGTTCCACTTGAAAGTTTAATTTCCCTCATCGCGGTGCCCTTTACAAAAACAGAAAAAAAAATTGCCTTGCCCTTGACACCAGAACGTATCGGGGGCCAATTTCATAAAGCTGTTTAGCAGAAAAAAACTTCTTAGCAAATTTCTCTGCTAAGCAAAAAAATGAGCGGGGCACCAGTCGCAACAGTGTAAACATAATGGAATGTTGGCTGGTAACCAGTTTCTGCTAAGCAAGAATTTTCTGTGCTTAGCAAATTTCTGTGCTTACAGGCTTAAGGAAATTGGGCCCTGGTGGTTCAGGTTAGCAAGGAATATTTAGCTTGAGTGTGTGCCTCCTTAGCACCCTTCGCTTAAACGGCTTAAAAGCGAAGAATAGTGACCGAAAGCGCAAATTTCCACATCATTAAAGGGGCTGTGTCATCATGATTGTAGCAGTAAATGGAATAACCCAGTTACTACGCGCGCGTGCACGCCGGCGGTCACATCACAGTTTGACGAAGACGGCAACCTTTGCGATTTGACCGCGAGCGCGTGAGTGCGCAGTATCTGGGTGAGAGTTCATTACTGCACAGCCATAGGCCTGCTACAAACATGACGAAACAGCCCCTTTAAGTAACCAAAGCAACCTGCATAAATGTCTAGACTACTATTCAATATTCACGAGGCCGTTTTGCATAAACTGAAAAACACTTTGCCCCAAACCATGATTTTTAAATCACTGTCTGCATTGTGACGGCAGGCTTGTAAAGTTATTTCACAATGCCACAACAGGTTCTACTGTAACAAAGCACACTATCTACACACAGATCAAAAAAACGTACGTCCAAAAATCGTTACAACAGTCATTTCACATGCTCAATACAAAAGTACAAAGAACACATCTGCCAATCAGAAAAGACATTACGTGACGCTCCATGACAAAAACCAAACAGTTCCGGCCCAAACTCAAAACTAAGTTTATATGCTCATCAACAAAATGCGAACAAGAGCTCTCTTTCAAATACCACCGAATTAGGACCTGTAATGTAAATTCTTCTCAACATAATGGAATGTTCAAGACATCACATCCCACTGATATCATGGCTAATGTTAATTTTCATGATAGCGTGCAATTTCACAATTTTTTCTAGACGTGCCTGATTTTTAGCCTGGAGTGTCACATACCAAATGAATTTGTTAATTGATCACGTACATGTGCATTTAATATCAATACCACAGCGAGTATCGTACGGAGTCACAGACGTGTGTGCACCACATCTCTACATGTAATTACAGTATTTGATTTAGGTGGACTATGTCAAGGTAAATGGGAGACTTTGGAACAGTGGCATAGGTAGGGGGGGCACTGGCCCCCAACTGATGTCTGTGCCCCCCCTAACTAATGTCTTTGCCCCCCCCCCTCTAACTAAATGTCTGTGCCCCCCAACTGATGTCTGTGCCCCCAACTGATGTCTGTGCCCCCCCAACTGATGTCTGTGCCCCCTTAACTGATGTCTGTGCCCCCCCAAACTAATGTCTGTGCCCCCCTAACTAATGTCTGTGCCCCCAACTAATGTCTGTGCCCCCAACTGATGTCTGTGCCCCCTAACTAATGTCTGTGCCCCCCAACTGATGTCTGTGCCCCCTTAACTGATGTCTGTGCCCCCCCAAACTAATGTCTGTTCCCCCCTAACTAATGTCTGTGCCCCCAACTGATGTCTGTGCCCCCCTAACTAATGTATGTTCCCCCCCTAACTAATGTCTGTGCCCCCAACTGATGTCTGTGCCCCCCAACTAATGTCTGTGCCCCCCAACTAATGTCTGTGCCCCCAACTGATGTCTATGCCCCCCTAACTAATGTCTGTGCCCCCCCCCTAACTAATGTCTGTGCCCCCCCCAACTAATGTCTGTGTCCCCCAACTAATGTCTGTGTCCCCCAACTAATGTCTGTGTCCCCCCAACTGATGTCTATGCCCCCCTAACTAATGTCTGTGCCCCCAACTAATGTCTGTGTCCCCCAACTAATGTCTGTGTCCCCCAACTAATGTCTGTGCCCCCCCCCCCCTGGGTGCCCCCAACCCATTTGAAATCTGGACTTTTGAGATTAAAAATAACCAAAATAAAATGTTACATTTTCTAAGCCTTTCTGTATAGTAACTTCAATGTTTTTAAAATGTTTTTTTTTTACGACAGGCAACCAATGTACTTGTTTTTACCCGTGTGTCAGATAATGAACCAAAAAAAATTAAAAAATTGGAAATGCCATAACAAGAGTGCTGAAAAGGGGTCTTGTTTAGGGAAAAATAGCAATGGAGACTACAGTTTTAATTGGCAAAAAGTTCACCTTAATTTTACCCCTAGTATCGCCGCTGCTTTGGAATTCTAAGTGACAGTATGTCTGCTGCAAGCTTACGTACAAGTAGTATTCACAGTAATTGCTATTGTTCGCGTAGTTCTGGGCATCCGCACAATGGTCAGCCTGCTGCAATTAAGAATCCCTAAAGCCGGCCTCAGGTACAACCGCTGCGATGGAACCGTCGGGATCAAGCAGAAAAATAACGCTCAGGTCGCTATCTGAAAAATTTTGTGAATATCGTGGAACAAGCACCAGGGAACACGTCAGGGAAGTTGGAATTTGTCTACTCTTGAGACTGGTGATTTTGTTTTTCTGACGGCGACTGATGCCGATCGTCTTAACGTCTTCGTAGTTATACTCAGGTTGCAAACATTTGGCAACTGATATGATCCTGACCGTCTTAACTCAGGCGCAGCCTCATCCTGAAAAGTCAGTCGCCGACTATTCTGTGTCATCGCAAGGTTGACCTGAGGTCAGCTTAAAAAAAATCAGCAATTTTTACAAGAATGACATCTGGTTGGATTTGAATGAATGAACTCAAGAATCAAAAATCAGTTTCATCTTGCGGGGTTTCAGTTTGTTCAGATAAAAAGAATTAAAAGCAAAATTAGCTTCCACTAATTGATACAAGAAACTGACAAGACATTGATTAACTACGCTCACTTAGCATGCAACGCCACAGGTTTACACCAAACACTCACAAAAGGACAACGTCACATGGTCACACAATGAGTGTAACAGGGTCACAGGGTCGAGGGTCACAGGGTCATATACAACAAGGTTTTTCACGTTAGGTCTGTAATTTTAGAATTTAAAAAATATCCATGAAATCACACAAACAGAAATCTTGAGATAATTCTGCTGTGCAAGCCTTACAACAACAAAAATACATAAAAATAAACAATGATTAAAAACGTTGGTGTTTTTGTTGCGACTTTCACATGATTGTTTACACGTTGACAATTGTATTAGTACACATGTGATCTCAAGAGTGACACTGAAAAATGAATACAAAACACATCACAAAGTGTACAGAAAGAGTACATGTGAAGACACAGTCTTGTACCTTGGCTTCCTGTATGGTTATGCAGCACACAGGAGTTAAAGAACCATGTTATTATTTCAACACGATTATTTAAAAAAGAGAGTGACCACAAAAAGAACAGGGTTTCAAAAACAAGAAGAAAAAAAGCAGAAAAGTGAAGTTAGAAACGGTCAGGGGGAGGGGGGGGGAGCAAGTGCTTCAGGGATGAAAAACCTGACAACGGTAAAGATTATTCACAAGGTTAAAAGTACAACATGTATTTAGCTAAAAGAGCTTGACCACATTTCGTCAAAAATCTGCTTTGGTGCTTGCTGTCTCCATTCAACCTTGACCTTGAATGTGACATTTTCACGGGCCAAGCAAGTGTGCAAACCCAAATCTCCTAAATTGGACCAGTCTGAGACGATTTCATAACCATGCAAGGACGATAAAGCGTCACTGTGTTTACTGGGGAAAGAACTTGACCACATTTTATCCAAAATCTGCTTACGTGTTTGATGTCTTCATTCAACTTTGAACTTGAAGGTGCCATCAGGCCAAAAACAAAAAAAAATTGTTGAGTTGCCCTGCAGTGAAAAACATTTGAAGGGGGTCGGTCGGTCGGTCAGGATTTTTTTTTTTTTTTTTTTTTTTTCATTTATTTTTTTTCTCCTTGACTGTCAATTTAAGATTGAAATGCATTGGAACAGATACCACATACCATGTTTTCATGTTTTTCAATTAAACAATAAACATTGAACGATCCATTAGACTGATTTGGGATACTTTGCCGGAAAGTGTGATAAATCTCTCGCTATTCACTGACGTAGCGAATTCATCCATTTTGCATGCGATGCTCAACATGTTACGGGCCATTTGATTTTAAAATGTGTAGATTTGAGTCCTGGGTAAATGGGAAGTGGTTCCACAAATCAAACGTATTAAGGCCTATGTTTTTATATGTGACTTTATGTTTTTTAAAAGCAAATTTTTATTTCGGAAATTAGAAAAATTGAATCGTATTGGTGATCTGTTTGAAATATTAGTTCAAATGACCCTTCACCAAAGTATCGTGTAGAGTTCTCAAAATGACCGATTGATGTCAGCAGCTGATGGTGTCTGGTACTCGCACTCATAACTCAAAAAGTGTTGGGTACCAGTGAATCCACTTGTTCGGCTTATTCAAACGCCAGTCCGACTTTGGGCTGTTGCAGTCCAGACCTTGGTTGCATCCGCCATCTACACCACGAATGTGACACTTGTGCATTCTGTCTGCAGTTCATGGGAATTTTGAATGGAATCGATCCTAGGTACGTCTACACATGCAGCACGTGCATCTGTCTGTATATAGGCGTACGCGTTAGCAGCACACAAACACACGTAAAATGTCGCCCTCCTGCTCTAGAATCTATGTTTTGGACATTTGTGAAAGTTTATTTTGTGATTTCAGGGATATTAGGCCTATACACAGAAAATTGGTGAGTTTCATTATAAATATGAATGACAAAAAAAAAAAAAAAAAAAAAAAAAAAAAACTGACCCAAAATTTCAGCACTTTTGGGTCGGTCCATGGAGGGCAACTCAACATCTTTTTTTTAAAAGGCCTTTAACATAGCCTAAGTTTGCAAACAAAATCTTATAAATTGAAGTTGACATTTATTGGGCACAGGGGACCAGTCTAATACAGTCTGATTCAAGTGCAAGGTCGATCAAGCTTCTCTGTATCAACTGGGGAAAGAACTTGACCATTATTTCATCAACAAATCTGCTCACGTTGTTTGGTGTCTTCATTCACCCTTGAACTTGATGGTGATATTATCATAGGCCAAGTTTGCAAACAAAATCTCTGTAAATTGGAGTTGAAACTTAATGGGCACCAGTGACCAGTTTGATGAAATCTAGTCCAGGTGCAAAGTGCACATATAATTTGCTGATCTTTGATTTGCTAAATTTGCATGTCCCGATTTTTTCCCAAAAGAACTTTTTTTTTCCTTCAGTTTTTAAGTTTTTTTTTTAAGCGAATTTAAACAAGGACAGGTCAAAATACTTGCCAAAATCCATTGCTTAAGCAGTCGATTTTACAAAGTGCTAAGATCAATCTTCAGATGAGTATATGACTGAATCTATCTCTAATTGCTAAGGACAGTGTGATGTCACAAAACAAATCACTATGCAAGTTAATGTTAAGATGATTCCGACGAAAGTTAGGAAGAGTTTGGTGAAATCGACTGCTGGTCTACTCTAGTAAATAGCAGTTGTTATCTGGGCCTACTGTCATGACTGCCCCCAAATGCTCAACAAAATTGTTTAAATGACGTCTTTCATTTCATGAGGATACAGAGAGATAAAAGACAACTAGAATTAGTTCAGATGAAAATGTCTGGAAATTATACAGAGATAAAACCTGGAGAAAGCCGAGTGCATTTGATTTTTTTTCCCCCTGTGAGGCTAGCAATGTGCAAGCCCGACTGGTTTTCATCCATGTGTGCTGACAGATCAATTTCACAACCTCTTGTTTACAGCGCCCTCTTTTGTTCAGTTGTAGTTAGTATATTGACAAAAGACCTTCTGTAAACAAAGTTCTAAAAGACAGCTCCAATACATTTCCCAAACACATACAGCTAGAGTCAGCATCTGAAACTATATGTTAGTTGAGGCTTTCTGAAACACTAAAGTTTTTGTTTTGTCTGAACTACTACACCCTACATTATTAACCCATTAGGAACCATTAGCGGCTGCAAGCGGCTTGTACCACAGTGCCCATAGCAGATACAAGTGGCTTGTATCCGGATACAAGCGGCTTGTACCACAGTGCCCATAGTGGAAGCAAGCAGCTTGTATCACTTTGCCCATAGTGGATGCAAGTGGCTTGTATCACTGTGACCATAGTGGAAGCAAGTGGCTTGTATCACTGTGCCCATAGTGGATGCAAGCGGCTTGTATCACTGTGACCAGTGGATGCAAGTGGCTTGTACCACTGTGACCATAGTGGATGCAATTGGCTTGTATCACTGTGCCCATAGTGGATGCAAGCGGCTTGTACCACTGTGACCAGTGGATGCAAGTGGCTTGTATCACTGTGCCCATAGTGGATGCAAGCGGCTTGTACCACAGTGCCCATAGCAGATGCAAGCGGCTTGTATCACTGTGACCAGTGGATGCAAGTGGCTTGTATCACTGTGCCCATAGTGGATGCAAGTGGCTTGTATCACTGTGCCCATAGTGGATGCAAGTGGCTTGTATCACTGTGCCCATAGTGGATGCAAGTGGCTTGTATCACTGTGCCCATAGTGGATGCAAGTGGCTTGTATCACTGTGCCCATAGTGGATGCAAGCGGCTTGTATCGCTGTACCCATAGCACCAACAAGCGGCTGGACGATGACGATGCAAACAGCCACAAGATTTGACCAACTTCCACACAGCCAAAAAGTCAAAGTAAAGTACTGCAAAACTGAGAAAGCTTGAGAAATACATGTAAATTAACCTTCATACTCTTGGTTACATTTTTCAACGAGTTGACCAATCGTTGAGAACCATTCATCTGCACAGGTCATGTAGGTTGTGTAAGGTGGTACAACTGCGTACAGAACAAGTTATGTGCTGTGCTTTTGCACTTCACCACATGATATCATAGGCTGGCATAGTTTATCTATCATTCAAAACCACAGTGGCTGATACTGAATGGACAGACAGTAGGAGGGTTAACAGTGTTACTCTATAGGTACATATTGTACCACAAGAAGTAATATCGCAGTTTGATATAGTTTGTCATTCATAACCGCAGTGGGAAGTATTGAATGGTCAGACAGTAGGAGGGTTGACTGTGTGGATGCATTCACCATATGATGTCACATGGTTTATATATGCCTCAAAAACACAATGGGTGATATTGAATGGTCACACAGTAGGAGGGTTAGTAAGTCTTCAGAAGTATGTGTTTGGAAAAAACACTTGACTGCAGGAGTTGTTCGGTTGTGGAGCTACTGGTCAAGGGCAAAAATTGCTGGACTTCGACCAGTGGCTCAAATTGCGAAGCCCTGCGCCCTTTATGTCTCACTTTGATGGCACAATTATTGTCTCCAGGTTTTATTTCTATTGTACAATGTAAGTGAAGTGTACAGATGAACATGTTTGTATGAGGAACACATGTATGAAGACCTCGACCAGATGATGTAGGTCCATAAATTACATCAGTAGTCAAGGAACTAGACCTTCATCATACTGCAGCCATATTTGTTTTTCACCGTATCTAACACATCTTAATACACAACCTGATGCGAGTCAGAACGAGGATCGTTGCACTAAAAGTCGGGCACCTTCAGTTTTTTCAGTACCCACTTGATGGAATCCCCTTCAAGGAACCGGACAAAAATGGCGGCAGTTTGAGAAGCTCTTACAGCGCATTCTCCCTGAGTTAATTTTCAAATGAATATCTTGCAGTCAGATGTGAATGACCAGGCAGAAAAAACCCAGATGCGATTATTGGCAGGCATGAAGTAGATCCCAGGGTGGCAAGGGTCGACTTGTTTCCCCCCCTCCTCCTCTGCCACCCTGGACCCACCCCTTAGTGGGACAGAGGGCACTGGCACAATGCAAACAACTGGAATGGATAGCGTACCATTGTGATACTGCCTCACTGGTAAATGTCGCTGACTGCCATTATACCCTAAGAAAACATATGGATAAGAAACTAAACAAAGTCAGGGTACCAGTTTTACAGAGGTGTTCAAAGCAGATAATATGCAAATCTGCTTAGCACAAATGCGTACCAGAAATGGGTTACCAGTTTCATATATATGTGATTGTGACTGGTTTACTTTATAACAAAATAGGTTACCAGCTTCATAAGTGATTGTGACTTATATAGAATTATTCCCAAGACATGTTTTTCCATTTCATTGCGGAATTTACCTTTTGACTTATAAATGACAGGAAAGAATTGTCAAAATGTCTTAGTTTTCTTGAAACACAACTTCAAACACAAATTGCTAATACAAGTGAAATGTCAGGAAAAAAACAATTTTTGGTTCTTTCCTTTCAAAGGTACAAAGGTAAAGACTGAGAAGGGGTGTAGAGTCAAAAGGTTGAATGTTGGACCACAAGAGGGCGCCATTTTGGGGTATACAAATTATGGACGGACGTGCAAAAAAAACACCACTGATTTTAGAGAATTTGTAACTTAAGATTTTTATCTTTTGAAAATTTTGAATGCACTAATTCCTCCTGCATCTGTAGATTCTGTACATACTCCAAGAAATGCCTTAAATCTCCCATGTGCTATTCACATAATGGTGAAGTAACCCACGCCACACTTTCCTGACAACTTTTGTACTTTTTGTAGGTTTGGTCGACCAGTGCCACAAAGTGCCACTGCAGAAACTGACCGAGGTTGGGAACCTTATCCCTTCCAACAGTGGCCCAAACTCCATTGCAATTGAGCACAGCTGGTGTCTTCTCCAGTTTACCACTCTCATTGAAGCACCTTGGGCAATGGTTCTATTCTCTACATCAGCATGTGTGTGTGTGACTCAAATTGCCACTGCTGTGGCAAAGTGAGGTGTGGGTTGGTTGTCAGCATGGGTGTGTGCCTCAAAAGGCCACTGCTGTGGCAAAGTGAGGTGTGGGTTGGTTGTCAGCATGGGTGTGTGCCTCAAAAGGCCACTGCTGTAGCAAAGTGAGGTGTGGGTTGGTTGTCAGCATGGGTGTGTGCCTCAAAAGGCCACTGCTGTGGCAAAGTGAGGTGTGGGTTGGTTGTCAGCATGGGTGTGTGCCTCAAAATGCCACTGTTGTGGCAAAGTGAGGTGTGGGTTGGTTGTCAGCATGGGTGTGTGCCTCAAAAGGCCACTGCTGTAGCAAAGTGAAGTGTGGGTTGGTTGTCAGCATGGGTGTGTGCCTTAAAAAGCCACCGTTAAGGCAAAGTGAGGTACATGTAATGGTCGGTTGTCTTCTTGAGCAACATGCTGATAGTAGGAAGGTTGAAAGATCAGGTACTATCACCAATGGCTTCGATAATGCAAGGTCTACACTGACTTCGTTAAAGCCAGTGAAGACGATGTAATTAAAAATCACTGCAGTAATAATAATAATAATAACAGTGCACATTTGTAATGCGCCATGTCTGTCATAAATGACACTCCTGACGCCGAACTATCAAATCTGGTGGAGTGGAGATTGTTACGAATGACTTTATGAGACGAAGCACTTTCGTAGCCGCTTCAAAGACTTCACAGAACCGAAAAAATGAAAAAACTATTGAGCTGGACATTACCCCTCTCTGACGTCACCCGAACCCGTAGTCACACTTTGCAGTCATACCATACCTGGTTTGGGAGACCTTGGCATCATGTTGGCAACTGAGGGCAGTATTTTGTCGCTGATGATCTCCACGCACTGCCGCGGGAAGAAGCCGACCTCAAAACCATTCTTTCCCCTCCACCATGAGGTGTCCTCTGGTGGCGGCATATCAATCACGGATATCATGTCACCCACCTACAAACACGCAAGACGCAAAAAATGAAAGAAAACTTCAAATAAAATGAATGAAAAAGCTGAAGAAATTGGTGCAAAATATATTTTTTTCTTTTAAACCACATGACTGCTTCTGTTATAATTATATGAGTATACTTATATGAGTATACTATTTCTATAGCAACGCGAGAGGCCTGTGTACAGTGTAGTTAACTGGACCTTGATCAGTTTAACCAAGTCTAGTTCCTTGACTTCCACATACCTGTACATGTAGTTAACTAAACCTTGATCAGTTTAACCAAGTCTAGTTCCGTGACTTCCAAATACCTGTACATGTAGTTAACTGAACCTTGATCAGTTTAACCAAGTCCAGTTCCTTGACTTCCAAATACCTGTACATGTAGTTAACTGAAACTTGATCAGTTTAATCCAGTCTAGTTCCTTGACTTCTGAATACCTGTACTTAGTTCAGTCTAGTTCCTTGACTTCCAAATATTTGTACACATGTAGTTAACTGGACCTTGATCAATTTAATTCAGTATAGGTTCTGGACTTCCAAATACCCATGTAAATAACTGGACCTTGATCGACTTAATCCAGTCTAGTTCCTTGACTTCCAATTATTGTACACATGTAGTTAACTGGACCTTAATCAATGTAATCCAGTCTAGTTCCCTGACCTCCAAATACCTGTACATGTAGTTAACTGGATCTTGACCAGTTTAATCCAGTCTAGTTCCTTGACTTCCAGTATGTAAAAGGACTCACCTCGAGGGATATTTCATCAGGTGCCTGTGCCATGTATCGTTTGGTCACATGGGCAGCGGCTACCGCAGGAATGTTGATTGCCGACTCCTCACTGGCCACCACGTGGTTGCCGTGGTTATCAAGCTGTAAGGGGAAGAAGAAAAAAATGGTTGATATTCAAAGATCTGTCCCGATATTTAGTTGGAAAACAACGAAGGGCAAAGCTTGGTTTTAATTGAAAGCATAGCTGGATGTTAACGGCACTGTCTACAACTGAAAATGTGTCACTACAAAATGTGCAACATGTATACACAGTCAAATAAAACAAAGTTGTGTTTTAACATGTATAATTATGTACATGTACGTGATCAAAAAATAAAAGTAAAAATGACAGTTACGAGAACATGTTTATAAAAGAACACAATTTAGGGGTCATTCAGAATATCAAATGTTTCAAAATTTTGATTTTCATTATTTTAAATTATTTCCTGATTTTTTTTTTTTTTTTTTTTTCAAAATGTTTCAATTTTTTCCCCCAGAGTTTTGTTTTGTTTTTGTTTTTTCCCACCCCCAATTTTTTTTCTAAATGTTCAAAATTGTTGATTTCCACCCCCAAACTCTTTTTAATTCTTAATATTGACTGACTGTTAAGTAGACCCCACACCCTACAGACCAAAGTACTGCCTCAAATGAAGCAGATATTTGAGATCATTACTCTCCAAGTTCAGGAGTTTTCGATGGCTTTTTACTGGTTTCTGGCATGAAATTTTGTAGTTGAAACAGAAGAGGAAATTGCCCAAAAAAAACAAAAAAAAAACATTTCGTTTAATTTTTTTGAAAAACCAAATTGCAGTTGTTCATAAAGAAACAATTTATTTTTAAATTGTTAATTTTTTTTTTTTTTTTGTCCTTAAATCGAATTTTTTTTTAACATTGATTATTCTGAACTGGCCAATAACACACACTGTAATTGGCTTATATTGACTGATAACTACAATCCACAACTTTAATTTCACTGGTAGGAGAAAAAAATAATAATCTTCAACTGAAATTTAGCACGAGACAACGATTACATTGTGTATATTTACAACCGGACAAATTAAACAGAGTCATTTCCAACGATTAAACGAAAATGTACATTTGTAAAAAGAAAGACTACACTCAGCTTTGATTGCATAGAGAGAGAGAGAAAACGGAAAGCATAAAAAAAAAAAAAAAAAAACACGAACAGAAAAGACAGTTCAACCAAAATTATGAAATACATGTATACAAAAATGTATAGCAAACAATATCTGGATGGGCAGGGTGTTTTTTCATGACATTTATCGCCCCCAAAATATCACAAAAAGAACAAAACTTATTTGATGGATTAAACAAATCATCTTGGGTTAAAACTGAAGGCACAAAAGGGGAATCAAAACAAACTGGGCACTGACTATTTTATTATTATTGTTTTGGTATAGACCATGTGACCTGTGACATCACATGTTTACAAAAGAGCCACAGAGCCTGGACTTCCTGCAGGCACGATTCGTGCACAGCTCAGTGGAAGAAAAAACAAAAATTTATGGGGTTTTTTTCCGAGATTACACTGAAATAAATTTGTCATATTTTAACATGAATAAAGGGGGCACATCTCAAGATTTGTTCAGCTGTTACTTTCAAATTGTTTTGATTTAATGTAGTAATAGACTGATCCATTAAGCCCCACCCCCTTACGTGTTGACCAATCACAGCCTTGGATACACCACCAAATAACAAAAATCTGACACGACAAAATCCTATTACAAAACGTAAACATGCGTGCGCGTACTTATAGCGCGTCTGTTCATGTCGCGCAGTGTGGCATTGAAGAGACGTACATTGTGCTGCCCACGTGTACAGTGGTGATATAGCCAATGCCGTGATTAGTCAATAATAACTAGGGGGCGGGGCTTAATGGATCGGTCTATTGTGAAAACAAGTGGACCATTTCTCATATGAACAGTGTACAATCTTGCCTGCCAAGCAATGCCCTGGAATGTACAAAGTCTCTCTTTTTGCACACCAGGTTAGATGAGTCTATAGATCCGATTAATATCACAACATGAATGTATTGACCCAATTCACCTGACGTCATCATATCACAATATTCTTGGTAGCCCCATTTTGAAAGTCAATGTCACTGTGTGTTGCAACAGTGTAGCGCGCATTTTTGGTGACGGCGTTTACACGTATACCTATTGACTTCCAAAATGGTGAGCGTGGCACGGTCGCCGGGTGCGACGAGCGTGCAAGGACTCAAGACCAAAGAGGTTGTCTATGCTTACATCGGACCCAACCCTTTAAAAATCTCCCCATCAAACCAAAACAAAGATAGCATTGCATTTTTAATGTTTTTGCTTTTGATTGCATGCCAGTTTTACCCCCTTTTGGGACTCCTTTGAAGTATATTTCATTGCTTGGTAAATTTTTATGTAATGTTTATATTTAACTAATGGCTGGTCCAGGTTTAGGTTTTAATGTTTGAATGTTACTATTTTTCATGTCTTTGATTAATTTGTTTTGTGATATTTTACTGTACAACGCCTTGGGATCCAGTCATGGATGTCAGGCACTTTATAAGCTTTATTTATTATTATTATAGTAAATTTTACTGGTGTTCTGACCTCCCTGACTGATATTTTGAATTCCATACATTTGTTTATACATGTATGTGCTAGGAGTTATTGGATTATGTCAGTGAAGCTACATACACTGTCTTCATAACAGTAGTATTAACATTGAGTCTACATTAGTCATGTATTGATCACCGTGTACAAGTCTACATGAAGCGGATATCCTGTCGGTAAGTCCTTACGTCAAATGCGCGCACATCGCCTTGGCTTAACACACGCCAACGGGGTATTTTACACAATGGAACATTTTCATTTATTTAATTTTTTTTTAATGCAATTCGCCCATCACAAGGCCCAAAGGCCACTCGAGGTGTGGGCTACTTTTTGAAGGGATAGAAACCTGCCCCAATGCGCAGAAACAAGACATGGCGAGATATAAACGCACAGTCTCTTCACAGCACAGCTAAGAACAAGGAGGGGTAAATGAATCCGTTGCGAGACAAACATAACTGCTTCTTTCCCTAATATTACTCCACAAGGTTTTCTCTGTTCCAGTGCTACTTATCTGCTGGGATAAGACACGCCACAAATGCCTGTTTGAAGCGCCGTATCAAAAGCGGACTTTTTTTTCAAAATTACTGAAAGAGCCTAAGATGGAGGTAACATGAGCCAAGCCTTCTCAGGGACTACAACCCCAAAATCAAAACTCGTTGCAGCCCTCCGAAAATAAAAATTAACGAAGCTGACAAACACAATCACTTTGACCTTTGGCATGCAAATGAGATGACCTCACATTTTTTTTTTTTAACAATGATTACCTTCAGTTGATGGCCATGATTGTCAATCTTCAGATATATCAATAGTCAAGAAGAAAACGGAAAGGTTCAGAGATGAGGTGTCAAAGAGTTAGACTGAGCAAATAATGGAGGCGTATTGTGACGCTCCGTGCCAAAACCCCAAAACTGGGTTTTAACTTCTCATCAAATAGTTGAGAATATCAAGTAATAAACCACAAGGGAAACTGACTGGGTAGTTATCGATCAATTTTGGCACCCCCCCAAAACAAAGATATTGACAAATTAGGGAGACTGCCAAGGTAGGGCTAAATAGTCCTGGTAGAACGTCAGTCTCCGTTGCACTGGACGTCGGTGGCAGTACAACGGAGACTGACGCCCTACCAGGGCCCAATTTCATAAAGCTGTTTAGCAGAAAATAGTGCTTAGCAAATTCCTTTGCTAAGCAAAAAAAAAAAAAAGTAGGATACCAGTAGCAGCTACATGTATGTAAACTGCATGGTATTTTGGCTGGTAACCTGTTACTGCTAAGCAAGATCTTTCTGTGCTTAACATGTTTTTGTGTTTACAGGCTTTATAAAAATGGGCCCGGGCTCAGGGCTAAACAGCTCTGTTGGTAGAGCACTGGCACATAAACCCGGAGGCAGAAGGTTCAAATCAAAGTCTAGTAAATTTTGACACCCAAAAACTCAAACAGATGGGAAGACGATCTTTCAAGTAACACCTCACGAGGGCCTCTAAGACATGTATTTCTCAACATATATAATTTTAAAGAGATCGCATTACTTTGATATCGTGGCTGACGTGATTTTGAAATTTGAAATTTGCAAAAAAGAGACAAAACTCAACCTGCTTTGCATTTGTTTGTTTTTTACAGAGTGAGCAACACACATGTCTGTGTAAACTTTTCAACAGAAATCGAAGCTGAAATTCAGCGAGGACGCGATATGGTCAAAAATATGTGCAGGGAAAAAAAAAACACTTCGGTAATAGTTAACTTTTTAGTCACACAGAAAAAAAGTCTGAAAAAAATGCATGATTTAAGAGCATGTGGTAATCACTGGTTCCCTACCTCCATCCAATTTAATACAGGCCCGCAATTGATCATGTCACCAGCTATCTGGGAAAACCTGCCAAGGTACCGGCCAAGCATCGCTCGAACACCCTGTCATGAAACGATACAAAAAAAGATGTTAAAGGGATTCTGTCGAAGCTCAATAACCTCGCAAGGCTGAAAGAGCCAAGTCCAAGAAAAACTCAGTCATGATTCCAGATGCAACCTGTTTGAATGCCAAACAGACGAAACGGAGGACGAAAAACATCTCCACCAACGTACCTCCCGATTTCCGATCATGGCTTCTCCCTTGGGCAACTCCACCAGCTGGCTGAACCGTCGATCGTAGATGCAGCTGTGGAGCTGCTTGTCTAGCACCCGGAAGTCTTCGTAGCAGCGTTTGACCAGCCACACTTTACCGTTGCTGCAGACTTTGATGGTGAAGGGGTTGTCGGTGATGTCGCAGGTACCGTTCTGGTAGGCAAGGAGTATGGCTTCTTCCTGTTCGGGGTCTTCGTGCATACATAACTGCGATATGAAACCAAAGAAAGTTCAAACAACCGGGATCTTCCAATGCACCAAGCTCGAATTCTCGGCTCGTATCAGGCAGGCCTCGATCTTAAGAAAAACGGGGGCAGGCCTTTGCTGGCCAAATCAGAGAAAATTGTACAAGGGCATGCTGGCCAAGTTGGTAGTGACAGTGCAATTTTTTCTGAAGGGCCTGCTGGCCTCGGATAAGATCAAGGCCTGATCAGGCCAAGAATCTTTTTTACAAATTTGTAATAATAATAAAAAAATTATTCATTCATGTAGCGCAAATTCCAAACAAGTTTGTTCAAATGTGCTCAACAGTATAAAAAAAACAAAAAAAACAAAAAAAAACAAAACAAGCAGACGAAAATACCTTAAAATACACTCCGGAGAAAAATTCATAAAAATACTGATAAAAAAAAAACAGAAAAAATACACAACAACAAAATATGGATGGACAAACGCCCAACACATAGGAAGTTAAAAGGCCTAAGATTATTATTTTTTTTTCCATTTAAAGATAAAATTTACAACCATTATTTAAATAAAACCATTCAAAATGCTCCAGATTGCACTGTAGTGCTTTTAAAACCAAACAAAACGTCCTAGCCTGATTTCATAGAACTGTTTAAGCAGAAAATATTGCTTACAAATTTTCTACT
This sequence comes from Marthasterias glacialis, assembly GCA_911728455.2. Lineage (NCBI taxonomy): Eukaryota > Metazoa > Echinodermata > Asteroidea > Forcipulatida > Asteriidae > Marthasterias > Marthasterias glacialis. The sequence continues at coordinate 10,255,275 of OU452239.1, read as the reverse complement.
AATAGCAAAAATGAGCAGGATACCAGTCACAGATGGTAATGTGACACGGTATTTTGGATGGTAACCTTATTCTGGTACACATAATTTTGTTGTGCTTAGCTACTTTTTTTGCGCTTAAGCAGCCCTATGAAATTGGGCCAGGTTAAAACAATTCTGGTGCCTTGTTTCAATTCAGCGTGTTTCGGCAAAACTTAAAAAATTTTGGTGCCCCCAAGTTTTGAACAATCCTGAGGAGAGCCCTGAAACATTCTCCCCAAGATGAGCAGAGCAAGCTTTTGGAAAAGTAAAGACTCTTATATCTTAAACACGGCAGGGATGAGATTGGATGAATGAGGACAATTCCTGAAAAAATAACTTGTGAGTCTGGGTTCCCCCTTATTCTAGACCTCTAGACCTAGAACCTCCCAGATGTTACAATTCAGGAGGTTTACAGACTCTGTGCGTCAACACCAGAAATACAAAACTACCAGACTACAGGTTTGGACACAATGTGGACCATTTCTTTCTCCCTTTGGTGACTGCTTTACTTCTTTTCAAGACATTTTCGGTTCAAGGAGACTTTTGGTAAATCCTGAAATCAGGAAAAAAATCCCACCTTGTACTAGACCCAAAACCTCCCAGATGTTACAATTCAGGAGGTTTACAGACTCTGTGCATCACCAGAAATACAAAAACTACAGGTTTGGAAAAGTGTGGGCTATTTCATTCTCCCTGTGGTGACTGCTTTACTTCTTTCAAGACAAATCTGGTTCAAGGAGAATTTGGGAAAATCCTAAAATCAGGAGAAATCCTGAGAAATTTCATGCCTGCCCCATTTTTTCTCCTAACCAACACTTCTCCCAAAGAACGTGATTAGCCGTTGAGAACGACTCTGCTAGGGTCAAAACTTGAGGTCGTTACAAACTTTTTTGCACAGTGCTTGTCATCTTTAGTTGGCAAAGAAGTTTGCAACAGCTATTTCCATCTGTTTTTTTTTTCCCAAAAATTAAAACAGAAAAACTGTCATGCCTGACAGTGACACAATAATACTTACTGTGATATGTCCGAGCTCCACATTGTCGTAGTGAAAGTGAGCACAATCGTTGAGCTTGGGAAAACGACTCGTACCATCATGGAAACTGAAAACCCCAACAAATAAAGAAATAAAAAAAGATTCAATGTTTAGCATTCTTGATGAGATAACATGGGATTCCAATGGTTTGTTTTTGCTGCCAGGTGGCTGGGCGATGAGACAGTGAATGTCAATTGTAACCAGCTCGTGCAAAAATCCATACAGTACACAGATGTACACAGTCGTGCCACCACACACAACCTGTGCACTTGAAAAGTTCCAAATTGTTGTTCAACTCGCTGGAAACTGTTCCAAGACCCAGAGGGCCACATTACCAATCCTCTGAACTCTGTATGCACATGGACTCTTCCCAATAAACAAAAAAAATAAAAAGAAACGACGCTTATGATGTCGCATGCTCAACTAGCGCCCTCGCTTGAGGAGTTAGGAAGGCACTCATTTTGCTGAAAAGTTCCGAAGGGTTGGTCAACTTGCTGGGAAATGTCACCGAGAGTAAGTAAGTTAAATTACCAATCCTCTGAACTCTGTACGCATACTCTTCCAAACAAACAAACGACCCGTGTGTATGATGTCTCATGCTCTACTACATGCAGACATGTAGCGCCCTCGCTTGAGGTCATAAGAAGGCACGTCTTTTGCTGAGAAGTGCCAGAGGGTTGGTCAACTAGCTCGGAATCGGTTAGGGAAAATTCGTGTCTGTAGAAGGGGGCTTACTGTTAAAAGAAAATACATGTAGCCTCTCGCAAATTGGTTTCAACCAGATCTGACTGAAGTGAAGAGTACATGAACTCTCAACAACTGATGACTTGATGAACAATGCACAGTCCGTATGTGAATAAATGACAGGAAACAGGCGAGGGAAGCGACGCCGGGAACTGAAACACTTTCACTCTGACAAGGAAGGGTAAAAGTTGTTGCTGTTTCTGTCTTCTCCAACAATGCATTTTTCTAAATGAATCACTCAAAAAGATAAGAAAGGGGAAGCTGGAGAACGATGAGTAAAAGTCATCGATACATGAATGAGTAATCATTTCTTGTAGCTGGGTAAAGGTGTGGGATTTTGTAGGGCCGGGGTTTATATTTATAGAACGGTCATCACACCTTCGTGTATGACCAGAAAACAAACTGTTTTACGAGTGAAAACTCCAGGTCAACATAAAGGAGTGTTGCAGAAGCACAGTAAAAACACTTTATATTTTCTATCCCACATATACTTTCGATACCAGTTGCAAGCCTAGGTCTTGTGGCAATGACTAGTGCACACTCGTCGAAACATTGAGAGACTTTAAACCAGCTGCCCCCAGGATTTTTTTTTTTTTTTTTTTTTTTCCCCCCGTCCCCCTAGCGGGATTCTTTTGGCGTCATGGTCAACTCCCTGTTGACTCAGTCAAATTTCAACACGGTTCAGATCCGCTCTAACTCTTCTTGTGGGTTACAGGTGTAACTTTCAGGTGTATCGTGCGATCGTTTCACACTGCCAGGGTCCTACACTCGGATCCAAGCGGGAAAAAACTCCCATCCTGCATTGCGCCACGATGTGTCTGCTGCATGCTGGATGGGGCCACGCACTCAACTCGGATCGACAATGAACCCCGGAGTGTTCACACTATGGCTTTCGACTCGTGTTGGATTTTTCAACAGGGATCGAGAGCTCTCAACCAACCTCCCAACCAGGGTTGGTTTTGACGCGGATCGAGCGCTCTACACGGGTCAACGCCGGATTGAAACGTTGCAGTGTGAAAAGGTCAGTCAAACTTACACGGATCGGACCCGTGTCCAACACGGAGTTTTTTTCGTAGTGTGAAAAGGGTCTCTTGATTTGATTCAATGCCAAAGACATCAACTCAACAAAACAGAAAAATTCACTGGACAAACGATGCTACATGTACTCACGATGATGATGACATCTTCTTGATGCGGAGACTCGCTCGTCTTCTGACATTTGTCTCGCCATTATTCTCCAATGGAGTCAGAGGAATCTAGGTATAAGAAGGTCAGAAGCAAAGATACGGTGAACCCAAGCAGTCTTAACAAGGGATTTAACTTGCGAGTACGAGAGAGGAAAAATGGCAGCTTTCTCAACATCTCATTACCTTTTACATCTCGATCTTGGTATAAAACAAAAAATAAATAATAAATAAAAATAAAACTCAAAAACAGAGCAAACTCCAAAATTGTGACCATACGAAACAAATGTTTAAGTTGCTTTGCAGTCTTCTTGTGGCCTGGAACGAAACCCAGACCTTCATTTAAAGAATCAAACAGACCTTATGCATCACCACAGACGTAAAACTGCTGGTTCGGACATAAATAAAATACAAGTGATTCACATTACATAGCGCCCTCTACGGTTTACCCAGGAGAGGCATTTTTTTCCCCAAACACAGTCTGCTAAACAAAATCACATTCTTATAAATGTAGAATTTTTGCATCGGGGATACAGAATATTATTTGTGTGTTTTACCCATACTCAAAAAGTAATACGAATAAGTGCTGCTTGACGACGGAAACATCGTTCCTGTAATTTCCTGTATGGTCTAACCTGCCGACTGTACGCAAACCACAAACCAACAATATACGGCTCTGAAACAAACTGTCAACCTTTTCCACCACAATACGCTGCGAAAATGGCCTCAACTAGGTCAACTGTAGAGGGCGTACTTTACTGTAAGCCGCCTGTACTGGCCTAGAATTCCCTTCCCTTCAATGATCAGTTAACATCTTTCAAGTATATTATTTGTCTTTTTTTACCCATACACCGATGTGTGTTAGACTCAGTACTTTTCCCCGAGTCCTGTGAAAAAAATCCACAGGCATATTCCTCAGGTGGGATTCGAACACAAGACCCCCGTCGGTCTACAGCAGATGTCTTACCAACTAGAAAACCGAGATTGCCCGGCAGCTAGAGGCAGTTCGAATCCTATATTTTAGCAGCTGGTAAACAAAAAACAAAAGAATAATAATAATTTGTGTTCCCCGATGCAAAAGTTAACATCTATCAAAATCTTCCAAGTACTTGCAAACCCACAGGCCTGAAAAATATAACCAACCTTGGAGAAAAGGAGTCCACTTTCTTCATCAACCGCATGTAGCCCCTTCGAGCGAATATCGGCGTCATTCTCTGAAAACTTGCGGATCTTTTTCCCTCTGACAGGACCAAAAACAACCAATATTTTGATGTCAAAACAATGGTTCTATGGCGGCAGTTCAGGTAAAATTAAAATAATTTTCAACAAACGCTAGTAAACCAGGGGTGGATTTCACAAAGTGCTAGGACTAGTCTTATCTTAAGTTAGGACAAGTAACTAGTCTTAACTTATAGGACTAGTCATAGGTTAGGACAAGTCCTAAGCTAGGATTAGTTTTTGTGAAATCCCTCCCAGGCCTGGGCCCAATTTCATAAAGCCTGTAAGCAGAGAAACTTGCTAACCACAAAAAAATCTTGCTTAGCAGAAACAGGTTACCAGCCAACATTCCATTACGTTTACACTGTTGCGACTGGTGCCCCACTCATTTTTTGCTCAGCAAAGAAATTTGCTGAGCAGTATTTTCTGCTGCACAGAAACTTTATGAATTTGGCCCCTGCAGAGGCTACGGCCTCAGTTGCCCCGATAAAAAATAAAAAAATTTAAAAAAAACTGCTCTAAATGTTACCTGCATGATCCTATCGGAGAGTTAGCACTGTACGTACATGTAGATGAAACAAGGATACATGAAAGAGAAAAGACAACGAAAAATAAGTTAATTATTGATACGCATCGATTAAAAACATTGAAATACTTGTCAGGGATGAGAGTGGATGAAAATGATCAAATCCACAAAACACCGGTGGAGGGTTTGGTGGCTACCAACCGTGCCATAACCCGTATCAATGACAGCATTCTGTGCTTAAATGTAGGTGGGGCAAGCACCTTGGAGAAGTCAAAATACAGTACAAGTACTGTGTTAAGGCTTTACAAGGGCCTGGATGTACGTAGATGACATAAAAAACAAAACAACAAAGAAAGCAAATTTTATTTTGAAAATCCGGAAATCGATAAAAAAACAGGAAGGAATCTCATCCCTGACTTGTAGCATTGAGCACGAGAAGGACCATATAATAATGACAATGTGTAAAAAATATTACGCATTTTTTCAGGATGCAGGTCGGTCCGTCAAAGCACCTTACAATGTTATTATTCCTGCCCTTCGGGCTCTTAGCATTCCTGAAACCATCTCAACTCCTTAGGAGTATGCAGCACCGGCAGCCAAAATGGCTGCACTGGTTGCTAATCATTCACATCAACAATTAGGCATATGATGTACAACACTTGACCCAATTCACCTGACGTCATCAGGCAATAAATCTTGGTTAATAATAATAATAATAACTACTTCTTATACATGTATCTATGCGCATTTCACAAGAATGTCTCAATGCGCTTTACATTAGTGCCCTGGTCATTGGGCCTATAACATTCCTGTAATCTTTCTCAGCTCCCTGGGGGAGTATACAGCCCAGAGCTGCCATGGCGCTCCGAAGGCTTTTTCAAACACAAAATCAACCTCTACCCTCGCAGGTACCCATTTATACCCCTGGGTGAAGAGAAGCAATTACAGTAAAGCACCTTGCTCAAAGACAGAAGTGTCAAAACCAGGACTCGGACCCACACCCCGATGACTTGACCACCAGAACTTGAGTCCGGTGCACTAAACCGCTGCGCCACGACACGCTACAATTTGGGCCATATTAGGAGTCAGCTTCCCTGTGTGTTACAGTGCATTTAGCATTTTAGGCGGCACGCCCTCATACTTCAAGACAAGCACAATATCTTTACAAGTTACATGCAATTTGACTCCCAAAATGGCAGACCATGGGCAAAGAGTAGCCACATCCTTGCAAGGGGTCAATCGATACAAAAAGCACCAACACCTGACTGCAGATCAAAGTCTTTATGTCATGCTGTCACCATCTTGCTTCCCCTGCCTTCAAATAGGGAAAGAGGCTGCTATGTTTGTCTCGCAACGGATTCATTTACCCCTCCCTGTTCTTAGCTGTGCTGTGAAGAGACTTGCATTTATACCTCGCCATGTTTTGTTTCTGAGCATTGGGGAAGGTTTCTATCCCTTTCAAGAAGTAGCCCACGCCTCGAGTGGCCTTATGGCCTTGTGATGAGCGAATTGCATAAAAAAAATGTTTAAAAAAAATAAAAAAATAAAAAAATTCAAAAAATGTTACCAAGAAGAGGCTGCAAGGAAATTAACATGCAGTCTGGTCTCTTGTTACATCATGAGATTTGGTATTGCCATTGTCAAGAGTACACAAGGAACGTGACCCTTAAAGCTGCGGGCAATCCAGAGGTCTCCAGAGCCTTCAAGTGATTTTTTAAATTAATTATTATCTTAATCCAAAAATTATTTTAAACTAAACGATAAAACCAGGTCTCGTTACAGCCTTGCAAACCTGCTAATCTTATTCTTGCATGCAGGCCTTGATCTTAACCGAGGCCATTGGTCTCATGCCCTGTCGAGTTGGCCAGCGTGCCCTTCAGAAAAATTGCACTGTCACTACCAACTTGGCCAGCATGCCCTTGTACAATTTCTCTGATTTGGCCAGCAAAGACCTGCCCCCGTTTTTCTTAAGATGGAGTTCTGTGCATGTCAGCATTAGCATAAAGAACACCAGACAATTACAATAATCCAGACATGCAACTCCATTTTTATTACAACAACAAAAAGCGGTAACTGCCCAGCACTCAAAACATTGTACGGTGTTTTTCTGTTTTTCAATGGCACTAAGAAGAAGAAGAAGAAAAACAGGAAATCAGCTAAAATCAACTGGAACATTCCATGCCTAATCAGGGCTCGAATTTGGGGTCAAGTTCCACAAGCCCTCAGGGCTTGTAAAATGTAGCTCAACATTTTTTACCGGACCAGAATTTATTTTACAAGACCAGAATCTTAATGAGAAAGAACTTTCTACAAAGTTTAAAATGGAAACTTTATTTATTTGAGCAAGCACTAAGAGAAGACTTATCTCATTTGTCTTGTGGGTAAGTATATTTTGATACTCAACAGAATTGAAAGATATTGATCAGGTTCAAAGTCAACATTTTGAACACCACTTCTGGTGTTTCTTTTTCTTAAAGATATTACAGAGTGAGGTGTTATTATTCAACTGAAAAACACAAGACCACCGAACTTGTCCAGTCATGAGTTTACTGGCCTGACACTAAAATCACTGGCCTCGGGCCTGAGGTCCAGTGTAAAATTTGAGCACTACTGATAATCACCATTACACAAAACCTACACATGTACGACATTCTCTCATTTACAAACCTTAAGTTCCAAAAATTCCCGCTCAACAAAAATTTTTTTTTTTAAAAACCCAAAACAAGATAAGAAAGAAAACGATCACCTTCTCCTATGCAGCATTTTCCGACACTGATCCTTCAGACGTCGCCACATAGTCGGCTTCACTGAATTAATCCACAGACGACCATTTCCATCCTGAGTAACCATGGCAGCTGCTGCTGCGGCGATGGAGCAGCACTACGGAATTCCACAAAACACTCCTCACACCATTCAAAGATTCCCCCACACACTTAAAAACACTCGTACTCGCGGGCAAACTACGAGCGATCCGTCTCTGAAGAGAAAAATCCCGCAAGAGTCACAATGTCTGGGATTGTAAACAAAGCAAGCCAGCGTATCAACTTCAACTTGAGTCACTCATCAGCTGAGTCATCAAAAATTATTTTTGATTTTGTCTTCTCGCACACGTGTATTTGTACATGCACCGTGCTCAAAACAAACGTACTATTACCCAGTGTTCGACTACACTGATTCTAATCAATTTGTAGTAAACAGGTTTTTTTACAAGCACGGAGGTAATTGACAAAAGAAACCAAGCATTAGTCACGAGACTTCACGCTCCTTCACACGAGTAGATTGTGTGTGTGATTTCACCCGACGGGAAAACACAAGTAAAAAAAAACCTCTTAATACACTAACAGCTGACTGCCTGCTGACTCAGAGAATCCTGATCATCTTTTGACTGTCTTTCTAATGAGCACAAATCACAGGCATTGCGCACTGTGTAGACGTCAAGGCGTAAGATAGATCCACCAGAAACAAGACGTTCTTGCTGTTTACAGGCAGGCCTTTAATCCAAATGCAGGCCTCCACGTAAAGTTACCGATTGTACACGCGCGATCCAGTACAGACGTTCCCACAAATGTGGTTTACGTACAGGCTTTGGGCAGTTAATACTGGGATCTACATGTACATGTACGTGTTCACCCAAACCTTGCCTCTGTCTCTATAGTTATTCCCACTGAGTCTGTGATTAATTGTAGGCTTAATGTGTATACTTCACAAGAAATCCGACACTAACCGCAGGTGGATGTTGAGCTACACAGTACATTTAGCGTTGTGCTTTCAATGTGGCGAACATCTTCTTTACACGAACACAAACATGGTTGATTTAAAGGCGAACGACTGCAGAATGCAAGAGCTTTGCGGTTGTGCTGTGGAAACTTTCCGACCCAGAGGATTTGTACAATGTCCAAACTATAATCCGCAAATCCATCAGTAAACTTCTGGCAGGTATTGTGAACATGTATCGTGAATGCAAACGTGACTGTTCTGTTCCGCACTGTGAGCAAAGAGAGCTGCTGAAACCGAGGATTTTCACAAAAGGGATGACTGGTGTTTCGACAGGTTGAGGACCTCCTTTCATGTACAAAACCAATGGGGGACCCCGCTTCAAAAGACAAAGAAAAGTCCTCGATTGACGGGGTCGACAAATGTGTGTGTGTGCGTGTTTGCAAAAGTGCATGTAATTCATCGACATGAACACTTGTGCAAATTTTTGTTCCACACCGCCGCTGCACACGTACAGTGAACATGTATTAAAAAAAAAAACCAACCAACAAGTCAATTTATACTTCTCGCCCTCGTCCGACCTCTTCCTGTTTCCTAATCCGACCCTGTTGCCATGCCAACCCGTCCCCTCCTTCCTCTTCAGACATGTTAAGACCGTCGCATTTTTTGTCTGTGGTTTTCCTCACATCAACGGCTATATGATTAGAAATCAGAACAATGCGAACACAGTAATTATAGAATGAGGTCATCGACCACTTCCCGTTGTTTACAAGAGTCAACAGAAATTGTTTTTTTTTTCCATCACGTATGTCAGGAAACAATTTTTAAAACTCACAGCAAAGTGTTCTTCGACCAACTTTTAATATGGGTCAGCTTATGGCTTGGTGTTTTGTAGACTGCGGTTTAATGTTCACTGCATACTTTTAGTTTGTTTCTGCTTAAACTGCTCAGAGAAATTCACTGATATTACATCTTTAGGAACTTTATAAAAAATAAAAAAATGTGAGAACTGCTCTGGCAAAACCTGAAAAAAAATCAAACACTTTTCAAGTCTGATTGCTTCGTTCTTGAAAGGGCAAGGGCACCAAGGCATTTTCTTCTCGATAAAGGGCAACTCTATAAGGAAATTTTCAATTTTCGATTAGAACATTTCAAGGGCACCAAGGCAATGACAATGGGCAACAGAGGCAATCACCTCCGTTGAAGTACATTATCAGGCCCGACTTTTATTATTACTTATTTTATTATTTACTTATTTTTACAAACTTTGGCGACTGCTGATTGATCACAGCAACAACTCTTCCTGCCTTTATCAATTTATGGACAATGATACGTGTGTAACCCTGTAAAACAGGCGGTACAAAAACTGTCATGTACAACAGTGCAGACAAACCTCATTGTAGAAGTAAATTGACTTGAACTGTACGTATTTTACCAAGTTTGGCGATTGCTCAATGACAAAGACACTTCCAGCTTTTGTCAGTTCATGGACGATTGAAACTTTAATTGTACCGTTGTGCAGGACATAAGTTGTTGACTTCGAACTGGGTGTGACAGGAGAGCTTGACAATGACTGACTGTCCAATCAGAACGATGAAGTGACAATTGAAAGTGTTTGCATTCAATCATTGATTATTGAATGCAAAATACTTTCTGATTTGTCAGTGCATCAAGTTTGTGGACTAGTGTTAAGATGTATGTTTCAGTATATGTATGACATTATGGTACAGTACGTGTACAGTAGTACTACATGTACTTGTATGTGTAGGAAAAAAAAACCTGGACTACAGCACAAACTGGTCAAAAACTTCAACTCAACGTGTACACATGACACAAAGTTTATTACACACAACATCGTAGATGGGTTGCACATGAAGTCAAAAAATGGGAAATATCAGCCATCTTTGACGACAATGACTGCACATATTTTGAGCGCACGACTGTGCCTTATGCGCAAGTACTGTGCGCGGCACGCGTGCATTTCATAAACTCCTCCCATGATTGGTTGGTAAGCAATTCAGGCTGCGTTGAAACTTACAGAGCTTGACGCCGGCTACAGGTCAAAATAGAAATTGTCACCAAAGATGGAGTCTATTGCAACCCATCTTTACATGTACATTTTTGTCCTGTGCTTACAATGTATGAAAATAGAAACACAGATCGGGTATTTTCCTGGAGTATTGGTGCTTGATTGTATATACACATACAATAAGTAGCGCTCAGCTTGAAACAATTCCATTTTTTTTCTTCGTCACATTTGACCAATTCTACCAGGCAGGCCTTGCGCTTGAGCTTTTTGTAAAGTAGCCCAAGGGGCTGGTAAACTGTGCATTTTTACTTGCCCCCAGGAAGTTTTCGTTGCCCAAATTTTAAACATGGATTGTCATAAATGTATCTTTCTTATACTAATGGTAGCAATCACAGCCAGTTTAACTGTCAAAATGAAGTTACATTCACACACTCAAAAATAAATTAACCCATTTCTAAAATGTATCATTCACGTCTGAGAAAAGGAAGAACTATGAACATTATAAACAAGTAAGTTGCACAGTTTTTAGTAGCCCACGGGGCAGGTTGAGAAGTGGTGTTTACTGGTCCATAACAGTTTCTACTAGACAAGGTACGCCGGGCTAGTGCTAAGCGTGAGCCCTGCAGGGTTTTTGCCCTTAACTTTCTCAATGACCAGTTACATGTGTACATATGTAGCTTGTCATTTCACTAATCCCGTCGGCTTTTTCACCAGCCCACATTTCATTCTAAATCGGGATGCTTTTCAAACCTAGCCAGCCACTCAGCCGAGAATTTGGACTAGTCCTCAGGTGTTTTAACTAGCATTTGTCCAGCGAACCACTGTTAACGAGAAAAACTCCCTGCCATATTTTGTTTTTAAAACGTGAACCTTTTTTTTTTTGGACAGAAATAAATCATTTACCACAAGGGCGGGGTTTTTCTCTCTCCGCGTCTTTCAAACTGATGACTCAACACCACATGACTCTTCAGGCCATCGAGAGCAAGAACCTTACAAAACGTGACCCCGTACCCTCAAAACCTCAAACCTATTTTTTCCCAAGATTCCTGTTTTTATTTACACAGGAAACGAAGACTCTTCAGACATGTCAGAGAGGAAACCAACTTTTCCTGTGCAAAGAGTGATTACACTGACTGTTTTTTTAAGGGCATGGGATGCTGACCTTTAAACCCTGTATACAATAGACCTTTATCATGCTGCAACCATCTTGGTCATGTTCCCTGTATTCAATTACAGTAATATATGCTAATATTCATTGTACAAAAAGGAACCAGACTTATTTGCCCTTCCAGCCTCGGTTTGGTTACATTGGTTTGAATGGGAGAAAATCAAGATGGCCCCACCATGATAAAGGTCTATTGTCCTGTTTTTTTCTCCGATGCAAATCCACGCTGCCGAACTTAAATTAATGGCTTCAGCCAGTGGCTATGGCTGGAAGGCCAAAAAGTCCTATACTTTAACATTTCCATTGTAGTCATTGGCTGTGTAGCCGTAGTCGAAGTCACTTGCTTTGAACGTGGCTTAACAAGTACAGTTGTAAGAACTACTGAAGTGGGCTTGGGAGAGGGTACGTACAAAACCATGTGACACGACCCGGCGAGAAGCATTTTTGCCCATTGAGAAAACGGAGAGTACTGACCTAACAGGGATAAGATTTGCCCATTGTGAAAATTCCTGAAAATGGCTTGCAGGCCTGGGTTCCCCCTTATTCTAGACCCGGAACCTCCCAGATGTTACAATTCAGGAGGTTTACAGACTCTGTGCATCACCAGAAATACAAAAATTACAGGTTTGGACACAATGTGGACTACTTTCTTTCTCCATTCGGTGATTGCTTCACTTCTTCCAAGAACATTGGAATGCTCGAGGAGATCTTGCTAAGAAAATGCTAAGAAATCTCATGCCTGAAATAAGCACACCAGCAGCCGTGTGCATACCTGTACTGTGAAGTATGTAACAAGTTTTTCTTGTAGTGAGCAAGGCATACGCTAAAATATTTTATGTTTTTTTTTCATTTTAAAAAACATCATGTGTCAAAATTAGTTCGCAGATAAAATCCAAAACTTTTCGGTCTTGCTGAGAAAAATGGGCGACACAGCTTTAAGTAGTAACAGTGACGTACATGTGTATGTATGCTTCCATGCACCAATAAAGTTAGTCATCTCATTTAGCTGGTAATGACCTACATTTCTTTGTGACAAAATCAACCACACTTCGTCAATTTCACACCAGCCTGAAGTACAATCAACTGGCTTGAGAATAGAGGGAAAGTAACGCTCACAAACAATAGCCAGCGACCAAGTCCATGTACTGGAAACAAGTACAAAGTGCAGGGTGCTTTTACAACATGTTCTGTGGGGTTACAAGTATAAAAAATAAATTCCCTGGCGTCCAGCTGAAGTGTTCACAGAGTCTTGTTTCACAGTTGGTGAACATGACGTGTACGTGAACAAGTAATATACACCAGGTACTTGATTTCACAAAGCACTAAGATTCATCTTAAGATGAGTTTGTCAGTATTTACCACGGTGATTTGTACTGTGACATCACACTTCGCTTTGCAATTAAGATTGATACACAGTTAAGATCAATCTTAGCTCTTTGTGAAATCGGCTTCGGGCCTGAAACTTCATGGAGGCAATGGCAGGCAATCGCCTCCGTGCCCCTGAAAAGCTAAAAAGCTGTATCCCGACCAAAAGGTACAGCAGAGATCCTCTTACCTATGCAGGTATCCTTCGTAGAGATTGCTTGACCACGTCCACCTCCGTCTGGCCAACACAGCTGCCACATCGACCATTTTGCTCTCAATTAATATATTCCAATCGGTTTTTCTCAGAGGTGACAAGTTAAAAACATTTCCAATTGACACATCCACGTACCTGTCATAATGTACGGCTTCGAGTTAAGGAGACAGTCAATTGTGTCATTATCATGATCCAATTTACAGATTGTTTCCTTCCGAGCCGCTGAAGGGTGACAATGTAAATTTTGAAATGATTTATTACCACTGTGCATGAGGCAGAAGCGACAGACCGACGGTTCAACAAGGTATAAATTCTTAACGTGAAGACAGAGTCGTCAACAGACAAATGTTTTATTCCTTCGTCCCTGAGATAAAGAGAAGATCCCGGCGACCGCAGCTCCTTACACCCACTTGGATGAGGGAATGTGCTGATGTCCCGGAATGTGGTGTCAATGTACGTAACCGAGCACCAAAATGACTAGCGTTACAATATACGTGGTACAATTACAGCAGAGCCCGGGACAGTTTTGTGTTGTCAGTCATTTAAACATGTAACACGTACGGTGTTCAGTCGATGGTTGGTATTAGAAACAAGCCTGGCTGGCCAACGTGGCTGATAACTCAGAAAACTTTGGGCTGACCATGGACTGTTCATTGAGATTGTGCCATCGATCGTCAGCAGATTCTCTGTAAGTGCAAGGAGCAGAAAGATAACCCTCAACCAAGTCTAGAACTGCTTGAAGAAAACATATACACCAGGGTAACTCTTGTAGCCATATTCTTCGAAAGAAATAGTCCCAAGGAGTTCCTCTTTCACTTGAAACCAGTTCTTCAGCTCTCCTCTCGAAATATTCAGAGCTCAGACAACGACCTCCGAATCCAAAGTGACCACATCATGTCGTGTCGACTGAATTAAACAAAACCATAACGTCTTAATTACGGGAGGGTGTGCGTCATTGATAATTAAGTAGTACCTGCTTAGGGTTGGGGATGCTGTTAAGGTTACTGTGTAGTGTAGCCTGTGTCCCATTAGTGCGTCTTTAGAAGTGACTACGACACATGGCTACACTTGGCTACACTTGGCTACACATCACTATAGAGGTACTGTGATCTACTGACGAGTGTAGCCACAGCCAAAGCTGCTAAATCGGACACAGTGCCAAACAACGGGTAAATACTGCACTGCCCTTTCCCGTGACATTTCAGTTTTCAAGATAACATCTATGTAAAGTTCAGATGTAGACAATTTACGATGGGAGACTTTTGAGGACACTAGGTGGCAGCAGACTTACCAGGTAAATTCCATTGTTCTCGGAAATGCGCCTATGCTCAGAACTACACAAACAATGGAAATTTACCTGGTACGTCTGCTGCCACCTAGCTTTCCAAAGTCTCCCATTGATCGTTGTTTCCAGAGTACCGTAAAACAAGACAAATCAAGTGATGTTTGAAGCCTTGCATGGTGTGGACAGCAAGAAGTAACTATTGCTTGTAAACTTACGGGTACAACATGTGTAATTAATCTCTTTTGGGAGGATATTCTCCTGAAGATGAGCAGAGTATACTGTTCGAAACGTCGAGACCACAATGGCTCTTTTCAGAGCCAACACTCCTTCCAAAAGAGATTTACACATGGTTGTACTGTACTTGCAAGTTTACAAGCAATTAGTTACTTCTGAAGACAAATCAAAAGCATTTTATGTGTCGCCCCGAATGCGATGCAGAGAAACAACCTTTCAAAACCAATGCCTCTGATCCCAGACTTCAGAGTTAAACTAGGTATGTATGTAACTGCAGCTTGTCAGAAAAAGAGGAACAAAGCCAGATACAAGCCTTTGTAAATCTGTGTTTTTCAATTTTCAATGGCAAATCTGAGAAACCAAAAACATACCTGATATGTTGCCTGTTTAAATTCATAGTCAGTGCACACCCCCTACGCCGAACAAAATCTTAAGACATGGTACCAATTCCAATGAGCTATTAAGGTAGAAAATGACGCTTAGTGAAACAAAATCTGCTAAGCAAAAATAAGCAGGGAACCAGTCACAACATACATTACATGGTATTTCGGCTGGTAACCTATTTCTAATAAGCAAGATTTTTCTTTGCTAAGCAGTTTCATTTGCTATAAACAGCTTTATGGAATTGTGGTCCCGATTTCATAAAGCTGTTTCAAACTAAGCACAGAAAATCGCTACGCACACTAAAATCTAATATAATCACTAAAATCTTGCTAAGCGGAAAATGGGTAACCAGCCAAAATATACTGTACATTACTTTTGAGTGGTTTACTGCAAACTTTTGCTCAGCATTTTCTTCTGAACAGCTCTACAGAAATTGTGCCCAGAATTTACATATACATTTTTTTCCTTGCTACAATAATGTCAAGTGCAGTCACAATCTCAGCATACCTGAACAACACCCCGGCCCTCTCAAGAATGCCTAGGACTACAAACACGATGACAGCACACAGTGAAAAAGACCGCTCCGTTCAAGTTGATAAATGCTCCATGGGATCAGAGACCGCTACATTTGTAAGAGTCAAAGACTGTCCATGAATGAACGAGTTGAACTTACAGGCTCGGCGTGTCGTTCGCCAGCCGGGGTAAGTTCACGTGACGTCTTTTAAAGCCCAGCTGAATGCAGGCCTACCCAAACAAACAAAGCGTCAACCCCCTGTCCAAAAATGAAACTACATCGCTGGCGTTTTGACTCCTTTAAGTTAAGGTTCCAAGAAATAAGTGAGGTTAAGTGAGGTGTGTAATCTTTTTTCTTCCGAACAAGAGAAGAAAAGAAATGTGTCACATTGGGTGTGGGTGAGGGTGACTAGAGGGGGGCATTTGAAGGAAAAAAATCAGGTCTTATAATGTGCATTCAAAGCAATCGGCAGACATTGGTAATTGCCAAACACCAGTATCTCTACTTTATGTGACCCAATCGCTTTACACACATCAGGCCTGATACTTCACTGAGGCAACGGCGGCAATTGCCTCTATATCCTCTGTTCATTGCCTTGGTGCCCTTGAAATGTCCAAATAGAAATTTACAATTCCCTCATAGAGTTGCCCTTTACCAAGAAGAAAATGCCTTGGTACCCTTGCCCTTTCAAGAATGAAGCAATCAGGCCTGAAACACACGGTAAAAAATTGTTCAAAGTGGAAAACTTCCCCACAAAAATTTTGCTCGATAAACGCTACAGTTTTTGAGAAATGAGTATAAAATTTGCTTTGATCTTTGCGAGTCCCAAACCCATGTTTGAAAACAGTGAAAACATATCATGAAATTTTTCACAATTTTCACTGGACTCCGATGACCGATTGAGCTGAAACTTTCACAGGTTTGTTAAACTTTCATGTACATGTATGTCAGGACGCACAAAGTGTGGATACTTCGATTTTGTCGGCATGCTTTAGGGTCATCATGATGCGAAGTAAAACAACATCGGTTGTTTGGTGGAGGTATTCAGCTCTCATTCCTTAAGATGTGGACTTTCTCAGGCAGCCAAAGTGATGAAAATAGTCGGGTAACAACTAAGAGCAATATAAATTTCAATTTGCCTTGCACCGATGTGTGATAAGCACTGTATACCCAGTGCTTTCGAGTTGCCTGTGGATTTTTTTTCCACAGGACTCGAAAGCACTGGGTATACAGTGCTTATCACACATCGGTGCAAGGCAAATTGAAATTTATATTCATTTCCCCGATGCAAATATTAACATCTATCTAACTAAGAGCAAATTGTACACATATTTAAACTAATGGTGTATGATTGGGAATAAGACAACATGGCTACTTTACTTTGTTTAGAAATGTCACTCATTGATATACATGTAGGAATTAGGTGGAAACCATAACATTTCCACACGTCTCACCATCTTTAAACACACTCAAATTGCTTCAAGCAGAATAAGTAGTACAGTATGTGTTAAAATACTTTACCATGTACATTGTACATATGTATGCTCGTTTACTGGGCACATGAAGTATTTCGTCCCAGTATTAAAAGGACGTAAGCAACAAAATGGCCCCTGACATGAAAAATATGGCATTATTGTTACAATTTTGTTGCTAGAATTAACCCAAAGACATATTTTCCAATTCCCATGCAGAATTTAACCTTCCTATAATAACTTTGGAATGGCAAAAAAAAAAATTGATCAAACTTTCTCGCTCAGTTTCCTTGTAACACAAAATTTTCACATCATTTTCTTTTACGCCCTTTTACCGGGAACGTGTCGTTACATCCTTTTACCAGGCACACGACGACATGTACAATATACATGTATGTATGTACACCTGTACATGTACATGAACATTGCCAGTGCTGAACGTGTATCCTCTCAATCAAAGCACGTACAATGTAACAGTGACTAATAATTTCTCGTTTGTGCAAACTGTAGACCGACATGTACACTAGTAAAATATAATTCCACAACTACATTGTAAAAGTACCACTGTAAACATCAGGCTCAGTGACTGAATTAGTTTCCTACCCCCCCCCCACCCCAAGAAAGCTACCTGAAGAGAACAACATAAACTGGTAAGCCAAACTATTCCTCAGGTCATGCTTCTGCACCAAATAAGCTCCAGACTAAGAACAGGGTATAATGCTGCACCCCACCACTACAGTTCACACTACTTGCCCCCCAACACAATGAAAGGGTAATTTATCCCATGGGCTGCAGAGGCATTGGATTACCCAACAAAAGGGCAGTGGGTTACGTTTAAAGGACGCTATTGGAAAATTTGATAATTGGTTGACAATGGCTACAAACGACTAACGTAAATTACTCATGAGAGGTGGTATATGAAGGTACCTTATTCATATTTCAGACAAATTTGGAAGTAGGAAAATGAGAAGAGTTTGACCTAAAAAGTGCTTGACATCGTTCTCCCCTTAAAGTTGCATGGCCTGTGTTTTGCCGAAAGATTGACAATTCTTTCTCTGAACAAATTTTGACATAATATGATGCTGTTTCAAAATGAAAAACTTATAAAAACTTCGCACAGGGCTTACGCCACGGACAATGCACAAAATACATGTAACATGCAAAACTGTTTGTACATGGCTGATGCACGTGAGATAATGTCCGGATCTCGACAATAATTCATTTTCGGTTTTTAATTAACTGCCACTTATCACTGGTGGATTTTTTTGTGTGGAATACCTGAAAGGAAAGCTTATAACTTTCTTGACTCTACAATTTAAATAGTTATTTAAAATTTAAAGGCAAAGTATACCTTTGGTTTTTGGAACCGTACATTTGCCTTAATGCTATATAATTGTAGATATATGCCATAAAACTAACCTGTGTACATTTCAGTTCAAAAGGTGGCAGCGTTTTTGAGATATCACCAAAAATCTGGAGCGGTTGTGTTCACGCAGAAGAAGTATCCGTCATTGGAATACACATTCTGAGCACCGTTACGGCCATAACGCTTCTCAGATTCAAATTTTGGGGGGATAAAAAGTGATGTAATTTTCCATAACTGCAGTACTTCGAAGTGAAACGTTTCTCAAAATGCATTATACTATCCAAAGCTGCTGTACTTCTAACCAAGTAAGTTATTATTGCCACAAATTTTCAGAGTCATTACCAAACGTATACAGACCCTTTAAATCTAAATTTCGGGGTCAAATCAGCCAAAAAAAAGGACCTACATGTATTATCTTTTTTCAGGATGGTCACTTGGCCAAATGCTAGTTAAAACATCAAAGGAATGGTCAAAAATCTCTCCAAGTGGTCGGGCTGACTTGTTTTCTTCTCTATAATTGTTAGTCACTCCCTACACAGATGGCTTCAAATTCAAATCCAACAATGCTGAAAGGGACCAGTGACAAAGCTAGTGGACCAGTAAAAGGTTACAACCTGTCTGGGCCCAATGTCATAGTACTGCTTTAAAAGCAGAAAATAGTGCTTAAAAGTTTTATGCTAAGCAAAAGTAAGCAGGATACCAGTCACAGATTGTACATGTGATATGCTCTTTTGGCTGGTTACCTTATGCTGGTAAGCATAATTTTGTTTGTGCTTAGCTATTTTTGGGGCTTAAGCAGCTCTATGAAATTGGGCCCTTTTGCTTTGTTCTTGTTAGGGCAAGGTAGTTTTTTCCCCCTACTAGTAAAGCGCATCTCAATGAGGGAAATTTATACATTTCTACTGGAACATTTCAAGGGGCCTCAAGGCAATGGGCTAGGGGGCATGGAGGCAATTGCCTCTGTTGCCTCCGTGAAGTATAAGGCCTGAGGTAAAGGCTAATGGGTCCAGCTGGCTAGCCACTGAAAAAGGTTTGACTAACCCAGCTATTTTTTATTATCTAGTAAGTTTTGCGGTGACACCATTTATCTCTAATGAGTTGGTGTGGTTCTGAAAAGAACCGATGGTTTAACAACTCGACGTTTCGATCAGTATACTCTGATTGTCTTTAGGAGATAATTACATGGTGTCTCCGCAAAACTTACTAGATTGTATTCCCACCATGCAAAGTTTCAAATCTTACTTACTTTTTATTAAACAAATACCCCCAAAAGCAAACCCCAAAAAAGTACCCAATCCTCTGTAGCAACTTTGATAATTAAACATTCATGGATCAAGGAACGGTCTGCCTTTAAAAGATTCAATTACAGATTCAGGGCTTTTGGCAGGAAGTGTTCATAAACTAAAGGATTTTTATATTGCAACAATTTGTAATCTTTATCATCAATGTTGATTTCCTATCGTCACACAAGTATCTCCCGATGGGGGGACGTTTGATTGACAAACGTCCCCCGTTGTGGGACCAGCCCTTGAGGGATCCATGAGTGATTGGCAAACGCTCTGGCAAGACTCCAAGTACATGTACAACCTGCCAAATGTGCAATTTCAAGACCCTATTTAACAATGTTTGTGTGTGTGGGTTACCGCACTCACAGGGTCATTGATGCTTTTACTGAAGACCGGCTTTCAGCGTTGCCTGAAACACATTTCACTTGGCAAATGACCAGTTTCACTTTCATTGACATGGGATTATTAATGAATAATCACAAGGAGCATTTGGCACAAATGTCAACGGTTTCTTGGAAGTTACATACAAAGAAAACTTAACACTCACGAGTATTATTAGATCGATCCATTAAGCCCCGACTGTAAAACATTGACCAATCACAGTATTGGCCACATCACCTCTGTAATCTGGTGATAGTGGGCAGTACAATGTGTGTCTCTTCAATGCCACACTGCACGACATCAACGCACGCGCTATGAGCACGCGCACGCATGCTTACATTTTCCAATATGATTTTATCGTGTCGGACTTTTGTCAGACTTTCGGTGGCATTTGGTCAACACGTTAGGGGGCGGGGCTTAATGGATTGGTCTATTAAAAGCAGCACAGAATGTGAAGACTGAGATTAGGGCATTTTGCGGAGCCACCGGGGCCCAATTTTCAATAGAGCAAAACAAAATTATGCTTACCAGATTAAGGTTACCAGCCAAAATACCATGTCACATGTACCGTCTGTGACCGGTGTCCTTTCCATTGTCGCTGAGCAGAAATTTTTTAAGCATTACTATCTGCTTAAGCAGCGCTACGAAGTTGGGACTCGCGTACCAATTTGCAACGACTGCACAAATGATGAAAGGAATGGTACCTACATTGTAACTAACTAGCTAAGTACAGGCCTAATGCATGTACTTCATTCCTGAAGGTCAAAACAGATCTTCCCTTCGAAAAAGGGCACATCAACGGAGGAAATGTAACTTTGTATTGGAACATTTTAAGAGGCACCGAGGCAATGACAAGGGGCACGGAAGCAATGGTCTATTATGTTGCCTACAAGTACACATACATGTATGCACATCAGGCCTGAAATTACAGAGTTAAACTCGTTCAACTTGTGTGTCAACGGGCGACTTTGAAACACTAGGTGGCAGCAGACTTACCGGTAATTTCCATTGTTTAAGTAGTTCTGAGCATGCGCACACTTCCAAGAACAATGGATATACCTGATAAGTCTGCTGCCACCTAGTGTACCCAAAAGTCTCCTATTATTGTGCACAAGTCAAACAGAAGAAAAACATACATGAAGTTAAAATACTTGAAGTCAAGGCAACACGTGCTAGAAAATAATAGAGCGCCCCCAACGGACCAAGACGAGAACTGTCAGCTCAAACACACAGCAGTATACCTTTAAAACATATATTTGCACCAGTTATTCCAACCAAAATCCTCAGACACGACGAAGAAAGCTCAAACCCACTTTATATCCACAATGTCCACAGGTTCAAATCCTAATCCCAAATCAGGAAACAAAGCACGGATAATCTCGCTGCCTCCTCGTACGGGCGATTATCTCCACAGCGCGATCCGTTGAATATCTTCTTCTCTTGCCGAGCGATTTTGCCCGAAGGTCCCATGAGGCACACTAGAAGTAATCCACCCTCAATGACACCGAACTTAATGAATTAAATGACTGCTTGATACATGCAGTAACCGAACAGCCACAGGATTTTCGACTTCCTGCCGTGTCAGGTGACTGTTTCCTGTTCTTCTAAAGGATACCGGTAGTGCCATCTCAAATTTTGTTGGGCTCTTTCTGTAGCCTTAGATAGTCTTAAGGCAAACAACCCGTTTATTTTTCAAAACTTCAGCAGCTGTTCTTTTCGCCAAGCTGTCCGAATCCTATGAATTTTGGAGGCTGAGAATAACTTTTAAAGGAAGCACACAGTGTACTACAAACATGTACACATTGAATCAGCATGACGCACACCAGCCTGGCGTACTTTGTCTCGTAAAAACGGCGGGTTACTAAAAACTGTGCAACCTAATGCAAGACTTTTGAAGACACTAGGTGGCAGCAGACTTTCCAGGTAAATCCACTGTTCTCGGATATGTGCCCATGCTCAGAATTACGCAAACAATGTGTAAACATACCTGATAAGTCTGCTGCCACCTAGCGTTCCAAAGTCCCCCATTGTTTTTAATGCTCATATTTCTTCTCTCTCAGATGTGTGTAATGAACTTTCAAAATGTGTTTTTGAGCTTGTGTGAATGTAACTTCATTTGACCAGTGACTGCTACCGTTAATATTCAATTCAATTCAATTCAAAAAAACTGTATTCATCCTAGACTAGGCGATTACAAGAAATTGGACAGCTCCATATTTAAAACGATAAACAATAATAGCTAAGGGCTTAAAAAGAAGTAAACAAATTACATTACATATTTACATAAACACATAGCGTGTCATGGCTGAGCGGTCTAGTGCACCGGACTCAAGTTCTGGTGGTTAAGTCATCGGGGTGTGGGTTCGAATCCCGGTCATGACACTTGTGTCCTTGAGCAAGATGCTTCACTATAATTGCTTCTCTTCACCCAGGGGTATAAATGGGTACCTGCTAGGGTAGAGGTTGATGTTGTGTTTGAAAAAGCCTTCGGAGCGCCACGGCAGCTGGGGGCTGTACACTCCCCAGGGAGCTGAGAAAGATTACAGGCATGCTATTGGCCCAATGACCAGGGCACTAATGTAAAGCGCATTGAGACGCTATTTTGAAATGCGCTACATAAAAACCAGTTATTGTTACTAGTATAACAAATTTACAAAGATAATTGATGAACCTCACAAAATTTAACATTGCACATGAAAAAAAAAATTTAAATAAAATTAGTGCATCAGAAAGATAAAGTTTTGGCAACACACCTTTGAAATTTGCGTTGATATACTTTTTTGCGTTGAAAGTAAAACATCCAGTTTACTAGCCCGGTGGGAAACTTTTTAACACTAAAGCTTACGAACAAATGAGGCCTGTTTGAATAGTATACATGTAATGATAGAAATAGACTTCTGGTTAAACAATGAAAATGTGCCAGTTGGTATGCACGCTACACGCAACTCTCAGCCATTGATAGGTCTTCCTTTGACCTCAGTATGTGAGGGCTCTGTTTGAGGTTGTGACGTCATTTTGCAAAAAAAAAAAAAGACTTTTGTTCAAGACTTCCTTTTAACCCTGTGACTGTTTCCTGTTGTCTGTTTTTACACTGGTCACATTACAACTGTTTTCTTTTAAGAGCCTTGGGCTACTTTTACAGCCCAATAGTTCCCAGGTGCCTCATTGCTGTATCATTCAGAAACTGCATGATGAGAAACTAAACTGAATATCTGTAACTGAACAATGAAAAGGAATATTTCTAAACTATCTATTGTGAAATATATGTGAAGTTGAGGGGAAATCTTTGCTATTTTTACACAGAGACTGTTGTTTCACTACTTGAAATGAGTCATTAGTAAGAGGGCGCTATGCCAATTCCAAAGTGTTCTCATGGTATTTTGGCTGGTACCCTCATTCTGGTAAGCATAATTTTGTTATGCTTAGCTACTTTTGGTGCCTAAACAGCTCTACATGTATGAAATTGGTCCCCCGGTTGATTTTTGTTCTCGGCGATTCAACTCATGTGCTGTAGTCACCATCAGACTGACTGAAACGACAAGCTAACTGGTCCCCCGCACCGACTAGTCACTGAGAAAGTTATGAGCAAACCTTGCTCCTCCTTCTGATGCTCTCGTGAAGTCGATGACTTCCTGCCGAGTGAGTTTGAGCTGACGTTGAATCATAGGAAATGCATGCTGTACACCACATCCTGTATTAATAGTCAGATCCCCCTCTACCCCCCCCCCCCCACAAAAAAAAATACATGGCGCGCTGAATGTGTTCCGTACACGTTGTACACGTACCGTGGAGCTTACTATGATTTTCATGATTGCACCTAGCCCTCGGAGATAAATATAAACTTTGTCGTCATCAATAACACCTCGGGGTGCTGTCAACGGCAAGCCGATACTCAAGATGCACCGCTCGGTATCAAAATAAATACCTCCGACGAGTGAAGACATTTTTGGGAAGATTTCTTCTTGCGTCATACTGTAGGCACCAAGCCTGGAAGTTCACCTTTGAGAGGTCAAGGCCATTTTCATTTTTTTTTTTTGCAAAGGGCACTTCCAGTGGAGAATCTTATTGTCTAGGGGCAAACTTTTCAAGGGGCACCGAGGCCAAGACCAGGGCAACGTAGGCCATGGCCTCCATGGCCTATGTGTAATTTCCAGGCCCGAGGTACATGTACTGTAGATACATTTTCATCACTCCTAAATGGAAGCCCATGTGGGCTTTTAACAACGAGGTTTTTCCCACGCACATGCTTGCGTAATCGGCCGATACACCTGAACTGCGAGCCCATACGCCAAATTGCAGTCGATACACCAACCACCAAAAGAAAAATTTAAAAAGGTAATTAATAGGCCTATTTATTTACTAAGGCCTATTTTTTTTTTTTTCAGATAAAAATTACAAAAAATCATAAAATAAAACCATTTAAAATGCCCCAAACTGCACAGTACAGCTTTTCAAACCAAACATAAACATGAAGTGCAAAACATTCTGAGGACCTCGTTTCAATTTCAAAATTTGGGTCCAGAATTCCCCAAAGGTTTAAAGAAAAAAAAAACTATTAGAAGATTTCTTTTTTCCACCGTGAGACATCAGCAGAGAACCCCGATGCAACCACTGAAGAGGTTAAACATGGACACACGTTTCCCCATGACTTGTTACCTTGGGGTGAACATTTATCGGCCAGTCCCATTTTACAATCGAGTCAAATCAAAGACTCCCAGATGCACTTAGTGAGCTAATTACTCCATAGAGGAAGGACAAGAAATGCACCTTGAAATCTCTTGCAACTTCTACCCAATCATCATGCAACAGGCATGCAACTTTGGAATTGCAAAAACCGAGGAAACAGCCAAACACCCGAAAGTTTGTACAGTGTTTTCCAATTTTCTATGACACCAAAAATGAAGAAAAAAAGAGGAAATCAGCTGACCCGCTGAAAAGTTGCATGCCTGATACAAGCTTTAAGCCCCGCCCCCTCCCCCAAACAGATGGGTGTCAATCCCAGGGGCAAATTCCTTCCTCCGTGGTTACTCTGGCAACCTCAAACTCCATGTAAGCTTGATTTTAATGCCATGTGAATAACCCATCCGAATGATAACCAATTAAGTACTAATTTGATATATTGTTGCTGTAGTAAACTGCACACTTCTCCACAAAGTCGCCCATAAATTTACCTACTAAACAGTACTGTGCCGGGAGTGTTAAACTTATTAGCATTCCATTAAAGTTGTAAGCTGGTTTGCTCTGTAAGCCAATGAGTCCAATTGCTTCTGCCTGAGGCGTACAATACCCCTATCAATGAATGCTGTATGCACCATTAACCATTCACAATTCACTACATGTAATTCTTATGGCATGTGAAACACCATGCGTGGGACTTGCACTGAGTGTTTTTTTTTTTCCCCCACTAGCCACTCCAATGGGTTTTTCAAATGATAATTCCAAACAACTGGCTTCATTGGAAATTTACTTCTCCTTTTTTTATATTTTGGTTAAATACAGTGAAATGCCGAGGGGGGGGAGCCTTGTTAGGGACAATGTAGAACTGGAGATATGTTTGTAAAAAAAACACCTGCTATTCAGTCCTACAATGGGTTAGGAATGTCAGTCCAAACAGGAAGGTGTTGTGATTTGGGATTATTTTTCCCACGTTATGGGAAATTACAAACATTTGTACAGCACATGAAGAGGCGTGTCAACAGAATATTACAATAATCATTCCAGGATTGCATTCAAAAAGCAACATGCTCACGTCATAACTCTTTTTATAAAACAGTGAACCCCCCAAAAATGACCTTTTCAGCCAAAATCGTGGTTTCCCTGAAGAGTACTTTTAGGGGAAGTGGTATTGCAAAAAACATGAGCGAGGTGTCAGGGAAAATAGCAAGATGGGGTTTGAATGAGCAGGAGAAACACCATCATACATGTGTACAAAGCACAGTAGGCTTACAGGGTACATGGACTTGTACGAAAAAGAAAGAATAGGCTACATTATAAAGGGAACAGGTCTCAATAATAATAATAATAATAATAATAATAATACGCAGTTTTTATATAGCGCTTTATCACACCCTATGGGCGTCTCAGAGCGCTCAGTATTTTTTCCTGCAAGGTATGATGAGTTACGTTTTTTAAGTATGAGACCTGTTCCTTTACATAGCACCATGTAGTGGTTTACAAGGTGCTGTGGTGCAATCTGCAGCCGATCAAACCAGGACCACCGGGGCGAACCCCTTCTCTTTGCGATAAGTGCCACTGGGTTCTTTTACGCGCATTACACAACACACGGGACCAACGGCTTAACGTCCCATCTGAAGGACGAAGCAATAATGGTTAAGTGTCTTGCTTAAGGACACAAGTGTCACGACCGGGACTCGAACCCGCACTCTGCTGATCAGAAACCCCAGAGCTTGAGTCCGGTGATCTTATCCGCTCGGCCACGACACTCAGACGTCAAAAACCGTAACTCCGCATACTTTGCAGGAAAAAAAAAAAATACCCAGCACTTTGGGACCCCTGTCGGGTGTGATAAAAAGCATAAATACAAGAACTGAGTGTTATAAATATATACATGTACAATGTACATCATTACACATTCATGTACTGTGCATTGTACAGGTATTCGACAATACTGTTGTGAAATTACAGGAGTGATTATTGATTATATGATTATCGATGATTGATTATTAGTAATTACCATTATTGTACATACATCTGCAGCGATCGGCTTGCGCGTGCATTGCAGCGACGCACGTGCTCAGCGATATACGTGTGGATCTTCCTGTTGTGCGCGATTGTGTTTATATCGCACACTCTATCTGCTGCGTTAGCGCCCTCTGTTGCCCGATCGCGCGTGTAGTATTGTTTTGGCGTAAATAGGCGTAAAGAATTCCAAATGAAAATATTATGATCAGAATTGCTTTATGTAGAATTATACTTTAGTCATTTTAGAAGCATTTTAATAACATTCCATTATAAACATTGTTTGCGTATATAAGCTCATAGAATAATATGGTTAAGTAGTTGGTTTTTTGGCATCGTTCTGAAGAGACGTGTTTCGTGATTAAAGTGAGTTAGTTATCGTTCATGACAAAACAACTCCGTGTGAAGTTATTAGTTAGTAAATGATCTTAGTCAGTGAATCCCACGACAATACATTTGTGCTGTACTGCCCTACTCACTGTACAAGTCTACATACAATGTACACGTACATTATGCACATGTGCACATTTTGTACTAATGTACGATAGAACTGTAAACATGGGGCAAGTTCGCGCAAAGACAATTGTCGACTATTGTTCGTCTAACTTCGCCCGAACGCTGTCTAGTCACCTATGGTTAGTCAACGCTAGTCCACTATTTGGAACCAGCCTACTGACGGTGGTCACTCAATGGTTGCTTTGCTGGTTATCACAGGATTTGGTCCTTCTTAACTGCACGGGAACCACGACAAAATAAAAATAAAAATGGCGTAATCGGCGAAGGAGAAGAAAATGTGAGTAGGCCTATGTTTATAACAATGCAAACATATTACTGGAGGCCGCCATGTTGACATTACACAATTTGGCTCACGCTAGTTCGACTAGAGTCGTTCGCGCTTTAATATTAAAGCACATGCGCACTGTAAGACACCAACCAACCATTGGTTGACGATGGTTGCTGCGCAAACTTGCCCATGGTAAAAATCGTAGTGTGTAAATAAACATGTATTTTTGTAAGCAGACAGACCATGTTACTGTAATCATTCTGTAACACAGGAATCCATAGTTGACATGGTTGAAGGTAAAATACAGGACTGGTAAAAGCTGATAGTGCAGTGTTCTTACTTTGTCTGATTCAATTATACATGAAAAAAACAAACCTGTGAAAATTTGGGCTCCATCCGTCGTCCGAGTTGGGAGAAATTAGTGAAAAAACGTTCACACTTTTCAGCATGTACATGTATGTAATCACATTGATCTTAATTTTGATTGTTACAACCGAAATTAAAATCGCGGTCTTCAAGTTCTGTTTTCTCGACTTTGACAGAAATATTTCTCTGTGGAAGATTGGTACTGGTATGAACTTCATAATCAGTAAGCTTTCAGGCTGATACTAGTAAGCACAAAATTTGATAAAAATACCAATCCTTCTTCCTTTAATACTAGCGGACGACAATTAATTTACTCTTCAACAGACAAATAAATGAATAAATAAATAACAATACCTTCCCTTTAAATGTGAAATTGTACTTTTTTATAATAAACTAATGCCAGTAGTACCAATTAACCTGAGAAATATGTCAGTGTCGATCTTTTTAGATGAATACCAATCTTATATTAGATGTAAGTGCCAATAGGTTACAGGTGTACTACAAATGACACCCTTGGGCAATCACAGCCAAGCAGTGAATGTTTTCTACCTCCATGGTTTATCACAGAAGTACATTGAGAGGTCGATGTCCTTCTGAGGTCAAACTACCCTGATTGAAGGCTTTTGACACATCCTCTTGGTTTCTTTTGTGAAGACCAATGTCTACAGTAGGCATGGGCTCAATTTCATCGAGTTACTTAACCTGTTCAAACCGGATGACGTGAATACACACGCAAGTGTTTCCCCTGCCTGGAAGCGGAAGCCGTGTAAAGACGCCATTATGTAATTTCCAGACCACCGGAGCAAAAGGTCGCCCGGTCATTCAACTGCGGAGGCAATCATGGTAAAGTGTCTTGCTCAAGGACACAAGTGTCGGGACTGGCCAGGCCGGGATTCGAACCCACATTCTGTAAACTACAGAACTTATTGATAAGTTTGGCCGACTAGACTGCTCAGCCACGACACTCGACCCGCTTTGTACATGTGTACATCCACACAGTCATAATGCACCATACATCCTCAACCTTAGAGCAATTAAACAGATGTTGCCTACATGAACATAACATTCTTCTAGTCGTTTTAGAAATGTATATTGATTTCTACTGAGTGCTTCACACAACGTGTGTAAGTACAGGGATACTATGTACACATGTATGCCTATAGTATCGATTTGTTGAATCTTCACAAGCTACACGATTACATGTTTAAGTTCTCAACTGTGACGGGACGTGCATGGGTCATTCCATGCAGCGTTCTCCCCTAACAGTGGTCCGCTGGCCAAATGCTAGTTAAAACACCTGAGTACCAGTGAAAATTCTCTCCTTAGTGGTCCGGCTGGCTACTTCAGTGTTAAAACACGTCCCTATTTAGTATGAAATGTGGACCAGTGAAAATGCTGACGGACCAGTGAAATGACAAGCTAACTAGTCCTGCTGGCTAGTTACTGAAAAAGTAAAGGGCAAACCCTGTCCATGAAGGTGTGGGACACAATTTGTGACACTATTATGATCTTTGTTAGAAAAAATGTTGATTCTAATTAATGCTTATCAATCATAACCTTTTATTTGGGTGTTGAAAGTATTTCAGAAAGATTCAAATCCTTCCCACACCATCTTACCTGATATTTTTTCTAACGTTCTTAAAAATTCATGGTAACGATGTAAGTTGTCACAGGGACACCATGCTTGTAACACATATTTTTCAATAGTATGAAAGTAAACAAATTTACAATGTTCAACAGAAACTTGATGCCAAATCCATAAAAAATAACTTCCTACATGGCTATTAACGTACACATGCCTGAGAAAATTAAGGATAGGTTACGATGTAACAGGGACATCAAATGTCACACTTTTGATGTCCCCATAATGATGTGTTCCATCTTCATGGAATGACCCACATGTACATGTACATGTATCTGTCTCCATGCTCCTATAAAGTCCTGGCAGTTCAGAGAGAAACATTTCTCTTGAGGATTGGTACTGGCTTGAACTTTGGGAGTGAGCTTTCAGAATAAAACTACAGGCGTGGAATTTCATCTTTGAGAGGGCAAGGCCACTTTCATTTTGCTTTGCAAAGGGCACTTCTATTGGAAAATAACACAAACAAATAGTCGATGGGAAACTTTTCGAATGGGGCGCTAAGGGCAAGACCAGGGCAACAGAGGAAAAGGAAAGCCTGGAATATTCAAGACAATTTGCCCATCACATGGCTCAAAGGCCAACTCGAGGTGTGAGCTACAGAAGGGATAGAAAAATATAAGTTTCCTTGCAGCCTCTTCTTGGTAACATTCTTTGAATTTTTTATATTTTTTTTTGTACGCAATTCGCCCATCACAAGCCCGACGGCCACACGAGGTGTGGGCTACAGAAGGGATAGAAACCTGTCCCAATGCACAGAAACAAGACATGGCGAGA
Organism: Marthasterias glacialis; assembly: GCA_911728455.2. Classification (NCBI taxonomy): domain Eukaryota; kingdom Metazoa; phylum Echinodermata; class Asteroidea; order Forcipulatida; family Asteriidae; genus Marthasterias; species Marthasterias glacialis. Next base: position 10,224,878 of record OU452239.1, on the reverse strand, counting down.
TATAAACGCAAATCTCTCCACAGCACAGCTAAGAACAGGGAGGGGTAAATGAATCCCATGTGAGAGACAAACATGACTGCCTCTTCCCCTATTTGAAGCAGTTATAGTTGCGTGTTGCTCATAGACACAAGTGTCATGACCGGGATTAACCACCAGAACTCAACTCTGATGCACTAAACCAATCGGCCATGACATGCTACATGGAGGCCATGGCCTCTGTTGCCCTGGTCTTGGCCTTGGTGCCCCTTCAAAAGCTCCCCATAGACTTCTAAGACTTTTCAATGGAAGTGCCCTTTGCAAAATGAAAAAAAAAGGCCTTGCTTGCCCTCTAAAAAGACGACATTCCCGACCTAAATGGCTTCTGTGGCATCTGTGTAAGTCCATGCCTGAAACTAAGAAAGTCTTGTTTTTGATCATATTTTGTTTTTCAATCCTGTGAACTGCACTTTGTCTCTGAGGTTTGTGTTGAGGCCAGCATCTTGCATCATCATTATGTCCAAGGTCTCGCTTATGGACAACCTTTACCCATCCTGTTCACTAGACAGCCCGTTTCCTGAACCGAAGAAAAAAAAAACGAAGGAAAAACTGTTTACATGGTCCCTTGTGTTAGAGCCCATCCCATCAAAGTGTAAACCATGTTATTAACAGAGTTCTCCCCAGGACTTTTCCAAACTATGTGGCATTCTGGACCCATAATTTGCAAGATTTGCCGAAGCAGCATGCCGAATTCAAACAAGGTCCTCAGAGTGTTTTTAACGGAAGTTTATATTTGGCTTTTAAAAGCTCTACTATGCAATCTGGAGCATTTTAAATGGTTTTTATTTTGTGATTTTTGTGAATTAGATCTTAAATTTATAAAAAGATACTAGGTAGTTTTTTATTTTTTGTTTTCTATTTTTTTATTTATTTTATATTTATTTTTTGTTATTTTTTGGGGGTTAATTTTTTTAATTTTTCATTTTGTTTATTTTTACATTATTTATTTATCATTATTGTAAGTATTTTTTATTCCTATTTTTTTTGGGGGGGGGGGGGGGGGGAGGTGGTGGTGTATTAGGCTGCAATTTGTGCATATCGAAACGTTACCTCAGTGCACGGGGAGAACCCTGCAATGTTTGTTTCGTACGTACCAGATAGAAATATTGAATACTCGGGGTTCAAACCCCAAGAAATACTCGACTTAAGCCAAGGGCTTGTACAGCCCTATTCCCACTGCCCGTTCAAGCATGAGGCAGCCAGCCTCGATTCTTTCAGTGACCACCTCATTTTTGGCCAATAATAACCACCTCACTTTGAAGGTACATTTATGCCATTAAAGGAATTTTTTTTTTATTTTTTTTTTTTTTTTATTGTTCATACTGTGTTTTTAAATTTAAATGTGTTAAATACTAGTGTGTTTATAAAATTCACATCACTTCTGTATGTTTGTAGTTCTAATATTTTTTAACAATTTTATAATGTATGTTTATTGGCGTGTCGTGGCCGAGCGGATAAGGACACCGGACTCAAGCTCTGGTGTTTCTGATCAGCAGAGTGTGGGTTCGAGTCCTGGTCGTGACACTTGTGTCCTTAAGCAAGACACTTAACCATTATTGCTTCGTCCTTCGGATGGGACGTAAAGCCGTTGGTCCCGTGTGTTGTGTAATGCACGTAAAAGAACCCAGTGACACTTATCGCAAAGTGAAAGGGTTCACCCCGGTGTTCCTGGTTTGATCGGCTGCAGATTGCGCCACAGCACCTTGTAAACTGTTACATGGTGCTAATGTAAAGGAACAGGTCTCATACTTCAAAAACGTAACTCATCATACCTTGCAGGAAAAAATATTGAGCACTCTGAGACGCCCAAAGGGTGTGATAAAGCGCTATATAAAAACTTTGTATTATTTGTATTGCGGGACGATGAGTCTCATGCTGTTTTACAATGTGACCAATAAATATGAATGAATGAATGAATGAATGTTCATTTCGTGTCATTTATGAGCCCTTTTCCTTTGACCTCTGTAACAAAATCATAACATTGCAATGGAACATTTCAATGGGGCACCAAGGCAAGGACCAAGTGGCAGGAAGGCAATCTGCCCTCGTTGCCATCCGTCAAGTCATTTACTCACTGACTGAAACCCTTTTTTGTTTCTATTTTTGGTGACCAAAACCAACAGACTTTTGAGTAATCTCCGAGATTATAGCTTGCCACAGAAAATGCTGCCCCACCAGGAGGTCACTGTGCAGCTCTTAATACTACATCATGTACAGTCACCACCTGGTGTTAAAACTGGCTGATGGCCCTTAAAAGTGACTTCAAACGGGTGTATCGGCTTAATATTTGAGAAATGGATACTTCGGCCCGGCTCACAAACTCAAGTGTTATGAAAGCTTCTGTGGCTACAAACTGTAATTTTAACTTTAAAATTTTAACTTTTAAATTTTAACTGTAGTTTTAACTTTTGTACACATTTTGAACATTTTTATACACGTATAGTGTACATTTCACACCTTTTACTGAAATTCATGTGCTTCGTGTAATTTCATGCCAGGGGTCAGTGTGGGTACCTACAAATGTAACCCATGCATGATGTTAAGCGGCCGAACAAGGAGCTCGAAATACAGGTCAGGCCTGAAACTTCACGGAGGCAATGGAAGCAATTGCCTCGATTGCCCCTGGTCATTGCCTTGGTGCCCCTTGAAATGTTCCAATAGAAATTTACAACTTCCTCATAGAGGTGCCATTTATCAAGAAGAAAATGCCTTGGTGCCCTTGCCCTTACAAGAACAAAGCAATCAGGCCTGCAGGTTGACAGCGATCGCCAACGTGGACTCCAAAGAAAGCTCTGGATGGACAACATCCCGGTCGACGTCGAGTGCATCGACTCAAACCTTAAATCCAAGACCGGGTGGCGCAGAGAAATATGATTAATCCAGGCCGAGATGACCACAAATGCGCCACCCCTTGACAATGAGGACCAGGTTAAACTGTGCAGTAGCTTTACATGTAGTAGTTCAATTCGAATACTGGAAAGCTAGCCACCGTGTTTTACGTTTACAAAATGAAATTTTCTACAAAAGGTGAACAAGAATACAGCACTCACCTGCAGGTGCTGGACGTACTCAGCGCTCGCTTGAATCCTTTCGTGCCAGCAAAGGATGATCTGACACGCACGTTCTTCTTGCGGAACATTATTCGATTTCAAGTCAACCAAGTTTGTAGATCACATTAAACTAGTGTCAACGATCACTCCAGGATAACTCAACTCTTTCCGTTGTGAAAGAGTCGCCAGCGACGGCATTCGTTAAATTGGATTACAGACCCAACAAGCTTTACATTGTAATAAAGTTTCACAGCTCACTTGACGCTCTGAAAGTAACGACGCTGTAACGAGGCTTACTCCTTCTGAGCACTGGGAGTCAATGTCTCCTCTAGCATTTTATGAAGCCTTAGTCTTTTTTTTTTTCACTTCCCACTCGATCAAGACTAAGGCTGGGAATTGAGTCCGAGATTTATTGTTAAGTAACAATTCGCTCCATTCAAGGTTATTCACTTTCACCATCTGTGTCCTGACTGGTTTTAGAAAATGGTTTCAGGAAAAAAAACAACTAACTATTGAATTCTAATTCAGGGTTTTGCGGAGCACGTTCGATGGAAAGGATCACTTCCTGATGGCTTTGTTAGAAAAATACGACTGTGGTGAGAGTGATAGCAAGTTCCTACGTCCCCAGCATTGTCGACGTTCATTTGGAATCGGTCCAAATAACTTTCCTTTGTTTTCCAAAATGAACTGGTGATCGACGTCACGTCATGCCGTTCAAACTGAAAGTTGTTGAATGCATGTTGCCGAGGCCGTTTTTTGGGTTTATTTCTTCCACAACCTTGAGTGCGACGAGATGGTTGGCACGAAGAGCAACTCTCCACTCTGCTATTACAACCCAGGTACATGTGATTCAAAACTTTACGAGAACCATGTGATTTAACGGCTTCCTGGTTCCTTCTTTCGACCGAAACAGCAATTAAAATAAACTGACGTCAGGCTGCATGTTCAGGCTTTCCAATGCTGACGGTGGCAGAGAACAGCATCAAGACAACTTTAATTAGTCAAATTAAAATTAAAACACACGGACAACATACAGTAGACCTTATGCATTTGCCGCCATCTTTTGAGGTCAAACGCAGCATCGAATGAGCGTTGTAGCTGTTTTGACCTCAGCCCTGTCCTGTACGTATGCAAATGGTCATAGTGATGTCATACACAAAGGGCATATTGGGACAGTTGTCAAAGACCAGTATTTGCACTTTATGTGACCCAAAATAATAGACAGGGAGGAAAAAAAAAAAAAAAAAGTCAAAGTTTAAGCCCAAGCGGTCTTCAGAGTCACAAGAAAGTAGTGAAATAAAACCTTACGCTCGAGAGCACTAGCCCAGGTACCTTGTCTTGTAAAAACTGTTATGGGCTAGTAAACACCACTTCTCAACTTGCCCTGTGGGCTACTAAAAACTGTGAACATTACTGCTTATAATGCTCATACTTCTTCCTTTTTAGATGTGAATAATACATTTTCAGAAATGTGTTGATTTATTTTTGAGTGTGTGAATGAAACTTCATTTGACCGCTATACACTGGTTGTGATCGCTACCATTAGTATCAGAAAGATATATTGTACATTTATGACAATACTCGTACATGTTTAAAATTTGGGCAACAAAAACTTCCTGGGGGCAAGTAAAATGCACAGTTTACTAGCCCCTTGGGCTACGTTACAAAAAGCTTAAAAGCGCAAGGCCTTGTGAATATTATCATTCCCCTGAGTTGAGTCCAGGGCATGAACAGTAGTACATGTACGTCACTTCTTATTGGTAATGCTGTACACAGTGTTCCATCCATCATGAGTGAGAGAATCTGGGAGGAATGTGCTAACTGTCGTAGAAGTCAACAGATGGAGGCAAAGGGTCACATTGCTTACACTGTCCATGTGACTTCAGCGCTCCGCGCTTCAAAAACTACTCATGACATTTAAAAGTACTGAACTTGCCTATTAAGTACTACAAACACTACTATGAACATCTGTATGTGACCCACAATCCCAAAAGCAGGCGGAAGTCGGCAAGTGCCTTGTCGAGATAAAGCACTTACAACAACAAAAATTGTACCTGGTCAAAAAATTATGGGTTTTTTCGTAAATCGGTAGCTAAACTTATATTCTATCGGTTGTCAAATTTTAAGCATTAACCAAAACTCTCTACCTGTGATTTTTTTCCTAGAAACCATGCCAAAATCAATCAATCGTTGGACAGCCAATATGCAATGAACTGAATCAATCATAATCAACCAGTGCACTTAATACTAAAAATCCTTTCAAAATGTTCTAAAGGGGTGAAAGACCAACTCCACCAAATTTAACCGGTGGTTCAACGGGGCTGAAAGACAAACTCCATCAAAACCAACCAAAAGTTTCAATCTGGTGGTGTACTGGATCAATCAAAATCAAGCAAAACCAGTCGATTGATTTTGATGGATTTGGTACAGTTAGGGTTAAACAAACTCCCAAAGTGACATTAAGAGGACTTCCCTGAATAATTTTGTCTTTGCTACTTGGCTAATTAGAACAGAAACAATTAATTCTTGACACCGGGAACGGCAATAAAAATAACGCGTCGTCGTGTGTAAATCCAAAGCGGTAAAGGTGTATGTTTGACATCAATGGAAGGCTGAAATCGTCATCATTCCAATAGTTGGGTTACACCATCACAAACAGAATACAAATGTAATACCTTTGCTTTCAGGAAACAAGACTAAGGATATGAATGAGTCACGAATGAGGAAAGGTGGGTATTGTACAAGACCAAACACTGGACCAAACATGATCACATGAAATCAGTTCAAGACCAAAACATTACTTAAGGTTCAACTTAAAACGAGTGTACAATGCAATACAAAAGAGTTGCGCCTACGTACAAACGTACATTACGTACATACATTACATACACAGTGCACTCTACAGCAATGTGTCGCAAACTACATGTATGGGTTGGACCGAAAAAGTGGGTTGCAAAAACATTTTGGGTGAGTGGCCAAACTTTGTCAGAAAGTTGGCTAGACAAACTCCAAAAGCAGAGGGATCGATCGGCCGGCTATCGGCGGGCGGGGTCACAATAGGCCTCAAGGTTTGCAGACCGATGCTGTACAGTATTAGCATAAGTGCAGGCACCAGGGTCCAATTTCATAGAGCTGCTTAAAAGCACAAAAAGAGCTAAGCACAAACAAAATTATGCTTACCAGCCAAAATAGCATGTCACATGTACAATCTGTGACTGGTATCCTGCTTATTTTTGCTTAGCAGAAAACTTTTAAGCACTATTTTCTGCTTAAGCAGCTCTATGAAATTGGGCCTCGGTCTGGTACTTTGATGTCGTAAAGGGCACTCCTACCAGGGAAATCTCAATTTCTACTGGAACATTTCAAAGGGCACCGAGGCAATGATCAGGAACGTGGAGGCAATGGCCTCCGTTGCCTCCATTAAGTTATCAGGCCTGAGGTACATGTACGTGTGTGAATTCCACAAAGTCTCCAAAAACAACACGTCCAAGGAAAAGTCCTATGAACTATAAAGCTGCAATCATTTGAGGCCGTCAAGTTTGCTCCTTTCACGAGAAACACGCTTGGTGTATGATCCAACAACAGTGGCGGCGTTGCACAGGTACACCGCATCCAGAGTCGATATTCTGCGGCAATTAAAATCCAGATCAATCACCGATTTCCCCCAAGGTACACGTCAACAAAGGCACATTATTTCCGCAGAGGTTTTAACCAGGTTTATCTTGTGTTCAAAACAGAAAAGACTCTGCCGCTCCAAAGACGACTAAAAAAAAACAATCGGCGCTCGCTTTTCCGCCATGTTCTCAAGGTGCCACCTTTAGAATAGAAGTTATCCACAAACCTAGTCCCTTCCTAAATACGTGGTTGGGACTCAGGAAGAACATGAGGCTGTCGGGGCCAGACGTTGGTCGGCCGTGTAAGACATGAATCAAACGCTCTAAATTTAGACATGCTCTTTCCCCCGAGGGGGATGAAACTTTTCTGAATCATACTCGGCAAAAAGTTCAGCCACGTTGCGGAGCACACCCTGGAAGTAATATCCGACCAGTGGCATTCAACACCGACCGATTACCATCGAAATGCCCTACAAGTTGCCTGTAATCTTAAAGGGATGCTGCTTTACATCACTGGTTCCTTGAGGAGGCCCTCAAACGTGTAGTGTGCTGAACTTGCGAGAGCACCAATTTCATAAACTGTGTACAGCAGAAAATGGTGCTTTTTACAGGGCACCAGTCACAAACAATATTGTGTGGTATTTTGGTTGGTAACCTGTTTCTGCTGAGTAATATTTGTCTGTGCTCAGCAACTGTTTATAGCAGAAAATAATGCTTTTTGCAGGGCACCAGTCACAAACAGTACACATTATGTGGTATTTTGGCTGGTAACCTGTTTTTTGCCGAGTAAGATTTGCCTGTGCTCAGCAACTGTTTATAGCAGAAAATAATGCCTTTTGAAGATGGGAACATTCACATTTCAATTTCTGCACAAATTTCTTGAGGAGAGTACAAGACAATGGCCCCGAAACATGTCTCTTGTGCAGCCGATGTGTCAGTTTTTCATTTAGTATAAATTTAGTTGCCTCCACTATGCCTGTAAGAAAATTACCTGTGCACCAAGGCCCTGAGGTGAGACCCCTGTACATCAATTAGGTCAAGTGTCTCCTGACAAAGTTCAGAGGTCAGGGTTTCAAAATCGCAAGTTTTCTTACCCTTCGGGAACGTCAAAGTCCTCACTGCATCCTACTGCAGCGGGGCATGATGCACGGGCGGCTGAAACTTCTGCCATTACCCCCTCCGGAACCAGTCCACGTTGCTATGACGAACAGGCAGGCAGGGACTGTTACCCAGAGGGTGGAGCGACGGTTAAAGAAGTCATGAGTTTACGGCTTGGGGTTCCTGTTGGGCGAGAAATAAACATGAAACATGAACACGTGAAAGCACTGAGTATGAAGTGCTTGAAACACATTGGTGTGTGGGTATACATGAAAAATGTTTTCAGTTATTAAACTGAAAGTTTCAATACATGTACTGTAGATGTCTGTATCAGAAACCGATATATTAAAAGAACTTACTAATAAGGAAATTGTTTTGTCCATCCATGTACGGCATCATAAATGCAACTTTGTGTTTGCAGTTTGCACCAAAAAACAACAAAACTGTGAGATCTTTCAGGTTTTTTTCAGAAGACAAAAGAAAAGAAATCAGCTAAAAAGTTGCATCTTCGACGTGGACATCATAAAGCTCTAAACGATCAGAAGCTGGCTTGATGTTGTATTGTCAGCATACACAGTCGACAATACCATGTGCGCAACTGTTCAACAGGTGAATGAAATGACAAAACTGTCACATCTGTGTCTCTCCCTTTCATGTGTAGAGGTCATTTACAAGGTCCCGTCCGCGATCTCACTGCCAAACATCTGTTTTGAAGCTCTTGTAATTAACCAGCCATACAGTACAGTACAGTTCATGTTTAATGCACACTATGCACTAGTACCTGTAGGAAACAATGTCTCATTTCATTTACATTATGCACTTTCAAACCCCAACCTTCCGGAGTCCTTCAAAACCAACCAGAAGACTTGGAGGATTTTACACAACTCATATTGGTTGATTTTGGAGGATTGAGGCAGTAGGGATCCTACATACATGTAAACTCATATTGGTTGATTCTGGAGGATTGAGGCAGTAGGGATCCTTCATAAACTCATATTGGTTGATTTTGGAGGATTGAGGCAGTAGGGATCCTACATAAACTCATATTGGTTGATTTTGGGAGGATTGAGGCAGTAGGGATCCTACATAAACTCATATTGGTTGATTTTGGGAGGATTGAGGCAGTAGGCATCCTACATAAACTCATATTGGTTGATTTTGAGGATTGAGGCAGTAGGGATCCTACAGAACTCATATCAGTTGATTTTGTGGGAGAGTGAATTAATTAATCAATTAATTTTGAAAACGCCAATCATGCTGTCAAGAACTTTGTCATGTTCCCTGTCTGCAACCAGCATCTAGCAGATACTTGTTCCCATAAAAAAAAAAGAGGGGCCAGACTTTCTGCTCTACCAGTCTCGGTTTGGTTGCATTGATTCGAATGAGATGAAAAACAAGATGGCTGCACCGCGATAGAAGGTCCCAATGTCATAGTGCTGGTTACCGTTGAATTCTGCGCTTACATTCCTCAGAATCACAAGCTTTACAGAGGGCGCCGTATTCTGTGGTAATGCAGTGCTATGAAAACTTGGGATAAGATGTATTCTGCTATTCATTGGGAATGATCCCTTTAAAATGTACATGTAGCAACTGACATTTATGAGAGTTGTGAGTATAGTCAGTACAGCTATGACTCACACTAGGATGACAGGATCCTGTTCAAATATTCATGTTTCTGTATCCACTGTTTCTGTTAGCTTTGAATATTTTGAAGATTTTTTTTTTGGTCAATTTTCATGTTTACTCTGTACACTTTGTCTTTTCCCTGTTGCCACTTTCCAGTCCTGTATACTACTTCATGTAAATACTGTACTTAAAGGCAGGCCATCAAAGCCTTTAGCCATTTTGATATTTTTTTTATTTTTAAGTTTTAAATGTTTTTTAGGCGCAGGCCTCGATCATAAGAAAAATGGGGGCAGGCCTTTGCTGGCCAAATCAGAGCAATTGTACTGAAGGGCATGCTGGCCAACTTGACAGGGCATGAGGCCAATGGCCTCTGTGGCCTCGGTTAAGATCAAGGCCTGGTTGCAATTCAACTATCACAAGGCCCAAAGGCCACTCGAGGTGTGGGCCACTTTTTTTTAAAGGAATAGAAACCTGCCCCAATGCGCAGAAACAAGACATGGTGAGATATTTTTTATACAAGTCTCTTCACAGCACAGCTAAGAACAGGGAGGGGTACATGTAGGTAAATGAATCCATTGCGAGACAAACATAACTGCCTCTTCCCCTATTTGAAACAGTTATAGACCTTTCTTTTGCAACGTCACAGTCCAAGTTTTTGCCAACCAAGATGGAAAAACTACGGGGAGCCATGGATGCAATGCAAAGACAGATAATCACAGTTTGCAAAAATATTACACAAATATTCAAAAACTGTTCAAAATTTGTTTGAAGCAAACCAACCAATAATTAAATGTATTTTCTTTAAATAAAAAGTTGCAAAAATGTTGAATTTTGTCACAACGACTGTCAACAAGACTTGAATGTTTTGCTACATTTGGCCGTCCACGCCAACCAGTGTGGTTTGTTTTAATCAACAATGGAAAGGTCTATAGTTAAGTATCTTGCTCAAGGACACAAGTGTCATGACCGGGATTCGAACCCACACCCTGATGAATTAGCCACCAGAACTTGAGTCCGGTGCACTCAACCGCTCGGCCACGACACGCTGCAATATGGTGGACACATTACGAGGGCACTATATTTGGTTTGGGTAAATCTGCTTGTGAACATGCATCCAAACCAACAGTGCACACCTAACAGTGCACTCCTAACTCCTAACGTTTCAAGGGGCACTGAGGCAATGACCCATGCAGGACACCAAAGCCATGGCCTCTGTTGCCCCATGGTCTTGGCCTCAGGCCTAATATATCATATACTTCGTTCTTGGCAGGACAGTTTTTCATAAAGGGCACCTCTAGGAGAGAACTGTACATTTCTACTGGAACATTTCAAGGGGCACCGAGGCAATGACCCATGCAGAACACCAAAGCCATGGCCTCTGTTGCCCCATGGTCTTGGCCTCAGGCCTAATATAGCATATACTTTGTTCTTGGCAGGACAGTTTTTCATAAAGGGCACCTCTAGGAGAGAACTGTACATTTCTACTGGAACATTTCAAGGGGCACCGAGGCAATGACCCATGCAGAACACCAAAGCCATGGCCTCTGTTGCCCCATGGTCTTGGCCTCAGCCATCATATACTTCGTTCTTGGCAGGACAGTTTTTCATAAAGGGCACCTCTAGGAGAGAACTGTACATTTCTACTGGAACATTTCAAGGGGCACCGAGGCAATGACCACGTGGGGGCATTAAGGCAATTGCCTCTGTTGCCTCTGTGACGTATTCAGGCCTGGGCTATGGCTTTCCTTGGTGTCCCTTTGAAATGCTCCCATTCCAATGCGTGAGTGACCTTTTGCAAAATCAAAATGGCCTTGTCCCCTTCACATATGAAATTCACAGACTGTTCAAATAATCATCTTCCAAAAGCTAAGTGCTTGCTGTGACAATTTAGTACTTGAATGACCATGTACATAAAATCACAAACTGTGTCATGCACATGTACACTGTGCATGAATTACATACATGTACATGTAGAGTGCAAGTACAATGTATGTATGACAATGTACAGGCATGTACTGTACAATGTCATTACACTGTATTGATAACTCAAAGAGTCAAATAAACTATTGATTCACCCTCAACCTGGTTTAGCAGGGCTGGCCATAACCAATGGACAAACGGGTACATTTTTTTACCCACTGGACCACTGGCCAGAGTTTTTAAAAGCACTCGGCCATTAACCTCACAATCATGACAATGTGAAGCAGGCCTCGATCTTGAGAAAAACGGGGGCAGGCCTTTGCTGGCCAAATCAGAGAAATTGTACAAGGGCACGCTGGCCAAGTTGGTAGTGACAGTGCAATTTTTGTGAAGGGCATGCTGGCCAATTCGACAGGGCATGAGGCCAATGGCCTCGGTGGCCTCGGTTAAGATCAAGACCTGGTATTGATAACTTAAAGAGTCAAATAAACTATTGATTCACCCTCAACCTGGTTTAGCAGAGCTGGACATAACCAATGGACATGACATGTACACTTTTTCACCCACTGGACCACTGGCCAGAGTTTTTAAAAGCACTTGGCCAGTAACCTCCTTAATCATGACAATGTGAAGAAGTCCTGCTGTCTGCAGTCTGTGTACTTTATTTATATCCCGTGGTTTATGTGATTACTAGTCACTATGAAAAAATAAAAAATAAATAAATAAATGAATGATAATTTGAGGTATGGCACTACATGAATACTTTTCATTTCCCTTCTTCATTAAGGCAGGTATTCTAAAATTACACACAAACCAATTTATGCTTACCAGAATAAGGTAACCAGCCAAAATACCATGTATTTGTATGTACCATGTCCTGCTTATTTTTGCTTACACGTAGTATAAAATGTTTAAGCAATGTTTTCTGCTTAAAGCCCCAGCTCAACATTGGTAAGAAGAAAAACACAACTGTTCACAGATTTACGTACATGTACCTTAAATAATGCATGAAGATAATGATGGTAGAAAATCTTCCTTTAATCATTTCTGCCTGAAGTGTTATCATTTTTAAATAATAAATGAAATAAGATCCAAAATTAGTTTTCGCCTCAGTGAGACGAAAACTACGTCTCAATGAGACGAAAACTTTGCCTATGGGAATGACTACAAAAATGCTGAATGCATTTTGACCGTTTTCTTGCAAATGAAACAACAAAATGAGCTAGCATTTTCACTGGTTGGTTTTATTACAAATATCTTGATTTGTACAAAGATTGGAAGCATTTAGAGTCAGTCTACCAATGTTGAGCTGGGGCTTTAAACAGCTCTATGAAATCATGGAGGAAAAATATAGATCTGTACACTTCATAGCCTTATTTTTACAGCATACACTGTGTATCTTTTAGTGAAAAAGTAACATTTACCGCACACACCGTACAACTCTACGCTCTTCCACATTCTTCATCTAATCGTATTCTTGTAATACATACTTGTCATATTAAATTTGACCGCAATATTTCAAGTATTGGGTGTTCTGACCAATGTTGGTAACACTGTAAGCCGCAGTCAATTGGAATGTGTGGAGGATGCCTGCCCCACAGGGTACAATCCCGCAACAACTGGCAACAAGAGAAAAATCAACTCATAATGTTCAGCACATATACATGTATTGTAGGCCTACGTGACCTGTAGTGGGTATTGGATGTAAACAGACACGACGTCCTCCGTAGGAAAGTGTGGTACGGTACATGATGATTGTTGCTTTTTGTTTATTCGTTCGAGGCTTTTCTTTCTCGAAATCTGTAAAAAATGAAGGATGTAAACATGAAGGATGATAAGCGCAGACTCCGGCGGATACGAGAAAAAAAACTAAGTAAATAAATTTCTTTAGACTTACACATGTAGTATCAAAAATTCACAAAAATCAGACAATTAAACTGTATTTTTAAAATGCTTCAGATTGCAAACATGTACAGTACATGTTGACCCAAACATTAACATCTACAAGTACAAGTACATGTACATTATGTACTGTATGTAAGGAAACATTTTGAGGTCCTTGTTCCAGTTCAGCGTTCTTTCAAACTTGCAAAATTTGGGTCCAGAATGCCCCCACACTCCACAGTTTTTAAAAAATCCTGGGGAGAACTCTGACTGTATTTGATTGTGTCATCATAAAATTATTGTGAACACTTCACAACTCACTGTCAGGCATGGAATTACACAGAAGCCACAGATGGCATGGTCTTTGTTGCCCTGTTCTTGGCCTTTGTTGCCCTGTTCTTGGCCTTTGTGCCCCTTCGAAAGACTCCCGTGTGAACTTTGCTAAAAGGAAAATGACCTTGCCTTATCAAAGGTGAAATTTCAGGCTTGAACTGTACTAACATTTCGTTACAACTTTTTTATTTGCAAGCACCAAGTCAATGGGCACTGTACTGTACATCGGGCACTGGAATTTCATCTTTGTGAGGGCAAGGCCATTTTCGTTTTGCAAAAGGGCACATCCATTGGGAAAATCTTGAAGTCTATGAGAACCTTTTGAAAGAGCACCAAGGCCAAGACCAGGGCAACAGAGGCCATGGCCTCCATGGTCTTTGTGTATTTCCAGGTCTACTACATGTACAGTACATGTAATAGGATACCTTACTTAAAAAGTGCAGATGAAGTGTGTTTGTACTTACAGGCCTGATACAGGATTGGTATTCCAAATTCATCCCCAAAACATTTTTAGTATCAGTCTGGAAGCTTACTGATTATGGAGTTCATGTCTAGTTCCAATCTTCCATTGAAATATTTCTGTCTGAAATACTGTCAAAGCTGAGAAATTAGGATTTGAAGACCTCGATTTTAGTTTAGGCTGTAACGATCAAATTTGAGGACAATGTGTTTACATGCTGAAAAGTGTGCGGGCTTGTATGTTTGTTCTTTGAAGGGCAAGGGCACCAGAGCATTTTCTTCTTGGTAAAGGGCACCTCTATGAGGAAACTGTGAATTTCTGTTGGAACATTTCCAAGGGCACTAAGGGGATGATTAGGGGCAACAGAGGCAATAGACCTTTATCATGGTGCGGCCATCTTGATTTTCTTCCATTCAAGCCAACGTAACCAAACCGAGGCTGGAAGGGCAAATAGTCTGGTTCCTTTTTGTACAATGAATATAAGCATATATTACTGTTATTGGATACAGGGAACATGACCAAGATGGTTGCAATATGATAAAGGTCTATTGACTCCGTAAAGAATCAGGCCTGAGTGTGTACAGTTTTTTACTGTTTTCTCCTGACTTGGACATCTCACTGAGCTCCGATTTTCACAGGTTTGTTTTTTCATGTACAGTACATTGAATTATACAAAGTAAAAACACTGCACTACCAACCATTTTTTTGTCAACTTAAAATTAAATACCAATCTTATATTTTACCTTTAAAGGGTCTGTATACAATTGGTAATGACTCTGAACATTTATGGCAATAATAACTTACTAGGTAAGAAGTACAGCAGCTTTGGATAGTATAATGCATTTTGAGAAACGTTTCACTTCGAAATGCTGCAGTTATCTTGGTTATGGAAAAATACATCACTTTTTATCCCCCCAAAATTTGAGTCTGAGAAGCATTATGGCCGTAACGCTTCTCAGAATGTGTATTCCAATGACGGATACTTCTTCTGCGTGAACACAACCGCTCCAGATTTTTTGTGATATCTCAAAAACGCTGCCACCTTTTGAACTGAAATTTTCACAGGTTAGTTTTATGGCATATATTAGACCCAGTAACTGGGGCGCTGTACTCCTTTTTTGAAATTTTTGACATTATCTGTCGTACTAGCGCCCCAGTCCGTGGCATATATGGAAAGTGCTCCGATTCGGAGTCCGAAGCGGTTTTTTTCTGAATCATTACAAAATTGTCAAAATTGCAACAAGGACTCGACAGAATTGCTTGAAAATCGCCTACTTGCTTCTCCAAGTATCTACGGTGAAATAAAATGCAGTTAATTGTACTCACGATCATTTTTGGTCCTCCAAATCGATGATTTTTAGCCCACTATCACGCATATATCAAATTTGCCGTTAGAATCGCCATTTTGAATGTGATACTCAACGACCGTTTCCTTATGTCTAAAACGCTGCGAGGATTGCGTGTTCGCTGAGGCCCTGACTTTCATATTGTTTTCCGCGCAGTCAACGCAGGATACCAGGCTGTGTGTAGCGCCAATGTTCGCTGACGCCCTGACATTCATATTGATTTGCGCAGTCAATGCAGGATACCAGCTGTGTAGCCTGGTATCCTGCGTTGACTGCGCAAATCAATATGCATGTCAGGGCATCAGCGAACATTGGCGCTACACACAGCCTGGTATCCTGCGTTGACTGCGCGGAAAACAATATGAAAGTCAGGGCCTCAGCGAACACGCAATCCTCGCAGCGTTTTAGACATAAGGAAACGGTCGTTGAGTATCACATTCAAAATGGCGATTCTAACGGCAAATTTGATATATGCGTGATAGTGGGCTAAAAATCATCGATTTGGAGGACCAAAAATGATCGTGAGTACAATTAACTGCATTTTATTTCACCGTAGATACTTGGAGAAGCCAGTAGGCGATTTTCAAGCAATTCTGTCGAGTCCTTGTTGCAATTTTGACAATTTTGTAACTGATTCAGAAAAAAACCGCTTCGGACTCCGAATCGGAGCACTTTCCATATATACCACGGACTGGGGCGCTAGTACGACAGATAATGTCAACAATTTCAAAAAAGGAGTACAGCGCCCCAGTTACTGGGTCTAGGCATATATCTACAATTATACAGCAATAAAGGCAAATGTACGGTTCCAAAAACCAAAGGTATACTTTGCCTTTAGAGTGCAAATGATAGCTGCACTGACTACAACAATTACATGTATCACAGGCTGAAACCTGAGTCATTATGTTTGTACACATGTCTGATGAACCTCCTGCTAAAGGCATTAATATGGATACAGGTTGTTGTAACGCTACACATCTGGTATAGCTTAAGCAGACCATAGGGGACCTGTAGGCCTATTATTAATTTAACATGCATACAACGTGGTCTGTGCTCCATGGTGCCAAGCATATGTACGCCAAACGAGCTCCGTCATGCAGCAGCAGCCATCTTTGTCAAGTTACCCGTGGGACACAGGGCTTGAACTTGGGAGCAGAGGGGGGCAGGGGAAGGGGAGGGGGAATGGCGGGGGGGGGGAGGAGAGGGGGAATCTACTAGACCTTCGCAGGGCCTGTACATGTAGCTCAAGATGTTTACTGGACCAGAGTCTGTTTTACAAGACCAGAATAGAAATGAGAACAAATACCTGCCAGTTTAAAATTTTAATTGTTTTATCCTTTTTAGTGTTTTTTTTTAGATTTTTAAATTAATTGTAAAGCACCTCAATCCATGGGAGCGACGCTATGTAAAAGCCAATGAATAAAAATCTGAACAAGCACTGAGAAAATTTGTGTTATGGATAAAGTATTATTTAATACTCAACAGAATTGAGAGGTACATGTATTTAGGGCTATCAGACTGAAGTCAAAACTTGAACCAAAAAAACAAGACTGCCAGTCATGAGTCTACTGGCCCAATGCTAAAATCACTGGCCTCGGGCCTGCAGTCCAGTGTTAAGTTTTGAACCTAGTGGTGTGCAATACTACAGTTCTGTCCTCCAAATCGATGATTTTTAGGGCCTCTGACAACCCAGCCGTTACAATGGCCATTTTGATTACTAATGTCACGACTGTTTCCTGACTTGAAAAAAAGTCGTATTAACGCCATGTGGATTTCATGTTCGCTGATGCTCGGACTTGCATATTGTTTTGCGCAGTCAATGATCGTGAGTACAATTAAACGCATTTTATTTCACCCTAAACACTTGAAGAACACAGTAGGCGAATTTTGAGCAATTCTGTTGAGTCCAAGGCATTTTTTTTAACAGAGGTGTTTTAAATTCTCCTGACCGTCGCAGTTACTACATATTCCTTACTGGGGTGCTAGTACGACAGATAATGTCAAAATCTCAAAAAAAGGAGTACGGCGCCCCAGTTACTGGGTCTAATACAACATATAAACCAGACATGAATTACAGCAGCAGGACAACAATTCATTGTTGTTCACATTCTTTCCTTAGTCGAAAAAAAGGCATCTCTAGTATGAAGAAATGTAAATTTCTACTGGAACATTTCAAGGGGCACCAAGGCAACAACGATGAATGATCATTCATCTTTCAAATGTAAATTGTATTTTACCTAGTTTCTCTGCATGTAATTTGTAAAACTTCATAAAAAATGTATTCTGCAAAATGATAATGTATTCTGCAAAATGATAAAAAAAGAACAAACGACATCCTGTCATAGACTGTTTCCTTCCTCCATGCGAGCGACCAGCCCTGCAGCCCTGATAATTCAGGGTAGCAATCACCTCTATCACCTCAGATTTTGTCAATAATTGTTGTAAACATTCAGCATAAAAAATGCACAGAAAATGTTACATTCTATTTCAAGATTAAAAATTGTCAGCCCCAATGAGATAATGGACAAAATTGAAAGTCATTGAATTTGTTGAGACAATTATTAAATAATAATAAATCGTGGAGAGTAAAAAGTTAAAAAACCCAAAAGTTAATAAATTACGATGAAGAAAAAAGATTGTTGTGAAATATTTTGGGACAACCCACTCCCAATCGGGGAATGTTCTTTCTTTTCATTTTGAAGAAAGTTTTAAAAAAAATCATAATCCTAATTAATCAACATAATTATAAATACATTATCAAAATAAATAACACATGACAAAATTATTATTTTATATTAAAAATTTGGTATGTCATACTCATATGACACTGACATTGTGTTTTTGTACGTCTGTTAATTTGTTATATGAATAGTCGGCAGGGAATTACAATCAAATGTATGTTGAGATTTTCTGCATATTTCCCGCCATCTGTTGTACATCGTCTGTTTGAAACATCATGAACAATCTGTCCATAAACTGCTGCAATCATGTTTTGCATTTTTTCGGCAGCAGCGGAGCCTAAAGACATCGAAAAGGCGCTACCGGCTGCCGGCTGTGCGCGCGTAGCCCACCTACACAGAGCGGCGGTACCATCCATCGAACCCCCATCCATCATGCCATATTTTGCTCCCGGTGTTACAAATGCTGAACGGAGGGCGGAAACCCTGAACAAAAAGCAGCGGGAAATATCACTTACCTTTCTCAAAACGGCTACAAATCTTCCACAGACAATCTCAAATACTTCTCGCGAAAGCAGATTGAAGTGATGATGACAGCGCCCAGAAGTATTTCGTTTATACAGTAAATCATTATCTGTTGCGTGAAATTTTCATTATTTTCTTCTACTCTGTGGCCATTTTGAAATTAACATGAGCCCATTCACCAGACTATTTATGCTTCATGTACATTATAGAGTCACACGAATGAAGCTGAGGCGGAGATCAGACTATTAGTCACTACGGCTCTATGTTTTTTCTGTGATCATAAAACACAGCTCAGCATGATTCATCAGTGATTTCCTCAACTTTACTTAGTCTATGTGGGTCTCTGTGCAAATCAATATTATCACGCATACGTGTTTCGTACAAGTTACTATAAATAGAATAGCAAATCGACTAGCACAAATTTATTCATCTAACGGGAAGACCCACCAGCCCAACCGCAGGAGGGCGTTTAAACATTATTGCTACAATTATTTTCGGTGAATTTATTTTTTGAGGGTTTTTTCTGTACAAAGGGAGCAGATGTCGATAAAGAGCGGGGATGTATTACTTACTGTCCATCACAGCAGTAGGCCTACATGATTTTTAGGTTCCTCATTATGTGCTTTCCATTTTCAGTGTCTACTTTCATTCTTGTTTATTTGAGGTTTCGAATTTTGAATGAGTTAGAAAGGGAGGCTTCAGAACGAAGTCGACGGTGTTTTGTGTTTTTGTTTACTTTTCTAGCTACTTTTGAGAACTCTTTCTAAGATGCTGATATTATGCGATTGTCCGTTTGTTTATTTTTGCTTGTTTGATGGGTTGTTTGTTTGTTTTTTATTTTGTTTGTTTGTTTGTTTGTTTGTTTGTTGAACTTTTATTGTTTGAATGTGAGCTACATGTTTCCAGCTGTTTCTCTAATTTTCTCACACTGTAAATAACGCAAGTTGACTGCCATACCCTCTAAAGAACAAAGTACATGCAAAAGGATGGAAAGGGGGGTACATAAAACAAAACAGGCGTTGTTATGCAGGGGGTTGGGGCGCCCTCCTCTCAGCATCCCCCGTGTATTGAGTGTTGGGTGTTTGGAGATACTTTTGTGGTGGGCGGGTTCTGTTTTTTTTTTTCAATTGGGGCGTGGCAGGAAGAGTGGGGTTGAGGATGTATGCCGTGGCCGGAGCAAGGGATGATGGAGTCTTTTAGTGATTTTGTTTTTGTCTTTGCAACTACACCCCAAATAATAATAATAATAATAATAATAATAATAACAAATAAAAATAATAGAAATAAAAATTTTAAAAATGTGTTTTCATTCTTCATTTAGGTGTTCAAAGTAAATCAAGTTTATGGAGATTTAAACAACAAATTTTGGGGCCCAGGGTGCAATGATGCGGCCGGGTTGGTGGTTTTAGTTCACCCGAAAATATGGAAATTTGCATTATAAACAAAAAGTTCCCCAAAATGGGATAATACACCATTGATTATATATAGCGCCTCCAACGGTGAAGCAGTAATAACAATAATCTCATGTTATTATGATGTCAAAATAAACAAGTTTGCAAAATTTATAGCATGTAGACCCAATAAAATGAAACGGATTTGAACAAAAAGGGGGGCAAAGAATTACAAAAAAAAGCCCTCTGGTGGCGATTTTTGGATCATCATCATGTAGAAATTAATGAAATTGATACTATTTTGTGGCATTTTCCCGAAAAATCGGTCAAGAACTTCCGGTCCCCATAAGTAAAATAATAAGCCCAGTCGTAAACGGGGTTATTTAAAAACTGTAATTTTTAATAACTATCAGATTCTCTTAAAAAGACACAACGGTTAATAATTGTCTTGTTTTTTTTTTTTTTTTTAAAGAAGAAGCAACAAATAGGCTACGTAAATCTTCTATCCAATCCAATGTTGTATTTATTTAAAGGTGTGGACAATCTTAAACCACAGATCCTCAGTCTAGTTGTCGTCGTCTTCACGGGGCGGGATTTGGGTGGGGATTTCTCTTCCCTTGTGGAGCTGGGCCGGAAGAGATTTTTCAATCATCAACTCCGAAAGATTTGCGCTACCACTGTATGTAGCAATATGATCTACAAGAATTACAAATAATTTTAAACTTCAAGAAAAATATACAGAGCACCTACCGTTTTTTGTTTTGTTTTACACTGTTCTTTCTTTTCTAGTTTATCGATAATAAATCGACCCGCCCCTTTCCATTACTGAAGATTTGTATTAAAAAAAATTGTACACACAAAACGAGGTTGCAGAAATCAACGGGTCCGCTCCATATCACTACGTGCAGTTCAATACGTAAGGGTCGGGGTTCCATACCCATGCAGCACTCGCATTCTTCTTGCCAACAACCTGAAAGTTCCAACATGGAGCCGCCCAGTGAAGTGGAAAGCAGCAACAGTTCAGCCCAAAATGACACCGAAAAGCCCGTTTATTCTGCCGTTCTACCCATCAAAACACTACGACAGCTAGTCATCAATAACATAGAACACTACCAGAAATCAAGGAGCAGCACGGGCGAGAAGTTCTTCACGATCTTCTGTGTGATCGAGCAGGAGAGCGATGCGTTGCGACCGGCCATCGAGACACTGGAGGCGATCGCCCCGCAGTTCGACTTCGACGAGAAGACGCCGGGGAACGGGTACCGGAGTCTGATCCGTGTGGTGGATTGTTGCGTGGAAAAGCTGATACAGATCTCACGATATGTAGCTGTTAACAGAGATAGCATGCTGTTCCGGAGTAGTCATTATTTAAAAGTAAGCTTTTTTGACATATTGAATTTAATTTATATTAAACGTTGATGACGTTTCAAAATCATTTTAATCATTCAAAGTTTAAGTTATAAAAAACATTACAATTTAGGCCCCTATTTTTTTTAGTAGTGGATGCCTAATTAAATTAAAAATTTTATAGAAAGTTTGGTTGAGATGATCGTGACCATGGGGACCACTACTGGGGACTATCAGGGAGGAGAGTTATGAACATCACAACGAACTAATTCTAAAGAATTAAATGACTTAGGCCTACTGGATAAAATCGGACTGCTACCTCAACAAAATAATAATAATATTATTAACATTTATAAGACTTAACAATACATGACCACTCTCAAAACTTTTCCATGCCAGCTGGCGGGATTAAACTCTCGGAACGAATAGAATAATAATTTTTCTTTGAGAATACTGCTGGCCCAAAGAAACCCTGAATAAACAAGAAAAAGAGATTTTTGTATCTCTTTCTAGAAAGTATCACATAAATTGCAAAACCTCAGCTATGAGACGCAGTCTGATAATGTATCACGGCCGACACCAAGACTGGAATCTTGGTTCACTCAGTCTTAGGCCTACCTCCATTGAGCCGAAATACATAGATTTGTAAGCAATGGTAGGAGCGTCTTGAAGTCACGTAATCATACTCTTATAACTTTTAAGGACAAAGGTCTGGAATCGGGAATAAAACAATCCCTGCACAAAGGGAGAATTTCAGCATTGTTTCCAGTACCATCTGTCTTTGTTTGGGTAAAACGAAGCATTGCACGGTGAGTGCATTCACTGCGCACCCTTCGGAATGGAATTTCCGGGCGACCTTCAATCTGGTCTTCTGAATTCACACCAAAATGCAAAGTTCATTAAATTTTATTTGTGACAGGGAATATATTGGCGTAACATACATGTCCTCTGGCATCATCTGATTTTGGTCAGTGGACCACTGTAAAGCCACCCTGAGGTCGTTTTGCTAGTGCTGCGATGGAGTCATTAGGATCAAGCAGAAAATTAATGCTCAGGTCACTATAACTGAGAAATCGTGTGAATGCCGTGGAACAAGCATCGGGAACACGTCGTGGAAGTTGAAATTTGTCTACTCTTGTGACTGTTGATTTTTTTTCTGATGGCGACTGATGCCGATCGTCTCAACATACTCGGGTCGTTAACAATCTGCGACTGATTTGTTCTGGACGGTCAACTCAGCTCAGGCACAGCATCATCCTGAAAAGTCAGTCGCTGACTGTTCTGTGTCATCATAAGGTCAGCCTGAGGTCGGCTTTAGTGTTGAGGGAGACACACTGTAAGACAGCCTTCCTTGAACTCTGTGTTGCCTTATTATGTTGTAAACATAACGTCATAATGTCTTTATGTACTCTTAACTCTCCAAGGAGCTTGAAGCCTATGGAAAGGTCTTGAGTCAGTTGAGGGTGCTCCTTGGTTATGGAGAGAAACTCTTGGCTTACTCCGACGTAGAGAGCGGTCAGTTGTTCCCAGACAGAGAGCAGCTGGATCAGATGCCGATGGACATCATGCTGGAGGTGCAAGCCCTGGATAGAGAGTGCTTCTACGGGCGCTGCCTTGGCTTTCAGGTAAGTTAAAGCCACAGCTCAACATTAGTAAAGAGTCCCGTAAATGCTTCCATTCTTGCACAAATTAAGATGATGATGTAATAAAACCAACCGGTAAAAATTATCAGCTCATTTCGCTGTTGCATATTTGCGAGAAAACGGCAAAAGTTCATTCGGGCATTTTCATAGGCGTTCTTAGGCAG
This sequence comes from Marthasterias glacialis, assembly GCA_911728455.2. Classification (NCBI taxonomy): domain Eukaryota; kingdom Metazoa; phylum Echinodermata; class Asteroidea; order Forcipulatida; family Asteriidae; genus Marthasterias; species Marthasterias glacialis. The sequence continues at coordinate 10,201,763 of OU452239.1, read as the reverse complement.
AGTTTTGGTCTCACATGATACAACACTAATTTAGATCTTATTTCATTTATTATTCAAAAAATTATGACACTTTAGGCAGAAATATTTCCAGAAAGTTCTCTACCATGATGATCTTTATACCATGTAAGGTACATATAAAAATCCATGAACGTTTGTGTTTTCTTTCTTACCTATGTTGAGCTGGGGGCTTTAAAAGAAAAAGCCTGTTGTATTTTTTTTTTTTTTTTTTTAATTACATTGCCATTCTCTAGTTATCTCTAAACACACCATGAATTTAGTCAAATTTGGGGTTGATTTCACAAAGTACTAGGATTCATCACAAGATGAGTTTTCATTATTGCCACAAATTCACCTGTAGTACATGTTCATGCATAATAATACTGAAGTCTTATTGGCCTACCCTGGTGGTAAGTCAATACGTCACACGCGCAAGCAGCTGCTGCACACCCAAAGTTTTCGCTAATTCCAGTTCCAAAGCTGGCATACGTTACTGTGTTATTTTACCGAAGAACACTCATTCCTTCGTTCAAAGACATCTCTTAATAATGAAAGAAACTGATATTTCTGATGAGACCTTGAGTCTTTGCAAGACACATGCGAAAGGCAAGTCTATAAAATTACGTTGTTCTTACATAAATCATCAAAGACAAAAAGTTCAGTGGAGTTCCCATGGGCTTCTCTGGCTATCGATGGAGCCAGTTTGTGTGAAGTGGGCTTGACTTACAGTGGATTTTCGTCACACTTACCAACAGAATAGCGCACCCTACCAACAATTACATGTATGTTTTCAAAGCGCTTAATTGTGGTTTATTAACTAGAAGCATTTACAACAACAGAACCATGAAGATTAATTTATGGTTATTTCTCTGAAATTTGTGGCTGTTTAAATTTTGTTCGTTGATGTTTTTTATGTGGACATAAAAAAAAAATTGTCCTGCACCCGATTTGCAGTGAACAATACTTCTTGTTTCTCCTAACGCCCACTAACAAGCAGTAACTTTATACGACTCCATTCTGGTGACTGTCTAACCGGTGCCCATGTCAAGTGCACAATAAACTTTCCTGTCGTCGCAAAGTACAAAAGACGTTTGATTTTTTTTTTAATTCCAGGTTGTATTTTTGTTACGCGCATGAGCACACTCACTTGAAGGACAAATCTGAAAGTATTTTTGGGGTCTGTTGGTTAATTTATTTAGTCAGTTGATAAATATTATGATAATACAGCAGCTGCAGATTTTATTTTTTTTTTTTTTTATATATCTTTTTCAATATTTACTTTCTGCTTTCTTGAGTACAAAGTGTACAAACTCACTGTAACAATGTTTACATAATTGGGTGTTTTATTAATAGATTCATGGCATTAATAAATCGGCCAAAAAAGAACAGGAAAAAAAAAAAAAACAACAACAACAACATTGTGTCCAGGCACTGACATGCATGCAACTTTTCAGCTGATCAGCACAAAAAGTAGCTGCATGTATGTAAGCATAACAAAATTATGCTTACCAGAATAAGGTTACCAGCCAAAATACCATGTCGCATGTACAATTTGTGACTGGTATCCTGCTCATTTCTGCTTAGCAGATAAGGTTCAAGCAATGAATCCTGCTTAAGCAGCTCTATGAAATTGGGCCCTGGGCCCAGTTTCCTAGAGCTGCGTAAGCACACAAAGTAGCTAAGCACACAAAGATTATGCTTGCCAGAATAAGGTTACCGGCCAAAGTAACATGTTACATGTTCAATTGTGACTGGTTTCCTGCCCATTTCTGCTTAGCAGAACATTTTTAAGCAATTATTTACTGCTTAAGCAGCTCTATGAATTTGGGCCCAGCTGATTTCCCCTTTTTTTTCTCTGTAATAATAGTGCAGTAGAAAATGAAAAAATACTGTGTAAAGTTGAGTGTGGTTTGCCATTTCCATTTTTATAAATTTATTTTATTTATATATTTATTTGTTTATTTTAATTTTTTTTTATTACTCTCACAGTTTTTACCACCTTTTCATGCCATCCTCCCCAATTCTTTATCCTATCCTAGATATACCCACACCCTACCTTTAAATAAAGAATAACTAAATTTTGTAATACTTGTAATAACCACATAATTTATGGTTTTTATTTTACTAAAAAATTAACTTTGCTGCACAATATGTACCAGCTTCGTCGCTGAATGGAATTCAACCTAAGAATTGTTCAATAAATGAGCTCGGAAAAAATCAATATCAACACTCAGGTGCTATTTATAGTCATGATGAATATGATGATGATGATGACTTTGTGTACTACAATGGGAAATGAGTCGCTCTCTACATGTTTTGTAAACAGTAATGCCTTGACGGACTGATGAAACCAAGGATAAAAGATGAAATATTCAGAGGTGTTTGCACTACGTGTATGTCATAGTTCAACTTAATAATAATACAATACCAGATCTACCAACAATTAGGTACTTACTCAAGTCGCTTATTATATTATTTTTAAGACAGGTTTATGAAATGTCTTTGTTTTGTTTATTGTTTTTTGATATATCGCACGTATCTACCAACAATTAGGTACTCAAGGCGCTTATTATATTATTTTTAAGACAGGTTTATAAAATGTCTTTGTTTTGTTTATTGTTTTTTGATATATCGCACGTATCTACCAACAATTAGGTACTCAAGGCGCTTATTATATTATTTTTAAGACAGGTTTATGAAATGTCTTTGTTTTGTTTATTGTTTTTTGATATATCGCACGTATCTACCAACAATTAGGTACTCAAGGCGCTTATTATATTATTTTTAAGACAGGTTTATGAAATGTCTTTGTTTTGTTTATTGTTTTTTGATATATTGCACGTATCTACCAACAATTAGGTACTCAAGGCGCTTATTATATTATTTTTAAGACAGGTTTATAAAATGTCTTTGTTTTGTTTATTGTTTTTTGATATATCGCACGTATCTACCAACAATTAGGTACTCAAGGCGCTTATTATATTATTTTTAAGACAGGTTTTTGAAATGTCTTTGTTTTGTTTATTGTTTTTTGATATATCTACCAACAATTAGGTACTCAAGACGCTTATGTTATTTTTAAGAAGAGTTTTTGAAATGTGTTTTTTTCTTTTTTTAAAGACCCATTTATGTAGCACATTATAAGGGTTTACAACTTTACAAATTTATCCCCAAAAAAGAAGCTGAGACTGAGTGGAATTACATTTAATGTACATACAATGTAAACGCAAATTGCAGCTGCTACCATGGCTACAAAAAAAAATATATATATATATATATATTATTTTATCTTATTTGTTCAGATTTAAGATCAAATTGAAGAAGAAAAAAACATGAAATAAAATCATTTAAAATGCTCCAGATTTCAAGCTTTTTTAAACCAAGCATAAACATTTTAAGTAAAAAAAACATTCTGAGGACCTCGTTTTGAGCAGTCTTTTTTCACAGTTCTTACCAGTAGTATGCACGCTCAGAACTACACACGCAGCACACGCTCAGAACTGCCAAAAAGGGCCCGTTGTGTCTGCTGCCGCCAGCGTCTTAAAGTTCTCCCATTGTGGTCACATTTATACGAGGAAAATAAACAAATATCGTCGGACATTTTTGTTAGTGGTTTTCTTTTTTTTTTTATTGTAGTTCTGCGACAGCATGTGGCAGCCTCTACAGACAGTTGCCGTTGCGCTCGCCTCTTACAGCGAGGGTTATCACAAACACGAAGGTACACTCTCCAGGGCAGCATCGTCACTCTTCCATGGGTAAGTCAGACAGGCTGCACAGGCCCAAGCTCTCATCATGACCAATTGCACTCTGCGTATTTTGAGCATCATGCGCCACGCTCCGTATACGGACAGTGCAAAAATGATGTTCTAAAATCTTGCGCGTTGCACGTTTTGCTCTTCATAAAAGATAATGCTCTAAGTTGTATTATCTCCCAGTTGACTGGAAGATAAATTCGTTACCACACTCGCACTTGTGGAACACAGAAAAATATAGCGTGTCTGCGGCCCATATCCCAGGAGGCCGAAGTGCTATATTTTCTCGTATTCCACTCGCGCTTTTGTGATAACTTATAGTATGCTGCAGACCTTGATCTTAACCGAGGCCATTGGCCTCATGCCCCGTCGAGTTTGCCAGCATGCCCTTCAGAAGAATTGCACTGTCACTACCGCCAGCATGCCCTTGTACAATTTCTCTGATTTGGCCAGCAAAGGCCTGACCCCGATTTTCTTAAGATCGAGGCCTGATGCTGTGTTTACGTTGCTTTACCTAGGAGTCGGTACCTGACTAATCCGGAAGCGAGGGCCAAGCAGATCGTCAGCGTCACCAACAAGTCAGACATCAGGTTCTGCAAAGCATTCTGGTCAATCACAGAGGGGGATGTCATCGCGGTAAGATTAGGAAGTCAGTCTTGTGAAATAAAAAATGCTGCAAAATCGGCCGCGTCTTGGCGGACAGGTATTGCCAAGGTTCTACACAAAAGCATGGTGTCGTAAGGCATAAAGAGAGTACCTTCTTGAACATGCTGTAGGTACCAGACAAGAAGTGATTGCAACATGGTCGTATCACATTATATGGCTTGAAACAGTGAGTTGATGTTGTATATGTACACAGACAACTTCGCAAATACATTTTATGCACAATGCAGTTATATGGGGACGCTTGTTTTAAACCGTGGAACATGCTGGTCTAGATATTGACAAATTTATAGACTAGCATGCACTTCGTTCCACGGTTTAAAGGTTTGATGAATTACTTAGTATTTATGATTTCATTTTACACCTTGCAGTTAATATACAATAATTCTGTTGAGAAAAATCATTTTGTGCCTTCCTGTATAATTTTACATGATTTATTTTCTTTAAAAATAGCAGTCTTCAGGAACACCCACAAAAATAGGTCACTTGCTGACATGGCTGGATTCCTTCTGTGACATCACATGCATTACATAATATATATTCATGAGTGATTTTTTGAAAAGAAAGAACACATATTTGTCATTCCTTTGGCTGACCCCGTCCAGAAACGATTGTCCTCTGGAATAGCTCATGAATAAATTTTGTAATGATGATATCACGGAAGGAATCCAGCCATGTCAGTAAGTGACCTATTTTTGTGGGCATTCCCCAAACTCGCTATAAAAGTAAGACAAACAATACATTTGCTTGTTACGGGGCTGCAAGAATACCTCGTATTATCCGTGTTCTCATTATGACCGTGCTCGTATCATCCGTATTTAAATGCATTAAAACACGCACGGGGCAGTTCGGGACCAGCAAAATACCTCGTATAAACCGGAACCTCGTAACATCTGAGCTCGTACTAATGAGAGTCGACTGTACTTTTAAAGAAAATAAATCGTGTAAAAATAAACTGGAAGGCACAAAAAAAAAAATTCAAACTGAATTATTGTATGATAATTATTAGGTGTAAATTCAAAACATCAATACTTAGTAATTCACCAAACCTTTAAGGTCTAGAATAAGGGGGAACCCAGGCCTGTAAGCCATTTTTTCAGGAATTTCCACATTGTCAAATATCATCCCTGTGACGGGCACCATCCCTGGCCGCAGTCCTTGACTGCCGGCTCTGCCGAGAGGGAACTGAGGAAAAGGGAGAGAGCACTGGTGTCATCAGGCCTACGGGTTACAGTGCAAGGCACTTTTGAGGGTTCCTTGGTTTCACGACCAGAAGGATTTAACAATGAAATACAAAAAGGAATTGAAGGTACGTACTTTGCTTTATTTAATTCTTGTTTGTTTTCCACACCAGGATATGTGCAACCTCATGGCCGGTACTGTCGCCATTAACAAGCTGATTCAGATTCAACCTCACACATTCGAGTTGGACGGAGAAGAAGGGGAACCGGTGACCATAGTGCCACCGTGTGCACACACAGGGCCCAGCTCGGTACAGATTCGACTGCTGTCATTCGTCGAACGAGAGGGACAGGTAAGGCAGTGTCCGAATTGGTGGCTACGGCTGCAGCTGTGGCTGTTACTAAGGGCAGTATATGCTTCAACGCAGGGGCCAATTTCATGCTTAAGTATTGCTTAAAAATTTGCTGTTAAGCAGAAACGAGCAGGACACCGGTCATAAATTGTACATGCTACATGGTTGTTTGGCCGGTAACCTTATTCTAGTAAGCAACTGTATGAAATTGGCCCCTGGTTAACATGGTGATCTAGCGGCCGGCACTAATTCGAAAATGGTGTTTAGGCTTTGTCTGATTCCAGAGACTGTGGCTGCAGCTGCAATGTTTTAATAGAAAACAGACATTGTTATCTAGCCGTACCCTAAGCAAGTTTCATCAACTTGGAAATAGCCTTGTTTTCGAGTGTTTCCCTTCCAGGGGTTGGTGATGAGAGGGGATGACACGGCTTGCCACCCACGGGAATAAGGGTGCATTGAAAACGTTTCATCACTAGCTAGAGGGTTTTGTTCTTGTATGGAAACAGCAAGAACTATATTCACTGTGTTTTACATTGTGCATCTTTAGCATTTGGCATGGTCAGAGTGAAACTTTGACCTTGGTTGGTTACACAGATTGCAATGCATGATTTGGGTCGACAGCAGAGCACCAGCCGACTGACATGTTATACATTTCGCCCAATGAAAAACCTTGACTGCCACACCAGAGCCTGCATCCTTGACGGGCAAAACAAAAAGTACTAGAAGGACTAGAAGGTTGCTGCACTTGAACTAAAAGGAAATCTGTTACTCTCTCTTTTTGTCAGAGCTGGCTGCACGAGATTGCTCCCCAGAAAACCAGTAAAGTGGATGAGAAGGACACGCCCCCTAAATCAGCTGCACCAATGTCCAAGGGCTTACTCATACATATTCATGGCGGTGGATTTGTTGCCCACACTTCAAAGTCACACGAGGTATAATTCATGTTAAACTTAGGGCTTTTATTTGCATATTCATCGTAAGTTATGTTGCACACACTTCAAAATCACATGAGGTATAATGTATGCAAAGCCAAGGACTTTTGTATGAATATTCATGATTCTTTTGTTGCACAAACTTCAAAAACACACAAGGTATATTTAATGCAAAGTCAAGGGCTTACTCATACATATTCATGAATGGCTTTGTTGTCCTCACTTCAAAACCATGAGGGATATAAATTTATGCAAAGCGGAGGGTTTACTCAATGGTTTTGTTGCACACACTTCAAAATCACACAAGGTATTATTTTTTATGAAGAAGCCAAAAATGTTCTCATACATATTCATTGGTTGGTTTTGATTCATTGGTTGGTTTTGTTGCCCACCCTAGGTCTAATTTATGTATAATTTATGTAAAGCATGGGACTTTTGTGTTTATTTGTGGTTAGTTAACAATGCTTTTATGTGTAAATGATAAATAACAAATAAAAAAACAGAGTTTACAAAAGAAACCCAGACAGACTCCTGGCTGACCCGAAGTATGTAAACAATGTTCCCTTTGATGAAACTGGGGAAACCACATCATTAGGTTTCTGCCCGTCGGCGTGTGCTTGCATCGTGTTTCGCATAAATTTGGATTAGGAGCGATGTCACGGGTTGGATCACCTTGAGTTATGTAACCTTTGACCTCACTCTGTAACAAGATGCAAAACACGATGGGTGTGTGCAACGGCAGGCAGATTTCAATAGAGGGCGGTTTAGATGTAGACAAAGAGCACTTGGTCTTTTATACTTCACCTTATTGCAGGGATGAGAAGTTTCAAACCTTTATCTGAATTCAGAGCTTTTTGTGTCTGTATGGTGGAAAAACTAGCTGTTATTTTCCTCAGATATAAAAAAAACTGTGAACTGGTCTACTTCTCAAGTGCTGAGGAAACAGTTCCCAGAAGCTCCTTGAAATCTGAGACTTTGGAACGATAGGTGGCAGCAGACTTACCAGAGAAAATTGTCATTGTTTATGTAGTTATGAGCATGCACACATTTCCAAGAGTAATAGATGGGTTGCACATGATGTCAACAATGGGAAATATCAGCCATCTTTGATGACAGTGACTGCACATTTTTGAGCGCACAACTGTGCGTTACGTGTGAAAGCCGCACGCGTCACGTCTGCGTTTCATAAACTCCTTCCATGATTGGTTGCTAAGCAACTCAAGCTGCATTTTGCATCACAGCGCTTGATGCGGCTCTGAACCAAAATAGAAATTGTCATCAAAGATGGCATCTATTGAAACCCATCTATATATAGACCTGATAAGTCTGCTGCCATCTAGTGGCCTCAAAAGTCTCCCATTTATAACTCCTGGGGTTACCAAAAGAAGGAAATGCCATCGTTTCAACGTACCTCCTGAAATTTGGATCCTTGTTTCAGACCTTCTTCTCAGTGCTGACTCTCACCCTAGACTTGGTGTTTTTTGTCTCTAGATATACCTGAGGTCATGGGCCAGGGATTTAGGTGTTCCGATCGTTTCCATCGACTACTCCTTAGCTCCGGAGCAACCCTTCCCAAGAGCCTTTGAGGAATGTTTCTTCGCTTACGCTTGGGTCATCAAGAATGCGCAGTTCCTAGGTAAAGATGGCGGCAACTTACAAGTTGTGCAATGTTAGCCCTGGGCCCAATTTCATAAAGCTGTTTAGCAGAAAATACTTCTTAGCAAATTTCTCTTGCTAAGCAAAAAAAAAAAATGAGTGGGGCACCACTCGCAACAGTGTAAACATAATGGAATGTTGGCTGGTAACCTGTTTTTGCTAAGCAAGATTTTTCTGTGGTTAGCAAGTTTCTGGGTTTACAGGCTTTATGAAATTGGGCCCAGGTTCGCATTAGTGGCTGCGGCTCTGGCTGTTGCTAAGGATGTTACTATGAGGCCTCCTATGCGTCAGTGGATGTTAACGTGGTGACAAACTGAAAATTGTTTTGACGTCCACAAAAAATTTTTACTGTCAAAGAAAAAATGTTATTAAAAACAAATTTTGTCTTTTTGAATTTTTGTAGGATCAACTGGTGAGCATATATGTCTGGCAGGAGACAGCGCCGGTGGAAACCTTTCCATTGCTGTCGGTATGAGGGCAGCGTCTTACGGCATCCGACCCCCAAATGGTGTCGTGACAATGTACACCCCCTTCAACATCCACTACCAGCCGTCTCCCTCCCGTATGCTCTGTCTCCTGGACCCACTGCTACCCATCGGCATCCTCATCCGTTGCCTGGCAGCCTACGCCGGCCTCAAAGACGAGTTCATCTCCCAGGAAATGGCGAACGAGATCATCGAGAAGGCCAACGATAAATTCCACATCATAGCAACGCGGAAGACGTCTCGGGGGAACAGCGTGAACAGCACGGGATCGGGAACCAGCGAGAAAGAGCCGCGGGTCGAGGCGCAGGATTCCGAAGGTCACAAGAAAAAAGACGGAGAAACTCATCTCGATATCGATAACAACGTTAAGGGGAGACGGGGACAGACTGAAGATCCTGACGAGTTCCTGAGAACTTTGGAAATGAACGACCCCGCTTGGTCAGCGAACATAGACGACGGGGATCTGAAGCTGCCGGACACCAGCCTAGATGAAACCATCGCCAACATCAAATCGTCGTCGAACGGCGATGTCGTTCGGAGCGAACAGAATGATGAGCCAGAGACGATCACTGTCGTCGACCCAAACATGCCGCCCGGTTCACCATCGATGAGGTCAAAGGTCATACATAATTCAAAGGAACCTGGGACAAAGGAGCCTGAGACAAAGGAGGATGTCATATCGAATTCGATCTCTCCGCAACCACCGACGGCGTGTGACAACCACGCTTTGCCCAATCTTAACAAGGACAACCTGACCCTTGACCTTGGGCAAGTGCCCGTTGTCAAGGAAGGGGTGGAGACTCCCTCGGCCTATGTGACTTCACCAATCAGGAAGCTGCGTGAGGTGCCAATCATGAAGAATTCTTACATGTCGCCGATGTGCGCTACGGATGAGCTTCTGATGGGGCTTCCTCCTGTGCATATTATCGTAAGTTTTTTTTCTTCAGATTTGCAGCTATTTTCAAAACCATTTTTAAGTAAGACACGCCCATGCACAATCGGACGGATTTGGACATTGGCATTATTTCACCATGTGCCCGGTAAAAGGACGTAAGCAAATGATGTGAAAATGTTGTTTTTCATGAGAACTGATCGGGAGAGTTTGATCTGTTTTTTGCCATTCTGCCACGTATCTACTTTGCTACTGTATAATAGCAAAGTAGATATTATCAGTTATCACATGGTGTTACCCTAAACTAAATAAACATTGGTATAACTGTATAAGATGGAAAATATAAATGTGCACAGATTTGCACATAACTCAACATGGTGAAAAGATTGTCATGATGGAAAAATTCCCTTCAAATATTTTTGCTTCCAATCCGATAGTTGTTTGGAATGAGTAAATAATAATATAATAATATAATAGCCAGTCTTTACATAGCGCTTTATATTAGTACTGTATCAAAGCGCTTCTGACATTACTACCCCTGGTCACTGGGCCATTTATTTCATTCCTTAAACCATCTCAGCTCCCCGGGGAGTATACAGCCGGTGCTGCGAGTAAACCGCGCTCCAAGCTAATCATTCACATAAACCATCTCTGCCCTCACAGGTACCCATTTACTCCTGGGTGGAGAAAGGCAATTATAGAAAAGTGTCCTTGCTCAAGGACACAAGTGTCACAACCGGGATTCGAACCCACACTCTGCTGATCAGAAACAGCAGAGCTTTGAGTCCGGTGTTCTTAACCGCTCGGCCACGACACCCCGTATAACAGTAAAACATTTGGTTTTGATCTCGATGTTTGAAAACAGTGAAATCATTTATGCTAGAGTTTGTCACTATTTCCTTGCAGTAACTCTGATGACCAATTGAGCTTAAGTTTCCCTCAGGTTTGCTATTCATGTATATTGGGTCACACAAAGTGCAGATACTGGTCTCTGACCATGGGCCTTATTTTTGACTGCAAGAGGGCGCTCTTCAGGGATAGATTGGGGGTCAAACCATAGAAATAGTGTGGTAAACCAGATGCGGTTAGACTTCTAATAAAGCAGTTATTCTACAATTTTTTCGTTTTTTTTTAAATTGACAGTTTTTACATAGTAATCAGTGTAAGATATTTGCTTGGAAAATTTGTTATTTTAATGTTCTGAATTATTTTTGTACTTTCGAAATGGAAATAGTATTGCGCCCTCTTGCTGTCAAAAAATACGGCCTATTAGTGTTGTTGTTGTTCGTGCGCTTTAAAAATTCAAGGTGTTAACAAAAAAAGATTTTCTTTTCTCCGCCTCTGCTCGTTTTTTCTCTTTCAAGGGTTGCACCTTCGATCCACTGCTGGACGACTCCATCATGTTTGCACGGCGCCTGCGCACGCTCAAGCGTCCAGTCCACCTGGAAATCGTGGACAAGCTCCCCCACGGCTTTCTCAACTTCTCCCTGGTGGGGAAAGAGTGCAAGGCTGCCTCCATGGTCTGCGTGCGCCACATCATGCAGGTGCTGTACGGCTTCGACGAGGCACAGCAAGAGGAGTTCTCGGAGCTCGAGTCTGAGATTAACTAACACCCAGTGCAATTAGATTGTATAAAAGTGTGTTTTTTAAAATTGTCTACAGTTTAGGATAGTTCCCGATGTACGCCATCTTTACGGGCAACTTGCAACTTTGAAGTGGTTTCCCAACCAATCATGCGAGGAATTTGATTTAAAGCCCCAGCTCAACATTGGTTTGAAGAAAAACAAAAATGTTCACAGATTTACATATACCTTAAATGGTATAAAGATAATGACGGTAGAAAACTTTCCTGTATATATTTCTGCCTGAAGTGTAATTGTTTTTAGTTATAAATAAAATAAGATCCAAAATTAGTTTTCGTCTCATTGAGACGAAAACAACTCTGCCTGTAGGAATGCGTACAAAAATGCTGAATGCATTTTTACCGTTTTCTCGCAAACAACGAAATGAGCTGACATTTTCTCAGGTTGGTATTTGTAAAAATATCCTGATTTGTTCAAAGAATGGAAGCATTTACAATCGGTTAACCAATGTTGAGCTGGGGTTTTAACTCCACACATGGTATTTACACGAAACGCTTTGTTGTGCGTTTAAAAAAAAAATGTACATGGGTGGATTGTCTGCATGCTTGCATACAGTGTGAATGTAATGTGCTGGTGTTGAGCGAGTTTCTAGTTGCATAGTGTTTACAATTTTTGTAACTTAACATAAAAAAGTGAAAATTGGAGGACTGCTTCCCCCCTGTGGAACATCTTGCCCCACCCCCTGCTCGCCCCCCCCCCTGTCAGCCTCTGGATAATGTGAAATTTGCTGTAATCAGACAATTTTAACTGAAACTGGCCTCGCTACAAATATCTGTGCCCCCCCCCCTTTCCCCTCCCCCTTCAAAATAGATGCTGGCTTTACAACTAGTTGTTAAACAAAAAGAGTAGATAAAAGCATATATCATGCCTTGAACTGGAGCCTTTCATGAGGCTCGGTCCCTACCTGACTGTGAGGGTTTTTCCCTAATTGGGGTTTTCTTCCCTCGTCGAAAAACTGACATTTGTTCACCTTGAATGTTCCTCTTCTGTTTTGTGCAGAAATTTCTTGCATTTTTTATGGAATGATGATGGAATGGTAACGCAAGAACTACTGCCAGCTACAGCGCATGCATGATTAATTTTTCATAAAGGTACTTTCTCGTAGAGGTCAAGAAGCTAATGTTATTGAAATATCAATGAACTGCGCAATTGTCAATATTGGATCGAATATGTGTATATACTTTGTTGGGTGTGCATGTAGAATTTATTTATTACCATAGTAATTATAATATACAAATGAATTTGTACAGAATCGTATCAGGGTGAAAGTTTAAGCATTAGACCTATCGATGCTAGGTCCGATTTTTGGCCGATTCGACCCGAACAATCTCGATTTAAAGTATCTATTTTTTATAGATTTGAGAAAGGTATAAGCTTTCATTGAAGGTTTTGCAGGAAAAATCGCCAATGATAGGAAGGAGTTAATTAAAAGCTAGGAGTGAATTCGTGTTGGAATCCTGACATTTTCTCCCATCCATCAGCCATATACAATCACTTAAGCATTGTACATGTATTATGTGCATTGTGCATGACGTATGTAAAAGTGTTTGTGTGATGTTTTGATACAGCATCATCCATCATAATTCATTCTGAGAAAAAAGTCTTTAAAACCAGAATTTCTTTCTTCGGAAATCGGGCCGTGCAACTTTAACCACAGGGCGAAGACGTGTAGAGGTTATGACCTCACCTTCAGTGCACTCCACTGTCTTGCAGAGCTCCGGGGGTACCAGGGCACCATCCTGGGTCTGTCTTTATAAATTGCTTCCCTTCATCCAGGTGTATTAAATGGGTAACTCCGAGGGCTGAGATGGTATCGTGTTGGATTAAACCTCTTAGCGCTCGTAGTAAGCAGCTTGGGGTTGTATGCTCTCCAGGAAGTTGTGAGAAGTTTGTGAAATGGTCTAGAAGTATGCCTGATGAACTGGGATAGTAATGTTTTAAAGCAGCTTGCTCCAACTGCTAGGATATTAGTAGTATTATTATAAGAGGAACTTAACCACTGCCAGATATTCTGGGTCTAGTAACATGAACCATCCTCGCCAAGTAAGACACCTGTTCAAATCCATCAATTACAATAAAGGGGTGGGGTCAGTACAAAAGAGGTTTTGACATAAACAATTGCTGCCCACTCAAGCGTGGAGCATATTTTCTGTATAATTATAAGAGCGCGCATGTGGTCAGAGGTCAACTTTACAAACTCTGTGATCTCCCTGAAGATTCCATTTATGGGAGATTTTTCCTTATTAAATTAGTTCTATTATACAAGCAGCTTGGGGTTGTATGCTCCCCAGGGAGTTGAGAAAGGTTGAGGAATGGTCTAAGTATGCCTGATGAACGGAGATAATAATATTGTAAAGCACCTTGATCTAGCTACAATGATGTGTGAACTGTATAAGACCCCAGATATTATTATATAATTATATTCTGTTACAGAGACCCTACTGCTAAATTTTATTCTGCAACATTTTGTTCAAAAAGTATAAGAGATATTTTTTACTCGGATTTCGCTGCAGCAAGGTAATTTTATCACCACTGTAAAACTTGTATCTGTATTCTTAATGAGTGTGTAAACTTTTTTAACTGCTCGATTTAACTGACCTTGTGTCAGTGGGGCATTAGCATATTATAATTATTTTATATTTAACATGAAACTGCAAACGGTGGCACAAAGTGACTGAGCAAATTGGATGCAAGTGTTTTTATTTTATATACTTTGTACGATTGTATTTGTAATGTTGGCAAAAAGTGCTTGCTACTGGCATTATTTACTCTCTTTGAATCAAGGTGAGGTACAGCAGTGATGTTGGCCAAACCGCTGCTACTGGTAAGCCAAACTAGCTCTTTGAATCCAAATATGGTACAGCATTGGAAGTGTTAGAAAAATTGCTGCCATTGGTTTGTTTGCTCTCTTTGAATCAAGATAAAGTACAGTATTGGAGATGTTGGCCAAACTGCTGCCACTTTTATTTTCCACACTCTGAACATGTCAAAGAAACAGCGCAATTTCATAGAGCTGCTTAAGCACAAAAAGTTGCTGAGCCCAACCAAAATTATGCTTACCAGAATGAGGTTACCAGCCAAAATACCATTTAACATGTACAATTTTGTGACTGGTATCCTGCTTATTTTTGCTAAGCAACATTTTCTTCTTAAGCAGCTCTATGAAATTGGGCCCAGGTCTCAGCAACTGAATCCACACAAGAGTTGCAAAAAACTTTTGCAAGATCTTTATTATTCGTCAATTTTACTTGGAAGTGTTTATATTTTTCATAAAGTATAGTATTCAACTTTATTAGCTTCTTGTTTACTGAACTCTTAAACGTTTATTTTCAATGCAAGCAGAAGTAACCCTCTTTTAATTATTATTATTTCAAACTCAGTCATCTGATTGTTTTATATTTAAAATTAATAATTCATATTGGTTATATTTGTTACCTTGTCATGCCATTCACTGATCATTACTAAAGACATTTTATGCATATGACGTCATTTGAGTAGGGCGCCCTCGGCTGAAAGCCAAAAGAAGATTGCTCATTGGCCCATCCTGTGCGCAGGGTGTAAATTATGGGCGTTTTCAATTGTTTCATTCATGGTTTTACCGCTATGATAGCGGCGTGATAACGTCAATACATAAGGTCAAGTGGCCGATCGGTCCAGCACTCCGGACCTGGTGACAGAGTCGTCTCAATGTGGGGTTCGAATCCTGGCCCGTCCGGCCACGATTCTCGTGTCTCTGAGCAAGACACTAGACCAGAATAATTGCTGTTGAAATGGGAACGAAGGGCCTTTTCCAAACCTCGGCTTTTGGACTCCGGCTCTGGCTTGGGCTGCGCCATCCATTACAAAGCAGTGTACATTTTGCACGGTGTTTCCAACATCAAACGGACCCCGGAGGCCGGGGAGACGGAGCCTTATAACCCGAGGTCTGGAAGAGAAAAAAAATCTGGTGGGGCTAAGGATGCTTCATGACTTGGCGCACGTATGAAGCAGCTTGAGGTTTGACGCGCCCTGCAGGGAGTTGAGCAAGTTTTGGGGAATGTTTAAATCTGCCTGATGAACAGGGATAGTGTTTTGTAACGCCTTGATGTAGCTGCTAGTAAGTGTGAGCTACATAAGTACCAGTAAGTAATATTTATATCAATCTTTAAACTGTACATATTTACGGAGAGATCTTTTTAATGAAAGTATATACCAAAAGCTAAATTAATTGCAGTATAGTACATGTAAAGGTGTTGTAATAATGTATTCTAATTTAAGTGTAATATTAAGAAGAGATATTAGGAGTTCAGTCATTCTGATTGGTTAAAAGCTGATCAGGTGGTCTTTGTGAAAAAAAGTTGTTGTATTTAGAAAGGGGTGTGGCTGTTTGTAATTTGCACCTGTCATAATTCAATTGGATGATTGAGAGATTTTTTAATTATGCAAAGAACGATTTCCTTAACTGCCTCTGTAAAGGAAATTGTATCCAGAAAAACGCGGTGAAATATTTTGTAATTTTATTATTACTTCTGTGTGAATTAATGTTGTGATTTGATTTTAAAGGCACGATACAGGATTGGTAAGGATAAAAAACATTGTTTAAATCTGAAAGCTTACTGTTTATGAAGTTAATACTAGAACAAAATTTTCTGTGAAATGTCTCCTCTGAAGTGCTGCCATATGAAGAAAAAAAATGTATCTGAAAAAAAAAAAAAAAAAAAAACGCTACAGCTGATTTTGGTTGTAACAATCGAAATTAAAGACAATGTGTTTACATGCTGAAAAAGTATGCACGGTTTTCACTGTTTTCTCCTGACTCAGACGACGGATTGAGCCCAAATTTCACGGGTTTTATTTTTCATGTACATTCTGAATCAGTCAAAGAACACTGCACTCTCAGCTTTAGCTTTACCAATCCTTTTTTTTTACGACTTTAAATGGGCGGTTGCACTGTAAATCAGTTTCGTCTTTCAACCAAACTTACTTGATATCTACCAAAGAGAGGCCCGAAACGGAGTAGTGTGGTTCCCTTGCCGCATTTATAAAATATGTATTTGGGTATGTATTATGTATAAGCATACTAGCACAGAGGGAACATGGCCAAGATAAGTCTATATTTTGATTCATCATTTTGAATGAGAAGAGCTGCAGCAAAACATGAATATTTTTCTGCGTTTTTTTTGGTGTAGTTCCAAGCTCGTTTCAGTCAGAAAAATGTATTTTGGGGAAATGAAATACAACCGTAGGACCAATTTGATGTCTACGAGTGCAAGACCATTCTGTATGTGTGTGGCTGCGTCCGAATCAAGCGGCTATGGCTATGGCTGTTGGCTTCAGAATACAGCCATAGCCACTTCCAAGGCAACCAATTCAAACACTTTAGTTGCAACAGATAGTGTTTTTGATTTAGATTTTTTTTTAATGGTGTGTAAATTTATGGTTTCAAATACTGTGAGAAATTTCTTTCAATGCAATAAGTTTGTTTTTGTTTTGTTTGTTTTGGTTTTTTTTAAGAGTCTTTATCAGTTATTTGTATTTATGTGGCATATGTAATAATCTTTTTTTTAAAGTGATTTGTAGATAATTTTTCCAGATTTTATTTTTAACGATTAAACAATTACTTATTGCCAACAGTTCACTTATACGTCTGACCAAAATATTGTGTCGATAAAGTCTTTTTTATTATTTTGTTATCACATTATTTCATGTGCTCTTTGCTAACCAAATAAGCTATCCGAACCAATATTTTTGTCTACAAAAATTGTTCCCAAATCTTTTTATTTTGTCTTACTTATTATAAAGTTTATACAAAAACAAATTCCCACAGAGAAATATCTCCGTCAGAAATACTTACAATATGGAGGAATTAATAATTGAAGACACCACAAAATCGCCGTTGCTTATAATTTTGGTTGCCGAAATAAGGCCAATACAAACGTCGGCCTGCACAGAATCACTGACAAAAACTGAAGCTTTTGTTTTTTGTCTGCAGTAAAAGAATGTTTGAATGAATTATAGTCTTTTGATCAATAAACCACAAACGCCCAAACCGGAAAACATCGGATAAGCTCGGCTTAATATGGGTGTCCAAACAAAAAGAAAAACCTGTTCATATTCTACTAAAAAAAGAAAACAAAACAAAAACGCCACAAGAGTTCCCGTATGCGGGAAACGCGTTAAAACAGATGGTTCTCGAAGCAGACGTGTGAAAAAGCTATTCAACAACCACATGGTATAGATGCACCCACACTATACATTTAAATCCAGCAGCGCGGTGACTGTGGAATTTTTAATCAAGTGCCTTTTATACCGAGGTTGAATTAGCAGCGAGCAGACGTCTGTTTTTTAATCACTCTCCTTCTATATGTACGTGACAAGAAGGCAGTAGTAGTAGTTCACTGTGGGAAAACTTGACACTGTAATTGCATGTTGGTTAAGCCATACTTCAGTTGTTGGGCCGTGGAAATGGTTTGAATGTAGACCTCCATCAAGACGGGATCGTGGTAGCCATACGGCTCGCTCAGCCTCACCGTTGCGTTACCGTCTCTCGCCATAGCCAGCACTCTGCACGATCGCAATTAGATGAGCTGATCGGTAAGTACAACAATTTAATGGGAATACCATGGATTGCTTAAGCGGTGTCCGAATTAAGCGACTTTGGCTACGGCTATCACCGTTGGTAACACTGAAGAAGTCTTTAGCAATCTGGCCATAGCCACTGTACAAGCCATTCATTCGCACACGGCCACTCAATATGCAGGGCATCATTATTACAGCCAATTTCAAAATCCGGAAAAATTCCTTTCAAATGCTTTATGAAAATTCTTTTTTTTTTCAATGGATTTTAAAACATCGACGTTAGTGTAAATCAGAGGGCCTATCCCCGGATTTGATTTGGCCATTTCATGTGTCATTTTAAGTAAATGCACGTACATTTAACTCGCCTAGTCGCAAAATCATGACCCCCTTTTTTATCATCAAATGCTGTGCCGTGCATGAGGTCATTTTAACCCCGTGCTTGACCGAGAAGCTAAGGGGTGACTTAACCCGTCTCTTGCGGAGCAAGATGCGGTGTGTGTGCGCGCGCCCAGTGGCGAAATATGGATTTTTGTTTTCACTAAACTGCGGCCGCTGTATAGAGTAGTGGTGATTATTTGCATGTTAAGTCCACTAGACATGGATTGTATACTACTGTAAACTGCAATCCCTGGGGCATTTCTCGACTTTTGATGATCGGTTTAAAAAAGATGATGGCCATGGATGAATGACATAGTTTATTCCTCAATGATTGTTGAATAAACCACGGAGGACCGCCTTCCTTGGACACACACACATGACGTGCAGTCTCCCCGTACATCGTGAACCGAAATACGGTTATATTTCATACCCGTATACTTGGACATCTTTCATGTCACAATTTTTTGTGAATGAAATTTCATATGGGAAAAACGGAGGCAAGACATTTCGATTATTTTAGGTTTGCAACGTCCCTGCTGTTGAGTCTTCAAGTCAGTAGAGGGCGCTCGGTCAACTTATTTGCATAATATCCAGGATCTCTTATACCGTACCATGCCCGATATGTGGCAGAGGGAGGCCCCCAAATGTTCCCACTCTCTGACACACTCTTCCCTCTTGTATCAGAAGGCACCTAAGTATTCATTTTGCGTGCACTGCAGTTGGGATTGTCTCTAGAAAGTTGAAGAAAAAGAAGTCACATTCCCTCCCCTTTTTGTATTATTTATGACCAGCCACCATAGAAAGAGAACCCCAGAATATTTTCTTTTTTTTAAATAGCTCAACGTCGTGGCACATGAAAGGTCACCGTCTTTGTTCAACACTGCACGACATGAATGCGCTGTAAGTACGCGCGCGCTGTAAGTACACGCGCACACAATGCCAATAGCTTTTTTTTTATCGTGACAGACTTTTGTCGGACTTTTGGTGGCGTAGCCAAGGCTGTGATTGGTCAACACGTTAGGGGGCGGGGCTTAATGGATCGCTAATCCACACCTCATACACGTTTGATGACCACAGTCAGTTTGATTGATCCCCTGTTAATCTTCTCTATACATGCAATAAATCACATTTCAATCTGTCATAAAAAAATACGTGTATAAGGTTTATTATCGAGTTATTAGTAATATTACAAAAAAGGGAAGAAGGAGAAGAATATTGCGAGCAGGTGTGTGTTAGTTAGTTCGATGGACAATATAATATATTCAAAAGTAAGTCTCCATTGAGTCACATATTATTATGTGACTCAATGGAGACTTACTTTTGAACGGTCCTTTTTCACAGTTCAGTAGTATAGACCTTTCTTTTGCAACGTCACAGCCCGAGTTTTTGCCAACCAAGATGGAAAAACTACGGGGAGCCATGAATGCAAAGCAAAAACAGATAATCACAGTTTGCAAAAATCTTACACAAATATTCAAAATTTGTTGGAAACAAACCAACCAATAATGGGATGTATTTTCTTTAAATAGAAAGTTGCAAAAATGTTGAATTTGTTCATAAGGTCTGTCAACAAGACTTGAATGCTTTGCTACATTTGGCCGTCCATGCCAACCAGCGTGGTTTGTTTATCAACAATGGAAAGGTCTATACGCACGCTCAGAACTACACACGCAGTACTGAGTATGTGCGCGCACGGTCAGAACTGTCAAAAAGGACCGTTGTGTCCAGGGCCCAATTTCATGGCTCTGCTTACTGCGTCATTCTGCGCTTACGAATACCATTCGCCGCTTACGAGGTTAGCGCCGAATTTCTGCGCTTGCTGTGTAAGCACGGAATTCTTAGTTACGTGAACTACGCACGCGCACGAGCAAAAATTCCTTGCTAACCCGTGAAATACGCTTAAGTAAGCGCGGAATTTTCTGCTTCCGCAAGCGCCGATTTTTTGCTTACGGTAAGCAGAGCCATGAAATTGGGCCCAGTTCTCAAAAGTCTCCCATTCAATCTGACGTCATGAACAATGTTGTCAGACCAGCTTTGTGAAAGGGATGGTTATATACTAAATTTTCTTTTACGGGGCTTGTACGATCATCCGATTCTTTTTTGTCTTTTTTCGAAATTTATTTAGGAATTTTACCTCAGTTTTACAAGATACAGAATGTATGACTTTGAGTAATGACGTCATTTTTTTCTGTGGCCTACATTAATGTGATGACTCGGATTTGAGTCACGACGGTCAATGACCAAGACGTGGTCTCTGACTCAACCATCTTGAATCGAACTTGGGACTCGGATGCAATGTTTGGGACTGAGACTCGACAGCAAATTGTTCATAGGCCTATTAAAACAAATTAGCGAATAGTGAAATTGACCTTTTTGAATGTCTACGACTGTTCGCTTTGAGTTTCAGGGGTTGATTAACATTTCATTCTGCCTCTTACTAGTCTTCGTTTTAGTCCATTAAAGTCCATCGTTTTTCAGTTTTCTTTTTCTTTTTCTCCATTTAGGCCTGATTTTAAACTTTATTTTCTGTCAGGTTTGAGGTTTTTATTTCTTCCTTCTTTTTGAAACTGTTTTTTTTTTTTTTTTTTTTTTACAATTATTTTAATACTTACATCACTCGGGACTCGGACTCAGACTCGACCTTTGAGAATGGTGACTCGGACTCGACCTAAATGACTCGGTACTCCCCCTCCCCCTCAATCGACACTGGAAACTCGGACTCGACCAGACTCGACCTTTGAGACTCATGACTCAGACTCAGACTCGACTATTGAAACTTATACGCCGTTTTCGAGTCCGAGTCATGAGTCTCACAGGTCGAGTCTTAAACCGAGACAAAAGCCATTTTGAAGCCCCGTATCCCCGTGGTTTCAAAAAATGGCTATGTCTCGGTTCCAGACTCGACCTTTGAGACTCAGTGACCTCGGACTCAGACTCGACCTTTGAGACTCATGACTCGGACTCAGACTCGACCTTTGAGAGTCATGACTCGGACTCAACTCGACCAGAACGACTCGGGACCTCTCTTCCCCAACACGCTGAAGACTCGTACTCGAGCGTTGAGGAATCGAATACTTGACATTTTGCCATGCATAAGGCACCTATGCATGGCTTTAATCTGGTTTGATTGTTTTGACTGGCAATACGAACCCCCTCCTCTATCATCCCAACCGCTGCATATTTTGCCTCCTATTTGCATAACGGGAATACATTTGCATACAAATTGGCAACAGCTATTACAGCGTCGTCTTTAAGGTTTCCCCACTCCTCTCCCCCAGTAGTAAAAAATTCCCCCAGCGCGATGTGGTGAAACGAAAGCTGTGCCACCGTTAACTCAAGCATTCACGTGGGGGAGTCACAAGGGAGCAATTTACTGAGTATAAACTGAATACACGCTCTGTGTAAACCGTAAAAAGAGCCGAGGCTGAAAACGGCTGTGGGTTTTGTAATGCAATTTCAGATCGCACCGTTTGATGGAGATTTATTAGATATGACATCCAAACTGAGAGCAGAGTCCTGTTTTCTTTCATCTGGACGGATTATACTTTCTGCATTTGGTGATTTCTTGCATTGAAACTTAAATCAAAAGACCTTTTCTTTGGGGTCAAGAAATTGAGAACAATGGTTGAAACAGTATTTTTGTTTTGTTTAACTGGAGTGAAAGGTATAATGGTTAAGGCCGGTTAAAATGAATTTGTAGATTTTCATTAATACCCAGGAGCAGTGTCGTAACTAAATGGGAGGGGTCACGTGCAATCGATGTCCGTGCCCCCCCCCCCCCCCCCCCCCCCCGTGCGCACCCTCTATTTTGAAAGTTTGACTTTTGAGGTTAAATTTTACCGGACTAAAACGTTACATTTTATAAGCTTTTATGTTGTGATTTCAAAGTAAAAAAAACAAAAAAAAACACAGTTTTCTATTCACACGCGGACAATGTATTTGTGTCTACCTACACGTCATATTATCTTACAATCATTAGTCAATGCCATAACAAGAAAAGGAACAACAACACAATTATTGAGTGTTTTATTAATTTATTTATTTATTTTCAATCCTTAGACAAACAAGAAATAAAAGTTGAAAAGGGGCTGTCAAGGAAATACAAAAAGGATAAAAACGGACACCAAAAGATGTGTATACAACACTGTCATTATTATTAAAAAAACATATCTCTTAAAATAAATTATTTAAATGGATTTGCACACATAACATATTTAAAAAAATTGCACCCCCACAAAAAAAAATCAAAATACAAAATTAAAGAAAAACAATTTCAAGCAAAATGTACAAAAAACAAATAAGACAATACAAACTAGAACACCGGGCATCCACCCACCTAAAAAGTCATCCAATATAAAAACAACAACCAATAAAGAGAGGGGAGAATCCCCAATATTATTATCCCTGTTCATCACGCATCTTAGACCATTCTCAAACTTTCTCAAAGAGCATAAACCCCCCCCAAGCTGCTTTTGATAGTGCTATAAGGGGTTAATCCAACACAATACCGTCTCAGACCTCGCAGGTTCCCACTTGTACCCCTACGTTTAGAGAAGCAATTATGTGCCTTGCTCAAGGACACACGTGGCATGACCGGGTTTCTAACCAAGCACACTCTGATGATTCAGCCCATCAAAACTTGAGTCCGACGCCCTAGACCGCTCGGCCACGACACGCCACAACTATTACAAAAATGAAAGGGGAACAAATCGGAATCAGTGAATGAACCTATGAGCTTGTGAGTGGTCTAGCTCCATCTGCAAATCCAGTAAAAAGACTCTAGCTAAACTGAAAACGGTT
Source organism: Marthasterias glacialis (assembly GCA_911728455.2). Lineage (NCBI taxonomy): Eukaryota > Metazoa > Echinodermata > Asteroidea > Forcipulatida > Asteriidae > Marthasterias > Marthasterias glacialis. Next base: position 10,178,473 of record OU452239.1, on the reverse strand, counting down.
TTCGATTACATCGATCCAGAACCACGCCATCAACCCCCAAAGGACTCGTGGCAAGTTGACTACTATTCGTCAGTCATTGTGTCATGGGTTTGATTGTGTGAGGCATACCAGCAAGTAAAATAATGACTCATACAACAGGCAACCTCGTCCCCAGCTTGTTCCAACCACTAGACATTGTTGATAACGATGTGACTTCTGCGACGTCGGATTGATGCAAAAAAAGTTGGTGAAAAACACAGTAACCACCACAGCACATGGTGATTCACGGTTTACGCGGAACATTACACGCGAATCTGCACATATTATTTTCAATTGTCCTAAAAAAAACACCCCAAAACACCATAAACACCAGTGTGAACCAATATCTCGTTGTCACACTCATTTTGGGGGACGAGTGTGTCACAGTGTCACCTGCTTCTCGTCTGCACTTTTTTGCTCCAGCTTGCACTGAGACAGAAAGCAAACAAACCAGTAATATATTGCGATTGAGATGTAGACCAGAATGCCACATATTGAGTCAGCTTTCCAATTTCCCTCAGCAGTTGGAATTGCAGTTGAATTTGAATATCGTTGCTTCAGTGTTGGTGGTAAGTGAACATATCTCTTGGGTCTGGTGGTAGCTCCTCCATCATATTGTACAGTTAGACTTTGATAAGTCCTTGCACCATAATGAGAATGCTATTATGAATTAATATGCCCTATGCATTCCGGTTCTATTCTCCAAAATTCTAAAACGACAAAAGGAAGCCAGTCTAATTGTTGCTTCGGTTTTTTTTTAATATCCAAAACGTTGATGGTGCAATTTAAACGAACAGCACACTCACTATGACCCGAAAACGTATTTTAAGACGAGTGAAAAACTGGTGGTCGCAGATTCGGTATCTTCACCACCATTTCATCTGTCATGAGATTTCCTGCGTTACATAGAATGCAAATTACAACTCGCCTCTACTGTTTTTTCTTCTCAGAAATACTTCTGCTATAGGAAGAGACTATCACCTTACAAGGTTCTTACCCGTTAACTATAATTATAGCTTATATACTCATATACAGAGTGTCAGTCTTTGTCAGAATTTTGATCTATTTATGCGTATTTTATTTGGCTAATAATTGTAGCTGGTAGGATTTTAGATTCCTTTGAAGGCATAAAAGGGATGACTTACTTTTAAAGGGGGGGGTCTGTTACAGTTGTCGTTTTGTTGTTGTTGTTGTTGTTGCTGCTGTTGTTGTTGTTGTTGTTGTTGTTGTTGTTGTTGTTGTTGTTGTTGTTGTTGTTGTTGTTGTTGTTGTTGTTGTTGTTGTTGTTGTTGTTGTTGTTGTTGCTGTTGTTGTTGTTGTTGTTGTTGTTGTTGTTGTTGTTGTTGTTGTTGTTGTTGTTGTTGTTGTTGTTGTTGTTGTTGTTGTTGTTGTTGTTTTTAAGTTGTTGATGTCGCCAATGCTGCTGTTGTTGTTGTCATAAAAGCCTGTTGTTGTGGTTCAAATCTATAGAAAACAATTGTTAAAATCGGTGGTCGTGTATGTGACAACAAAAAGATTGTTTTTGTCCCCAGCGACTTCTGTGCACGTTCATTTCAGGCTTATTTCGATGGAGGCAATCGAAATAAAGCAACAGTGATATTATGCGGTCCAGAAACACTATTTTGTCGACTTTGACAGTAGACGGGAATATTTCTCTGGTGATTTGGTACTGACATAAGCTCGAGTGAGCTTTTAGATTGAAACTTATCAATTGTTCCGAAATTACCAATTTTAAATGTGTAAATATTGTCACATTCTATATTATCGTGTTTATCCACACTCTAAAACAAACAGCCCCTTCTCCCCGAGGATTCCATGCGATCACTCACTAAACTGCACAAAAATGAACAATATGTTTCATTTGCATCCAATTATTTCATTTTTTTATGGCTGCGCGACACGTGGCGAACAGGAATTTTATTTAAATCGAAACTCTCTCTGTCTCTCTCTCTGCAGCCGATATAGACCGTCAAAACAAGTCAGGACGTGACCTTACGCCAAACAATGAGTCACGCGGGAAACATTCCCTAACTAAAATCAATGTTGTTTTCCTAGTCGGGCGTATATTGTTGTCTTTGAATAGTTATTATGATAATCCATTTCCTTTCGTCGAACCATTTTTTAATGTCTGGTGTCCTTGGTATTGTTTAAAGGGACAGTACGTCGTCGGTCTGGGAATGAGTTCGTTAAATTTACTCCAGTTTCTTCTAGTTTTGAAACAAAATATATGTTATTATTATATCTTTCTGGTAATGAAACCAAGGGACCCTCAAAAGTGACTAGCACTGTGACCCGTATAGGCCTGAAGATACCTGTGTAGAGAAGATGTTGAAGAAGTGTCAGTTTTAGATGTGGGAGGAAAACCCCAAATAGGGGAAAACTCACGCAATCGGGTAGGGACTGAAAACCCAATCCACATGCAAGGCTCCAGTCCGGGATTCAAACCAGGGTCCACAGGGGTGAAAGGAAGGGTAGAACCCACTGAGCAAGCCCGGATGTCCAGCTTGTGGACATTTCAGCAAATTTGTGGGAAAAAAACCACACCGAACGGCTAGTTATTACGCTGGAATTTTTAATTCAATTTTGTTCAATTGAGCTTCACATTTCTTTCCATATATAGTCCTACTTCTATAAATGAGGAATAAAACCTATAACATGTAAATAATTAACGGTGAACACAAACAGAAATTAAATCTCGTGTACGCAGCGAGATAAAACAAGTTTTAATAAATTGGATTGTATAAAAAAAAAGCAAAACGAACAAACAAAAACACAAAAAGCACAGGACTATGGAGAACACCGACATGAGACAAAAGACAAGCATAAAATAAAAACGATAAAAATGTTACGAGCAAACACTTTTTGTGTGTGTTTTTTTTTATTTGGCAAACTGAAATAAGAACAGAGTGTTTTAGAGACGAAGTGCTTCGCCCAATATGCAACTATAATCTTACATGGTAGTATTTCAGACGGAAACGCTTCTCATTTCTTATTCAATTTGTCTTGGAAAGGAAATTTAAGCACACACAAAAATGATTTTAAAATACTTTCACATGTATGAAATATACATAAAACTTTTTGTTTTGTAGCAAAATTTTAAAGATTTCAAACATACATTATGTAAGATTAAACGAACCAATTTGTGCGAAAGTTGTTTTACAAAATACATCGAAAGGACATAATGGACAGATGAAATCGGTGGTTTGGGGGAAATAGTTTCAGCATAACTAATGAAAAAACAAAAATAAGCAAAAAGCAAAAGCCGGTGAAATTTTACCTGAATTCCTACTAGGAGTCAACAGAAAATAGTGAAAACCACAAATTATTATTCCTAACAACCACAAAAAAAATATGAATTAATGAATTAATTATAATTAATAAATAAAATTTAGACTATTAGGAATAAACAAGTCACAGAAATATAAACTGCATGGCATTTTAGCTGGTGATCTGGGCCCAAAAAGCATAAACTAATTATGCTTAACAGACTCAGGTTACCAGCCAAAATACCATGTCACATGTACCATTTGTGACTGGTATCCTGCCCCTTTTTGCTTACGCAAAAATATATTAAGCAATACTTCCTGCTTAAGCACAAAAAGTAGCTCAGCGTAAATTAATTATGCTTAACAGAATAAGGTTACCAGCCAAAATACCATGTCACATGTAGCATTTGTGACTGGTATCCTGTCCCTTTTTGTTTAGCAAAAACATTGTTAAGCAATACTTCCTGCTTTAAGCAGCTCTTTGAAATTGGGCCCAGAGACTGCTGGGCTCGATTGCCACAATCGGAATTTTCCCTGATACGAACAGGAACGGAATTTCTGCGACAAAGCTAATCATAAATGTTCACTGCTGAGAGCACCCATAGGTGACATTCTCACTGGTTGGTTGCGTCACAGAGAAGGGTCCTTTCTCTATGGTTGCATGTTGTGTCCAGTGAAAACTAGTGGTTGGTAAGACAATTGACTCATCCCAAAACAAAGGTGTTGCTTTCCTATATTTTTTTTCTCAATACAAGAGAAGTTTTCACACGTGTACCACTGGTAGTGGTTGGTGATAACACCACAAGTGGTAGGCCAGACGCTCGCGGGAGTTCGTCACAACAACACGGGAACGGCAAAGCGCTGTGTGTGGCGAATGAAGTCGGTATTCAATACGACCCTTTGTACACTTTAATGCCTCGTCTGATTTCTCCAGTGTCTCAATGTTTGCATATCCTAGTTCGTGGAATACTAATTCCAGCTGGGGGATTTAACATGTTTCCGAATTTCCACATAGCTAGGCATGAATGTAGCTCATGTTGAGGGTTATTATGCACATGTGTATGTATGAGTGAATTAGTCTGTCTGCTGTGGTTTTTAAAGGGACATTACGTTGACCTGTACAAGTTGAAACTGCTGAGTTTACTAAATCTAAAGAAAAAGTATCGTCACTTTGAAGTATTGTCACTCTTGAGATACATTGCCGGGAAGCAACCTTTTCGTGGAGGAGCAGCAATGGCTTTCGATTTTCAAAGAATGATTCTGTAGTAATTTCAGAAGCGTTCGTTCCATTACGGTACGTAAACCTGTCATGTTTTTTATTTTTTAGTTTTTTTTTTATTTTGCTCACTATTTTCTCGTGGCTCCCGATGACCGACTGAGCTGAAACTTTCACAAGTTTTTTTTCGTAGAGTTCGGACAATGGTCTTTGACAGTTACCAATGTTGGCTGCGTGCTTAAGTTCGTTGGTGTAACGGTTTGAGTTAAAAAAAAAAAAGAAGAAGAAAAACAGTTAGGTTTGTCAGGGATTTTTTGTGGAAGATCATTATCGAGATTTAGTTCGATGGCAGCATGAAATTTTGTGCTCCACACAAAAAATCATTTATGTTTAAGTTATTACTCTGCTATTATTAGCCGTTGGAGTTTTTCGTTCGATATCTCATTTGAAAGAAAATAACTTTGGTCATCCTACAAAACAGCAATTCAACATTTTGGATTCATTTTTCAAGGTAAAATCTGCTCGAGCACAGGGTCCAATTTCATAGAGCTGCTTAAGCAGAAAATATTGCTTAAACATTTTCTGCTCAGCAAAAATAAGCAGGATACCAGCCAAAATTGTGCATGTGGAATGGTATTTTGGCTGGTAACCTTATTTTGGTAAGCATGATGTTATCTTTTTTTTTTTTGCTTAAGCAGCTCTATGAAATTAGGCCCTCATCATAATCTATAATATTACAACGTGGTAAAGATAAGTAAAATAGTCCACACAACGTGCTACTTGTCATGCCAGCCTGCGGCCATTGTGTTTCCCCCGCTTACAGAGTACACAAGTCAAACCGAGGCTAGAAGTGGAATAGTCTGGCTCCGTTCTACTTCTCAATTCACCGTGATATACGCTGTAGTGTCAAGGATCAAAAACCCATGATATGGAAACTGGCACTGTGTAAAATAAAATACCGGTGAATTCCTCTCATACGAAATGCACGGAAAGTGAAGCTCGAGGGTGGGGGGAGGCAGTCTGGTCGTTTTTTTTTATTATGATAATTATCTCATTTGATAAATAGGGAGGCAGCAGACGAAGAGGGCTGTGTGACGTGCCGAAGCTCAGCGGTTTATCTGTCGTTGCCTAGAATAAAGTCTTGTCCGTCTGAGGTGTACACATGTGGTAAACAATTACATTACCGTTCATGCAATACGCCGTATGGTGGGTTCAAGGATTGTTAATGTTCAACAACGTGTGTTACGACGGCGAGATTAAACTCTATGTTAATGCCGGAGCACGTACGTTGAGTTTCAAACGGTGGTCGGGTGGCACGTGCGTTGCGTGGCCGTGGCGGGTAGCAGTGGCCATTGGACCCCATCACGTATGCGCCGCGAGCCGCCGTGTTTAAGGGGAATCGACGGCACTGATAGTGTTTGGGGAAGTCGTGTCATATTTTGAGCCAACCATCGTATGAATTAAATTGAAAGATTTTTTTTTATTACCTCAAAGGTAAAATGTATGACTGGTAAAGCTGATAGTGCAGTGTTCTTACTTTGTGCGATTCAATATTATTATATACATGAAGAAAAAAAACGTGAAAATTTGGGCTCAATCCGTCGTCCGGGTCAGGAGAAAATAGTGAAAAACCGTGCACACTTTTCAGCATGTAAACACATTGTCCTTAATTTCGATTGTTACAACCGACATTAAAGTCGGGGTCTTCAAATTCTATTTTCTCGACTTTGACAGTATTTCAGACAGAAATATTTCTACGGAAGATTGGATCTGGTATGAACTTCATAATCAGTAAGCTTTCAGACCGATACTAATGCACTTTTTTATGAATATCGATCTTGTATTCTACCTTAAAATACCAAGCACATTGGTGTTTATAAGGGAAAATATACAAGAATGTGGAAGTTCATTTATATCATAATCAATCCTCCAGTTACGAATATTTTTGGTGAAGTCGAGAAAGCATTTTAAAAACAATCTTGAAATCACCACTGCTATATCGATTGCGCCAATCAAAAAGGGCCCGTGAACATGCACAATATGCCTGAACAAAAACACACATATTACTTATGAACTCGTTTTTCGCCAATTTAATCACCGTATATTAAATGAATGTAAGTCTAATTAAATTGTCTTTCCCCCGGAAGGCCTATTAATTGAACGCAGGTCCATTGCTCACTAATAATCAGCTTGTCATTATACTGGGACTGTGGCGGCTGTATGGTGCAGTCCCACGGTGAACGGTATTTGTACAGCAAAGTACCCACATGTCTTAAAAGCATTCCTTGTCAACTTTCACGCAACAAATCCGGTGTCGTAATCAAGGGGGCACGTGCCTCCCCCCCATTTGAAATCTGGACGATAAGATTAAAAATTACCAGTTACCAAAATAAAATGTTACAATTTATAAGCTTTGATGTAGTAATTTCAATGTTTTTAACCTGTCAGGACCGGGCTTTTTGTGGATGTTCGAGGACCGGGAGGTGCAGGAAGTAAAACCGTGTGACCCATGGTCAAACAAATGGTTGCCATGGCAACAGCTAAATATTTTTTGACAACCTGATCTTAGATATTTTTTGGGAAAAGTCAGATTTCGCGGTATTTTCTATTTTCTATTTAGACGCAGAATGAGCGCCGGAAGAGCGTGTTTAAGCAAAATGGCAAACGGAAACCAGCGTTTAAATTTCTCAGGAATGCCCCCTAGAAAAAAAATGGTGCACCCCCTGGTGCCCCCCTAAACGGGGGGGGGGGGGGGGGGGCACGGAACATGTATAAACAAATTAAGTTTTTTTTAATCCTCTTTGTTTTTCTTTTTACATTTTTTTTTTGCTCTGACTGTAAGTATATTTTAAAGTGATGTTTTTGTTCAGTATTCTCATTTTTAAGACACAGAACCTTGATGTAAAACAGCAGTTGAGCTGATATCTGTGTCCTGTATAAAGATATTAAATAAATAAATAAATAAATAAATAAATAAACGTTTACCCTAAAGTATCGTCGCTGCCACGCAGTTAAGTTTTTAGATAAAGTGTAGAGTACCTAATCAACGAAGGAAAGCTTACGATATACGTTTCACAATCAAGAAGCTCACTGATTATAAAAGTTTGAGTTCCCACCCTGGTTGATTCGGTATTTTTCCCATCTGAAATCCTGTCAAAAAAAGTCAAAAAATAGCTTAAGTTGAAGACCCTCCGGATCACATATGTTTATTTCGATTGTAACGATCGAAATAAAGGTCGGCTCAAAATCCCCGGTAAAACCCGTGAACCATATTTTGTTGAAAGCGTGACCACGTTAATCCCATCACATTGTGACAGGTTATTTGTATGGTGTGTTTATTTTTGAAACTAGTGAAAGGGAATAAATTTACTCTTCCAATAACCAGTGGTGGTGTGTCACTTTAAAGCGGTGTCCATAACATTGGTAAAATTGAAAATATAAATGTTCACAGTTTTAAATATAATTTTATAAATGAATGATATAATAATGGTCACTGTGGAAGGCTTCTCTTACAAGGTTTTTGTATGAAATGGTTTAGTTTTTTAGGAAGAAGTAAAACACTTAATTTTGATGTCGCGAGTCCGATGACTGATTGAGCTTAAAGTTCCACAGCTTTTGTATTTCATGACAAAATGTGAGATCACAGACAGTGCTGATTCTAGACTTTGACAATTGTCAATGTTGGCCGCGAGCTTTAATTGAGAGCACTAGGGTTAAATAAGGATGTGACAGCAACCGGACACATTTTTTTCTGACAAATTGTCTGCAGCTGAAAAAGACAAAGGTAACAACTTGGGTGAAACAAAACTAACCGAGCCGGAACCGAGCTTCAACCATGTGGCATCTATAGGTCAGATTTGTTTCTCTCGAAGACACCCATTCCATACTGATCGAAACGTCGAATTGTTACACCGACGTTTCCTTTCAGAGCCACGATACTCTCTTAAACCTTTCGATAGAAATTTACTCCATGCGATTGAAACTAGGGACAAACTGCTAAAGATTTGTCCCTGCCCTCAATTGAAATGAGTGATTTTCAATCTAATTACGCTGATTTTCAATCTAGTTCAAGAGTGTATAGCTCATTAGGCCTAACCAGATTTATGTTTCAAAAATGTCACTGCATATGATTTTATTAGTTGTTGTAATTGTTTTATCCACTGAATTAACAAGTTGGCTGAAACTTTTCGCTTTATTCTCTTGATGTACTTATTGGTATGGTTGTATTTATTTTATTTTAGTTTAATTTTTTTCATTTTTTGAAGGGGGTTAAAATCCTGAGTCCAATTTCATTGCACGAAATAAATGCATACCAAAGTAAGGCAACCTGCCTAAATGCCATGTCACGTGCACCATCTGGTTCTGGTTCTGGTTCCGGTGCTGTTCAAGTCGGTAACATTCATTACCGGGTACTGAATATCACACCAACTCTGTGACTGGTATCCTGCTTAATTTTTTTGCTCAGCAGAAAATTATTAAGCAATATTTTCTGGTTGATCAGCTCAATGACACTGGGCCCAGCTGACTATTCTTTCTCTAGGTCTTGTTATTTTGAGCAAAAAGGAACAAACCGCCAGCTCAGAACTATAAGGTCGTTAACTTCCGTAATCGACGAAAGGTCGTTAACATTTCCAAATTAACCTGTTATTCTTAACTACTTTTTGGATAGACAAACCATTAGTTTTTAATTTTTCAATCTTATTTACTGTTTTTTAGTTTGGAAATGTTAACGCTCTTTTGTCGATTACGGAAGGAACGACCTCATAGTTCTGAGCCGACGAAACACTTCATAAGGCAAGCAATATTATTCTTTGTAGCTTTTACACATTTAATTTGGTCAGATTAGTCAAAATCCGTTTTTTTTTAACTCCCCCGGATTAATAAAAAACAACAGTGTCAATAAACAGCCCCGGGACGGCGACTTCTCCACAAAGTATCTTTATTCTAAGACAATTTATCAACCCTGGGAATATGTCAGGGAATTTTTTTTTCTCCTTCTCGTCTGTAGGTCGATGATAGAACAGCGATGCTTCCTCGAGACCCTGAACGTTGGCCTTTAGCATAAACCTCGTTCCCATAGAAATGGATCACATGCATCCGCATTTATACCCCGGTGTGAGAATACAATTTAAATATTAAAGGTTAAGTCTAAGAAAAAAAGGGCAAGTCTAGGAAAAGGGCAAGTCTAGGAAAAGGGCAAGTCTAAGTAAAGGGGCAAGTCTAGGAAAAGGGCAAGTCTAGGAAAAGGACAAGTCTAGGAAAAGGGCAAGTCTAGGAAAAGGGCAAGTCTAGGAAAAGGGCAAGTCTAGGAAAAGGGCAAGTCTAGGAAAAGGACAAGTCTAGGAAAAGGGCAAGTCTAGGAAAAGGGCAAGTCTAGGAAAAGGGCAAGTCTAGGAAAAGGGCAAGTCTAGGAAAAGGGCAAGTTTAGGAAAAGGGCAAGTCAAGGAAAAGGGCAAGTCTAGGAAAAGGGCAAGTGCAAGACAAGGGTAAGTCTATAGAAAAGGGGCAAGTCTAATAAAAAGGGGCAAGTCTAAGAAAAACGGGCAAGTCTAGGAAAAGGGGCAAGTCCAAAAAAGGGCAAGTCCGAGAACAGGGTAAGTCTAAGAAAAGGGGCAAGTGCAAGACAAGGGGATGTCTAAGAAAAAAAAGGCAACTGGTAAGAAAAGGGCAAGTCTGAGAAAAGGTCTCTTTGTGCTCCATAATATAACACGGCATCTTTTTTGCTAGCATCGGGGAAAATCACAGGAAATCAATCATCTAATCGCTGTTCAGACTCTCAATTCTTTTGAGTGGCCCCTTTACGGTACTGTGCGATTTTTTTGAATTGGCGGAAAGGAACAACGTCCCATTTATCGGTACGGGACTCATAGGCAAACGTGCCGGGGGAGGGGGGAGAGGGGCAGTTTACAGGAAACCAGGAAACAAAAACGCACTTCAATTTTATAGGGGAATATGCGACAAAAAAACCAGTTATTTTACGGTATTTCACGGTACCTGTATGGTACCTGACGACATGCTAATCATTTAACGTAAAATTTACGGAAGACGTTAAAAAAAACGCACATTTACACGGGGATCAACCATAAATTTAAGACGTCTAAGAACAGTTTGAGGCCAGTGGCGTAGCCAAGGTGGGGCAGAGGGGGTAGCTGCCCCCGTGTGGAACATCGAACCACCTACTTGCCCATGTCAATCTGTAGACACCGTGAAATTTGCTATGACCAGGCAATTTTAACTGGAATTGCCCCACTACAAATATCTGTGCCCCCCCCCCCATTTGGCCCCCTGCAAAAAGATACTGGCCACGCCACTGCTTTGCCCCCCCCCCCCCTAACATATAAAACCGAACGTTACTTCATCGTGCCTCTCCACTGGTATCTTCAGGCCTTCAGGTCACCGTATTTCAGTCGCTTTTGAGCATCCCTTGGGTTTCATTACCAGGAAGATTGACAATAAATAACATAAATAAAATGTCGACTGTGTGTGAAGTTATGACGCAGGCTCGTTTTGACTTATTTAGATCTCTTTGCAGTTTCCAATCAATATTGTCTATAAACCATCATAAACAGATGAGTAATACTGAAGAGAGAGGGGGGGGAGAAGATCGTGGGGACGAGGTTGCGACCAAATCTAATTTAAACACCCGCCTTGATCGTCTATAGCAACCGGCTAATGGCGGTCTGTCAAGAATTGCATTAAATTACGAACGGACCCTGGAATTATAGTCTGGCACCAGCGTAAATTGCTGCAACGCGTTGACTCAAAATCCAAGGCACGCTAACGTAAGGTCAACCGTGGAGACTTGAACGTAACCCGCCCCGCTCCAAATCACTCGCTAGTTTGTGTGGGAACGATTCATACTTCAAGCTTGGAATCTCTTCAATCAAAATAAGTGTTTATTCTCAAAGTCAACTACCTGTATCGCTCCGGACCTGCCCGTAGTTGGTCAGTTTGATGTGGAAATATTTATTTTAGGTGCATCGTTGGGCGTGGATTCGTTCTTCTTGTGTCATCCATTGGGATTTTGTGATAGTTTAAGAATCTACACAGTGACAAAAACAGACATATTGAAACGGGCTGAAGTTAAGCGCCACAATTTCTACACTAATTTTCAGTCCGCACGTAGAAGTTACAAAGCTGATTTTGTATTTTCTCACTGCGTGCAGATTCTCCGGCTGCTTCTTGGTGTCGTAGAAGTTAACCAGCTGCCTTCGCAACACACACAAAAAAGAAAGAGCCTTCCAATAGTCTAGCCTTTTCCGCAAATTATTGTTGACTCTCACAAAATGTTTAAGACCTTTGTGGATTCATTTCTTATTTTGGCAGTACGCTGTGATCAAAGATCTTAGTCCATCTCCAAGACGGTGATGAAGTGAAGACCCAGGTAGTTTGGAAGATCGGGGAACACAAACAACTTGTTTATACCGGTAGAAACGGATTAACCCTGTGATTGTAGAGCTGGATACACCCTGCGGTGATCGGAGAGGCATTTTTTTTTAATATACTCCAAGAGGACCCCAGCGGTTACTTGCAGATCGGGTAAGTTTTCTCCTCTGTAATCGAAGTCGGTTACCCGGTCGTAGCCTCTTTTACTGAATTAGGTTGTAACCCCATGGGTTCTACCTTCTCCAGACTGAAGTTTTAAAGGCAAAGTATACCTTTGGTTTTTGGAACCGTACATTTGCCTTAATGCTATTATAATTGTGGATATAGACCATAAAACAAGTGTGCAAGTTTCATTTCAAAAGGTGGCAGCGTTTTTGAGATATCGCCAAAAATCTGGAGCGGTTGTGTTCACGCAGAAGAAGTATCCGTCATTGGAATACACATTCTGAGAAGCGTTACGGCCACAACGCTTCTCAGATTCAAATTTTGGGGGATAAAAAGTGATATATTTTTCCATAACTGCAGTACTTCGAAGTGAAATGTTTCTCAACATGCATTATACTATCCAAAGCTGCTGTACTTCTTACCAAGTAAGTTATTATTGCCATAAATTTTCAGAGTCATTACCAAACGTATGCAATGCCTTTAAAGAGGAATTAGTGCGTTCATACTTTTCGGAAGACAACTTTCTGTCTTCAATTCTCAAAACACATACACAAGATAAATAAATAAGATATAAATATAATAAAAATTATAGAAATAAATCAAGTACAAATAAACATAAATACAAATCAAACAAACGGTCAAGTACTAAAAATAATTTGTTTCAATTTTTGTGTGTGTTGGCTTCTCAGTACGTTCTAAAGTTTTTTTTTACTAAAGCATTATATTTCAGGGAACGAGGAACTTTTTATTTAGTTTGGTAAACGAAAGAGCTAGCAGGTAGATATCGTCGTGGCGTTAAAAAAGCAAAACAGAAAAAAAGAAGGCAAGCAAAATCACAAAAAACACGAAACGCTTTGAAGTCCCACATGCGGTTTACCCGTAAACACACGGGCGTTTATGTTGTTGAAGTCTCGATGTGAAATGCGTGAGTTGTACTCATCGTCATATCTCTGGAAATCAGAAGATTTATGACTGAAATTTTCAATGCTTCCTTAAAATGGAATTTGAACAAGTACAGCAACGATCCTCGACTTACACAAAACAAAAACAAAAAATAGTTACACACAACACAACACGCAATGCATCGAGACTTAAAACAACAAAATAATTATGTCGGGCTTGTTTGCAGGGAGTCGACTCTGCATGCGTGTGTCACTCTAACTGCATTTTGGTGTTTTCGTATTTCGTGGTTTCTGTTTTCCTTCGGGTTTTTTAAATTAATTTTGTGTTTGTTCTTTATTTATCCAATTTATTTATTTTTCTTGAGTGTGGAGTTGTACGACTCCGTTTATTTCATACTTCACATCATCAGACACCACTATAGATAAGCCACAAAAACTAATTTACAAAAATAATTGATACATATACAATAGGTGGCATAATATTTTAGTTATATACAATAGCTATGTACAATTAGAGTGGTGAAATGAAATAAGTAGACAATTACCTTAAGCAAGACACTTAACCATTATTGCTTCGTCCTTCGGATGGGACGTAAAGCTGTTGGTCCCGTGTGTTGTGTAATGCACGCAAAAGAACCCAGTTACACTTATCGCAAAGAGAAGGGGTTCGCCCCGGTGTTCCTGGTTTGATCGGCTGCAGATTGCGCCACAGCACCTTGTGAACCATTACATGGTGCTATGTAAAGGAACAGGTCTCATACTTCAAAAAACGTAACTTATCATACCTCGCAGGAAAAAAATATTGAGCGCTCTGAGACGCCCATAGGGTGTGATAAAGCGCTATATAAAAACTGCGTATTTATTTATTTATTATTATTATTATTATTTTTTTGTAGTAAGAAAGAAAACAATCTGCTTGGTACTTGTCCAGTTCACTGTATAAAAAGGTATACATTGACAAAAGTAATAACAAATACAGTAAAAGTGTAAGTAAAATGAGATCAAAGTTGCTTAAAGAGACAACCCACCTCAACAAACCCCAACGGAAACAAATTATTGCAACTTCCCTTTAAAACGAAATCTTCGGTGCGGATTTGACCCATTTAGTTTGTTTCGCTTAGTTACATCTACCTGCACCCTTGTTGTTACATTGAAAGTGCAGTAACCTAAACAGAGATAATGTAATCGGCTGGCTGTTGAACTTTTAAAGAGATCGATGTGCATTTTTCTGCGTGACTAACTCCTGAACATATTTCTTTCTTTAATGTTTGTACAAAATGCTAATAAGCACACTTTTCTATACACTGATAACTCACAGATACGGGCTACGTAAATAAAAGACTCGTAAAATGCCTGAGCTTGGTTCGCCCACCATTAACTTTTATGAAACATTATTACTTGGTTCTTACTGTAGTGCGCATATCCGGTAACTAGATCAAGGCACTTTACAGCATTATTATCCCTGTCCATCAGGCATACATATGCCATTTCACAAACTTCCTGGGGAGCATACAAACCCAAGCTACTTCTATAGGGGGTTAGTCCAACCCAATACTGTGCCAGCCCAGATTCAGGGTCACATTTATACACCTGGGTTGAGAGAAGCAATTATGGTTAAGTTTCTTGTTCAACTTCCTGTGGAGCATACAACCCCAAGCTGCTTACAATATTAGTGCCATTTGGGTTAATCCAGCCCAGTACTGTGTCAGCCCAGTCTCGTGCTCACATTTATACACCTGGGCTAAGAGAAGTAATTATGGTTAAGTGCGGTGCTCAAGGACACAGGTGTTAAAGCTGGGAATCAAACCCACACTCTTATAATTTAGTCACAGAGCTTGAGTCCGATGCACTAGAACGCACGGCTACGAAACACCAGCCACGAAACGGGTGAATGTATATATGAGGCAAATTATTTCATTTTTTAAAGCAAATAATGGTATTAGCATTGTTATTATTTAATACATATTTCGTAAGGAAAATACTGCTCTGTCCGGCAAAAGGACGTAAGGGAAAGTTCCCGGCAAAAGGACGTAAGCAATTTATGTTAAAATTTGTATTTCAAGAATTATGAGCGAGAAAGTTTGGTAAACATGTTGCCATGCAAAAGTCATTCAAGAAAGGTTACATCCTGCATGAGGAATGGAGAAACAAGTCTTCAGGGTAATTCTAGCACCCAAAAAACTAACAAAAATTATATATTTTTTTCATGTCAGGAGCCATTTTGTTGCTTACGTCCTTTTGTTACTGGGACAAACTACTTTATGTTCCCGGTAAAAGGGCGTAAGGCCTTAGGCCTATACGCCCTTTTGCCGGGCTCACGACAAAATGATCTGAGAAACATTCTAAAAGAATATGTAGACGCAGTCTTGGTTGTATCTTAATGAATTTGTGTGTGTGTAAATCATCCTGTTATCTCCTTTCTGATTTCTTTTCTTTTTTTCGTCTATCTAGTCACTCCTTTACCACCTTTTGACTGCTTCGGTTATCACTGTGTGTCTTGTGTTGTCACGTAGCTTTTAAGACAGACTCCGCTAGGGTCGAAACATAAATGAGGCCATTATTAACAATGTTAAACATCCAAACAACAAGTCATTCTTGATGGTACAGTAGTTGGCATCAGCTGATTCCCTTTTGTTCCTTTGAATAGTTTTATCTCAACACTTTCAATCAGCTGAGGGGAAGTATTTTAATAACGGATGCGCGATGCTCGTGAAATATTTTGCATATCATTATCGTGATAAGGTCAGCCACAATACGCGGTGTCTCGGTGGAACTGCTGCTACGCAATCGACTACCATAAATAAACGAAATATACAGCATTTACAGCGTATATACCGAGGTACGGCAGACATATTGGAACCGTTCATTAACGAATTAATCGTGGAATCAAACTGGGTATGTTTTATCATGATGTGTGTAGTTGTATAGGCTGTTCAACATTTCAACGCTTTGAAATGCAGCTCGATGTTTTCTGGGAAATTAAAGAACACTTTGATCTTGAAACTCAAAGAAGACTGCGTCCGGGGGAACGGTCTTGATATTGCAGAATTTGAGGCTGAGCATGGTGGAGATAGATGATATTGATCTATTTTAGAAGTCTTGGAGACGATTGGTTTTTCCCTAATGTCTCGACTAGTACTGCTCTAGTCTTCGTCGTTACCGAAGTTGTCACTGTTGTCACTGCCTATGTTGTTGTTGTTGTTGTTGTTGCTGTTGATAATTGTATTGCTGCTACTGTTTTGGTTTGTTTTGTGTTATTATCGTCGTTGTTAGCGGCTGTCGTTGGCGTTATTTTGTTGTTGTTGTTGTTGTTGTTGTTGTTGTTGTTGTTGTTGTTGTTGTTGTTGTTGTTGTTGTTGTTGTTGTTGTTGTTGTTGTTGTTGCTGTTGTTGTTGTCGTTTTTTGTTGTTTGTTGGTTGTTGTTTGTTGTTTTTAAAGTTGTTGCTGTCGCTGTAGGTGTTGTTGATGTTGCTGTTGTTGCCGTCAATTTATTTTTGTTGCTGTTGTCGTCATATGTTGTTGTTTTTGTTATTGTTTTAAAATTGTTGCTGTTACTGTATGTGGTTGTTATCGTCAATGTCGTCGCTGTATCTTGTTGTTGTTGTTGTTGTTGTTGTGATTTTTTTTTCGATCTGCAACGCTTGTCTCGAGCCGGAACTTCGCGATGCCCTAATCACCTCGCGAGATTGTAGTGGATTTGAATTACAGATAGGTCAAGAAAACCTTATTGTCCAGACATTGGAATTCTCAACGGGCAATGAAAACCGATATCCTCGCTAGATAAACCGGGTGTTCGTCTAGGCATCTGTCACAGTGGTCGGCAGTTCCTTATTTGGGAAACAGTTGGAGAGTTCGTCCATTATTCATTTCCCAGGCTCGGAACGGAAACATGGTCCGCACAGCAACATGCGTCTCAGCGTTCAGGAAACCTCTGATGCCGAGTAAACTTAAGGTCTCATTTCGAAGACCTCACTGCAAATCCCAAGGCAATCAATCTTAATATTTTATTTTCGTGTTAATGTTGAGTCAGTTTTGACGGAGACATCTTTGACTTTGCATCAATGAGTCGGTTTTGTCTGCCTTGTCAAAAAAATAAATATATTATTTTACTTGGAGTGAAAACTCTGTCTAGTGAAAACATTATAGTCAAGCTGCTGTCAAGGACCCGGATATTTGCGATACATTTGTTTCAATTTATTTCACTTCATCAGAAATTGTTGCTCTTTTTATTATTTTTTTTCTAAAGATCTTAAATTGACAACACGTCAAGCGGGTAAACCTCATACAACATGTTCTGCACGTAATTTCTGAGCAGTTTATAACTCACACGATGAGGTTTTAGGCGCCCATACGCCAAGAGTTTGGATTACAATGATTTAACAGTCTTTTCAATTTATTATAAGCAAAACGTAATTCCCGGTCGGGGCGGCACATAATGGTGCCATTAATGTGCGCTACAGACCCGGTTTAAGGCTGTTCAAACGATTACAGGAGGTCATTATTCCTGGTCAATGGTGACGGTTCTGATCGGGTCCATTTATAATTATCTCTATTTTTTTCAACTTGGAGTTGTTAATGACACTGGGGGCTAGTAGCATGGCGTGCTATGCATTATAACGTTCATAAATCAGGTGATTGTATATCACAGTCATTATGGTTTACCAGATCATCAAAAGTCATAATGAACTTGTACTTTTGGGGGCTTGAAAACAAATATAAAAAACATAGATAATGGAACCACTTTGTAGTAATTTTAACTAATTGAGGGCGCACACACGCTCTCGTTGTGCTGCTTTCTGCAGTTGCCCAGGGCCCAATTTCATAGAGCTGCTTAAGCACAAAAATTAGCTCAGCACAAACAAAATTATGCTTACCAGAAGAGGGTTACCAGCCAAAAGAGTATGTCACGTGTACAATCTGTGACTGGTAGCCTGCTTATTTTTGCTTAGCAGAAAACATTTAAGCACTATTTTCTGCTTCAGCAGCTCTATGAAATTTGAGCCCAGGGCTCGATTTCACAAAGCACTAACTAAGATTCATCTTCAAACGAGTTGTCAGTATTACCATAGGGATTTGCATTGTGACATCACACTCTGCTAAACAATGGACCTTTCCCATGAAATGTGCTAATTACATTCACGCATGCGTACAGACCCTGTTGGTTGGCAAACGCCATAGAAATTAATATGCACAAAGCAGCTGACGCATGCACAAGGGCCTACCTGTCACGCTTCCACCAGTCCCATGCAAAAGGGCCCACTCTTCCCAAAATTTTGCCAACCAAAATGTAAGTGCTCACGTACGTGCGATGTCCAATTTACATATTTCATGGGAAATGTCCATTAAGATTGATGCACGATTAACATCAATCTTAGCTCTTTGTGAAATCGGCCCAAGGATCGGAAAGTTAAACATTGCGACGCCACGAGTCACATCACAGTCAATGGCCCATTTCGAAGCCACGACTTCGGCTTGGGCTCCGGCTTATTAGGCTCCGTCAGTTATTTTGAAATCGTGCGCTGTCGGTATGGAGCTTCAAACAGGCAGCTGGAGGCCTGTAAGCCGGAGCCAAAACCGAAGCCGTGATTTCGAAAAGGCCTGTGGCGTCTCCCATCTCATCCAGTCCGTCTCTCCTTCATCCCCGTAGAGATAAACCCAAGGTGCCATGGGCGACTCCTTCCAGAATTTTCTGAAGCAGCTCGGCGAGAGCATCTCCGAGGAGGAGCTGGTAGCACTGGCGGCCGCCTGCCAGGACGTCATTCCGAACGAGGAGAGGGAACGTATCCACAAGCAGAGGGAGCTGTTCGAGTACATGGAGAAAATCGGCAAGCTGAGTTGCGGTAAGGTTTCGATAACGTGGAGCCCTTCTAGCGCCCTCAAGCGACCCGTCTAAAGAAAAAAAGAAAGAGCGATATCTTGTCTGGCGTATAAACTCAGCTGCTTACAAGAACCTCCGGCAAGCGAGGCGAGCCTTTTGCTTTTGCTTATGGTAGCAACAGTTTTGAAATATAAATTCTAACACTTGGCGTTTATGTAGCGCACATAGTAGTTTACAAGGAGCATTACAACATTATTATCCCTGTTCATCAAATCATACTTGGAGCATTCCTTACACTTTCTCAACTCCCCAGGGGCATACAACTTAAAGCTGCATAGAGTTATTAAGGGGTTGAGCCAACACAATACTATCTCAGCTTTCTCATGTTCTCGTTTATACACCTGGGTTTAAGGAGAAGCAAGTATGGTTAAGTTCCCCTTGCTCAAGGACATTAGTAACATGATTGAGAATTAATTTAAACTCCGATGATTCAGCCATCAGAGCTTGAGTCAGATGCATTAGACCGTTCGGCCCGGGGTACGCACCATTTGGCGCTCGATATGTGGTAGGGTGTACCCCCCCCCCTCCTATTGTGTCTTCATTGTGTTCTAGAAATCTCTGGAATTCTTGTTTAGGATAATTAAGGAGGTGCTTCTGTACAAGAGGGGACGAGTGTGTTTAGAGGATGGGAACATTGGGGGACTCCAGCTGCCACAGTATATCGGGCATGGTATATACTGAGGACCGCTCCGCAAGCAGAAAACGTCTGCTTATAGGCTTTTATGACAAAAACAACAACAATAACCAACACCACAAACTACAGCAACAGCATTGGCGACAACAAAAACACCTTAAAACAATAACAAAAACATCAGCAGCAGCGGGCGTTTTAGGAGGATTTTTATCCCAGCTCCAAGATTCAAGCTAGTTCCAGATGTCGGTTTTTTTTTACAGATAACTTGTCATACCTTGAACATGCCTTGGAGAAGATCTGCCGACCGGACCTCGTGACGCAAATCATGGAGTACAAACAGTCCCTACCAAACAAAGACGACCAAAATAAAGACATCTCCGGCCCAGCCAGAAAGTATAAAGGTACGTCCTCCAATAGACTGTTTTACCGATGATCTTGCAGAGCTTGCCTTTTCAAAGCCCGGTTTATGCTTCACGCAAAAGCGAATGCGAAGCAAGCAATCAGAGACCAAGAGGATATTTTCTTCACCTTTGCAATTCTCGTGAAGTTAATATGAACCGGGCAATAATCAGGCACGGGGGGAAATAATGTTCTGAGAACTAAAGAACGCGAATAAACGTGGAAGCTTAAGTTTTTTTTGTGGGGGGTCAATATGACCCGAAAGCTGAAGTTTGCCGTACAGCTTAAATGAAACACACACACGTTGCCGCAAAGCGCACAGATAACAAAAAGACAGCATTCCGATCCCCGAGTTCTTTTTCTTTTGACCCAATTCACCTGACGTCATCACCACAATAATCTTGGCGGTGCCCTTTTGGTAGTCAATGTCACTGTGTGTGGTACTGTTCAGTGTGGATTTTAGGCGACCCGGCGTTTACAAGCTAATACAAAAGCACAGTGACATTGACTACCAGTGTTATTGACTACCAAAAGAGCACAGCCAAGATTACTGTTATGATGACGTCAGGTGAACTGGATTAATAAAAATAAAACCCGGGAAATGCTGTGTCTTTGTGAGCTTCCAAAATGGTGGGCGTGGTACAATCACCGCGTGTGACGTGCGTGCAAGGGGGGGGGTCATAAAGGCCCTTTTCGAAATCGTGGTTTCGGCTTGGGCTCCTGCTTACGCCCAGTCAGCCGTTTTGAAAACGTGCACTTTTGGTATGGAGCTGAAACCGTGGTTTCGAAAAGGACCATTTGTTTAAAGAACAGCACGCCACCAAGCGTTTGCCAAAGAGATGCAATGATGCATGGTGGAAGAAAGTAGGCGTTCCTCGCATCCTACAAAGCCCACATAAGTGTATGTTTAATTTCTATTGTTTGTTTTGTTTTTTGTTTTGCTTTTTGCATAAAAATTAGTTTTCATCTTTGTGCAAAATGGAGTGCAAGCTGTAAGAAGTATTCTCTTTGTACATATTGGTAACGGCGATATTTTGTTTCATGTGCGAGGTTTCCAAACACTTTTCACAGCGCAAAACTCAAATTCAAAAGTCCGCGTGCATGGCCGAATCCTCTATACATGAGATGTTTTCTTTGAAAATGACCTTTCCTTTTCAATCTCTAGGTGGCGCACTTTATTGTGAATCCCGTGCCTTAGCTTTTGACAATCCCGTTATTTGTTTGCATTAATATGTCTTGCTCAGTCAAAGGATTTGTGTAAATCGTCCACGGCGCAGGAAGAGCAGCTGTCCCCTCTCGATCGTCTTGCTACAAGGTCGATCGCGTCAAATTACTCGCAAGTTTGTGCAGAGCCTTGGTGACAAACCTGCACAAAGCAGTTAGTTAAAAAGGGGCCCCGAGGTCAATTTTGGTTTTGTGATGCACTCAATTTTCCAACAGATAAAAGTGGTAATGAAAGTGGAAAGAAATTACACGTCTCTAAGAGGATTTATTTTTTATTGAATACCGATCCTGTAATGTACCTTTAAGAGCGCCAATCACATCGTGGTCAGTGGCCCCCTTCTATGGATAGTCACGAGAGGGGACGACACGGCGCCCTGTCCATGGGAACGAGGTTACTGTATTGGCTCACGTGACTCAACGGCTGTTTTTATGCTTGACTTGCAGCCATGAACAACGAGACAGGTCAAGTCCCAGACGACATCATATCGGGGCTAACCAAACTGGAGCTAGCTCCGCCCCCAACACATAAAAAGAAGGACGCAAGATGATGTGGTGAAACGACGCATCGTGAAGTCTGGTTTGAACTAATATTGTCTGTTATTTAAATCTTTTGAAACAATGTGTTTTCTAGAGTACTGTAAACTGGTTCATGAAAAATGAGAGGGGACAGTCAAAAAGAAAAATAAGGCGGTTTGGGCTTAAAAAGTCGTAGTTTTTAAATGCAAAATAATTTAATATAAATATTTGAATTTCCTAACGAAGCTGCATTCTACATGTAGCTAAACATGTAAGCGCCAATTTGCTTTTAAAACGATTAAGATTGATTCGTTTTTAAGATCACACTTTCTTGTTTGTGAAATCGAGCCACGGAAGTAGACTATGTAAATTCCGTGTCTAAATTTAAATGGCTTCGACAGTGGCAATGGCCAGAACGACAGAAAGCTATACTCTTCATAGTCTTGGCTTTAAGACCCTCCTGTGCGGTTAGTGTACTGGGGTGGACCACACTAAAATAGGCTCCCATAGCGACCGATGCTAAATGCTAAATATTAAAAAAAAAAAAAAATTAAAAATAAAATAAAAAAAATACCCAAAACAGGCTGAGGAAGCAGGTGGAGAGAGCCTCAGCTGGAGCGCAAACCGAAGCCTTGGCATACGCAATATTATAATCGTCTACAGGATTTTTTTTTTTTTAATTCCTGGTTGAAACTCATAATCTAACACTTCTAAGAACAATCAAATCACGTTGAATCCATTTTTTTAATGGTTGAGATTTTAAACAATCTTTTATTCGTCATTTAACTTGAGGACCAATCTATAATTACATTCCACATAAGCGCCTTGTAGTCAGCAAACTTTAGGTAGTCTTGGTGCAAGACGTTATTTTGCGGTTTCTTATTGCACGAGCACACCGCTCTTTACTTTGACTCACCGATAGAAGTCAGGTAAGAGTGCATTTTTATGAATAGCGCCCGCAGGCAGTTTGTGGACTGTCGGGTTCGTGTGTACAGTGCGGCTGTAGGTTATTCGGTATAATGAGAAACGTCTTGAATCAAGACTAGCTTGGAGGGAGGAAGTTCGTTTTAAAAGTTGAAACGCGTTAGCTTTTTCCCTGCTATGCAAGAAAGGCAAACTAGCCTTAGAACTGTGGTTAAACATTGTGTAACACGGGGACCAATCGGCGGTTTGATACGCATCGAAGTTTCCAAATAACGGCTGCAATATTTTGGCTTAAAATAAAAAGGTTACAGTGCAAGCCGGTAACTACGCTGCGTTTTAAAATTACTAACAGATGTCTTAGTTTATTTTTTAATTTATTTTATTGGTGTCGTCATTGGTTGTCGGGTTGGGATGGAGTTGGATTGCCCTCTGTCGAGAATGAAGAAGGGAACTTGTGCGCGTGCGTGTAAATAGTATCTTTAGATTATATATTATAGTCTGATTAATATTAAGCCTAATGATTATAATGCCAATTGGGAGACTTTGGAACAATAGGTGGCAGCAGTCTTAGACCAGGTAAATTTCCATTGTTTGCATAGTTTTGAGCATGCGCACATATCCGAGAACAATGGATTTACCTGGTAAGTCTACTGCCACCTAGTGTCTTCAAAAGTCTCCCATTGTAAAGCAACTGGGGATTGAAGGTAGAAGTTTTGCATGCAGGTGCTTCCGAAGTGGCAGTACGCCTGAAATAGACCAATCCATTAGGCCCCGCCTACCTTAGCAACTGTCTAGCAACAGCACATGGTGTGACTTTCTTGCCACGATCGCAGCGGTGGTTCGGTTGCGGCCACACACACACTATCGGATACACACACGTGCATGGTTTTGGTGAACGCCATGGATTTAGTTGGTGGCCTTTTGAGCAGTGCTTTGAGTCCAAAGAACAATTCAGACAGGAACACTGTTAAAACACGTTTACACGTCTGTACAAGGACCACTGATGTGGGATTTACTAGAAATACGAACAAATTAAAACAAACAAAGTTGGTACAGTACTGTTGTGTGTGTTGCTGTGTGTCAGAACAATGGCGGCGGTTTGTTTAGTTTTCTAATGGGATTTTAACGTGTCGGACTTTTGTCGGACTTTCAGTGGCGTTGTCAAGGCTTTGATTGGTCAATCCGTTAGTAGGCAGGGCTTAATGGATCAGTCTATTTTTCAACATTGTCAAGATTTGCAGACACTTGTCGAGTTGAAGAACGCAGACGTCTGGATTAAGTTTTTTAGGGTGAGCCTCACCAATTCGATCATTGTAGCTGGGAGATTGCTAGACTGGTTCCCTGCCTTTGCTAGACGGGTGGTCCCCGTCTTCATCATTATTCATTCACACGAGCCTCGAAGTGATGACGTCAAATTTTCCGGGCTTTGTCTCTACAAGAAGTCCGTGCTATAGCGAGGAGCAAACGGTTCTTCTGATGAAAGGCGCTGAGCTATGCACTGCGCAGCATGAAAGAAGTAAGTTTGCTGCCACCAGCGTCTTCCCATGCGACTGAACTTTGCAAGCTGTGAAGGTTGTTTATTTAGGCATTTTGGCATGATCTGTTTGCTACACTTTGTAACATTGTGACGTAATTTATTGAGTGCCTGGCCTTCAGCCCGGCCCTGTACCCCCATGTGGGGCTGTACACGTTTTACGGGAAGGGAAGGGATTTAATGCGTCATGTTTTAAAGCGTATAATAAATTGTTATGTGAAATATAAAATGGAACTACACTACGAAGAACCAGACACCTTGTTTGTTTGTAGGGTTTGTTTGTTTGTTTGTTGTGTAGTTTGATTGTTTGTTTGTTGTGTAGTTTGTTTGTTTGTTTTTTGGGTTGTTTGTTTGATTGTTTGTTTGCCTTGTTTGTTGGGTTTTTGTTTGAGTTGTTTGTTTGTTTGTTTGTTTGTGTGCTTGTTTGTTGGTTGGTTGGTTGGTTTGTTGGATGGTTTGTTGGTTTGTTTGTTGTTTTGTTGGCTTGTTTGTGTTGATTAATTTACTCTTGATAAACCATTGGTGGTTTTCCCCCTTTAAGACAAGAATGTAACATCATGTGGTGTATTTCTCGAAAGTGGAATGTGTCATTAACCCCGAAATCAGAATAATAAGGTTGCCAAATGTTTATATTTGTGTTTTATTAGCTTTTTACTTTGGAATTATAAGCTATAAAGGGAGTGTACAAACTAATAATGTAGGAATTACTTTGTGCAGCTCAATTTACCAATTTAAAAAAAAACATCGTCTGATATCATTATCGACCCTGACTCGTTAACATGTTGTCCTTGTTCCCCGTGTCCAATAACATTAATGATTTCTACTTATCATTTAACCAATATAGGGGTCAGACTAGTTTCGGTCCTGCCGGCCTCGGTTTGGGTTGTATTGATCAAGAAAAAAACAGGATATCTAAAACCAAGTGAATGAATAGTCAACATTAAAAACGTCGATAAGGGGCGCAAAATATGTTATCAACTAACAATAAATAAAGGTACAAACTAAAACAGGATTGGTTTTCATCCCCTAATTTTTTTGAGTATCACAATCTTAAAGCTGACTGATTATGAAGTTCATACCAGTAGCAATCTTCCCTTAGAAATATTTCTGTCTGAAATACTGTCAAAGGTGAGAAGGTGGAATTTGGAGACCCCGATTTTAACTTCGGTTGTATCAAGGTTATTTCTACCTCGTGGCCACGATATACTATCTACTTGGAACAAGACATTATCTCTTCAAAAGGAAGATATCTCGCATGGGATAAATACATCTTCTACTTGTGGGATTGATAAAACTTGAGACGAAGATCTCTCTTGAGAAAAAGATGCATTGTAATTATCGCGTGGAACGAGATGTCTCGAGTTTAAGGACAAGATGATATTATCTCGTGGGTACGAAATATCGTCTACTTGGAACGAGATATCTCTTGAGACGAGATGATGTTATATCGTGGGTACTTGGAATGATACATCTCTTGGAGACGAGATTACATTATCTCGCGGGTACGATATGTTGTTTACTTGGAACGAAATATCTCTTGATACGAGATGATGTTATATCGTGGGTACTTGGAATGATACATCTTCTTGGAGACGAGATTACATTATCTCGTGGGTTCGAGATGTTTATTGGAACGAGATATCTCTTGGGGACGAGATTGAATTATCTAGTGAGTACCAGATATTATTAAATAGTAATAATAGTAACTATATTGCTACTTGGAATGAGATATCTCTTGAAGACTAGATAATAATTATCTCGTGGGTACGAGATAATGTCTATTTAGAACCAGATATTATCCTTTTTGAACGAGATAGTTATTCATTTCCTCACGGTAACAACAAATATTCAATGGAAACGAGATATCTTTATAACGAGGTAACTTGTGACCATGGGATTTATTCATAATTATTATTTTTTTTAACATTGACGCATTCGTGCTTCGTTCATGCCAGGCTGAACTTGTGTTCAAATAGACTACCTTTGTGATTAATTAAACAACATCTTGTAGCCTATGGTGTACGAAATTTAAGTTGATGTAAGTTACAATAACTCGAATGTATATCCACTTTATGACCTATTACGTAACCTATCAAGTTGTAAAACTGTCTTTGTTGTGCGAAATCAGGCGGGGCTTGGCACTAGAGGCCATTATCTGGATGACTGTCGTTGTTTTCATGCTAAAACAAACCACATAATTATTATAATCTGCTAATAATTACCCATGCTAGACCCCGCCCACCTCACTTCCGTCGGATTTCGCGAGAACACGTCACAACTTTGCAGTGGCTGCCGTGACGCCCGTATTTCAAGTAGAGTTTATCGAATTTATAATAACGACACATAAATAGGTTTCAGCCCTATATTGATATGAAGTATACAATAAAATGCACCACTTGAAATTGTATTATTATTGTCAAATCGTTTGCATAGAATTATCATTCCGAGCAGCTCGTTCATGGGCTTTTAATACACCACCCCCCGCAACTATGGTCGCCGCGCGCGCGCGACAACGCGCACGCACTGTGAATCATCCATGCTGATTGGTACATTATGCGCGCTGTCGTGCGTGTCGTGTCACGCGCGCGTGCGGAGGCCATGGCTATAGCGCGCTGCGGTGGTGTAGTAAAACGCCATAAACGAGCCCTGCTCGGCGGATTTTTATTGTGATTATGGCCTTCTTTATTTTGGGGCTTTGGCTTATAGGCTCCGTCAGTTGTTTTGAAACGTGTGCTTTTGGTATGGAGCTTTATGAAACGGGTGGATTGGGCCTAAGCGAGAGTCGAAGCCTTGTGAGTTGCGAAAAGGGCCATTGTGACCACTTCAAGCTTTTCGGAGTGTCCTGATGACCAAAATATACGACCGGGTACCAGTTTCATAAAGCTGTGAAGTACCACAAAGATGCTGAGCGATGAAAATTCTTGCTTAGCAGAAACAGGTTACCAGCCAAAACACCACGTAATGCATGTTGTTTACGAATCGTTGCCTGCGAGTTTTTGCTCAGCAGAACAGCTTGCTAAGCACCATTTTCTGCGAAACAGCTTGTTGTAATTTGGGCCAAGAGGGAGTACAGAGGACTCACTGCTAAAACAGGGCCCAATCCACAGAACTGCTTAATGCAGGAAACATTGCTTTTGCTAAGCAAAAATGAGGGTACCAGTCACAGCTTATAAATGTGATAATATGGTGTTTTGGTTGGTAACCCTGTTCTAGTAAGCGTACTTTTGGAGTGCTTAGCTACTTTGTGTGTTTTTAAGCAGCTCTATGAAATTGGGCCCATCTATCTATCTAGCTATAGCTGATTATGGATACAGACCAGGAAATAATCTGCATTACATTTTCCTTCATCTGTACTCGTCGCTCTCTTCATGTCACATCCACGTGAATTATTTGCCCCGTCACTTCGGTTCATCAACTTTGAACCAAAGCATTCGGCTGATGCGCCTGCAATAATCAAATCAATAGTTGTCAAGACTCGAATGGCACGTCATCTGGGTCGTTTGTATATCTAAAAAAATAATGTTAAGGGCTATTGTATTTCGACCTCGCCCAGGAAAAAATTAGTCCCCTAACAAAAATTTGCCACAACCCCGTTTAAAATCATTTGAGCCGTCTCCGTCATGTTTCCACATTTCAATGAGGATGCAGTTTTAACAGCTCCCCACCCCCCAAAAAATTAAATAATAATAATAACAATAATAATAAATTGATAGATAAATATTAATTTATAAAAAAAAATAACAATAATAATAATAGAAAATTAGGCTGTATTCCTAATATTTCCTCCCCTCCGTCGAAGTTGACACGCTCCGTATACATTAGACTGACTTCAAGCACAAAATTACTTTAAGCACAACACAATTTTGTCCACCACTAAATGGTTACCATCAGCCAAAATGCTATGTCGCATGGGCTACATTTTGTGATTGGTTTTTCCGCAAAGTTTTGCTCCGATGATGATTTTTAAGCAACATTTTCTGCTTAAGCAGCTCTATGTAATTAATGCGGAGTGCCGATAGGCCTAGTGAAATAACTAACGAGTATTATTACCGGTGTATTCTTATTCGGTCCTGGCAAAATGAATAATGAACAGGATGCAGCTATGTGTGTTAGCCGTACCTTATACAATTACTTCTTCATTATTTCTTCATTTTCTTCCCGCCATGGCGCAGCTCGTCTGCTCAATTTACCCGAGACACTGCTCTGTAGTACTTCAGTGGAAGCAGCCATCCATACAGAAGCGTTACCTGGTAACCATTGTTGTTTTCTTCGTATTATAAATGTTGGTTATTGTTCAGGTTGGTGGCCATAAAAAACGGCGTCTGGACAGAATTACACCAGACTTCATTTCCACTTGTACCATGAAGCAATACGCAACATTGAGGTAAACTGTTATTTACTAATTTTTCAAAAAGTACAACATGGCTTCTCCAAGTAAAGATACATTCCGGTGGACGACCATCGGCAGGGTTCGATTTCACAAAGCACTAAGATTCATCTGAAGATGAGCTGTTAACATCGCCATGGTGATTTGTATTGTGACAACACACTTTGCTTTAGCAATTAAGATTGATACACAGTTAAGATCAATCTTAGATCTTTGTGAAATCAACCCCTGCATGGTGGTCATACGTTTTCGCCCGACAGTTGGCTCCGCGGGAACGGGGATGACGTGGGTGCTACAGCTACACCACCCCGCCCAATATTTTGGGGTTCGGGGAATTGGAACGAACTAACAGCAACAACCCCTACTTTTCAAACAATTATATATTTACACATTTTCCGTAAGAAAAGTTAACGCGAACGAGCAGAAAATTCACAGCTAACCTTTGGAGATACACCAATTACAGACCTTTACGCACATGACGTCATTTGAGCTGAGCGCCCTGATTTGCCTAGCAGTCAAAAGGAAAGTTGCTCATTGGCCAAACCTGTGTGCCGTGGGTGCAAATCACTCTGCCTTTCCATTGTGTCATCACTCGTTTTAACTTTAAGACAGCGGCGTGACAATGACGTCATGCATAAGGTCTGTACTTTTCAAGCGCGGTTTTGCTATAGCTTAACAGCCGATTTTGTCGTTCATAATGAAACTGTGCTCAGATTTTAAACCAGGTAAATTTTGATCAAACTAAAAACAAAGTTATTTGTCTTGAGTCTTGAGAGTGCAGCTTCAACTAAATTATCCACAAAGCAATGAGCCTACGTTTTCTTGATGTATTCACCATTCGGCATTTAGTAAAACGTGAAGATCAACGACAAGGTCTACCTATTCAACAGTTAGAATTAAGGGTTGTGTAGTCCTGATTGTAGCAGTAAATGGAATAACCCAGTTACTGCGCACGCGCGCCAGCCGGCGGTCACATCAGAGTTTGACAAAGACGGCCCCCTTTGTGATTTGACTGCAAGCTTGCACGTGCGCAGTACCTGGGTGAGAGTTCATCTTTTCCATGCACAGCCACAGGCCTGCTATAATCATGACGACACAGCCCCTTTAACATTCATTATTCGAAAATAACATTTTAAGATTAAACTAGAAAAAGGAGTTATCAAAACACTATGGCAATGTCTAGTAATTATAAAACAAGAATTGTTCAATATTGCGGTGTACGTTTGACGGCTGTTTCTAGTGTTCATGACGTCAGACTTTTTTTACGATGACCAATTACGGATTCCCAAGTCGTAAAGGACAGTCAAATTAACATAAACGAATGCTGTTTCTGACGCGTCTTCGCATAAATTGTAAAGGATTCAGTTGAAGATCAAGTTCTAGCCCGAAGGTTAAATGACGATTTAGTTGTAATTCCCCATTCTGTGTGTACACGAGCTTCGTGAATTGTGTTCTTAAGTGGGCGTTGTTGGCTTCGATTTGTAGACTTTGTGCCGGGCGTAATAGAGCTGCACCCGGCCTTGAAAGCGCGAGCCAGGCCTCTTCCGCCCCTCCCCCTTTCTTCAACCAGATCCAGTATAAACCTTTCACGCTTAACGTATTTTCATACTCGATTCCTTTAGAGGATTGTTACCACCTGTTACGCCGGCCCAATCTAAGCCTTCAGAGTAAGGTCCATTGAGGTAACAGGAAAAACAATCTGTAAACCACCAGGCCCCTTCATTGCCCTTAGCACAGCTGTAGCCTAAAACTGCATCATTGTCCACATCCTCAGCTGAGAATGGACGTCCCACGTGAACCTCCAGAGAGTCAGGCAAACTGCTGACAGAATGGTATGTTCCGTAACTCAGTGTATACTTGTCACCAGTTAATTTGAAGTCCGAATATTTTGCAAAAATACTCTCCCCATTCAAACGTGCGAGGTCTACACGGAGCTCCCATGTTCCGTGTGAACTGTCGGCGGTCAGCCGCAGCAAGTTGTCGTTTCCCAGCCAATGCTCACCGTTCAGGTCCCCGAAACCAGACCGGTACTCGGCCCAGTTACGGTAGAAGTCAACGTTGCCGTCCTGTCTCCGCTGAAACACGATCCATCCCCCGCCATCGGTGTCCATGTCACAATAGACATCAAGGCCATCGCTGAATCCGTTGGGGTAGATCTTGAAGACGCCGCTTGCGTGGTGCCCAGCCTCCATTAGCTCCTTGCAACTACCGTAGCGATCAACGGTGTCATCCGGCAATGAGGACCGAGGCGTGTCTTCATCTCCATCAAAGTACACCGCACCCTGAACTTCAATGAAGGACTTAGGATGGCCAGACCGTGTAGAATTGTTCAGCTCGCACACTTTCTTAAACTTATAAAAGTTGAAAGACTTACAGTCCTTATCAACGTTGCACTCTCGTCCACAGATGACGTAATTTGGGGCTATGTTCCTCTCGTATGTGACGTTTAAGAGGACCCTATTAAGTGCAGGGTGAAATTTCATCTGCAATTGTCCGCCACATTGACTTGCAGAACTCACCTCATGTGTCAACAGCATCAGCACAATCAACGCCGTCATTGTTGTGAAATACACTGACCACATTGCGAGAACTTGCAGCATCTTGCGATTTTGTCAATGTGAGAAAATAACAAAGAACCAACTATTAGCTTGGATGTACTGTTGTTTTCTATTATTAGTTAGCTTCGTTTATGTTACAGCAGTGGGCATGATCGTTGATTTTTTCACGAATGTACCTCAAGGTGTACAAGGTGCTATGTATGAAATTGTCGTCTGCGCTGTCTTGACTGTTGGAATGTTTTGGGTGCACGCCGAGTTTTGCCATCATTGGGTAAAACGCTGATTGGTCATAGTAATATTGATCAAAGTCAGCTCACTGATTAACGGGCCGTGCTTGGTCAGTATTCTAATTTCCACGCGCTCATCAGAGAGAGGGAGGAATAATTTGCGGTATAATTACAGTCGAACTTCCACTGTAAGACACGCCCACTTCACAAAAACAGGCTCAAGCGATTACCAGAAGCCCTCAGGAAATGAAACGCGCTGACCTACATTTTTCTTTGAGGATTTATGTAGGAAAAAAATAATCTTCGGGCTTGCCTTCCTTTATGTTCCAGATACTCTAGGTCTTGTCTGAATCGTCAATTTCTGGGAAGCCAAAAACCCTGCGCGTGCAGCAGTATGGGCGCTGGTGTGACGTAAATTGTTTTGTTCAGATGATATTAAGTGGTTTACGGTTTATTCAAAAAACTTCCTCAGTGACAGATCCTTACCAATCTTCAACAAACCGCACGGGAAATATTCAATGAAGTTACTATTATTTCAAATGGGGGGGGGGGGGGGGACAGGGGACACGGACACTTGGGGGAACGTGCCCCCCCCCCCCACCACCCCCAGTGTCTTTTGATGAGGTTTTTAGGCCTAAAATAATATATCTTCTTGAAATAGTAAAATCAGTTTGAGGAGTATATCAACGAGTATAAAGGCAGTGACCACATTAAAACGATCACTTCTACACATAATTAAGGAAAATGTGGCGTGTCTCCATAACGTAGTTTGCGTCATATGTACAGAGTATCAGACTTCCATACGTCATCAGTGAGATTCCTGTATAACACAAAGCGAAAACGATATTATTGGGTGGGTTTTTTTTGTCAGCCGCAGGCTGCGATCAATAATATGGGAACTGTGTCTCTCGACTGTTGCCACGAAGGCATTTTTCTCGTTACACAACAGGAGCTTGTTGTTTATCAGTCGGTGTTGATCTTGATTTATCAAACGACGTGGTTGCGGTATCTTCACCTTCGAGTCATTACAGAATGCTTGAGCTGCTCACTCGTCCATCGTTACTTGGGCCCTTCATGAATAAAAAGGCTCCTTTTCTCCCTTAGATAAGTATCAGAAAGACATCTTCTTGTTGATTATACAAAATATTGCTTATTACATCGTCATTCTGGATGATACCATTATTTTATTCCTCTATCAAGGGCAATCTCTCAAGGATGGAAAAAACAAAAATCACAACTCCTTTGTTATAGTTTCAACATATAAAGCACCCTAATTATTGGCCTCCTTTCGTCCAGTGTTTCCCCCAGAATCTCACCAGCATACAAAATGCTTACTAATGTGTGTTTAATGTTATATCTCACTGTTGAATAATACTTTGTTTTGATTCTACGGTTGTTGTTATAATGCACTACAAGACGTGCTTTGCATTCACTCTCTGATCTTTGTTCGTGTCTGGTTCACTGTACACGCTATTATTTTTCGTGAGGTGGAAACTAATCTTACATTGAAATGAATTTGTTCAGGGTTTCCAAGTAAATAAAAGCAGAATAATTTTCAGATGCGCCCCTCCCTACATACCAAAAGTTGCTGAAAGTGTATTTCAATAATGTAAGATTCTGTTTTCCAGTAATGCACTGTGTGCGAATCGTGCCGGCATTAAAGACGCCCACTCGTCACCATTACCCGACGGCTATTAATTTTCTGTGGCTCAAAATGATCATGTACCCGTACATAGTTTACGTACAACGCGTGTAAGGGTCAAAAGTGATCTTTCGTGACACGTTGTTTGTCGCGCGTTGACGAGCGGACGTCTTTAGCTGGCGCTGTGGCTCTTTTGTCAACAGTGATGTCACAAGTCACATGGTTTCATACCCACAGGAAAGTTTCGTCGAGACGCTATATTTTGCGTAGTTGCTAACGATGAAATCGATATAGTCTCGTTCTTCTTCTATTGTTTCAGACATTTGGACCTGAACAACATCCAGTGTTGGAGTTCTACAGTACTGTTATTCACGAATCACGAATGGCAATGGCAAGGGGGCGTGGAGGGGGAGGGGGCGTAGAGAGAGTTTTAGACAGTCTTGGTGGCGGCAGATATTGAATGGCCCAGTTTCATACATAGCCCTGCTCTCTGGTTGCACCACACTAAACAGGCTTCTCATAGCAATGCTAAATATTAAACAAAATATTTATTCAAAAGTCTCTCAGCCTCAAATCAATATATTTTCTGACAACCATTGTTTATTTTGCTTTTCAATTTTTAGTTGGTTGTAGCCGTTGAGAATTTTTGATAGGCTCATTCAAAATAGATTTGCCCAGACTACATCATAGAAAAATGACCCTACACTTTTTAGCAAAATAGGGCAATTTTTAGAGCGTGTGTACTCAAAATACTCCAGGTTGAAAGTCAAAAACCCCAGGGACACCAATGTTGGACCATTTTTCAATAATCCATAAAAGCATGTATGACCTTCAAATCTTTGATCTACAGAAAAATGTTGTGGGCTTACTTTTCATTAATGTATCTACATTGGGGCGCTGAAAATTTGTGGGGGCACGTGCTCCCAGTCCTCCCCGCCCCCCCGGCTACGCCGCTGAGAGAGAAATTTGGAATACAAATTTCAAAAACTTGCATAAAAAGAAAAGAAGTGCAAGAAGGACACTATTTCTGCATATTGAAAAATGTATATATACAACGGGAACTTATAAAACAACGTCTCTTTTTGAAACCGGAAAGTTAGAATTACGGTTATAAACAACCGAATCCTGATTGATGGGACAGAGTCGGGATCAAGGCATCCGTAATCTTTGCATAGCGCCACCCAGCGGGATGATTTTATGCATTATTCAACAGGGTCACGTGAACCACAGCGCTTTCTCGTTGCGTATGCGAGATATGCATAATGGTGAATTAACAAAGGGAGAACTGCCCATTGCGTTTGTACATGTTAGAAACGTATGCACGGTCGAAAAAAGAACGGAAGCCAAGCACGCTCATTTACATGTGTATTAATTCTCGGCACTGTTCGGAAGTCACACTTTGCACGCCTCAACTCGGCCAAAACAGCTCCTTT
Source organism: Marthasterias glacialis (assembly GCA_911728455.2). NCBI lineage: Eukaryota > Metazoa > Echinodermata > Asteroidea > Forcipulatida > Asteriidae > Marthasterias > Marthasterias glacialis. The sequence goes on along the minus strand of OU452239.1, from coordinate 10,144,164 downwards.
TTGCTTCGGTAATCCAGCTGAAACCAGGTAAATGCTTCCAGTTTGCCCCTCGTCCTGCTAGCAGGTTTGCAGACGATTCGCCAAGGTGAGAATTTTAGTGTTGTTTTTCTCTCATTATTTTTCGGAATGAGTCGGGATTTGCCCTCGAACGGACGCACCACGCGGAAAAGGGCAGCCCGACGTCGAGGTTTTAATATTCAAAATGGGGGGAAAACGACTACCAAACAGCACGAAGAAAAGCGAGGTATGAATTGTTTTACATATTCATATTTTGAAATTTAGCATAAATCATAATATTGTGACGGATATGTCATCGTGAAGTTTGAGATTGGGATCTTCTCTGTGTGTGATCATCGAGACGTGATAAGTTTATGGTCAAGTTTGGGGATTTCTTGGGGTGAAAAGATGTGAACAGAATTGCGAAAATGAACTCAGTTGGCGACGTGTGACTGTATTATAGTTTTACATGTAGTTTTTTTTGTGGCGGTCTCAAAATTCCCGCTGTGATATTTTCCACGTTGACAGTGTTCGCGAACACAACCCTACTCCCCCTACCCAGCAGGCCTACCAATAATAATTATGACAAAATTGGTTTTCCTCTTCAAAATCTTGCAAAACGGGGGGAAATTTAAAAACGAATCATTACAAAATCCACATTCGACACACAGACGACAGTCTGCTGGTCTGATTGACGGACACATTTTCCTTACCCGAAACAGTGTCTGATTTCTTCGGATTTGACCCACTGTTTTGGGTCTCGGAATGAGTGAAAAAGTGGCAGTCAGACATTTTTGTATTCTGTGCCAATTACAATTTGTAAACTGTAATTAAACACTAGTTAATACTAGTGACAATTATTTAAAAAAAAATGGGGAAAACTTTAGCAGCAGTAAACAATGGAGGCCAATTTGGGATTTTATTTTCTTTAGGCACTCAGTTGCAGTGTGGGGAATATTTGTTGTGGCTGCACTCCTTGTTTGAGACCCAGTTGCTAGGGCACCGTACTCCTTTTTGTTACATTTTGAGAGCACGACCGTCCAACTCAAAAGGTCAAAAGGGAGTACAGCCCCCACCTCCACCCCACATTTTCTGGATCTATCTCAGTAGGTGGACTTGGTCAATACGACACAACATTGTTGATTTGAAACATGAATGTGGATAAACCCAAACCAGCTGTTTTGAGTTATGTTTTGAGGGATAGGTTTTTTGCTGTACCTAGTTTTAAAGTTTGTTTTGTTGAAAAAGAATTCAGTTATTCTGAAAAAATGTGACATGCTTTTAACACAATGTCAAGAAAAATGTATTATTATTAGGCCCGCCTACCTATGAATAATCCAATAACATTTTCTAAAAACATTTACAAGCATTGCGCTCATACTTGTTAGTCTTATTTTTTTAAGAACTTAAATTAAACTGCAGGTTAAACAATTTTAAATTGTTTTTCAATTTCTTGGTTTCTTGGATCTTTGGTGTAATATTTGTCGACATTAGACGTATTGGAAGTGTGAAAGACCAAAGTAAGATTTATCCTCATTGTTTTATATGATGGCTTGCACTCAACTGGAAGAAGAAACAATGTCACCTTGTTCTCAAAAGAGAGAGCAACCTTGGGGAGACCACTTTGGCCTCTGTTGCTCTGGTCTTGGCTGGCTTTGTGGCCCTTTAAAAGTTTCCCATAGACTTTCCAATGGAAGAGCCCTTTGCATAAAAAATGAATAAGTCATTGCTGTCTCAAAGATAAGGGTGGCTCAGTGGTTTCTTTCACCTCTGTGGACCCTGGTTCGAATCCCGCCTCAGACCAGAGCCTTGCATGTGGATTGAGTTTTCAGTCCCTACCTGATTGGAGGGGTGGGGCAGGGAGGAGGAGTTTCCCATTCGGGGGTTTCCCCACATCTAAAAATAAACATTTCTTCTTGTTTCCTTAACCATTCTGTTATTGGCACATTTTGCGATGTAGGATGTGTCACCTAATTCAGGCCTCGATCTTCAGAAAAACGGGGGCAGGCCAAATCAGAGAAATTGTACAAGGGCATGCTGGCCAAGTTGGTAGTGACAGTGCAATTTTTCTGAAGGGCATGCTGGCCAACTCGACAGGGCATGAGGCCCAATGGCCTCGGTTAAGATCAAGACCTGCTAATTAAATAAATAAGATGTAATTCCAGGCTTGAGTATACATTTTGTGTTGTACGCCTAATTTGATGGAATTTCAATTACGTTCCTGCCACTTTCATCATTTCAACAGAACACCAAAGGTTGATAAAAAATCTGACACTTCAAACTATGTTTTCTTTCTGTGAGCTGTATACAAATTGTGCCTGCAGGAAACCCGAGCTCTGTGGCTGTTTTGCCCACATGATGATGTCATCATGATGAGTAACATAATTTATGCCTTATTTGAATTTTCATTTTTAAAACAATGTTGCTATAGCTACTTGTATTATACGCATAAACTGCCTGCCCAGCCCATGGGCGCATGGCACACCCGTGTGCAGCATCTGTCCACGTGCTGTGTTCGCCCCGTCATGTATAGTTTTGCGCATAAATATGCGCATAATTATGCGCATAATGAAACTTGTGCGGCACAGACCATCAGTGTCTGTCTTTCTTTATTCCAAGTTCAAAATCTAACACACTACAAAGTAATAGTGTGTTTTTGCTTAGAGTGTCGACTGGCATTGTTTTAAGTTGGTCTTGCAGGATTTTTGTTTCGTTTCCAAGCAAGCTGTCTGCAGAGTTTCATCACTGGTCAAATTGTTTCTAACAGTAAGTAACCATAAGTCTAGTCCTATTTCATTAATATTATAAAATTTTAAATAGAGTAGGGCCTAACTACTACTATATAGTGTGCTACAGACTGTCACAAGATTTCAGGATTTTTTATTTTTTGCAGGGGAGTTCAAACTTTCTTGAAAGATGAGGACTTCCCATGAGTTAGGAGAACAATGTTCACACAAATGATACATACTGCAGGCATGGAAGTTCAATTTCATTTTGCAAAGGGCACTTCCCTTAGGGGGAAACCTTAATAAAGTCTATGGGAAACTTTTGAAGGGGGCACCAAGGCCAAGACTAGGGGTAGGGCAACAGATGTCATTGCCTCCGTGGCTTCTGTGTAATTCCATGCCAGTGAAAGATGATAATTTTTTACTATTTCAATCTGGTTTCTGATGTTTTTGCCCCAGGAAAATCAGTTAAATTTCATCGAACTAGCTAACAAAAAGCAGATACTATTTATAGATGTTCAACATATGTAGATCAGCACATGTATTCTGTAAAAACTGTCTTCTTGGTGTTCTTGTCCCTCCCCCCCCCCAAGATCCAAACATGCGTGACATTGTAGGGCACTTCATTGTTTCAGAACCTAGTTTTCCGTTTGTGAGGATGTACAGAGAGCTTGTATTACGCTCTGTTTGGACTCAAACATTTTGGATACGTGCATTTGGATTCGTACAATCACACTCCCTGTTTGTTTTTGTTTTTTTGTGTTTTAAGAACAAGTTCAAGTCAGTAGGCCTTTAGCAGGCATGATACTACTTTATTCTGATGTCCATTTTTTTGCATTTAGAAAACCAGTGAAATTGTTTACTAATTGAAAAAGTCAATAAAAACATTTATGAAACCGTATAGGTCAGCCGTTGTACCCGATAAAATGTTGGTTTTTTTTTTAAAGGGTATATCATGTCTGGTATAGTGAAGGCGAACTATGGTTTATATTCATAAAGACCTGTGAGGCCGAATCTAAGTTTCCTAAAAGCGCAGTATGTAGTGACACTCCAATCCATGCCAAAATCAGGCACTTCCTGCCAAAAACTCAAAACTGTGTTTATTTGCGCATCAAGATGAGGTAAAGAGTTTTCAAATAACACATAATTAAGGCCAATAAGGTATTTTGTATAATTTCTCAACCTACAGAATATTGACATTACATTGTACACTAGTACATCACATTGATGTACGGTTGATGTTTCGGTATTCTTCCTGTTTCAAATGCCATTTGACTATTTCCATGTGTCTGCCTTATTTTGGGCTTTGGCATGAAGTGTCACGTATTTTAAAAACTTTTAAGCTAAGCAGAGTCAGGTGACTTGCAGTTTACAAAAAAACAAATAATGGGAGGGGTGGGGTGGGACCGTAGGCTTTTCTATTTATTTTTGCGTGCTTGTTAATCAGTTGAGCAATGTCAACTTAAATAAATCTACATTGTACATGTCAGGAATTTAAGGTTATTTCAAATGCCTCACTTGCACGACTCCCTGCCGAAGATACTTTGTAGTCGAAACAAAAGGTTATGAGATGGCAAGCGTTGAGAATTTCATCGTTCAACTCGAACAAAATTGGTTAGAAAAATAAAAAATTAACCCCAAGATCGAGAAAGAGCAGGAAAATCTCTGGGATCCCCACCGTGCCGCAGTCGGCACGCTGTGAATTATGCAAAACCGACCTCATTCCATATGCACGTACATATCTACCATCTATGCATAATGCATGCAATCCCACACATGCATACAGCAGCACTTCAGAAGCCCAGACCTGAGAGCGAGTCAACAGGGACGACAATTAGCATGTTAGTATTGCCGCTAGTTTTTATGCATGAGCATGTGCGGCTAGGCTCACCCCCCTACATTTATTCAACTCCGACGTTTGCATTTAATACTTCCATGGAAGATGAAAGCGCCGGTTGATGGTGTTGACTGGATAATGTCTTTGTGACATCGCGGATGAAAAAAACAAAATGTATTCTTTATGTTTCATTGATATAAAATTGAAGATACATGTGTGTGGCATTTGAGGATTAATTGAGAGAAAGTTTCCATCCAAAAACTTATCGAGGGAATTATAAAATATTCCAGTACATTTCAAAACCGAAGGAATCCTCAAAGCCCACGTACAAAGTTACAATGACAGTACTTAGCAATTGACTCAAATAATGTTGTTGCAGTTCTTATGAAAATTCCAAACAAGTCAGTTTTTAAACTGACTGTTTAAAAACTGATTGGTGTGAAGCAATAATGCTTCCAGAAGAGGGTTCCATAGCCCTTTGGACACCAAAGACAAAAGTTCTTTCTCAAGGGAAAAAAAATATAACTTTTTGTTCTTGCAGTAGCACACAGAAGGTTTTGTGTCTCCGCTATTTATTTGTCCCCACTATTGCCCCAGTAGGGCGGGGCAAAAAAATTGTCCAACCCCAACCAAGGCCTATTGTCCCGGCTAATGAGGCTAGTTTTTTTTGCACATTCCCGTCAACATGTTTGTCCCGGCTATTTCTTCGAAAGTCCCGGGTTCCACAGAGGGCCAAGACTACTGTTGATAGTAGGACTACTCTACACATGTATACTAATGCTAGTCCCCAGCAGGGTTAGCCAGTTCCCGGGAATTTGCCAGGGTTAACACTTCAGATATGAAAAGGGTCAGCCAAATTTTCTCAAAAAGCTCCCAGGAAATACTAGATAGTGTGAAAAGGGGCTTTAGTCTTTTTAAAAAAGTACGTGTTTAGAAACTTTACAATGTAGGTCTTGTTCAGTTGTGATGTTCAACTGGCTCAGTGCTTATGAATGACCAGACTCTTGGCCAGTGGTCTAGTGGGGTATTTTGAGCCATTTTTAGCATGCAAAAGGAACACTTTGGTAGCACGAGCAAGAGACACTTTGTAAACTACGTCTTGTATTCTCCACAACAAGTTATGCGATCGTTGAAAAGTGAATGTTTTTGTTTTTCTTCTTCTAAGAGATTGCCTGGAAGTGGTTGCCTGTAATTGCCTTCTACAACATAGCCCATAGCCCATTATGCTTTATTTAGTTAGTTAGTCAGTTAGTTAGTTAGTTAGTTAGATAGTTAGTTAGATAGTTAGTAAGTTATTTGTTGGTTTGTTAGGTTGTTTGTTTGTTTGTTTGTTTGTTTTTTGTTTTTTGTTTGTTTGTTTTTTGTTGGTTCATTTTTTGGTTTGTTTATTTATTTATTTATTGTTTATCCTGGGGAAACTCTTCAGTGAAATGCTGTTTTTTAATGGTGCACAGCAATCAAACATTCCTAAATATAAAGTTATAATTAAAAAAAAAAAAACATTAGCCTATCCGGCAGTACTACCATAGGCCAGACATTTTCAATACAAAGTAACTTTTTTAAAGCGTCTCCCACCCCCAATGCTATGCAAATCCAGTGGGCCCTTTCGACAGGCCCAAGAGAGGAACCAAGGGCTATTTAAATGCATGCATACTGAAAGGGCTCCTCGTTAATATTCAGAGTTTGTTTGCCGAGTCTTGAGACACAATGTGTGCGCAGTGGAGGAGGGCCCAAATAGATGGGCCCAATGAAAAGACCATTCAAATAGTCTGAATGGTGTATTCACTACATACATACCAAACTGCTGACTCTTTGTCCAAGTTGGGGATTACTTTCTGCCCCCCCCCCTTCCACTCCCCCCTCCCATCTCATTAGCAATGCACCCAGTATTTAGTGGTAAGTAATGGATTTTTGTATATTATTGAATAGGCCTGATGCATATTAAAAAACGAAACAAGCCCATAATAATACATGAAACTCCTCGTACTCTTTGAAAATTTGTCAACTTTGGATAAATGTCTACAAATAATTGGTTTTAACTTCAACTCAAGTGTAGCCGCCGCGTTGCCTTTTTATTTTTATAATACCCTGTTTAATAATTAATGAAAACTGAAATATTCATCTGAGAGTAATGGTGTGAATGAATAAAGCAGCTGATATTTTAGCTGAAGTGAAGCATGGACTGGAGGAAGAGCTACATGAATGAAGTACTTTAATAAGAGAGAGAATTTCATAAAGAAATGCAAGCCTTTAATATTAATTTGGGTGCTTTTTTCTAAACGTCGGCTTCGGCTCACAGCTTTGTTGGATGTTGAAGCACCATGCCAAAATTGATGGAAGAGCCCAAGCCCTAGCCGGAGTCCCAAACCGCAGTTTGTAAAAGGCCCTTAAATTTAAAACCATACCCTTCCTTGTATTTTCACTTGCCCATGAGTTCACTGCTTTTGACCATAGAGCAATGTTTTGACTAATTTACTTTTGACTTGATCATTCAAGAACCCAGCACAATTAAGTCACTTACTCATCAACCTATCCACTTTGAGAAATAATTCTGATGACAGAGCCGGGGACCCAAGCTGAAGTTTGTGATAGACCCTTAAATTTAAAACTACACCCATCCTTGTAACTTCACTTGCCCATTTCCAAAATTTAAGTTCACTGTTTCTGACTTGATCTGTAAAGAACTCGCACAAGCCACCTGGGCCCAATTTCATGGCGCTGGTTACAAAAAAATTCTGAATTCCGTGGTTAGCAGAGCCATGAAATTGGGCCCTGTACTCATCAACTTAACCACTTTGAAAAAAAAAAAATGATGACAGAGCCGGGGACCCAAGCTGAAGTTTGTGATAGACCCTTAAATTGGAAACTATACCAATCCTTGTACAGTATCTTCACTTGCCCATTTCCATAATTTAAGTTCACTGTTTCTGACTTGATCTGTAAAGAACTCAGCACAAGCCACCTGTACTCATCAACTTAACCACTTTGAAAAAAAAAAAACTGATGAAAGAGCTGGGGGTCCAAGCTGAAGTTTGTTAAAGGCCCTTAAATTTAAAACTATACCCATCCTTGTTATCTTCACTTGCCCATTTCCATAGTTTTGTGTACACTCTTTCTGACGTGATTGTTATTTTGAACTGAGCGCAGGTCACTTAATATTAAAAACTTATTCACTTTGGGAAAATACAGACAGTTTTCGTGATTTCTTAAGTCAAAATTTTTTTTAACAAAAGAATGTTCGTGTGGGCTGTAGTCACTAGCATCAATTAGGAATGCATCGTCAGTGTGGTCTACAAAGTCAGGGGTGGCGGTGGGGAGGGTTGAGTCCCTCCTGAGTTTTTCATAATTGAATCTGATTTCTATTTTTTTTGGCCCGCCGAAAATACTGTTATTAGATAGCCTGAAAGTCTATAAAAGCCTGTATCATCAGGCCTTGATCTTAAGAAAAACAGGGGCAGGCCTTTGCTGACCAAATCAGAGAAATTGTACAAGGGCATGCTGGTAGTGACAGTGCAATTTTTCTGAAGGGCATGCTGGCCAACTCACCCAGGGCATGAGGCCAATGGCCTTGGTGGCCTCGGTTAAGATCATACAAGTACATGTAGGTCAGCTGTCTGTTCCTTTCTCTATGGTCAGCCCTAAGTACTTGATAACATTTTCCTACTTTTTTTTTCAAGGGACAAAAAAGGAGATCATGCCTGAGGTTGCTAAATTTGATTGGCAAGGCTGAACTTGACCAAATCTCAAACTCAAGTACACACAGTGTGACGAATGCTGTGGTCTGTATTTGAATAAACTGTTGCCGTACATGTATAATGTACGCATAGTTAAATAGGAAAGTCACATTGAATGTTTAGTTAGAACTTTGCAGAAAAATTCCTATACAGATTATAAAGGAAAGGTGTTATCAATTTGTTATCCCTCCCTGCCCCCACCCTCCAATTTTGAAACGCTCACTTAATTTGCTTGTTGACATTTCAACGTGTTGGCCTAAGATATAATTTTTTATTAATTTGTTTTTTTTTTTTACTTATTGACAGCATTTCGAATGAAAACATTTCTCTGTTGGTACCGGTGCGAGCTTTATTTATAATAATTGAGCTTTCAGATTAAAACTAACTTTCTTTCTTTGATGATAAATTGCCAATGCTGTAGTTTGTCTTTAACAATTTTAAACCAGATTTATAAGTTTCCCTCCTCAAAAAAACAAAACAATCTTTTGGTTAGTGAATATTTTTTAGAGAAATGGCATCATTACTCATATCACCACCGGAAATCTTCCCAACAGTTCTTTGAATTTTTGACTTCTCAAGTGGGATGCACTAGTCTTGCTTTTTTTTTTAGTACATTGTACAAAGTGCTTTTGGAATGCCCAGCCAGGCAGACTGACTGAGGAGCAGAGTGAGTGACCCCCTTTTCTGGCCTCATGCATAGCAATAGTGTATTGACTATTCACCAGGCAGCCTGAGCCAGCCACAATGCTTTCTCCACTAGGAGAGTTCATTTGCATTCAGAGTGGGGACTGTGTATGCACATATTAAATGGGGTCAGCGCCTTCTATTCAACAGCATGCAAAGTCCAGGCTCCTGCACTGAATCATGCATGAGATATGGATTATGGCCACGCGAATACTAAGTCTTGTTGGTGGTACAGCAGTTCAGTGACACTAAACTTCAAGGGGTATTTTTCCCCCCGGGGCGCTGTATTGTTTATGTATTGCATGCATCACAAAGAGCAAATTAATTAGATTTTGTGAATAATTTGGAGTGTCAAATTGAACATCTACCACACATCATGCTGTCCAAATTTTTAATTAGTTTTAAAATGTGCATACATTTACATAAATGCAAAGTAGATGTACAGGATCAGCGATTATCAAAAACATAAAAAGTTTCGGAACAGGTCACTAATTAAGAAATTTACATGTCAGTTTGAACTCCAGAAAAATAATGCCCTCTGAAATAGTGTCAAAGCTCATAAAATAGCATTTAAAGACCCCCCAAAAATTACTTTTTCTTATTTTAGTTACCATGATTACAGCCATCAAAATTATCCTGATATGACCACATGCACAAATGTCAAGACACAAATTTTACAGTTTTCTTTTTTTAAATTTTTTTTTTATCACACTCGACGTAGCCATTGACCAAATTTTATGCAAATGTCACGGGTAGATTGTAAGGTGTTGTTGGATACAACTATAGGAATGGACTGAATTTACTCTGATTTTAAAAACCACTTGATGCGTCCTTTAAAACGGGGTTGGTCCTCATGCACAGTCCATATTATATGTCGGCTCTTTGAGCACATTGCCCTTTGCCCATTCATGAATGTATCGGCCGAAACGAGGTTCAGCTTACAAAGACCAGTATGCCATTAAAGATGCTAGGTTCCACTTTTTGAAAATTTAGATTAAAATTTTTAAATAGCTATTCTTATATAAATTTGTGAAAGTTATAAGCTTTCATTTAAGGTATTGCACACCAAAAATCCACCAATAATGTGGTAGTTAATTAAAACTAAAACTGAATTATTGCCTGAATCCTGACATCCAATTGCTATGCACAAACAATGTTACACGTATTTTGTGAATTGTCTGTACGGCATATAATGCAAAAGTTTGTGTTGTTGTACATTTTGAAGTCACCATCATCTGTCAAGATTCGTTCAGAAAAAAAAAATTCCGCTTCAAAAAAAATTCTTTCGGCAAAAATTGGTTGTAAACTGTTATAAATTCACTTCAGCATTATAAAGGGGGCAACGAATACCCCATAAAGGACAACTATTTCCAGGCCTGGTGGCCTTGTTCTTGAAAGGGCAAGGGCACCAAGGCATTTTCTTCTTGACAAAGGGCACTTCTTTAAGGAAATTGTAAATTTCTTTTGGAACATTTCAAGGGCACCAAGGCAGCGACCAAGGGGCAACGTAGGCAGTTGCCTCCATGAATTATCAGGCCTGTATTTCTGGCTTGAAATGTTGTACAAGGAAACAAGTTTTACGGAGTAGGCCTATTTCAAAGTCATAAGATGTGTGCTAGTTTAAGCAGGGTTCATCCTTAACTTTTGCTGTTGCCATGCTAGCCAGTGGAACTATAGCTTATCATTGTCATCAGTCAGCGTTGTTGCTCAGTCTTTTTTTTCATATTTAGTAGAGATGCATGCTTTTTATTGACACGAAACTTAGCCAGTCGGACCACTTGGACTTGACCGATCCTCCAGTGTTTTAAAGAGCATTTCTCCGACAGACCAGTTTTAGGAGGAAACCTCTGACTGTAAGCCTTCCTCTAAATTTATGCCGTGAAATTGAAATCTAAACCCTCAATTTTACAGGATGTTGAATGCCCTCTGTTCATGGTGTACACCAAAATAACATGCTCAAAATATTTGAAAAAAAAAAAAAAACCTGAGCCATTATTTTATATTAGTTGTTTTCTTGAAGACATGACCCCCCCCAATCAGATGGAACAGGGTTGCTTACTTGGAGCTAAAGGATTGTAGTCTTAAAAAAAAAAAAAAACAGCTAAATGATTGTAGTCTTAAAAAACAACAACAACAGCATCCAGTGAGTTCCTTAAAGCCAAGGCCTGTGTCCAAGGCACAGAGGTGTAAAGGTCCAGCCAAGTGTTTGTTTCCCCCCAAATGTGTAACACCTTGTAAAGTGCCATCTTGTGGTTTCATCTCAGCTGTATTTGAAGGGGGGCAAGCCCATTTCGGTTCTGCAAAAAAAAGGTCACTTCCAATTTTAAATGTTATTTACCTTATAGTTGATCACATGGAATCATTTTGAACAAGCTGCCGGCCCAGCTGCCAGGCCTAGACAGGGTGATGAAAAGCCCAACTTCAGTGAATTCTTTGTGTTCTTGGCAGAATGTCAAGAGCGTGTACAGACCATTGTTTGGTCAGTGGAAAGATAAATTACACGTATTGTCAGACAAACAAGTCATAAAGTGCAAAATTGTGTTTTTAAAAAACATTTTCTTTTGGAACAAAGTCTGTTTCTCAGTTATTGTCTTGTAACAGTCAATGTAGGAACGAACAGTTAAGCATGGCAGGGCTGATACTCACTCTGAAGGGCAAGGCGGTTTTTGAGAGACATTCAAATTTCTAACGAGAACATTTTGAGGGTCACCAAAGCAAAGGCCAGGGGGCACTGAGGGGGTTGCCTCCATAGCCTTCGCAAAGCTATCAGGATTGGGTTTGAAAATGACTTATGTGAGAAAAACTTCGAATAGTATACCTTGTTAGTTGTGTGTCAGTTGTTAAAAATTGAAGCCTTTTTTTCTAAGCTTAATTTGAAAACCCTTTGCTGGGATTAAACGCTGGCCTCTGTATGCTCCCTGCAGAAGGGTATGCAAGAGCTGGCCCAGGCTGAAGGCCAAGTAGTTTTAATAGCATTTTGGCCAGTAGTCTGGGATGAGATTTCTCCAGATGTGGATTTTACAAAGTAATTGCCACGCAATTTTATTTTTCAAACTTCATTACATACATCCAGGCCCTTGTAAAACCTGTACACAGTATATGTACTGTATTTTGGCTCTACCAAAGTGCCTGCCCCATCTACATTTCCAAGGGGCACAAAGGCAATGGCCGAGGCAATGGGAGACTTTTGAGGACACTAGGTGGCAGCAGACTTACCAGGTAAATCCATTGTTCTCGGGAAATGCGTGCATGCCCAAGAGTTCTACACAAACAATGAAAGTTTACCTGGTAAATCTGCTGCCATCTAGCGTTCCAAAGTCTCTGTTGCTTCCGTGAAGTATCAGGCCTGTCCGTTTATCCTGGATGCAATTATTTCATTCAGTAACCTTTTAAGTTGTCTCAGACGGAGAGTTTTATTTTAATTTTTATTATCATTCTCTATTTTCTAAAAGCAGATTACAAGAACAGCGGCATCATGAGTTCACAAAGCGCCACTGAGGTCACCTCTAGCGAGGCTGGTAAGTACTTGTTTTTCTTCAGTAGAATCCTCCAGTTACCCCCCCCCCCTCCCCCCCAAAAAATAAATAAATAAATAAAAAAAATAATGATAACAATGATGATAATAATAATAATAGTAGTAGGCCTAATAAAGTGTATTTATTAGCGCTTCTTCAAGCCAAGTCAAAGTGCCTTACAATATTATTACCCCATATCCATCGAGCCCAAAGTAGTCCTGAAACCATCTCAACTCCTTATGAGTATGCAGCACCACCAGTTAAATGAGCGCACAGGTTGCTAATCATTCACATCAACAATCTCTACCCTCACAGGTACCCATTTCCTCCTGGATGATGAGAAGCAATTATGGTTTTAAGTCTCTTGCGCTAGGAAGCAGGGTTCTCCTTACCGTTGAAATATCTTTGTTGAGCACCTTTATCAATAAATACTTGTTTTCGCCTGTGTTTTAGAAACATCTTCCACCACTACCACCACCACAGTCACCACCCAGCAACCAAAGACCCAGTTGGGCGTGGTACCAACACAGCAGACTGTCACCCCCATGCCGGTGGCAACGTCCTTCGCGACGTTGCTTGCGAGCTCCCAGGCTCAACAGATCGCCCAGATCCAAGCTCAGGGACAACCTCAGTTCATTGTCAATGTAAGACATCCCCCAATCCTTTGCACCCCTCCTTTTTCCTTTGGCATCAGGTTGGCTCAGTGATTTCTTTCCATGCCTTTCACCTCTGTGGACCCCGGTTCGAATCCCACCGCAGACCTGGAGCCTTGCATGTGGACTGGGTTTTCAGTCCCTACCCGATTGCGTGGGTATTCCCCATTTGGCGTTTTCCTTCCACATCTAAAACTGAACATTTCTTCTCGTTTCCTATTCACCATCCTGCTATTGGCGCTTGCGCTGTTGGATGTGTGATGAAACAAAAAATTAAATAAATGCATGATTCTGCAATGAAATAAAAGACCAGTGAAGAAATTTAATTGAAGTGAAGAAATATGAAAATGCAGCGTCTCCAAAAACAGACTTTTTCCCTTGGGAGACTTTGGGCCAATGATTTCATTATCGTTTTTGCAGGCACACCCTCAGATGCTTCTACAGCAGCTTCCATTGGCACAGGTTGCCCAAAAGGTAGATATCGTCAACCATTTTCACAAACAGCAAATTCATTAAAAAGTTCCACATTTTGGCAAAATGGGTGTTTTTCCACATTTTGGATGTTGTCATTGACGTCAACATTTCCCCAAAATTTCAAGTTGTAGAAAGTCATAGCTTCGTAATTACATACACACTGTACACTAATTTAGACAAGGGTAATATCACCAGATTTACAGTTTTGAGTTCTCGTGAACAACCAATCCTCATTTTGCCAATTTGTACGTTTAAGTCACAGTGCCAAAAAAGGGGGGTGATCACCAAGAGACAATCGTAGGAGCTACGAGGAGTTTAACTTCAAACACGGTTTTTCTCCAAACATGATAGTTTGGCTCAATTGTCTCTTTGTGAAAACCCCCAACGATATACCTAAGTTGCTTAGTCACAGACTTCATAGGAATCAGTTTTTGGCAAGTCTAAAGTATTACTAGATCTAAAGAAAAGACACTTATCAACTCTCATTGTTGTCTTATCACCAGCAGCAGCCGCAGGTGTTCAGCTTGCAGGGTCTTCCTCTTACCCAGGCCACGGCTGCTGCAGCCATGGCGGCGGCAGCCCAGAAGGTGCAGGCGCAGCCTATATCAGCAAGCAGTGCCAACATCGTGCAACAGGTAATCGACAAAATTTCCGAAAAGGATTAAAATGTCACATGTTTCAATGTCACCCTCCCACGTGTGCCTTTTTATTCCTGAACTTTTGTTGGGCAGTTGACCAAGTGTTTGGAATGATTGAACTGGACGGGCTGTGTAAAACAACAAGCCTCGAACTTGAATCAACCCACGGCACCCACAGCAATTGCTGTGGTGCCCTTTGCAAAATTCCACTACAACTTTACATTTTCCTCATGGAAGTGCCCCTTTCCAGAAGAAAATTGCCATGCCCTTTCAAGAGCGAAGTTCAAGGCCTGAAACAATTGTGCATAGAAACGTTTTGGTACGTGTAGATGCATTCATCAGATATATATTTGTAAGGCTGGCATAGTTTAGCTATCGTTCAAAACCGTCTGGATGATATTGAATGGTCAAACAGTTGGAGGGTTGACTGTGTACTGTGTAGGTCTCATTCACTTCTGGATAATTGCCGGTTGGCATAGTTTATCAATAAATAAAGTTTCTAATTTTCAAAATGCAAATTTCGCTAGCCAGGATGTACGCATAAGTCCTATGTGTTATTAATCAAGATACAGTGTTTTTGCACTGATGCAACGATATTATCGTTCTGAGCTGACAACTGACGTAAGTTTTATCCTCTGTGATCTAGACTGGGCTATCTAGAATCCTCCAGGCTCAACCGGCAATCCAGACCCAACTCACGTCTCAGCCGCAGCCGACCGTTGTGTCGGTCACCCAGCCGCTGTCCCAGGCACAAACGGTACAGACCATGACGCAGCCCTCCTCGACGGTGCCAGTCACACTGACGCAGGCCCTAACCGCACAGCAGCTGCAGTTGCTGCAGCAGCAGGCCACGGGGCAAGTGCAGTTGGTAAGTTGGAATGAGGGTGACGATGATGGGTCTTGATGATGTAATTACGGACCTCATGTAGTGGGGGGGTTCGTCAATACTAGAATAGTGATGTCTCATCTTTGGAGTTCAAAGTTGTTTCATCTCTAGCCCATGAAGATACTGCTTAAGACTTCTTACCCGGTGGCGTTCTAAGACCGGTTCATACTTCATGCGAAAGCAAATGCAAAAGCGTACATTATACGGGACGCAAACTAACAGTACGCGCCGTTTTCCCAATTGTGACATAAGAAAATTCGCTTCGCCTTTACAATTTGCATGAAGTATGGTCTCTTAACACCACCGCTGAGATTGTTTTGGATAAAGGCAAGAGACCCTGACTTTTTCAAAATTACCTTCACTATCCGTGTGTGAGACAAGTTTTAGCAGGACAAGTTCTTTCAGAAGAAACTTGATTTCTCACTTGGGGATCGTAAAGGTAATTACAAGAATTCCCCCCCCAGATCCATTAATCTATTCCGCGGCAAAAGACAAACTTGCAGGACAAGTCCTTATCAGAATGGTGTTATCATAAACTGTAAAAGAAGGTAATCCCGCATTGGCATCTTAGCTGTTACATATTCATGAGAAGTTTTTGTGTTAGGGCCTTTACTGTTTTTCTGGCAGTGTCTGCAACCATTCTGTGCAGCTCACGCAGTGGAGGGTGTGTTTTTGGTCGTGATTTCAATGCATGTGTACTTGCTTGCCTGACACCAACAAGCCCTCTTCCCTCCCCCCCTCCTAGCTTGCCTGCCTGCTATTAACTTGCTTGTCTTTTTTGCTGGTCCTTTTGCGCTTTGTCTCCCTCCACTGCCCCACTCCTCCTTCCCTGCCTTTTTCCTTCTTTCCCCCCTCCCCCCACCTCCTCCATCGCTACAGCCCTTCACAGAGCTCTCTAAGATGTGGCAGCAAGGGAGTCAGTTCCCCTCTCAGCTTGCCGGTCAATTCGGCGGTCAGCTACACCAACAACAACAGCAACAGCAGCAGCAGAATCAATCACAACAGCAGCAGCAACTGCAGCAGCAGCAACAGCAGGCAAAGGTTTTTTGAACCGTTCTGATGTGTCCTCGGAATCTGTTGTCACCGTTCTTTTGAAAAACTCTCTACCGTTTTCTGTTTGGTTGAGGTCGACTAAAGCGCTCTCCACTGTGTATAACATCGTTCTTGTATGCATGTTTGCTTTTAACATCTAACCAATCTCTTCCACAATCTCCACGATGAGACCACGATCATGTGTACAACCATTTGGGTTTTTTTTGTTCCCATGTTAAGTCAATGCGCAGTCTAAGGCTTGCGCCTCTCAATGGCAGAATCAGTGACAGATTTGAGGGTCGTTACATCTAGAGACTATTGAAGTAGCAGGCCTTGATCTTAGCCGAGGCCACCGAGGCCATCGTCCCTCATGCCCTGTCCAGTTGGCCAGCATGCCCTTCAGAAAAATTGCACCGTCACTACCAACTTGGCCAGCATGCCCTTGTACATTTTCTCTGATTTGGCCAGCAAAGGCCTGCCCCTGTTTTTCTTAAGATCGAGGCCTGAAGTAGGTTCTAGTATTGTACCCTGGGGTATATTGACTCTCAACAAAGGGTTCTCGGGGGTAGGCTACACCCTATTGTGCTTTACAAGCGTAGGGGCCCCTTTTCCAAAATGGCTGCTTTTCTGTAAAGAAATGAGCACTCTTCGTAAGGGAATTTTTTTTATTTGTGATGAACGAAGCTCGAGGGACCTATGGACAAACCTCCATAAAATTGACCAAACATTTACATTTAGTGTCACTGCTCTGTTTTATTTTATTTCAAGAGGCTGTGAATTGTCTAAATTATTTGTTGAGTACTTTTGAATCTTCAGCATTAAGCATGGGTTTCTATAAGAATTCTTCAAGTGGGCTGCACCCTTTATAAATCAGCGGGACGCTTAAACATTAAAAAAAAATTGTCTCGTACCTATTTTGTACCATGAGAAGCAGTATTCATGGATAATTTTTCAGATTTCTCAGAAACTTTCGACCCTAAAAATGGTGGAAGCACACGGTAACGGCCCACAACAGAGCTTATTCTATAGTGAGGTTTCACGTGACGTCACCCGATACCTTTTTCTAATGCTGCGTGCACAAACAGATGCTGGAAATCATTCAGCAGACGACGCGCCAGCCATTGAGTTTGTACGTGGCCGTACCCAACATGGCTGCGAAAGGAATCTTTCCCGGGGTCTTGCAACCTCTCTATAGGAGAGGTCAAGGCATGGCAGGTCCTGAGGCACAGGATGTTTACGCTGATATTTTATTTGCTGGCAATTCTTGTATGTGAACGAACCCACTTTGCTGTAGCTAAAACACTTTCTCTCTAAACTAATGATTAACAAGGAACTGTCTCAAACGTACCCAAGTGGTATGTGGTTCCAGCCTGCGCACACATTGTTAACAAACTGCATGCATGGCATTTTTCACTGGTAGTCGAAGTCCTAAGTTAATGCAACAGGTGTTGTTAATAATATCTGCTTCCCCAGTCCGATACTACACGGAGGCAATTGCCTCTATTGACCCTGGCAATATATTTTCAGCAAAATCCTTTCTTTTGTTTTAAGACGTATTAGGCTAATTGATTAATGTCACTTTAATGTCACTACAAGAAGTTTTAGGGATAGGCATGATATTCTTCCTGCTGATTTCCAATCCTTGTCACATCAGGTAACCTGTTCAAGTCACTCTCCAAGAAGAAGATAATATCCATTTTTAATTTTTTTCTTGGGGAAAGTGAGACACCAGTAACAAAACGTCCAGACCCCTATGCTGAAGAAGTGTTCCCATTGTGATGTAGTCTTGGATCAAGACCCTCCTGTTATTGATATTCCACGACCCATGACCCGGAGGAGGGCGCACTCTCACCCTAGACAGCTATCACAGGCTAGACTTCTATAGAGAGGTTTCAGGTGACGTCACCCGATACCTTTTTCTAATGCTGTGTGCACAAACAGGCGCTGGAAATCGTTCACGCAGACGATACGCCAGCCATTGAGTTTGCACATGGCCGTACCCAACATGGCTGCGAAAGGAACTTTTCCCGGGGTCACGCAACCTCTCTATAGAGAAGTTCTAGACTCCGGGAGAAGTTCATTTCGCAGCCATGTTGGGTCCAGCCAGCCATGTACAAACTCAATGGCTGATGCGTGACGCGTCGTCTGCTGAAGGATTTCCAGCGTCTGTTTGCGCACGCAACATTAGAAAAAGATAGTGGTTTAGGGTGAGAGTGCGCCCTCTTGTGGTGATTGATTGTGGGATATCAATAGCTGGAGGGTCTTGAGCCAAGACTAATTGCTTTGCAGTACAGTTGGTTGGTTCTATGTTGCCTGTAGAAAATTAACTTGTGTGACAAAGCCTTATAACACTTCCACCGAAGTACGTTGTAATACCTCTCCTGTGTGTAGCTGTTTTTCATTTAAATTGATTGATTTCGTTGAACTTTTCAATGAGTAACTTACCCTATATATCTTCTTTAGCATTCACTTTCTCAGCACTAACACTTATAACCCTCCTACTGTCTGACCATTCAATAATATCCATTGTGGTTTTGAATGAAAGACAAACTATGCCAGCCTGCAATATGATATCATGTGGTGTATGCATCTGCACAGTACACAGTCAACCCTCCTACTGTCTGACCATTCAATATCATCCACTGTGGTTTTGAATGAAAGACAAACTATGCCAGCCTGCAATATGATATCATGTGGTGTATGCATCTGCACAGTACACAGTCAACCCTCCTACTGTCTGACCATTCAATATCATCCACTGTGGTTTTGAATGAAAGACAAACTATGCCAGCCTGCAATATGATATCATGTGGTGTATGCATCTGCACAGTACACAGTCAACCCTCCTACTGTCTGACCATTCAATATCATCCACTGTGGTTTTGAATGAAAGACAAACTATGCCAGCCTGCAATAGGATATCATGTGCTGTATGCATCTGCACAGTACACAGTCAACCCTCCTACTGTCTGACCATTCAATATCATCCACTGTGGTTTTGAATGAAAGATAAACCATGCCAGCCTGCACTATGACATTGTGTGGTGACATTGTGTGGTGACATTGTGTGGTGACATTGTGTGGTGATATTGTGCAGCCATAAACAACCCGTGCAGTTTCAAATGGATTGTCAACTCGTTGGAAAATGTCACGAGGCGTAGGAGGGTTAACCCTACGTATTTTCATATCCTGCTGTAAATACCTGCTGATATTTTTTCAAGCCTGTGCTTTAACCATGTGCTAACCTTTCTCCCACACCACTCCCCCCCCCCCCAAATTTAATTGGTAAACACACATTACATGTAGACACAAGGTGATCAAGGTTATTAGTAATCTTTCAATCCTGCCTATTGACTCCCTTGCACACGCACGGCACAAACGCACTGACTCTGCCACGCTCACCATTTTGGAAGTCAGTTGGTATATGCATACACACCGCTTCGCCTGAAATGCGCTTTACACTTTTACAATACACGAGAGACAAGGACTTCCAAAATGGCGCTGCCAATATTAATGCGATGATGACATCAGGTGAATTGGGGACCAATATAAATCTTTCCTTGTCTTTTCTGTCTGTTGAAAAAATGTTTTGTGTTGTGTTTTTGCTTGTGCAGCAAAAGCCATTTTCTGGCTGTGTCAGATAGAACCAGTAAGGTTCTGAAGCTGACAAGCTATTTTAAATGATAGAGCTATGCCGGCCTGCAACTTGATATCATGGGGTTTACGCCGTCAACCCTCCTACTGTCTGACCATTCAATGTCATCCACTGTGGTTTTGAACGATCGATGTAATTAAGCCATTCCTGCAAGGGTTTAACATGTGGTGAATGCATCTACACAGTACACACCAAGGTCTGGAATTTCATCTTTGAGAGGGCAAGGCCATTTTCATTTTGCAAAGGCCACTACTATTGGAAAATCTGAAAGTCTATGGGAAACTTTAGAAGGGGCACCATGGCCAAGACCAGGGCAACGGAGGCGATGCCCTCTGTGGCCTTCGTGACAATCAAGGCCTGACTCACATCTGTTTAACGAATTCAAAGTCAGCTTTGAAATGTGTAACCATGTGTTATGGAGGTTTATATCCATTGTTGTTTTTTTTCACCAGATAAGCACGCAGAACATGTTACCCGGCGCCCCGCTGCAGCAGATCAGCACTACAGATCTACAGCAGCTGCAGCAGCTACAGCAGCAGAACCCCATGCAGCAGTATGTCTTCCTCCAGGCTGGCCAGGTCAGTGAAATCTGTTCACGTTTCACAAATGTTTTTTGTTTTTTTTCCGAAAAGAGTTGAAAGATTCTCCCTACCAGCTGCTGTGGATATTAAAACGAGATCAAATGTTGAAGATCTTTTTCGTAACATGTTATTTGAAGCTCTGTAGTTGAACCATGTTTAGTGGACACAGCCCTGAACCCCCATCCTCCCAATCCCCCTTTCACCCTCCCCATCCCCCTTTCCTCCCCATCCCCCTTCCTCCTCTTCCCACAACCCAATGAAAAAAAAAATAGAATAAAATTAGCAAAAGTACTGTAAGAGCCCTCACAATTGCACCTCAACAGAGTTCCAAAAAAATGTATGTATCCCATTTCCATTTAGTGTCAACTTCATTTCCCCCTCCAGCAAAAACAAAACAAAGGAAATGAAAAACAAGCTACTTCTTGTTTCTGATCCATGGAAACAGAACAAAAAGTCTAGTATTTGCCATTGATTATTGAAAAAGTCCAATAAATTGATCAAGTTTTTCATCAGAGATCTTCTGTCTGATGAGCTCGCACTACTGTAGAAGTAAAAAGTTTGACTTTCAAATATGGAAGAACGAGTGAAGTTGGCCACCTGTTTACTGCATGCCCATTGTTTGATATTGGCCGTTTTCTTGGAGCATTTTTCAAACCCATGGGTCAGATTTGGGCACCTAAACATGGGGGCTTGCCCAGGCTTAGCTACCTGACTTAGCTGTGACTTTGGGCTATCGGCTACTCGTGGCTTCAACAGCATTGCTGAGGCATGGTCCAAAGTGGCTGTACAGCCAGAGCCATTTGTTGCAGACATAACCTTGGCCCAATTTCATAAAGCTTTTTATTGGTAAGCAAATTTTTGTGCTTACTAAAAAAAAAAAAAAAAACATGACAAAAACAAACATGCGTAAGCAAAAGTGTATTTCAGAAACGATCGAGAAGATCGTGTGTGCGTTCACAATGGATTGTCAATGTTGCATCGCTCATCTGCTTACAAGAACCAGGGGCGGATCCAGAGGGGGGGGGGTGGGGGCGTGAGGGGCGCACGCCTCCCCTATTTTTCCTTCCGAAGAAAAAAAATCAAGATATCATCCCGCCCACTTGCAATGAGAAATAAACTTTCGACATTATACTACAAAGTTCACGCTGTTAGGGCTTTGCGCTACATGCTTGCAGTCGCCACAACTTGCCCTCAATCATCATTTGCTGCTTGATCGGTAAATTTCACGCGCCCCCCTCCCCCCCGTTTGGAAAATCCTAGCTCCGCCCCTGAGAACTGCCGACAAGCTAGCGTGCCATTTACTTTGCTTACGTTTATCCGTCTTTAAAAAATAGAGATTCTGCTAATGGCTGCTTCGTAAGATGAAATCGTCTGCTTACAGGCTGTATGAAATTGGACCCTGTTGCTGAATGCCTCAGGGAAATCAAAACGGCCGATCTGAGCCCCAAACTCTCAAAAGTCATGATTTTGGAAACGCTCCAACGACCGAAGTGGACCCTGAAATAATTTGTCAAACATCATTTTTCTAAAAAAATGCAGTTTTTATTATTCTAATAATGAATCTGCAGACCAACATGCCGCAATTTGTGCTCCTGCAACCCAAAAAGGTGAGCAGTCACCTTGTGTAAGAAACCCAGAGTTACCTCATTTGTTATACAGTTTTCAAATGGCCTTACCCCAGTCTAGCCCGGTCCTTCCTTCACAACCACTGCCTGCGTCACATGCCATGTACTTGTAGTCAATGTAAAAGGTCTGCACACCGTCATACACTACAAACCCCAAAGAATTGCCGGTTTGGGCAAAAAGGGGGTTAAGATATCTTTTTTGTATGTAGAAGGTCACTGTGCAAATCCCACTTGAGGGGCCTGTGAAATTGTAAGACTCAAAAAGCACCAAACCAAAGTGGTCTGGGAAAACTTTTATTGATTATTTTCAAATGCCAGGGATGAAACATTTCAGGCTATCATCGGAATTCAAACTTGTTTATGTTCGCCCGGTGAATGAAAAAAGAAAAAAAGCAGCCGTTATTTTGTTTGGATAAAAAAAGAAAATCGTGTTCTTCGATCTACTTCACTAGCACAGTGGATGGTGTCCCCAGAAGCTCCTTGAAATCTGAAACTCCAGAAGATACCGAAAGGTCGAAACGCCATCGTTTCGACGTACCTCCTAAAAATTTGGCTTGTAGTTTCTGACCTCTTTGTCAGCAGTCACTCTCTCACCTCCTGAAATGTTAAGCTCAATTGATGACTAATTTGCAACTGTACCAACACATGCTGAGAATGGAAGTGGTTCCCTCCAACCAGTGTGACGTTTGAGAACTCCAAGATTTAAAAAAAAGTTGCTGAAAGCCTTTGGTATTAAACGTGAATAAAACACACAAAAACGAAAATTGTTTACGCTAAGTCTTCTTTTAAGAAGGCACCTTATTCAGGATGTTTTTTTAAATGTTTCCAGAAATCTAGAAGATCGGAAGGAGTTTTCTCTCAAGGTTGTCTTCTTTTTCCCGGAAGATATTGTGCTTTTTTGAAAACAATGTACTACGTGGAAGTTGACTGGTTGTTTAAGCTTCTCTCGTGGGTTTTGTATGTTTATAAAGTTGAACATGAATATGTGTGGATCTTTCGTGTCATACAAGTACATTACAAACTCCCTAAAGGATGCGAAGTGACGGCAGGAAAGCTGTGAGGGAAGATTTCGTTGAAAGGGAAGTTACAGCCGTGATCTTTTGGAAGCAAATATTCTGTCCGCCTCGCCTGTCGAGTCGTCAGAAAGACATTGTGACAAATAAACACAGGAATGTTTGGTGACCTTTGCGGAATGCAAAATAATTGTGACATATGTGGTCGTCCGGTTTCACAACCATCTTGTTTTCAGCAAGATGGTACCAAACATCGTCGTGAAACTTTTTTGTTTTGTTTCTAAGGTCTTAGTTTTGGCTGCAGCTTACGTTCCGGAGTCGCATGACTTGGAACACTGAACTTAATTGCTGATAGAGCGTAAGCCTATGCCGACAATTTCTTATTTTATTTTTTTTTTTTAAATTGATCGATTGGAAACTTCCAAAAGGACAATGTTGTACCTTCTTTTTCCCTGGGCAGCGTCAGTCGGGGGTTATGGTATTGCTTCACGTGTAATATACTACATGTATGTAGCTACGTGTGGCTTTTTTGCATTGTGTCATTGCATAGGTTTTGCCTGTCAAATGAATGTCCACAACATGCTTCAAAAGTGTTCATTTTTAACCCGCTTTTTTTTTTTTTTTTAGATTGTTGTTTTTTCATGTAATAGATGTTATATAACCAGTTCAAAAGCATGTCAAGTGACGAGTTTGTTATAATCGGCTGAAATCCCGAAATCCAAAGGTCCAAACCTTCCCCCCCCCCTGTAGTGGAATTGGACACGCCCAAGAAGGAACAAACAAATCCAGACAGGGGGGGGGGAACAAACCAATTCTTATACTCTATTTTGTCTCCTAATGAATATGCTCGGCGGCAGCACTACCTATGTTCGTTGCCGTATCGACAAATTCAAGTGCATTTACACTGTATAAAAAAAACTCATTGGAACGGAACGAGAAAGCAGGCCTTGATCTTAAGAAAAACTGGGGCAGGCCTTTTGTACAAGGGCATGCTGGCCAAGTTAGTAGTGACAGTGCAATTTCTCTGCAGGGCATGCTGGCCAACTCGACAGGGCATGAGGCCAATGGCCTCGGTGGCCTCGGTTAAGATCAAGGCCTGAGAAAGAAACAACTGTTGTTAACAAAAAAAGTTAGCAATGACCGTATCACATGTTACAATCGTGACTGAGCAACCACCGTGGTAACTAATAGACAATGACTAGACTAGGTGCATGTGCATGCCTGCAGTTGGAACAACCCCCAAAAAAGGAAAACCACTCTCAGAGATTTATGTGGATCCAAGAATGTGGATTTTGAAACGCATGGAATTAATTCTGTTTGAAAGTTTACCCCCCGCCCCCCTCAAAAAAAAAAAAGTCTTTGTACTTTCAAAATAAAGCCACACATGCATCTCGCCGTCACTTGTCTGCTTGAAAAAAAAAAGAGTTTGATTTTTCCAGATTTTGTATTCCTGTCCCAGAATGATTCCACTGAATCATTTTGTTTGTTCGTTTGTTTGTTTGTTTTATTCAATATTTTATCCCCTGAGTTATTTATTGACAAGCCTTCATTTCAGTACTGTCGTTGACAAGTTGATTTCAGATTTTTATTTACTTTATTTTTTTATTTCTTACGGGGTCTTCTTAATGTCAGTTTTAAGATCCAATTTTTGAAACCGTCTTTGTTTTTTTTTTTCTTGAGTACTTACACATCACATGAAGGTTATTTTAACAGGTTAGTTACACTTAGTAAACTCAGGAGTTGCCCGAATACATTCATGAACATTTCACAAACGTACACATCTGATTTTTTTCTCTCGAAATTTCAGTAAAACCACAGAATCTGTGTCTGATCTAAAAACTTTAGTTCATTTTTTTTTTTTTTTTGAGTTGATTCAATTTCAAATTTCGGTACAAGTGGGATGTTTTAATTTCCATGGAGACTGAAGTGGCTGTAGACACCAGTCCCATGATCTCTTCGGTATGAGATCAACCGCCCCCCACCCCCACTCTCTCTCTCTACTCCACTCACTCTCTCCCTTCTTGGAAGTGCCCGCCATCCGTGCCCGCCATCTTCACCCCACGGAGGCTTCTGTCATTTAACATGCATGGCAGCTGCTTGTTTTGAACCATTCCCACATCATTCTAACCTCTTTGCCTGTGGTTTTCGCATTCCGTGTATTGACGTCTGTCTTTTTTAATTTAATGTGGCATCGTGAACTTGGTGTATCATCCCGTGTAGGTGGCGCCAAACATGCAGCAGCAGTTTTTCCTCCAGCAGCAGGCCACCCAGCAGCCGGGCCTCTTACCACAACAACCTAGCATGTTGCAACAGGTATATCACATCAGCCAGTTTGATCAAATCCCAACACTTCACACGAAACACAAATGTGGAGCAGATGTTGACATTGGCAATTGACTGCGCAAGTCTTGCGCGTATTCAAACATTTTTGGGAACAGCTGGTACCCCGCACATTGCTTTAACGTGTGAAAGAAACAAGATCACGCGCTATAAGGGACCCTTATGTTCGAATACGCACGAGACTTACTCAGTCCATTAGCATAAGTTTTTACGCCTCATAAATTGACGTCGATGACTGCTTCCTCGTTAGTGTTTGCGTGAAATGTTACCTGGCCTGAAGTCATTATTAACGCTTTATCATTTTAACCAACCCCACAACACCTGCATAGTCGTTCCTTTCAAGCACCATTGATGCAGATCTCACCCCATTTTGACTGTATGTCTTAACGGTGACTTCACCTTGTGCCGATAACCCTAAGGTCCCCCAACAACCCTACAGACAGACACCCCTATGGTGCGACACCCCTATGGTGCGACACCCCTATGGTCCCACACCCCTATGGTCCCACACCCCTATGGTCCCACACCCCTATGGTCCTACACCCCTATGGTCCGACAACCCTACAGCCCGACACCCCTAAGGTGCAACACCCCTGTGGTCCGACACCCCTGTGGTCCGACACCCCTGTGGTCCGACACCCCTGTGGTACGACACCCCTATGGTCCCACACCCCTATGGTGCGACACCCCTATGGTCCCACACCCCTATGGTCCCACACCCCTATGGTACGACACCCCTATGATCCCACACCCCTATGGTACGACACCCCTATGGTCCCACACCCCTATGGTCCCACACCCCTATGGTCCGACAACCCTACAGCCTGACACCCCTAAGGTGCAACACCCCTATGGTACGACACCCCTAAGGTGCAACACCCCTATGGTACGACACCCCTAAGGTGCAACACCCCTATGGTCCCACACCCCTATGGTCCCAAACCCCTCCTGATCTACCATTAGGATGAGGGTTTCGGGTTAGGATTAGGAACAAACATTTGTAGGGGTGTTGGAACATGGGTGTCTCGGAACATAGGGATGTCGCGACACAGGGATGTCGGAACATAGGGGTGTCAGAACATAGGGATGTTGGAACATAGAACGAGAGAAATGTGCAAAAAGTTTAATGGACTTCTGTGATGAGTGGGAACTATCTGTGTCCCCCACTCAATCCCTTTCCCTCTATCCTATCCATCCTCCCCCCTCCCCACGCTGAGCTGTTTTTGTACCCCACCTCTCCGCCCACTGTACATTTTTGTCGCACTAGTGAAAAAAAAAGTTGTATCTCAGTTTTGTTATAATGCTGCACAGTATCTCGCATGAAAGAGGCTCCGCGCAAACAAACAAAAAAACATTGTATCTCCGCATCATTGGTTTTATGTGTCCATCCGAGATAGTTGTAGCCAGATACAAACTTTCTGCAGTTTTTAAATAAAGCATGTTGAGTTGAAAGTGGTTTGTTTTTTCAGAATTTCAACATTTTTTACACTTGAGCACGGCAATTTCATCTTCAGTTCAGTCTTTGAACTAAACATTTTCTCGCCAATGTGTCTTGGACTCAAATGTAAATTGTTAGTGCAGCCCATTTTGCTCTGGTTGAACTCCATTTGGTTTTATACTTTCACAGGAATTGGTGAGCCTTTCTTAAAATGATGCATTAATTTACACTTTAAGTGGTTTATTTGATATCGTGGCAAAAAAAATGCAACAAGAAAAATTGGCATAAGCTGGATTACAAACTCTTTAAAAAGTTTTCTCTAGAAAAAGTCATTCCATTTTTGTTATGTTTTGGGTACATGTACGCAGTAGGATTAAAACCAGCCTTTTGTCACCAGAGGTTAAGAAATCTGCAACGGTTGTGGGTTCAAATCCCACTCAAGACAAGTGCTTTGTATTGGCTGTTTCTGGAGGACTTTAAGAACACTTGGTATTGGGCAATTTAATTTACTTTCCATCAGACATCAGTGGCAGGCAAGAAATATTTGCTTGATAACTTGCAACATTTGGATTTATTCACACATTCCTCATCATGTCTGTTTTCTTAAAAAAAAAAAATAAAAACAGATTTACGATAGTTCTAACCCTGCATGATGGGGGTCCACTAGATAGTCCAAAGGTTCGATAGTCCAAAGGTTTATTAGTCCAAAGGTTAAACAGTCCGAACGTTCAATATTTAATAAACTTTCTTTTACTCTTCTTTTTGGATTAATAAACCTTTCGAACTATTGAACCTTCGGAGTATCGAGTGGCATCCGCATGAAGTGTTCAACGTTCAGCATGAGATGTACGGCAAGCATTTGAATGTTCTTGTCAATCATCCTGTGAAGTGTCCATCATGCTAAATCCATGTATTATAATGGTTGTCTTGTAAACATAGGGTAAGGCTTGGGGAGTTGGGGGATGGGGGTAGTTGTGTTGTCATCGTAGTTGGTGTGTCAGTACTTAATAGACCACTTATTAAGCTTGAATATGCAGTGAACCATTTCTCTTGTACGGCACAGTAAAAAAGCTACACCATATGTATTCAGTTGTTACTAAAAAAATAGTACTAAATGTGTTCAATCTAAATATTTTGCATCATAAAAATTGTTGGATGAAATCGTTCCCTGATATGACTCTACACACTTACACAGCGCCCTCACTGGAGTCAAAAACAGGTGCCTCATCGGTCGTTGCCTGGCCTCAGCTACTGAACGCTGTCCATGGGGGGTTTTGATCACCTGGTCATGGACAGGATGGCGTCAGTTTAAAATGCGGGGGCGGTTTGCTTTGTCCTTAAATCTATGCATTTATTCGGCGGTCGGATGCCTCAGTTTTTATGTACGATAAACAAAATAGACAAAAAGATGACCCGTCTCAATGCATTGTACCAAACTGAATTTTTTTTTTTTGTTGTTGTGTAAATTACATTTTTCAAGCATTTATAGCAGTGTTGTGTGTTGCACTCCAAACATGCAATCCCAATAATCACCCTTTCTTGCCATGGCAATTTTTTATATAACTTTTGTTTTTTAATTTCCCCAAGCATCATAAAATTTTGGGGAAAAAAAAACTGTCCTTTTTTTTTTTCTTTTTAGCTGATCGCTTATTTCATCCAAGCAAAATTTTTCCAGAAAAATAGGGATGGGGACGAGGAACTAGAGGCGCAGTTACTTGAAGCAGAGTTCTGTAAACAAATTTGTCAGTGTCCTCAACGGACTCTGGATGCTTTAGCCATGGATTGGTTACCACTTAAGTGACGGATACCATTTTTTGGGGGGAGGGGGTATCCATCACGTGAGGTGAAGTGCGCAAATTTCACAAGGAGTCGAGTTGTTTGAGTTTTCTCTTAGGAGAAGTTGTTAAAAAAATTCGTTAAACAGTCTCGTTCAATATCCTCACAGGTACAAGGGCAGCACAACTTGCTCCAGAATCCAACGTTGGTCGGTACCCACACAGTACAGCAGCCTGCAGTGACGCTGGCTACTATAGCAAGTACACAGGTATGACGATTGAAGTGGGGGAGGAAGAAGAGTGGAGAGTTGAGATTGGGTTTTTACTGGCCAGTTTTAAAATTTCTTTTTGCTGATTTCAGTTTTTTCCCTAGCTCCATAAATAGTGCCACTACCCTGGACTTCCGCAATTCTTATGAAGACCAGAGTATTGGCACTATTTATGGGACTATTTACCCCCCCCCCCACCTCCTGAGTAGCATGTATTTGAATCACAGTGTATACAGTGCTTATCACACATCGGTGTATAGGGTAAAAACCAAGGTAATATCCCAAAAAGATACAGCGATTTGCGTCGATAATGAACCAATGTTTTTTTTTCTTAAATTCAGGCAGGAGCGACCATTGTGGCAGCCACACCCACAATCACCGCTCAGCAGCAGCTGCAGATTGCACACGCCCATAAAACATCGGCCATACAGCAGGCAGAGGAATCCACAGACCTAGAGGAGCTGGAACAGTTTGCCAGAACGTTCAAACAGCGACGGATAAAGCTCGGCTTCACACAGGTGAGGATGCTGGGCCCCATTTTGTAAAGCTGTTTTACCTCCGTAGAGCAATTTTTTTGTGCTTAACCCTCCTACTTCTGGACCATTCAATCTCATCCACTGGTTTTGAAGGATAGATGTACTAGGTCAGCCTGCAACAGGCCTGTATGCTTCGTTCTTGAAAGGGCAAGGGCACCAAGGCATTTTCTTCTTGACAAAGGGCACCTCTTTGAGGAAATTGTACATTCCTGTGGGAACTTTTCATGGGCACCAAGGCAGTGACCAGGGGCCTGAGGGCAATTGCCTCTGTTGCCCCCATGAAGTATCAGGCCTGTGATATATGGTGAATGCTACACACTACACACTATGTACATGGGTAGTTGTGAACACAGTTGTGCCACCACACATAACCCATGCATGGTTGAATGGTTTCGGAGTGTTGGTCTGCTCACTGGAAAATGTTAAACTCTTAAGAAGATTTGGCGTCTTAACGGGTTTGTGCCACTCATTTTGCGAACAAGGAGACAGGTGAGATAGCATGCCTTTTGCGTTGCTTACAGTGGTTATGAAATAAAAACTATGCCCAGGGTCGCTCCATAAGCGAGAAAAAAAGTCTGCTTACAGGCTTTAAGAAATCGGCTTACAGGTTTGTGAAATTGGCCCCTGCTTACAAGAACTGCCAGCAAGTATAAGAGTGCCTTTTGCTTTGTTCATGGTAAGCAGGATTGTACCGAGGGCCGTTTCATAAGCAGAAAATACTTGCTAAAGACAGGCTTTATGAAATTGGCCCCTGCTTACACAGACTGTTCCAATATTTTTTATTATTGATTGGGTTGGTTTGTTCGTATGCTGCAGGGTGATGTTGGATTAGCCATGGGAAAGCTGTATGGGAACGACTTCAGCCAGACGACCATCTCGCGCTTCGAGGCCCTTAATCTCAGCTTCAAGAACATGTGCAAGCTGAAGCCGTTGCTTCAGAAGTGGCTGGACGATGCCGACTCGACCATCTCCAATCCGTCCCTACTTGGAGGCACCGGCTTGGACTCCCCAGACTCCCTCGGAAGACGCCGGAAGAAACGCACGAGCATCGAGACCAACATCCGGGTGTCGCTAGAACGCGCCTTCATCCACAATCCCAAGCCCACCTCGGAGGAGATCATGATGCTATCGGAGACCCTGGGTATGGAGAAGGAGGTCGTACGAGTCTGGTTCTGCAATCGCCGTCAGAAGGAGAAACGTATTAACCCTCCGTCAATAAACCTTGCGAGTCTTGGCTACAACGGGTCCGGCCCGCTTATGAGCCCTACCTCCGTCTCGCACTCGCAGTTGAATTCCAACAACAGTATCGGGCTGCCCATCACAACGTCCAACGTGACCGGGGTGGTGAGCTCTGGCGGGTTGACCATGAATGCTGCCGGGATCATCACGAGCGTCGCACAGGCCGTCGCCAACAACAACAACCCGTTGAATAACTTCAAGGTCATGAACAACACCACCACGGTCAACAGCGCCATCACGGACGCTGTCAACGCGGTTTCCGTGCCTACCTCACTCGTCCCCAAGACCATCCATCTGAGCCAACCTACCCAGGTGACCTCCGTGCCGGTGTCCATCGGCTCAAACGGCACCCAGCCCACCAATCTGTCGATAAACACTACAGCCAACACACTGCCCATGGAGGTAGTAACGATGACCGTGGCTAGTCATGATACCTCGACCACCCCTGCCTCAACCATGTCAACCATCGAGCCCAGTTTAATAGGAAATAAATAAATTGCCCCACCCACCCCCCCCCCCCCCCCCGAGATTACACCCTCAAATAGACGATGCAAGTCTTATTCAACCTGTTTGAGAGCTTTTAGGGTTCCCTGTTTGGGAATGTTGGGTTCCCTGTTTGGGAATGTTGGGCTCCCTGTTTGGGAATGTTGGGTTCCCTGTTTGGGAATGTTGGGTTCCCTGTTTGGGAATGTTGGGTTCCTTGTTTGGGAATGTTGGGTTCCCTGTTTGGGAACTTTAGGTTTCGTATTTGGGACGTTAAGTTCCCTGTTTGGGAATGTTGGGTTCCCTGTTTGGGAACTTTAGGTTCCGTGTTTGGGACGTTGGGTTCCCTTTTTGGGAATGTTGGGTTCCCTGTTTGGGAATGTTGGGTTCCCTGTTTGGGAACTTAAGGCTCCCTGTTTGGGACATTGGGTTCCCACGTACATTGCTTTAAAGTGTGAAGGAACCAAGATTGCACACTTGAAATGGGAATAAGACTTGCTCAGTCTGTTGTTCAGTGATGAATTCCATAGCTCTATTTTGTACAGTTGTCAACAGATTTCTGCGAGAGTTAAGTTCAGACCAAAAACACAGATCAGTACCCGTGAGAAGAAAAACTGGAGGGGAAAAAACCCTGAAGGTATGAGCTATGCATAAAGTCCCTCTGCAAAGTCTTTGAAACTAGCTCAGTTCACCTGCAAATTCATTCATTGATGACTTCAGAATCCCGATTTTGTGAAGTTGGTGACAGTTGTCTTCAGGAGTTTTAGTCCAGACAGAAAAGCGTGTCAGCACCTGAGTTTGCAAAACTGGAGAATCGGTGAAAACTAGCTCAGCATTTTTTTGTACAGGCCTCGTTATGCGAGGCAAATTTGTACAGGCAATTGTCGGTGACATTCAACCGTGTGCTAAATGAACAACAGCACAGCAGCATTTCTGCTACCTCAAAGTTAAATTGTGTGAACGTTTAAATGTTTCAGGCTTTGTGTTCTTCGTGGAGACGGACCTTATGCACTCATGTCGTCCTGTCACCATCTTTGAGGTCAAACAATTGGAGCGCGTACGCGAGGCCCCTAGGATGGCCCCATGAGCAACCTTCGTTTGTGTTCTTTCAGAGTGCGCCGGCTCAGATGTAAGATCGATTACAAGGACATGGTTGCCTGTATTCACTGCTCAGTGTAACATGGCCTTCACGCTGGTCAAAGACGAAGCACAGCATACACCGTGTTTCTTCTAACCGTATGTCTGGGGGTTTTGGTCTTGTTTTTAATTGAAACTCACTTCGAGTGTTGGAGAATTCCCATGGCTCAAAAATGCAGATTGGTCCAGAATTCTAAGTTTGTTGTTTGTTTGTTAAAATTGTAAAATGTATTGCTGCAAGTAGCTTTTTTTATGGTGGCGGGGATGGGGAATTTTATATTTTTTAATTTATGTTTTTGGGTGTGTTTTTGTTTTTGTCGTTGTTGTTTTTTTTTTTTTTTTTTTCTTTCTCCTTTTGTTCCAGGCTTCAAACCTGCATGAACTTATGATGTGTTTTTACAATCTATTTAAAAAGATTTGGAAACCTTGACAGATGTCAAAGAAATTGCTTCAAAGTTCATCAAAACTGGACCTAGAATCAGGAATATACCTCCTGAGTATTGGACAAGATTTGTAAGGGTGATTGCGTAAATATTTTGTTCTAAATCTGTTTTGTCCACTTGCACAATAGTCCCCTTGCAATGGCCGCAATAGCTGAAGTCAAACAACAGAAACTTGCGCGCGTGTAAGCGCCACGCAACCGATGAGAGTTCTTCATTTTGATCTCGTTGAGGGCACTGTTTGAGCTCCTGACGTCATATGCAAGGGATCTATTTCATTAAGCTGCGAAGCAGATAAACTTGCTTGACATAATTATTAATTTGCTAAGAGAGAGTAAGCAGGGTACCAGTCAAGACTAATTTATTTTACGTAACATTTCGGCTGGTAACCTGCACAATTTTCCTTGCTAAGCAGCTTTGCTTACAGCTTTAAGTGCTAAATGCGGTCCATGGAAATGAAAAGGGGAAACAAAAATTGGGAAGCTGACCGAAGAAGTGCATAAAGAGATGAAAGTGTTTCGCTCAGAGAGCTATAGAATGACTAGAGCGCTAACTGTTGATTCCACGTTCAGAAATTATTTGTTAAGTCTCTTGGACGCAGACATATTTCAGGCTTGTGTGTGACGTTTTTTTCGTTGGCCCTTTTTCAAAACTTCAACTCCAGCTTAGGTTCGGTCAGTTCTTTTGAAAATGTGCGCTTTCGGTACGGGGCTTCACAGAGGCGGACGGAGCCTGAGCTGGAGCTGAAGTCAAAGCCATGGTTACGAAAAAAAGGCTATACAACTTCATTCTGGCTGAAACTGATGCACATATTTTACATGTGTGGGTTTGCGTTAAGCCTGGTTGATACTTTATGCGAACGCAAAGCGCATTTGATGTCGCTCTCCTACATTCGCAGCAAATTTTGCAAAAAAAAATCAACACGTTTTTGTATTAAGTGAATTGATCATCGCGCATTTGTGATGTCAAATGCGCTTCGCATGGAGTATGAACCGGGCTTTACGCATGGAAACGTATGCACATTACTGGAGTTATGCATTCAATTTATAGATTCTGTAACGCACTGTTTACGAGCCGTTCAACAGCTCTTCAAAATGTCATGCTCTTAGGTAGGTTTGTACACAAGTCGATGCACCAACACTGCTTCATTAACATAGGACAGTTTAAATAGCGCTCTAGTCAGTGTACATATCGTCAATCGCACCATGAACGTGGTTGAAGTTGAACTGTTTTTCAAACTGCAGTTTCAGAGACTGCTTACTGTTTTTTGGGATTTGTTTAAATGTTTTTTCAATACCAAAACAAAACTGACTTCGTTATTCTGACAGAATTATCAAAGTGTTTTCAATCACGCGACTGTTTTGACGAGTTTCTAATTCCCCAAACACAAATGCCACTTTGTGAAAACACAGAAAAATAAAAACTAGACGTGCACGTGGAGCTGTGTGTGAAAAAACAACGCATATTGAAATACGTCGCTTCGTGAAAACCGCTTAACATAAAAAGGTCAACACATACGTCACTTTGTGAAAATGCACAGGGCATACTATGCTTGTTTGGCACCATGCATGTATTTCTGTGGACAAAGTGGTGTGACATCACTTCGGGAAGCCCAAAAAGGTCCTGAAACTTGCTGAAAAAGTTAACAGGAATGAGTATATAAATAATTTGTACACAGACCGATTTTCTAGATTTTGTGATTCCTGACTGATGTCGGTTTATGGTGCGAGTGGCGATATGTACCAAGATTCCGCTTCTCATAACAACTGTTACCTTGGTGTATATGACGTTTTTTTTCGTGACGTTATTCTTTTACTTTGACAAGGCTTTCTCGTGGTTTAAAAAAAAAAGGTGAAAATACATGTATGTAAATATAATTGTACAGATTAATTAATTTTATACCAGCATGTATTCTTTTACTAGTCTAGCATTAAGGCCAAATAAAATTAACAAATTGTTTAAGCGAACCCCTTTTTTCTGGAATCGTCTTGGTGTATGTTTGATTTCTTCGTTATCATTTTTTATTTAATGGGACTCGATTTCACAGGGAGCTAAGATTGATCTTAAGTGCGACTCAATCTTAATTGGTGTGACGTCACGAAATAAATCACTATGGTAAATACTGACATCTCATTTTAAGATGAATCCTAGTGCTTTGTGACATAGAGCCCTGCAGTCGATTTCACAAAACTTTACGCAACTGCGTAAGTCCACTTGTACAACATTTATTGTGTAAGTTGGGCCACTTATGCAATAAAAAATGGCACAAGTAGGCTTACGCAGTTGCGTATTTAGTTTCGTGAAATCGGCTACAGGCGTACAAATTTACACACAGTTTTCTTTCCAGATTGTTTCCAGTTGTGTAATAATTACGTCAGGGATAAAGAATATTATTTTGGTTTACCCTTGCACTGTGATACTCGCTCTATATTTTGCGAGTCCAAAGGGGGGAAAAGTCACTAATTAACTGTTTTCTGAGGTTTGGGTTCAGATTTGAGTTGGGATTCAGGGATAAGGGTTAGGGGTGGCTGGATCTTGAACTTGATCCTTACTCAAATATACTTTAAACCCAACTGTCATTAAGCTTACACTTATAAACCCAACTCCCAACGGATTTTAAGAATGTTCTAACAAGGACAAGGGCCATGGGTGGTTAGGGGTAGGGTTAGGGTTGGGATTATGTAACCTTAACCATTACCATAAAAACACTTGTAAACCTAACTCTCTAAATAATGGTATTAGGGTTGGGGTGGTTAGGGTTAGGGTTAGGGTTATGTAACCCTAACCATTACCTAACTCTCTAAATAATGATTAGGGTTGGGGTGGTTAGGGTTAGGGTTAGGGTTAGGATTATGTAACACTAACATTACCATTAATACACTTGTAAACCTAACTCTCAAAATAATGGTATTAGGGTTGGGGTGGTTAGGGTTAGGGTTAGGATTATGTAACCCTAACCATTAATACACATGTAAACCTAACTCTCTAAATAATGATATTAGGGTTGGGGTGGTTAGGGGTAGGGGTAGGGTTAGGATTATGTAACCCTAACCATTACCATAAATACACCTGTAAACCCAACTCCCAATGGTTTACAAGAATGTTCTAACAATGACTAGGGGGCTATGGTATAAGGGTAGACATGGTTAGGGTTTGGGTTATCTTACCCTACATTACCCTTAATACACATACAAATCCAACTCCCTATTGATTACATGAATATTCAAACAAGGACTACGGCGAGGTTGTAAGGGTATGGGTGGTTAGGGTTAGGGTTATCTTACCCTAACCATTCCCCCCTTCAATACACTGGTAAACCATACAGCTGTATATACAGCTCTTATGCTGTAAACCAAACTCTCAATGGATTACATGAATGTTCAAACAAGGATGAGGGCTAGGTTATAAGGGTAGGGATGGTCAGGGCCAGGGTAAGGGTTAGCTTGACTCTGCTGGGGTCGAAACGTGAGGCCACTGACACTTTTGTTTACAAATGGTTTGGTTCACAAAATGATAACATTTTTAAAGTG
This sequence comes from Marthasterias glacialis, assembly GCA_911728455.2. NCBI lineage: Eukaryota > Metazoa > Echinodermata > Asteroidea > Forcipulatida > Asteriidae > Marthasterias > Marthasterias glacialis. The sequence goes on along the minus strand of OU452239.1, from coordinate 10,107,927 downwards.
CACACAATTTTATTGAAAAGAATATTTGCAAATTCTGCACTCACATGCAGAAAAGAAAACCCTACAACTGAATAAACTTTACACAAAACTATTTTTAGTCTCTTCTGACAAAATACATTCTAGAAAAATAGTTCAATCACAAAAAAGACGATATTTATAAAAATATAAAAATGAAGTATACACACAAAAGTATATTTAAATGGAAGACAAATCAGCTCAATATATAAAGATAGATTTTTTATGCACATAAAGCAAATCAAAATACATAACTTTCAAATATTTGAGTGTTACAAAAGACTATTTTTTTACAATACTCACGATTATAAAGCAGTTTTTTTTTAAAATCCTGCATTTCAAAGGCCCCAAATGCAAAAACATGTACGGCCCAGCCAAAGAGTTATATATAAGAACTAGAGGGAGCACTCGCGATGTCACGCATGGAACTCCGCTGACTCACCATGGGCGAAAATCCCTATGGGCCAATTGCATACGAATGTCCACTTAGAAAATGGTTGCTGTGTGAACGGATGAGTAACCAGTGTAAATGAATGGTCTGCGCCATTTTCTCAATGGACAAAAAATGCTCCTTGTCGGGGCCGTGTCGCATGGTTTGTACACCCTCTAGTTCTTATACATAACCCTATGGGCCCGGCTAATACCTGAGAAGTAGATGGAGAACGAGAACAATGTGGACTGACACCCATGTTTACATGTGGACTGACACACATGTTTACATGTGGACTGACACACATGTTTACATGTGGACTGACACACATGTTTACATGTGGACTGACACACATGTTTACATGTGGACTGACACACATGTTTACATGTGGACTGACACACATGTTTACATGTGGACTGACACACATGTTTACATGTGGACTGACACACATGTTTACATGTGGACTGACACACATGTTTACATGTGGACCTTTTTTTAGATTTTCACTCCAGGACCAGTTCAGTCCGGTCCAAGCCAGTTCAAACCAGTTCCTCAGACTTTTTGTGGCTAACACCCACATCTGGGCCCAATTTCATAGAGCTGCTTAAGCACACAAAACAACCTAAGCACAACTATGCTTACCAGAATAAGGTTACCAGCCTAAGTACCATGTCACATGTACCATCTGTGACTGGTATCCTGCCTATTTTTGCTGAGCAGAAAATTTCTAACCAATATTTTCTGATTAAGCAGCTTTACGAAATTGGGCCCTGGGTCCAATTTCATAGAGCAGCTTAAGCACACAAATGCTAACCTCAAACCAAATTTTGCTTACCAGAATAACGCTACCAGCCAAAATAGCATGTCACATGTACAATCTGTGACTGGTATCCTGCTTATTTTTGCTTAGCAGAAAACTTTTAAGCACTATTTCCTGCTTATGCAGCTCTATGAAATTGGACCCCGGTTTTTACTACAAGAACTTGTACTTCCACATCAGGCTGCTGGTTCACCATCAACCACCACTACTACCAACACTGATGCGGTTCTGTTTTTGGACGGTGCACAATCAAACCACATTGAACCGGATTGATCCGGTTCATTCTGGTTCAGATTTGTACATCGTTCATCATTTCATTCAGATTGTTATCGGCTTCGTCTGGGCTGTTCTCAGCTTGCCGTTGTCTCTCCTCTGTTTCCATCTGAATCTGAATTCGCTTGTACTGAGGCCGGGCTAGAGTCTTCCTTGCTCGTTCTGTTTTCGGGTGGTGATAGCCAAAAACCTGCAAGAACACGAAAAATACACAAACACAACTTTCACAGTGACATGATACATGTAGTTGGTTTTTGGAGTACTTCTTTCCCATCCTTAAAGGTTTGGTGAATTATTTAGTATTGATGATTTTATTTTACACCTTAAAGTTAATATACAATAATCCTTTGAAAAAAATCATTTTGTGCCTTCCTGTATAATTTTACACGATTTGTTTTCTTTAAAAATAATAGTCTTTAGGAACACCCACAAAAATAGGTCACTTGCTGACATGACTGAATTCTGTCTGTGATGTCACATGCATTACATAATATATATACATGAGTGAGTTTTTGAAAAGAAAGAAGACATATTTGTCATGCCTTTGGCAGACCCCGTCCAGAAACGATTGTCCTCTGGAATAGCTCATGAATAAATTTTGTAATGATGATGTCACGGAAGGAATCCAGCCATGTCAGTAAGTGGCCTATTTTTGTGGGCGTTCCTGAAGACCATTACTTTTAAAGAAAATAAATCATGTAAAAATAAACTGGAAGGCACACAAAAAAAATTCCAACTGAATTATTGTATGATAATTATTAGGTGTAAATTAAAAACATCAATACTAGTAATTCACCAAACCTTTAAGATTGTAAAACTCACCATTTCAGGACTAACTTTTTATGCTATGGCCATATCAAATACACCACCGTGAATCTCATCTATCTAATATCTTGCAAAGTCTGTGGTGTTAAATAGGTGACACAAGAACTACACTCAAAAGGCGTTTCTATGGTCATAGATCCATAGTCAAAACGCAGAAGCTAGATACACCCATCAGACATCACTTCAATCTACCTCATCAATCTATTTCTGACATGATTTTACAGGGCATCGAGGCGGGAGACTGTTCGTCTGAGTAGGAAGAAACTGGGGGTAAGGCGCCTCCAGACCACTCAAAAAGAAAATGATCAATAACTTCTTGTCTTTGCCTTTTCCTTATTCCACAGATGTCCCCCATTTAAGTCTAATTAATTACTTTTCACTAATTTAATCACTTTTTGCCCTTTTCCCATTTCCCTTTTGTGTTTCCAACCTCTTGTGATTAAACCAGCCTCTTCCCTCTGCTACCCCCCCCCCCTCTTTGTCTCCCTCTTCATTGTTCATCTCTTGCATCTTCTGACTGCTTTCTGCATCTCTCTCTTTTCACTTCTTTCCACTTGACTGATTCTGTTACTCCAGTATACTTGTATTGTGTGTGTTGTGTTGTCATTTAGCCTTTGAGAAAGACTCTGCTAGGGTCGAAACGTGAGGCCGTTGAGAATTTGTTGCAACTTTTTATGTTAACGACTGAGCCCCCTGGGTGTCTTGCGATAGTTCTAAATGTTAAATTTACCCTTCAGTACAAAAATGCCAGTGAAAGTAAATGCTCGCACATCTTGTGATAGTTCCAATTTAACAATTAGTACAACGATGCCAGTGAAACTAACCACTCAACTGTCTTGTAAAATTTATTGTGGTGAAACGTACCTCTTACGCACAAAAAAGCCAGTGAAAGTAATTGCTCGCACATATTGCAATAGTTAAGATTGTGATATTTAGGATTGCAAGAAAAAGATTAAAAAACGCTCAAAGTTCTTGCGAAAGTTTTGATCATGAGAACCTTCATTACTTTGGTACAACAATAATAATAAGTTCTTATTACACCCGATGGGCGTCTCAAAGCGCTCAGTATTTTTTATTTCCTGCAAGGTATGCAGAGTTACGTTCTGAAGTACGAGACCTGGGGTGGATTTCACAAAACTAGTCCTAACATTAGGACTAGTCCTAAGTTGTGACTTGTCCTATAAGTTAGGACTAGTTACTCGTACTTACTCGAGATAAGACTAGTCCTAGCCCTTCGTGAAATCCACCCCTGTTCCTATAGCAGCACCATTTAACAGTCTAGAAGGTGCTGTGGTGCAATCTGCAGCTGATCAAACCAGGACCACGATTCCAATTAAAGTTATCAATCACACACACTCATTTTAATAGCTACAAGTGAGAAAGTAACCCCTCCCATTTCTTGCGATAAGTTTCCCGATTGTGAAACTCACCTCTTCAGTACAACGATGCCAGCGAACGAACCACTCCCACGCCTTGCGATAGTCCCGATTGTCCTCGTGGAAGATTCCGATATTCAGAAAAAGACGAGAGCTGAGGACGCTGTTCTCACCGTAGGCTTGGAGGCACATGTCAAGAGCATCCATACACACCTGAAGAAACACACGAGGAAAGTTTCATTCGGGATGACGCACCCTTGGTGATTTCGAAATAATCAAATAGTACCCAGATCCAGTGACCTATTTACTTTCCATAACATTTTCAAGTGAAATGGGTGAAACATAAATAATAATAATAATAAAAAGACATTTATAAAGCGCAAAACAATAGCAGATTACCTCCGCCTCAAGGCTCTGTAAGTAACAAAAAGTAAGTCGGAACCAGCCGAGATTTACAAAGCAGAGTATTACACAGCTAAAATTAGTTTAAAGGCACCTGATATTAAAGAAAACATAAGTTAAATACAACCTCTTTATCCCCGATGCAAATTGAACATCTATTAAAATCCTAACGGAACCCACTGCTAAAACAAAGGATTCAAGCTCGGTAGTCAAGTTGGTTTGACGTCTGCTCCTGAACGGCAAAGGACGTGGGTTCGAAACCCAGTGGAGAATAGTAACCGCTAGCGCAGAATTTCAACAACACTTGGCCTTTTTGTCCCGAATCTCTGTACCCTTTTCCCCACATAAAACACAAAACCTTAACAGAAGAAATAAAACCTGACTTACTTCGAGTTGTTCTTCACCTCCCCTCGGTAGCAGTATTCCCTTGGTCATGATAGCGTCCGCCAAAAAACCATCGTTCTCCAACTGTTATAAGAGAAAAGAGAAGAAAAAAAATGGAAAATAAAATGAGCAAAATTCTAAATTATGGTAACTCCACAATTACTCGAGGATCAGGCCGGCTCAGCAGTTTCATCCCCAGCTTTCATTCCTATTGGTTGAAAGGTGGTCATAGACCGTGTTTACCTGGTATTAAACGGCTGATAAAGACACGGCTGGAGCTGTTCAAGACTGGTTATTTTAGTCTGGTTTCCTGCTTTGATACTCTAACACTAGAAAACGTATATGAAGAGGTGCGAAACAGACCCATAGTGCAAAGCTGGGCCCCTGAACGTATTGTTACAGCAAAAATCATTGCAAAGCGAGCAAGGTTTGTTGTGTCATTCTCTGATTTTGTCAACATTTTATTTCTGAACAATAAAAGAGCATTTATGAATGGGAATAAAAGAGTGGTGACTTGGTCTTAATCAGCCGTTTAAAACCTTACAATGTCGAGGCCGTGCGATAAAGGCCCTCGCCTTCGTCTTGGGCCTTTTTATCACACGGGCCACGACACTGACAGTTTTAAACGGCCGATGAAGACCTCGGTCACCACTCTTTTATTCCCTTAATGAAAGGGTTGTTTCAAACAGTTGGGTTTACCTCTTTGAAGATCTGGATGGCCCGATCGATGTGGGTTTTCCCCTCATCTATGGCTTCCTCACCAGAGAGATTATTGTCGGCACCTGTCTCCATCCACGCCTCTAGATTGAATGCTAGCTGGGTCAACGTCCTGCCGAGTTTGAACTAGACAAACGATCAAAGAGTATTACACGATGGTTGATTTCATTTTTGTTTATGTTATTTCATTTATTAATTCTAGTTGTGATGTCAAAATTTCACAGAAAAGCCAACTTAATCACTATACTAGCCAAGGACCCTATGGAGAGAAGATGGACTAGACCGCTTGGCCACGACACTTCACATCTGGCGTAAAAGCAGTCAAGGGTTAGGGCAAAGTAAGAAGCAGACGTCACGGATTGACTCACGTACTTTGTTAACTCTCCCCGGTAAAGTCTCTCGTATTGCGATGGATCTGCGAGCAAAGTCGATGAGGTGGCCCAACTCCGTTATCTGCCATCTCTCGATCCACTGGTATAATTTCAATTTCTGTAAAGAGAGAAATAAATGTTTGCTTCAGTCGTCAAGTAAACCGGCAACCGGAAGGACTACAAAGGTCAAGTTCGCACAGGGACCATTTGTCGACTGGAGGCCGTTTTTGCATGGTACCCAACACATGTTTTTGAGCATGAGTAACCTGGTATATTATCGGTCACCAGCTGACAAATGTTGTGTGAACCTGGCCAAAGATATGGTGAAACAATGCAAGTTCAAAAGTTTGATGACCAGTTACTCCTCATCGTTCATCTATTTCTTAACAGGTTGACCTTTTCTATATTCAAATAATTTTACTGCGCAAGTTACAAGAAACACAATAAAGCGTTTTTTTAAGTACCTGAAACCACCCAAAAGCATTTCAATATGTGAATGGACATGCAGGTTTATACTGAAAAATAATTTGAGTTGATTAGTATTATTCATTATTTAATTTCAAATTTCAATCAAAAAATGGACGTTGAATACAAAGTTTGGATTGAAATTTGAGGGTTACTTCAAAAAACAACAACAACTGAATCAACTCAACTTATTGTTAGTTTAAGCCTGCCATTTTGAGGCGTGTCGGAGCCAAGTGGTTAGTGTGCTGGACTCAAGCTCTGTAGGCTGAGTCCCGGTTCGTGTTGGTTCGAGTCCCGGTCATGACACTTGTGTCCTTGAGCAAGATTGCTCCGTAAAAGTTGGGGAGGTAGAGCTTTCTACTCTACTAGCCAGGCTTCTGATGGTTGGTACCCAAGCCTACATCCTTACGGACTGTAAAGGGGGTAACCCTGTTTCAGCCCCAGGAATAGGTGGCAACGGCCCCTGGGAAAACAATTGATTTGTAGCCCACACCTCGAGTGGCTTACTGGCCTTGTGTGTCTAGCAAAAAAACAAAATTAAAAAAAATAAAAATATCCATTGACATTCAAACACTTGTGGGTGGTTTGAGGCACGTAAAATGACAACCATTGGAACAGCTGCTAACATGATGGCTGCAAAGTGGTACCCATTATTGTGTTTCTTGTCTCCTGCGAATTCAAAACTAAAATTCTCACATCGTCATAAATGTCGGCAGCTAGATCGTACAGCTCCACCATGCGCTCTGGTCGTTCACCTAGTTCCGTTTCCATGGCGATACACGTATTCAGGAATTTGAACGAGTCTTCGTGTGCGCCAGCGTGGACCCTGAGAAATAGAAAGAATTTCAAGTGAGCCCTCGTTTTTGTGTGAGTCCATCAAGAAAAAACGGTTTGGCATCAAGAAGAGATTTAAGGCCAAGACGTTTGTCCATATAAGGGGCAATACATTTTCATTTCGCAAAGATAGGCTGGTATTGTTATATCTATCACTCAATACCACAGTGGATGAGACTGAACGATCAGGACCCCGTTTTATGACTCTGCTTTGCAGTTCATTATAGAAAGTACGTAAATCCCACATGTAATAATAATAATAATAATAATGACAAGTATTTATAAAGCGGTTTTACAGGAAGATCAAAGCGCTGTACACAAGAAAAGAGAAAAGAAAAGACTAAGGTGTAATGAATAAGAAGTTCTTAAGACGTTTCCTGAATATGGTGAGAGATGGAGCATTCCTGATGTTGATGGGAATAACGTTCCAAAGTTTGGGACCAGCTACAGAGAAAGATTTGTTGCCGATAGACCTAGTACCTATTGGAACAGTGAGAAAAAATTTGTCGTTGGAAGATCTGAGTCCAGCCCTACCCGGTTGATACAAAGAGAGTAGGTCACACAAGTAGTGAGGAGCAACACCATGTAGACATTTGTAAATCATCAAAAGAACTTTAAAAGATATACGCTGCTGCATGGGTAACCAGTGAAGATTAGTTTTAAGAGAAGTGGCATTAACAGAACAATTGACAGAGAAGACAAGACGAGCAGCACGGTTTTGAAGTTTTTGAAGTCTCTGTTTTTCACCTTGGGTAAGGCCAAATAGAAGAGAATTACAGTAGCCAAGCTGGGATGTTATAGATGAACGAACAACATGATGACATGTGTAGAGAGGAGCAACACCTCGTAGGCACTTGTTTACCATCAAAAGGACTTATCTCTAGTCTGTCCACAGCAGCTGCTGAAGCTGTCGATTCGGAGGCGGCGGACTAACTCAAAAACGAAGAATTAATAACCGTGGCCGAGCGGTTAAGAGCACCGGACTCAAGCACTGGTGTTTCTGCTCAGCAGAGTGTGGGTTTGAATCCTGGTCGGGACACTTGTGTCCTTAAGCAAGACACTTAACCATTATTGCTGTGTCCTTCGGATGGGACGTAAAGCCGTTGGTCCTGTGTGTTGTGTAATGCACGTAAAAGAACCCAGTACACTTACAGTAAAGAGAAGGGGTTCGCCCCGGTGTATCTGGCAAGGTCTGGCAGCAATATGCGCCACCTCACCTTGTATCCCTTTCAAGGTGTTGTATTATGGTTGCTTCGTCTCATAAAATCATTTGTAAACAATCTCCACCAGATTTGATAAACCGGCGCCAGGAGTGTCATTTATGACAGACATGGCGCATTATAAATGTACGCTATTATTATTATTATTATTAAATACTAACATGACTCTTGTGACTTGTTCGTGTCTCCTGGAGACGACGTCTTTGCTGACCGCCGGATCATTCTTGAGATTACGAAGACTTCCCTCATACCCACTCAGCATCACCTTCTGCCATCCGATGCCAAACCCCTGCAAGAATGAAGAAGAAGAAAAAAAAACAGAGGATGTGGGATGTCAGAGGTTTTTCTGTTAGCCGAAGTTTCATGCTCACAGAGTAGACCTTGGAAGAATTTCTATTTCATAGCTTAGGCCCACTCTCATACAGCTGCTTTGTGGAAAACACTGCAGAGAACCAACCACAAGCGATGCACAATAAGTGGTATTTTGGTTGGTAACACTCTTCTGCTAAGCAAGACTCTTAGCTACGTAAGAGATGACAAACACCTATAAACAATTCTCAATGAAATGTACGGCACAAGGATACCAGTCTATGCTGATCTGGAGGTTGCAACGCAAACAACTTGCCCTGAACCACAAAACGTGGATTTAGTCTGAGGAGTTCAACCTGAGCATTCACTTGTGAATGAATAAGTCAATGTACCGGACATCATTCAAATCTAACTCGAGAATGGCGTATTTGACAGGGTTCAAAGTTGGAAATCCAAAGTGAGGTGGGAATTGGGTTGGGGGCAGTGGAGTGGGATTTTGACGAAAGCAAAGATTTTCAAGGTTTAACTGCCGTACCGTGTGCCAATATTTGAGGAGTCTATCACTGAAGATTTCCTCGTACAAGAGATCAAAGGCCTCCCAGTTGCAGAGAAACTGCTGCAATCTCTCCTTGTCTCCCGTCTTTATCAGATGCACTGGTAGCTCCTTAAAGACAAAGTAAACAATTATTAATTACCCACAAGAGAAGAATTCATTGGTTTCAATCTGAAAGATCACTGATTATAATTAATTAATTGAATAATGTAGACATTTATCAGGCATTCAGAGTCCCAGTCTTGACACTTGCGTCCTCAAGCAAGACACTTAACCATCATTGCTTCGTCCTTCGGATGGGACGTACGGCCATTGGTCCCGTGTGTTGTGTAATGCACGTAAAAGAACCCAGTTACACTTACCGCAAAGAGAAGGGGTTTGCCCCGGTGTTTCTGGCAGTGGCTGCTGAATGCGCCCCAGCACCTTGCAAACCATTACAAGGTGCTACATAAATGGGTTTCATAATAAAAAAAACCCTCAAAAACCTGCCAAATAATATAGTAAACGCCTTGAGTACCCAATTGTTGGTAGATACATGCGCTATATAAGACTCAGGTATTATTATTATTTTTTTAAACGCACTCAAGGACTTGTGTCTGACGAACACCTGAAGACTAAAAAAAAATTAGCAAAATCTTTACAGGAAATGTAGGATTGGAATTTTTATCCGGGTTCCGTGGTGACAGGTCACAACTATAAAAGGATGGAACAGTTACTCACTTCTACTTTTCTCTCCATTATGTCCGAGTCGAAAAAATAGTCGGCTAGTTTCTTATGCCACCAGAGCTGTTGGAGCATATCAGTCGCTTCATCATCTTGAGGAAAGTACCTGGAGGAGCAAGGAAAATCATGAAGCAACTAGGACTGTATGTTCTGTCCGTCACGGCGGGTGCGAATGTAAGGCCGCTCAATTACAGACTTGATTTCAAGCCTAGTGCCAAAGCAGTACCTCAAAGCTACTCTTAGGCTGGGACCAGATACTAGAGCACAAACATTTGGGTTTTGGGTTACCACTGACTGAGCGCTTTGCTGGATTTGATCCTGTACCCTCATTTGGGTTTTGGGTTACCACTGACTGAGTGCTTTGCTGGATTTGATCCTGTACCCTCATTTGGGTTTTGGGTTACCACTGACTGAGTGCTTTGCTGGATTTGATCCTGTACCCTCATTTGGGTTTTGGGTTACCACTGACTGAGTGCTTTGCTGGATTTGATCCTGTACCCTCATTTGGGTTTTGGGTTACCACTGACTGAGTGCTTTGCTGGATTTGATCCTGTACTCTCATTTGGGTTTTGGGTTACCACTGACTGAGTGCTTTGCTGGATTTGATCCTGTACCCTCATTTGGGTTTTGGGTTACCACTGACTGAGTGCTTTGCTGGATTTGATCCTGTACCCTCATTTGGGTTTTGGGTTACCACTGACCGAGTGCTTTGCTGCATTTGGTCCTGTACCCTCATTTGGGTTTTGGGTTACCACTGACTGAGTGCTTTGCTGGATTTGATCCTGTACCCCCATTTGGGTTTTGGGTTACCACTGACCGAGTGCTTTGCTGGATTTGATCCTGTACCCTCATTTGGGTTTTGGGTTACCACTGACTGAGTGCTTTGCTGGATTTGATCCTGTACCCTCATTTGGGTTTTGGGTTACCACTGACTGAGTGCTTTGCTGGATTTGATCCTGTACCCTCATTTGGGTTTTGGGTTACCACTGACTGAGTGCTTTGCTGGATTTGATCCTGTACCCTCATTTGGGTTTTGGGTTACCACTGACCGAGTGCTTTGCTGGATTTGATCCTGTACCCTCATTTGGGTTTTGGGTTACCACTGACCGAGTGCTTTGCTGGATTTGATCCTGTACCCTCATTTGGGTTTTGGGTTTACCACTGACCGAGGGCTTCATGGATCGGTCTTTTACCACAGAGTGGAGTATTTTTGACGGTTTTGCGACAGTACCCCAAGCCAAGACAACTCACTCCGCGCATGAGGCCAGGCACAACAATCTCATCTGAACATTTGGGTGTTGAGTAACCACAGACCGTTTTCAAAATAATGGCTTTGGCTTCGGCTTCAGCTTCAGCGCCATAAAACTTTTTTCTTTTATTTTTAAACACGCACTTTCAGTACTGGCTTCAAACCAGGCCGTCCAAGCCTAAGCCGCTGGAGCCAAAGATGTGGTTTTTGAACAGACTGGAGGATGAGTGGAGGACTCGTGAGGACCTTCAGCTAGAGAGACACCTGGGCCCAATTTCATAGCTCTGCTTACCGTGGAATTCTGCGCTTACGCCCTCCCACCGCCCATAGGAGTACGTGCTTTACAGGGCACCGTATGCGCAGAATTCTTTGGTAACCAGCGCCATGAAATTGGGCCCTGGGGGAGGAGGGGGGGATGACTCCTTTTCACTCACTTTCTTCTCACTGCTTTGCTGAGTGCGCGGTGGTAGAAGTCAAGTCGTCCTTCCCCGCTGTCTCCGAACGGTCTGAGGAATGGCTTAAGGGCACGGAACACAACAGCCCACTTGGCAGCAGGGAGGGCTCCAATCTGCTTGGCTGCCTTTTCTCTTGATCCGCCATCTGTTGGGGGGAAAATACGTTTTAAGTTGCATCGCCAGAGTTTTCTCCGAAAAGACAAAAGCATGGCCCGTTTGGTCGCAAGAATGGGTCGTTTGGTCGCAGACTTTGCGGCACTACCATGCATACCTTTACAAGGGGCCAGAAAATGTTTACGATACAACCTGTGAAGCGGTATTGTACGAGGATCATTATAAGGAGATGCAACTTTCTTCTTTAAAAATACCAAGTAATAAACCACAAGGGAAACTGACTGGGTAATTGTAAATCATTTTTTGGGGGTGAACAAAAAAAACCCATCACTTTCTTCTCACTGCTTTACCGAGTGCGCGGTGGTAGAAGTCAGAACGGGATTCGACCCTACGGCCTCCGGGTTTACAGGCCAGTGCTCTACCAACTGAGCTATGTAGCTGTATGTTGGCAGTCTCCCTATTTTGTCAAATTGTTTTCAGGGGTAGGGGAGGCCGGGGGGGGGGGGCACCTCCACACAAAATACAGATTGACAGAGTACAGACCTTTCTCTGAGCCACTTTCATTACTTGGGGGCATCAGGTTGTCTTCATCACCGAGGATCTGAAGAAGCTCCGTCTCAAGCAGTCCAGTCTCCGACGTCTCGAGGAGGCAGAGTGTCCCTATCAGCAGGCAGCCTCCGTTCTCCTCCTCGAACCGATCGAAGACCTGCTCCAACAGACTGACAAAGAAAAACACAACCAGGGTTAAGACAGGGATGAGTGTGGACGAAAATGAAAAATCCGTGAAACACAGGCGGAGGGTTTGGTTGGCTACCAACCACGCCTTAACCCGTATCAATGGCAGCATTCTGTGCTTAAATAAAGATGGGGGCAAGCACCTTGGTGTAGTCAAGATACAGTACAAGGGCCTGGATGTATGTAAAGGACATTCAAAAATATATATATATCTACATATTTCTTTTTAGTAAAAAAATTCACAACAATAATTTTTGTTAAATCCGGAAATCGGGAGAAATATCATCCCTGTCATGATAAAAACACATGCCGGGTGTAATACAATTTCCCAGACCTACTTCAACAACAGCCTGACAGACTGTCAAAGCATTGCGTGCGGTGCAGGGTATTAATGTGTGAAGGGACAAGATTGCGCACATAACCAGCTGCCGCCGGGATTCTGTTTTTGTGTCCCGTCCCCTTCTTGGAACAAAAGGACCAAAGGTCTATAATCGGTGATTAAACACAAAAATCGCCTCTCGATGGCCACAAATTACGAGTACATTCAAGACCCGTTTTTGTCCTTGTGAGGGTGAAACGAAGCATTAGGCAGCGTGTATGTGGCTCCCTAAGACAGCTTGCATTTCCAGACAGGTGAAACATTTGCGTGTATTCACGTCATGCAGTGTCAACTGGTTAACAGGTCCAAACATTCCAACACACTTAGGACTTGCACAGTCTAAGTCCTGCCAAATCACAGGCCTGCGCTACTCACTCCAAGAGACCGTCCGAGAGACTGTTGATCTTGTCGTTGATCTTGCTGAAGAGGCCAAATATTCGGAGTTCCTCGCAAGCCACGGACAGCCAGAGAGGATTCTGGGAAGACTCCTTCGCGATGAGACTGCTCATCTGCTCCTCGTCGAGACGCTTGTTGTATCTACCGAGAATCTCAGTAACTATTTCCTGTAAAGTTTAAAAAGGGGAAAATATATCAGCGTTTTACTCAAGAGTTCTTACCCATCCTCTCATTTTTAATAAACACACACCATACTTATTGGTTTATTGATTTATCGATTTTATAACACGTCAAACAGCACAAGCGCCAATTACAGGATGCGTAGGAGAAAATGGAACTGCTGAGTTTTAGGTGTTTAGAACAAAAATATTGACAAAATAGGGAGACCGCCAACATCAGGGCTGGATAGCTCAGTTGGTAGAGCGTTGGTACTTTAAACCAGTGGTCGCAGGTTCAAATCCCGCTCCAGTCAATTTTTCTTTGCTCACCCCAATATTGATATAAAATTTACCCAGTCACTTTCCCTTATTTATTGCTTGATAGTTTGCGATGTGGGAGAAAGACCCCAACCAGAGAAAATTAAACCCACACAATCAAGTCGTAGTTTTACTGCCGTTTTTGTTAACTAGTCCATGTTAAATACGGATGCTTTTGGACACTGAACTTGACAGCCGGATCACTTGGAGAGAATTTCAACAGCTCCTCAGCTGTTTTGACTAGCATTTGGACCGGCGGACCATTGTTAGGGGAGAACGCTGCACGGTGACGTCAAGTGTCTACACTTGCCTTTCGAGACGCCACATCCAGAGGCGTCAGGAAGTACTCCTTGGGGTGGAAGCCTCGTTCCCTCATGGCCCTGTGGGGTGGAGTCTCGTCGATCATGGAGAGGACGACGCGAACTTGAGGTGCCAGCTTACGGGGGAGCCAACTCAAGATGGAAGCGCTGGTGTCGTCATCAAACTGTTCCGGGAAAAAGAAAAAGTTACAGACTCGTCACACAAGGCAATTTTTAAAGGTGATTTGTTGGTGATCAACTCCACTGCAGTCAAAAATAAAGCTTCGGTTCCACAAGAGGGTTTTTCTAACGGGATCTTACTGTCTCAGAGAAAAGTGAGTGTGAATATTCTTTCATCTTCGAGATTTTCTGTTGAGTTTAAGATAAACTTGTTGAGTGTGATCAATTAAACAACATACATTGCACTACAAAGAAAGCAACAGCGTACCTGGACCAGCCAGTGACCAATAAAATACAAAGAAAAAAAGAGGCAAAAATGAGACCCCACGATAAAAGTAGAAGACCTGCCAACTGAAACCAAAAAGCACCCCCCCATACACCACCGGCACACAGGTCCAAACACAGTGCAGATATTGAACAGCGCCCCCTGCTCCTTCAATCCTAAGTAAACAGGCAGCGCAATAATAAAAAAGTGTAATCAAAGAAATATCAAGAAAATTTTTAATGGCCTCACGTTTCGACCCTAGCAGAGTCTTTCTCCAAGCCTAAATGACAACACAACACACACATACACGTATACTAGAGTAACAAAAGCAGTCAAGTGGAAAGAAGAGAAAAGAGAGAGAGGCAGAAAGCAGTCAGAAGATGCAAGGGATGAACAGTGAAGAGGGAGGGCTCTTCCTTCAACCCTGCTGGAGTCGAAACGTGAGGCCATTAACACTTTTTTTACATTTTATGCAACAGGTCCTTATGGTTGGTAAGCACTTAAACAGCTAATTTAATTTTTCCAAGAAATAACCACATAGAGAACAACAATAAACATGGATATTAATAATAAATAATGTCTGTAAATACCTATAACAATCGATAAATTAATCCACAATTAAGTCAATAATGAAAAAAAAATATATAATCAATAACTATTATTATAATCTTTACCTGGTTTAGAGCATCAATAACAACGATGATAGGTTTAGTTTTAGGATTGGACAATGTACTGTTTGTCAGTTGACACGCCGCTTCTAGATTCTTCGGAATGGTCGATTCCTGCAATAAAAACAATTCAATTACAATGCAATACAATAAATACATTTATATAGCGCTCTTAAACATAGTGTGTCGCGGCTGAGCGACCTTGTGCGGTGGACTCAAGTTCTGTGATTTACAGAATGTGGGTTCGAATCCTGACCTGGGGTGGATTTCACAAAGCGCTGGGACTAGTCTTATCTTGAGTTAGGACGAGTAACTAGTCCTAACTTATAGGACTAGTCATAAGTTAGGACTAGTTTTGTGAAATCCACCCCTGGTCAGTCGAGACACTTGCGTCCTTGAGCAAGGCACTTTATCATAAATGCTTCTCTCCACCCAGGAGTAAAAATGGGTACCGGCGGGAGCTGGTGAGTAACCTACCATGGACAGGCAAGGTCAACCAGAGTAAAAATTAAAATATAATACATTGATTCAGTGCAAGAAGGTCCTCATAACATTTTGTACCAATTCAAAAAGGTTGACCCTAATTTGAAATGCCTGGTAAATTGATTTTTTTGTTGAAACATCTTCCTCCAAAATATTTGTTTGGTAAAGGTAAACATAAAGTATGTTCAGGTAAACATTTAACAGCGTCTTACATCAAAGGCGCCTATTTCCTTCAAGAGTCTCTTGAGGCATTTCTCGAGGTCCGTCGATCCAGGGATGGCTCCGACGAAATGAAAGAAAACGTGCCATCCGTGATCGCCGCCGCTGCGGAGGAATAAAACAATCTTTACTTGGGATTCGGGAACACTCACAAATAAAATTATTTCCCCCCCAAAATGTACATATATCCCGTATTTTGCAGTTGAGACTATGGAGGATTGGTAGTGGTGTGAACTAACGATCAGTGAGCTCTTCGAGTGAAACTAAGGCCCGTTTCAAACGTCACGCTCTTGCCATGTCGAATTTGGGATATTCCTATTTTTTTTCGATTCGACACGGCAGGAGCGCGACGTTTGAAACCACTTTTGGCATTTGGCGCGGCAGAGGCTTAGCTCGACCATGGCTCAACTGGCCCTGCTGTGCTATAGACCTTTAACATGGTGCGGCCATCTTGATTTTCTCCCATTCAAACCAATGTAACCAAACCGAGGCTGGAAGGGCAAATAGTCTGGTTCCTTTTTTGTGCAATGAATATTAGCATCTATTACTGTTATTGGATACATGTTAAGGGAACATGACTAAGATGGTGGCAGCATGATAAAGGTCTATTGGCAAAGTTCGACAGAAGCACGACGTCTGAAACCACTGCCACGCCAATGCCACGCTATTGCGGAACTAAAATAAATTGAATTGGACTTGGCGATGTTTGAAACGAGCCTAATATTATAAAAAAAAATCTTTGATGATTACTAATCAATCCTGAACTTTATCTTTCAAACTTTATTCTGTCCGTAAAACCCCACTTTACTGAAGGATTACAAAGAGATCTTACCCAGGGATCTCCTTTAGGGCGGCCATTTTGTATGCTACGTCAGCAACCCGTGCCATGACTGCCGACTTTCCTGTACCTGGTCCTCCCAGGATGACGAATGGGTAGTCGATTCCGACATCCACAACATAATCTTTGATCATGTCAAGGGTAGTGTTACGCCCCAGGACCAGACCGCCTCGATTCTTCATGAAGGACTGCGATAGAGTTAAAAAAAGGTCACACTTGTCAGAAGTGCGATATTATTACTGCGAAAAAAAAGAGTGGAAACTGTCTAGTTCGCAAAACTTGCAGTGGTGGGCTTCGTTTAACATTCCAACCTCATGGCTCTTGGGCAGTGGGGAGGAGGGATGGGGTGGGGCTTCATAGTAATCGTTTTACCTTCAGGGCCTTCGCGAAGGAGGTTTACTCAATATTCCTACCCCATGGGCCAGGGTGCAGTGGGGAGGGGCAAAGGGTGGCCCTTCATTTAACATTCGTACTTCATTGGTCAGGAGGCAGTGTGGGGTGGGGCGTCATTTAATATCCCTACCTCATGGGTCTGGGGGTAGTGGGAAAGGAAGGGGAAGGGGCTTGATTTCATATTCCTACCTCATTGGTCTGGAGGCAGGTGTGGGGTGGGGCTTCGTTTAACATTCCTATCTCATGGGTCTGGGGGCAGTGGGGAGGGGGGTTGGGTGGGGCTTCATTTCATACTCCTACCTCATGAGCCTCTCTGGACAGCTGGTAGGGGTCCAACTCTTTATCCTGCAGTGGGTACTGAGCAGCTATCCTCTTCTTGAAGAACTCAAAAACCTAGAAACGTAAATAATCAACGAAAAATACTACTTCCTTTTCAAGTCGACACTACTATGTAAAATACCTCGTCATCGTTTCGTCATCGTTTTACCTCCAAGTTGCCAGCGGGACGATGTCAAGGCATCAGAAGTCTACTGAACGTCAAACTTACCGGTTTACAGAACGTCTCATCCAGACCCTTGAGGGAAATCTTGCCGTCGTCGTCGATTCCATCGTACTCGCAGTCATACCACAAGACATGGTCTCCCTGAGGACCAAGTAGGTCAGAACAATGAACAAAAAAGAAAGAAAAAAACTCAGTTGCAGAAACGGACTTACCAACTAGAATGACTTGTGGTATAGACCTTGTGACCGTGACGTCACCGACCGCTTGCAATCATTTTGGTGATCGCCAGCGCATATTTAAGTCGTGTGCAACTGCTACAACTATCCGGTGTGCGACGCAAGATGCAGTATTGAGCCAATCACTGCAGGGAAATATCGTCTGCGTTTCGCTAAATTATGTGCGTAATGTTGCTGCACGTCAGGCTGACACACGTGTTCATCAGCTTTGTGTAATTTTCCCGCATAAAATTTTCTTTTTAAACTCAAATTCAAAAATCTTTCAGTGACGTAACAGTTTTCCTCTTTCGGAAACAACTACAAAGTTCATGCTAGAATCTGTTAAATGTTTACAATAAACATGAACCTCGTGTACTTTTCTTGTGGAGAGGTGATCACCAAAATGGCAATGTTTAAAACATGTGTGTTATCTGTGATGAAGTTGCATAAGGTAAATAGTTGAGCTTCAAAACGCTTAAGACTTACAATTTGACAACGTACAGAACGAGGAAGTTTTCCTTGGTTGAGGGCATCTCTATGAGGGAAATTTGAATTTCCACTAATGTACCTCAAAGGACACCAAGGCAGCGACCAGGAACAGGGACGTAACGGGGGTGTTTTGGGGTCGGTAAGTGGCAGCAGACTTACCAGGTAAATTCATTGTTCTTGGAAATGTGCACGTGCTCAGAACTTCGTAAACAATGGAAATGGACCATTCTGGCTTTGGCAACAAGCCCCGCCCACACACCTTAGTTTGTGTACGTTTACGCTGCACATGTGACCAAGTTTGACAGAGATCACATGACCAAAAGGCGTGATCCAATTGGTCAATGTGCACAGTTTGATTTGACAGGCCGGAACGGTCTATTTACTTGGCAAGTCTGCTGTCACCTAGTGCTCCAGAGTCTCCCATCGCCTTTCTTAAGCTTGACTCCATGAAGTGTCAGGCCTGGGAATGGTCTGAGGTTCCCACCCTGCCAGAGTCTTTCTCAAAGAATGCCCAAGAAAAGACTCTACAAGCTGGCTCTGTACTGGACCAGGACATCTTAAAACTCATTGTCCTTCCGACGTGCTACTGCATTTGTCTCTATAAATTAAAACTTTTCAAGCAAAGACTTTTCCAAAGAAGTTAAAGGTGTATACTCACCAGCCTGGATTTCAGCATTTTCTTGAGGATGGTCAGTTTGTGGAAGGCGATGGGGTTCGGGTCGATGAAGTCGTCGCGGTACTCACTCGGTAGCGACGACAAGAAATCCGACTTACGGATCATGAAAAAAGCTGCGTACGTGATAACAACATAGGGGATTGTCACGTTGATGCAAACAATTTGCATTTACAGGACAACACACACGTCACACTTCACACACAAAACCTATGAACTTGTACAACATATTTACCCGATACCTCTCTTGTACAAGATATAAACTACAGAAAATAAAATGTCACCTCATGATTTGATTAAATTTTCACAGATCGCTGAATTTACTCGTCCAACAATACTAATGTGCTTTAACAGCCATTACATATGCAAAAGCTATCTTAAAAATATACCGCAATGCATTTTGGGAAACCGAGTACAGCTAAAAACAGAAACCAAGTTTCCAAGATGGACGCCGTGCTGTTGTTTAGTTGTAAATATGCCTGGTTTTTGTGTTATACGGCATCGCTTCAAAATCGGCGTGCCAGGCGTTGGTTGCCGAACTTATTTGGACTCAGATTTCACCCAGAATCCTTTGCGCACCGCTCATAATGTGCATTGGGACATGCATATGGGCTATTCCCTATTCCATTTTTGCTAAGCATTTGATTTTTTGTTGTTGTGCTTACCAAGTTGTTGAGCTTAACTGCCAAACAAGTAACTTTGTTACAGGTACTACAAAAATGAAGAGGCGCACGCCAAAGCACACAAAATTTCGTCCAGCATTTTTCACTTTTCTAATTCTCTGATCTTTTGAGAGCTTTTAGAAAAAGGGGTCCAGGGTGAATTTTATTTCTTGACTTACAGTTGGGGTTATCAATGCGGTATGCACCGTGGAGGATTTCCATCTCCGTCACGGACAGACCATGTACCCAGCGATACTCCTGAACGATGGCCTCTGGAACGTCGTCAAATGACGGTATCCATCCACAACGCTCACTACCAAAGAATTTGAATTTGAATTGAATTTTATAAAAACTGACAACTTTGTGACCCGAAGGTCAAATTACAGTGTCATTACAATAGTTAAAAATTGATAAGAAATACAAAAGTTTTAAAAAATACACAAAAAAATGCAAAACAAAAAAATATAAGAAAAGCATATTGCACCCTAGCCAATAAAACAAAAACAAGGCCACATTTAGTGTAAAAGGAAAATGGATTAATTAAAAGGGACAGAAACGTTAAAACAAAACTAAAAATTAAATGTAAAAGGTAAATGAAATATGTTACAATTAAAACACGGCACTTACTTTAGCCTACGGTACACAGTACAACATACCCCGCTCCGAGTGCTGGATTTTTGGCAAGCCCCCGTCTCATAATAGACCGATCCAATAAGCCCCGCCTACCTTAGCAGCTGCCTAGCAACAACACAGGGTGTGATTTTCTTGCCACGATCACAGTCATGGTTCGGTTGTGGGCTACACACATGTATCGGGTACACATGTAGGCATGGTTTTTGTGAACGGTATCAATTTAGTTTCATGGATTTTTGAGCAGTGCCGTAAGTCTAAAGAACAATGCAGACAGGAACACTGTTAAACCACTTTTACACGACTGTACAGGGGACCACTGCTGTGGGATTTGCACCACCAGAAATAGGAATAAAATTAAAACAAAACAAAAGTTTGTACAGCCGTGTGTGCTGTTGTGTGTCAGAACAATGGCGGCGGTTTGTTTACTTTTCTAATGGGATTTTAACATGTCGGACTTTGGTCAGACTTTCAGTGGCGTTGTCAAGGCTGTGATTGGTCAATGCGTCAGTAGGCGGGGCTTAATGGAATCGGTCTATCCTGGACACCAATTTCACAACAGGTTTCCTCAGGCTTCAGAGCTACAGTGATTAAGTTCAGTTATGAGGCATCCTTGGTTTCATTACCAGAAATATATAATAATAAAAAACAATCCTCGACTTGAAGCATCTTTATCTTACCTTGTAAGATTGAGAAAGAACGGCATGACGTTGTCTTGGTAGCACCTGTCAATCTCTCCAAGACAAAGACGTAGCGTCTCACCAGAATCAGTATCCTTTGGAATACCCTAAAAAGAAAAATGCATATTCTTAATATTGCACCCCTCCAATTTAAAGACCCCCCCCAAAAAAAAAAAATAACCATTGCTTATTTGGATTGCAGCTATCAGAATAAGCTGAAACAAACATGCACAAAATCCCAGACAATCACAACAGTTTGTCATTGTTTTGTCTAAAACGCTACCACTGATTTTGATGGCACTTCCACAGGGTGGTTTTTCTGGTGTGTCCCAACGAAGAAATGGGAATAAGTTTACTCTTCCCAAAAAATCGAAATCAAATGATGCACCCTCCATTTACAGGCTGTGAATGACACGGAGGCCACTTCTGTTGCCCTGGTCTTGGCCTCGGTGCCCCTTCAAAAGTTTCCCATAGACTTGAAGATTTTCCCAATGGGTGTGCCCTTTGCAAAAATGAGAATGGCCTTGCCCTCCCAAAGACGAAATTCCAGGTCTGCCTTTAAATCGTTGCTCTACAAGTATGTCTTACCCAGCGAAGGTCACATTCTACAAGATGCAATCGCCTGGACTCGCACCACACCCGTAAATCTGGGAACACCTTGAGAAAGCAAAATTAAGAAGGAACGCAAACAAAATTTATAGAAATTTCATTTCAAAAGGAAGATCTTTGCCACCTAAAAATACAAGTAGACCAATAGACTTTATTATGTCAAATTCTTTACCCCCCAAAAAAGCCACATTGTTTGTTCTGGGGCAATTCCGGGCAGGACAGATGTGATAATCGTAGTTCTCAGTCACAACCCTGCGACCCAAGAGCTCCAACAGACCATGTGTAAACATTTTATGACAGTTTGTTTTCCTCTGAATTTTAAATATATTTACCCAATAGGATACATTTAAAAAAAAAAAAATTTTTATCAAAAAGGACAAACATCATCATAACCCTCCGCTCTTAGGGCCGTGTCACACGAGGCAATCTACAGGCAACCAGTTCCAGGCAATCTCCAAGAAGAAAAGGCATTCACATTTGAGTGTTCACCTTATTTTCTTGAGGATTGTAAGACATCGTATAGAAAGATAACCCCTGTGCTACCATAGTGTTTCTTTTGCATGCAGTGCAGTTTGCTGCCTCCAAGTTGCCAGTAAAAATTGCCCCGTGTGACATGACCTTTGCAGGATCAATTAAGGGTTATGATTATCGCAAATCAACAAACTGGCGGGCAAGACCGATGCAATACAAGTATGAGAACCCAATCGACATACACGCTTCCTGGAGTTGGGAGGATCCCACAAACTGCATCTTCAGTTGAATGTGAGTGTGGGGAGATGAGGGGGAGGGGGAATTTGGGAGGGTGTGGCAAAGACATTTTGGGGATAGGGAGGAGGGCGTAAACATAGCTGCCAATGATCATACCTCCTTGACGAGGATTTCTCTTTCGGCGTGGAAGTCCTTGAATGTTGACGAAACGAAGACTCTGACGGTCTTCCATCCCGACCTCTGGATGACCAAACTCTTCTTGCCCTTTGACCCCTTGCTAACGGTACGATCCACTTTATCCCAGGTCTGAAGGACGGAGTATTTGAAATCATTTGAGCTGGAGGGGACGGCTCCGATGGATTGGGACGACCCACAGCCCATGGTATCAGCAGATCTTCAACTAATTCAGTCTTGAACAGCAAATTTCCTAAGGCTTAAATAATTGTAAAAAATACAAATCACACCACCATACAAAAACAACAACTACAACTATACTACTGAATACTTCAACAAAACCAGACTAATAAAACAGCTGCCGGGCGTAACCCTCTGTTCCGCAGATGCCCCAAAATATATGGCCACAATTTTCAATTAGACACAAATTGTAAACTGTATTTTTACTTGATTGTCTTGATTTTTTGTAGATTTTCTTGAAATTTTTTTTGAATTTTTGTGTGTGTAATTTTGCAATTTTTCTTCAAATTTCCATGAGAGTTCTTCAAATTTCCATGAGAGTTGGGAATTTCCTTAAAATTTTCACCTCCTTAGAAATTTCCTTGGGACGGTAAAAATGGCCCTAAATAAATATGGAAATTTCCTTAATAATATAGTAGTAGTCATGTAGTGGAAGCACTGCACTGGGACTTGGGAGTGGACTGGTACTGGTGGTAGTGCCTAGTGGTGGTTGGTAGGACTTCAGTCTCCGTTGCACTGCTCAGCTCCTCAGGGGTCCCAGTAGTTGCGATAATCGTACCCCGCCATCCTCCTGACGGTCGGGAGGATGGAGGGTTACGATTATCGCAACTAGGGTCGCAGTAGTGTGACCATGGAGTTAGAAATTAAATTAAATTTTCACCTCCATGGTGTGACGGAGACTGACGTCCCACCTCTAACGTTAGCTACACCAGCCTCTACTCTACGTACTACCATGGAGGAAGAAGTTGACGAGAGCAAGGAGAGCGAGAATGACAATCTGATCAAAATATTGAACCTGGACCTTACTTTGACCTTACAGGAGACTGATCAGCGTGAAGGCTCTGATTAGATGTTACGGTCTTCTACAGCATGGTTTTCATCACACCTTTACTCAACATACCTCCATGATTGGCCATTGAATTTACATTATTTACACAGCACAGTGTTTATGGCCCGTTGACCACAACAACGCATTCGTGAGCGCACTGATTGACTGTACTGATGCATGGTGGATGCCTCGTGCTCAAAGATTATATAGAGCGCCGAAGGCGCAAGAAGGGGAAAGGGGCTTTATCTATAGACTGTGCAAGTCTCGCGCGTATTCGAACATTTTTGGGACCATTTTGGTCCCACACACATTGCTGTAACTGTGTGAAGCAAACAAAATCACGCGCTTTAACGAACCATAATGTTCGAATACGCGCGAGACTTACACAGTCTATCGTTGGAACGTGAAATACCCATGGGCGCCATTTCGGCAAGTGAATGCTTTGTTTCCCATTGATAGCTATGGTCACTGTCTTAGCAGGGCGAAATGGCGTCCAGTGAGATTCCACGTTTCAGCGCTCTATAATCTTTGCTTGTGCTCACCGTCGTGCATCCGTACATGGTCCATACATAGAGCTATATAGACCTTTATCATGGTGCGGCCATCTTGATTTTCTTCCATTCAAACCAATGTAACCAAACCGAGGCTGGAAGGGCAAATAGTCTGGTTCCTTTTTGTACAATGAATATTAGCATTTATAACACACCTCTCCCTGGTTCTTTATCCTAATTGGCTGAAACACGATCGCGTGGGGTGAACTAATAATAGCCTAGTGCATGAAATCTGCACCACACGCACCGCACGCGCTTCATTTGGGGGAAATAGTTCGCAAAGCGGGAAATAGTTTCAAAAACCTCAAAACTGTTGACTGGTAAAGAGCGCCCTCAAGAAAATGACGGCGTCTGCGGATCGAGAAGAATCTCCGGCCAAAAACCCGCGATTTACTCTTCTAACCGACATTTTGGACTGAGGTGTGTTATAAAACACATGGACTGGCATTATTCGGGCAATAGTGCACGTCAATGCACCCCTCGGGCATCCCTCGGCCTTCGGCCTCGGGAAATAGGACCCTCTCCTGGTCACTCACAGGCCCTTGGGTTGCATAGACGTGCACTATTTCCCTCATTGCCAGTCCATATGTGTATAATATTACTGTTATTAGATACAGGGAACATGACCAAGATGGTTGCAGCATGATAAAGGTCTATTGACTAGAGTGTGCCAAACTCTACATTGTACTTATGCACATTCGTTTTGAATTCGCGCTGCACGTCAAAGTCCCGCTCGCGAGCTCGGGCTGTGGTGGCATTCACCGGGGGCAGACACGAGTGTCACGTGGTGGCTAATCGAACGCTCTTGTGTAAGTGTTACTTACACGTGGAAGCAAATCGAACGCACTACAAATAAGCCTTTCTATGCTAATTACAATCACGCGTGCGCCTAGTCTGGTTCCCTGACCAAAGATTCCCTGACGACTCTTGTAAAGATCTTAGGTCAGGCATCAGGGGGGCGGACACGAAAAAGAAAAGGGCGCCATCAACGTTGATACTCGTCTCATTCGTGAGCCTGCCTTACACCAATGCACACACACACGGACGCACGCACGCAGTCAGGGCTCTGTCAAAAGCGAGCATACCCAGGCTGTGTGTGTGTAGCCGTTATTGACATCGTGCAATACACGGTTCGTCACCCTGACTGCTTGGTATACCATACCAACACACACAGATTCCGGACGCCGACTGGTCTACACATGAAACCGATAACGGAATTTACTATTTAATTCAAACGTTACATTTTGAAAATCATAAAAATCGATTGGGTAGAATGGGTGGATTTAAAAAAAAAGCTTCACAATGTTAGAAAACCATATATTAAAAGAAGAACTTGAAAAATCTCAGGGGTAGAATGGGCCAATTTGTCACTTTCGTCACGTTTTGTGACACTGTTTTAGACGTGTCGGAATTTTCGTTCAAAGCAACATTACACATTGATTAACGGTATGATGATGTTGCCCGGCTACGTGCCTGGTGTTGGAGGGACGGATGCATTTTCCAATTTTTTTTATTGATTTTTGACAAATTTTTGCATTTACTTCCACTCCAAAAATATTACAAATAAACTATGCATATATAATTGGTCAAATACTGCCTTACTTTTATCTAATTAAATCCATTCGTGTTAGAGCAGAAATTATTTACCCCTTTTTTTTAAATGGTACGTTCACACAGCGCCGCGGAAAGAATTGCGCAATATCGTGTCCGCCCCCCCCCCCCTGGTCAGGCATCATCCAAAGCTAAACATACATTATGGCGCAACATAATAAATATTCATTACTTGTCACCAACGGTGGACGATACAATGTTATTGGATAAAAAACGGAGCGCTGATGACAGGCTTTGTTTAATTCCAAAAAGCCTGGGGAAATCAGTTTGTAAAAATGTTACAAGTATATTCAAATTTAGTGTTCAATTTGTTGGGAAGAAAAAAGAAAAGGAAAACGATAATGGGATGTGTCTGCGACAGTTTTGAACTGTTCTCAACAAAAGAAATGTCCATCAACGACACTGTCCGAATGTTGACGACAACGAGTTCGAAGCATTTCGGATATTTTCGGGAAAAGGAGGAATTCCTCCCTTTTTGTCACTTGACATTTGGGTGATACCGGACCCTGAAATCGACAGAGAATAGTCGGGGATTGTTTGGTCTGGGAACCAGACTAGCATGCGCACAGACACTATTGCTGGGCAAACGCCATAGAGTTGTGCGCTAGGCATACGCACAAAGCCCCACACACAAAAAGGCGCAATCATCCCTCATGTATGCCCACCACTAGTGTTGTGCGCCCACGTGATGTGCAATTTACATATTTCATGAGACAGGTATATAATGATTGTGTATAAAATATGTACTCATTATTTTTCTGCGTGTGACAATGCTGTTTCAAGCTTTACCAATCTTCTACGACACTGTCAGCGAGACCCTTGCTGCACAGATTGCTGTTTAAGCAAACGTGACTGAAGTTGTTTTATCATCGTTAGAACTGACAGACGTCACTGAAGTTGTTTTATCATCGTTAGAACTGATGTGAATTCCCAGAAGCTTTGCTACATTTCACTTATCTGATTCCCTTCGATAAAACACACGTCACTAGAGAACACAATCAAACAAAGATAATCAAAAACTTCAATCCCAATTACGAAAGTCATCTGCGGTTCAACTTTGCAAACGGCAAATTAAAAGTCACATAATGGAGATCTTATACATGGGACTGTTTCTTATAAGCGCTGCACGATGCTGTCATGCCGAGTGTCCTCGAAGACTCACTCTGGACTACTTTTCAGTGAACAATCGAGTCTTGAAGGGTCGTGGCTTTCAGTTGAAGACTGCATCCTCTGCCGTGTTGTGTGGCCGAGACTGTTCTCTCAACTCCCAATGTCAATCATTTAACTACCATGAAAGCACCCATATTTGTGAGTTGAATAATGCAACTAAAGATCAAAGCACCGCGGACTTCGTTGCAATGCAAGGTAATGTTTACTACGACGAAACCTTGGACACTATTTCGTTCGCACAACACGTACAAGATACAACGGTTTCTGCATCTGAATCACCATCAATGACTACTAAGCTAACACCAACAGCAAATGATGCACTCTCAAACACAGTCGTGGTATATGACAAAGCATCAACCCAAGCAGTTATTTCACCATCTGAGTCTGAACAACCAGCTTCAAGATCCGAAACTGAAAGTTCTCTGACTGTTTCTTCGGGCATTGATGCTTCGAAGACAACACCATCAGTGTCAGGAACAATGCACCCGAAACGAAAAACCTGCAAGGAATTGTTATCGGCTGGTCAGACTAGCAGTGGCATATACACAATCTACCCAGATGGTCTGCCAGAGGGCGTCCAGGTCTACTGTGATATGGAGACCGACAGTATAGGCTGGATTGTATTTCAAAGGAGAAAAGATGGCTCTGTTGACTTCTATCGTAACTGGGCTGACTATCAAGCGGGTTTTGGCAACCTCAGTGGTGAGTTCTGGCTGGGCAATGACATTCTGCGCACATTAACCGGGACGGGACAATGGCACTTACGTGTTGATATGACTGACTGGAATGATAAACATTCATGGGCCACTTACCTCAGATTTGCGGTGTCAGGTGATAAGTACACCCTTACGGTCGGTTCGTTTTACAGACATTGGGGTGGAGCAGGTGACTCAATGGCTGTTCACAATTTACAACCGTTCACAACATTCGACCGAGATCTCGATAGATGGCAAAACGGAAACTGTGCTGATGATTGCCACGGTGCCTGGTGGTTTAATAACTGTTTTGACGCGCATCTCAACGGTCAGTATTATCCATTTGGGACTGTGCCGAATGCTCAAGGAATCCAGTGGGGTCGTGGGGCAGGATTTTACTACTCATTCAAGACATGTAGCATGAAAATAAGAGAAATCTGAAACTTACAATTATTGTGGGTGAAATTGGTGCTTCATTCTAAACAACACAAAAGGATGTGATGGTCAAAGTATAGCATTTGTATCTACCGAAATTGTAAGGTTTTTTTTAACACAAGGAAATATTAAGTCAGTTCTAATTTTTCTGAAAACTCACTGGTTATTAAGATAAGAACAAACATGCCACAAAGAATAGTTGTATTTCAAATTATTGTCTTAGACGAAAATAACGTTAAAAGACGCCGCCCCTAAAAAAACAAAAACAAATAAAATAAAAATAAAGTAAAAACAAATAAATAAAAATCACCCTTATGGTGCCGCAATAAACTTAGACCGATACGGACATGGACAAGAAATCCCTGAAGAAATCATACAGGCCTACCTATAGCAAATTTAGTGAATTCTGAACATAGAAAGGCAGTCCACGATTTTCACTTTTGCCTTCTGCAGGGGCCCTTATCTTTGGGCGCTACAGTCGGCAAACTTATTCAATAGACCGACTTATTAAGCCCCGCCCTTGCTGTTTCGACCAGTCACAGACGTGATTGGGAAACCAGAAAAGTCCGACAAACACGTTGGTGCATGTGGCGCGCGTGCAATGTGGGCGGGGCTTATGGATCGGTCAATTCAATTTACACACAAGCTTTACGCACTTGAAAAGCAAGAAACATAATGACTTAAGTGCACTTACAAAACAAACCAAATTATCAACTTAATAATTAACTTGACAAAAGTATCAGTCAGAATTATCATTAATTAGATTTATAGTACAATTTAGCTGCCGAAATTCTTTTCCTTTTTAATTCTTCCAATGCACAAACACTCAAATAAAGATTGTGGTTGAAAACGAGATTACAGCGGCATATAATCGTGTAATGTCTATTCAAAATATGTTATTCCTTAAAGTTCTGCACACTGTTAGAAATTTTTTGAAAACTTCTTTTTCCTTCAGATTTTTCTCCATTTTAGAAACGCTAATACTATTAATAATTTGTTTTGAAGTGGCATTCTCGTCTCAGTTTTATTTTCAGATGTAGCTTTACATATTTGTTTAACTAAAAATTATAATCAGTATTGAAACAAGTTGTGATTAGACCACGAACTAAATGTTCTGTTTCACTTTTCGAATTCTATGACAGTTTTTGGTGTTGCTTTTAAATGCTACCCATTTTACGTTTTTTTTCTGTATAGATGTTTATCTATGGAACGCAAGTGCGCCCTCAATCTTTCTTTTGATTTTCTAAAACTTACTTTATTGACCTTTGTACATCATGCTAATGGATGGATTCAATGGCGTAACCAGACATTTTTATTTGGGGGAAAGTGGGGCAAAGAATTTTTTTTGGGTCTATTTAATGTATCTTACCATTCATTTTTGTGTATTTTTCTCTCGATCTCATTGTGGGGGGGGGGGGGGGGGCAAGGGGGCGAGCGTTCTGAAGGGGGCTCCATCCCTCCTGCCTCCCGGCTGCGACACTAGACAGATTGCGTCGCATTCATCCATTGAAAGTAGGTCTTTATGTTTTGATCACATTAGTAATGGTAACGAAGCCTTTACACATTATACCACAGCTTAAGCCTGGTCGTATTTGATGATTTTCATTTTAACTATTTTCTGGATTCGTTTTTTAACGTTGGCGGAGTGATTTAAGTAATGGTAAACGTTGTGAGTTGTGCGGCACCTCAAGTCTTTTTGGGAATAGATTTGAAAGTTTTCTCTTTTTTGTGCCTGAGCATGGCTCTAGCCATAAATCTTGATCAAAGATTATAGAGCGCCGAAGGCGCAAAAACGGGAACTCAGGCTGAAATGTGAAAGCCCACTGTTATGGATGCCATTTCAGCAAGTAACTCTTTTGATACAAGTGCAGATCAGTGCAGATAATGACCATTACTATTAATGTGAATCAAAACATCCACTTGCCGAAATAGATACAACAATAGAGCTCTAACAAGTTAGTAGATAGAGCTCCAGTTCCCCATCTTTCTTGCGCCTTCGGCGCTCTATAGTCTCTGATCTTGATCGTGGTGTAAGGGTATTATAGAGAATCCCTAGATGGGGGTTTTCGTCCAGGGGAGCGAGAATTCTCTTGACGTTTTTTTTCTACCGCTGCTTTTGTCAAGGAAGTGAGAGATGTTTTGAGTTTTGAAATAAATAATTAATTTATTCATCTGAGTCGTACAATCTTGTCATTCTGTGATTTTATTCAACTATATCCGAGCTCGAGAGCCTGTTATTTTTAATTAGAGGACCGGCCTCGTTTCCGGAGTCTCTACAATAACATCGTAAAAGAATTAATAAACGATAACAATCAAATCATCTTTTATTTACGGAATAGTAAACGACGTGATGATTTTGACTTGAAGGCAGTTTTGAAAATAAAAATTAAATCAAAGTGTACTTCATCCCGTTTTAGTTTGGGTATTAAACCTTATAGTACTATTTCTCATTTTCATCAATATTAAAATTTCCTTATTTTTATAAGCAGATGCTCCATTTCGCATACTTAAAATTGCAAAGTAAAACAAACATTTTGTGAGAAGAAATAAAGAGGAGAACTTTACTCCGACACTGAAATTAAAAAGTAAGCGAGACGCATGCAATTAGTTGATGACATCGCCTCATGCTATGACTTTGTTTGGTGGAATCGTGATTTTGAGTCTAATGGTCGAGCGACACGACATGAACGCGTGCACTACGCGCACGCATGTTTACATTTTCCAATAGTGCACGTCTATGCACCCCTCGGGCCTGCGAGTGACCAGGAGAGGGCCCTGTTTCCCCGGCCTTCGGCCTCGGGCCCTCTCCTGGTCACTCACAGGCCCGAGGAGTACATAGACGTGCACTATTTCCCTCATTGCCAGTCCATTATGTGTATACTATTGACCCCTTGCAAGCACGTCATGATGGGCGGCAACTGTGGCACGCCCATCATTTTGGATTTCACACCACGTTAAACACACAACGACATTGACTTCCAAAATGACGTCAGGTGAATTGGGTAAATTGAACGCACCAATCCGGGCAGCCCGTTCATGGGCGTTTACACCACCGCAGCTATGGCCACCGCACGCGTACGTCGACGCCCACGCACTGTGAATCCTCTACACTGGTTGGCACATAATGTGCGCTGACACGCTGTTGTCGTGTCGCGCGCGCGTGCGGCGGCCCATAGCTGCGGTGGTGTAAAATACAAACGAGCGCTGCTCGGATTGGTGTATAGAATGTATTCCGAGCACCGCCTCCCATCACTTTAATATAAACCACAAAGTGTCAATCACTCTCTGTGTGGGCGAAACTAATCTGTTTTCATGAATTTAATACTGGATCTCTTTGTAAGTTATTTTTAGAAGGTGATGTCATTATGAGAAGTACCTATATATAATTAGCTTATAAAAGAAGTTGCTGAAATATCAATGTCCACCATTTTGAGTGTTGTCTAGAAAAGAGTTAAAGCATTTAGAGATTTTTTTTAAATGCAATTCACCGATCACAAGACCAAAAGACCACTTGAGGTGTGGGCTACTTTTTAGGGATAGAAACCTGCCACAATGCACAGAAACAAAACATGGCAAGATATAAACGCAAGTTTCTTCACAGTACAGCTAAGAACAGGGGAGGGGGTAAATGAATCCCATATTTGAAGCAACAGTTAAGTGTCATGCTCAAGGACACAAGTGTCATGACTGGGATTCGAACCCACATCATAATGGCTTAGCCACCTTGAGCCCGATCCACTAACCCGCTCGGCCACGACTCACTGCAAAAGTTGCTTGAGTAGGCCTATACCATTGATTGATGCAACTCGTCCGTGAGGGGCGTTGTGATAAAGTTCGTCTTGACAGAGTAAAGTTTTGAGAACTGATTTTTTTCGACAAAGCGTTACTACATCGGAGTTGTCGCTCCAGTGCAGAACTGTGCCAACAAATTGTTTGTCAGTTTACTATCCGATGTTTTTGCTCGAAAGCACGAGAAAGCAATATATGAGCAATCAAACAAGTCAACAGTAGTCCTTGAAATGTTGTGACTCTGAAACAAAAATAAAGGTTGCATGTATTGCAGAGTTTCATTAGCGTGATATTGACATTTTGGACGCAGGTCCAATCAAATATCCATTAGAACTTTTCTTCAATGTGTTGGAACGCGCAACTTTACAATCCCTCAATATTAGACACACACGTATACTTCAACTATAGTTTGAATTACCTTAACGTCTCTCATTGTGAGAAGTTTTGGAGCCACACATCCATCGGTTTGAGCAAAAGAATGATTCAGTTTATAGGTTTCAAAGCCCATCAGTTTCATTCTTTACGTCACCCATTATATCTCTCAGGTGTATACAATTTCGTTGGAACACTCAAATTCTGGGTGTGCAGTTTTCTCGTGACCAAATAAAATACATACATGCGTAGGGGTATGCACAGCCGTTTTTCTACAGTAAACTTACTACGGCCGTTTTGACCTCATTGAGGGCGCTGTTGTTCATAACTCTATGGGGCCCATGACGTCACTCAGACGCATAATATCTATTAAAGAGAATAATGTCAGATTGACCCTTGGGGCGTGTTGATTTGAACGACCTATCGATCCAACTAGGGCTTTTACGGACCCGAGCAAAATTCTTTAGGGTCGAATTGGGCATAGGCCATTTCAATGTTGACTAGTTGGCTGGAGTAGTTTCTTTGTATTTTTTTCCAAAATGCTGGCATAGTATCCTCTTTATCACGCCTGATATGTTGCAGAGGGAGTGCCCCCCCCCCCCCCAAAAAAAAGGAAATCCTCAAAAGAATTCCAGAGGTTTCCAGAACACAATGAAGACACAATAGGAGGGGGTACACCTTGCCACCAAGCACCAAATGGTATCCTCTTTGTGTGAACATGAGACCGATGAACTCGTTTGCATGAAAAACAACACTGTCCAATAGTTTAAAGGCATTCAAATTCAAACCAAAGTGTGTTGTTTCAAAGTCTTGTTACATCAGAATTGTCACTTCGGGACGCATGCGTGCATACGAATTTGTTTGTCAGTTTGTTATATACCCAGGCCCAATAGACCGTTCCGGCCCCGCCCCCACACCTCATGTGTACGTTTACGCTGCACGTGTGACCGAGTTTGACCGAGTTCACATGACCAAAAGGCGTGTTCCAATTGGTCAATGCGCACAGTTTGATTGACAGGCCGGAACGGTCTATTTCATAGAGCTGCATTTGCCGATTTTGTGCTCACTGTGCGCGATTTCCATTGCATAGTACTGCTAACCGTAAGCACAAGAAAAGGCATGCTAACCTTCCAGTGCTTACTGTAGGAAAATGAATGACGTAACAATACAAATCCATGGCGAACGCGCAAGTTGGCCGCCCAGTTTTCTTGCTAACCTGTGAAATACGCTTACGCTTCAGCAAGTTTGTCCGCTATAGACCTTTCTTTTGCAACGTCACAGCCCGAATTTTTGCCAACCAAGATGGAAAAACTACGGGAAGCCATGCATGCAAAGCAAAGACAGATAATCACAGTTTGCAAAAATGCTACACATATTCAAAAATTTTTCACAATTTGTTGGAAACAAACCAACCAATAATGGGATGTATTTTCTTTTAGAAAGTTGCAAGAACGTTGAATTTGGTCACAACGTCTGTCAACAAGACTTGAATGCTTTGCTACATTTGGCCGTCCATGCCAAAAACTCGGGCTGTGACGTTGCAGTTTACACCAACGCAACTATGAGCGCCGCCCGCGCGCGTCGAGGCACACGCACTGTGAATCCTCCATGCTGATTGGTACAAATGCGCGCTGACACGCGTGTCATGTCACACGCGCGTGCGGAGGCCATGGCTGCGGTGTGGTGTAAAACAGCTCTTCTCGGATTGGTGTAGGTAGCACGAAAGTTTGCTTGCCGTTCACTGCAGCGCTATATGAAATTGGGCGCTGATGTTTTCGCTCGAAAGCACAGTCCAGAAAAGCAATAACGTGAGCAGTAAACCACCAGTCAACATAACTCCTGGATTTGGTGTGACCCTTGAAAAAATGAAGGACGCGTAGAGCTTCTTCATTTGCGTGTTGTTGACAATTTGCTTGCCGGTTCAGCAGCGCTGTGAAATTAATTGGGCACTGATGTTTTTGCTCAAAAGCACAGTCCGGAAAAGCAATAATGTGGGCAATAAACTACCAGTCAACATTACTCCTGGATTCGGTGTGACTTTGAAAAACTGAAGGACGCGATGTAGAACCCCTTCATTTTGCGTGTTTATTGACAATTTGGACGTAGACCCAATCATCAAAAGTCATTACAGAACTTTCTCCTCCATTATTACACTCTCTCAATGTAAAAGAGTGAACATTTCACTCTCTCGCCCGAGTGGTGTCCGTTTGGCTCTTTTGAGAGTGAAACTCACTGTACATCACCCTTTTTGAGTGAAATCGGAGCGAACTTCACTCTGATTCAAGTTGAAAATACCCATCAGTCACTATAAAAAGATTTGTCCGCCATTATGGTTCTTTGCAAGAGTGGTTTTTCCACTCTTTTATTAGAGATGTATTGGACACGTACTTTTACAGTTCCTCGATAGTAAACCCACTCTTATACTCTAACAGGTAAATGCCTTTTCAAAAGTGACTTAGAAGTGTCGGGGCCATGCCCATCTGTTTGAGCAACGACATGATACATCATTTTAAGGCGGTCCAGTTTAAATCGTTTTGAAATCCACTGAAAAATTTACATGTTTATAAAATCTATACAATAATTTGTCCGAAAATGTCATTGCTCTTAAAACAAAGTCTTGCAAAGAAGAGCTATTATTCCTGACTTGTTTAGTCTTGATTGGCGACGTTTGTTTTGTTAACGGACTCGCCGATTCCGCATAGCAAACACAAATTACTGGAGAAGAGACATCTTTCTCAAACAAACATATGGATCAAAGCTAGTTTTGATCCTGATTCGTAGACTTGACCAGTCCCAGTTTGATCTAGATTCGTTGACTTGCCCAGTCCCGCCGAGCTAATCTATGTTGCGCCCTCTATCAGTGACTAATACAAAAACTAGTATCGGACCATTACGTCCAAGCTAGTCTTGGCCCAAGACGTCAGTGATCGATAGTGGATTGTGTATGAACCACAGCCATAAAGAACCCATGTCTGTGGGTATGAACGCGGTCGTAGTAATTCGTTAGCGCGCCCTCTTACGGCTTGATTCAACCAACTATCAGCTCTCACCAACGTCTTGGGCATCCTGCAGCAATGGGTTAACTTTTTCTCATTTTTCTCCACAGCCGTTCCTTAGGATCACCCCCCCACCACCACCACCAACACCACCACCACCACCACAACCACCACCACCACCATCACCACCACCACCCCAGGTGGAAAATGTGCCGATTATTTGACTATTTCATGAACAGTAAACGCCTCGCAAAATGAGAATAAAGTGATAGGCCTATAAGCTTGTTTCTAAACATTATCCACTGATTAACCTTCATTTCTTATGAATTAAATTACAATAAACTGTGATGTAAAATGCGTTTGACGTTGAGGGCCACAATCGGGGCGTGAAAAGGATGTATGCAGTCCGTCCCTTATTTTTTGCCCAAGTGAGAAAACAAAAAGGTGGCAAAAAAACACTAACTGATAGCCTAACCCAGAAAGACTGTTTGCACTAAAAAAATATCTTAATCCGCCAAAAATGTCTCGGGCCCTTCTGCGGTCCCCAACCTCCCTGCATACTCTTATTGGTTTCAAGATATATAATGTTTGTGGCAGTATTCGCCCACTTTGAGAGAGCAATGGTTAAGACAAAACCCAACAAATAGTTCAAACTAATCCTGCTCAAAAGATAATCAAGAAAGGCCAAGAATGCACTCAATTCTCGGTTTGTTAATTTGTTTGTTTATTGGTTTGTTTGTTTGTTTGTTTGTTTGTTTGTTTGTTTGTTTGTTTGTCTTTCCCCAGGGCCACAGAAGGCTTTCGAAAATGCTGCTCAATAGTCAAAAGGCCTTTAAATTCACACCAAAGTGTAATCAAAGTGATACTACATTGTGTTGTTGCCACACGATCAAAATGGGAGACCAAACTTGTTTGTCAGTCTTCCATCTGATTTTTTTTTCGCTCGAAAGCACAGAAAAGCAATAATGTGAGCAATAAACCAGTCAACAATATTGCTGTGACTTTGAAGAAACGAAGGATGCCTATTTCTTCATTTGCCCGTTCCTTTTAAATTTGGACGTAGGCCCATGCATTAGAACTTTTCTTCAATATGTGTTTACAATCCCTCGATATTAGACACACACGTATACTTGATCAAGTACTATAAACCAGTTTCAAGTGACTCGTAAGAAGTTTCGAAACCATACCCATCGGTTTGAGTAAAAACAAGATGTAACTTTTTAGTTTCACATCCCAGTTTAAATATTTTCGACACTAAATAAATAAAAACATTTTCGTTACACAAATAACAAACAAACCTCCTAACAAAAACAAACAAAAATAAACAAATAAACAACCCAAACAAACAAACAAATAAACAAACAAACAAACAAACAAACAAACAAACAAACAAACAAACAAACAAACAACCACGCAAGCAAAGAAACAAACAAACAAACAAACAAACAACCAAGCAAGCAACCCAACAAACAAACAAACAAACAAACAAACAAACAAACAAACAAACAAACAAACAAACAAACAAACAAACAAACAAACAAAGTCTTACTGCTTCGACAGCAAAGCCCCCACAGAAGAAAACAAACTATATAAAAGTTCGGCAGCTTTTTCATCAAGGTATCTACTACTTAAAGATGTATGATCCGTGCTCAAGCCGATTTTATATTGAAAAGTGAATCCAAGCTGCGTTAAAATTTAAAGCACTTGACGCAGCTACAAGCCAAAATAGACATTATAATATTATCAGTAAATGAAATAACCAAGTTACTACGCGCGCGTGCGTTCCGGCGGTCACATCACAGTTTGACAAAGACGGCACCACAGACATAAAGAACCCAATTATGTCTGTGGACGGCACCCCTTTGTGATGTGACCGCAAGCGCGTGCGTTTGCAGTATCTGGGTAAGAGTTCATCATTCCATGCACAAAAAGTAGATAAGTACAAGCAAATTATGATTACCACATTGACAGAAGACGGCACCCCTTTGAAGTGACCGCAAGCGCTCGCGTGTGCAGTATCTGGGTAAGAGTCCATCATTCCATGCACAAAAAGTAGCTAAGTACAAACAAATTATGATTACCAGGTTAAGGTTACCGGCCAAACTATCATGTCACATGTACAATTTGTGACTGGTATCCTGCTCATCTCTGCTTATAACAGAAAATATTAAGCAATATCTTCTGCTTAAAGCAGCTCTATGAAATTGGCCCCTGTTATAGGTGTGACGACACAGCTCCTTTCAGTTAAAAGCACTGCCACGGTAACTTACCTCCTCGGTAAGTTACCGGCTGTTTGTGGACTTAAATATCGTTAAGTTTTTGTCCCGGTAAGTTATCCATTATAAGTCCAATGCGAACGCGGCTTTACACGCTTACCGCTTGTGACAGAAGCGATGGTTTCTTACCAAGATGTCACAATATTAAATTTTGTCAACGTCAGCATTGTGCAACCAATGAAATCCATGTTGCCCATGGTAACCGTATAGCTTGCCTGGCGGCTCCAAGTCTATGGCCGCAGTCTTGTTTTACGAACTCATAGATGTACGTATGTAGTACTTGATTTAAGGTTGTCTTATTAACACAGTTATAAGTAGTCTATGCGAATAAAGATGCATGGGTGCGCGTGCACGTGTATATACATGCACATGCGCATGACTGTGTCCAAAGTATGCTACACGAGTACATAGCGTAAGCAACAACTTCCCAATTTGAATAATTCAGCATCAAAAGTGCAAGACCCAGCCAATGCGAAGCGAAAATGCAAATGAACGATCGGTTTATTACTGAATACGTCTACAAGACAGCGACACCTGAAACCAATCTCTTCGAAGCGGACTGGATAGTCGAATACAGCAACGGGGGTTAGAAATAAAGCCCGTGATTTTCGATAGTTGGACGCCGTAGTTTCTTCACCATTCATCATGAAAAGGGAAACATTTGTGTTTATTTTCCTGAGCGTCATTGTTAAATACTGTCATTCTGCGTGTAATGAAAGACTGTTTTCAAGCCACTCTTCGGCAGACTATCTTAATC
Organism: Marthasterias glacialis; assembly: GCA_911728455.2. Taxonomy (NCBI): domain Eukaryota; kingdom Metazoa; phylum Echinodermata; class Asteroidea; order Forcipulatida; family Asteriidae; genus Marthasterias; species Marthasterias glacialis. Next base: position 10,069,998 of record OU452239.1, on the reverse strand, counting down.
AAGCCTTGAAGAATCTTGGTTTTCAGTTGAAGACTGTTTCTTCTGAAGTGCTTTGTGAACGAGATTGTTCCCAAAACTATAAATGTGAATCATATAACTACAATGCCAGTACGCATGCTTGTCAGTTGAATAAAGCTAATAACTACAATGTCAACGTGATTGAACTGCAGGGCAGTGTCTATGACGATGAGAACTTGCACACTGCGCCACTTTCAAATCTCGAAACTTCAACACCTGCGTCAACTGCTGAAGGTGTTACACGAGCCGATTTGCAAACAGTTCCACAAATCGACCAAAATACAGTTTCAACAACTGCAGAACCCGAGAAAAAAGCTTCAACTTCAGAAACAACAACAACTAAGCTTGACGTAACAACAGCAGGAGCTTCAACTACGCCAATACCTGTTACTTATAAAAGTTGCAAAGAGCTTTTATCAGCTGGTCAGACTAGCGATGGCATTTACACAATCTACCCGGATGGTCTGCCAGGGGGCGTCCAGGTCTACTGTGATATGGAGACCGACGGTGGAGGCTGGATTGTATTTCAAAGGAGACAAGATGGCTCTGTTGACTTCGACCGTAACTGGGCTGACTATCAAGCAGGTTTTGGCAACCTCAGTGGTGAGTTCTGGCTGGGCAATGACATTCTGCGCACATTAACCGGGACTGGACAATGGCACTTACGTGTTGATATGACTGACTGGAATGATAAACATTCATGGGCCACTTACCTCAGATTTGCGGTGTCAGGTGATAAGTACACCCTTACGGTCGGTTCGTTTTACAGACATTGGGGTGGAGCAGGTGACTCAATGGCTGTTCACAATTTACAACCGTTCACAACATTCGACCGAGATCTCGATAGATGGCAAAACGGAAACTGTGCTGATGATTGCCACGGTGCCTGGTGGTTTAATAACTGTTTTGACGCGCATCTCAACGGTCAGTATTATCCATTTGGGACTGTGCCGAATGCTCAAGGAATCCAGTGGGGTCGTGGGGCAGGATTTTACTACTCATTCAAGACATGTAGCATGAAAATAAGAGAAATCTGAAACTTACAATTATTGTGGGTGAAATTGGTGCTTCATTCTAAACAACACAAAAGGATGTGATGGTCAAAGTATAGCATTTGTATCTACCGAAATTGTAAGGTTTTTTTTAATACAAGGAAATATTAAGTCAGTTCTAATTTTTCTGAAAACTCACTGGTTATAAAGATAAGAACCAACATGCCACAAAGAATAGTTGTATTTCAAATTATTGTGTTAGACGAAAATAACGTTAAAAAAGACGCCGCCCTTAAAAAAACAAAAACAAATAAAATAAAAATAAAGTAAAAACAAATAAATAAAAAATAAATAAAAATCACCCTTATGGTGCCGCAATTAAACTTAGACCGATACGGACATGGACAAGAAATCCCTGAAGAAATCATACAGGCCTACCTATAGCAAATTTAGTGAATTCTGAACATAGAAAGGCAGTCCAAGATTTTCACTTTTGCCTTCTGCAGGGTACCCTTATCTTTGGGCGTCACAGTCGGCAAACTTATTCAATAGACCGACTCATTAAGCCCCGCCCTTGCTGTTTGGACCAGTCACAGACGTGATTGGGCAACCAGAAGTCCGACAAACACGTTGGTGCATGTGGCGCGCGTGCAATGTGGGCGGGGCTTAATGGATCGGTCAATTCAATTTACACACAACCTTTACGCGCTTGAAAAACGAGAAACATAATGACTTAAGTGCACTTACAATACAAACCAAATTATCAACTTAATAATTAACTTGACAAAAGTATCAGTCAGAATTATCATTAGATTTATAGTACGATTTGGCTGCCGAAATTCTTTTCCTTTTTAATTCTACAGATGCACACACACTCAAATAAAGATTGTGGTTGAAAACGAGATTACAGCGGCATATAATCTTGCAATGTTTATTTAAAATATGTTATTCCTTAAAGTTCGGCACACTGTTAGAAATTTTTTGAAAACTTCTTTTTCCTTCAGAATTTTCTCAATATTTTAGAAACGTTAATATTATTAACAATTTGTTTTTAAGTGGCATTCTCGTCTTTTATTTTCAGATGTAGCTAGCTTTACATTGTTTAACTAAAATTATAATCAGTATTGAAACAAGTTGTGATTAGACCACGAACTAAATGTTCTGTTTCACTTTTCGAATTCTATGACAGTTTTGGGTGTTGATTTTAAATGCTACCCATTTTACGTTTTTTTCAGTATAGATGTTTATGTAGGGAACGCAAGTGCGCCCTCAATCTTTCTTTTGAGACTATTTCTAAAACTTACTTTATTGACATCCTGCTAATGGATGGATTCAATGGCGTAACCAGACATTTTTATTTGGGGGCAAGTGGGGGCAAAGACATTGTTTGGGGGGTATTTAATGAATTTTACGATTCATTTTTGTGTTTTTCTCTCGATCTCTTTTGGGGGGGGGGGCAAGGGGGACGAGCGTTCTGAAGGGGGGGGGGGCTCCATCCCTCCTGCCCACCCCCCGGTCTCCTTCCCGACTACGACACTGGACAGATTGCATCGCATCCATCCATTGAAAGTAGGTCTTTATGTTTTGATCACATTAGTAATGGTAACGAAGCCTTTATTTATTATACCACAGCTTAAGCCTGGTCGTATTTGATGATTTGCATTTTAACTATTTTCTGTATTCGTTTTTTAACGTTGGCGGAGTGATTTTGGTAAAGGTTGTGAGTTATGCGGCACCTCAGATCAAGTCTTTCTGTGTTTTTTTTCTGCTCGAGTCCGTGGACAACAGACAGACCACAGGGAATAGATTTGAAAGTTTTCTCTTTCTTGAGCCTGAGCATGGCTCTAGCCATAAATCTTCATTAAAGATTATAGAGCGCCGAAGGCGCAAAAACGGGAACTCGGGCTGAAATGTGAAAGCCCACTGTTAAGGATGCCATTTCAGCAAGTAACTCTTTTGATACAACAACAGATCAGTGCAGATAATGACCATTACTATTAATGTGAATCAAAACATCCACTTGCCGAAATAGATACAACAATAGAGCTCTAACAAGTAGATAGAGCTCGAGTTCCCCACTTTTCTTGCACCTTCGGCGCTCTATAGTCTTTGATCTTGATCGTGGTGTAAGGGTATTTTAGAGAACCCCTAGATGGGGGTTTTCGTCCAGGGGAGCGATAATTCTCTTGACGGTTTTTTTCTACCGCTGCTTTTTTGTCAAGGAAGTGAGAGATTTTTTGAGTTTTGAAATAAATAATTCATTTATTCATCTGAGTCGCACAATCTTGTCATTCTGTGATTTTATTCAACTATATCTGAGCTCGAGTGCCTGTTATTTTTAGTTAGAGGACCGGCCTTGTTTCCGCAGTCTCTACATTAACATCGTAAAAGAATTAATAAACGATAACAATCAAATCATCTTTTATTTACGGAATAGTAAACGACGTGATGATTTTGACTTGAAGTCTGTTTTGAAAATAAAAATTAAATCAAAGTGTACTTCATCCCGTTTTAGTTTTGGTATTAAACCTTACAGTTATATTTCTCATTTTCATCAATATTAACATTTCCTTATTATTTATAAGCAGATGCTCCATTTCGCATACTTAAAATTGCAAAGTAAAACAAACATTTTGTGAGAAGAAATAAAGAGGAGAACTTTACTCCGACACTGAAATTAAAAAGTAAGCGAGACGCATGCAATTAGTTGATGACATCGCCTCATGCTATGACTTTGTTTGGTGGAATCGTGATTTTGAGTCTAATGGTCGAGCGACACGACATGAACGCGTGCACTACGCGCACGCATGTTTACATTTTCCAATAGTGCACGTCTATGCACCCCTCGGGCCTGCGAGTGACCAGGAGAGGGCCCTGTTTCCCCGGCCTTCGGCCTCGGGCCCTCTCCTGGTCACTCACAGGCCCGAGGGGGTACATAGACGTGCACTATTTCCCTCATTGCCAGTCCATATGTGTATACTATTGACCCCTTGCAAGCACGTCATGATGGGCGGCAACTGTGGCACGCCCATCATTTTGGATTTCACACCACGTTAAACACACAACGACATTGACTTCCAAAATGACGTCAGGTGAATTGGGTAAATTGAACGCACCAATCCGGGCAGCCCGTTTATGGGCGTTTACACCACCGCAGCTATGGCCACCGCACGCGTACGTCGACGCCCACGCACTGTGAATCCTCTACACTGGTTGGCACATAATGTGCGCTGACACGCTGTTGTCGTGTCGCGCGCGCGTGCGGCGACCCATAGCTGCGGTGGTGTAAAATACAAACGAGCGCTGCTCGGATTGGTGTATAGAATGTATTCCGAGCACCGCCTCCCATCACTTTAATATAAACCACAAAGTGTCAATCACTCTCTGTGTGGGCGAAACTAATCTGTTTTCATGAATTTAATACTGGATCTCTTTGTAAGTTATTTTTAGAAGGTGATGTCATTATGAGAAGTACCTATATATAATTAGCTTATAAAAGAAGTTGCTGAAATATCAATGTCCACCATTTTGAGTGTTGTCTAGAAAAGAGTTAAAGCATTTAGAGATTTTTTTTTTAAATGCAATTCACCGATCACAAGACCAAAAGACCACTTGAGGTGTGGGCTACTTTTTAGGGATAGAAACCTGCCACAATGCACAGAAACAAAACATGGCAAGATATAAACGCAAGTTTCTTCACAGTACAGCTTAGAACAGGGGAGGGGGTAAATGAATCCCATATTTGAAGCAATAGTTAAGTGTCATGCTCAAGGACACAAGTGTCATGACTGGGATTCGAACCCACATCATAATGGCTTAGCCACCTTGAGCCCGATCCACTAACCCGCTCGGCCACGACTCACTGCAAAAGTTGCTTGAGTAGGCCTATACCATTGATTGATGCAACTCGTCCGTGAGGGGCGTTGTGATAAAGTTCGTCTTGACAGAGTAAAGTTTTGAGAACTGATTTTTTTCGACAAAGCGTTACTACATCGGAGTTGTCGCTCCAGTGCAGAACTGTGCCAACAAATTGTTTGTCAGTTTACTATCCGATGTTTTTGCTCGAAAGCACGAGAAAGCAATATATGAGCAATCAAACAAGTCAACAGTAGTCCTTGAAATGTTGTGACTCTGAAACAAAAATAAAGGTTGCATGTATTGCAGAGTTTCATTAGCGTGATATTGACATTTTGGACGCAGGTCCAATCAAATATCCATTAGAACTTTTCTTCAATGTGTTGGAACGCGCAACTTTACAATCCCTCATTATTAGACACACACGTATACTTCAACTATAGTTTGAATTACCTTAACGTCTCTCATTGTGAGAAGTTTTGGAGCCACACATCCATCGGTTTGAGCAAAAGAATGATTCAATTTATAGGTTTCAAAGCCCATCAGTTTCAATCTTTTTACGTCCCCCATTATATCTCTCAGGTGCATACAATTTCGTTGGAACACTCAAATTCTGGGTGTGCAGTTTTCTCGTGACCAAATAAAATACATACATGCGTAGGGGTATGCACAGCCGTTTTTCTACAGTAAACTTACTGCGGCCGTTTTAACCTCATTGAGGGCGCTGTTGTTCATAACTCTATGGGGCCCATGACGTCACTCAGACGCATAATATATATTAAAGAGAATAATGTAAGATTGACCCTTGGGGCGTGTTGATTTCAACGACCTATCGATCCAGCTAGGGCTTTTACGGACCCGAGCAAAATTCTTTAGGGTCGAATTGGGCATAGGCCATTTCAAATGTTGACTAGTTGGCTGGAGTAGTTTCTTTGTATTTTTTCAGAAATGCTGGCATAGTATCCTCTTTATCACGCCTGATATGTTGCAGAGGGAGTGCCCCCCCCCCCAAAAAAAAAGGAAATCCTCAAAAGAATTCCAGAGGTTTCCAGAACACAATGAAGACACAATAGGAGGGGGTACACCTTGCCACCGAGCACCAAATGGTATCCTCTTTGTGTGAACATGAGACCGATGAACTCGTTTGCATGAAAACAACACTGTCCAATAGTTTAAAGGCGTTCAAATTCAAACCGAAGTGTGTTGTTTCAAAGTCTTGTTACATCAGAGTTGTCACTTCGGGACGCATGCGTGCATACGAATTTGTTTGTCAGTTTGTTATATACCCAGGCCCAATAGACCGTTCCGGCCCCGCCCCCACACCTCATGTGTACGTTTACGCTGCACGTGTGACCGAGTTTGACCGAGTTCACATGACCAAAAGGCGTGTTCCAATTGGTCAATGCGCACAGTTTGATTGACAGGCCGGAACGGTCCTATTTCATAGAGCTGCATTGGCTGATTTTGTGCTCAATATGTGTGATTTCCATTTCATAGTGTCGCTAACCGTAAGCACAAGAAAAGGCATGCTAACCTTCCGGTGCTTACTGTAGGAAAATGAATGACGTAACAATACAAATCCATGGCGAACGCGCAAGTTGGCCGCCCAGTTTTCTTGCTAACCTGTGAAATACGCTTACGCTTCAGCAAGTTTGTCCGCTATAGACCTTTCTTTTGCAACGTCACAGCCCGAATTTTTGCCAATCAAGATGGAAAAACTACGGGAAGCCATGAATGCAATGTAAAGACAGATAATCACAGTTTGCAAAAATGCTACACAAATATTCAAAAGTTGTTCAAAATTTGTTGGAAACAAACCAACCAATAATGGGATGTATTTTCTTTTAGAAAGTTGCAAGAACGTTGAATTTGGTCACAACGTCTGTCAACAAGACTTGAATACTTTGCTACATTTGGCCGTCCATGCCAAAAACTCGGGCTGTGACGTTGCAGTTTACACCAACGCAACTATGAGCGCCGCCCGCGCGCGTCGAGGCACACGCACTGTGAATCCTCCATGCTGATTGGTACAAATGCGCGCTGACACGCGTGTCATGTCACACGCGCGTGCGGAGGCCATGGCTGCGGTGTGGTGTAAAACAGCTCTTCTCGGATTGGTGTAGGTAGCACGAAAGTTTGCTTGCCGTTCACTGCAGCGCTATATGAAATTGGGCGCTGATGTTTTCGCTCGAAAGCACAGTCCAGAAAAGCAATAACGTGAGCAGTAAACCACCAGTCAACATAACTCCTGGATTTGGTGTGACCCTTGAAAAAATGAAGGACGCGTAGAGCTTCTTCATTTGCGTGTTGTTGACAATTTGCTTGCCGGTTCAGCAGCGCTGTGAAATTAATTGGGCACTGATGTTTTTGCTCAAAAGCACAGTCCGGAAAAGCAATAATGTGGGCAATAAACTACCAGTCAACATTACTCCTGGATTCGGTGTGACTTTGAAAAACTGAAGGACGCGATGTAGAACCCCTTCATTTTGCGTGTTTATTGACAATTTGGACGTAGACCCAATCATCAAAAGTCATTACAGAACTTTCTCCTCCATTATTACACTCTCTCAATGTAAAAGAGTGAACATTTCACTCTCTCGCCCGAGTGGTGTCCGTTTGGCTCTTTTGAGAGTGAAACTCACTGTACATCACCCTTTTTGAGGGAAATCGGAGCGAACTTCACTCTGATTCAAGTTGAAAATACCCATCAGTCACTATAAAAAGATTTGTCCGCCATTATGGTTCTTTGCAAGAGTGGTTTTTCCACTCTTTTATTAGAGATGTATTGGACACGTACTTTTACAGTTCCTCGATAGTAAACCCACTCTTATACTCTAACAGGTAAATGCCTTTTCAAAAGTGACTTAGAAGTGTCGGGGCCATGCCCATCTGTTTGAGCAAAGACATGATACATCATTTTAAGGCGGTCCAGTTTAAATCGTTTTGACATCCACTGAAAAATTTACATGTTTATAAAATCTATACAATAATTTGTCCAAAAAATAATGTTATTGCTCTTAAAACAAAGTCTTGCAAAGAAGAGCTATTATTCCTGACTTGTTCAGTCTTGATTGGCGACGTTCGTTTTGTTAACGGACTCGCCGATTCCGCATAGCAAACACAAATTACTGGAGAAGAGACATCTGTCTCAAACAAACATATGGATCAAAGCTAGGCCGTGTCCGAATGAATGGCTTCGGCAGTGGCTACGGCTGGAACGCCGAGGATTCCTATTCTTCAACGTTGTGATTGCAGCCAGCGGCCATAGCCGTAGCCGAAGTCGCTTGATTCGGACACGGCCCTAGTTTTGATCCTGATTCGTAGACTTGACCAGTCCCAGTTTGATCTAGATTCGCTGACTTGCCCAGTCCCGCCGAGCTAATTTATGTTGCGCCCTCTATCAGTGACTAATACAAAAACTAGTATCGGACCATTACGTCCAAGCTAGTCTTGGCCCAAGACGTCAGTGATCGATAGTGGATTGTGTATGAACCACAGACATAAAGAACCCATGTCTGTGGTATGAACGCGGTCGTATTAATTCGTTAGCGCGCCCTCTTACGGCTTGATTCAACCAACTATCAGCTCTCACCAACGTCTTGGGCATCCTGCAGCAATGGGTTAACTTTTTCTCTATTTTCTCCACAGCCGTTCCTTAGGATCACCCCCACCACCACCACCACCACCACCACCCCCACCCCAGGTAGAAAATGTGCTGATTATTTAACTATTTCATGAACAGTAAACGCCTCGCAAAATGAGAATAAAGTGCTAGGCCTATAAGCTTGTTTCTAAACAACATCCACTGTTCAACCTTCATTTCTTATGAATTAAATTACAATAAACAGTGATGTAAAATGCGTTTGACGTTGAGGGCCACAATCGGGGCGTGAAGAGGATGTATGCAGTCCGTCCCTTATTTTTTGCCCAAGTGAGAAAACAAAAAGGTGGCAAAAAAAAACACTAACTGATAGCGTAACCCAGAAAGACTATTCGCACAAAAAAATATCTTTATCCGCAAAAAATGTCCAGGGTCCTCCTGCGGTCCCCCCCCCCGTGCACAACCTTATTGGTTTCAAGATATACAATGTTTGTGGCAGTATTCGCCAACTTTGAGAGAGCAACGGTTAAGACAAAACCCCACAAATAGTTCAAGTTAATCCTGCTCAGAAGATAACCAAGAAAGGTCAAGAATGCACCAAATCTCAATTCTCAGTTTGTTTGTTTGTTTGTTTGTTTGTTTGTTTGTTTGTTTGTTTGTTTGTTTGTTTGTTTGTTTGTTTGTTCGTTTTTTGTTTTCCCCAGGGCCACAGAAGGCTTTCGAAAATGCTGCTCAATAGTCAAAAGGCCTTTAAATTCACACCAAAGTGTAATCAAAGTGATACTACATTGTGTTGTTGCCACACGATCAAAATGGGAAACCAAACTTATTTGTCAATCTTCCACCTGATTTTTTTCGCTCGAAAGCACAGAAAAGCAATAATGTGAGCAATAAACCAGTCAACAATATTGCTGTGACTTTGAAGAAACGAAGGATGCCTATTTTTTCATTTGCCCGTTCCTTTTAAATTTGGACGTAGGCCCATGCATTAGAACTTTTCTTCAATATGTGTTTACAATCCCTCGATATTAGACACACACGTATACTTGATCAAGTACTATAAACCAGTTTCAAGTGACTCGTAAGAAGTTTCGAAACCATACCCATCGGTTTGAGTAAAAACAAGATGTAACTTTTTAGTTTCACATCCCAGTTTAAATATTTTCGACACTAAATAAATAAAAACATTTTCGTTACACAAATAACAAACAAACCTCCTAACAAAAACAAACAAAAATAAACAAATAAACAACCCAAACAAACAAACAAATAAACAAACAAACAAACAAACAAACAAACAAACAAACAAACAAACAAACAAACAACCACGCAAGCAAAGAAACAAACAAACAAACAAACAAACAACCAAGCAAGCAACCCAACAAACAAACAAACAAACAAACAAACAAACAAACAAACAAACAAACAAACAAACAAACAAACAAACAAACAAACAAAGTCTTACTGCTTCGACAGCAAAGCCCCCACAGAAGAAAACAAACTATATAAAAGTTCGGCAGCTTTTTCATCAAGGTATCTACTACTTAAAGATGTATGATCCGTGCTCAAGCCGATTTTATATTGAAAAGTGAATCCAAGCTGCGTTAAAATTTAAAGCACTTGACGCAGCTACAAGCCAAAATAGACATTATAATATTATCAGTAAATGAAATAACCAAGTTACTACGCGCGCGTGCGTTCCGGCGGTCACATCACAGTTTGACAAAGACGGCACCACAGACATAAAGAACCCAATTATGTCTGTGGACGGCACCCCTTTGTGATGTGACCGCAAGCGCGTGCGTTTGCAGTATCTGGGTAAGAGTTCATCATTCCATGCACAAAAAGTAGATAAGTACAAGCAAATTATGATTACCACATTGACAGAAGACGGCACCCCTTTGAAGTGACCGCAAGCGCTCGCGTGTGCAGTATCTGGGTAAGAGTCCATCATTCCATGCACAAAAAGTAGCTAAGTACAAACAAATTATGATTACCAGGTTAAGGTTACCGGCCAAACTATCATGTCACATGTACAATTTGTGACTGGTATCCTGCTCATCTCTGCTTATAACAGAAAATATTAAGCAATATCTTCTGCTTAAAGCAGCTCTATGAAATTGGCCCCTGTTATAGGTGTGACGACACAGCTCCTTTCAGTTAAAAGCACTGCCACGGTAACTTACCTCCTCGGTAAGTTACCGGCTGTTTGTGGACTTAAATATCGTTAAGTTTTTGTCCCGGTAAGTTATCCATTATAAGTCCAATGCGAACGCGGCTTTACACGCTTACCGCTTGTGACAGAAGCGATGGTTTCTTACCAAGATGTCACAATATTAAATTTTGTCAACGTCAGCATTGTGCAACCAATGAAATCCATGTTGCCCATGGTAACCGTATAGCTTGCCTGGCGGCTCCAAGTCTATGGCCGCAGTCTTGTTTTACGAACTCATAGATGTACGTATGTAGTACTTGATTTAAGGTTGTCTTATTAACACAGTTATAAGTAGTCTATGCGAATAAAGATGCATGGGTGCGCGTGCACGTGTATATACATGCACATGCGCATGACTGTGTCCAAAGTATGCTACACGAGTACATAGCGTAAGCAACAACTTCCCAATTTGAATAATTCAGCATCAAAAGTGCAAGACCCAGCCAATGCGAAGCGAAAATGCAAATGAACGATCGGTTTATTACTGAATACGTCTACAAGACAGCGACACCTGAAACCAATCTCTTCGAAGCGGACTGGATAGTCGAATACAGCAACGGGGGTTAGAAATAAAGCCCGTGATTTTCGATAGTTGGACGCCGTAGTTTCTTCACCATTCATCATGAAAAGGGAAACATTTGTGTTTATTTTCCTGAGCGTCATTGTTAAATACTGTCATTCTGCGTGTAATGAAAGACTGTTTTCAAGCCACTCTTCGGCAGACTATCTTAATCAAGCCTTGAAGAATCTTGGTTTTCAGTTGAAGACTGTTTCTTCTGAAGTGCTTTGTGAACGAGATTGTTCCCAAAACTATAAATGTGAATCATATAACTACAATGCCAGTACGCATGCTTGTCAGTTGAATAAAGCTAATAACTACAATGTCAACGTGATTGAACTGCAGGGCAGTGTCTATGACGATGAGAACTTGCACACTGCGCCACTTTCAAATCTCGAAACTTCAACACCTGCGTCAACTGCTGAAGGTGTTACACGAGCCGATTTGCAAACAGTTCCACAAATCGACCAAAATACAGTTTCAACAACTGCAGAACCCGAGAAAAAAGCTTCAACTTCAGAAACAACAACAACTAAGCTTGACGTAACAACAGCAGGAGCTTCAACTACGCCAATACCTGTTACTTATAAAAGTTGCAAAGAGCTTTTATCAGCTGGTCAGACTAGCGATGGCATTTACACAATCTACCCGGATGGTCTGCCAGGGGGCGTCCAGGTCTACTGTGATATGGAGACCGACGGTGGAGGCTGGATTGTATTTCAAAGGAGACAAGATGGCTCTGTTGACTTCGACCGTAACTGGGCTGACTATCAAGCAGGTTTTGGCAACCTCAGTGGTGAGTTCTGGCTGGGCAATGACATTCTGCGCACATTAACCGGGACTGGACAATGGCACTTACGTGTTGATATGACTGACTGGAATGATAAACATTCATGGGCCACTTACCTCAGATTTGCGGTGTCAGGTGATAAGTACACCCTTACGGTCGGTTCGTTTTACAGACATTGGGGTGGAGCAGGTGACTCAATGGCTGTTCACAATTTACAACCGTTCACAACATTCGACCGAGATCTCGATAGATGGCAAAACGGAAACTGTGCTGATGATTGCCACGGTGCCTGGTGGTTTAATAACTGTTTTGACGCGCATCTCAACGGTCAGTATTATCCATTTGGGACTGTGCCGAATGCTCAAGGAATCCAGTGGGGTCGTGGGGCAGGATTTTACTACTCATTCAAGACATGTAGCATGAAAATAAGAGAAATCTGAAACTTACAATTATTGTGGGTGAAATTGGTGCTTCATTCTAAACAACACAAAAGGATGTGATGGTCAAAGTATAGCATTTGTATCTACCGAAATTGTAAGGTTTTTTTTAATACAAGGAAATATTAAGTCAGTTCTAATTTTTCTGAAAACTCACTGGTTATAAAGATAAGAACCAACATGCCACAAAGAATAGTTGTATTTCAAATTATTGTGTTAGACGAAAATAACGTTAAAAAAGACGCCGCCCTTAAAAAAACAAAAACAAATAAAATAAAAATAAAGTAAAAACAAATAAATAAAAAATAAATAAAAATCACCCTTATGGTGCCGCAATTAAACTTAGACCGATACGGACATGGACAAGAAATCCCTGAAGAAATCATACAGGCCTACCTATAGCAAATTTAGTGAATTCTGAACATAGAAAGGCAGTCCAAGATTTTCACTTTTGCCTTCTGCAGGGTACCCTTATCTTTGGGCGTCACAGTCGGCAAACTTATTCAATAGACCGACTCATTAAGCCCCGCCCTTGCTGTTTGGACCAGTCACAGACGTGATTGGGCAACCAGAAGTCCGACAAACACGTTGGTGCATGTGGCGCGCGTGCAATGTGGGCGGGGCTTAATGGATCGGTCAATTCAATTTACACACAACCTTTACGCGCTTGAAAAACGAGAAACATAATGACTTAAGTGCACTTACAATACAAACCAAATTATCAACTTAATAATTAACTTGACAAAAGTATCAGTCAGAATTATCATTAGATTTATAGTACGATTTGGCTGCCGAAATTCTTTTCCTTTTTAATTCTACAGATGCACACACACTCAAATAAAGATTGTGGTTGAAAACGAGATTACAGCGGCATATAATCTTGCAATGTTTATTTAAAATATGTTATTCCTTAAAGTTCGGCACACTGTTAGAAATTTTTTGAAAACTTCTTTTTCCTTCAGAATTTTCTCAATATTTTAGAAACGTTAATATTATTAACAATTTGTTTTTAAGTGGCATTCTCGTCTTTTATTTTCAGATGTAGCTAGCTTTACATTGTTTAACTAAAATTATAATCAGTATTGAAACAAGTTGTGATTAGACCACGAACTAAATGTTCTGTTTCACTTTTCGAATTCTATGACAGTTTTGGGTGTTGATTTTAAATGCTACCCATTTTACGTTTTTTTCAGTATAGATGTTTATGTAGGGAACGCAAGTGCGCCCTCAATCTTTCTTTTGAGACTATTTCTAAAACTTACTTTATTGACATCCTGCTAATGGATGGATTCAATGGCGTAACCAGACATTTTTATTTGGGGGCAAGTGGGGGCAAAGACATTGTTTGGGGGGTATTTAATGAATTTTACGATTCATTTTTGTGTTTTTCTCTCGATCTCTTTTGGGGGGGGGGGGCAAGGGGGACGAGCGTTCTGAAGGGGGGGGGGGGCTCCATCCCTCCTGCCCACCCCCCGGTCTCCTTCCCGACTACGACACTGGACAGATTGCATCGCATCCATCCATTGAAAGTAGGTCTTTATGTTTTGATCACATTAGTAATGGTAACGAAGCCTTTATTTATTATACCACAGCTTAAGCCTGGTCGTATTTGATGATTTGCATTTTAACTATTTTCTGTATTCGTTTTTTAACGTTGGCGGAGTGATTTTGGTAAAGGTTGTGAGTTATGCGGCACCTCAGATCAAGTCTTTCTGTGTTTTTTTTCTGCTCGAGTCCGTGGACAACAGACAGACCACAGGGAATAGATTTGAAAGTTTTCTCTTTCTTGAGCCTGAGCATGGCTCTAGCCATAAATCTTCATTAAAGATTATAGAGCGCCGAAGGCGCAAAAACGGGAACTCGGGCTGAAATGTGAAAGCCCACTGTTAAGGATGCCATTTCAGCAAGTAACTCTTTTGATACAACAACAGATCAGTGCAGATAATGACCATTACTATTAATGTGAATCAAAACATCCACTTGCCGAAATAGATACAACAATAGAGCTCTAACAAGTAGATAGAGCTCGAGTTCCCCACTTTTCTTGCACCTTCGGCGCTCTATAGTCTTTGATCTTGATCGTGGTGTAAGGGTATTTTAGAGAACCCCTAGATGGGGGTTTTCGTCCAGGGGAGCGATAATTCTCTTGACGGTTTTTTCTACCGCTGCTTTTTTGTCAAGGAAGTGAGAGATTTTTTGAGTTTTGAAATAAATAATTCATTTATTCATCTGAGTCGCACAATCTTGTCATTCTGTGATTTTATTCAACTATATCTGAGCTCGAGTGCCTGTTATTTTTAGTTAGAGGACCGGCCTTGTTTCCGCAGTCTCTACATTAACATCGTAAAAGAATTAATAAACGATAACAATCAAATCATCTTTTATTTACGGAATAGTAAACGACGTGATGATTTTGACTTGAAGTCTGTTTTGAAAATAAAAATTAAATCAAAGTGTACTTCATCCCGTTTTAGTTTTGGTATTAAACCTTACAGTTATATTTCTCATTTTCATCAATATTAACATTTCCTTATTATTTATAAGCAGATGCTCCATTTCGCATACTTAAAATTGCAAAGTAAAACAAACATTTTGTGAGAAGAAATAAAGAGGAGAACTTTACTCCGACACTGAAATTAAAAAGTAAGCGAGACGCATGCAATTAGTTGATGACATCGCCTCATGCTATGACTTTGTTTGGTGGAATCGTGATTTTGAGTCTAATGGTCGAGCGACACGACATGAACGCGTGCACTACGCGCACGCATGTTTACATTTTCCAATAGTGCACGTCTATGCACCCCTCGGGCCTGCGAGTGACCAGGAGAGGGCCCTGTTTCCCCGGCCTTCGGCCTCGGGCCCTCTCCTGGTCACTCACAGGCCCGAGGGGGTACATAGACGTGCACTATTTCCCTCATTGCCAGTCCATATGTGTATACTATTGACCCCTTGCAAGCACGTCATGATGGGCGGCAACTGTGGCACGCCCATCATTTTGGATTTCACACCACGTTAAACACACAACGACATTGACTTCCAAAATGACGTCAGGTGAATTGGGTAAATTGAACGCACCAATCCGGGCAGCCCGTTTATGGGCGTTTACACCACCGCAGCTATGGCCACCGCACGCGTACGTCGACGCCCACGCACTGTGAATCCTCTACACTGGTTGGCACATAATGTGCGCTGACACGCTGTTGTCGTGTCGCGCGCGCGTGCGGCGACCCATAGCTGCGGTGGTGTAAAATACAAACGAGCGCTGCTCGGATTGGTGTATAGAATGTATTCCGAGCACCGCCTCCCATCACTTTAATATAAACCACAAAGTGTCAATCACTCTCTGTGTGGGCGAAACTAATCTGTTTTCATGAATTTAATACTGGATCTCTTTGTAAGTTATTTTTAGAAGGTGATGTCATTATGAGAAGTACCTATATATAATTAGCTTATAAAAGAAGTTGCTGAAATATCAATGTCCACCATTTTGAGTGTTGTCTAGAAAAGAGTTAAAGCATTTAGAGATTTTTTTTTTAAATGCAATTCACCGATCACAAGACCAAAAGACCACTTGAGGTGTGGGCTACTTTTTAGGGATAGAAACCTGCCACAATGCACAGAAACAAAACATGGCAAGATATAAACGCAAGTTTCTTCACAGTACAGCTTAGAACAGGGGAGGGGGTAAATGAATCCCATATTTGAAGCAACAGTTAAGTGTCATGCTCAAGGACACAAGTGTCATGACTGGGATTCGAACCCACATCATAATGGCTTAGCCACCTTGAGCCCGATCCACTAACCCGCTCGGCCACGACTCACTGCAAAAGTTGCTTGAGTAGGCCTATACCATTGATTGATGCAACTCGTCCGTGAGGGGCGTTGTGATAAAGTTCGTCTTGACAGAGTAAAGTTTTGAGAACTGATTTTTTTCGACAAAGCGTTACTACATCGGAGTTGTCGCTCCAGTGCAGAACTGTGCCAACAAATTGTTTGTCAGTTTACTATCCGATGTTTTTGCTCGAAAGCACGAGAAAGCAATATATGAGCAATCAAACAAGTCAACAGTAGTCCTTGAAATGTTGTGACTCTGAAACAAAAATAAAGGTTGCATGTATTGCAGAGTTTCATTAGCGTGATATTGACATTTTGGACGCAGGTCCAATCAAATATCCATTAGAACTTTTCTTCAATGTGTTGGAACGCGCAACTTTACAATCCCTCAATATTAGACACACACGTATACTTCAACTATAGTTTGAATTACCTTAACGTCTCTCATTGTGAGAAGTTTTGGAGCCACACATCCATCGGTTTGAGCAAAAGAATGATTCAATTTATAGGTTTCAAAGCCCATCAGTTTCAATCTTTTTACGTCACCCATTATATCTCTCAGGTGCATACAATTTCGTTGGAACAGTCAAATTCTGGGTGTGCAGTTTTCTCGTGACCAAATAAAATACATACATGCGTAGGGGTATGCACAGCCGTTTTTCTACAGTAAACTTACTACGGCCGTTTTGACCTCATTGAGGGCGCTGTTGTTCATAACTCTATGGGGCCCATGACGTCACTCAGACGCATAATATCTATTAAAGAGAATAATGTAAGATTGACCCTTGGGGCGTGTTGATTTCAACGACCTATCGATCCAGCTAGGGCTTTTACGGACCCGAGCAAAATTCTTTAGGGTCGAATTGGGCATAGGCCATTTCAAATGTTAACTAGTTGGCTGGAGTAGTTTCTTTGTATTTTTTCCGAAATGCTGGCATAGTATCCTCTATATCACGCCTGATATGTGGCAGAGTGAGTGCCCCCCCCCCCCCAAAAAAAAAAAAAAAAAAAAAATCCTCAAAAGAATTCCAGAGGTTTCCAGAACACAATGAAGACACACTAGGAGGGGGTACACCTTGCCACCGAGCACCAAATGGTATCCTCTTTGTGTGAACATGAGACCGATGAACTCGTTTGCATGAAAACAACACTGTCCAATAGTTTAAAGGCGTTCAAATTCAAACCGAAGTGTGTTGTTTCAAAGTCTTGTTACATCAGAGTTGTCAATTCAGGACGCATGCCTGCATACGAATTTGTTTGTCAGTTTGTTATATACCCAGGCCCAATAGACCGTTCCGGCCCCGCCCCCACACCTCATGTGTACGTTTACGCTGCACGTGTGACCGAGTTTGACCGAGTTCACATGACCAAAAGGCGTGTTCCAATTGGTCAATGCGCACAGTTTGATTGACAGGCCGGAACGGTCTATTTCAAAGAGCTGCATTTGCCGATTTTGTGCTCACTGTGCGCGATTTCCATTGCATAGTACTGCTAACCGTAAGCACAAGAAAAGGCATGCTAACCTTCCAGTGCTTACTGTAGGAAAATGAATGACGTAACAATACAAATCCATGGCGAACGCGCAAGTTGGCCGCCCAGTTTTCTTGCTAACCTGTGAAATACGCTTACGCTTCAGCAAGTTTGTCCGCTATAGACCTTTCTTTTGCAACGTCACAGCCCGAATTTTTGCCAACCAAGATGGAAAAACTACGGGAAGCCATGCATGCAAAGCAAAGACAGATAATCACAGTTTGCAAAAATGCTACACATATTCAAAAAAAATTCAAAATTTGTTGGAAACAAACCAACCAATAATGGGATGTATTTTCTTTTAGAAAGTTGCATTTGTTGAATTTGGTCACAACGTCTGTCACCAAGACTTGAATGCTTTGCTACATTTGGCCGTCCATGCCAAAAACTCGGGCTGTGACGTTGCAGTTTACACCAACGCAACTATGAGCGCCGCCCGCGCGCGTCGAGGCACACGCACTGTGAATCCTCCATGCTGATTGGTACAAATGCGCGCTGACACGCGTGTCATGTCACACGCGCGTGTGGAGGCCATGGCTGCGGTGTGGTGTAAAACAGCTCTTCTCGGATTGGTGTAGGTAGCACGAAAGTTTGCTTGCCGTTCACTGCAGCGCTATATGAAATTGGGCGCTGATGTTTTCGCTCGAAAGCACAGTCCAGAAAAGCAATAACGTGAGCAGTAAACCACCAGTCAACATAACTCCTGGATTTGGTGTGACCCTTGAAAAAATGAAGGACGCGTAGAGCTTCTTCATTTGAGTGTTGTTGACAATTTGCTTGCCGGTTCAGCAGCGCTGTGAAATTAATTGGGCACTGATGTTTTTGCTCAAAAGCACAGTCCAGAAAAGCAATAATGTGGGCAATAAACTACCAGTCAACATTACTCCTGGATTCGGTGTGACTTTGAAAAACTGAAGGACGCGATGTAGAACCCCTTCATTTTGCGTGTTTGTTGACAATTTGGACGTAGACCCAATAGACCCAATCATCAAAAGTCATTACAGAACTTTTTCCTCCATTATTACACTCTCTCAATGTAAAAGAGTGAACATTTCACTCTCTCGCCCGAGTGGTGTCCGTTTGGCTCTGTTGAGAGGGAAACTCACCGCACATCACTCTTTTTGAGTGAAATCGGAGCGAACTTCACTCCTGATTTAAGTTGAAAATACCCATCATTCACTATAAAAAGATTTGTCCGCCATTATGGTTCTTTGCAAGAGTGGTTTTTTCCACTCTTTTATTAGAGATGTATTGGACACGTACTTTTACAGTTCCTCGATAGTAAACCCACTCTTATACTCTAACAGGTAAATGCCTTTTCAAAAGTGACTTAGAAGTGCCGGGGCCATGCCCATCTGTTTGAGCAACGACATGATACATCATTTTAAGGCGGTCCAGTTTAAATCGTTTTGAAATCCACTGAAAAAAAAACATGTTTATAAAATCTATACAATAATTTGTCCGAAAATGTTATTGCTCTTAAAACAAAGTCTTGCAAAGAAGAGCTACTATTCCCGACTTGTTTAGTCTTGATTGGCGACGTTCGTTTTGTTTAAAACGGACTCGTCGATTCCGCATAGCAAACACAAATTACTGGAGAAGAGACATCTGTATCAAACAAACATATGGATCAAAGCTAGGCCGTGTCCGAATGAATGGCTTCGGCAGTGGCTACGGCTGGAACGCCGAGGATTCCTATTCTTCAACGTTGTGATTGCAGCCAGCGGCCATAGCCGTAGCCGAAGTCGCTTTATTCGGACACGGCCCTAGTTTTGATCCTGATTCGTAGACTTGACCAGTCCCAGTTTGATCTAGATTCGCTGACTTGCCCAGTCCCGCCGAGCTAATTTATGTTGCGCCCTCTATCAGTGACTAATACAAAAACTAGTATCGGACCATTACGTCCAAGCTAGTCTTGGCCCAAGACGTCAGTGATCGATAGTGGATTCGTAGTAATTCGTTAGCGCGCCCTCTTACGGCTTGATTCAACCAACTATCAGCTCTCACCAACGTCTTGGGCATCCTGCAGCAATGGGTTAACTTTTTCTCTATTTTCTCCACAGCCGTTCCTTAGGATCACCCCCACCACCACCACCACCACCACCCCCACCCCAGGTAGAAAATGTGCTGATTATTTAACTATTTCATGAACAGTAAACGCCTCGCAAAATGAGAATAAAGTGCTAGGCCTATAAGCTTGTATCTAAACATTATCCACTGTTCAACCTTCATTTCTTATGAATTAAATTACAATAAAATGTGATGTAAAATGCGTTTGACGTTGAGGGCCACAATCGGGGCGTGAAGAGGATGTATGCAGTCCGTCCCTTATTTTTTGCTCGTGAGAAAACAAAAAGGTGGCAAAAAAACACTAACTGATAGCCTAACCCAGAAAGACTGTTTGCACTAAAAAAATATCTTAATCCGCCAAAAATGTCCCGGGCCCTTCTGCGGTCCCCAACCTCCCTGCATATTCTTATTGGTTTTATGATGTATAATGTTTGTGGCAGTATTCGCCCACTTTGAGAGAGCAATGGTTAAGACAAAACCCAACAAATAGTTCAAACTAATCCTGCTCAAAAGATAATCAAGAAAGGCCAAGAATGCACTCAATTCTCGGTTTGTTAGTTTGCTTGTTTGTTTGTTGGGTTGTTTGTTTGTTTGTTTTTCCCCAGGGCCACAGAAGGCTTTCGAAAATGCTGCTCAATAGTCAAAAGGCCTTTAAATTCACACCAATAGTGATACTACATTGTGTTGTTGCCACACGATCAAAATGGGAGACCAAATTTATTTGTCAGTCTTCCACCTGATTTTTTTTTCGCTCGAAAGCACAGAAAAGCAATAATGTGAGCAATAAACCAGTCAACAATATTATTGCTGTGACTTTGAAGAAACGAAGGATGCCTATTTCTTCATTTGCCCGTTCCTTTTAAATTTGGACGTAGGCCCATGCATTAGAACTTTTCTTCAATATGTGTTTACAATCCCTCGATATTAGACACCCACGTATACTTGATCAAGTACTATAAACCAGTTTCAAGTGACTCGTAAGAAGTTTCGAAACCATACCCATCGGTTTGAGTAAAAACAAGATGTAACTTTTTAGTTTCACATCCCAGTTTAAATATTTTCGACACTAAATAAATAAAAACATTTTAGGCCTAAGTGTACGCATTTTCGTTACAAAAAAACAAACAAACCTCCTAACAAAAACAAACAAATAACAACCCCAAAAAACAAACAAACAAACAAACGACCCAATAAACAAATAAACAAACAAACAAACAAACAAACAAACAAACAAACAAACAAACAAACAAACAAACAAACAAACAAAACAAACAAACAAACAAACAAACAAATAAACAAACAAACAACCCAACAACCCAACAAACAAACAAACAAACAAACAAACAAACAAACCAATAATCAAACAAACAAACAAACAAACAAACAAACAAACCAATAAACAAACAAACAAACAACCATGCAAGCAAGCAAGCAAGCAAACAAACAAACAAACAAACAAACAAAGTCTTACTGCTTCGACAGCAAAGCCCCCACAGAAGTAAACAAACTATATAAAAATTCAGCAGCTTTTTCATCAAGGTAGCCTATCTACTACTTAAAGATGTATGATCCGTGCTCAAGAAGATTTTACATTGAAAAGTGAATCCAAGCTGCGTTGAAATTTAAAGCGATTGACGCAGCTACAAGCCAAATAATAGACATTATATCAGTAAATGGAATAACCCAGTTACTACGCGCGCGTGCGTTCCGGCGGTCACATCATAGCTTGAAAAAGACGGCACCCCTTTGTGATGTGACCGCAAGCGCGTGTGTTTGCAGTATCTGGGTGTTTGAGTTCATCATTCCATGCACAAAAAGTAACTAAGTACAAACAAATTATGATTACCAGGTTAAGGTTACCGGCCAAACTAGCATGTCAGATGTACAATTTGTGACTGGTATCCTGCTCATCTCTGCTTAACAGAAAATATTAAGCAATATTTTCTGCTTAAAGTAGCTCTATGAAATTGGCCCCTGTTATAGGCATGACGACACAGCCCCTTTCAATTAAAAGCACTGCCACGGTAACTTACCTCCTCGGTAAGTTACCGGCTGTTTGTGGACTTAAATATCGGTAAGTTTTTGTCCCCGTAAGTTATCCATTATAAGTCCAATGCGAACGCGGCTTTACACGCTTACCGCTTGTGACAGAAGCGATGGTTTCTTACCAAGATGTCACAATAATATTTGTCTCAATGTCAACGTCAGCATTGTGCAACCAATGAAATCCATGTTGCCCATGGTAACCGTATAGCTTGCCTGGCGGGCAGTGAAATTTACACTCCAAGTCTATGGTCGCAGCATTTTTTTACGAACTCATAGATGTACGTAGTACTTGATTTAAGGTTGTCTTATTAACATAGTTATAACTAGTCTATGCGAATCAAGATGCACATGCGCATGACTGTGTCCAAATTATGTAGGCTACACGCATACATAGCGTAAGCAACAACTTCCCAATTTGAATAATTTAGCATCAAAAGTGCAAGACCCAGCCAATGCGAAGCGAAAATGCAAATGAACGATCGGTTTATTACTGAATACGTCTACAAGACAGCGACACTTGAAACAAATCTCTTCGAAGCGGACTGGATAGTCGAATACAGCAACGGGGGTTAGAAATAAAGCCCGTGATTTTCGATAGTTGGACGCCGTAGTTTCTTCACCATTCATCATGAAAAGGGAAACATTTGTGTTTATTTTCCTGAGCGTTATCGTTAAATACTGTCATTCTGCGTGTAATGAAAGACTGTTTTCAAGCCACTCTACGGCAAACTATCATAATCAAACCTCGAAGAATCTTGGTTTTCAGTTGAAGACTGTTTCTTCTGAAGTGCTTTGTGAACGAGAATGTTCCCAAAACTATCAATGTGAATCATATAACTACAATGCCAGTACGCATGCTTGTCAGCTGAATAAAGCTACTAACTACCATGTCAACGTGATTGAACTGCGGGGCAGTGTCTATGACGATGAGAACTTACACATTGTGCCACTTTTAAATCTCGAAACTTCAACACCTGCGTCAACTGCTGAAGGTGTTACACGAGCCGATTTGCAAACAGATCCACAAATCGACCAAAATACAGTTTCAACAACTGCAGAACCCGAGAAAAAAGCTTCAACTTCAGAAACAACAACAACAACTAAGCTTGACGTAACAACAGCAGGAGCTTCAACAACGCCAATACCTGTTACTTATAAAAGTTGCAAAGAGCTTTTATCAGCTGGTCAGACTAGCGATGGCATTTACACAATCTACCCGGATGGTCTGCCAGGGGGCGTCCAGGTCTACTGTGATATGGAGACCGACGGTGGAGGCTGGATTGTATTTCAAAGGAGACAAGATGGCTCTGTTGACTTCGACCGTAACTGGGCTGAATATCAAGCGGGTTTTGGTGATCTCAATGGTGAGTTCTGGCTGGGCAATGACATTCTGCGCACACTAACTGGGACTGGACAGTGGCGACTACGTATTGAAATGGCAAATTGGGCTGATAATTCTGCATGGGCCGTTTACAATAGCTTTTTCGTAGCGGGTAGTCAGTATAATATCAGGGTCAGTTCGTTTGATGCTCGGAGTACAGCGGGGGACTCACTGAGTGATCACAGCGGACACCCCTTCACAACGAGTGACCGTGACAATGATTCAAACCCCAATGAAAATTGCGCTGCGAAATTAAAAGGTGCCTGGTGGTACGGTAACTGTTTTAAAGCAAATCTGAATGGTGAGTATGTTTCATACAGTAATGTGCCGTATGCAGTAGGAATCCAGTGGGGTGCGTGGTCGGGGCATTACTACTCTTTAAAGTCATGCAGCATGAAAATAAGAGAAATCTAAGGGATAAAGTCATATTGGTCAAAATGGTGGCAAGTTTCAACGCAACAAAAGTGCAAAGTCAACTAATTTTGCGGCTTTTTCGTAAAAGCCCCAACAAAAAAAATTAATTATGCCACCGTTTTTACAAATGGGCATGTCAGAAAATGTTGAGTTGTTTTCACTTCTTGCCTTTAATATGCTTTATATAGACCATGTTACCTGTGACATCACATGTTTACAAAAGAGCCACAGAACCTGGACTTCCTGCAGGCAGGATTTGTACACGGCTCAATGGGAAAATACTTTAAATCTTTCATTTTATGGAGATTGCACTGTCCGATTGTCATCAACTTTGGATATGAAGGAAAGGGGCACATCTCACAACTAGTTCAGCTCTCATTTTAATAGCCATTGAATTTATGTGGAAATTATGATACAAAATGTAAAATTTCTCATATGTCCCATGCAGTATCTTGCCTGCCAGTAATTGCCCTGGAATGTACAAGGTCACTCTTTAGTAAACAAGGGTCACATGGTCTATTCATATCTTAATTACATTTGTTAATCTTGGCATTCGTTTAAGTTATTACATTTTGCGTTTTCACGAAGAGACGGGCATCCCCCAAATGTGTCAAAATTTATACCATTGTATAAAAATAGGGGTAGACGGGCATGCAAACCACGTCGTATTTGCGTATCAATGAAGAGAGGGCGTGCTTGTCAGCGCACGCGTGATCACGTGACATGCCCGCCATAAAAAAATACACATTATTTTGTGCACGTAGGTTATTGTCAGGCTCGCTTTGTGCAGCTCGCCGTATCCATACCACTCGTCACTAACTAAAACGTGGTATTATAATAGACCTTATGCACTGACGTCATCAAGCCGCCATCTTAGAGGTAAATCGATGATGTAACAACGGAAACGCAGAGATTTGTACGCGCGGCGCACAGGATTGGCCAATGAACAACCTCATTTTGACCTTTAGACGAGGGCGCCCTACTCAAATGACGTCATGTGCATAAGGTCTATACACTAATCCGAGCAGCTTGTTCATGGGCGTTTATACCACCGCAACTATGGCCGACGCACGCACGCGTCGACGCACACGCACTGTGAATCCTCCATGCTGATTGGTACGTAAATATGTGCGCTGACACGCATGTCGTGTCACCCATAGCTGCGGTGGTGTAAAACACCATAAACGTGCGCTTCTCGGACTGGCGTATACTGGTATAATTATTTTAATCAACCGATTCCAGGAGGAGTTTATGAGCAAGCAAAGCATGATGTGGAAAATGGCGCAGCGAGATCGATCACTCCTGGGAACGAGGCTAGGTTATCATGCTTTTGCGTTGTCACGAAGAGACGGGCACGTTTGAATAATTTTGTTTTCATTAATTAACGTTTTGGTAATTGTTATAATTATCATTGATTAGGTTTAGCTCTTAATAAAACACAATAAGGCACTTAAACTGCACATGAAAGTTTTAATACTGAGTTTTCAGCTGCAAGTTTAGCACCTTTTAAAAATGCGATGTGTGATGTTCCTTCAGGGCCACTGTAGTGACGGAATGCTCGGCGTCTTTATACACCTATTCATCAACATAAGAAATATTGTGTCCAATAACACATTTGGATCTTAAACCCGTCATGTATCAAATTAATGTATGTCGGGAACCATGGTGGATCAGACCACGTGGTTTGTCAGACATAATGGAACTAGACATAATAAAGATACAATGGTTCGACGGACAATGAACAAGTACTGACCCAATACACCTCATTAACACAAAAACTAGTGGGCCATTTTGGAAGTCAACGTCCCCGTGCGTCAAAAGTGTAGCTGTAGCGCGCATGTTAGGCGACGCGGTGGTTACACGCTTGCCATAATGTTCATGTGCAATTCATTTGACTCCCAAATTATGCGAACGGCATTCTGGGGTTTTAGTTTGTAATTTTGTGTTGCCTTTTTAGGGGCGCATTTTTAACAGTAGGGGCCTACATTACAATCAACGAAATTTGTAGGAATTGTAATTTAGCCTGTAGACCAAGCCGAGCAGCTTGTTCATGGGCGTTTGCGTCACCGCAACTATGGCTGCCGCACGTGCCTTGACGCACAGGCACACTGTGAATTCTCTATGCTGATTGGTACAATATGCGCGCTGACATGCGTGTCGTGTCACGCGCGTGCTGAGGCCATAGCTAGCTGCGGTGGTGTAAAACACGATAAACGAGCGCTGCTCGGATTGGTGTACAGGCTACCCATCACTTAAATTTATTGCAGATTGTAAGCGCGTTTGTAGTTAGCCAAGAAAACAAAGAACATTCTGGTGCAGCTGCTAACAAGGATTAATGTGCCGTTTTTGGTAAAACCATTTTCATATTAATTTTTCGTGTTCTCATTTCTTGAGGTATGAAATTAATTTTATACAATTTTCAATGTTATTACTTTATCTTGCATCTTACTGTGTTTGTGTTTCCGGTTTTTTTTTAAATTTGTATCCCAACAAATGTAGAACGTTTTGCTAAGCAACAAGTCATGTCTTTGTTTATAGACATTTTCAGCAAAAACATCATTTATATAAATTTAGACGTTTGTAAATTTATGCCTGCCATATTTGTACAAGATTGCATTTCTTTATTAGTTTTAAGAAGAGTTTAAAATTACTTATGTTTTTCAGTCAAAACAAAATAAAATAGAAGAAAAGTTGATGCTGTACTTGATGAACATGCCTCATTTATGCCTTAATTTGTAATAAATTGTGATTTTGATTTTAACAGCCGAGCCATCTCGTGGACAGAATGACTGGTCCGAATATTGGTCTCCTGACCTACGTCTTTTGGGAGGACTCGATCCTAGAAACACACAAACTGTCCCGAGGGTTTATAATAAAAAAGTTTAATACTTTAGTTTACGAAATTGAATTTCACCTTGCGCTGTTTTATTTAATAGGAAACTGAAAAGCAGGCGATAAGAACTGATCGTAAGGGGCTGTGTCGTCATGATTACAGTAGTAAATGGAATAACCCAATTACTACTCGCGTGTGCGCGCCGGTGGTCACATCAAAGTTTGACAAAGACCCCTTTGTGATTTGACAGCAAGCGCGCGCGTGTGCAGTATCTGGGTGAGAGTTCATCTTTTCACGCACAGCCACAGGCCTGCTATAATCATGAAGACACAGTCCCTTTAACTTACCACAGTTGTACGTGAAAGACCCGCACGTTTCCTTAGCCAGTGGGAGACTTTGGAACGATAGGTGGCAGCAGACTTACCAGGTATATTGTCATGGGTTGCTCACATTTCCGAGAGCAATGGATATACCTGGTAAGTCTGCTGCCATCTAGCGTCCTCAGAAGTGTCCCATAAGGTCAGAATGTCCTCCATTTTGCCCCAGTGAGCCCGGGGGACGGAGGGGGGGGGGGGGAGCGCCTCAACATTTGGATGTCTCATTCCCGTCGTGGAGGGAGAAGAAAGCGCACAGCACGAGAGCGCACACATCTCTCGTTATTACGGAAAAAATGTGCACTGTGTCGCTCCATTTGTTTATATGCCGATTTCCTACCTCCCCAGGTAGTACTTAATAAGCAGTACAGTTCTTTTCATAACGAAGTTGTCTCCCGAATTCCGAAATCTACTCCGCGGTATAACAGTAGAATAACAGCAAGACAAGTTCTCACAAGAACAATCTATACTGTATATAAAAGCAAAGTAAATACTAGACATAGGTTTTTGTGACATCACAAAAACAAGGTGTTCGGATTATCGTACTTAAAGTTGTTATTTGATGTAGCAACTAAAGTATCTAAACATATGAACATGAAATTGTTCTTTAAAAGATAACATTTAATTTGTAATAGAGAAGAACCTTCCCTCACCTTGGTATTTGGTGAAAGAATCCTGTTCCAAGCTCTTACCAATCTTATTTGACGAGCTACTTCAGGTTTGACCGGAAGTAGACATCACAGGCCACGCAATATGCAACAGAGGACCATCCCAAACCTTGTTATTTTGTGAAAGAATCATGTTCCTAGCTCTTACTAATTTTAAATGAGGAGCTACTTCCAGTTTGACCGGAAGTAGAGGTTACAAAGGTCACTTTATGTTTCACAAAGAAAGACCTTACCTAACCTTGATATTTCTCGAAACAATCATGTTCCTAACTCTTACCACTCTTACACGAGGAGCTACTTCCGGTTTGACCGGAAGTAGAGGTCACCCAATGTGCAACAGAGAATGAACTTTCTGAACCTTGGTATTTGGTGAAAGAATCATGATCCTAGCTCTTAGCATTTTTAAATAAAGAGCTACTTCCGGTTTGACCGGAAGTAGGTGTCACAGAGGTCACTTAATGTGTCGAAAAGAAAGAGCCTCGAGATATTTAAATAGTTTCCAAAAGACCTTTGCGATGATGTGTAGATTGTAAAAATCCATTGTGCACTTCAGGAGTTCTGATTTAATTAATAAACTTTGATTTATTGTAACTCAACATCTGATGACGTCATCATGACGTCATCGTTTTATTTCGCGTCTTCATATTGAGGTTCAAATATATGCACAGTTTCAAGGATCAGTTTAATTTCAATTATAAGTTATTTGGAGAAAATTTTGGAGGAATGAAACATTTAAAGCAACATAATGGTCTCTATGACACCGTATAACGCATGGTTTTGATTTTGTTTGATATATTAAAAGTGAAATCAAATAAAACCTTTAAATATGAATATGAAAATAATTAAAAAGAGCTTTATCATATGTATTTCATGGGGACTTCCGGTTTGGACAGGAAGCGAGGTCAACTCAGGTCAAGAAATACACGGACATTTTGAAAAGCGATGACTTTACTTTTAAACTTTACTTTTAAACAGTTTTACTCAGCGAATCCCGACAACAACTCTCGCGGGGGTAAAGTGCCTCTGGCCCCGCTGGTGCACACTTGTGACTCTCGTACGTAAGCACGTACGTGATCGGTATATATAGAACGAAAGACAATCACTTTGTCAATTGCATTTTCTCAACCATTATACATCAAACAACTCACGTGAGCATGTGATCATCTCAGTAAAGTCTCCTCTTCCTCTCCCTGTCACAATTAAGCCACCAGAATGACATAAGGGGAAACATTTCCACACTGAACTTGGCATGACAGTTTTTCTTTGCGTTGGCATTATTACACACACACAGAACTTAACACACCGCAAAGTTCGATGAACTGTGACAAGACCAGGGCCCAATTTCAAAAAGCTGCTCAACAGCCAATTTTGTGCTTAACGGGCGTGTTAAACAGATTTTCTATTTCATAGCATCTATTAAGCACGATTTTTTGCTTAACGCGGTAAGCAACCAACAAGCAGCCTTAAACACTCGTTTTTGTGCTTAAGCAAGTCATGTTGTGTCAAAATGGCCGCTATAATTTGGAGGAGAGTCACAATATTGTCATGATAATCAATGTAATTATCCTGTTAATAGACTAGTTTTATCGAAAGGCATGGCTGGAAAATTGCCCTGAATTACAGTAAAGACATGAATTTAACAACAGTCATATTATATACGGTGTGAACGTTTTGCCAAAGCAAATCAAACTTGGGAAAATAACGGCGTTAACTTTGCAGTACTGTAGAATAGAATTTAGAAAGGGAACGGACATCATGACTGACACATTTTTTGTTATGACTCACCTTGATCTTTAAGATAAATAAGAAATATGACGAAAGAAATGTCCTTTGTGATCCATTCAGTATCACGGAGTCGTTAATGTTTTGTTAACTTTGTACTAGTCCAGTCCCAGCAGTACTCTTAAAAATGTGCACAGCAACGGTTATGAAACATCATCGGCAGCTAGTTATTTTGCGTGTGAGGTACGCGTATACTGCACGTAAAAATGTGTACAAACACATTGTGAAAACTTATAGTTTTACCAAACATCGATCAAACATTGTAACAATGTAATACAAAGTTTCATTTTGGCTGTATATCTCTTTATTATTCGAACCAAAGGGGGCGCTTTCTGACGTGACCCAATTCCATCAGAAAATTTTATTATTTCCATCGATAATTTCCTTTTTTGTTGATTTTTTAGCCACCGCTACTCCGTTGACTTCGTCCGCCATTTTGTAAATTTTTCGATCGGAAGTATTTTTTGCTTAAGTTAAGTAGACGGTACTTTTTTGTTGCGTGCGCAGTTTGTTTACGTGCTTAAGTTAGCAAACGCTGGTGAAATACGTTTACGCTTCAGCACATTTTTTTGCTATAGTAAGCAGAAAAATTTGCTTGCCGTTCAGCAGCTCTATGAAATTGGGCCCTGACTTGTTGCGTGTATGTATATACACAGCGTGCAGTAAAAGCCTAGAGTGCACACGCATGGGGTGCAATACAGTAAGCTGTACAGACTCTATCGGCGATCGCGCTAAAAACGGCACTTTTCACCTTAATATAACTTCGTTATTCAACGGCCAATTTTGTTCAAATTTCACAATTAGGCTTTTATAGTCGTTATCTATTACTAAAAAATTCAACATGTAGTTTGCTCAAAAGAAAATTGAAATAAAAAAAAATTATATTTTTAAACTCGTCGTCGTAACAAACTGTAACATTTGATGACGTCATCAATGTAATATTTTCAAAGGTCATAAACTACATTTTATTTCGTACACTGAAACCATGTCCAAATTCTGTTTCATATTGACTCCACAGCTTAAATTGTGACTTTTTAAGCATTTTTTGCTTCAACTTCCGGTTTGAACCGGAAGACAAGGTCAAATTGGGGTCATCTCTGTGAGACATTTAATTATTTTCTAAAGACCTTTCCGATGATGTATAGATTGTAAAATTCCATTGTGTACTTCAGGAGTTATGATTTTTTCAAATAATAAACTTTGATTTAACGTAATTCGACACCCGATGACGTCATCATGACGTCACTCAAACGGTTTCGTCTCCTTGCCATAAACTACCTATGTATGAATTTTCAAGGTTATATGACCTTCGGAAGTGTGCATTTGAAAGTGGACAATCGCCAGTGAGAAGAAGAAGAAGAGGAAGTATTAAAAACTAGAGATTTAGAGTTTGTGGACAAACTCACGGTGTTCGGCTTAATTACGTAATTGAAAATTTTAAGGTCAATATTATGTGCACGTTTCTTGTCTATTTGTGCTATGCTGACGGGCGAAATATTTAGTTGTACTTTTTTATCTTTATTCATGAAGGTTTGTCATATGAAACTTCAACTTCCGGTTTGACAGGAACTAAAGGTCAAATGGGGTCACACCTTGTGCATGGTATCTAGAATTGTCAGAGAGCTTTAAATTGATGTAACGATTATTAATATACCACGTTTCATTAATAAGGTACATATTTTTGTAGTACAAACTTATACTTCCGGTTTCGACCGGAAGTGAAGGTCAAATGAGGTCACACTTTGTAAATATTTGTAGAATCGTCGAGGGGCTTTAAAATTAAGTTATACAATTAATATACAAATTTACGTAATTCACAATCGATTTTTCATAACAAAACTACTACTTCCGGTTTCGACCGGAAGTGAAGGTCAAATGGGGTCACACCCTGTGTAAGATTTGTTTAGTACTTCAAGACCTTTCATATGGTGTAAAGATCATGTATGTAGCATGTATTATTCTTAAGATATGATTATTTTAGTATAAAACTTCAATTTAATGTAATGACGTCATCGATAACGTCATCATTCCCAAAATTTTGCTTTGTCATATACACACTGTGGTCTAACTATGTAGTAAGTATCAAGTCCGTACATGCTTTAGTTTTTGAGATAGCAAAATAATTTTTTTTTCGACCTCGTGTATCAATTTCGTTGTGACGTAGCTATGACGTCATATATCACATTTTTAGATTGCATTTGAGCTAAAAAAAATATTATTCATTACAAGTTAGTTGATATTTTTAATCACTTAGGCTTTAGAGCCCCAAATAACATGAACTTTAACTTTAACTTCCGGTTTCTACCGGAAGTAAAGGTCAAATGGGGTCACGGTGTGCATACAATTTGTCCCACATCACAAGACCTTTCATATGCATTTAAGATTTTGAATGTAGCATTTGCCGTTCTTGAGTTATTAAATTTTTGAATTATTTAACGTTTATTTAACGTCATGACGTCATCAATGACGTCATCATTCCAAAAAAGTTTCTGTATCATCCACTCACTAATATGTTTGTACATGGTAAGTTTCAAGTTCATACAAGCTTAACTTTTTGAAAAAAATTTGTGGACAAGTTTCGACGACTAAGAAAGCCCAGAAAAAAAAAAAAAAAAAACAGAACAATAACAATAGGTCTTCGGCCGGTAGCCGAACACCTAAAAAAAAACCGAACAAAAACAAGAGGTCTTCGGACCAGAGTCAGAACACCTAATAATCACATGGTGTTACCGCAAACCAAACATACATTGATACCTCGACCATGAATACCTCAAAACCTATTCTATGTATGCCTAATAAGAGTGCTTACGGAGTCAGTCCCAGCCGTGTATCTTCAACAATGAATGTTAAGCACCTGGATGGGTGCAATACAATGGAAAACAGCGACCGCAAACTGGATGGATGATTGCACTGCCGGCCCAGGGGGTGGGAGTCTGCCCGGCAATGACTGAAGAACACAGCATGGCATTATAAACAACGATGCGGCACGAGTGTACGGCACACAGACCATTTCGCGCCCGGCTCTCGGCTCTCGGCTCTCGTAGTGAAGCAATCAAAGTTTCATTACAACGATGTTGTCTCTCCAAGGCCGAAACTTGCAAATTAGGCTGGTTTTTTTTGTCAGTCCTTTAATGTGATGTTTCCGGTCAGCTGCACAGAAAAGCACGTTTTTATGAGCAATATACCAGTCCACTACTTCAGCGGCCTAGCCAGGGGGGGGGGGGGGGGGGGGGGGGCGGAGGGCAAGGGCCCCCCAACAAATTTCCAGTGCCCCCCCAGGTGCCCCCCCCCCCTGAAAAAAATCCTGGCTACGCCGTTGCACTCATTCCCTGGAGTGGCTGTGAATTTGCACAATATAGAACTTGCCTGATGAAGATTTTTCAGTTTTTTTTCGCAATTTTCGTAAAACAAGACCAAGTTTGATGTGAGAAGACTATAAATTGAGTTTCATATTTCTTCGGGAGGGATGGAAAATGAGGCACTATGCTTAAAGACACAGGCGCGTCGGGGAAAAAATAGCCGTCGGTTATCTCTCGCAATGAGAAAGGCGACCTGTTACATGTTGTACCTTACGTGCCACTTAAACGGCCGTCGGGTACTGGCGACCAGCCTATATATTTAAAGGGACACATTGCCTTCGGATTGGGCTATAAAAAGTGTTTGTTACAAAATGAACATGGTTGGAAAGTAAACGAATATTTTAAAAGTAGAATATAATGATATATGTTAATTTTTGCATCGGGTATAAGAATAATAATATGGTTTTTTTTGCCAATTTGCTGATGTGTATTCAGTTCTGTATACTGAGTACTTTCTCAAGTCCTGTGAATAAAAAAACCTCACAGGCATATTCCTCGGGTGGGATACGAATCCCACCCGAGGAATACGCCTGTGAGTTTTTTTTTCACAGGACTTGGGAAAGTACTGAGTATGCAGAACTGAATACACATCGGTGTATGGGCAAAAAACACCCCAAAACACAATAATAATAATAGAATATAATGATTCACATAAATATCCCTTAAAATATTGTGTTTTTGTTTAATTTCATGACAAAACACGGCCAGCCATTTTGTAGAACCAAGTTGTTGACTCAACACTTACATGCTAGGCCTCGTCGACATAAATCCAAGTTCTTGAGTTGCCACATTTTTAGACTTGCCAGGAGAGAGCCGCCATCTTCCATTTCTTCAATTATGTCCTTTTGCAAATCATAACACCGCCCGGACTTTAGACTCGTTTCATCAAGTGTCAATACACAAACTTTATCTCTTTCAGACATAGTTTGAGCCTTTTGGCTGTCATTATTTCAAAGCGTTTGTTCTTGAGGTGCGGCTGCACTCTCACTTTTGCCAGCCCTCTTCCGAAGAGATCTCTCCGATGGCAAAGCAAAAATCTTGCGACAAACCTTATAAGCAATTGGACTTTGCTCCAGAAGAGCAGCAGCAAAAGCTTTATCCTTGTGTGTGTAACGCCTGCCCTGCAACCGCTGCTTACCTATTCTCAGCTGGCTAGCAAAGAACTCTAACGTCTTTGCGTCCAGGTATTTGCTGGCATTCTCGATAATGTTTTCGATTGATCCGGACTTTGACGCTTTCTCTAGCGACGCTTCGAGTGTCTTGATTTTCACCTTTAATCTGTGTATCTTTACTCGATGTGAGGACGCCTTGGCTTTTGCAGCCTGCCGAGCATTCTGTCCTGCAGTAACTACACAAGGCACTGCATCCACTGACATGACTGAAATAAAAAAATAAAGTAAAAGATGGCTTCAGAGCTTTTTCTCTAAATGAGTAGGATAACCCAAACAAGCATGACAGCAACAAAGTATGACAATGTCAACAAGGAAAAACACTAGTTTTCTTTGAATTAACCAGTTGCCGCCGGGTTAAAAAAACAAAAAAAATTTGTCCATGGCAGGATTCTTTTGGTGTATTTGCCAGAATCCTTCGTCTTTGAGGGTACCGCTGGCACAAAGAAACCCTGACTTGACAATGCCAAGAGAACAAAGATTCTCTTTATTGGATCGTCCCTTTTGTTTCTCGACTGAGAAAATGTCAACTTCACACAGCGTGAATTGCAAAACATCGGCCATTACCTACGGCATAGGAGTGGCACTAAACATGGAACCATGGCTCGATTGCAGGCTCAATCTGACTTACCTCCATTCAGCCGAAATACAATGAACGAACAACGGTGGAAGCCTCTCGATGCCTCGTAATCCCCTTCTTGGAACAAAAGGACAAAGGTCTAAATGAGGATTACACAAAAACAGTCTCTCAATGGCCACAAAATACCAGTATATTCACGACCTTAATTTGTCCTTGTGCGAATGAAACGAAGCGTTAGATGGCGTGTGCATTGTCTGCGCACACTCCGCAGCAAAATGATTGGGCGACCTTCGGTCCGGTGGTCCGAAATTACATAACGGCGTCGTAAGACAGCTTCCGTTTCTAGGCAGGAGAAACATTAGCGTGTAAAAAGGTCATCCGGCGCCAACTGCTTAAAGTATTCTCACAGTTTAGGAAGTGGCCGTTTCCAAGCAAAAAGGGTCCAGTCAAGGATTTCCGTGCTGTGGAAGTTTACCATAAATTGATAATAATAAATTTGACGTGTGCTTAAATCACTTGCAACTTTATCTTTACCTTGTTCAGTGTCTTGGTCTACTTCAGTTTTTATGACTATCACCTCCGATGGATCTTCAGTGGCTGGCTGCTGTATATTCGTGTCTCTCTTTGCATAGCTGTGGTATTCCTCTATCTCATGGTAATCTCCTTCAGAAGCTACAACATTATGAACTGTTCCAATGAAGGAAAAATAAAAATCATGATTAAAATAAAAAATTATCAACCCACTCATATTTTCTTCCTTTTTGTTCATCTGGGCAAGCAGCCCATGGGATTATACTAATGGGATTATACTAATATAATATTAATATTAATAATAATAATAATAATAATAATAATAATAATAATAATAATAATAATAATAATAATATGCAGTTCTTATAAACTTAGTTCTTAGTACTTTATCACACCCGATGGGTGTCCCGATGGGCTGTGTTGTTTGCTGCAAGGTATGCAGAGTTACGTTTTGAAGTATGAAACCTGTTTCTTTACATAGCACCATGTAACAGTTTACAAGGTGCTGTGGTGCAATCTGCAGCCGGTCAAACCAGGAACACCGGGGCGTACCCTTTCTCTTTGTGATAAGTGCTCCGCGTTCTTTTACGTGCATTACACAACACTCGGGACCTACGGCTTTACATTCCAACTGAAGAACGTAGCAATAATGGTTAAGTGTCTTGCTTAAGGACACAAGTGTCACGACCAGGACTTGAACCCACACTCTGCTGATCAGAGACACCAGAATGTGAGTCCGGTGCTCTTATCCACTAGGCCACGACACGCCCCTTTAAGATTTATGGGTGACAATCAGTAGTAATGCAGGCCTCCATCTTGAGAAAAACCCCGGGGGCAGGTCTTTGCTGGCCAAATCAGAGAAATTGTACAGGGGCATGCTGGCCAAGTTGGCAGTGACAGTGCAATTTTTCTGAAGGGCATGCTGGCCAACTCGACTGGGCATGAGGCCAATGGCCTCGGTAGCCTCAGTTAAGATCAAGGCCTATTAATGTAAACTGGTTTTCACCCACAAATCTAATTTTTGTCAGTTTTTCTTTTGTTTATCATATTACTTTAGGTCACACATAAAAAATAATTCTTAACAAATAAATAAATATATATGGGTCCTTCCACCAAGTTGGGACACAGTTTGTGACATTTGTATGATGTCTGCATGATTTTAGTCCTGCCCCATTTCTGCTGTATTTAATCACTGACTATCACGACAAATGTTTTGCCTGGTACATTTTTTGCCTGGTACATTTTGTACCTTGTAATTAGTGCAAAAAGTGAATTTGCATAATTATGTATTTGAGTGTTAAAAAATTTGAAAAATAAAATTCTGGATGTAACACGGACACCGTGTCTGTGTTACATCCAGAATATTATTTTTCATAATAATTTCCATTAAAATACATTAAAACAACTTTATACTTCAACAAACATTTTCACATACAAAGGAGAATGTTACATGAAATAATTGAGTCAAATAAATGATTTCTTTTCATGATATAGACAAATGTTGCACAAAAATCACACTGTGTCCCAACTTGGTGGCATGACCCATATATATTTAAACAAATCAATACCTGTCTGTAATCTTTGTGTAGAGTTACTTTCATGACTATCAGAACTAGAACTCTGCGTAGCGCTGAGACATGCAGAAGTTGAAGCCGTGCTGTCATGTATGGTCGGTAGTTTGCGCTTTAAAGCCAACAGTTTTGGTGGATTAGGTATGTTGAATAATGTTGGGACTGCATTCCACACAAGTCTTCCGGTGTTCAGAATCTGAGACGACTCGAAATGCTCGGAGCACATTCTGCAGTTCTTGTTGCGGTAATCGGACGACTTTTTCCAGAGATCACATCTTCTTGATAGCTGAACCCACCGGTCTGATCTGTGCAACCACAAATGAAAATAAACAAAACCATAAAAAGGGAACAGTATACCTACTGACCCAGTAACTGGGGCGCTGTACTCCTTTTTTAAAAATAGATTTTCACATTATCGGTCGTTTGACCGTGGCGTGTCGTGGCTGAGCGGTCAAGCACTCTGGACTCAAGCTCTGGTGTTTCTGATCAGCAGAGCGTGGGTTCGAGTCCCGGTCGTGACACTTGTGTCCTTAAGCAAGACACTTAAGCAAGACACCATTATTGCTTCATCCTTCGGATGGGTCCTAAAGCCGTAGGTCCCGTGTGTTGTGTAATACACGCAAAAGAACCCAGTGACACTTATTGCTACGAGAAGGGGTTTGCCCCTGTGTTTCTGGCAGTGGCTGCTGAATGTGCCGCAGCACCCTGTAAACCATTACAAGGTGCTACATAAATGACTCTCATAATTGCAAAAACTCTCAAAAACCTGCCTTAAAAATAATATAATAAGCGCCTTGAGTACCTATGTTGGTAGATGTGTGCACTATATATAAGACTCCAGTATTATTATTATTATTAATGTCAAAATCTAAAAAAGGAGTACAGCGCCCCAGTTACTGGGTCTACCTACTGATGATGATATGATATGAACTACATGTAGATGAAGGCAAAAACAATAACAAAACCTCCCTCTGGATTAGTCTGAGTTACTGGACCCAACAAAGCCTTTTTTTCGTACAAAGGGTCCAACTTAGACCCAGTAACTGGGTAGCCCCACTAGTGTGGCAAGGTTTTTTGACATCGGTTGAAGGATTCAACCGATGTCAAAAATCCTTGCCACACTAGTGGGGCTAGTAACGAATAGTAACTGGGGTGACCGTTGACTCGAGACAACTCGTCCGTTAAGACTGTCGTCCGTTGAGACAAGTCGACGGTTTAGACAACTCGTCGGTCAAGACAAGTTGACCATGCAGTTGAGAGTCAGACACACCAATGGTTTAGACCCAGTAACTGGGGCGCTGTACTCCTTTTTTGAGATTTTTGACATTATCTGTCGTACTAGCACGACAGATAATGTCAAAAATCTCAAAAAAGGAGTACAGCGCCCCAAGCTACTGGGTCTACCGATGGTTAGACCATGGCGCAAGGACCAGAGACCGTCAGAAACTTTGACCGCTTTGCCCAACTCCCTTTTTGCGATTAACAC
Organism: Marthasterias glacialis; assembly: GCA_911728455.2. Taxonomy (NCBI): domain Eukaryota; kingdom Metazoa; phylum Echinodermata; class Asteroidea; order Forcipulatida; family Asteriidae; genus Marthasterias; species Marthasterias glacialis. Next base: position 10,031,903 of record OU452239.1, on the reverse strand, counting down.
AGTTTAGAGGGTGCTGCACGCTTTTTTCTTGTTGAGATTTTGCCATTCGGTCGTACGACTTATAATCTCAAAATCTCAACAACAAAAATACGACAGATAATGTCCAAATCTCAACAAAAAAGAGTACAGTACAGCGCCCCAGATTGGTCAGCAATGTTAGTTACTGCTGGGTCTAGATTAGTTGCGATAATCGTAACCCTCCATCCTCTCTGACCTTCGGGAGGATGGAGGGGTTACGAATACGATTATCGCAACTAGAACTAGGTCTAGATTTTTGCCAGGAATTATGATGTTTCAGTCTTTATTGATCACAATGTTCTACCGTAACTTTCGCCTTACCTTTCTTTGCAAGTTGGAAACCGATAAAAATGAAGAACGGTATTCTTTTGAGGGGTATTAGTACAATTAATGGCTGAACACCAAACCTTCGACCTTCTCGTCGCCATTTCTTTTCTTTTTTTGCGATCAAAAACAAGGAGGAGTGGATGGACCATAAACGCAAAATGGCTGCGCGTGGAAGTGCGCCCGCTATTGTTAGGTAGGTAACACCATAGATTGTTTGCGCATTTAGTGGGGCCTACCTAAATATTGGAAAAACCTAGGCCAAACGAGTCCACCAACTAAACAAGGTGAACGCAGATCGAAAAATTGGTGTTTGACCATAAATTATGCCAATAATTTTTGGGCTCTTCCTTTTCTTTTTCTTTGTTGTAAAAAAAGAAAGGTATAAGGCAAAAGATATGGGACTCCGAGATATTTTGATTGACAATGACTAGCTATAGCTAGAGCATCGATATTCCTGGCAACAGAAACCACATTGAGCTATTTTTTATGAGCGTTTTACATTCATTTGAGTAAAATGACATGATATGATATAAAGGGCAACGTAATATAGGGGCCGAACGTTAGTTCGTTTTTCCCCCCAAATAAAATTCCTGTTCAACCAACCCTAAAATGATAAATACTCAAACATACAACAAATAGTTAGAAGTCCCTCAGTCTTTTTGAACAAAAACAATGTGCAGTGACATCTGAACTTTAGTCCCCGAGCCACGCCCGTCACTAAGAAAAAAAGCGCCCGTGACAACAAAAAAACCTTCCAAACAGAACAGCGCGGTCATCTTAGAAAGGGGTCCCTATCAAATCGGCTTGTGAGAAAAATATGACACCATTTTTGGGGACCAAAACCACCAAAAAACTGACAGTCCATAACTCCAAGATAAAATATAGGACCACATTTCAACAATCTCTGTAAGTATTGACCCTCAAATTTGTCATTTACAGAATTTTTTTGAGAGCTAAAAAATTATTAATCATCATCATTATCATCAATCACTGCCCATTCGTTGTTCACTCATCATTTAATATTGTGACGCGATCACATTGCTTTGCTTTCGCAACCGGGTAGGGATGAACCGCTAAGGTGATCATTTCCCCTATCTTGTTTATGTCTACCCGAGATGGTACACATGGCAACTTCTTTGGCTTGAAACAATTGTCGTTGGTCGAGGTAGGCCTATCTTTTAAGAAAAAATATAGGTTTGGCTGAGGGGGGTTGTTAGAGATGGGGGCTAGGGTTTGAATTAGGGGTCAGGGTTGGGATTTTGGGTTAGGGACACGGGTTTGGGCACTATTATTGGGTAGGGGGTTGGGGGAGGGGCTAGGGTTTGAATTAGGGGGCAGGGTCAGGGGTTAATGCTCGGGGCAGGGGTATAGACTTCGGATTAGGGGTTGGAGTTCGGGGCAGGGGTTATGGTATGGATTTGGGGTCAAGGACTGACAAACGCATTTGAATTTATTACCAGGTGCAGACCAGTGTTAAACATACACCATTCTATGGAATTCTCTGCCATTTCAACGTCGCATGTATGGTGGTGATTGTAGTGTCCCTAGCCGCTTGCTCAGACAACGTCGCATTGTCGCGTCATGCCATCGCATTGTCGCGTCGTGCCGTCGCGTCGTACATCGCATAGTTTTGTACATGTTGCATTACTGCTGTCGCATTGTCGCATTGTGCCGTCGCAAAGTCGCGTCGCATAGTTGCGTCATGCAGTTGCATTGTCGCCCGAAAGCAGTTTTACTGTATTATTCAGCAATTGAAGTGCACCCTCTTTTGTCAAGCACTGAACAATACAGTAAAACTGCTTCCGCGCGACAATGTGCCGTTGACAGCGAAAGTGGCTAGGGACACTACAATTACCACCATACATGCGACGTTGAAATGGCAGAGATAGAATTCCATACCATTCTGTCCACGAGATGACTCTGCCGTTGTAATCAAAACCACAATTCATTACAAATAAAGACATACAATGAGGCTTGTTCATCAAGTACAGCGTCAAGTTTGTTTCTATTTTATTGTTTGACTCAAAAAAACATAAGTAATTTTAAACTCTTCTTAAAACTAATAAGGAAATGCAATCTTGTACAAATATGACAAGCATTACTTTACAAACGTCTACATTTTTTTAACTGATGTTTTTGTTGAAAGTGACTTTCAAAAACAGACAAAGTTTAGCTTAGCGAAACTTTCTGCTTTTTTGCTGGGATAAAAAACATTAAGATGCAATAAAGTAACATCGAAAAATTGATAACCTTATTTCATACATTGAGGAATAAGAAAACAAAATATGAATATGCTTTTACAAAAATTTGCACAAATTATTCTTCTAATAGCATCTGCACTAGTATACAAATATGGACTGCTTCGAGTGGCGTAGTAAAACTAGTCACTCGAGGTGATCCCCGGAGCAGCCTATCTTCCCGAGGCGGAGCCGAGGGAAGATAGGCGGCTCCGGGGATCACCTCGAGTGACTAGTTTTACTACGCCACGAGATAAAGCAGTCAATATTTGTTTTATAACACCTCAATTTCATCCATTTTGTGGTAATATTCGTTAAACAACTGTATAAAATCTGACAGGAAATCTTGACAAAAAGAAAGAGGGGGTACCACACTGCCCTTCGTTCTCATATCGTATTTCAAATGCACGTATTATTTAATCGTTTCACCGGGTTCGAGGTTGTCGTTGGATAGTACCATTTAATAGTTCTTTTGGTCGGTCTGCAGTGTGATAGTAAAAATACACAACACCACGTGACGCACGTTCGGCCAATCAACAGATAGAATCAAAGGAAGAGGTGTTATAAAATGTTCTATGTTTTCTTGGCTAACTACAAACGCGCTTACAATCAAGTGCTCTATCTGTCATAAATTTAAGTGATGGGTAGCTTATACACCAATCCGACCAGCGCTCGTTTATGGTGTTTTACACCACAGCAGCTATGGCCTCCGCATGCGCGCGTGACACGACACGCGTGTCAGCGCGCATACAATATGTACCCAATCAGCATGGAGGATTCACAGTGCATGTGTGTCGACGCGCGCATACGGCGGCCTTAGTTGCGGTGGTGTAAATGCCCATGAACAAGCTGCTCGGATCGGTCTATAGGCTAAAATACAAGTCCTACAAAGTTCGTTGATAGTACTGTCAAAAAAGTGCGTCTCTAAAAGAATACAACACATTGTTACAAACTAAAGAACTAGAATGCCTTTCGCATATTATTTAAAAGAGAAATTTACGTTTAGTTTTCAAAAACGTTCAGTTTGGGTTTATGGATCGAGATTTACGCATCTTCGGTTGGATGAGCGATTCAAAATATCGATGCCAGAGCAAAAAAAGGTGAAGCAAAATAATGACGTCTGCCAATCAGTTGATTTGGACATTTCTGTAAAAACCTTTATGTCAGACTAACTATAGGCCTATGTCCGACCCACTGTAACTTGTTTGTACCTTTGCAATTAAGGTCAAATTAATTGCACGTGAAAATTATGGCAAGTGTGTAAACACCGCGTCGCCTAAAATGCGCGCTACAACTACACTGTACATGTAGTTGACTTCCAAAATGGCGCACTAGTTGATGACGTCAGGTAAATTGGGTCAATACTTGTTCATGTACAGACCATTTTGTCCGACGAACCATTGCATCCTCCTTATCATGTCTAGTTCCATTATGTCTGACAAACCACGTGGCCCGATACACCATGGTTCCCGATATACATAGACCTTTATGCGTCTGACGTCAGAGAGTCCTTCGGAGATAGTACAACAGCGCTCCCAATGAGGTCAAAACAGCCGTAAGTTTACTGTATGAAAACGGCTGTCCTCTATTAATTTGGGTACATGACGGGTTTGGTTAAAGGTCCGGACACAATTCTTCTAATTTTGATAAATAGGGCCTAAGCGTTTAAAGACGTCGAGCATTTTGTCACTGTGTCTTCGTATTGTATAATATTTGTTCGTTGTTTCTTCATTTTTTGTGTTGTACATTTTGTTTTTGTTTTGGTCGAATGAATAATGAATAATGAATAATGAATAATAATAATATTACAATATAGTGGCCCTGAAGGAACATCACACATTGCATTTTAAAAGGTGCTAAATTCGCAGCTGAAAACTCCACGGTATTAACACTTCCATGTGCAGTTTAAGTGCCTTAATGCGTATTGTTAAGAGTTAAGCCTAATCAATAATATAACAACAGTTACCAAAACGTGAATTAATGAAAACAAATTTAGTCAAACACGCCCGTCTCTATGGGAAAACGCAAAAGCACGACGATAACCTACTGTTGTGCACAATCTAGTATATCGTATTATGTTTTCACATAGTGAAGGGCAGGCATGTCACGTGATCAAGTGCGTGCTGACAAGCCCGTCTGTTCATGGCTGGTGACCCATGTACTGATGACGTAACACTTTGTTTTTTTATGTGTTTTCCTATCAGAGCTTCGAATTCGTAGCCCCCTCATTTCCCTGGTCCCCATCATTAGAAAACGCACATGTAAACCAAGCATGACGTCATCAGTAGATTGGGCTATTTTTGTCCATTTTTATACAATGTATTTTGCCACCTTCGGGGTGCCCGTCTCTTAGTGAAAACGCAAAATGTATACACGATGAATGCCAACTTAGCATTATTGTAACTAAGAAATAAGCATAATATATATTGATTAAGCAGCAATTGTATAAGATCTTATACATCTTATACATTAAGCATAATATATATTGATTAAGCAGCAATTCGGGATGGCCAACAATCATGTTTACAAGCAAGAAGTAAAAGCAACACAAACATGTAGAAAACGTGATGTTTAACATGACTCTTTCATTCGTAAAAACGGTTTAGTGTAGTTTTTTTTCGTTGGGGCTTTTACTTTATATGCAGAGGAATGTTTCTCGCCAAAAAAAAAAGCCAAACTATTAGTTTGCTTTTGGTTTTCTTGCGTTGAATTTTAAATATGCCATCATTCCGACCAATATGACTTTTTCTAGATTTCTCTTATTTTCATGCTGCATGACTTTAAAGAGTAGGAATGTCCTAACCATGAATACCAAAGAATTCCTGCTGCATACGGCACATTACCGGATTGAAAATACTTACCATTTAGATTTGCTTTAAGACAGCTATGGTACCACCAGCCACCTTCAAATTTCGTTGCACAATTTTCATTGAGATTTAAATCATTGTCTCTGTCTTTCGTTGAGAAAGAACTGCCATTATGGTAAGCCATTGAGTCATTTGCTGTACTTCCACTGTCAAACAAACCAACAGTGATTCTGTACCCGTCACCTGATATGGCAAACATCTTGTAAAGGGCCCAACGAGAGTTACCATCCCAGTTTTCCATTTCAACATGTAGGTGCCATTGCCCAGTCGCAGTTAGTGTGCGCAGAATGTCATTGCCCAGCCAGAACTCACCATTGAGATCGCCAAAACCCGCTTGATATTCTGCCCAGTTACGGTAGAAGTCAGCAGAGCCATCTTGTCTCCTTTGAAATACAATCCAGCCTCCACCGTCGGTCTCCATATCACAGTAGACCTGGACGCCCTCTGGTTGACCATCCGGGTAGATTGTGTAAAAAATGCCATCGCTAGTCTGACCAGCTGATAAAAGCTCTTTGCAACTTTTATAAGATACAGGTATTGGCGTAGTTGAAGCTCCTGCTGTTGATATGTCAAGCTTAGTTGGTGTTGTTGTTTCTGAAGTTGAAGCTTTTTTCTCGGGTTCTGCAGTTGTTGAAACTGTATTTTGGTCGATTTGTGGAACTGTTTGCAAATCGGCTCGTGTAACACCTTCAGCAGTTGACGCAGGTGTTGAAGTTTCGAGATTTGAAAGTGGCGCAGTGTGTAAGTTCTCATCGTCATAGACACTGCCCCGCAGTTCAATCACGTTGACATTGTAGTTAGTAGCTTTATTCAGCTGACAAACATGCGTACTGGCATTGTAGTTATATGATTCACATTGATAGTTTGGGGAACAATCTTGTTCACAAAGCACTTCAGATGAATTATTCATCCACTGAAATCCAAGATTCTTCGAGGCTTGATTATGATAGTCTGCCGAAGAGTGGCTTGAAAACAGTCTTTCATTACACGCAGAATGACAGTATTTAACGCTTACGCTCAGGAAAATAAACACAAATGTTTCCCTTTTCATGATGAATGGTGAAGAAACTACGGCGTCCAACTACCGAAAATCACGGGCTTTATTTCTAACCCGGTGCTGTATTCAACTATCCAGTCTGCTTCGAAGAGATTGGTTTCAAATGTCGCTGCCTTGTATAGACTTATTCAGTAATAACCGATTATTCTGTTAATTATTTTGATCAAGTAGAAACCGAACCGCTCTTGAAATAGCCTGCAATGGAATGCGTGATTTCCACGCCAGGCAAGCTTTACGGTTACCATGGGCAACGTGGGTTTCATTGGTTGCACAATGCTGACGTGGACAAATAATATTGTGACGTCTTGGTAAGAATCCATTTCTTCTGTCACAAGCGGAAGCGTGTAGAGCCGCGTTCGCATTGGACTTAAAATGGGTAACTTCTTCTTCTTCAGGTACCATGTCCCTTCAGGACGTAGGCGATCATGGCTCTCCACAGTTTCCTGTCTCTTGTTGTTTTCAGCAACTCATGTTCCTTATTGTGTACTCTTTCATTATCTGGTACCCAGTGCGCCATCCATTGACTTTGACTTTTCAAGTAGGTTCGCCGTTGCCTCCCCGTGCTTCTCTTTCCCTCGATGCGCCCCGTGATTGTTAACTTCTCAAGACCTTCTTCTTCTCAAGAAATTGCAACTGTCTCTTTCTGATTGTTACCAGCAGTTCCCTTTCAGCTCCCACCTTCCTCAACACTTCATCGTTTGTCACATGCTTTGTCCATGAAATTCTCAACACTCGTCAGTAAAACCACATTTCAGCTGCTTTGAGTTTCTTCTCCATTTGTGCCGATATTTTCCAACTTACTGCGACAAAAATTTGCATAGGTATATTAAGTCCACGAACAGCCGGTAACTAACCGGGGTGGTAAGTTACTGCAGCAGTGCTCAGGTTAACGGTTAACTTAATAACAGCCGAATCGAGTCGCGGTAACTTAACATTGACAAAAGTTCCAATGAGAACAGCACATTCGCAGTAACTTAGCAATACTGTCACGTGACGATAGATTTCACATTGAGTACATTGAAGTTCAGAATTATATGTGTTGTTAAAAGACAGAGAGTGATATAAGATCATAAAATCAAATCAAAAATGCAATGGCCATAAATTCAGGGGTTTTTTTTTTAGAAAATAATAATCATACTGAAATATTTTTACCAATAAATTATTTAAAATAATTCTTAACATAAAACCTGCAGCAGGTGTAAAATTATACTAGTTTAAAACATGATTTCAACAAAAGTGAACTATAATTTGATTAAACCGTAGGCCTACTGCATACAATATGTTTGCAGTTCGACGATGGTCCGTCTGAAAACATGGTAATTAAAAAGATTACATAAGTCATTCACATTAACACAATCGTTTGGAGATATTACTTTCACATCTGAATGCAAATACACTGCAAAAACTGGGGTGTTAAATTGATTCTCTCGGTATGTGACAACACCGACATGGTGTTAATTTGACCAATGATAAAGCAATGGGGATAACTAAACACCATGTCAGTGTTGTCACATACAGATACCAAGAGAATCAATTTAACAACCCCAGTTTTTGCAGTGTAATATATTTTCTGAAAACTAAGGATAAGAATGCCTCTTTTAGTATACGGGATACATTCAGCGGCGAATATATGGTAAAATATTAAGGGGGCACAATGAGGAGCACCATTTTTTTTCTAGGGGGGCACTTTTGGCCAATTAAAACACAGTTTCCGCTAAATTGTATTTTTCATAAACAAGACCCTTTTCAGCGCTCTTGTATGCCGTTTGAAAACATGGAACTTACTGTTAGGGCATATGGTTTGCCAGAGATTTTGTGGATGTTTCCATTTTAAAATAATGTTTATATAAATTCGGCATTCAATGTATGAACTGGACTTATTGGGACCTGTTATCTCAAACATGGCAGGAAATTGTTTTTTTTTTACGCGGGGGAAATCGATACGTTTGTCTCTGTTCAGTTCTTTTATTTCAAGAACTTTCTTTTTTACTCCGCCTCGGAAAGATCTAACTCCATGTGATTTTGGCAAGGATTAACAAGTAACTATGTATAAAGATAGCTTTTAGGTTCGTCTGTTTGCAGTCACTACGCACATTACCTTAAGAGGTAAAAGACAGGATTGGTGAAGCTGATACTATGCAGCGTTCTTACTGTGTGTGGTTCATACATGAAAAAACAAACTTGTGAAAATTTGGCCTCAGTCCGTCGTCCTTGTCAGGAGAAAATCGTGAAAAACTGTGCACACTTTTCGTGGAATTAGTGGCTGGAATTGCCTGCAATTTTTATTGCCTTCTTGATGCCATTTTGCATTACTCGTCCGCAGCGTAACCGTCGCCACGTGCTAGAAATAAACATTCGGGACGAATTAAATCTATTAAATTACCAGTCTAGGCGTCTAGAGCACTGAACTATAACAAAACACTCTAAAACATAACAACAACAATTATTAGTGGCACATTATGGAACACCATATTCTACCGAACTTGTCAAGTGAGAATTCCAATGCAGATTTGAACGCAAAACTGACCGTTGTATAATGCGTCGGGGTATGAGTCTCGCAAGCCCCCACGCTCGTGCACTGTGGAGCATGCTTCCATTGGCCGGACTCTCTAGGTTAAGATTTTACGCACGATTTTTCATGATTATGTATAATTTGTATCCATAATATGAATACATGCTTTCTTTTGTCAAATACTCATGAATAATTATTTTTAAATCACAGTTGAATTTGTTGCAGTAAACAACTTTTATACGATTGGAAGTAAAACTAACTCCAAAGATCACGTGATTTATTCAAACCAAAAAATCGGTTCGGAAAAACCACGTGACCGTACTTTTTTGAAAAATGCTCAAAACCGGCTAAATATGGTGGTTTCTTTTCAAGATGTTTCATCTCTACTCCTCAAGACCATTTCAAGACCTTTATTTTCTAGTTTGTAGCCCAAAATAGCCCAACGAAGCCGGTGTGTACCTTTAAGTATTGCATTCAAATCGGAATACATTATTATTATTATTACTATTATTATTTTTTATTATTATTACCCTCAGTAATTTATTAGCTTAATAAAGTAGCCTTTATCATAATGTTATGAGGTATGACAGACACTATACGAGTGCACTGTTTGGTTTGGGTGTACGCAGACAAATTTACCCAAACCAAATAGTGCCCTAATAATGTGTCCACCATCTCAAGATGGCTTGTAACGCGTCCACCATTTTGCACTAATTGGTTTGGGTGAATTTGTCTGGATGCACCAAAACCAAACAGTGAACTCCTATTTTGATAGTGTCCGCCATACCCCAAAAAGGCTAATTGTCAACACAACAAAAAGATTTTGAGAAAAAACACAATTGCTGAAAAAATGCATTTATTATATAAAACCACAATTGGCCCAGGGTAAAAAAGTAATCCAACCGTCGTGGGTGGCAGTTTCCCCACCAATTTTTGAACAAAACTACTGTATAAATTACTGAGGGTAAGAGCTTTTACATCAACGGCTGCTTGTAATTTATTGCGCGCTTAAAATCATCTTTTTAATATTTTGGCCTGTTGCCAAGGAGACGCAAGTTTAATCAGTAATGTACCGGTATAAAGCAACGTCGTGCATTCGCACCATTTATCTTTACCTTGGCAACGGCCTCTACCTCTGTGCTGACAATTTAAAATGTGCTGACAAAGAAGGGCAGGCCTCTGATAGAGAATATGTACATGAAAGAGTGCGTCAGAACGTCTCCATATCATTACTGGGTAACCTATAAGTGTGCTCTATTTCTTGTGGCAGGGCTTGAATAAACGCAGACTGTCTAGATTTTATCTCTTTAGTAGTGTATGTATATATATCATTCGCTTCAAGTTTGTTTGCCCCGATTTCGCTAGACGTCTGGAAAGCAATTTTAAACTATTTTTATCCGTTTTATTGTGGATTTGCCAAAGACCAATAGGCCTATCCGCACCCTGTGTGACCCAACATAAGGAATGACATGAGGGGGAAAAAAACTTGTGAGAGTTTTTAGCTCAATCGCTCATCGGCGGAGTCGTCACGAGAAAATAGTGGAAAAATCCCATCACTGTTATCACTGTTTTCAAACATCGGATTTCGGACTCACACCAGATCAAACTAAGATTTGAACTAAGAGCATTTGTTATAATCCACCATAAGCCATTTTGAGAAAGATATGGTGGACACAATACTATGACACTATTTGGTTCGGGTAAATTTGTCTGTATACACCCAAACCAAACAGTGCTCTCATATTTCTACAGTGTCCGCCATAATTATCTCAAAAAGGTTAGTGCTGTGCGCAAGGCCGGCCGGCGCGTGCCACTCGGTAAATCAGTTAAATATGTACCAGGGCCAAAACTTAAAAGCACATCGATATACCAAGCACTAATTTATTTGGCTGGTTTGGCCGCAAATTTATATAATAAGGAGTTTAGGTCCCAATTTCATACAGCTGCCTCAGCGCCGCAACTGGGGTAAAATTGTAGGGGGTAAAGGTGGGGGTGGGGGTGGGGCACAATTTTTCCTAGGGGGGCAGGCACTTGTGGACAATTAAAACTGTAGTTTCCCTTTTGTATTTTTCCTAAACAAGCCCCTTTTCGGCGCTCTTATGAGGTATAACAAAATACATTCTGCGCGTGAAAAAACTAGTTTTAAAAACATTGAAATTACTACATAAAAGCTCAGCATAAAATGTAACATTTTATTCTGGTAATTTTTAGTCTCAAAAGTCCAGATTTCAAATGGGGGTATCGGTGACCACGGACATCAGTTTGGGGGCACGTGCAGCACCCCCCCCCCCCCCCTGTTACGCCAGTGAGCTGCCTTAGCAGAAAACATTGCTTAACAATTTGCTGCTTGGGCCAAACAATGAGCAGGTAAGAGGCACAGATGGTACAAGTGGCATCGTGTTTAGTCTGGTAACCTTATTCTGGAGAGCATAATGCTGTTCTTAAGCAGCTCTATGAAATAGGGCCCAGATAGTTTTAAGAATGCCTATTACATGTACGTGTATACGAATCAAAGATTACAGAGCGCCGTATGAGGTTGTTCATTGCCCAATCCTGTGCGCCGCGCGTCCAAATCTCTGCGTTTCCATTGTTACATCATCGATTTACCTCTAAGATGGCGGCGTGATGACGTCAATGCATAAGGTCTATACTGTTGTTATAGTTTAATTCGTGACTTCTTGACATGCGAGTGTCTTGGAATTTGTAAAACGATTAAAATGCGTTTTTACTCAAAGATGTACCGGCAGACCTCCTTTAAACGGTTGGGAATTATAAATCCCTCTGCCACACCTCGACGGATATTATTTAAATGTCAAAATTAAAAAAAACAGTTCAAGTTTAAAATCGTTCATTTGAATACTAGTCCTTTTTAATGCATTGACTTTTTCATGTTTGAATTAGGCATATAATGTCTGATTAAATAACATGAACATTCGGACATATAATGTATGTTGTCTGCTTTATAGTGCCTTGGTATTTCATAGCTATATCATACAAAACAAATAATATGGTTGCGGTATGGAAGAATTGTAATTCAATACTTGCCAAGAGGCGACTTCGTTGGTGGTGGTGGTGGTGGTGGTAGGGGGGGGGTGACTTTGTTGGGGGTGACTTTGTCGGGGGTGACTTTGTCAGGTGGCGACTTTGTAATTGAGGTGGCGACTGTGCCGGGTTGACTTTGCCAGGGGGCGACATGACTGGCACCAGGTATACCAATTTTATCAAAATGAGTCAAAACATTTGGGTGTTGAGTTAAAACATAAGGATGAATAAGGAGGGAGGGCTAGCTACAATTAGAGGTTTAATAGATAAGTCCAACACTAAGATACAAAAGCTATTTGTATGAGTACAGACTAAAGATTTACATTATAAGGTAATACCACAAAAAAAAATGTTAAAACTTCAATACATACCATGCAGTTTATTTACAGTTATGATATCTACCATATTTGGTAGTTGTATAATCATGACTAGTTCATACTCAACCGAAAGGTACCTGTATGAACAGGCATGCAAGTACAGTTTGTCAAAAAACAAAAAAACACCCCAAAACCCCGAGGAAATTGCCTGGCACAGCAAGACTTTGTACTGTTTTTTTTTTTAGTTTTCAATGTCACAGCTGAGAAACCAAAAAAATGAGAAAATGAGCTCAACAGTTAACAAGTTGGATGCACGGTTCAAGCCACCAGCTCAACATTGGTAAGAAGAAAAACATAAATGTTCACAGATTTACATGTACCTTACATGGTGTAAAGACAATGATGGTAGAAAACTTTCCTTGAAATATTTCTGCCTGAAGTGTCATCGTTTTGAAACAATAAACTAAATAATCAAAATCAGTTTTCGTCTCGGTGAGACGAAAAACTGCGCCAATAGGAATGCGTACAAAAATGCTGAATGCATTTTGACCGTTTTCTCGCAAACGAAACAACGAAATGAGCTGACATTTTCACAGGTTGGTTTTATGACAAATATCTTGATTTGTGTAAAGAATTGAACAATTTAAGGTCAGTTTACCAATGTTGGACTGGGGCTTTAAAGGTAATATACAGGATTGGTAAAGCTGACAGTAAAGTGTTCCTACTTTGTCTGATTCAGTATCATTAGAGTCAGGAGAAAATAGTGAAAAACGGTGCACACTTTTCAGCATGTAAACACATTGTCCTTTATTTGGATTGTTACAACCGAAATCAGCTGTTTGTTAAGGTTTTCGGATACAGTTTTCTTGAATATGACAGCATTTCAGAGGGAAATATTTCACAGAAAAATTGGTTCTGGTATGAACTTCACAAACAGTTAGCTTAGATGACGCCACAAAAAACCCACCTAAATTTCTAGTTTGTTTTTAAATAGTTTACAGGCACATGTAAAGGAAAAAAATACACAAAAACATTACAGTGTTGAGCTGGAGTTTAAAGCAATTTTGACATAAATTCAAGCTGTATGATATACGACCCAGTTGAATTTGTAAATCCATGTACCAACATGTGGTATGTTTAAACTCAGTCTCTGGTTATTGAACTGCAGCATTTACAAACGCTTCAAAACAATATTTTGTGACATTCAAAAGACCGCCATTACTGTTGAGACTGTTAAGTATGAACTTAAACTTAACTTTTACAAAATGGAATGATCAAATTTTAAAATGTGCCTTTAAAGGCACAGATATTTTAAAATCGGGAGAATTTCTGCACACTGAAAAACATACATTGTACATCATTGTACATACATACAAACGGATATACATCGTTTTTCTATATATTATATACAGAACTGCTTGAGAAACTGTTGCCTCAGAAAAATGGTATACACCAATCCGAGCAGAGCTCGTTAATGGTGTTTTGCACCATCGCTGCTAATACCTCCGCATGCGCGCGCGACACGACACGCGCGTCGGCGCGCGTATGTACCAACCAGCGTGGAGGATTCACAGTGCGTGTGCGTCGACGCGCGCCTGCGGCGGCCATAGAGTTGCGGTGGTGTAAACGCCCACGGACAAGCTGCTCGGATTAGTCTATATGAAATATTAAATTACAGAATGAATATAATATATTATCCTTGAGAGCCAATGCTGACAAAAAGGTCTGAAACAGGGATCCAAATTTAAGGAGGTATGTTGAAATGATGACATTTCAACTTTTTTTTTTTAGAATAGCAACACCTGGAGTTAGAGGTTGAAATGACCTTCTTAGAACAAGATCCTGGGGACTAAAAGAAGGAAATCAAAGAGCAGGAATGTCTTCATACCTCAAGAAACTAACAGCTATTTTGTTTCACCAGGGCCCAATTTCATAAAGATTGTAAGCGCAAAAACTAGCTAAGCACAGACAAATATTGCTGAGCAGAAACAGGCCAAAAATCCATAAAGTTTACACTGTTGCGATTGATGCCCTACTCATTTTTTGCTTAGCAAAAGAAATTTGCTAAGCAGTATTTTCTGCTTGACAGCTTTATGAAATTGGGCCCAGGCAGACATAAACATTTTGAATTCAGATAAATGTCTGCAGTTTCTCATCCCTGGAAACAAGCAGAGTTGATTTGGATGAGAGACTATTGAGACATCAGCTTTAGCAGGCGCCCCAGTGAGCGGTCCATATCTATTCTTGTGGCCTCGGGAGCAATAGAAAGGGGACCGCTGACTGGGGTACCAGCTAACATCTCGAAAGTCTCCCATTGCTATCGTATGCACCACTGTCCATGTCATACACAAAGCAAAGAAATGGTCTGCAGATTATCTTAGGCATGATGTTTGGCCATAGGATAAGAGTTGGACATAAATATCATGCCACATGCCAAAGGTAGAGCACAAGGGCTGACCTACATTTGCATATGGAACAGGCTTTAATAGACTTTTCAGGTCATTTAAAAACAATTCTGCTGATTTTTTTTCTAAGGGCCAAAGGATCGGAAATCTGCTGAAAAGAGGAAGATTATCGTGCCTGTCACCTGTCATTTCAACAAATCACCAGTAAAATATCAGGCCTCGATCTTTTGAAAAAAGGGGGCAGGCCTTTGCTGGCCAAATCAGAGAAATTGTACAAGCTGGCCAAGTTGATAGTGACAATGCAATTTTTCTGAAGGGCATGCTGGCCAACTCGACAGGGCATGAGGCCAATGGCCTTGGTGGCCTCGGTTAAGATCACGGCCTGAAATTTGGTGTGTTAATTCCAACTGGAACCAGTCTTGTAAGAATCAAGCCAAAGACCTTGACCCGAGTCAGACTTGAGTCACACTTTTGGACTCAACTCAAGCAACATTGGTAAAACACTCACAACTCCGAGAAGATAAATGAAGAAGAAAAAGAAAGACCGCTTGTAAATATGCAGGCCTCGATCTTAAGAAAAACGGGGGCAGGCCTTTGCTGGCCAAACCAGAGAAACTGTACAAGGGCATGCTGGCCAAGTTGGTAGGGACAGTGCAATTTTTCCCAAGGGCATGCTGCTAGACAACTCGACAGGGCATGAGGCAAATGGCGTCGGTGGCCTCGGTTAAGATCAAAGCCTGAATATGGCCAGCATTATCACACATTGGTTGCAAGTTTATTTTTGGATGCAAGGGATATATCTGATCCCTTCTGAGACCCTTCGGAGCTGTAGTGGCCCCCGTAGCTACGCTCCTCAATGTGGCTGTGCTCATCGCCATAGCTACGCTCGTCATCATCATAACTCCGCTCCTCATCGTAGCGACGGTCTCCGTCGTAACGGCGGTCACTGTAGCGGCGGTCCTCGTAACGGGTGTCGTCTTCGTAGCGAGGGTCCATCCGGTTGTATCGGTTGACTTCGTCATCGTCGTGTGTCTCATCGTTGCCATGGCGACTGACATTGTCATCCTTACGAGCGTAGTCTTCAGAGCGATCGGAATGATACGATAGATTGTCATCATTTCTCTGTGGAGCAAAAATTATCAGTTCGACAATAAATTCTCAAACAATACTTGTCACTCAGATACTTTTCCCGATTGAATAATCTTAAAGCATTATTTAGATTTGTTTGTTTTGCTAATAATTACAGGTAGAGACACTTTCCTGTGAACAAGTTGTTCATCAGATTCCAAATACTGAAGCAAAATATGTTAAGTGAGTGGGTACACTATAGTTACTATTATTATTATTATATCTTTCTGGTAATGAAACAAAGGGACCCTCAAAAGTGACTTGCACTGTGACTCGTAGGCCTGAAGATACTGTGTAGAGAAGATGTTGAAGAAATCAGTTTTAGATGTTAGAGGAAGACCCCAAATAGGGAAAAACCCACGCGGTCTGGTAGGGACTGAAAACCCAATCCACATGCAAGGCTCCAGTACGGCATTCGAACCGGGTCCACAGAGGTGAAAGGAAGGGAAAGAAACCACTGAGCCAACCTGAATGCACTGTATGCACTAACTGCGGTTTGCAAAGTTCTTTGATAATGCAGCTCTTTCTGCAGAGAAAGTGCAACCCGAAAGTTCCTTTTAAACACTCAATCACTGGAGAAAATGGACAAAATCTTCACCTTTCGGACGATGGGTTCAGAGTAGTCATTGTTGGAATACCTCCTTGGGTAGAATCCATCGTTTGAGTAGCCGTCCGAAAAACGATGCGGGGCACGGTAATAGGGGTCATCGAACGAGTTGGAGCGCCGCCGTGTGATGTGGGGCTCGGCGTAGCGTGCCTTCCCTGGTGTGCTTGGCGGGGTGGCATTGTAATCGTAACTAGCTGTGTATGACTTGTCGTCATAATCGTCGTCGTCATCTCGGAGTTTGCGAACAACTTCCAGTTTGATTTTACCTTTGGTGTCGGAAACGGCAGCTCTCCTCCCTTTACCAAAAAAATAAAATAAAAATTCAGTTAAACCTTGAAGAACTTATTTGTGTTTTTTACCCATACACCGATGTGTGTTACACACTGTACACTCAGTACTTCTCCTGAGACCTGTGAATTAAAACCCTCACAGGCATATTCCTCGGGTGGGATTCGAACCCAAAACCCTTGCCATTTTAGAACAGATGTCTTACCAACTAGGCTACCGAGATTGCCCGGCAGCTAGAGGCAGTTTGAATCCTATTAGCAGCGGGTACCGCAACCATTATGATAGATGTCAATGTGATCAAATGCAAAAATAACTTGAAAAAAATCTTGAAAAACTTGTTATCACATTCAGCATGCTAGTCATGCGTTTAAATATCACACGGGCTACGACACTGACAGTTTTAATAGGCCGATTAAAGCCATTATACACTATTGGTGAAGTGTCTGGAAATACTTCCATACCTTATGAGCATCAAGAGTTATTTAATAAAATCAACCTGCGAAAGTTTCAGCTCATTTCATTGTTTCCTTTACGAGAAAACAACACAAAGTCATTCAGCGTTTTTGTATTTATTCTAACGGCCGGAGTTTTCGTCTCATGAGACGAAAAATCATTTGTGGATCTTATTTCACTAATTATTCGAAAACGATAACACATCAGACAGAAACATTTCACGGGAAGTTTTCTACCATCATCGTCTCTATACCATGTAAGTTATGTGCAAATCTGTGAACATTTTGTTTTTCGGTGTTCCCAAAAGTGAATATGGGCTTTAAAACACTGGTGTCAGGCACGAGATGATTTAATTCAGCAGGTACTACCAAATATGGCCATCACTTTTTTTCAATGGGCCAAAAAAGCCAATATTCCATGTAAACCTCACCCCTGGTATACCCCACAAGCCTGTAAACTTTCATTGGCCAAACCCTAACCACTGCAGAGTAAGGAGTGTTGAAAGACAGCAGCCACCTGTCTCCGTGCAGTAACTGGTTGACCCTTGTGCTAAGGGTCATTGGCACAAGGCGGTATGCACTTTGTGAAAACAACTTGTGGCCCGCACACTGATCGTAAATAACACAAGTGTAAGTCTTGACTGGTACTCCAATTCACCTACATGGTCATTTAGTGTAGCTTTGGGCTTGCATATGGGGGTTATTGACCTAAAAGACAGGGTGTTGATAAAAAATCAGCTTGTGGATACACCTCATAAAATGTTCATTGCGGAGGAGGACCCGAGGGTTTTAAACAAAAAATACTAAGAAAATAGACAATTACTCACTTCGCCATTTCTGTCGGCAGTACAGCATGCAGAGGATTGTCAAGACGAATATAATGGCTGAAGTTCCAAGGACTGCGATGATTATCCACACGATGAGATCCAACTCTGTAGAAAATGGATTCCAAATGAAAACATACAACAACTTTATAAGCCTACGTAAATACAGCTCTTCATGGATGGGAGTGGTGGTTTTGAGTATTCCTAGCAGGTCTAGGCTCTTGTTCGTTCTTTTACTTATCCGTTTTCGTTTTTGTTGTTTATCTTTTACTTACTGTATATTTTTCTTTTGGACAAGATGCGGGGTGATCCCATTTTGTGTGTTTCTTACACAGGCCGATTATTGAGAGTAATTTTCATGGTTTATGTCTTTTATTGACTTTTTGTAAAGCGCCTGGGAGCTTTTTAACTAAAGGACTTGGCGCTATATAAATTTTGTGCTATTATTATTATTATTATTATTATTGTTTTTATTATTATATCTTGAGTTGTAGAAACTCTGGCAAAAATTGGTGACGGTATGTTAGATGTTATTATTTGAATAACATCAGATATCGGCATTCCACTGCTACTGGAAAGTAATGGTTGCAACTGTTGACCTACTGTGCAGGTACAAGTTAGAAAAGAAACAAGACTTGGAGAGATATAAACGCAAGTCTCTTCACAGCACAGCTAAGAACAGGGAGGGGTAAATGAATCCGTTGCGAGACAAACATAACTGCCTCTTCCCCTATTTGAAGCAATTAGAGTTAAGTGTCTTGCTCAAGGACATGAGTGTCATGACCGAGATTCAAATCCTGACGACCGGCATTAACTGGTTAAAGCCCCAGCTCAACATTGGTAAGAAGAAAAAACATAAATGTTGACAGATACACCTTACATGGTTTAAAGATAATGATGGTAGAAAACTTTCCTTGAATTATTTCTGCCTGAAAGGTTATCATTTCTAAAAAATAAATGAAATAAGATCCAAAATTAGTTTTCGTCTCAGTGAGACCAAACAAAAATGCGGGAAAAAAAATGCATTCCGCATTTTTACCGTTTTCTTGCAGATGAAACAACGAAATGAGCTGACATTTTCACAGGATGGTTTTATTACAAATATCCTGATTTGTGCAAGGAATGGAAGCATTTACAGTCAGTTTACCAATGTTGAGCTGGGGCTTGAAGTGGTTATGGGACGGAGAGAGATACATGGGTAGATTTACCTTGCTGAACGAGGGTGATGAGTAAGGTGTCTTCTCCCACATCGTTCATCATGGTACAATTGTACACACCAAAGTCTTCCATCTTCGCAGGGTCTATTGTAAGTTCACTCAGTAGACCGCCATTCTCTTCACGCTTTACTGCTGTGAATCGTCCCAAGGTCCCTGATGAGAAACAAAAGAAAAACAACTTCAAGATAAGGGGTGCTGAATAAGAGGCAGGATTTTTTTTTATACTGGGGGGGTTTTAGAGTAGTTGATCGTGTCAGTTCGCAGTACAAAGGAAGTTAACAGGTTGGGGTCTGGGGCCTGCTTGAGAGTCTGGGTTTCGAAATTGTCAAGCTTGCCAAGTGCGCAAATTAACAGCCTGGGCTCCGAGGCCAGCTCAAGCGTCCGGGTTTCTGAATACCCTGGGCTTGCAAGCGCAAAGCTAAACAGCAGTTTTCACAGCGTGGGCAGTAGGGTTTGAAGCAAGCCCACAGAATGCAAGCCCTCAACAGCACAGGGCCCGGGGCCAGCGCTAGTGTCTCGGTTGAGAACTTCTTGGGCTTGTGAGTGTGCAGCACGAAAGCCCTCAACAGGGCCTGCTCAAGGCTCGGATAAGATTCGAACCAATGACCCCACACTCTAGAGCAGATGTCTAAATAACTAGAAGGAGACAAGTTTGAATCCTGTTATTAGCAGTGGGTACAGCAAACAATTGAACTGTTGTAAAATATGCATCGGGGAATAATTGTTTTTTTCTTTTCTTGATAGTAACAGATCGTGTACAGTGACTTTAAATGCAATTGTGCCCTGGCAAGAATAACTGATAAAAATTTACGCAGACGCTCACTTACCCTCCTCAAGTTCTTGACCGTCCCCCCAGGACCATAGCACCAGGTAGGGGTCTGGCTTGGTGCTGGTGAAACACTGCAACGTTGCCTTACGTCCAATCTTGGCTTTCTGCTCAGTAGGGCTTGTGATATCCGTGATTGCTAGAAAGACATCAGTGTGAAATAAATGTAGAGAAGGAAAACGGAAGAGGAGTAATTTGTAAAAATGTTTTCACAAATTAAATGAATGTCTAAAAAAAAACCCCATTTTTTTTGACAAAAGATGAAAATAAAACAGGATTTATCTTGCCACATTATTTAGTTCTTTAGAACATTTTTCTGAATATAGATGGATTTTATGTCGACACACACACGCACACACAAAAAAAGGAAAATTGTCTGCAGATTTCTAGATGATCATCTAGCTTTTTCAGGGACTGCTTTTGGTGTGCTCAAATAAAATCTTATAAGATACTTGGGTGAGACTGGAAAGATGAAATGAAGGGGTCTTACGACGTCTTATGGAGGGTGTGGTGGGGGAGGCTTTATGAGGTTTTTATGGAGGGTGTGGTAGATAAGAGTTTTATGGAGGGTGTGGTAGGTGGGGGTTTTATGACAGGTGTGGTAGATGGGGGGCTTTATGGAGGATGTGGTAGATGGGGGTTTTATGGAGGGTGTGGTAGATGGGTTTTTTAAGGGTGTGGTAGATGGGGCTTTATGGAGGGTGTGGTAGATGGAAGGTTTTGGGAGGGTGTAGGAGATTTATTGTGCTTAGCAGTTATTTAAATGTGAAAGCATACTAAGCATAAATCACAAAGGATCACGAAGATTGGACAGCGTGTGTCTGTGTTTACAATAAATTTGAATTGTCCCATCACTCACTCGCTTACAATTTTGCTATATAATTTTGCTATATAATTTTGCTATATAATTTTGCTATATAATTTGGCTTACATTTTGACAGTGTTCTCCCTTAACAGTGGTCCGCTGGCCTAATGCCAGTTAAACACCTGAGTACCAGTGAAATTCTCTCCTAGTGGTCCGGCTGACTACTTCAGTGTTACAACACGTCCCTATTTAGTATGAAATATGGACCAGTGAAAATGCTGGGGACCAGTGAAATGACAAGCTAACTAGTCCTGCTGGCTAGTTACTGAAAAAGTTAAAGGCAAACCCCGTAATTGCTATATAATGAGCCTATGATTATGGTAAGCCGAGACTATGAAAAAGAAGTTCTGTTACAGACCACCCCGTAAGCAAAAAGTTTGTATTATGTTGACCTCTAGCTGTGATTAGTGTTTAGATAATGCGTTGAGAAACCTACCGTTGATGTCAACTCGTCCGTAACTCATGATAGGTTGGAATCCTGGGACTGTGGCTATACACACATAGGTTCCCACGTCGCTGTCTCTGATCATGTCAAATTGTAGGACGTGCATGGTGCTTAGGGTGGCGCGGGATCCCATACGCGTCCATTTGACGGTCGGCTTGGGATTGCCGTCCGCAGAGCATGACATCTGAGCGGGAGCTTCCTCGTCCACCGAGACGGAGACTGGCACCTCTAGGAATCTTGGTCCATCTTTGGGGGGGGGGGGGGGGGAGGAAAAAAAAAGTTACTAGACCGATCCATTAAGCCACACCCTCAAAACTTATTCACCAATCACAGCATTGGCTACATCACCACTGTACACGTGGGCAACACAATGTGCGTCTCTTCATTGCCACACTGCACGACATGAATGCACACGCTATAAGTACGCGCACGCATGTTTACATTTTCCCAATAGGATTTTATCATGTCAGACTTTTGTCGGACTTTCGGTGGCAAAGCCAAGGCTGTGATTGGTCAACACGTACGGGGGCTGGGCATAATGGATCGGTCTATTTCAATGGAAACCAACATGTGATTTTTTTTCTCCCTCTTTTTTTTGACGAGTAGTGTCAGTTCATCCTGTTCTTTTTCAACAAACACACCACACAGCCATCCAGTGAAAATTTCATCAAATAAGGTAGTAACAGTTTGATGACGATAACAATAACAATTTTTTTATGTTTTGTCAAGTATTTTTTGTATGTTATACATCAGGCCTCGATCTTAAGAAAAACGGGGGCAGGCCTTTGGCCTTTGCTGGCCAAACCAGAGAAATTGTACAAGGGCATGCTGGCCAAGCTGGTAGTGACAGTGCAATTTTTCTGAAGGGCATGCTGGCCAACTCAACAGGGCATGAGGCCAATGGCCTCGGTTAAGATCAAGGCCTGATACATTATGCCCCCATTAGTTATGCCACCGATTTTGAATAAAAGTAACTGCAAAGAAAAGAAGAACAGTTCATCTCACTTCTTTACCGATCAAGTACTTACATAGGATCGGGATAGTTTTACTGCCCGTGGTGGAGCCAATAATGTTGGTAGCGGTGCATGAAATAGAGGCCATGTGATCTTCTTTGGTCAGCACCAGTTCAACTTGGCTACTTTCGGCACCTATAGATTTAACGGGCAAATTACGGTGTGTGTATATTCATAATGGCAGTTCTTACATGGGCCGTTTGCGAAACCACGGCTTGGGCTTGGGCTTGGGCTTAGGCTCTGTCAGTCATTTTGAAAACGTGTGCTTTCCTTACAGGGATTCAAACAGGCCAACGGAGCCCAAGCCCAAGCCGTGATTTCGTAAACGACCATAGACAGGGCATTTCACACACGTTCATGACCTCCCAAACTGTATTTTGGTCACAGCTTTCACAAAGGTGTCTAATTGACCCGACCAATATAAAGTCTGAAAATTGGGTAAGATTTTCTGCAACAGCTGCTACAGAAGCCCATGTTCCGGAAACAATTGCAAATTTCATGCTACAATCTGTTAAATACTTACAATAAACATGAACCCTGTGTACTTTTTTTATGGAGAGGGGGTCACCAAAATGGCATTGTTTAAAGCACGTGTTTGATCTGGGATGAGGTTGCACAAGGTCTTAAACTAATCTCGGAAAAATTTTGTTCCACAAGAAATTAGCGTTCTTGAGATATCAGCAAAAACTCTGGGAGCGGTTATTGCATCACATCAGGAAAATCCTGACAAATATGACCGGCCTGTAAATGCTTTGCTCCTGATATACCTGATATCGGTTCGTCGTTCTTAACCCAGGTGTAAGTCACACTTCTCGGGTTTGCATCCACAACGCAGCGAAAGTAAACAGTCATATCTTCTCTGACCACGGCTGGGTTTGCCTCCACCATAACAATAGGGGCATCTGGAATAATGTGAAACAAAATCTACATATGAATGAAGAGATGAAAGATTATCCATCTTTACTCTGAGACTAATAATAAATAAATAAATAAATAAATAAATAATGACAGGCATTTATATTGCGCTTTTCCAAAGTATGATCAAAGCGCATAACAAAAGAAGAAAAGGAAAAAAATAATAATAAAACTGGCAGGAATAAAAACAAAAACAAAATTTACACATTAGGAAACAGATAAGTCTTCAGTTTACTCTTAAATGTTACCACACAAGAAGAATCACAGACAATAATGGGGAAACTGTTCTAAAGCTCAGCAGCAGAGTAAGAGAAGGCATGTTTGCCGTAAGATAATTGGGACTTAGGTGTGGTAGGCCGAGCTCAATCGGAAGAAGAACAAAGTCCTTGACGGTTGCTTTGGTGAAGATGAAACATATCAGAGAGATAAGGTGGAACCCAGTGTTGAAACAATACGTCACTGACACCACGAACTAACACACAGTGCGCGCTGTTCGTAAGAACATTTGAAGTTACACTCATATGCAAGTTAAGAATGCTTCAGCCAGTAAAAGTGTTCATTTGTTTGGTTTGTTACTTATTTACAGGAAAATTTTACTTTTACACTATCTGATGTGGTTTTCATCCGGTAAAAAACACAATGATCTACGAAGTTATTCAATGTTTGAGATGTGTGTTAGTTCGTGGAATCGAAAAAACGCTGCCTCTTGTGTGTGAGACGCTGCTTCTGTGCTGTGGCGCGCACTCACACATTGGTGTTGGTTCGTGAAATCGAAAAAGCGCTGATCCGAGCGCGCGCGCGCACACACATTGACAACCTCGATGCTGCACATGTGTACAGAATGTACGTACAAACATATGCGGGGATTGAGCGCATATGTGACCAAGATGGGAACGATCACATCTGTGTTAGTTCGTGGTGCAATTAAAGCGCAAAATATGCAACTACTGGTTCACACAATCTTTAAAATCTACCATTTTACACATGTTTCGCCCTTGATATATCATTCAGTTGATGTTCATGATGCAAACAGGCAATAACCAGAAAAAAAGAAATTCTTATGTTTTTCATTGTTTTTTATACATTTGTGTTAGTTCGTGGTGTCAGTGACGAATAGCCCGATCCATTAAGCCCCACCCCCGTGCGTGTTGACCAATCAAAGCCTTGCCAACGCCACTGAAAGTCAGACAAAAGTCCCACATGATAAAATCCTATTGGAAAAATATGTAACAATATCTGCGCTTACGCTCATGTCATGCCGTGCAGCATCGAAGCGCCGCACATTGTGCTGCCCACGTGTACAGCGGTGATGTTGTCAATGCTTTAATTGGTCAATATGTTAAGGGGGCGGGGCTTAAGGGATCGGTCTATTATTATCAGCTTTGAAACCAACCATCGGAAGTAAGTGATTTACACAAACTTTTATCTTTTGACTCAAAGTCCAAACCGTTCAAGAAACCTTGAAAACAAAAATGAATCTTTGAAGAACTTTTGAAATCAGGAAAAGAATCTTGACAAGATTGATGCTTATTAGTTGTAGTTTTTTACCCATACACCGATGTGTATTAAGCACTGTATACTCAGTACTTTCCCAAGTCCTGTGAACAAATATTCATAGGCATTTTTGCTCGGGTGGGATTCGAACCCACAACCCCCCGCCCTTCTAGAGCAGATGTCTTACCAACTAGACTACCGAGACTTCCCGGTAGCTAGAGGAAGTTCGAATAACTATTAAAAACAACATCTTTTATTAAGGTTTGATGCCATGTTTTTTTTGGGTCTACTGTACAGAGTTAACTAAACTTACGCTGAACATCAAGCGTGATGGCAAGTTTCTTGGGTGACGCCAGAGCCATATGAGACACCTCACACACAAAGACAAAGCTATGATCCTCGACTGTTGGTGACAATATCAACGAACTGGCGACATTCATCAGTTTGCCGGAGGGATCGCCGTCCGACCATGTTCTTGTTTCAGTCGCTGCTACCTCTGCTTCACCTCTCAGCCACTTGATCACCGCCACAGGGTTGGCTCTCGCCGCTTGGCAGGTGAGGTTGGTTGAAACACCAACGACAACTGGTAAGATTGCGTCGCTGGGGTAAATAGTTGGGGGCTCTGGTATTTCTGTTTTGAATTACAAGAGAATATTTTAAGGTTACATTCTCATTCGAATCCTGTGGGGATTTATTAATATTAAACAAAAATCATCAAATAGGGCATAAGATGTACTCGATTTTTTTTCCTACGCACTACTTCAGTGTGGAACTCTTTGCCTGTATCCTGTTTCCCTGTAGGCCATCATCTTTCTCAATTTAAGCAGAATGTTAACAGTTTTCTTCTGCCCTAATTCCTTCTGCATTCTTTCTCTTTTCCTTGTAGCCCTCACCTAGAGTGATTTTGTGCCCTGTGACTCACATAAAAAAAATATATATATACAATAATTAAGGCTGTCGCTTTTTTCTTTAAAAAAAAAAACGTAAAATGCATTGATGCAATTAAAAATACATTTATAAGCAACCTTGATGTTGGATCTTCAAAACAAATGGTGTTTTCCTAACTTTGACAGAAGTACATACTGGGGCAACCTTTAAAGTCAGAGAGCTTCCAGATTACAACTAACTCATTTCCCCCCCCCAAGATAACCACTTCACCAGGGGTGAAGTTCATTGAGCTGCTTAGGCACAACAAGTAGCTAAGCGCAACAAATTTACACTGCTAAAAATGGTATTCTTGAAAAAAGAAACAATTTTATTTCAAGAACAAAATTCTTGTGTCACTCCCTGGAAAATTTTTCTATTAAGATTTTTAGGAGTGACACAAGAAATGTTTTTCTTGAAATAAGATATTTTCTTATTTCAAGAATACAATTTTTTTGCAGTGTAAGCTTACCAGAATAAAGGTTACCAGCCAAAATACTGTTTCCCATGTACCGTCTGTGACTGGTATCCTGCTAACTTTTGATGAGCAGAATTTTTTGTAAGCAGTATTTTCTGCTTTAGCAGCTCTATGAAATTAGGCCTGGGTCTTTATTTTACCTTTACCATAAAAGTACGAACTACCGAAACCCTTTTTTTTAATGTCAACTTAATAAAGGACAAAAATCCAGTGAATGACAAAATACAAAGTGCGTAAAATAACTGGAGAATTTGATGCACATTTCATTTTCATCAGACTGTTTTTGTTTTTGTTAATCTCTTTTTAAAGCTTTTGTTTACATTTTGTAAGATAACTTTTTTTTGTAATATCGCCGCAATTCAGCAGTCAGCTGCGATGGTCGATTATAAATAAATCATTTTAAAATCAAATACCAAATATATTCTCTGTTAGTTGGCAAATAAAAGACGACAATCAGTTTGTTGCCCATTGAATTTCCTCAATTAACTTTTTCTGATCAATTCTAATAACACAGTTAAGGGGGGGGGGGCACTTTGCATCCGTCTTGTTAGCAGTTTTTCCAATGGTCGTAACTTTTTGTGAGTACCTTAGACCAGCCAAAAATGTTTCAACATGTGAATGGACATGCAGGCTTATACTGAAAATAGTTTGAGTGATTCATTTGATGTTTTCAGTTTTTCTTTTTAAGTCACCCTCAAAATGTCATCAAAATTGTAAAGGAAAAATTCTACCTGCATTTTCCGTCCATTTTCTGTATGAAATTTTAGAGTAAATAAAAAAAAAATAATTCTAGCAATATGCCTGTGGATTTTTTTTCACAGGACTCGGGGGAAAGGTATTGAGTATACAGTGCTTAACAAGCTTCGGTGTATGGGAAAAAAATATATATATCTAATATGTTGAAATGTTTTATGATGGTTTCAGGTACATGTTCTTTCACAACAAGTAACCTTCGGAAAAACTGCTAATGTGATGGTGGAAAGGTGGCCCTCTTTAATGTGTTTCCTGTCCAAGCCTTTCCCTTTTTTTTTTACGAAACAAACTTTACACAAGAACAGCAACACACTTTATAATTTACGACTTGACATCTGGACCTTCTAATTGAAAATTCAATGGTTATATCAAATAACATTGCATCTTAAATTATTAAGTCCAGACATCAACTTGTAAATCACTTGTTCATTATTTTTTTTAAAATGTTTTTCAGTACACAGTGCAAGCTTCGGAGAAACAGTACTTTCTTCTCAATTCTGAATTCCATTGTGATTATAGTCAGCCCTCAGAGGTCGTGACGGGTCACTTGGGGTCATGCATGGGTTATCGGTTAGAAGGGCATCTTTGTGGGGTTGGGCTGAGGCCAGATCTAGTTGATGGTTTTATCACTGGGAAAGCTTTGTAGACTGTCTGGCTTATAGATTACGTTTGAAAAATTCATGCGTAAGGTGTGTATTGTGAGAAAAAACGCCTATGAGTCAGAATTGATGCTTATTTTACCAGACGCTTTTGGTAAAGATTTTAAAAATCTTACCATCTGAAACCTGTGTAGCACAACAAAAAACAAGTGTCATTTCATGGATGTATATAACAGATACAGAAATTGTTAGAGTTGACATTAGGAGTTGAAACTTTGCATGGTGGAGACAATTACAGATACAGAAATTGTTAGAGTTGATAGTAGGAGTTGAAACTTTGCATGGTGGAGACAATTACAGATACAGAAATTGTTAGAGTTGATAGTAGGAGTTGAAACTTTGCATGGTTGAGACAATTACAGATACAGAAATTGTTAGAGTTGATAGTAGGAGTTGAAACTTTGCATGGTTGAGACAATTACAGATACAGAAATTGTTAGAGTTTACAGTAGGAGTTGAAACTTTGCATGGTGGAGACAGTCTAATCATGTGAGGTTTGCAATAACAGCTTGTACATAATGTCTCTTTTTGAGTTGTGGTGATTCTGAAAAGAACCCAGTGGTGTAACAACTCAACATTTCGATCAGGAAAAAAAGAAAATAATATGGGCAACTTAAAAAAAGCAATCATAAACAAAGGGAAACTTACGCAAAAAAGAACATCTGAAAAATGTCAGGTACAGGCTAGGCTGCTAGGCCCAATTTCATAGCTGCTTAAGCACAAAAAGTATCTAAGCACAAAACAATTATGCTTACCAAAATAAGTTTACCGGCCAAAATGTCATGTCACCTGTACCATTTGTGACTGGTATCCTGCTCATTTTTGCTTAGCAGAAAAATGTTAAGAATAAATTATCTTTTCAAGAAACTCTATGGAAATTGGGCCCTTCACAGAGCTGCTTGAGCACAAAAAGTAGCTAAGCATAACAAAATTATGCTTACCAGAATGAGGTTACCAGTTAAAATACTATGTCACATGTACCAAATGTAACTGGTATCCTGCTCATTTTTGCTAAGCAGGAAAACAGTGAACAATATTTTCTGTTTAACCAACTCCATGAATTTGGGCCCTAGTTTTATAACTTACTCTGTATGGTAAGTTTTGCGCGTCTGGATGTTAAGACCGGGATCTCGGTTGATTTTGATGTCACATGACAGTTGTACTCCCCATCATCCTCAAGAACGACATTCTCAATCTGTAGATTGTACTCTCCGAGAGATGTGTTCCCAACAAAAGAGAATCTAAACAAATAGTACATTAAATATTAGAATTAAAACTGGGCCCAATTTCATAGAACTGCTTTTAAAAGCACAAAAAGTAGCTAAGCATAATAAAATTATGCTTAACAGAATAAGGTTACCAGCCAAACTACCATGTCACATGTACAATTTGTGACTGGTATCCTGCTCATTTCTGCTGAGCAGAATTTGTTAAGCAATGTTTTGTTGCGTAAGCAGCTTTATGAATTTGGGCACTGATGTATGTAGTGTTAGATCCCGGCAAATAGTTAACAGTAAAAATGATTAACCCTACAGTAAAAATGATAATCTGGTAGCTTGACATGGCAGAGCTGTCAAGCCAACTGGGCTCGAGCTCTGGTGCTCTGATCAGCAGAGTGTGGGTTCGAGTCCCTGTCGTGACACTTAACCATTATTGCTTCATCCTTCGGCTGGGACATGTATATGTAAGGACTCGTGCCTTGTGTTATGCACGTAATAGAACCCAGTAACACTTATCCTTGAGGGGTTTGCTTGCCGCAGTGTAGTATTGTAGGAAAATCTAACCATTAAAGGTAAAATATAGGATTGGTAAAACTGACAGTGCAGTGTTCTTACTTTGTCTGATTCAACTGTATACACATGAATAGAAAAAAAAAATGTTAAAATCTGGGCTCAATCCGTTGTCTGAGTCAGGAGAAAAATAGTGAAGTGCAAACTTTACAGCATGTGTAACACATTGTCCTTAATTGTAATTGTTACAACCGAATTTCAAATGGGGGTCTTCAAACTCTTATTTTCACGACATTGACAGTAGGTGATGTTTGAAGCTTTGCATGGTGTGGGAAATAGGAAGAAACTATTACTAGTAAGCTTGCGGGTACAACCACGTAAAATAACTCTTTTGTGAGATGTGTTGGCTCTGAAAAGAGCCGGTGTGGTCTCGACGTTTCGAACAGTATACTCTGATCGTCTTCAGGAGAAAGACGATCTGAGTATACTGTTCGAAACGTCGAGACCACACCGGCTCTTTTCAGAGCCAACACATCTCACAAAAGAGTTATTTTACATGGTTGTACCCGCAAGCTTACTAGACATTGACAGTATTTCAGACAGAAATATTTCTATGGAAAATTGGTACTTAATAATCAGTAAGCTTTCAGACTGGTACTAATAACAAAAGAAACATTGATGAATACCAATCCTGTATTCTACCTTTAATAAATAAAGACACTGTTGTGGAATAAAAAAAAAAATCTGCTTCACTTTATCAGAACATGCCCGGGTACCAGCAGGACTTGATGCCTGCTTAGGATCCAATGTCAAACACTAACAAACTTTAACACCAATGAATGGTCTCCCATGGCGTTGCAATTGCCTTCAGGCAGCTTTATATTAATATCATACTTGTGTTTGTCTTCGCTGCGGGTGGCCTCCTACCAGACTGGTTTACAAAAGCAGGCACACGTAAGTGCTTTTGAATAACAGAGAAAATCTAACATGGATTAATACATTGTGCTAAGTTATTCGTGTTACAGGCTTGCATGCTTCGTTCTCTAAAGGGCAAGGGCACCAAGGCAAGTTCTCCATGGTAAAGGGCACCTCTATGGGGAATTTGTAAATTTCTATTGGAACATTTTAAGAGCACCGACGCAATGACCAGGGGCAAACGGAGGCAATAGACCTTTTATCATGCTGCCACCATCTTGAACATGTGCCCTGCATCCAATAACAGTAATGGATGCTGATGCTCGTTGTTCAAAAAGGAACCTGACTATTTGCCCTTCCAGCCTCGGTTTGGTTACATTGATTTGAATGGGAGAAAAACAAGATGGCCGCACCATGATAAAGGTCTATTGCCTCTGTGAAGTATCGGGCCTTCATATACATGGAACAGCCCTGTAATATGAAAAGCCAGGGCTTATATTTTACAGACCTTTACCAGCTGTCACTGTCTTTATCAAGTTCCAAGTGTTTCAATAGTGAAAATTAATACAGATTCTTATTATACTAAAAAGCCACCAGACTATTTTGCCCCGTCAGCCTCAGTTTGATTTAATTTCATTTCTTAATTCTGGTTGTGAAGCCAAGAATTCTTAGAAAAGCGAACTTAATCACTATACTAGCCAAGAACTTCATGGAGAGAAGACAAGGAAGTTTCAGGTTTAGATGTGGGAGGAAAATCCCAGAGAAATATTCCAGGGAAAACCCACGCAATTAGGTAGGGACTGAACAACCCAATCCACATAGTGCCCCGTCGGGATTCGAACCGGGGTCCTTGAGGTGGAAGGCAAGGTAAAATACCACTACATTCCAGGGAAAACCCACACAATCAGGTAGGGACTGGACAACCCAATCCACATAGTGCCCCGTCGGGATTCGAACCGGGGTCCTAGAGGTGGAAGGCGAGGTAAAATACCACTACGCCAATCCGACCGCCATGATGACATCAAATTGAATGGAATAAAAATAGGATCGCTGCACCATACCTGGGGGAAGTATTGATTGAAGGGTCCGTATCAGTAGCGATAAAGTTGACTCCTTTGAACCACAGGATATTTCCCGATATCTCGGTAACGATACATTTGAGGACAACGACTGCCTCTCCAATCATCACAGCTGTGTCGCTCGGTTCTTCCTGGAAGGACTGTTGGGCAAATCCTGTGACAGAATAAGAAAATAAAATAATCACTAATAATAATAATACAAGACCACGCCTGATTGCTTCGTTCTCGAAAGGGCAAGAGCACCAAGGCATTTTCTTCTTGATAAAGGGCACCTCTATGAGGAAATTGTGAATTTCTATTGGAGCATTTCAAGAGCACCAAGGCATTTTCTTCTTGATAAAGGGCACCTCTATGAGGAAATTGTGAATTTCTATTGGAACATTTCAAGGGCACCTAGGCAATGTCCAGGGGCAACGGAGGCAATTGCCTCTGTTGCCTCCGTGAAGTATCAGGCTTGTGAGACATTTACATGTATATAGCGCATAATGCAGGAGCCTCTATGCTTAATAACACAGAACATAAAACAAAATAAATACATAAAGTAAAGTTACAAAAACCTAGATTCAAAGAAGTGAGTTTTTAAGAGTCCTTAGAAAATCAGAACAGCGTCAGCTTGAGGAGTATGAAGAGGTACGTCATTCCACAATGAAGGTGCTATGAAATAAAGGCGAGGGTTCTTTGACCATAAAGTTTATAAGAAACAGTAGTTTGTGCCAGTAAGGATTGGCCAGCAGAAAGAAAAAAAGGCTATCAAGGCAGGCCTGTATGCTTCGTTCTTGAAAGGGTAAGGGCACCAAGGCTTTTTCTCCTTGGTAAAGGGCACCTTTATGAGGAAATTGTGAATTTCTATTGGAACATTTCAAGGGCACCAAGGCAATGGACAAGGGGCAACGGAGGCAATTGCCTCCGTCGCTTCCGTGAAGTATCAGGCCTAAAATGGTTTGTTCTTACAATTTCCTACCAGTCCTAGACACCACATCACAGTCACAATCAAAACAGGTAATTCACATTGAAGTGCGCCTTCAATTTACCCCGCCCTCATCCCCCAGTTTCCCGCAGATTTTTTTTTCTCAAAAAGTGGCGAACAAACAAACAAACTTGCAACTTGGCACAGTACAGGCAGTCTGGGACCTTTGAATGGCCGACATGAATGTAAAACAAATATAATAATAACAAAATAAAATAAAAACGACTTGCCTCACTTAAACTACCACCTAATGCAATAACACACACACACACACACACAAAAAACAATCTTGCTGCTTTGCAAAATGTAAACATCGAACAGACTTATTTGCAATATGAAATACTTTCCAACTCCAAGTCAAGATCCACACTTGAATCCTTCCAAAATCACCACTACACCTTAATTTTGACTGTAGTAATAACAATCAACTGTTTCCCCATTGCTTTCACTCAAACTTGATCACATAATTAGTGAACTATTTCACAGGATGAGTATTTCAAAACTAAGTGGATGGGTGGGGAGAAATTTCACACTCTTCCCAAAAAATATTCAATGTATTTTTCTTTTTAGGGTGTTTGAGGTACATAATTTACATGTGGCTGGTGTTTCCAAGTTGAACCCTATAAATCGTGCCGTTATTCAGGGTACATTTAGGCTCTTACTTTTTGAGTCGATCCCTTCAGGTACTACATGTACCATCTTCATGAATTACCACTGGCATGTCACTGTGTACTGGACAGAATGAATTTATAAACATAGCAAGACAAAAGTGATGACTAATCCCTACAACCTGCCACCACAATAAATAAACAATTCCGTTTTTCCTTTAATGAAAATTTCTAAACAGAAAGCTATTCTTGAATCCTTTTATTCGAACCAAGTTGCCAGTTAAAATTCACTAAGTTTGTATTTCTTTTTAAGTTAAACATCGGCCTCCTGTATCAGAAATTTGTGTTTTCACTGACTGTGCAGACAATATTTGTGAGCCTATAACTGTTTTTCCATATTTTATGACAATAAGATATTTTGTCGAAAGAAAACAATTATCACCATGCTTAGACCGATCCATTAAATCCCAACCCCTAAACATATTGACCAATCACAGCATTGGTTAAATCACCACTGTACACGTGGGCAGCACATTGTGCGTCTCTTCAATGCCACACTGCACGACATGATCACGCGCTATTAAGGAACGCACACAGATATTGACATTTTCCACTAGGTTTTTATCGTGTTGGACTTTTGTCGGACTTTCGGTGGCATAGCCAAGGATGTGATTGGTCCACACAAAATTTAACAATTTTATTGGCAGACTGAGCCACATCTAAGTTAATATTTTGAATGTTTTCATAATTCTTGAGCATTTTAATGCGTTATTCTTTGAACTTTGTGGAGAGAAATAAATAAAAATAGTAATAATAACTAATTATGAAGTGGTCTGACATTAACAGCTCTATGGTTGGACCACAGACTGAAAACAAAATCAAGCACTACAACTTAAGTACGAGTTCAGAGAAAAAGGGCATGGAAACAAAAAGCCACTGAGGAAAAAAAACATTCCAAGCTTTTTCATATGGAGCAACAAGTTATTATTTTCATATGGCCCTGGCATGAAACAAGGGAATGTGAATAAACAATGAGATAAACAATGAAACATAAACAAGCCCCCCTCAAAATGTCCTTGATCAATGCTTCCCCACTGTCTGGATGGCTCCCCGTTCAACAAGTGTTTAAAGGGGCTATACAACACTTAGAAAGGACACCCTTAAAAACAGTAAGCTTAAACTGGCAGGATACTTTTGGTATTTGGAACCGTACGTTTGTTTCAATCCAATATAATAATGTAGATATAGGCCTACACCATAAATAATAGCCGACGTTTTTAAAGCCCAAGCTCAACATTGGTAAACTGACTGTAAATGCTTCTATACTTTGCACAAATCAAGATATTATGTAATAGAACCATCCTCTGAAAGTTTCAGTTCATTTCGTTGTTTCAGTTGCGCGAAAACTGTAAAAATGCATTTCAGAATTTTGGTATGCCTTCTTAGAGTTTAATTTTGGATATTAATACATTATTTATTTAAAAACAAAAACACTTCAGGCAGAAGAATTTTAAGGAAGGTTTTCTACCATCATTATCTTTATACCATGTAAGGAATATATAAATCTGTGAACATTTGATGTTTTTCTTCTTACCAATGTAGAGCTGGGGCTCTAATGTTCAAATACACACCAGACTTGCATGGTGTTTAGCAGGTGAGGTCTGAGATTGACAGGTGGTGTTGTTGTTAGTAAAGCTTTGCCTCACTGACTCTGTTTATTCATGGAGAATTAACTGTTGCTTAGAAACGCATGATTTGGTACCCGGCAGTGCGGACAACAGCCATGTGTTTCTTAAATCACTTTCAATTCCAGTCAATTTGAGAAATATGTTAAAATCAGTGAGTCATGTTATTGGGTCTTGGTAGTGGAAGTGGGGCTGCCTGGAAAAGGACAAAGCCACTAAAGTGTTAAACTTTTACCTTTCATTTTAAAGGAAATTACATCATTGGTATTGGAATTGTACATTTGTTTCCCTCCGATATAACTGTAGCTATACACCATAAAACTAACTTGTGGACATTTCATTTCAAAAGGTGGTAGCATTTCTAAGATACATGTATTGGCGAAAACCTGGAGGGGTATTTCCACACAGTATGAAGAATCCATATTCAAACAAAACTTTTATTTTCTGCAAATTATGGTCACTGTCAGCCGAACATCATTTCAAAATGAAACAAAAAATGTGCATTTTTCTTTAAAATGAAATAACACCTAGCGATTTCACCAGACACTTCGGAATAATAATATGTACTTTTAGTCAAGTAGGTTATTGTGTAGTAACTTGGAAACTTACATTTATTTTCATGCCTGCAAATGATGTGACTTCCCTTTAATTGGAAAATCATGTTTAGAAATTGGCTTTGTCCAGGCCAGATACTTTACGGAGGCAATTGCCTTTGTTGCCCCTTGTCATTGCCTTAGTGCCCTTGAAATGCCACATGTGAAATTTACAATTTCATCATAGAGGTGCATTTGGTGCTTGATATGTGGCAAGATTGAAAATGACTTGGTGCCCTTGCCCTTTAAAGATTGAAGCAACCAGGCCTGTACAGTATGTCACAGGTTACAAATTGCAATCACAGTTTAAAGTTGTAATTAAAACAAAACAAAAACTTTTTTTGTCAGAAAATTATTTTCTGCCTTTTCTGAAACCAAAGCAACTAGCCAATGAGTTGCTGGTATTAAAAAATCTGAATTATTTTCTTCATCTCTTCCATAGCAGGTGGTTGGTACAATTTATGGAAAAAGCGTAAAGTGCGATTGGACAAGGAAACAAAATAAAGGGGCCCTGTTGCACCCGTCACATTAGCAGTTTTTCCCAATGGTTGTAGCTCATTTTTAAGTACCTGAAACCACCCCAAATTAATGTGTTTCACCATGTGAAGGCAGGGCTCAAATTTTTTTACACTGGACCACAGGCCTGAGGACAGTGATTTTCGTGTCGGGCCAGTAAACTCAAGACTGGACAAGTCCAACGGTCTTGTGTTGTTCAATTGAATAATAAAACATCGCTGTGTAATAATATTATCTTAGATATTATCTTAGATATTATCTTTAACAAAACGAAACATGAGAAATGATGTTAAAAATGTTGACTTTGAATGTGATCAATATCTTTCAATTCTGTTGAGTATCAAAATATACTTACCCATAAGACAAATGAGACAAATCTTCTCTTAGGTTTTGTTCAAATAAAAACATTTTCCTTTTAAACTTTGTAAGAAGTTCTTTCTCATTTACAGTCTGGTCTTGTAAAATAAATTCTGGTCCTGTAAAAATTTTGGGGAGGGGGAGGGGCTGAAAGGGAGCTATTTGTGGGTGGCATATATTAAGAAGTAGAAACCAACACAGGAAGTTGTTGTGGGTTGTTAAGAAATCATCAAATTTCCTGTGTTAATGTTAGTTAAGCTGTGGTTAATCCATAGTTGCAGCTAACTGAAGTCTAATCCTGACTGTGGTTATTGTCATTGTCCCGGCTGTGGTTATTTCTCAGCTTCGAGAAAATTTGATTTTCATCAAAGCTCAACAAACATGCAGACAAAGTACAAGATTGGCGCATTACCGAAACTAAACATTTGAAAAGTCACTGGAAACAGAGTTCTTACTTAGTCAAGTGCCAGTATTGTTTATAACATCACTCACTCTCCAGCGAACTAACTGAAATTCTGTCAAAGTCATGAATCGCTTTTGATTTTCATGATTTGGAAGGCCCCAAAAATCCAAATCACCATTGAGAATAAGATCCACAAATGCATTGTTTACATAAGTGAAACAAACCCAATCTTTTTTGTACAAGTATGTGCAGAAAATCCATGACAAAACGTAAAAACCACTATTTGTTGTTGCAATTAAATTCAAAAATAAAAGATGGTCTCAAACTCGGATTTTACGTAATGTTCACAGACAGGTTTGGTTAGTAATCCTAAATTGTATTGTGTGTGAAAATTCAAACCAGGACGGAAACGCTCCCGATTCAGATAATTATTCTAAGACTGAATCTAAGTAAACATCTTTGAAAAAATAATATTCAACACCACTCAGAATGTTACTAAGTAAACTTGTAACAACTTATAAAACACCAGAAAAGAGGCCTCTAACACGAAGCGTGTGTCAGTGGAAGGCGGTGGCCGTGAACTACGCAACTTTGACGGTAGTCTAATCTCGGCGAGCTCCGTTAAGTTTAAACCACTTGCTATCGAAAGTTCTGAATTAATCGTGTACGATGGAAGTTAAATAAGTAACTGACTGTCTATTTTGAAGTGAACTTTAATATAATATTCGGTTTTCGTAAATTCTGAAAGCCGAATGCAATCAGAGAGCTGTGCGAACGGGGACTCACCTCCAGTTGGTCCAAAAAGCAGGACAGCAGCAACAACAACACACAATTTATTGCTAGATCGTTGCAGCACCATTTTAAACCAGCGTACAATTAAACGTCTTCTTCCTTATATAACTAGCTTCACAGGTAGTACTGCTAAAACTAAACCTACAATTATCTCAACCAGTACAACTTCGGTTGGTTATGTTTTTGCTAACTGTCAGAATCTAAAAGAAAAACCGTGCATCCTCGAAAGATTTTCAGCAGTCGACGGCAACACCACATTCATTCAATGCAGTACGTGAGAGCAGAGAGCATTTCCTTTCCTCTCTCATGATCATAGACACACGCGCATGCGGCCGGCTGTGTTGTGCATGCTAGCGCCCTGCCTGCAACTTTTAAATTTGCATATAATTTACAGAACTCTCACCACAATCTTAGAGGTTGTTTATTTCCTTCCCATAATGCCGTAGCAATAAATAAACGAAATTCACAGTTGGTCCACCTAGAATCTCATGTGCACCGATAGCACTCAATTTTCTCCACAAATGGAATTTTCATTAATTTCGAAACAATTTTGACGTCAAAGATTCTTAATTAAATTTTGATAACCGCCTTTAAAAAAAGTGACAATTGGAAACCAGGGTACCAAAGTTGATGCGGCTCAAATTTCAATGGCCGGGTGATTTATCAGCAAGGTGCACAGAGTCTGTGCGTGTGACGCGTTGTAGCTTATTCACCTACAAGTAGTAACAGTGTGATGATAATGTGATATGCATGCAGCAGCATCGAGAGAGAGTAGAGAGAAACAACGAATCATCGAAAACAACGTCCTGTCTGTAATGCATTTTGAATGATACACTGCTCGATTCCTGCCCTGGCCCTTTCTTGTTGTCGTCGTCCATCCCCCCGTAAAGACGTACCGAATTACCCTAACGTTAGTCGCATTTTCACCAGGGCTGGAAAAAAGTTCTTGGGCCTAGGTCGGCCGCGGTGGAGTGGTGGCAGGAGGACACTTACTGACTTCGTTGGATTGAAACGCACCTTTCGATTAAATGTGAGTATGTTGTCTTCATTTTACCGCTGATTTTTATGTTATGTTGTCAACTACTTACTGTAGGTAGGGGGTGTAACACCATGTTGTCTTGTAAGTTTTAGTGTATGTTTTTAAAATTTCTTCAGCAGTTAATACGATATTATTTTAAATGATGACTTTAATGTCATGTTAATTGCTAAAATAATATATTTAGGGATAATTGAGCAGAGCCGGAGGACCAGACAAAGCAAGGACCAGAGACAGAAAGGAGGAGTTTGGTTGAGGAAGCCATCCTCCCAACAGTCGCAGAGGATGGACCATTAATGGGGATAATGGAGGATTACCTAAGTATTTTTATCCCAAATATTATGTCTTTTCCCCCGTTTTCCCCTCAAATGAAAATGAAAATGTTTAATTATGCCACAGGCTGTTCTGTATTGTTAGTGTTTACTGTTACCCTATCGTCTCCATGAAGACAAGTATCTATTGCCAACATTGGGGAGACAAAATGTAAAAGCGTAACAAGTTAAACAACTTCATGTAGGTCTATACATACAGTACATACTTTTTTATTAACTACTTCACTGATTTAAGGAGTTTGGTCCAATTTATTATTAATATTAGCACTACTCCACAACCCAATAAACATTCATAAACGAGCTGCCCAACCGTTGAGAGAGAACTGAAGACTTCTTTCCAATTATTCATGACCATCTTGCAAAATCATTACTCTTTAACTCTTCGTGTCAAAGTTACAAGGCCACAGAACAATTTTGGGTTGTTCTCTCCTTTTTTTTCTTTCCACAATCAACAAAATTAGGCCTACATACATGGTGCAATTCCACTTTCAGTTTGATTAAAAAACAAAAAACTAAGTTTACTTAAAGTAAATTATGTACAATGGCAGGATTGAAACATTAAATGCATTGATCAATTTTTTTCAAAAAAGTCATTTGGTCTAAAAAAAAAATGTCTGTAAACTGTAAATTTCTCAAAGTTTGAAATTATTTCCCACCGTATTAGAAATAAGTATGTTTTTGAATGACTACATGTGGTTAATTCTGGCATGACAGAGACTATGCTAATGTGCATCTGGCTAGACCACCCAGCTAGTCACTAAAAAATGTTAATAGCAAACTCTGCCTTGTTAGGAAATTTAACCATAGGGGGTATTCAGAATCATCAATATTTAAAAATTTTGATATCTTTTTGAAAAAGTGCGTGGGTTGGGCAAAAGCAAATAAGTGAAAATCATTTTTAAAACCAGCCTCTTACAGAATGTCTGTCGAATGTCAGTGCAGTTGAGTTCCATTGTTATAATCGGTCAACCTTGTTTCGATAGCTGAACTCCACGCCCAGTGGGGAGATGATGTGAATTTCCTCTTCAGTTTCAACTGCAAAGCTGCATACTTGAAGCCTGTAAAAGCCATTAAAAACTCTTTGAGTTGGGAGAACATTGGACTCAGATATCTGCTTCATTTGATGCATTACTTTGATCTTCAATGCATAGGGTATCT
Source organism: Marthasterias glacialis (assembly GCA_911728455.2). Taxonomy (NCBI): domain Eukaryota; kingdom Metazoa; phylum Echinodermata; class Asteroidea; order Forcipulatida; family Asteriidae; genus Marthasterias; species Marthasterias glacialis. The sequence continues at coordinate 9,992,062 of OU452239.1, read as the reverse complement.
AAGTTTGGAGTGGGTCGGTCAAAACAATTTCAAAAAAAAAAAAGACTGAAAGTTTTAAACTTTGATTATTCTGAATGGCCCCTTAAGTTGAATAGGCCTTCCATTCAGATCTTAAGTTGAAAGCCAGAGATTAGTGGGGGGAAATGTGATCATTGACAAAGGTATGGTGGCCCTGAAGGGACATTGCAAATCGCATATATCTTTGCAAATATTTGCAATGTTGCAAATATCTGCGCTGTTGCAAATATTATTGCAAATATCTTTGCAAATATCTTTGCAAATATTTGCAAAGATATTTGCGATGTCGCGAGTATTTGTGCAGATATTTGCAAGATGGCAAATATTTGCAAAAATATTTGTGATTTTTGCGATCTCCCTTCAGGGCCACCATACAAAGGGAAGTTTTCAGCACACATAATACCTTCCATAAACCATAGAGAAAGGATAAACAGACACAGGTTATATTAACTGTTTATAAGGCAGAGATACAACATAAACAATGTCGGTCTCCAAGGTTGCACACCACCAATTATTGAAGTCTTGTACAGTAACCCATGCTAAATTAATATTTAACACAAGAAATACAAAAAGAAGAATTTTGAAGTATAGGCCTCTTGAACTAATAACAAAAACATGCAGTGAGACTAAAATGTAAACTTCCATAACCATAGAGAAAGGATAAACAGACACAGATAAACAGATACAACATAAACAATGTCATCTTCTTTGTTTATACACCTCTACTGAGATATGCGCTCTGTTGAACTCCAAGGTTGCACCCCACCAAATATTGAAGTCTTGTATTGTGATCCATGCCAAATTAATATTATAAGAAATGTAAAAAAACAAATTTTTAAGTCTCAGCCTCTTGAGCTTATAACAAAAACATGCAGTGACACTAAAATGTAAACTTGATCTACATGTCACCTTTCCCATCACAAATCAAAACACCACTGCACTAGTGGTAATTTCCAAGCAGAATAGCAGCCATCTTGGAAATGGGTTTGTGATAAACAATATGACTACTTTTTGAAGGGTCTAGTGTTCCCTAACAAGTCCCCAAAGTTGAGACTCCGCGAACCTATTATAACCCCTACAAGCGTCAACCCTCAAATTTGTGATGATATAAATTTGCAAGGGCCTCCAACATATCAATGAGGCTCGTGGCATAGTGATTAAGTCATTGAGTTGGCCGGTGCAGCCATCTTTGATGACAATGACTGCACATTTTTGAGCGCATAACTGTGTGTTACGCGTAACTGCTGCACACGGCACGCCTGCATTTCATAAAGTCCTTCCGTGATTGGGTGGTAGGTAACCAAGCTGCGTTGAAATTTCCAGGGCTTGACGCTGCTACAAGCCAAAATAGAAATTGTCATCAAAGATGGCGACTAGGGCAACCCATCTATTGAAGACATTTGTTGCAGAAGATGCACGGAACATATAAACTGATGACACACACACATTACAAAGTTTGAAAATGGTATTCCAAATTGCATTTTATTTCCTATAAACGATAGCATTTTTAGACAGACCTGATACTTAGTTGTAATGGCAAGGTAGATTTTGTTCTTCCTTGGTTCCTTGCCCTACAACGAATTACATGTAAGGTCTGAAAATTATTTCATTTTGAGTAAAAAGGATGGAAATTTAAATTTGTACTGGAACATTTCAAAAGGGCGTCAAGGCGATGGCCAGGGGCATGCCTCTGTTGCCTCAGTGACATACTGTTTCAGTCCTTTATCAGCAAGACCAGTGGATCCGAACCTTGTTAATAGTAGATCCATGAAGAGTCGAGTAACTTTTTCTCACGATACGTACATTGTACAATGGCTGCCATCCCAACATAGGATATAATATCTGCATGCACACATGTCTGCATGCACACATGTGTAGGCCCTGAAACCTTACTCAGGCGATTTGCAAAATGTATTCTGGATGAACTTCAAGTTGAACGCCCCATCCACATGTCTTGTGTGTGTACATTAGTCTGGTCTCCTCCCCCCCCCCCCCATTGTGCACCAGGTGATACCACTCGCTTTGTCATTTTTATACCCAGCTGGCAATTATTGCTCTTTTAATGCCTGGGGTTTTACAATTCCCCTGGAAATTGACATAAAAACATGAACTACAACTGACAAGTACTTACATACTTAACCCTAGTAAAGGAGACGTGGGTTTTTCATTCATATTTTGATTCGGCCTTTGCAGTTTTTTTCCAGACAAAAGAGCATTACACACATTTCTTTCAAAAATCAAAAGAAAATTCTTTAGTCTTGTAGGCCCCTGTTTGTTGAGTTGTTTGGGGTGTGTTGTTGTTTATTGGGGGGATTGGGTTAAGATTTATTTTCTTTTTAGATGCAAGTTTGAATGGGTAGTGAAGACAGTGAGGAAAATGATAAAAATCCTTTAAGAACTTCGAGAGTAGAGGGGGTGGGGGTAAACACAGTTCTTTTCTTTGCGCTTTTAGTTTGTACTTCTGAGTATGAAGTTTGTTTTAAGAGTTTAAAGTTTGTTTTATTGAAAACATTTTGAAATATAATTTAGATTTTGAAAAAATAAGTTTGCTGGTTTTTTTTTCTCTAAAATGTTTCTTTTCCTTTTTAGATCAGATTTTGCTTGATGAAGTTTGCTTAGCTAAAACAAATGTACTACATTTTTGGTTTTCTTTTCAGATCAGATTTTGTTTGATGAGGGTGTTCTTATTAGAGCTTTGCAGGGAAAGCTGTGACAATGGTTTCCATGACAACCCATCCAGTGGTACATTCTTGTATTTTAATCTTGTTGCTACAAATTACTCCGTCTTTCATTAGCGAAGGTGAGTACAGTTTTTTTTTTCAGCTCAAACTCAATTCAAATCTCACGTTTGTTTAACTTTAAATGTAGTCATCATATTTTGGAAGAAAAAATTTCCATTGCAAACCGTCATTTTTAAGGAGTGCAAATCCAGCTGGCACTCTTCCACACTTCTTAACCTTGTCCGAAGAGTGGGAAGAATAGCACTCCTTAAAATTAAAAGTGGATTAAAGACCCAGCTCAACATTGGTAAGAAAGAAATATAAATGTTCACAGATTTGCACATACATATAATAATGATAGACACTTATATGGCACTGGTAATTAGTAAGAGACAACTATTCACTGCGCTGAAAGATAATGACAGTAAAAAACTTTCTTCGAAATATTTCTGCTTGAAGTGTTTTTGTTTTTGAATAATAAATGAAATAAGATAAAAAATTAACTTACGTCTCATTCGAGAGACGAAAACTCTGCAAAAGAATGCATACAAAAAATGTCAAATGCTTTTTTACCGTTTTCTCGCAAATAAAACAACTGTGAGCTGAAATTTTAACGGGTTGGTTTTATTATATACATGCATACAATAACATCTTGATTTGTGCAAAGAATGGAAGCATTTACCAGACTGCCAATGTTCAGCTGGAGCTTTAAAAAAAGGATTGGGAAAGAACAGAATTTTATTCAGAGCAGGAAATTAAATATCGGATGTGGTGTTTATTTGCCTTGATCGTGTAACAAACATAACGTTCTTCAAATCCAATCCCTCAGTGGGGTTTACGAACAATAGATATGAATCGTCAGAGCATGGTCATAGAGGTACATACTTGTTTAGCGTCTTTGCTCTATGAAATCATAGACGAGGAAATTAAACATCATGAAGTGTCAGATTTTATAAAGTCATGTTTTAATTTCACTTTTTTAAAGTAATGTGTGTAGTTTAGTTCTGAGGAGTGTAAGGAGCTCCCCTTGGTAATTTTCAATTTCTTCAATTCTTAACAAGTTGCACAGTGTCAGGGCTCGAATTTGGGGTAAAATTCCACAAGAGTCTTGTAGCTCAATATTTTTACCCGACCAGAATTTATTTTACAAGACCAGAATCTTAATAAGAAAGAACTTGCTACAAAGTTTAAAATTGAAACTGTTTTTATTTGAACAAGCACTAAGAGAAGATTTGTCTCATTTGTCTTGTGGGTAAGTGTATTTTGATAGATATTGATCGGATTCAAAGTCAACATTTTGAACATCATTTCTCGTGTCTCTTTTTGTCAAAGATATTACACAGTGAGGTATTATTATTCAATTGAAAAACACAAGACCGCCGGACTTGTCCGTTTGTGAGTTAACCGGCCCAATACTAAAATCACTGGCCTTGGGCCTGTGGTCCAGTATAAAATTTGAGCCCTGAGTGTATGTGGTTAGTGTATCATCCAACCACAAAATTGTATATAAGCACAGAAGATTCTCTGTGGCGGTTTACAGCTGTTTCCAAGCCAGCCTTTTGGAGCATGAGCGAGGGTGTATTCACACTATGCATGGGGAGAAACAGTATTTTCTTTTGAACTGCCCTTATCTCCCCTGTCACTGTTTTTTTGAGATGCTTGACATTCTTGTTGCTGATTAATTGATAAGGGTCAAGCCAGACTCTTCCATGTCTATGGGTCAGGTGATTTAATTGCAAGTGGCCCTAGACACTAACTTATACTTTCCCACTAAAAGTATGCATTCATAAGTTCCCATTTTGAATGGTTTTAGCAAATACTTAACTTTTCACTCAAAAGCGATGTTGTGTTGTTTCACTTTTTTCCTACATACTGACTCCATGCACATGATTGTTCAGTTAATAACTTAATGAGTGTATTGATTAATTACTTTAATTAATTACCCATTACTTGTCTTGTTACAATGTATGCATTATGATGACTTGTTGATTCAGTATGAAATAAATGTTCCTATCAATCAAACTCGGTACATGAATATAACCAAGTAAGCAGATTCAAACAAATGGGTTTTCAACAGTGATTTATTCAAACGGTTCACAGAATCAGCTTGACGAACATGAACAGACCTGTAGATTGTTCCATAAAATCGGAGCAGCGTAGGAGAATGACCATAAAACTTGGAAGAAACTCTTGTAGAAGAAGCAAGAGTAGACAGTTGGGATGATCATAAAGTCTGATTTGGTGATGAACACTGATGAATAAGTTGAATAGATAAGTTGGAGCTTGACCTATTTGAGCTTTGAAAGTTAACAGAAGAATTTTATAGAATGTGTGGACGTCCCTTTCATATTATGTAAAAGTGAGGCAAGAGAGCAATTTAGAGGTCCTTTTTTTCCAACTTACATCACTCCAATGTTTGACACAATTATAAACTATTGCAATGCTAAAACCATGGAGCAATCTAGTTTATTGCTCCCAGCTACAATTATTGTTCTCCCATTCTCAATGTCAGCAAGTCTTTAAGTGGTTTGCAAGTTGTTGCAGTTACATTTTATTTGATAAATTAATGTAAGATCATAATGTGAGGTGCCATATGTAAAGTCTGCGCAAAGTTGCTTGCAGAAAAAGGGGTAGTTCACCTCTCAATACAGCAAGTTAGCGCCATTTACAATCAAGTACAATTTTGGTATTTTAAATTGTCCTTTGGCAGGCCTGTTACTTCACAGAGATTACTTCATGGAGGCAATTACCTCCGTTGCCCCTGGTCATGGCCTCGGTGCCCTTGAAATGTTCCAGTACAAATTTACCATTTCCTCATAGAGATGCCCTTTATCAAGAAGCAAATGCCTTGGTGGTTTTGCCCTCTCAAGAACGAAGCAATCGGGGCCTGCTCTGGTGGGTAAGGAGCCACGCAGTTCCCTTTAAACGTTTTAAGTTGTCAGTGTTCCCACTCTTGCACCCATGCCAGCAAGTGGTATGACCCAACCTGATGACAAGGCCAGACAATTAATGTCAGCCACATGTCACTCAGCTGGGGCGGGTCAAATCTCGGCAGGGGTGTGTCACTTCAGCTGCAAATTATGCCAGTGGTTTGGTAGCTACTTGTCCTTGCAGCATGCTAAGGGACCACCTTATCAAGTGCGGGAAAAAAGAGAAAATCACAAATTGCTACTCTCCTCATAGCTACAAAATACAACTTTGTGCATTTATGTTTTACGTACATGTAGATTCCATTTTAACTTAGAAATATTTACTGCATTTGTAAATTTACAAACTAAATATTTTATTGATTTTGTTTTTTTGCATCCGGGATAATGACTATTATTTGTGGTTTTTTTTACCCATACACCAGTGTGTTAAGCACTGTATACTTAGTACTTTCCCCTGAGTCTGGTGAAAAAAACATCCACAGGCATATTCCTCGGGTCGGATTCGAACCAACAAGCCCCCCCCCCCACCCAAGGAATGTGTCTGCGGATTTTTTTTCACAGGACTCGGGGGGGGGGGGGGGGGAAGTACTGACTATATGTACAGTGCTTAACACTAATTGATGTTTGTAAAAAACACAAATAATATTCTTTATCCTTGATGCAAACATTTTTATTATAATGGTTGCGGTACCCGCTGCTAATAGGATTCGAACTGCCTTTAGCTGCTGGGCAATCTCGGTGGTCTTCTTGGTAAGACATCTGCTCTAGAATGGCGGGGTGTAGGGGGTTCGAGGAATATGCCTGTGGATTTTTTTTCCAAAATGACTTGGGGAAAAGAACGGAGTGTACAGTGCTTAACAACAACACACATCGGTGTAGGGGTAAAAAACACGAATATTAAACATTTACTCGTTGGAGATGGATCTTAGTGATACGGAGTCCAGACCTCATTGTGAATATTGAACATTCTAGTACTGGTATTCCAGATACTGGTTGTAATTGATCAATGGAACAGCACATCGTTTACAAGTTAGGAACGCTGACGCCGGGAAAATCTGCATTCAAACCACCATACTACAGTGTACTACTAGCCCAGAATAAGACCCAGTAGGGCCAAAAATTCGCCCATCCAATGATTATTTTTGGTAAAGCACTGCTTCAACGTTTCATTTTGATTCTACTGGTTGTAATTCTTGTGTACATTTCTCTTGTTTATTCAGTTTCCGGTCAGGCAAGTTTTTCCCAGCAGCCAGTAGATAGTACAGTTGTGGAGGGAGGAGAGGTGATTTTGTACTGTGCCGTGGACAACTTGGAGATTACCCCAGGGATCCTATGGACCAAAGGCAGTGGCAATGCACCACTGGGGATGGATAGAGATATGCCACGCTACCCTAGGTATAATATCGTAGGTGAGTGGTTAATTTCAGTGTTCAGACTACAGAGTCGATTCCCCGGGAAATTCCGGGGGGACTTTGAACCCACGCCACAACCCCATGTTTGTTTTTACATTGAATGCAGCTTTCCTGGGATTAACGAACCTCAGTGTGCTAACCCTCTTTTGGCTCAATTCACGTGATGTCATCGTCACAATAATCTTGGTTGCACCATTTAGGATATCATAGAGCTGCTTTTATAAAAGCACAATATTTAGCAAAGTACAAGAAAAATGGTCACCAGCCAAAATGCCATTGTCATCTGTATAATTTGGGACTGGTTTCCCGCTTAATTTTGCCAATAGCATAAAATCTGTTAAGCAAGTATGTCCCAGATGTCTTAATAATCACCAGATCACTGATGCTCTGTTGCTAAAAAGAGGCTAACGTTCAACTCCATGCAGGCGATGCAACACGTGAAGCCAATCTCCGCATTCAGAATGCTCAGTTGGAAGACGATGACGTCTACCGGTGTCAAGTGCCGGGTCTTAGATCAGAGGAAGCTACGCTAACAGTACAAGGTAAAACCCCACCAGCTAAAGTAAAGGATTGACAAATATTTGTATCCTTAAAAAAACTATTGATAGGGCGTCGGTACGTTAAGCCGGTGGTCGCCTGTTCAAATCCCACTCCAGTCGATTTCTTTGTTCACTTAAAAAATTTACCCATTTGGTTTCCATTGTGGTTTGTTGCTTGATATTTGAAATAAAAAAGGCGCGTCACCCTTAAGGTGATCCCCGTGCTGCCGCTTACTAGATTGTATCCATTGAGCTTAGTTATAGCTCTAATGGTATGTATTGTAAAACTTGGGTGTTATCCCTGGCTACATTTATACGCACCGATGCTTTACCAGTTTATAACTGATTTTTTGTTGAGAAATATTTCCGACTTAATTTATGTGTCATCTACCTCCATCTCTCCGTTTGTTCTTTTGATTTGCCTATGTGAAATAAGCATGGACAAAAACATGCAAAAACTTCTGTGTTTACTTGAAAATGTGACCACACTCATTTTGTGCAAATTGTAATAATTTATTTAATTTAAGTATTTATCGAAAAATTTATTGCAGCATTTTTTTTTTTCAAAAACCAATAATGTATCCTACCTTTATGCAGCTCACCATGCTCACCGTGTTTTTTTTTACTCTTTATTTACCTTTCACAGTACCTCCGGATCCACCATCAATTGATAATTACGAGAACGGCACGCAGATCACCATCGACCCACCATCGACAATCACGCTCACCTGCAGGTCAAACAACGGCAGGCCAGAGGCAACCATAACCTGGCTGAAAAACGAGGGCCCCGTCTTGTACATCACACCAGTCACCACGGTGGAGGCCTCCGGGGACCCGTTGGGGAAGAAGCAGAATTTCGTCAGCACGCTGACACTGAACCCAGAGGAGGAGGACAACGGGGTGGAATATAAGTGCGTCGTTGAGCATCCTGCCTTGATCAATCCTCACTTTGTAACTGTAGTTCTCAACGTCAGATGTAAGTTCAGGCCTTGCCCTTAAGCTTTTTGTAAAAGTAGCCCAAGGGGCTAGTAAACTGTACATTTTACTTGCCCCCCAGGAAGTTTTCCTTGCCCAAATTTGAAAAATGTATTGTCATAAATGTATCTTTCTGATACTAATGGTAGTGATCACAACCAGTTGAACGGTCAAATTAAGTTCCCAACACACACTCAAAAATAAATTAACCCATTTCTAAAATGTATCATTCACGTCTGAGAAAAGGGAGAAGTATGAACATTATAAACAAGTAAGTTGCACAGCTTTCAGTAGCTCACAGGGCAAGTTGAGAAGTGGTGTTTACTAGCCCATAGCAGTTTTTACTAGACAATGTACGCCGGGCTAGTTTTCCCAAGGGTGAGCCCTGAAGTATTGTGTAAGACTCCGTAGTGAGGATCCTGTCACTTTCTTCTCGGTTCTTATGCTATGACATCGTGGACGTGAACTTGTAGCCCTGTGAGAGGGATTTGTACGGATTTGTCGACTCTCCAAATTTTCTGGAGAATAGAGAACTTAGATATGTATACCTCATACCGGCGGCATTTTCATGAAGTGGCTAATCTGTCCAAAATTGAAAAGTTTAGTAAATCTATTTATTTATTTAGCGATTTAAACATTCCTTGCTGTTGACATTTTCATCAAGTTTCCGGGACCTAACACGTAGTACTAGTAGTTTTGTAGTTTCAAAATTAGCATAAACGACGAATCACTAGATCATTGTCATTGCTTTTCACAAATCCCAATTCGCCACTTAACGCAATGAAATACGTAGCGCTAATTTGTCAACTTTGATGAAGAAAGAATATTTTAAATTCAGCTTCCACTGGTAGTTTTCTTTCTATTGAGAGGTCTTCCATGTCGGACTCTTTCTTGTTTCAGTTGCTCCTGGTCCCCCGCTGATCACTGGTTACCAGCAGGGTGTAGCAGTTCGACAGGGAGACGTGGTCACTTTAGACTGTAATTCTAGAGGAGGGAACCCTCTGGCAGAGGTAAACTGAGAAGCTTTTTTAAAATGATTTTCTCATCTTGACTATTAATATTTAAAAATAAAGGTTTTTTTTGTAAAGGTATTATTATCATTGTTGATATTGTCCAGTGTAAAATTCGAGCCCTGTAATATGTTAGAACCCTCCTCTGTGAGTACTAAAAATCAGTCTTTTTTGAAAACAGGTGTATTGGTGGAAGAACGGGGTTCAGATGGATCACTCCTACATAACCGATGGTGCAGGGGCTAGAAACACCCTTCCCATAACAGTCGGTTACAGCGATAACAACGCCGTGTACAGATGCCAAGTTAGCAGCAGAGTTCTACCCCAGCCGCTCACTGATGAAGTACAGTTCACCGTTTACTGTGAGTGCTTCTGAAGTCATTGGGCAAAGACACTGTCATGGGTGCACCGTTTGTCACCTGTGACCCCATGCACTGACATCACAGCTGGCTACTGTCTGACCATGGTCTGCGTAGCCATGATTTTTCGGTGGGGAGGGGGTCAGGGACCATGCTTTTTAATGAAATACATGTATCTGGAATTTTTTCATGGGGAGGCAGACCCAGAATTTGTGGGGGGCAACGTGAATTTATGGGGGAGGTGCATGTTCCCCCCCCCCCCACCCGGCTCCCCCTATGACCTCCAAACCTTCCAGCTCACTCCAAACCACAAGTTTGTTTATATTTACTACAATTAATCAGCCAGTCAAACTTTAGAGTGCTCAGCAGGGTGCATCGGAGAACTGCATTTCATTCAGTAAGGAAAAACAATGTCTACCATAAGAAAAAGAATCCGATGGAGATCCAACAAAAAAATCCACATCGGAGGAATGTTTTCTGATTATCCGTCCTGGAATAATTTTGACAAGACCCCTTATCGTGATTCTATACTATTTTGGCTTTACAATTGTGTAGTTTTTGGGATGCTTGTTACAGCAGTTTGTCTGCCTTTCTCTTCTACAGTTCCCCCTGCCTACGTTAACATCACAGGTCATGAGAACATGGTGAACTCTGGGGCAACATTAACACTTCATTGTAAATCAGGTGAGTTCAGAGAGAGTTTATGTTAGGCGGGTGATTCTTCAGGTTTTTGTTTCTTCTGATTTCAGGATTTTTTTCCCGATTGCTTCGTTCTGTGGAAGGGACAGGGCACCAAGGCATTTTTCTTCTTGATAAAGGGCACCTCTATGAGGAAATGGTTAATTTTTACTGGAACATTTCAAGGGCACTAAGGCAATGACCAGGGGCAACGGAGGCAAATGTTGTCATTTAGCCTTTGAGAAAGACTGGTAGGGTCGAATCAACAATTTCGCTGGTGACAGATGTTTTGGTTGGTTTATATATATCACACCTGACTAATTCAACATTATCTCCAATGGTTTTGACTTGCAGCAAACAGCAATCCCAGTGCTTCCATTTCCTGGTACACGGGTGGTCAACAGGTTAGCTCATCTCCAGACGTGGTCGTACCAGCTCCCAACGGTGGCTTCATCACTTCTCAGAACCTTACCGTCACCCTGACTGCTCAGATGAACAGCGTTGACTACATGTGTCAGGCCACCAATCTAGAACTGTACGAATATGCCAACGCTGTAGCCACTGTTAGCGTTATGTGTAAGTTTTTTATTATTATTATTAATTTCTGGTAATGAAACCAAGGATGCCTCAAAAGCAAACTTAATCACTGTAGCTCGGAAGCTTGAGGAAGCCTGTAGATAAGGATGCTTGCTATCTGAACCAGAAACACCGATAAGACTCTTTGACGATAAGTGTTCTGGGTTCTTTTACGTGCACTACCCATCCTAGTACACGGGACCTACGGCTTAACGCCCCATCCGAAGGACAAAGCAATTATGGTAGTGTCTTGCTCAAGGACACAAGTGTCACGACTGGCCAGGCCGGGATTCGAACCCACATACTGTAAACTAAAGAACTTCAGTTCGGCGTCATTTTGTAACTTCTTCATCGTCTTTTCTTTTGCAGTTATTGTCGGGCCTACGGGTTTCAGTACAAAGTGCGTTTGAGGGTTCCTCGGTTTATGAACGGATCATTAAATAATCCCCACCACATTGGGAAAATGTAAAAATTTGATTTTATTATATGGGATCTCACAATAAAGAGACTATGGGAAAAAAAGGCATTTGAATTGTTTTTTTTTTTTAAATCCTTCATTATTCACATTATTGTTTTTCCATTCTGCAGTTTTCAATAAACACACTTCATAACCAACTTGTGAAATTTTCATCAAATATAGTGGTTCTGAATTAGTGAAAACAGGGGTAAAAAAAAAAAAACAGGTACTGTTTTTCCCCCGAGATTGTGCATATTATATCTCACGTGGTTATTTTGAATATTTTGTATATGTAAATCTGTGAACATTTATGGTTTTCTTCCTACCAATGTTGGGCTGGGGCTTTAAAGCAATGGAATACAAGTTGCAAGAGCTGAAATTGAATTTGAGAATCTACTGATAGCCAGTGCAGGCTCCACAGGTTGGGTGTCATTTATGACCAATTCTAGTATAAGTTGGTCAATATTTAATCAAATTCATCACCTTTTTTTTCCCTTCCCCTTTGATAGATCCTCCACAGGTACCAGTCATCTCCGGTTATGAGGAAGGTCGAGAGGTCAAAGCAGGTAACCTCCTGAGGCTAACCTGCATCGCCGTAGGAGGTAACCCTCTCGCAACCCTCACTTGGCAGAAGAATGGCGTGGACCTGGAGGGCAGCTATGGCACCAGTGGACAGCTGGCCACCAATGAGCTTCCCCTGATTCTTGAGCAGACTGATAACGAAGCTAATTATAGTTGCAGCGCTTCAAATGAAGCCACTCCTGCACCGCTAGTTGCTCAAGTCTCGCTCGATGTCCTCTGTGAGTAGTATGATCTCCTTCTTTGTTTAACCTTTCTTAATGTTTCCTTTGTAGAGACCTGAAAATTTGCTTAAAAATATTTTTTGTTTTATTTATTGTTTTTTTTTTTTTTTTTTTTTTGGTTGCTGAACTTGGAACCCAACTAAAAAAAAAAAAATTGCTGAACTTAAATTACAACCCAACGAAAAACCTAGCAAATCTAACGAAGTATTTGTCATAATATGAACTACAGTACGTGGACTTGCTTTAAAGAAAATACTAGCTTGCTGGATTTAAATGATTGTGAGGTTACTGGCCTGAGGCCAGTAAAACTGATTCAGTGGGTATTTTTTTGTGCCGGGATTAATAACCGACTCTTGACTCTCATCACTCTCAGTTCCCCCAGAGAGAGTATTTGTCACTGCCGAACCTGCAGAGTGCAGGAATGGAGACAGAGTGGTGGTGAAATGCAAGACTGCGAGTAGCAACCCAGCTAGTGAGCTCTCATGGTGGAAAGACGGAGTACCGGTTGACGGTGAGCCAATTGTAAAGCGCATTCAGACGTTATTGTGAAATGCCCTATATAAAAACTATTATTATTATTATTATTATTATTATTATTTGACCTCAACAGAAACATACATGGACATCAAAAATCACAGAAAAGTAAAATCGAAAATACAACAAATTAAGTAGTCGTAAGGACTCAAAAATTAAACAAGCAAAATAACACAGTAAACAATAATAAAAAAGAAAAAAAAACACGATCAGGAGGGCAGCTACATGAGCAGTAACTAGTTATTATTATTATTATTATTATTATTTATTATTAATATTATTATTGTTATTAAAGCCCTCTTTTGTCAAAATCTTTAACTTTCCTTTTGTGGTGATGTAGAGAGTCATCTTAGATGTTCATCTTCAGACAAAGACGAGATAATATACCGTATTTGAGGTTTTTTTCCCCCACACATCGATGTGTGTTAAGCACTGTATACTCAGTAGTTTCCTCGAGTCCTGTGAAAAAAAAAATCCACAGGCATTGTCCTCTGGTGTGATTTGAACCCACGACACTTCTAGAGCAGATGTCTTACCAACTAGACTACTGAGATTGCCTGCCAGCTAGAGGCAGTTTGAATCAGATTAGCAGTGGGTACTTCTGGTACCAAAGTTCAGGACATTTTCTGTATAAACCTTTATATCACTTGGTGGGCAGACGAAGTTGACTCTGACAAACCAATGTAAATCTGGAGGTAATTTTGATCGCCTGTACAGGTGGAGCAGCAGTATCGGAGTCGTCGGACAACGGCGGCTTTTCAACGAGCAGTGAGCTGGTTGTAGAGAAGGTGTTATCTTCAGATAATGGCCAAGTGTTTCTGTGCCGTGCCAAGAATGAGCTCATTGTAGAAGCAGTCAATGACGGGTTGATTATGAACGTTAGATGTAAGTAGATGTAGCAGGGATCAAATTATTATTCAGCCATACCTGCCAACCGTCCCGATTTAAATCGGAATCATCACAATTTAATAGACCGATTGCGCGACCAGCGCCACGTGACCTATTGTGGGTAGTAAATGTAAACAAACACGACGTCCTCCATAGGAAAGTGCGGTACGGTGCATGATGATAGTTGCATTTGTTTATTTGATCGAGGCTTTTCTTTCTCGATAATCTGTAAAAAATATTCCAGAGTATGTACCAGAGACCTTCGATTGGCTGAATAAAGCCAGTAAGGAAAGTTCCAGCAAGTCTTGGAAATTGTACAAGTAACATATAAATGTGCACGATGTTTACTAGTGCACAACGGATTGTTTAGACCCAGACGAATGTTTGACTTCTTTTGAATGTTCCGCCCAGTTAAGCCCCAGATCAGTGTCGCCGACAAGATGACGATCAATACTCGGGAGGGCCCAGGCCTCAAAATCCTCAACTGCACCGCCAAAGGCAATCCTAAAGAGCTGACATACGTCTGGCATCAGAATGACGTCCCTATTGTCCTCGATGGTAATACACGCTTCACGCTGAATGACGCTGGGTCGTTGTTTGTCCACAATGCCTCAAGGACGGAGGTCGGCAGCTATATGTGTCTCGTGAGTAACGAAGAGGGGAGCAGCAACATCACTGCGATACTCGATGTACAGTGTGAGTATTGACCGATCCGTTAAGCCCCGCCCCTTAAGTGTTAACCAATCACAGCCTTGCTTTGACAATGAAAGTTTGTAGCATCTTGATAAACATGTATACTCTAACAAACCACAGACCCCCATGCGTAACGCGCAACGCTGCTGGTACACTGCAGTCACGTGCACGTTTTTACACACCAAGAGCAGCTGTCGTCCAATGATCTGCCTCCTTTTGCCTCAATGAGGGCGCTGTTTGAGAGTGTGATGTCATATGCAAGGGGTCTATTGGTGTCACCAGAAAGCGACGAAAGCTGAAAGCTTGACTTTTTCATTCTGAATGTGCTTTGCACTTCCTGCACAAAAGACTTCTCTGTCTGACTTGTTACTGATATAGGGTCTTAATCCCCTCACAGGGGATTATTGGGAAGGGTCTTAATCCCCTCAGAGGGGATTATTGGGAAGGGTCTTAATCCCCACAGGGGATTATTGGGAAGGGTTAATCACTTAAGTTATAATCATTGAAAGCTATTGAACCGGAGACCTTTAAAATATTTAAAACTCCAAATTTAACAAGTGTTAATTTGTTTTCAAGATGACAAGTCACTAATGTATGGCAGAGTATCAACCTTCTAACAAACTTTTCAACATCTTTCATAAAAAAAAACCCAGATTCACCCATCATTACAACGGGAGACCAGGTTATCATCAACCTCCACTCGATCAGTGAGCTAGCATGTGAGGCAGACGCTAACCCCAAACCAGACAACTTCGTCACCTGGACTCGCGATGGGTTCGATCTCAGCGCTCACCAGATGGAATACTCTGAGGGGAAGGTTGTACTCAGAATACTCAACGTGTCCAAGGCGGACGGCGGACTGTACACATGTTCTGCCAATAATGGAATAGCGCCCGCTTTCACTAAGAACGTACAGGTGGTTGTGCAGTGTAAGTGTCAAGTCATAGGTCCCTGCAACAGGAGCTTGGTTTCTCCAGGTTGTCTGATTTTGACCAGTTTGGCTCCGGATGACCTGTTTACAGGCAAATGTTTCCGGTGCGTGAATTTGACATTTTCTCGGGTCGGGAAACAAAACAGAAGATCCAACAAAGAGAATCTTTCTTCTCTTGGCATTTGTCAAGTCAGGGTTTCTTTGTGCCAGCTGTACCCTGTAAGCTGTAAGAAAAAAAAGATTCTGGCAATTTGCCAAAGGAATCCCGCCAGGGGGACGGGACACCTGTTTATAATATTCTGTTAAAAATATTTTGTTTATTGTTGTGATCTTCTATATAACACATGTTTGATTTCCACTTTAGTTATTCCTGAGATTGATCGAACCGTTGCCAACAAAGTAGCCCAGAGCATCGGGCAGACGGCCGTGCTACGCTGCCGTGCTGAAGGAGCACCTGTCGTGAGGTTCAAGTGGCTCCAAGGAGCTGCTCAGGTCAGTAATCAGGGAGCATAGTGACCCAAGGACCATATTGAACCATAGTTAGACTAACTCTGGGAGCATAGTGAACCAAGGACCATAGTGAACCATAGTTAGACTAACTCTGGGGGCATAGTGAGCCAAGGACCATAGTGAACCATAGTTAGACAAACTCTGGGAGCATAGTGAACCAAGGACCATAGTTAACCATAGTTAGACTAACTCTGGGAGCATAGTGAACCAAGGACCATAGTGAACCATAGTTCGACTAACTCTGATCGAACCCACACTAGTTGACGATGGTTGGACTAGTCCAGCCGACTATTCGCGACCAGCCTATCGAGGTTGGTTGCATCCCTGGTTACCAATAGCCTATTCATACGCACAGTGCAGAGGGGACCAGTTATCAGGAAAGTGAGAAGGTTGATTTCACCGTTTTCTCATGGTCACGATGACATGACTGGAGTCGTTCGCATTTTAACTTCAGTGCGCATGCACTATGTACGTCACTAACAAGCTACTTGTTACAACTATTCAGTCTTTGATCGAACTTGCTCAGGGTTTACCCTAGCCTTTTGTCAAGGCCTTCCATGGCTCAGTGTGTAGCCGTAAAGCCACTGCAGCAAAGACCAAGTCGGCACGCACGACGGGTGGCGAATTTTTTTTTCCAACTTGTCAGGAATTTCTAATGTTTTTCTTTATTTCTCGATTTTTGCTACCCCAACAGGGTAGCAAAATTCCCAGCCAATCAGAAGCGATGGGATCAGCATGCATTAACCTCGTCCGCAATGTGGTTGGCTAACCCTTCAGCGCTTTTCTTATTTGCGTAAAAAGTATGAATAATTTATGTTTGAAGTTTCATGAATAATTCAACATCAAAAACCGCAAAATCAAGTTGGAAAAGGCCCTCGTGGCTTCGCCTCTGGATCTTGTGCGCTGACTTCGATTGGTCTTTGCGGCTACATAGCTGTCTGAGGGTCTGAGCCACGAAGGCTTTGACGAAAGGCTAGGTTTACCCTTACCTTTGACAAAGACTCTGCTAGGGTCGAAACGTAAGGCCATCAACAATTTTCTGCATTTATACCACAGGTAATTTTGGTTGGTAAACAGTTTTGCCACAACTAATTCTATTTTTCTCCTTTTTTTTTTTCTGTCCACTCAGGTTAATTTAACAAGTGACCACTACACCTTTGACACTCGCCAAGATCTGACCTACTCCAACCGCTACGAAAGTCGCTTGTATATCGGACCGGTCAACGAAGTCTTCGATTACGGGACGTACGTCTGCAAAGCTTACAATGATCTCGGCGAAACCACTTTTTCTGTACAGCTGGAAAAAACAAGTAAGGAATTCTGTCATTTTAAATAGATGTTAATTTTTGCATCGGGATCAAGAATATTATTTGTGTTTTGTTTTTTTTACCCATACACTGATGTGTGTTAAGCACTGTATACTCTGGTTTTAGTCACCAGTAATTTCAATGGGTTCGCATCCCACCGCTGCCACCACGCCAATATAGTAATATGTGGGGACTCTCAAATGATTACAAACGGCCAAACACTTGACTTGGATTTGACTGTTGTTTATTTGTTACAAAATACTTCCAGAACGTTTTTTTCCTATGCAGAATTTAACTAAGAAAAATTACCAAACTTTCACACTCGGTTTTCTTGAAACACAATTTTGGACAGAATTGCTTTAGACCTTTTGCTGGTCACACTTTGGTTACGACCGTCTTCCGGGCACACGACGATTGCATAACTATTTTTACGACCGTCCCGGTCATTTAACCCAGTCATGTAACATCCACTGCTTCATTTCTTTCCATGTACAGGTGAGCCAGAAGCACCGTTTGGTCTCAGAGTGGAGAAGATCACTCATGATTCCGTCAGACTAAGCTGGAAGGCAGGTAAGAAAACATCACAACTTTGATTTAGCTTGGCTTTCCTCTCCCTGAACTCTGGCTGTTCTCCGTGGCCATACATGGGTCAATGTGCCTGGCTGCCGAAGCCGCCCTTGCATGCCAGTGCTCGAAAACATTGTAGCCCCATCCATCGTCATTCAGCTTCTCAGCTGCCAGTAAGGATGATTAGCCTCCCAAATTATTATCACTATTATACCCGTGAAGTAAAATGTGTACTTTTTTCGGTAATAGTAACAAACGTCGTTTCCTGAACAGGTTTCGACGGAGGTCGGCCGCAAACATTCCAGGTGCGTTTCAATCAGAAGGGAAACCAACAGTACCAGTACGTGGATGTCATCCCCACCGAAGAGACGGCCTATACAGTGACGAACCTCAACCCCAGCACCGATTACGAGTTCACGGTACGGGGGCGAAATGATCTCGGCACTGGAGCATACTTCCTTGGGATTGTATCCGCTACAACGGAAGGTACCAGGATTTTGATTCTGAAGATTGTTTGTATACTTTTGTTCTCTTATGTGAAGCTGAATGTCATGTGAGCAAGTCACTTAATATCCATAAATTGCTTCTCTTAACCCAGGTGTATAAATAGGTACCTGTGAGGGCTGGGTTGGTATTGTGTCTGATAAACCTTCTAAGGCTCATACTTTGCATTAAAGCAGCATGATGATGCGCTCCCCAGGGAACTGGGAGAGCTACTGGAATGGTTTTAAGTATGCCTGGAGACCAAGGCCCAATATAATAGACCTGTTTTATTTTTTCATCCACGTTCTTTAAAAAATATTTTTGAGTAACGTACAATGTATTTCTCTTCTTTTCACACAGTTGCACCAACTCAACCAGTTGTCCCAAGTCCATCAGGTAATGCTTTTTCCAAATATCGTCTAAAGGCTGGTTCATAGTTGGTTGCACGATGGTTGCACAGTGGTATAACTGACGCTTGACGCAGTACATAGTCCACACCGATGTATCAGTGACCATAGACTAGAAAAGGCTCAGCATCCAGCAATCATGTCATTTAGCAATTATCATTGTGCGACCAACTATACACCAGCCTTAAGACTCTGGCTCCAGGCTTCGTTGGATGCTGGAAACACCCTGCACAATGCACACTATTCCCTTTCTTGCCCCATGTTTACCCCCCCCCCCTTTCTTGTTCTTCTACTCACCCATCTGTAGGTATCCTAGTGGGGAATATCCCTCTGTACTTGTTCCTCCTGGTCACCTTCTTGAGTCTCCTCAGCTGTGTTTTCCTGAATCTCTTCCTCATCTGCTGCCTGGTCAAGAAACGAACGTCCAAGAAAAAGAACCTAGGTGAGTACCAAGTCTTGCTGTTTTATTGAAAACCATCTTGAACAAAGGTTTAGATAAAAAAACCACACACACAGAACCTAACCCATATCTGCCTCACTGCGGGATTTCCCATAGAACACAAACACTGTAGTTGCCTCTCTTCAGGAATATCTATAGTTTGTTTGTTTGTTTGTTTTTGGTGGGGAGGGGGAAGGGGGAATCTTGATATGCTATCTTTAGCTCTGACTGTATTTCAGACTGAGAACTATTGCTCAGGAGGACTGGTGCCTGTGTAATAAGCCAAGTGGTGGGTTGTTTGAGAGTGAAACCAGTCAGTTTTATTCTTTTTATTCTTGATAATTACAGCCAGCTTGAGAGTGAAACCAGTCAGTTTTATTCTTTTTATTCTTGATAATTACCGCTACTTTTTTTCTTGTGTCTTAAACTTAAACATCATATCGAAATCTAATCATGTGAAGATTTGTTCTTATTCTCACATAAGTTGTAACAAGGAGTTTACTCTCACTTAATAAACCACAAAGGAAACTGGCCGGGTAAATTATCAATCAATCTTGAGGTGAGCAAAGAACAATTGACCAGAGCGTGATGTGAACACGCGACCTGCGGATGTATGTTCCTGTGCTCTACCAACTGAGCTTTTTAGCCCCGATGAAAGCAGTCTCTTTATAATAAGGAAATATTTGCGGTGACACCATGTATCTCTCTCTTTTGTGGAGGTGGTGGCTCTGAGAAGAGCCGGTGGTAAACTCAACGTTTTGAACAGTATGTTCTGTTCTTCATCAGGAATGTTGAGTTTACCACCGGCTCTTCTCGGAGCCACCACCTCCACAAAAGAGAAAGATACATGGTGTCACTGCAAATATTTCCTCATTGTCTTCCACCATGCAAACCTTCAATTCTCATTTACAGTCTCGCTATATTGTCAATATCTTTGTATGATGTAGAGTAAATGTGTAGTGTATATAAAAATGGAAAGTCAACTTCATTCTTTTTGATTTTGCAGCCAAGAAATCCGACATAAAGTTGAAAGAGATAGAAACAGTGCATTCGTAAGTATATCATATTTTCAACAATAACTCTGGAATAAAATACAAGATTTAAATTCACAGATATGTTTAGTGCACAAATACTGGATGCATATGAGTGAGTTTTCACAAAATATAATCACGAGGTGAAATCTGGACTATTCCACTGATTTTTTGAGGCATGAGATTTCTCAGTTTTTTTTCCTGATTTCAGGATTTTCTCAAAATCTCCTCGAGTCTTCAGATTTTCTTGAAAGAAGTAAAGCAGTCACCAAAGGGAGAAAGAAATAGTCCAAATTGTGTCCAAACCTGTAGTTTTGTTTTTTCTGGTGATGCACAGAGTCTGTAAACCTCCTGAATTATAACATCTAGGAGGTTCTGGGTCTAAGGGGGAAGCCAGACCAGCCAGCCATTTTTAGGAATTTTCTCATTTGGCAAGTTTTATCCCCGTAAATTATGGACAGCATTTAAAACAGAAATAATTCTCTGGAGCATTTGGACAAGTATTAATGAGCTTTTTGAATGAAACTAATAAAAAAAACATTGTGATAAAAAGAAAATTAGCTGTTGGAAACTACCTACCAACCACAAGGCCCTGTTGTATAAATGCAAAAACTTGTTAATGGCCTCACGTTTCGACCCTAGCAGAGTCTTTCTCCTAGGCTAAGTGACAACACAACACACATATACAAGTATACTGGAGTAACAGAATCAGTCAAGTGGAAAGAAGTGAAAAGAGAGAAGCAAAAAGCAGTCAGAAGAAGGGAGGGATGAACATCTCTTTTTACTCCAGTATACTTGTATGCGTGTTGTAAGACTTTGCAAGGGTCGAAACGCGAGGCCATTAACAACTTTTGGCATTTCTTTTTTTTTATTACCAATCCTATATTTGTACCTTTAATCTGTGTTTTTTTCATTGGTTGATCATACAGAGATGAAGGTAGTGCAACAATCACTGAAACAATCGACTCCATGTCTCATCGTGACCAATCAGAATACTCCAAAGAACCTTATTCCGATGATGAACGCAGCTATGACGACCGTCGCTACGGCACCCAACAGTACGACGACTACAGTGATCACACCTACAGTGATCAATATGACGACAATGATCGACATCCGATCACGACATCCCGGCGTGAGCCAGGGCCCAGTTACCACAATGCAGGGTACCGACCACCATCGTACGCACCCAGCTGGGACAGTTTTGGTAAGTCAGCCAATGCAAAGGCGGGTCGATCGATCATGTTTTTGTATAGCGCCCTCTCTTGGTCATTGATAACCAGTCCAAGAGTGTTCTTAGAAATGGCTAGTCTAGTATGTGTATTCACCCCTCACACTGATGTTACAGGCAGTTACATTTTAACTTGAGCGAATTGTTTGTTGCAAATTTTGTGACGACAAATCAGCATCGCCTTCGTATTCGCGTGAAGTATAAGCCGGCTTTATTTAGTGTGGTTTAGCAAATCAAATTAGTACAAAAAAAAATTGCACAAACACTGTATTGTAACCCACGCTACCAAAACACCTACGTATTACAAAGAGGGAAGATAGCGTATGAAATTGCTTTTTAATTTGTTTGAAATTGCTAATTTACAAAATGTGTTGATGTTATTTGGGGTTTTTTTTTGTCTAATTTGTAATGTTACCTGAAGCTCGAACACCAAGCATCATGACCGATCCGATCAGTGAAGACCAAGAGGAGCGTAATTACGCAGAGAAGTTACGACGTAAGCAAGCTCAGCTCACCCTGAGTCCATCCTCGGCCAAGCAGTTCGACTACACGTCATCCGTCACTCCGAGTCCGGTACCTAGTAGCCTCGGTAACTTCGTCCAGTTGACCAAGGCACGGCCCCCTGCTAGCCAGGCCGGTAGTGAAGAAGGGTTCCTAGTGTAATCCATGGGCGAGTCCTGAACTGAACATCTTCTTCTTCTTTTTTCATACTACATGTACTAGTTCCCTGTGTGTGAAAATAGTAATTTTACTCATGGAATAAAAGGTGCCAGACTATGTCCGCCGCCATCTTTTGAGGTCAAACGCGGCATCAAACGTGCATTGTAGCTGGTTTGACCTCAGGGTGAGGGCGCCCTTTCATTAACTAAATGCTCATGGTAACGTCACACGCATAAGGTCTGTAGCGGTAGTGGATTTAACTGCCTTGAAGTCCCTCCTTCAATCCTCACATCTTCCCTTTAAGTAGTGACTTTAACTAAGAAAAAAAAGTGCCTTGCCCTCCATGTATAAAATGTTATGTCCACAACTGCCAAAGTTATCAATTACAGCAAAATTAAAAATGTTAAGTTGTGATTTTTTTTTTGTAATCTTTTTAATGTATCTTTAAGTGATTTAAGTATTTTTTATGGTTTTGGATCAAATTTGGAATGTTCATTAATGACAACTATAAAATAATGTATGTTTCATTGAATTTTACGTAAATTATCTCAATGCATGTCTGTTGTACAAAAACAAACAAACAAACAAACAAACATTCCAATACATGTGTCTTTGTTAAAAGAGAAGAATAATGCCGGAAACTTTAACATTAAAACAAAATCTTTCGGATTTTAAAGGGGCTGTGTCGTCATGATCGTAGTCTGCCTGTTTCTGGGCCCAGAAACATGAACTCTCACCCAGTTACTGCACGCGCCCGCGTTGACCATCATATCACAAAGGGCGCCGTCTTTATTATTCTGTGATGTGACCGCTGTGATCATGACGACACAGCCCCTTTAACAGATAAAAGCATAGCTCCCCGTAGCATTAACATGTACCATTACTTTTCACAAACACAAAGTAACTGCACTCGGCACGTCGCTAATAACTGTTTTTAAAGTATTTTTTCAACAGCTCAATAAAATGTCAGATGTGCCTCCGTATTACTTTTTTTATAAGTATGTAAATTATATACTGGCAAATGCACAAAATGCAAGATTTTATATTTTCATCAAACTGGTACTAAATGTGTGTTAAAAATTTGTTAAATAGTTCAACAAATAATATCAAGAAATATTAAACAAACTTCATCTTGCCATGGCATGTCGAATTTCCAAATAAAGAAAAAAAAACAGTATTGTAAAGAAGTTTTACCCACAAAAAACATAGCACAGTAGTTTAGCACATTTTACTGTATCAATTTATAGCATTTTATGTAGTTTCTGTTTATCAATAGTTGTTAACTGTATACATGAACACTGTAATCTATTGTAAAAATGTTTTAATACTGTAATAACTGTATTAAATAAATCAACAATTAAAAAAATAAAAAACATGTAGAAGAGTGGCTATTGTGTCCCATTATAGTTTTGGGCAAGTTCAGATACAGTCCTTTCGGCAATTTAAGTTTTAACTGGTGCATGCATTTTCATGTTCTATTATTTTTTGTACTTGAGTGCAATAATTGATTAATTCTCTCACTGCAAAGATGAATTGTTGTCAGAACCTACCGTTGCCGTTAAACTACTAATTAATTGTGACATAATTTGACTGGAGAAACAGTGCTCTGGGGTTGGGTTAATCCTGGTGTGTAACACCCGTTTCAGATTGGCACTCCAGAGTGGCGTCGAACCAAACTATAGAATTAAGTTCAAGAAAAGTTTGACGTCTGAAACAGTTAGGAGCAACTAGATGCGCTAGAAGTCGAAAGATCAAAAGACTGTTGCAGTCGGTCGGAACGACTCTGGAGCGTCATGGGTTCAGACGTTGATCTTGTCATGAGCCGAACGTAATGCAAATTTATGTTAATTAAGTTCGCCTGTCTGAAACTGAAATTTAGAGGCGGGAAAAATATCCAATGCCAGAAACACAGAAAACACACCCTTGCTGCTTTGCAATTGGGGTCATGCATTGCGAAAATAGCCTCTCTTTGGCAAACTACAGAGGGCGCACTGTATCATGAAAGTCTAGCATGTATTCTTATCGTGCCAGAAGTCCCATCTCCAGCTTGATGAGTTCTAGAACTCGTCGGTGGATCATGGCCAGTTTCTCTTTACTCAAAGCTTGATCGCAGGAGAGATACTCAATCCGGTAACATCTACTCAGATCACCTTTCACCTCGTCTCGATAAACATCTCTCAACGAGACTAGGTAGATCAACAAACCAGTCGCCTGGCGGAGTACCGACATAAAATTTAGCTCATCAAAATCCCCCTCTGTTGGACACCAGAAACTCACATCCCTAATGTACAATGGAGGGTGCCTACTCCTAGGCTGGAATGGTACACTAGTCAATATCCCAATAGGGTTAACCGAGTCCAAGTCCATTTCATTAGAGGGGTGGTTTCTTTTAAACTTCTCCCACATTCGTGAGTCGGTTGACCACAGCAACCGAATGTCATCAATGTGCAGCAGATGCATAATGAGATGATCTAAAAATAGAAGAATGATGTCATTATTTGAAGACGTTTTACCGCACACACCAACAGTAGTCTGGTTTCCACAATTTTCTGTGAGCTGTACAATACTCATATTGCTGACTCTTCCCTGTAGACAAGCAACACATTGATCAAGGCGACTCTTTTCCTCGGTCATTTCACTTGGTATCTTGCCAGAATTTTCGCTCTCACTGTGACTTCTCTTCAGTGAGTTTGTTGAATCTACTGATGCAATGCCGAGCAGTGATCCACTGCTCACATCTACTCTCAAAATCTTTAGCTTTGATCTGTTGCCATGGAGACCCTCTAAAAGTTTCGCAATCGTCTTTTCCCATAATGCATCTTTTGTGTCCTGCGGTAAAATGAGTAGCGACTGGTGCATGATGGGAAACATTTTGGACGATATGACACATCTGTGAAATTGTTTCCCGGTGAGGACGCATCCCTCATTTGCATACCTGTCAATCAAGGTGTCTACATCACAAATGAGGTGTGGTCTCAGAATGGTGTCTTGTGCAGAATTCTCAGCTTCATGACTATTCAATGATTTATGTAAAGTGTAAACTCCAGGGCAGTTGTAATTCCGTTGGCCATTGCAAACCTTGGCATGTTCGTCCTCTTGAAGATTCTTTAATTGAGGGAACGTCACCTGAATGGTTGACGTTAAACTTGTCGTCAGGAGGTTGAAAGGATGGTTTTGATCCATGAGGAGGTTTCTGAAAAAGCAAAACAAGAAAAATATTGGTTGTACAGTTAATTCGACTAGCCACCATCACTTATAAGTAAAGCTACCCAGCATTACCGCATCGCTTATCAAACACTCATGATACTATCATGGTATCATGATAAAGCATCACCTTTTATAAGCGTGGTGGAATTAGAACAGGTTATGTAGAATGGTGTCATGAGCATTTCATAAGTAAGTGATACGGTGATGCTGGACAGCATTACTTGTAAATGACAGTGGCCAGTCAAATATACACCTGGCAACAACCTACCAGACAACCTTAGGGCCTTGGCCCAATTTCATAAAGCCTGTAAACACAGAAATTTGCTTAGCACAGAAAAATCTTGCTCAGCAGAAACGGGTTACCAGCCAACAATCCATACAGTTTACATTATTGCAACCAGCGCCCTACTGATTTTTTGCTTAGCAAAGAAATTTACTAAGCAGTTTTTTTCTGCTAAACAGCTTTATGAAATTGGCCCCTTGTCGCATCGGGCAGTTTTTTTTACAGGCAACAAATTGTGCCTGCAGAAAGTCCAGGCTCCGTGGCTCTTCTGTAAAATGATGTCATGAGTAACACTAGCCTGCATATAACACTCTGGTGACAGACAGATCCATTAAGCCCCGCCCTTGCTGTATTGACCAATCACAGACATGATTGCACAACCAGAAGTCCGAAAAACACGTTCGTACATATCGTCGCAGAGCTGACATACTGACGAATAACCTACTTTACAGATCTGACATACCGGCGAATACACTACAGTAATACTATTACATATTCGCCGGTATGTCAGATCTGCAATGTAGGTTATTCGTCAGTATGTCAGCTCTGCGACGATATGGCGCGCATGCAAAGTGGGTGCGGGCTAAATGGCTCGGTTTACTGCCTTACCTTGTCATGAACATCTTTAAGTCTCCTGGGCAGTGGAAGTCAACGTCCTGTCCGTCTACGCTCGCTGAAAATGTCTCAGTCCCCAAGTGAGGATCTTGAATCAGTGGACTTTTCTCAAATACATGAGTGATAGCTCCTTGGGTAAGAAAGCCCTTGTCTTGCCCTCTGTAAGAAATGAGACATTATCATCTGAAATACTCTTGAAAAAAAATGTACGCTTTGTGTCGTTTTATAAGGTTTTTCCTTCTTGACCTCTTTGTATCAAGAACTCGCAATTCTGCTGTTTAGATGGAATCGTTATGCATTGTGTGAGTGCTGCTTTCTCATCAGTTTGTATGCTGCTGACGTAGGCCATGTAATGGTTTGATTAATGAATGCCGCGTGACCTCCATTCCTCCAATCAAATGACACTCGCGACACTTGTGTCCTTGATCAAGACGCTTTACCATAATTGCTTTGTCCTTCGGATGGGACATCAAGCCGTAGGTCCCATGTACTAGGAGGGGTAGTGCACGTAAAAGAACCCAGAACACTTATCGTGAAACAGTAGGGGTTTACCCCGGTGTTTCTGGATCAGATAGCAAGCATCCTTATCTACAGGCTTCCTCTGGCTTCCGAGCTACAGTGATTAAGTTTGCTTTTGAGGCATCCTTGGTTTCATTACCAGAAATTAATAACAATAATAATAAAATGATTAAGAGACAATAAACAGCTCACTTGTAGCCTGTAGAGTCATACTCCTGATACTCCTCTGCTCTGAATGGAACAGTCTGTGTCAAGATGAGGTCACCATAAGTCGCCATGGCAACAATCTGCCACGAATTCTGCGGTTCTCTTTGAGGGTTGTCTGCTGGGGTGCCTCCTTGACCGTTACAAAGAGTCACCAGAATCTGTCCGGCTGGACTCAACTTCTGCACACCACTAAAAATACAGAAAAGGATCACATCATTATTGTCAAGGGGGGGGGGTTGTTATGGTCATGAAGAGAACCAGTTGCTCACAAATGTCTCTTCTTTTTAACAGGGTTTAGATCTTCATTCTT
Source organism: Marthasterias glacialis (assembly GCA_911728455.2). NCBI lineage: Eukaryota > Metazoa > Echinodermata > Asteroidea > Forcipulatida > Asteriidae > Marthasterias > Marthasterias glacialis. The sequence goes on along the minus strand of OU452239.1, from coordinate 9,964,763 downwards.
GCTGAATTGCTATTGTTTTTTAAAAACAGCTTTCTTTCAAAGTAACTTGATCAAGTGCACTTAGTTTACCTTTTGAAGAAACTTATAAGTAGATCCCTGTTCTTGGCGATGTTTGCTTTTCCAGGAACGTGAGGAAAGTTGAAGATGATCCCTTCAAACACCCTTCCCTCCAGTACTGGATTGTTATGAAGTTGTGTTGCATCTACACCAAACATACAAGTGACCCCTTTAAAAAAAAGAAAAAAAAAAAAACAGAAAATAAAAGTTAACAAATTGCAGCCTGGCAATCAATAGAACGATTTATCAAGCCCCGCCGCTTACCTTAGCAACTCCCTAGCAACTGCACATGGTGTGACTTTCGTGCCACGATCGCAGCGGTGGTTTGGTTGTGGGCCACACACATGTATCAGATACACACACGTACATGGTTTTCGTGAACGGTATGGATTTAGTTTCGTGGGCCTTTGAGCAGTGCCTTGAGTCCAAAGAACAATTCAGACAGGAACACTGTTAAACCACTTTTACACGACTGGACAGGGACCACTACTATGGGATTTGCACTACAAGAAAAACGAAAAAATTAAAAACAAACCGAAAGTTTGTACAGTCGTGTGTGCTGTTGTGTGTCAGAACAATGGCGGCGGTTTGTTTACTTTTACTGATGGGGTTTTAACATTTTGCGTTGTCAAGGCTGTGATTAGTCAATACGAACCCTTGTTCTTGGCACTGCAATGCATGTTTTGTAAGACTTACCATTTTGTTTCAGAGCATCTATATTCTGACTGCCATTGTGTCTCTTTAAAACAGCTTCCTCTTTCTCGAACGATGTTGCAATGATGCCGACACTCCGACCTCCATCTGAGAGTTTCTGACTCAAAGATCTTGCGAAGGAGAAATTTCCCTCACCAAGGAGTAAGAGTGATGAACATGACGACGAGAGTCCGTTCATCTTGTACTCTGCTGACTGGGTTGTCTTACATTACAAGTTACATGGAGGTTGTTTTAATCATTCTGTAAAATAATTGAAAGTTTGCTAACCAAATCTTTGGTTTGGGGAGAATACTTTATCATACAACCAAACCGGTCATTTAAGGCTGCGCTTGAACTCATCAATATCAATCAATATCATGCGATGTGTTTTGACTCTTAGCCGACGTACGACGACAACCTTCCCAGGACCAGGTGTTTGTATGCAGACGTATACAGATGAGATACAGATACAAGTTTGTGTCAAACCAGCTTGTTGCGCAATTTCAGAATTTTAGACTAGATGTTTGTCTTCCTTTAGTCACCCTTCAGTGCGCAAGTTTTAAAATTTGCGCACCCTCAGTGCGCAAATTTTAAAATTTGCGCGCCTTTCAAAGTTTGCGCTCAACTGCAATACCAAATGGCATGCATTGGTTTGGTGCGACGGTGTGTCAATCATCAACTTTACAATTTCCAATAGTGTACTTGTTCACTTTCACTTTCAGGCTACGACGAGTATTGTTGAATATTATTTACCTGCTGAGTGCTGGATGGTCCGCCCGCCGATCGTCCTACTCATCTTTTCTTCAAGATTACATTCTTACAATATGAAAAACATGCACCCAACAACGGTACGACGGTGCGGATCACAGACATAGGTTGTTTATGTCTGTGGCGTGGACACGTGAAATATTATTTATGTAACAGCGCCCTCTGCTGACCCAAACAGGTCTAAGTCTCGCGAGATTTAAACCAACGTGACGTGAGAACATGAAACTCGACCATGCGCCCTCTTTCCCACAAAACCATTCAAGGTAAAATTTGGTACTTAAATTGTCTCTCAAAAAACCTCGAAAATACGTCCTTTAGATCTGTTTTGAAATGTTGTAATTATTTCGTTTAGAGTATGTGCATACTCAGGGTCATTATGATGTACGTCTAGGATGTTAGTGAGGGAAAGAAATACGAATATTTCCGCGTAAAAGTTCAATCACGTTGAAAAATGTGGCACAACGTGTGGATACAAAATGACATGTTTGTACGTGTGTACATATGAACGTTCTGAACCAATACGTATTCTTTCCTCCATGGTTAAGTCGATTTTTTTAACACATCATACACAGAGACACGGTGTGTGTTATTAAAATGTATTAGTTTCATATCTCTTTTTGTATTGTTTCTGTAATGTCTTTTTTATTTTCTTCATAAAAAGGACCTCGTCCTGGATGGAATTAATTATTATTTTTCTAATTTAAGTTAAAATCTAACGTTAAATAAGCCATGATTGTAGGCCTAAACAGCTTTTTGAATTTTTGGCTATCCTTGGACCTTGGCCCTGTTTTCAGTTTAATAGAACTCCGTATTACTACTATAGTATTACTGATGACGTCAAAACACCTGAATGTCAGACAAACTTTCCATAACATACTTCTGCGATCACTGCACATGCGCGCCGGGACTGCAGTGGTACAGTACAAAGTGCAAACAAAACACAGACACATGTACACGCCCGTATAGGTCAGTGAAATTCGACACTGTCTGAGATCCGAGTACAGGAGTACTTGTGTATATTTTTATCATTAGTGCGGAACGCTATTTGTTTATGTATCTCTCTTTGTATTTTTGCCAAATATGAAATGAAATGAAATACTAACTAACCATGCTAAAAAATAGGTTAAAAATATTAAAATGCTGTATCCAGCTGACACTTTATATCCCTTAATTTAGGTCAAATTATATCCTTACCTGTCAAGAAAGGTTGACATAATTTATACAGAGATCAAAAGGCACTTTGAACGAGTAAATTTGAAAAATGTCAAAATCATGAAAAATAAGCTTTTTTTTACGTTGGGCTGGACAACTCTACTCGCTAGACGCTAATTTAGTTCCTTTTGGGTCTGAATGCGGGAAAGTGCCGGCCCCGCGATGAAATGTCTGCTTGATTTTTCTTTTTTTAATTAAGGTCAATAATTAGCGTTTTTGCTACCATTCCCTGAGAAGAATATTAAAAAAGGGAAATAAAGCCCAACATCCATTAAAAAATGTAAAAAATCCCTTAGAAAGTGGCAGTCGGAAATGGAAACTTTTCCATGCAATAGAGTAGACTGCATTTTTGTTGGTTTGCATACCTCTTCCCTCATGTGATAAATCCACTATGCTGTACATAGCCCCTTAAAAAATACATGTGGTGCCAAATAATTAAAAAGTACCAGACCCTACTATTGGCTCGCTAGGAGTGTTAATATGACTTTTCTAATAAAAAACGAGTAATTTTTTTTGTTGTCTTGCCTAAATGTTGCCCACAATGTTCACTTACGGTACTCATTTAAAAAAAAAAATAGGATTGTGGGTGCAAGTAGAAAAATGTTCCACTGACTCGTTTTGGTGTAATTTTATGGGGAATTTGCGAGTCTGGGCCCTGGTCATAAAACTTCCCAACAGAGTGATACTACTCCTGAGTCCTATTGACCCAGTTCCCCTGACGTCATCGTCACAATAATCTTGGTTGCGCCATTTTGGTAGTCAATTGTCCCTGTGTGTTATACAGTGTAGTGCGAATTTTAGGCAACCTAGTGTTTACACGCTTACCTATTGACTACCAAAATCATGAACGTGGGACAGTTACCACACGTGACGTGCGTGTGAAGGGGTCATTTATACACTACTAAACTACAACATTGCCCATATGAATTTTGCTGTCGTTGGATTTGCTCGGATATCTGCGTTGATTCCAAACAACTCTTGTTGGTTTGTTCTTCTAGATGCCTGGTGGTTGTACAGTAAAAGACGTCGACCAAGGCGAGTTTGTGAAGGCCCTTGCGGTCTTCTTCAAGTCTGGTGGCAAGATGAAGATCCCTGATTGGGTGGATCTCGTCAAGTTGGGCAAACACAAGGAGTTGGCGCCCTACGACCAGGACTGGTTCTACACACGGGCTGGTAAGTCTTGAGACTCTTGTCTTGACGTTCTGTCTTGACACTAACGTAACTGCTCACGGAATCATACGCTTTACAAGTCCCCGTAAGCACAGAATTCTGTAGTAAGCAGTGTCACGAGATTAGACCCTGGACATTTCTGTAAAGTTTTGCATTGCGAGGTTGTGGACTTGTGGTCGAGACTGAATCCCTATGCCCATCTTTAAGATGGCAAGGCGACTTGCATTTTGTTTTGCAAAGGGCACTTCCATTGGAAAATCTTATTGTCTATGGGAAACTTTTGAAAGGGCACCAAGTCCAAGACCAGGGCAATGGAGGCCATGGCCTCGGTGGCCTCTTTGTAATTCTAAAACTCTGGGGTTTTCAAAAAGCGCTAGGACAAGTCCTAACTTCAGTTAGGACGAGTAACTAGTCCTAACTTGTATGACTTGTCATAAGTTAGGACTGGTCCTAAGTTAGGACTAGTTTTGTGAAATCCACCCCTGGAGTTACATTGTTTATGTTGAAAAAGTAAATAGAAAAAAATTTAAATAAGTACAACTTTGAAAAAAATAATGATATAATTTATTGTTACTTGTAGCTTCAACTGCCAGACATCTCTACTTCAGAGGCGGAGTGGGTGTCAATGCCATGAGGAAAATCTACGGAGGTAAGACAAATTTGATAAATTGATAATTTCACGTCCAGTGCTTCTTTCAGGGAATCATGCGTTAAGGTACTTTTCCGTGCTGAAATTTATTATGCAAATGAAACTACAAAACTAGGGAATTCAAAGCTATACGAAGCGTTTGCGCAGAATTTTCGTGCAGTTTTACGAGTTTCCCAAGGCGTTCTTACTGACTGGTTGGTGGCTCCTGCCGAACGCCCTCTATCGATGGAATAACAAGAACGTAAGAACGTCTTGCACACAGACTAGTATCAACCCTGATCTTGGATGGTAAACAAGTCATCTAGTTGTGCGTGTTACGACATGCATCCTGACGTTTACTGCCTGTATTCTGATGAAATGTAAATGTGACCAAAGTCAACTTAAAAATCCTATTTTTTTTTATAATACTTCGATGTGATGTTTCTTCAGGTCGTAAGCGTCGTGGTACCAGACCAAGTCACTTCTGCCCAGGATCTGGTTCAGTTGCCCGCAAGGTCCTACAAGCTCTAGAAGGCGTTAACATTGTCAAGCGTGAAGGAAATGGGTAAGGAAAATGGAAATCAAATCTTCCCAAATTTATCAGCATCAAATTCTTTCAATATAAGATTTTTAAAATGTGTATTTTGTGTGATTTGCTTAAGTACATTATGCTCAATTGTACAGTGGTTCTAAATATTTTAGGCCCTTTTTATTGTTACTTCAAAGTTGCCTGTAATTTTTCTATTTTTGTAATGTAAGCACTGTTTAATTCAGCCTTTTGGCTGCGAATGAATGTTTTTGATAAACCATGAATAATAATAAGAATGTGAACAGTTTTACAAGCCAAGCGGGCTCTTCAAAGCGCCCTCGGGCTGGTTTATAGTTGGTCGCGCGATGATAGTCGCCCAACGCTGTGATCGCTAGACGCTGGGCCTTTTCATTGCAGTCTATGGTCGCTGAGGCGTCAGCGTTGACAATAAACTGCATCGTGCGTCAATTTTACCGTTGTGCGACCATCGCGCGACGGACTATAAACCAGTCTTTACAGTGTTATTACCCCCTGTTCATTCGGCCCTAAGTATTTCTGAAACCATCTCGACTCCTTTAGAGTAGGCAGTACTGGCAGTCAAAAGTAGCACACGGGTTGCTAATCATTCACACCAACAATCTGTACCCTTGCTACTCCTGGGTGATGTGAAGCAATTTTAGTAAAGTCACTTGCTCAAGGGCACAAATGGCATGACGGGGACTCGAACCAACACTCCGATTGCTCAACCACAAGATCTTGAGTTCTGTATAGAGCTAGACCACTCGGTCATGACAAGCTAAATGCAACATGGACATGTTTGTTCGAGTTTGGAGGAAATAGCGAAAAAAACTTGCACATTTTTCAGCACATTGTCCTTAATTTCAATTGTTACAACCAAAATTAAGGTTATGGTCTTCAAATTCTATTTTCTCAACTTTGACAGTATTTCGGACAGAAATATTTTTATGGAAAATTGGTACTGGTATGGACTGTATACTCAGTAAGCTTTCAGACAGATACTATTTAAAAACAGTTTTGATGAACACCAATCCTGTATTGTACCTTCAAATGCTGTGTTCTTTTTCTCCACTTCTCCACATCATCTTCTCAGTATTCCACTAGAAGCTGTTGGGAGTTGCATGGTTACCATGACAGTGTTATTTGTTTGTTTTTCTGTAGGGGACGTCGTCTGACCAGCCAAGGAATCCGGGACATGGACAGAATCGCCGCTCAGGTTCAAACCAAAGCCAAGGCCATTCAGGAATAAACTTATCAAATCTCAAAACATAGGGGTCCGTTATTTCCACATCAATTTGAATTAAACTTCACAGCTTGACTATCACAGACACCGAGTACAAAGTTTGTTTTAAAATCTAGCCTTGTGTGACCACTTTTTGTAGCTTTCTAATATTGCTTCTAACATCAACCTGAAGTACAGGCTAGGCTAGTTCACACTTTATCATGTATAAGTTTACTAAGATGTATTTAACACTGAACAGCATCGATTTTAAGACTGCGGGTTACCGGTGTCCTCATTAAACCATTATCAATAAGCGCCCTCGACTGGTCTCTTTCATCATGACATGTTCCAATTGAACTCGACGATCTCTGGAGATGTTCACATGTAATTAATAAAATACTACACACGGTGATCTCAAATGCAGTTGTACTTTGGTATTTATTTCCTATTGTGTTTTTGCCCATACACCGATGTGTGTTAAGAATTGTATACTCGGTACTTTCCCCCGAGTCCTGTGAAAAAAACAAACAAGGGCATATTCCTCGGGTTGGATTCGAACCCACGACCCCTGCCATCCTAGAGCAGATCCTATTAGCATATATTATATTTACTTAAGAACACTTCAAATTTTGACCATTTTCATTTCACAGGGGAGCTCAAGTTTTACTCTCACATTATAAATATTAAAAAAGAGGAATTTTTATTTACAGCGATGAAAAATTTCAAACTTTTATCTGAATTCAGACTTGCTTATTGCCTGCCGTTTGAAAAACAAAAAAGTTGTTTCTCCATATATGAAGAATTCATGCCCTTTGATGTATTTCTCTAGAACTTGGGAAGTTGGGATACTGTTCCCAAAAGCAGTGTGAAATCTATAACTTGTGGGGTTAAAGACACAGGCCATTAGCCAACGGCCATTTTGTTTGCACCAAAAGATCATGTACATATGCATGTACACACGTAAAACAAGTCGCCTTTCTCACTGCGAGAGATACCCGACGACTAGGTTTTTTCCGTCGAGCCTGTATGGTGAGAATGGTGAGAATGCCACCATTTCAACCTGCCCCCTAATATTTGGATCCTCGTGTCGGACTTTATTTGTAATGTCTCACTCTTGCATTTAAACATGTGGGGTCCCTAGCTGTGTAATACAGCCTCGGTAGTTATTGTAAATGTGTAGATCATCTGTTCAGAAAAAGTATCAAAATGAACAGGTAGTATCTCTCTGGGTTTGTTTACAGGATAATTCAAAATGCAGGTCTCCAAATGTCTCTACTTTGTGCTTGTTGGAATGTTATCGCTCGGTAAAATTTGGACTGGTACATTTCACTTGGCTTCGCCTCATGAAATGAAAGTCAAAATCTAACCTTGTAACAATCATCTCCCATTCCACTGTGCGACACTCAATATTTGTGTAATATGCAACATCATGCCTCTATAATGGATTCACAAAAACCGAGGAAATTCCAGTCTTTACAAGACTTTGCACAGTGTTTTTCAATTTTCAATTGCATGAGTGTGAGGTGTAAAACGAAGAAATCAGCTGATCCGAGGAAAAGTTGCATGCCTGAACTAGTCTCAACACTGTATAAAATAATCTGCAAACAAATTCTCACAAAATAATCCTGTTGAATTCAAGTAACTCTGGAACTATTTTATTATTGCATTTCATTTGAAAAATTCATCTCAAGGTATCACAAAATCATTTTACCTAAACTTTTATATACCTTATGCACCTGACATCATTTGAGTAGGGGACCAGAAGGTTGCTCATTGGCCCATCTTGAGCGCCTTGCGTATATACATGCACGCTTTCCATCGTTTCATCATTGTTTTACATCTAAGAAGGCGGCTTGATGACATCAATGCATAAGGTCCATTAGTACAAAATTCAAAACATTTGGAAGCAACTGTCAGAAGTACACACCAATATTCCATCCTTATTTCATATAGAACTACTTAGCACTCAAAATGTTTGCCCACAAAAATAATTGGCTTTGCCAAAACTGGCAGCTAGCCAAAATTCATAACAACTAAAGGTATGGTACTATTAGTTATCACATGCGCGCTCGTCCTTGTGGAATACGGAAAATTTGAGCGCTTCTGTGCCCACATTGGACGCAGATGTTTTGGCCTTTTGCTGTTTGCCAGGAATTTTGTGCATCCTTTTGAGTTGGCACACATAAAAACAAAGTTTGGGCATCGAGAGATAATTTCCTCACGCATTTATCTGGAAAATTGTTGCTGGTGTCAATTAAAAAATTAAGCATTTGGAACCAAAAAATGCTATTCAACTTTTTTAATGTTTACCAGTCATGTGCGTGTATCATACCTCTGAAGACCGTGGAACACTAGGTGGCAGCAGACCAGGAAAATTTCCACTGTTGACGCGTTTCTGAGCATGCGCACATTTCTAAGAACAATGAATTTGCAAATCTGCTGCCACCTAGTGTCCCCAAAAGTCGCCCATTGTAGCTCCGCTAATAAATTGATGACGCAATATTTTCTGCATTAGTAGCTCTAGAAATTTGGACACTCATTAAATATAAACACATAAGCTAGGTTTTACATCATGTAGAAAACTAAGAGAATTTTGAAATAAATCATCTTTAAGTCTTCTACACATTTTCCATTCAAAATTAAATTCACTCTACTGAGTTTAAAATTTGTTATTTGAAAAGCAAATCTGTTGTAACATTGAACAAAATTGCATCAAAAATACATGTACAACATCCATATACATATAAAAGCTGACCTTACTTTGAAATTTCACGTTCTATCAAAACAACATCTCAACAAAATCTGCCGTATAAACGCCCTAATGATGAAACTGGTGACCATACCAAACATTGCATAGTACAAATGTGAATAAAACCTGTGCCCCATCAAAAGCAAGGGCTTGCCCTGTCTGCAAACCAAGAAGTCTGGGTTTTCCTGACTAAAAAAACATAGTGCTTATTTTAACATGTTTATAGGTAAAACATAGAATTGGTATTGATCAATTTTAAAATTATAATCGATCTGAAAGCTTACTACTGATTATGAAGTTCATATCAGCACCAGTCTTCCAAAGAAACATTTCTCTCTGAAATACTGTCAAAGTCGAGAAAATAGAATTTGAAGACCCCGATTTTAATTTCGGTTGTAACAATCAAAACTAAGTACAATGGGTTTACATGCTGAAAAGTGTGTACGTTTTTTTCACTATTTTCTCCTGACTTAGACCACGGATTGAGCCACAGGTTTGTTTTTCCATGTATATATTGAATCACACAAAGTAAGAACAGTGCACTATCAGCTTTACCAATCCTGTATTTTAACTTTTAACACTCTAAAATATGACAGACTATTTATTGGCTTTAGAGTTTTGGTCCTTTGTGGTTGCTTATGAACGAAAGTAGAGAACAAAGTCAGCTGGCAAAATGGAATGTTTTTGAGTCAGAAAGATTTTTCTTAAGAGTGAAAGATTATTGTGTACATACGGACCAAAAAAGACAAAATTATTGTCTTACAAAGTTAAAAATTGTTATTTACAAGTTGTAAAAATATTGAGTCATAACTTAGCAATTTAGAAACAAGGAACAATTTAATACATCCAAAACTCAATCAAGAAATTATTCTGGTAAGGTTTGCGGTAACATCACGTACATGAAAAATAATCTCTACAACAGGGATGAGAGTGGATGAAAATGAAAAATCCACGAAACGACTATGGAGGGTTTGGTGGCTACCAACCACGCCATAACCCATATCAGTGGCAGCATTCTGTGCTTAAATGTAGATGGGGCAAGCACCTTGGTGTAGTCAAAATACAGTACAAGTACATTGTACTGTGTTGAAGCTTTACAAGGTCCTGAGTGTATGTAAATGACACTAAAAAAACAAAAACAAACCCAGACAGTTTGAGGTTGAATGGCTTCAAACTGGCACTAACCTCCGAACAAAGATATAGACCTTATGCATATGACGTCGCAATGAGCATTTAGTACAGAAACGGGCTGAGGTCAAAAAAGCTACAACGCACGTTTGATGCTGCATTTGACCTCAAAGATGGCGGCAGATGCATAAGGTCTATTGATAAAATAGGGAGACCGCCAACATCAGGGATGGATAGCCCAGTTGGTACAGCACTGGTACATTAATCTGGAGGTCAAAGGTTCAAATCCCATTCTACTCAATTTTTTTCTTTACTCTAAAATATTAAACTACATCTTTTCAGAACCACCACTCAGAGAGCCATTATTTCATGTACATGGTGTGACCACAAACCTTACTATATTGTGTATGTCAACCATGCAATGTTTTTAAACACTCTAAGAAATTATTACCAATCCATGTTTTCACCCTATTATTTTCATTGCTGCAAAGTCTTTGCACACTTCAGCATTTACATGTAAGAACATAATTTTAAACAGTTGTTCATCAATCAGACCATTTTCATGAATGATGTGACGCCATTTTGGTGAGGTACTTTATTCTTGGGATGAGGTGATCACCAAAACAGAAATTTAAAGCAAGACTGTGTTTTGTCATACCGCTGGGCGAGTTTTTTTCATCCAAGTTATTGTTGATGAATACCAACACTGGTAAGAAGAAAAACTTAAATGTTCACAGATTTACGCATACCTTATATGGTATAAAGATACTGATGGTAGAAAACTTTCCTCGAGATATTGCTGCCTGAAGTGTTATTGTTTTTAAAGCCCCAGCTCAACATTGGTAAGAAGAAAAACATAAATTTTGACAGATTTGTCTTTTAAAAAAAAAGGTCATGAACTTCCCTTCACAAAAGAAACAGTCTATTGCAAAAGATTTATAATGAAGCACGTAATACTCAAGGAATTTGCGTAACGTTTGCAATGGCTACAAATTACCAATATTGTGCCTTGCCTTCTAAAGCAAATATGTTCATGTAATATTTAAAGTTATATATTTCCTAAATTCAAAATTCTTGGGTAGAAACTCCAAACTCTTTGCTTGAAAGGAACTTTTACTCATTGGAGTAGGAATGTTGAATTGTTCTCGTACTAAATGTACAATAAAAATTCGTAAAAAAAAATACCTAATGAACGCACTGTAAATCTTGAACCCTGTCAAACATCAGTATCTAGCAAAGCACGTAGAGAGTCCAGGCACGGTTGCATCATAACATTCAGACGGCATGCTTTGATCAATCTGTAGGTATAGAAACAGGTGAATAAAGCTATTATTAATAACATGCAGTTTTTATACGCAGTATAGCCAGCATCTTTTTTTGAAGGGGGCTTTCTGCTTCTCTCTTTTCACTTCTTTCTACTTGACTGCTTCTGTTACTCCAGTATACATGTACATGATGTACTTGTATGTGTGTGTTGTCATTCAGCCTTTGCGAAAGACTCTGCTAGGGTCCAAACATGAGGCCATTAACAATTTTGTTTGCATTTATACAACAAGTCCTTTTGGTTAGTAGGCAGTTTGCAAGGGCTAATTTCCTTTTTTACCCTTTCTTTAAGACATACAAGCACTGAATGGGAGGGTGAGTAAAGGCTGAGCAGCCATTATCTTCTTGAGAGGAGCATGTATTATGTGGTTTAGACACTGTAGTGTGCAGTGAGATTAAGACTTAAGAGGCCCTTTGTCTGCAGAGATGGTTAACTCCAGCATTCCCAGAAAGCCTTGAAGCTGTGAACTTTATAAGGAGACTGGTAGGTAGTGCAATTTGAATAGATAGATTTGTAATGGGGAAAAGACCTTAAAATACAGAAAAACAAAGCAGAAGCAAGCGCAAAATAAGGCGATAAAAGAGTGGTGACCGAGGTATTAAACAGCCGTTTAAGACCTGCAGGGTTGTTGCCTTGTGATAAAGGACCGAGCCAAAGGCCAAGTTCTTTATCGATGGTGGTATAAACTACCATGAACGAGCTGCTCAGCTTTAGACAAAGTAGAACCAACATCACAGCTTGACAACAATAACAGGAACATTTGCATGGAATACTGTGTTTTGGGGTATCAGTAAATAAAGAAGTTTAAACCATTGACACCAGCAGAGCAAGACAAAGGCCATTTTCCTAACCATGGCTTAGCCTTTGGCTCTAACTTAGGCACCTTCCACCTGTTTGAAAGCGTATTTTTTCAAAATGGCTGACAGAGCCCAAGCCAGAGTCTAGAAGCTGAAGCCATGGTTTCAAAACGGGACATCATAACTGATTGCTGATAAAACAGGCCTTGAATTGGCCCACAGCACCCACAGCAATATGCCTTATCTTTTACTACAAGAGGGCGCCCTTTGGGGGTAGATTGGGGGTCAAACCATAGAAATAGTGTGGTAAACCAGATGCAATTAGACTTCTAACAAAGCAGTTAATGTACAACTTTTATTGAGTTTTTTTTTTATTGACAGTTTTAGAATATGTAATCAATCGCATGGAAAATTTGCATTTTACTGTTGTGAAATATGTGTGTACTTTCAAAATGGAATTAGTTTTGTGCCCTCTTGCTGTCAAAAAGTATGGCCTGTTGCCATGGTGCCCTGTGCTTTTGCTGTGGTGCCCTTTGCAAAGTTCCAATACAAATTCAAATTTTCTTCAGAGAAGAAGTTCAAGGGCTGTTAAAACATGTGTCGCATACCGGTGAGTTTTTCCACACCTACCTTGGTCTTAGTTCTGTTAGTCTTTCTGTGTCCAGCACATCGGACTTGAGCGCCTTGGAACATGCTATGACTAGACTTCGGAGACACTGACTTCTGACTTTATTATGGGCTGGATTTTCCCAACTGTTTTATTAGGTAAAAAAGAAAAGAAAACCAAACTGTTATAAAGTAAACTGTAAATGGGGGTATCAGCTTCAACCATGTTGATGGAACTCAAAACAATTTGAGGTATCAGGCCTCGATCGTAAGAAAAACGGGGGCAGGCCTTTGCTAGCCAAATCAGAGAAATTGTACAGGGGCATGCTGGCCAAGTTGTTAGTGACAGTGCAATTTTTCTGAAGGGCATGCTGGCCAACTCGACAGGGCATGAGGCCAATGGCCTTGGTTAAGATCAAGGCCTGAGGTATGTTACCTTGTTCTTAATGTGTATGCACGCAAAACCATGGATATGCATTGTTACGTCAGTCGTTTTCCTACAGTAAACACCGGAAGGTTAGCATGCCTCTTCGTGTGCTTATGGTTAGCCGCGCTATGAAATGGAAATTGCACAGTAAGCACAAAATTTCACTACAAAAACTTGTTGCACAGAACGACGTGAAGGTTAAATAATGGAATCTCTAAATATACTTACATTGGTAGAAAATTTACTAGTTGCCATGCCAACAACACATAATTAATGACCGCACTCCAGGCTTGACAGCTCAAGAGATGTCTTCCCTGCTGGATACAGTATTTCTGATGTTCGGAAAAGAAATTTCACAATTAATGGGTTAAAAAAAACTATAAAAAAAACTCAAAGTTTGTTTTATACGAATGTTGAACAATTAATCACTTTTCTAAGAACATGAATTTTGAAACACTTGCTTGCAAAATATTTTAAAAAAAAATATTTCGCTTGATTAAACTTAATTAAGACTGGCACCTCCCGAACAAAGATATAGACAAAATAGGGAGACTGCCAACATTAGGGCTGGATATCTCAGTTGGTAGAGCGTCGGTACGTTAAACCGGTGGTCGTAGGTTCAAATCCCGCTCCAGTCAATTTTTCTTTGTTCACCCCAAAATTGATTCAAAATTTACCCAGTCGGTTTCCCTTGTGGTTTATTGCTTGATTAAACTTAAAATAAAAATGTTAAAATTAAAAGCAGTCGAAGAAGAAATAATTCATACAAACTTATTGTACACTGTCCATGTTTTACTAACATTTTTTATCAACACCAGAGAAATTTTTTTCAATGACGTAATCGTGATCTTACCTTAAATTCTAATAGATGAACTTTGACCTGTCTATAGCTCAATGCACCACGGGTTGAAGCAAGTCTTGTTCGAGGTAAGGCACGGAATATGTTGTGTAGTAACTGCGATAATCTTTCTTGGTACTGGGTTAAGTCGGGCTCAGGTAACAATGCTAGTACTTCCTGAATGAGATAATATTAATGAACTGGGTTGAACTGGGTTGAACTGGGTGAAATTGGGCTGCGGATAAGGAATGCATTTTGGGACAAAAAATCAATGGGTTTTACCATAAAGTAAATGTTAGGTTAAGTTAGAATAACATTTCTTACTTTTCTGAATGTGAAATTTATGATAAAAAACAATCAGAATTTTTAAGGCACACTTTCCTGTAAATCAGGGATGAGATTTGACAAATATGAAAAATCCTAAAAAAAATGGCTTGCAGGTCTGGGTTCCCTCTAACTCTAGGCCCAGAACCTCCCGAATGTTACACTTCAGGAGGTTTACAGACTCTGTGCATCACCAGAAAGACAAAACTACAGGTTTAGACATAAAGTGGACTATCAGGCCTAATTGCTTCCTTCTCGAAAGGGCAAGGGCACCAAGGCATTTTCTTCTTGATAAAGGGCACCTCTATGAGGAAATTGTAAATTTCTACTGAAACATTTCAAGGGCACCAAGGCAATGACCAGGGGCAACGAAGGCAATTGCCTCCATTGCCTCCGTGAAGTATCAGGCCTGGACTATTTCTTTCTCCCTTTGGTGATTGCTTCACTTCTTTCCAGAAATTTGAAAGACCCGATGGGGTTTTGAGAAAATCCTGAAATCAGGAAACATCCTGGGAAATCACATGCCTGGTAAAAACATTCAAAGGCGCCGGTAATGAAGAAACAAATATTTTCAAATGGTTGGAAAAGCAAGCGTGAACAAGCGTGTTCTTAATTGCTGCAAGAAGAGAGTGGATGTTGTGCATCTTCCTAAGGATTTTCAGGCAGTGAAATCCAAAATGTAGGTCCTTTCCTGGGAAAGCTGGCCCTGTAACTGGCCAAGCGAGCTGGGGAGCATGGAGCAGTTTGCTGGTGGATCTCAGACCTGGGGTAGATTTCACAAGACTAGTCCTAACTTAGGACTAGTAGGACTAGTCCTAACTTATGACAACTCATATAAGTAAGGACTAGTTACTCGTCCTAACTCGAGATAAGACTAGTCCTAGCGCTTTATGAAATCCACTGCAGGTCTTAAAGTAAAGGCTCGGCAGATGGGTTGCAATAGACGCCATCTTTGATGACAATTTCTATTTTGGCCTGTAGCTGCGTCAAGCGCTGTAAGTTTCAATGCAGCTTGAGTTGCTTACCAACCAATCATGGAAGGAGTTTATGAAACGCAGGCGTGCCACGTGCAGTATTTACGCGCAACGCAAAGTTGTGCGCTCAAAAATGTGCAGTCATTGTCGTCAAAGATGGCAGATTTTTTCCCATTGTTGACGTCATGTGCAACCAATCTATTTAGACTCTAGCCCGACGTGCACACTCTCAGGCATTGTACATGCACGTGTGTGTGTGTGTATCCGATACGTGTGTGTGGCCGCAACCGAACCACCGCTGCGATCGTGGCAAGAAAGTCACACCATGTGCTGTTGCTAGGCAGTTGCTAAGGTAGGCGGGACTTAATGGACCGGTCTATTATAGCAATGTATTTACTTCTACTTTGAGTTCGACATGACTTACTTTATGCACTTCAGGGTATTTCTCCACCACTCCCTCCACTAACTCAACAAGCTGCTCATTGGTCAAGCTGGCCAGCTGTTGCCCTAGTGATGCCTGGTCCCCCAGCAACAGCATCCTTGGTCTCTTAGCTGGAACAGGCTCCTTGGGGAGGAGGGAAATTACTGCCGGGGAATCCCCCGGGCTGTCTATGTGTATTGTGAAGGGCAGCTGGGTGGTTGAGGGCGACGTATCTATGGATCGCTTAGAGGGAGACTTGCGGGAGGATCTGGGCGTCTTTGGTGGCGTCTCAAAATTCACATCGGAAGGAAGGGATTGTGTGGCTATGAAAAAAAGATCATATGGTTGTAGATTATAGACTGAGCGAAAAGGTAACAACTTCATATAACCGAAAAAATAAAAATAGCTATTGCAAACTTACCAACCAAAAGGACCTGTTTGTATAGATGCAAAAAATTGTTAATGGCCTTACGTTTCGACCCAAGCAGAGTCTTTCTCAGAGTTCTTCTCAAATTGGCTTTAACATACCCTCCCAAAGAAAATGCCCTCACTCTACCCCTCATGGCATTTTGGCTCCTTCCACTGCTGGGGCCCTTTCAGGTGGATCAGCTTGTGCATGACATAAGCAGTGTTGTCTTAGACGATTTTCCAAAAAATAAATTTATACGAAAAAAAAACCTCCATGGATTCTTCAATTTTGTCCTTACAATTTGGCTGATCCACTCGCTGATCAATATCTCCCCTCTCCTCCGGTACATCCGGTTCAAACGTGAAGCTACCTGTTGCTGTTAGAGGAGAAGGCGTTCGTCGGTGAATAGGTGACAAGTCTTCGTAGGTGACCCTCAGGCGAGGTCGTAGGGTACGCCGCCTAAGTATCCCAGCGTCCCATTCTTCGTTGTCTTGGATATTACTTTGCGAATCTAGAGAGAAATCGTAAAAGTGGTATATAAAGACAAAAATTTTGTTTGAAATTGTCAACTTTAATATTCAATGAAAAAAAAGGACAATTAGGACCTACTAAGTATTAAAGTGTGAAGCAAAGCATGTTTGGTAAAAAATAGTTTGCCGGATCATTACACTCTTGAGAACAAGATTTAATTTTAAGCAAGAAAATATTCATAATAACCGGAACAAAGTTGGAAGATTTGAGTCCGCCATACACATCTGAAATTGCGAGTCATGCGTTTTCCAGCTCCCTTTAATCTTGTTGCAGCGAAAAGAATGGGGCAAACTAAACATTCATTCGTGATACATTACGCATTATGACAGAAGTGTGGTCAGACGTCAGAGTTAGGTGACGACAAATGGAATGCTATTGTTTGTTTTATTCGTGTATCTGGATAAGGATTTGTGGAAGATAAATTGGTCAGCTGAACGCATGAGCTTAGTTCCCATGTACGATCCACACCCAGCGCAGCCCAGATGCATTTCCACAAGGCCATAATTTTGTCAAAGGACATTGATGGCCCATGAAGATATCCAGGAATTTTTAGACTGACAAAAGCTTCATTTTGTCGCATCCTTAGGTCAACGTTTTTTTAGCCATATGAATTATGATGCTCCATTCCTGACCTGGGCCCGGTCACATATTATCTTAATTATTACGACATGCTATAGTCCAGTTGAAATGAGTGTTAAAAAATTAGTGTCTATCTCTAGCTAGGCCTATGTACAAATATTAATCGTTAAAACTGTTACAAAAGTGTTTCTTGTTAGTTTATTACTGTTGTGACTGTTTGCATTATCATAATCAATAATTAATAGTAGGGTTTAATATTAATAATAATAGTATAACTTATACTTAGTAATTAATCTGAGACATTCATGTCTCATAAAAAATAATATAATGTAATAAAGTCACATAGGCCTAAATATAGACTAGAGGCTAGAGCAATTATGATTTACATTTACATCTGTCTGATCATAGAGCAAGGACCAGATGTGAGTGACAGTACACGCAGAACTTGCTACTTAGTCACAGGCCTCAACATTTTAGCCAAAAACTAAGTATGGCCTCAAATTTAAAGAATGGCAAACATAAAATAATCACAAAAAAAGTAAAACTTTAACCGTCCGTACGCATCATATACTATAGTATTATAGTGAACAACAACAAATGATAATTTACAGAGCCAAAATTACACCATTTAATTAAACATTTTACTCGCACTATTTCCCGCCTCCCAAAACACATGAAACAAGACCCACTAAACATGCTAAACAACGTCCATGGCGTATCTTTCAAGAAACAAGAAGCAAGGCTTCCGCATTGTCCGTGTGTACAAACCTGACGACGTGTCTGCAACTCGAAGCTCTCTCAAAACATTCCGAGTTCCACTTTGCCGAGCCTGGTCTCTGTTGTCAATAACACCCTCCATAGCCCAGCAAACCTTGTTGTCCCAAGATGAAAATCCTGTTGTTGATTATAGGCTGTAACTATATCACCATTAATAAATACGGGAGTCTTTTTAGTCTTTTTCTACGCACTGTTCGAAAACTTCACGAGCGTTTTACACGATCGCAAAACATTTGATAGAGCTGTAGTAAACGCCACCGGCGGCGAAACCCTGTAAATACCCCGCGTAAAATGCAAATTAGATAAAGCGGGAGTTTGTTTTTAACTTCTTGATTGGGCAAAAGAAATAAGCTGTTACATATTCATATATTATCAATTTCGATGTTTTATGTTTGTATTAATTTCATAAGGCCCTTTGTTATCTGCAATTAATATAAACATCAATGTTTTATTATTGACTTAATTTACAAATTGGGTTAAAAAGAAAAGCCTGAAAGTATGTTTTTATTGATACAAACCAACATGTCCATATTTAATCAGTTTGACTAGAACGGCATTTCATTGGCTAATTGAAAAGAAGCTCAGACACATAAACGTGTTTTAAAAATGGCCGCACGCATGGAACGTCTGCTATTGCTAGTACTGCTACAAACGCATCGAAACGTTTCTCGCTATTAAAAAAACCCAGGTTTGTTGGTCTACGAAACTCATGTACTTTTGGTCAACTTATAATAGTTTACTGTTTCTTAATATTGTGTTGCAGTTAATAATATTTTTGTTTTTGCACAGTTTAAGGGTTGGTTTTTATCATGTTAAGAACGAAGCCGAACTGCGAAGGATTAAAACTTGGCTATGTTTTTTCAGGCCCTGTTATCCTATGCATGACATGTGACAAACTCGACCGTCGGTTTATATGTTTTTTCACTGCCCCACGGAAGACGTCGCCACTCTTGACTATATGACTCGACACGAAAGTTGGTCAACTCGGCAGGGCATAGTATCGTATTTCTCATGACATGAGTCATGTGGTTATCTGTAATAAAGGGTCCCTGGCTCAACCTCGATGCAATATTCAAATGATAGGCTATGTGATTAATGGTTTATTGCTTATTTAAGTTAATAAATTAATAATAGTATATAATTAGCCACAAATGTTAGGTATTTCTATCCAAGGAGGAAGAATTGGCAAATATGCTGTATCTGTCCGCCAATTTATCTCCCTTAATTTAGGTCAAATTATATCCTCTGTCCAGTGACAGAATAAATACAGAGTAGAGAGGAACAGGCACTTTGAATGATTACAAAGTGTCAAAATCATGAAAAATAAGCCATTTTCACGTCTACGGTGGGCTTGACAACTCTACTCGCTTAATGCCATTTTAGTTCCTTTAATACGCAAATGTTCCAGCCGCGCGATGAAATGTCCGCTTAATTTTTCTTTTTTAAGGGTCAATAATTAGGGTTTTAGCTACCAATTCCTGGAGAGGAATATTAAAAAAGGGAAACAAAGCCCAACATCCATTAAAAGATCTAAAAAATCCCATGGAAAGTGGTAGTCGGATATGGAAACTTTTTCGAAGAATTTCCTGCTCTCGTTGAAATTAAGTAAAGCATACCAGACCAGGTCCAGGAATCAGGATTTATTTTTAGCCCACCTAGCCCACTTAAAATTTTCTACATGACTTGGGAATACGTACGAATAATATATTACTACACCCAGTAACTGGGGCACTGTACTACTTTTTTTGAAGGATTTTGACTTAATAGGTCAGACGACCCAGGCAATAACCTCCATTGCCCTTGGTCATTGCTTTGGTGCCCTTGAAATGTTCCAATACAAATTCACAATTTCCTCGTAAAACATAGAGGTGCCCATTATCTAGTTGCGATGATCGTAACCCTCCATCCTCCTGACGGTCGGAGACCGGAGGCCAACCATCGGGAGGATGGAGGGTTACGATCATCGCAACTACCCTTTATCAAGACGAAAGCACCTTGGTGTCCTTACCCTTTCAAGAACGAAGCAATCAGGCCTGCTAGTGGACTGATAAGTTGAGAGTAAAATCGTAGTTAACGCATGAGCAAATCTATTGGCCCAATTTGTAGTACCTTGATGTAAGGGTCATGTCTGCAAAATCAATAACTAGACCTATTGTCTCTTCAACAGTATTCTGCAAGTGCAAGAATGGAGGAAGAAATGTCACCGTGTGAGACGACTGAGGATAGTATTCCAGTGCGTCTGGGCTATGTACCAAGGAGGAGAAGATTAGAACCAGGTGAGCAACATTCAGCAGGATAGGGCCTACTTGAAACCTTGAAGATGAAACCACGACTGAAGCCTTTCATTTCTTCTACTTCTAGTAAAGGACCAGCAAGATCTTTGGCCTAATTTGTATGCCCGTTGTGTTTTCGGTGGAACAGTAAACAGCTCTATGCAACTTTCAATTTTGTATAATATTTTGCCCCCAAATTCTTATTTTTTTTCTGACTCCCCCAAAATAATTGTTTTCCCCCGATTTATGCCCTAAAATATGTGATTATATTCGAATAATTTGGAAAACACTGTGACTGAAAAATCATGTCTGTTTGGACGCACCATTAGCCTCTTCTACCATTCGTCGGTACGCACTTTGTCTGATAAAATCACCAGTTTTCAGATGCGGTTAAAGCATTTATTGGCTGAAGATAAATTTACATATTGACCTATGACCTATGACCTGGCAGAAATTAAGACAGTGCATGTCCGACCATATTCTCTGTGGTCTGAACTTGTGTGTGGAGAATCATTGAAATTTACAAATCATTTTCTTATATTTTTTCCGAAGTGCTATGGTTTTTTAATGTCAAGATACTAAAAAGTGTTTGAAGAGCAAATTTTAAATATATATAAACCATATATGAAATTGCAAATTTTTTGTCTCAATTTCAGGGCATGCTTTCTTTGAAGATGGGAACATTGAGACCAGCTTGGCATACAAGCAGATGCCAGTACATGATAACTACGATGACGAGGATGACGGTCACGTGAGGTGAATATCTTATTTTTGCATGATTTCGTCTTGAAAATTTAAATCTTTTCTTTTGAACACGCTTAACCAGTTGGCGTCAAATAACCTAAATCTCAAAATGGGACAAAATATACCATGGCCAATATGTGGCAGAGGGAGGCTCCCCGAAATGTTCCCATTCTCTGACACACTCTTCCCCTCTTGTACAGAAGCACCCTCCTAAAATTCTCAAAAGAATTCCTGAGATTTCCAGAACACAACGAGACACACTAGGAGGGAGGGGGGTACACCCTGCCACATATGAAGCACCAAATGGACAAAAAAGAAAAAGAATTTTGGTGTTTTACCTAATGTTGAGAGAATCCGGACGGCATCTGGTTAACATTTAGATTTAGTTCCGTAGTGTCTTAATCAACCAGTAAGATTGCTTGTGATCAGTTAATAAATATTTTATTTTATTTTAGATTTCTGTTCTCTCTTTAAATACAGGCATGAAGATTTCAAATGTCATGTGATGGGCTGCAACCAAACCTTCACAACAGTTGCATCTTACGAGATCCACTACAACGGTTCTCATCGTAATATCTGTCGCTACTGCCGCCGCTCCTACCCGTCCAATCACCTCCTTGATATTCATATTTTAGAGTCACATGATTCTTTGTTTGAGATCATGGCCCAAAAGCAGCCAATGGTAGGTACAGACAAAGGCCCAATTTCATAGAGCTGCTTAAGCAGAAAGTATTGCTTAAACTTTTTCTGCTAAGCGAAAATGAGTAGGCTACCAGTCACATATGGTACATGTGAAATGCTATGTTGGCTGATAACCTTATTCTGGTAAGCCTAATTTTGTTGTGCTTAGCTCATTTTTGTGCTCAAACAGCTCTATGAAATTGGGCCCAGATTTCATAGAGCTGTGTAAGTTGACAATATTGCTTACCAGTTTCCTCATCCTGCTAAGCAAAAATAAGCAGGAAGCAGGTCACAATTGGTAGATTAAAAAAACTATATTATTTTGCCCGGTAACCGTATTCTGGTAAGCAATATCGTTTTGTGCTTAGCTATCTTTTGTGCTTAAGGAGCTCTTTGAAATCTGCCCCAGTATGAAAACATATATCATCCACATCTATGACAGTTCTTATTCCAGCCTGTTCAGCATCTCGATGAGGGTGCCAATTGCAGCCAACCATGCCAGAAACACCGGGGTGAACCCGTTCTCTTAGCGATAAGTGTTCTTGGTTTTTTTACGTGTATTAATAGATACAACACCTACAGCTTTAGATCCCATCCGAAGGACAAAGCAACAACAGTAAAGTGTATTTCTTAAGGACGCACATGTCAAGACCAGGACTCGAACCCATGCTCTGCTGAATGGAAACACCAGAGCTTGAGTGCAGTGCCCTTAAATGGGGCTGTGCCGTCATGATTATAGCTGGCCTGTGGCTGTGCATAGAAAGATGAACTCTCACCCAGATACTGCACACACGCGTGCTTGCGGTCACATCACAAATGCTGCCATCTTTGTCAAACTGTGACCTCATATAAAAGCTGACACAGCCCCTTTAACTTATCGGCTACGACATTCCATATCTTCTACCCCTTTAATTTTTTTATATGTTCCTTGAAGCCCTCACCCTGAGTGGCCATATGGCCTCGTTTTGGTCAATTTTTCATATAAAAAGAAGAAATGAAATTGATCATACTAAAGTTATCTTATGTACTTCTGTAAAATTTTACAGTACCAGTGTCTTATTGAGAGCTGCTGTGAAAAATTTGCTGACTCTCTGAAGAGGAAAGATCACATGATCAAGCACCATCACTATCCAGCTAACTTCAGGTTCCAAAAGGGGATTTGTAAACCAAGGTAATCCTTAAAATTAAATTCATCTCCCAATCTGGGCCGAATTTCATAGAGCTGCTTAACGGTCGATGTTGTGCTTACTGCGTGCGATTTTCATTTCATAGCGCTGCTAACCGTAAGCACACAAAAAGGCATGCTAACCTTCCGGCGCTTACTGTAGGAAAATAAATGATGTTACAATGCAAATCCATGGTGATCCTAATCCTAATTTTGCTCCTATGCGCTTACACAATCGGAAGCAGAAAATTTTTTTTCTTTTGCCCTAACCAATTGCGGTGACACCATGTGGATTATTTCTCTTTTGAGTATATGTGGTTCCGAAGGAAACGGTTGACTCAACTTATGTTTTGTTGTATGCTACTTCTCATTTCCCTATACTGTGCAGGTCCAAACCACCAGCCAAACCAACATCGAGTACAGGTGAAGATCAGATGGACACTGAAGGGCCAGCAGGTGGTGACACGCACACTGATGCACCCCTACCCATGAACGATGCACCCCAACCAGCATGCAGTAAGAAACCAACACCAAATCAAGGGCATGGACCACAAGCTGAAGGCAGACATAGGTAAATGGGATTACCCACCCAAATGTATGGGTATTAACCCATGGATGAGATTACTCTGGATTTTTCAGATTTAAAAAACTCATTGTTGTGGATTTTGTTTTCTAAATTAAAAAATAACAATTGTCATTTATGAAAAGAGCCGTTTTCGAAACCACGGCTTAGGTTTCGGCCCCAGCTTAGGCTTGTTCGCCTGTTTGAAGTCTCGTACCGAAAGCAAATAGTTTCAAAATTACTGACGGAACCCAAGCCAGAGCCTAAGCCAAAGCTGTGGATTCGAAAAGGGCCTAATAATAATCATAATAATACACAGTTTTTATATAGCGCTTTATCACACCCTATGGGCGTCTCAGAGTGCTCAGTATTTTTCTCCTGCGAGGTATGATGAGTTATGTTTTTGAAGTATGAGACCTGTTCCTTTACATAGCACCATATAATGGTTCACAAGATGTTGTGGCGCAATCTGCAGCCGATCAAACCAGGAACACCGGGGCGAACCCCTTCTCTTTGCAATAAGTGTCACTGGGTTCTTCTACGTGCATTACACAACATACGGGACCAACGGCTTTACGTCCCATCCGAAGGACGAAGCAATAATGGTTAAGTGTCTTGCTTAAGGACACAAGTGTCACGACCAGGACTCGAACCCACACTCTGCTGATCAGAAACACCAGAGCTTGAGTCTGGTGTTCTTATCCGCTCGGCCACGAAACGCCACTAAGACTCTAGGTTGCAGCAAACTAACCCATTTGCAATCCTTTACTCTTGAATTTGTGCATGTGCTCAAAGTTGCATTAAAAAATGGGGGAAAACCCTGTTCAGGCCTGATTTTATTTATTTAATTTTTATTTCTTCATGTTTTAATTTAAAGGGTTCCAGTCAACATATCATTTGGTCGTGGAGGGACACGATCATTTCAGCGTGGGCACCAAAAACAGAAGAATAAACCCAAGAAGAAGGGATCGGGAGCAGCCAACCTTCAGAAACCTTCAGGCCCTGCCCCAATGGAGGATTCAACAGATACAGTGCCACTGACGGAGTGTAATCAAGGGAATGATGTCACCGACATTCAGGAGGCGAAAATGGAGGAGGAGCCAATGAGCGTATCTCATGAATATTCATGACGTCTACTTGTATGTATGGCTTCAGGTAAACCTTTTGAGTTTGTAAAAAAAATAAAAAATAAAACTAAGCCAACATGCTTGCCTTATTGTCACTTTGGTGACGACCTCATCTTAAGAAAAGTACATCATTTAGAGATCAGAACACTTTCGTCACTTGTTTTGTGACGCCCTCACAATGAGCACTGTAAATCCTTATTTGATTATTTTTGTTTGTTTGTTTGTTTATTTCAACATGTTAAATGAAGCAATTAAGCCTGCTACTTCATTCTTGTAAGGGTAATGCAGTTTGTCATTGATGAAGGGTACCTCATCTGATGAGAGAGAAATGTAAATCTGTTTTGGAAAATGTCAAGGGCCAATATAAAGGCAATGACCAGGGGGATGGGGGGGGGGCAACTGTCTCCTTACAAACTATCAGACCTGAGATTTTGTTTAATTATTTATCTCAATGATTTCACTCAAATGTGACCCAAAAGTTTGAATATTTGCTGTGTTTATAAAAAACTAGAGAATGGAAATTAGTTTACTCATAAGAAATAACTGTTTCTTATTTTTTTGCTTCTTTTTTTCAAATCTATTTAATATATATTCATCTGTTTCATAATTCTCTATATTAAGGCATGTGCAGGTGCAATCCAAGCCTCTAGATCTTAAGTAAATTTTGAGAAAATGTACATCAATACCACAAGAGAAAAATATACAGGGGCATGAGACTATAGCTTTTAAGCTGATTTTAGATTGATTTTGGGTTTTTTTTCCCCCTTTTTTTTTACTCTGAATTTCAGCTTTTTGTACAACTGCTCTGTACAAAACTATGGGAACTTTTGGAATGTCAGCTTTTTGCTAGTTGTTTTCAGCTTTTTTTGTGACGACTACCCCCCCCCCCCCCCCGCAATGAAAACTTAATGATGTTGCTTCCCTTGAAGTATTTGTATTAATGTAAAATTGTAAAATTTGTGTATAAGTCATATTTATTCTTCACTTTGCCTTGATAAGATATTAAATGTATTCTTTTATATAAATAATAAACCATTGTTTATACACAACTAATGTAATTGAAATCTTGTATTATTTCCTCGAGTGTTGGTTTTAATTTTAAGTGTCTTTGAAGACAAAGCTGCTTGAGTGCAAACTGGAAACTCTCATAATTAAATTTTCTCCTAGTTCTGTCCATAGCTATTCTACAAAAGAGATTCACAATCCATTGTTGAATTTGTTTCAAATTCTCAAGGCTCAATTTCGTGGGGATGCAGACAATGTCGCTGAAAAATTCTCTGCTAAGCAAGAAAAATTCTCGCTGAGCAAGAATAAGCAGGATACCAGTCACAGATTGTCAGTGTTGTAGTCAAGACTACAAAGTCCGAGTCCGAGACCTCGATGTCGGAGACCGTCACCAAGGGAGAGATCTGGGCCATAATGCTCATGGTTGTTAGTGCATGGCACGGCACACATTGCTTGCTTGCGCAGGTGGATGGGGATTCGATCAGAATGGGAAGGAGGTTGAATGAAACCATGTTCACTCTTTAGGGTTTTCAAACCATGTTTATAAGATGCTTCAATTTTCATGGTTTGTGGCAGGTTTAGCTGATTACGAACACGTTGCACTTAATCTCAATCAATACAAACAATCCTGGTGCATTTGATGAGAACCTTTGTTGTCTTTACTTCGTTCAGTCATGTGACAAGGATATAAAAAAAAAAAAACTTGCATGTATGTATTCTGAAAGTTCTGAAAATTTAATCCAAAATGCGAGCATGAAAATGCAGGCCTCAATCTTGGGAAAAAAGGGGCAGACCTTTTCTGAAGGGCATGCTGGCCAACTCGACAGGGCATGAGGCAAATGGCCTCGTTGGCCTCGGTTAAGATCAAGGCCTGAAAAAAGGAGGCCTCGGTTAAGATCAAGGCCTGAAAATGTTTGTGAAGTCCCTGTGCTAAGAGGTTAATTGTTAACCATACATGCTCAGAGTTCGAAATTAGCAGTTGCCTGGTCGCCAAATGTGAGCGAAAACAGTGGCAGTTCAGTCAAAATCCT
Organism: Marthasterias glacialis; assembly: GCA_911728455.2. NCBI lineage: Eukaryota > Metazoa > Echinodermata > Asteroidea > Forcipulatida > Asteriidae > Marthasterias > Marthasterias glacialis. The sequence goes on along the minus strand of OU452239.1, from coordinate 9,937,994 downwards.
TCCTTTTATAGTCCAGTGGGCCACATACATACGAAACAGCGTTTCTCTCTTAAAACTTTTGTATACAAAAATTACTGGCATCGAAACAAACCTTTCTTAACAGATTTATAGTTTTATTCTCCTTTTATAAACTTCAAGTTAGCGTATGTATTTAATGTGTAATTTCAATACTTTTGATTACAAGAAAAGTATTTCTCTTATTTGTAATAAACTTTGAGGACTTTTTGCTTACATAACTTAAAGGTAGAATACAGGATTGGTAGACTATTCATCAAAACTAGGTGAATCAATTTTTTCTCTGAAATGTGCGAATGCTCAGAACTACATCAACAGTGGAAATTTTAACTAGTAAATCTGCTGCCACCAATATTTCTTAAGTATCCCATTTACATCAAAATTTGAAATGTCACTTGTTCCTTAGGAAAATAACATTGATTTGTTGATTTCTTATTCAATGCTTTAAATTTGATGTTACTGATTTTAAAAATTTACTGGAGCGGGATTTGAATCTGCGACCACAGGCTTAACGTACCGACGCTCTACCAACTGAGCTATCCAGCCCTAATGTTGGCGGTATCCCTAGTTTGTCAATATCTTTGTTCGGGAGGGTGCCAAATGTTTCTTTGTTCACTCCAAAATTGTTTTAAGAATGTACCCAGTCAGTTTCCCTGGTGATTTATCGCTGGTCATTTAAAAATGTAAATTTGGTCATGAAAAACAATGTTTCAAACAGTTCCGAATTCTCTTTGTCCAAATATCTCTCGGTATCATATCAAAGTCATTAGAGCTTACGTGTGATCACCAAGCGCCGTTCTTTTTTTTTACCGACCGATCTACTCCTGAGTTTGAAGCGTTTACAAATTCCGATGATCGAATTTCTTTCAGTCCCAGTAAAAGCAGAAGAGAAGACCAGATCTTCTTTTTCTGCCTGGGCAAAAGCTTTCAGTACCGGAAACAATCTCTCAACCTCAAATCTTTTAGGTCGTTTGACATCGCACTGTTCTGCATCCGGTACGATTCTACTCTTTCGTCCTGTTTTGACCGTTGATTTTTGTGGACACTTCCGCATTTGTTTACTTTTAGTCTTTCTAATCTTCGGGGATGTGTCGACGAAACCGAGACCTCCACGACTGAGCTTCTTAATGGCTTCTATGGGCTCTACAATGCCATCTTTCTTCAATGCTCCACCTTCCCATCCCATTAGCTTGAGCAACTGGTAACCAATGTTAGATTCCCCAATTGGGGGATACTTAACCTTTTTCTGTGGTTGCACTTGAATACATTCGGACGCTTCATTATGAGGTTCGATAGCAGAATCAGATGCCTTATTATCGAGTTCATTAACACCATTTTGTGCGTTGTCTGCGGTTTTCTTCAGGTGAGAGCATTGGTCTCTCAACAGGGCCTGGGCATCATTTGCAGACACATTTTTCTCTTCTCTCATATCCATGTGAATACCAGGAGCAACAGTTCCATCATTCATGATGGTGCTGCACGCATACCCAGCATCGCCATCAACTGTTCTGGCAGTGTTGCTAGTTTTAAACTCAACGGTAAGATTTTCTACGACCCGGTTTCGGATATTAATGGTAGATGTCCTTTGGTTATCTAAAGGCACTATCTCTTTGCTGTAAATTCTTCCCAGCTCACTCACTTTGTTCTCGTTTTTCACAGTATAGTTCAAACTCTCTAAGATTGTCACAGCCTTCTTAGCTGCACATTTCCTACTGGCTTGTTTCTTTTTAGCTTCTGCACTAGCCAAAAGTATATCGTCCAAGTACAGGTTACAGAGCCATACAGGGTTTCCCGTGTTCTTTCGCTGTTTCTTCCGGAGTTTTCCTAGCAAATTCACACGGGGAATCTCAATGTATTCCACGTGTCTTTTAAGTGATAACTCGATAGCAGCATCGTTGAGTCTACCGAGTGGTTTCTGTTTACCTCTCCTCCTTAAGATTCTTGCTAGAGCAGAGATAACTCCGTCGTGCATACTGAGAGTTGCTGGTCGGCGAGCCATTTTGTTGCGCTTTGACGGGTCAAATTCTGCGCTACCTCCCTGGCCAAGAGGAGTGTCACATCCCGCGTTTGCCCTCTCCTTCAGAATCGGTCTGCTTACTGTTTTCTCGAACCTACTCCTTCCTCTTTCCTCCACATGATAATTCCCGTCTCTTTCCTCCTCAAGTCTGTGCTTAACTGGTTCTAAGCAGTGAGTCGTTGAGATTGTTGGTCTTAGTTTGAGTTTATCTACTGGCTTAGACCTGGTCACAGTGATGTTTGGTTTGTTATCAACGTCTATGGGTGTGTCATCTGCAGTTATGCCTCTTGCCAATACAGGTGGATATCTTCAACAAAAAAAGAACGTCACACATAAGTTTGATTGTTATCACAAACTTTTAAAGATAAAACATGCTCAAGCAGATTTTACCTTGAAAAATGAATGCAAATGTTGAATTGCTATTTTTTGATAAGATGGCCAAAGTTATCAACTTTCAAATGAGATATCCAATGAAAAATCCATCACCAGGTCAACAAACTGCAACCATAGCAACTAAAATCCACAAATGGTCTCATTATCATATCGTGTATTCAGTCACAACAATGTTGGCGCAGCCGGAACCAGACTAACACTTCTCAAAACAGAAAGCAAAAAAAAAAAAAAAAAAAAAAAAATTCCCAAAAAACAGTCACTAAGAAATAGTAAAACTAAAAGTTACTACGCACATGATGCATATGTTCATTGCCGTACATTTGCTAAAGTAAAGGAAAGCAGGTGCAAAATATCCACTGCCATCATAGACAATGTACAAAACAGAACAAACCAACCAAAAGCAAGCACTAGTTAGGCTACGCATGTGCTGTGACTGGGAGTCGAGTTGACTCCACATTGAATGCATTTAAACGGAGATCGCATAAATCGTTCTTAATCTTGGACGCCGGCTTTTGAAAACTTACAGGCCTCCACAAAACTCCATATTTGACCAGACCTTGGCCGCTGGAACTAATTGGTTTCCGTGGTAACGATCGCAGTTATTGACCATAAACTGTTTCTGGGCAGTCCAGCGGCAAGCTGGCCCGTTTGGTTCACGTTGCTTTTCACAAAATTCGTCTATGGATGTCCGCGGCGTCGTTTTGGGCTCTAGCGCTGTTTTTGTAATTTGCGCGCGGAATAAGCGGCTCGTCATAACACTTGGTGGCGCCCTTAAAATAATACGGAGATCTAATGTTTTGTTTCTTTTCAGTTTTGGAGCGGTCAGCAGCAGCTGATGTAATTCTGTTTTAGTTTAACTAAGCATATTTAAAAATGAAAAGACTCCTCAATAATAATGTAAAAGTTGCATGGCCCGATTCGCTGCAATTTTTTTTTAAAGAATGTTTTCACTGAATGTATTTTGATAGATGGCTGTTCCAAAATGAAAAATATAAAAAAAACATTTACAGTGCCATAGTAACTTTTTGAGTGTCCTTTGGCTTCGTTACCATAAAAATAAATAAATAATCACATAGGGCCTGCACTTCCTCCAGGCACAGGGAGGACACAACTCATTGGAACATACAAATATCTTACAATTTATGAACTATTCGGCAAGTTTCATTTGAAAAAAAGTTGGGGCAGCACAGCTCAACACCCGTAGCATTCAGCTACAGGGCCGGCCTACGTACGTCACAACACTTTTTGGTATGTGCGCAATTGCAGCGTAGGCCTATTGCTCAAGCGTATTGCTGGAATACTCAAGGTCGCTTCTTTTGTAAGAAAGATGACCGAGCCCTTACTAAAGTAAATGATCAACGTGTTGTAAGTTTTCCCCAAAGATATCCCTATAATTGTGTATTTTTTTTAATCCACCTTTTTTCCAGTTCCCACTTTTTGTTTCAGGCTAGTGCTTAAACCCATCTTTCTATCTATCCCTGTGTTTCACACACCAGCCAACTGCTTCTAACCTTCCCCCCTTCGCCGGATTGTTTTCCCGAAATGACATCGCAAAAATAGGTTTACGGACCCGTTTTCGGACTAAAAAGGGGAAAAAACAACGTGATACGAAGAAACAGAAGACTGACTAAAGGAGTAAAACAAAGCAGCTCGATCTAAAGGCGTTTTCGTGACTTTATTAAATACATTTCCTGGAAATAGAAAAATGAAACCGTTTGGGGGAAGGAAAAAAAGCGCCCTTTTTTGTCTCTCCTACACATTACTTTTCTTTGTCCATCTTGCACGTATGCTTCTTCTGACCACATTTTCTCCCTTAATTTCTTTTTACTCCTTTTTCACCTGACTGTTACTGCTGTTTTGTGATGGCACGTAATGGGTTGTTATTAATTAGCCTTGAAAAAGACTCTGCTACTCCTTGTCGAACGTCAAGCTGGAGGGAAAACTCACTTGAAACGGATATTACTTTCGAGCGAATCAAAGGAGTGGGAATTTATATGATAGCTTTCTTAAAAAGCTTGCACATTTGTTATTTTGTATAAAAAAACCTGGTGGTCTGAACTAAACTTTAATTTCTCTAACAGGCGCTTTCATTTGTTTAATGCTGAAACTGCTGGTGCCCGCCACTCTGTATGTAAATTATGTGGGTCGATCCCACAGACATAAAGAACCTAGTTCTTTATGTCTGTGGTCGATCCTGCTAATGTGGTATAGCGCCCCCACCCGACAGTTCATTGAGCCCTTCACAACGCGAGAGGTCATGTAAACATTTTCTGCCACACGGCGTTGCCAAGCAATAGGTATATCGCCCAATGCGGCGCGTTTGTTATGCTATCCCAGTGCTTCTGCAAACTGTGATTGTGCGTCTTTTGGGCGATTCAACTAAATAGTGGTTGCTGGAACGAAAACTGAGTGTTTAGTTGCATCGTTGATCATAACGGAGCTGAAAATCAAGTCAAATTTAGCTTTTAGATAATCGTTTACACAAAAAAGCATCTGAAATGTCGGATCTAGGTTCAGACTACGATGAGGAGGAGCAGGGGCCGTATTTAGGGGTGAGTTACCGAACTAATTACTTGCTTTCTAGGATATTTGCCCAGTATTCGGACGGTAATATAAACACGCTTGTTTTGCGTTTGGTGGCAGTGGGAAATTCATGTTGTTGTGTGAAAACAATACAAGATTTTAGAGTGTAGCTGATATCACCACTATAGTTAGTATCAGTGTTGGGTGCAAACAGTCAATCTGCATGTTCAGTCGATTCAAAGGATATCTCAGACTTAACCTAGGTCCTAGCCCTTTATTAAAGTTAGGCCTATATTATATAGTATTATTTAACGTTTCTTTAGAACTAGAAGTTCATGCGTTAGGCTAAAAAAACCTTCTTTAGAAAGTCCAGAAAAGAGTTGGAATGTGAATTGTAAAGAAAAAGTGTTAGCCTTGCGGCCTGATGTCCCACTGGGGACGAAGAGGACTAAGTAAGTTAAGTTGTGGCGGGGTTGTGGCAGCAGGATCGACAGATAAGCAAAGGCATCACGATCGACCGATTGTGCAGATTGACTGATTTTACAAAAAATCAGCATAAGTAACGTCATATAGGCCTACTGCTGTTTTCCCACAGAAACGCTTCAAATTAATTTTGTTTCACACAATATTATCTTAAAATAAATGAAAGTTAATGTGGGATAATGCGAATGGGCTAATTAACTAACTTTCAAAGAAAAAAAGAAAACTAAACGTCGGTTGATGTTAGGTCTATTCCTCATCTAACTTTAAAGTAACTTTAACATTACTTTTGACTTTTGTTGTCACTCATGTTACGGTTCCATCAATATCATGTCCATTAGACCATGCTCATTGTAGAGGAAGAAATAAACTTCTTGGGAAAAGATTTTTAAGGCCTCGTTAAAAACAGAACAAAACAAAAAATGCAATAAGAAAGACAGGTCTACTTTTTGTCAGAGAAACAATATCGGAATAACTTCTGAATCGTTTCAATACTCATTTATTTCAATCTGTTTTTAGGAGTATGAAGGTGAAAGAAATGAGAAGGAAGAAAGACACGGCAAAGGAAAGGCAACGCTTCCAAATGGTGACACATACGAAGGAATGTACGAATTCGGCAAGAGACAAGGGCAGGTAAATATGGCAACAGATCTTGTACTAAAAAAAAGCCTTTATAATGTGGAGTATTATTTGGGAAGTTTGAGGTACTTTAAATTTTTACTCCTGGCTTTATTTTAAAATAGCCACTCAACTGGCCAGTCTCCTCCAAATTTAGCATTGGGCTAGCTTGTAGACAACAAAAATTGAGCGCTTTGAGATGCCCTCAGGTGCTTTATCTTCCAGTACTTGCTAATCCTCCAATCAGATTGCTCAGCGGGAATGTGATAATAAACCATATCATACTCCCAGTAGTCTATATTGTACTCTGCGTATTTTAAGTATCATGCATCACGCTCCACATACGGACAATGAAAAATGACATCCTAAATTTTGCGCGTTGCACAATTTGCTCTTTGTAAGATAATGCTCAAAGTTGTCTTATCTTCCAGTTGGCTGGAAGATAAATTCGTTATCACACGCGCGCTGGTGGAATACGGGAATATACAGCGCTTCTGCATCCCATATCCCACTCAGACGCAGTAAGCACTACATTTTTCCGCATTCAACACGGGCTTGTGTGATAACTTATTATATATAAAAACTGTGAATAATATACATGTATACTTGTATTGATTTTGTGACATTTCAATGTTGAGGAAAACATTACAAAATTAGTCTTTTTTTTTCATTTTAATCGCTGCACAGGGTATGTACAAGTTCAAGAATGGTGCTCGTTACATGGGAGAATACAAACACAACAAGAAACACGGGCAGGGAACGTTCATCTACCCAGATGGTTCTAAATATGAAGGTTTGTAGTTTAAGTTGAGAAATATCTACCCTCTTGTTGGATCTTTTCGATTTTTCGACGATTCATACTATTTTTACTGGTTCTGTTTTAGCCGTCTGGCTCTTTTTGTTGCTTTGAAGTTATTTTTTATCTTATGACTTGGGCTCTGATTATTTACTTTACCTTGTATATTCAAATTTTCCGATGTTTTTTATTTCACAAAGAGCTAAGATTGATCTCAAGCGCAAAATCTTTCTTGAGCAAAGTGTGATGTCACCGTACAAATCACTACATCACGATTGACAATTCATCTTAAGATGAATCTTGGTGCTTTGTAAAAATCGAGGTCCGGTATTCAGTAAAGGAGTCAACCACTATGCAAGCCTTGATCTTAACCGAGGCCACCGAGGCCATTGGCCTCATGCCCTGTCGAGTTGGCCAGCATGCCCTTCAGAAAAATTGCACTGTCACTACCAACTTGGCCAGCATGCCCTCGTACAATTTCTCTGATTTGGCCAGCAAAGGCCTGCCCCCGTTTTTTCTGAAGATTGAGGCCTGACTATGAAAGTGTTACCCCTATGTTTTGACTTTAGGTAACTGGGTCGACGATCAGCGTCATGGGTTTGGCACCTACACCTATCCCAACGGTGACACCTACGAAGGGGAGTGGCAAAGCCATCTAAGGCACGGACAAGGGGTGTACACCTATAAAGACACTGGTACTCGGTATGTCGGGACTTGGATCAACGGCAAGAGGGAAGGTGCAGGGGAGCTGATCCACGCAAACCATCGGTTCCAGGGTGGATGGATCGCAGATCAGGTACCAGAACCTTCAGCAACTCTGTACAATACTTAATTCTTTCCTTACCATAGGCGACTTCAGTTGACTGCACTCATACCCCCTCTTCCTTATCATAGTTGACTAGAGTCGACTGCACTCACACCCCCTCTTCTTTACCATAGGTGACTTAAGTCGACTGCACTCATACCCCTTCTCCCTTATCATAGTTGACTTTAGATTGCACTCATATCCCCTCCTCCTTATCATAGGCGATACAGTCGACTGCACTCATGCCCCCTCTTCCTTATCATAGGCGACTATAGTCCACTGCACTCATACCCCTCTTCCTTACCATAGGTGACTTTAGTCCATTGCACTCATACCCCCTCTTCCTTATCATAGGTGACTTTAGTCGACTGCACTCACACCCCCTCTTCCTTATCATAGGCGACTACAGTCTACTGCACTCACACCCCCTCTTCCTTATCATAGGCGACTACAGTCGACTGCACTCACACCCCCTCTTCCTTACCATAGGCGACTAGAGTCTACTGCACTCACACCCCCTCTTCCTTATCATGGGCGACTAGAGTCGACTGCACTCACACCCCCTCTTCCTTATCATAGGGGACTAGAGTCGACTGCACTCACACCCCCTCTTCCTTACCATAGGCGACTAGAGACGACTGCACTCATACCCCTCTTCCTTACCATAGGGGACTAGAGTCGACTGCATTCATACCCCCTCTTCCTTACCATAGGGGACTAGAGTCGACTGCATTCATACCCCCTCTTCCTTATCATAGGCAACTAGAGTCGACCCCCTCTTCCTTGCCATAGGGGAACTTACCATGGTCAAACGTTTCAGTCATTTTTGTTGATGTCAAAATAATTTTGTAACAAGAGTGTTAAACTTCCTTTGTTTTTCGTGTGATTTTTATGTGACTACAACAGCAAATTAGAAAAAAGTACACTTCACTAATATTGTAAACTCTCTTTATTTTTGACTTCTTAGTTATTATTTTTTTTTTTTTACACAGCCACAAGGAAAAGGCAAATATTTATTTGACATTGGATGTGAGCAGCATGGGCAGTATGTCCCTGTAGAACAGGTGAGAATATTAGTGTTTTTACCCTGAAGAAGTCCAGGACACATACCCTAACAAATATTTCAACCAGTTTGCTCTGAGATTTCAGAAATCTTTCCAGTACCACCTGCAGTATAGATGGTTGCCATAGACGCCATCTTAAGCCAACTTGGGTTTTGGCTTTGGGTCGCGTAACACGTTCTTCTTTTTCTACACAGCAAAGTGGTTCACCGACTAACCACCCAAGTAATTTTAATAAAACTCCCGCATGCCCCACAAAGTTGTCCCCACAAAACACATAGTTGCGCCTTCAAAAAATGATGTATCGTTGCCCGTGAAGATGGCCGACTAAATGGGAGACTTTTGAGACAGTAGCGGGTGTCCCAAAGACCAGTCCTTTTCCATTGTTCTCAGCGATGAAAACAATGGAAAAGGACTGGTCTGTGGGACGCCCGCTATTGTCTCAAAAGTCTCCCATTATGTGTGATGTCAAGTGGGAACTATCTGTTGTTTATTTGGAACAACAACCCAAAAATTTGTTCCGAAGAATATTGCTTGAAATGCAACCCTGACTAAACAAAGTAAAGACAACATTAACAAACGTTTTGATATTTGGCTCTGGGATTTGCATGTCTTAACCATTGGGAGACTTTTGAAACACTAGGGGGCAGCAGACTCATCACACAAAATTGATCATTCCCGAAATTAAGCATTATGCCTAGAATTTGTTTGAATATGCCTAAAATTATGCTTTCTGCTACCTAGTACTATATCTCAAAGTCCTCAAATTTGTTTTAGTTGGTATAAATTTCCATTTTTTTTAAAAAATTTGTGATAATCTCATCAGCCCCAAAATGGTGACCAGGAAGACGAGGAGGCCCAAACCGTGACCATCCCAAAATGGCGAGCGGGCGAAATCCGAGCCGTCAGCGAGTACAACCCCGCCGAGGAGCTGGCCGCAGCGGCAGCAGCTGAGGCCGAAGCGCAGCAGGCAGAGGAGAAGATGGAGGAAGGGGCGGAGCAAACCCAGGAGACACCCGCTGAAGGGGAGGCACCAGCCACTGAGGCTGAAGCAGGTAGGCCGAGTGTCATTTCGTTGGTACTTGTTCCATTTTACTACCCAGGGGAAGTTTGGGGTCGAGGGAATGTGAAGGGTTGGAATGGAGGAGTGAGTGGGTGTCTGCAGTTCCAGACTGTAGGATTTTGACTGGCTGTCATACTCCCCATTTTGGGCAATCAACATGTAAGCGTGTAAACGCCATGTCACCTAAAATTCACACTACACTGTATAACACATGGGGGCACTGACAACCAAAGTGGCGCAACCAAGATTATTGATGACGTCAGGTGAATAGACCGATCCATTAAGCCCCGCCCCCTTCTGTGTTGACCAATCACAGCTTTGGGTAAGCCACCGAAAGTCCGACACGATAAAATCCTATTGGACAATGTAAACATGCATGCGCGTACTTATAGTGTGTGCATTCTTGTCGTGCAGTGTGGCATTGAAGAGACGCACATTGTGCTGCCCACGTGTACAGTGGTGATGTAGCCTATGCCGTGATTGGTCAATATGTTTAGGGGGCGGGGCTTAATGGATCGGTCTATTGGGTCAATTCAAAAGCTTGCCCCGAACCATGAGAGGTAATGTAGCGACACTGTCTTTAGTCTGGCGAATCCAATCTGAGTGTTCACTTGTGACTAATCAAGTCATTGTTTCATACTTTATTGACAATTTAACTTGCAGTATGGCTTATTTATCTAGTGTCATTTGTTGTTGTTGTTTGTTATTTACTTGAGAATATTGAACTTTTTATAATAAAGATACTAACTTACATATGGTGTCCAGCTCCAAAACGGTGTGTGTCAAAAAGACATTCAGACACCATTCCGGCAGATACATGATTTATGATGACATTTTGGAACAACTCATTTTCCAGACTGCGACAAGGTCGTATAATTTTGTTTATGACCACATTTACATACGTACACACACATAAACAGTGTGGCGAGACACAATTATGTTTCACCGAACCAGTGATGTGTAGTCAAGTGTTCAATATGAAGGTTTTATTGGAGAAGTGAGTTACGACCTTGTTGCAGTGAAAATGTGAAGTACGACATCGGCTTGGGTCACATTTTTAAAGGTGATTTATTACATGGTTACAATAATCACAAAATTGATTTGAAATTTATCAATTTATATTTAAATCACTGCTATTTGTGAGAAAATTGTTCTCCATACTCTTGGGTCTTAAAGATGCAGGCTTGTCGCCATTACCCGATCTTGGACATGTTCATGTACACACATAATAATAATACGCAGTTTTTTAATATAGCGCTTTATCACACCCTATGGGCGTCTCAGAGCGCTCAATATTTTTTTCCTGCGAGGTATGATGAGTTACGCTTTTGAAGTATGAGACCTGTTCCTTTACATAGCACCATGTAATGGTTCACAAGGTGCTGTGGCGCAATCTGCAGCCGATCAAACCAGGAACACCGGGGCAAACCCCTTCTCTTTGCGATAAGTGCACTGGGTTCTTTTACGTGCATTACACAACACACGGGACCAACGGCTTTACGTCCCATCCCATACAACGTAAACAAATCGCCTTTCTCACTGCAATAGATGCCCAATGGCTATTTTTTTTTTTTTTTTTTTGACGAGCCTGTATCTTTAATATGGCTCTTCAAATTGAAATAACACATACATGAACAAACACAAAAACCCTGATAAAATTATGAGCCTTATTATTTCTGTTTTACCCATACTCTGATGTGTGTCAAGCACTTGTATACTCAGTACTTTCCCCCAAGTCCTGTGGAAAAACAAAATCCACTGGCATATTACTCAGGTGGGGTTCGAACCCACGACCTTTGTCATTCTAGAGCAGATGTCATACCACGAGACCACCGGGCTTGCCCGATAGCTAGAGGCCAGTTCAAATCCAAATATATTAAAAGCGGGTTACGTCTATTAAAATATGCACCATTTGATTTTCTCAAAGATGTATCCAAATGTGATGACATTTTCACAGGTTGGTTCAATTGGTGTGTTTATCTAAAAATTCATAAACACCCATGACAGTTTAGGCATTCCTAATGGTTGAAAGGTGGTCACATGACCGTGTTTACCTGGTATTAAACGGCTGATAAAGACACGGCTGGAGCTGTTTAAGACTGCTTATTTTAGTCTGGTTTCCTCCTTTGATACTCTAACACTAAAAAACAAATAAAAAGAGGCATGAAAAAGACCCATAGTGCAAAGTGAGCAGGGTTTGTTGTGTTGTTCTTTACATTTTATTTCTTAACAATAAAAGGGTGCTTATGAATGGGAATAACAGAGTGGTGACTTGGTCTTAATTGGCTCTTTAAAACCTTACATTGTCGCGACTTTGCGATAAAGGCCCGAGTTGGGCCGTGACACTGACGGTTTTAAATGGCCGATTAAGACCTCGTCGCCACTCTCTTATTCCCTCACTAAAGAATATCAAATGAAACTCTTTTAAAAACCAGTGATGTGTCGAACCTTCAAATGATTGGTTTCTATTGGTTTCTTATAGAAGGCACTTGTGTTGCTTCTGATGTGTGTTGTAGTTTTTTATAGGCTTCTAGTTTGGTTGAATTGGAAGACTTATTATTATTCAGTGATCGATGCTTTGACTATGCAAGTCTAATTTCGCGCTTCTATAAAGAAAAAAAATTGTTCTTCTTAATCCAAAGCTCCCGAAGAAGGTCAAGAAGGCGAACCAGCACAAGCCACAGAAGCAGAGGGGGAGGCCCCAGCACCTGCAGAGGGTGAGGAAAGCCAACAGGAAGCAGTTGAAGATGGTGGTGAGGGTGGTGAAGAAGCAGCTGCCCCTTCACCAGTAATGGAAGAACCGGAGGAGGCCGATTAAACTGCTCACTGCAAGGTGCAAGATTTTGTAATTTCTAGCTGAGTTGTGGAGGGAAGCATATTTGCAAATTAACTGAAGGTTTTGGCATAAAACTGTTTCCTGCAAAGAAGCTTTAAAAATTCCATCAAACAGTTATTACGTAGGTCCACGCTATGATTGAACAAGTTTTGCATTAACCATTTTGCAAAATCCCCATTGTTTTATTGTAAGATGTAAATATCAAGTTTTTAAAATGTTTTTATAAAAACCTTAAGGGTGGGGAATGAATAAGAGGTGTGTCATTCATCCTCTATCATCACTAGAAGGAATTCTTTTGAGCTCCGCCCATCACAACAACTATCTGGTCACAGAGAGTCAGGGCACCACGTCACACACAAAATGCTCAGAGCTTGACATCTTGTGATGGGAATTTAAATAGGTCAGACCAGAGCTGTGTATTGAGAGAGGTGCGACAACTAAAAAGCCATTTCCGGTTCAGAAACCGTATATTGTGCGCAGGCAGGGTGCCAGACTAGACTGCACATTGGGTTGTGCTACATTTCGGACAGAAAATGGCGTCTAGCAACCACGTGACCAAAGAAAACGGGCCCCTCCATGTCGCAACTCTCTCAATACACAGCTGTTGGTCAGACTTGTAGGCATGTCATCCTGACTCCAATTTCATAGAGCTGCTTAAGCAAAAAAAGTAGCTAAGCACAACAAAACTATGCTTACCAGACTAAGATTACCAGCCAAAATGCCATGTCACCATGTACCATCTTTGACCGATATCCTGCTCACTTTTGCTGAGCAGGAGATTGTTAAGCAAGAATTCCTGCCCTAAGTAACTGGGCCCTGGTTGTGATTGGTTTTACTGCATGAAGGGGCGGGGCTTACTGGGTCAGCCTACTCACAGCAAAGATTATAGAGCGCCGAAGGTGCAAGATGGGGAACTGGAGCTCTATCTATTAATGGAACGTGAAATACCCATGGGCACCATTTCGGCAAGTGAATGCTTTGTTTCCCATTGATAGCAATGGTCATTGTCTGCACTGATCGGCACTGATCTATTGTTGTATCAATAGCTACTTGCTACTTGCTGAAATGGCGTCCAGTGGGATTTCACATTTCAGCCAGAGTTCCCCATCTTGCGTCTTCGGCGCTCTATAATCGTTGATTCACAGCTAATGTTGACCAAGGTGAGCATATCTATGGATGATGGATTCTGTGTGACTCATAATGTAAATGTACGTCAGGGAGTTGCGTTCCAACTATTTTTAAAACTCCAATATTAACTTCCAATAGGCTTATTAACAGCCAAGTGTTTTAGGATTTTTTTTTAAACATCACAATGTATAAACGTGCAGAATATTTTAAATATGATTAGATTCAACTGGTGAGTACACTCTCATAGTTTCTCGCATGGTGAACATTCTCTCCCCCGTCCAGCCTGACGGGATTATTTTTCTTGGAACTGCCGGAATCTTTTTTCTTTGAGAGTACCGCTGGCACAAAGAAACCTCGACTTGACAAATCCGAGAGAACAAAGATTGGCTTTATTGCACCGTGATTTTGTTTTTCTCCATCGAGAAAACTCCAAATTCATGCACTGTGAATTGCAAAACCTTGGCTGCGTGACACAGCCTGCGTCCTGTGATAAGTACTAAATTAGATCCCCGATTCACTCTGACTTACCACCCATTGAGCCGAAACACAATAAATAAACAATGGTGGAAGCCTCTCTATGTCTCGTAATAATCTTCTTGGAACAAAAGGACAAAGGTCTGGAATCGGGGATTACACAACGCCTGCACAATAGCCAAAAATCTGCAAAATATTGAGCACCATCTGTCCTGTTTGTGCAGGTGAAAAGAAGCATTACACGGCGTGTGCATGCTCTGACCTTTGTTCCAGTATTCTGATTTTACACTGGGTGTTTAAACAGTGTGCAGTTCCTGGCTCAAAAAACATTTTCGTGGATACACGTTGGCCAGCGCCAACTGGTTAAAAACCCTCACTCCATACAAGTGTTTTTAGCCAGAGAACCTCCTGAATTCCTTTGAAAATCCTCCACTCTGTAGAAACTAAACACCTTAATGTTTGGACTTGGATGAGATTGGTATGCCTGGGCCCAATTTCATAGAGCTGATTAGGCAGAAAATATTGCAGAAAGAATTTTGCTCAGCAAAAACAAGCAGGATACCGGTCACATTTTGTACATGTGACATGTTATTTTGGCTGGTAACCTTATTCTGGTAACCATAATTTTGTTGTGCTTAAGCAGCTCTATGAAATTGGGCCCTGGTTGGGTGATTAGCAATTGTTATTTGGACCTACAATACCATATCCCACAAAGTGAAAAAAAAACTTCCTGAGTAGGATTCTGAGAGGATTCCGGATTGTGTTTAGAGTGCTATCGTTTACATGCATTGGTGATTGTAAAAGACAAGTCAAGTTTAGTCAATTATCTGAAATTTCCCCTGACTGATCTTCAAAGAATTAAAACTTCCGTTTTTAATGAATTTTCAATATATTTAGTACTAAGTTTTGTCCGTCCCTTTTTTTTTCGTCTCCTTTTTTTTTTTTTTTTTTTTTTGAATAAAATTTCCACTTGCACTTTAATATTGTACAATTTATTGACATTCAATTTCTGTTATTTATACATAATATGTGCCTTTAAGAGTTCTCAAAATTAATAAACTTTGTGTATTTCTCGAAAGCGGCAGCGTTCTTTTCTTTTAATATTTCTTGAGAGTGTTTTCTTAAGATTTCCTAAGCCAAGAAGTACCTTGTTAATCCAAGGAGTGAGAGTTATGTATTTCTGGTCCTGAGGTCAAGTACCAATTTTTTTTTTTTTTTTTGCTTTCTCAGTGCCGGTTTCTTTTTTTAATTTAATCTACTTGGAATGGTGGGTTAGTGTTAGAGTTAAGTCTACCCTGAACTGTTTTGGGTATGAGGCAGTCATTTTTTTCCATCCACACACCAGGGTTAGGTCCTTGGTCTCTCCCATACACATCACAGGGTAATCCTTCAAGTTGTGGCTCTCCCACCCATATCACAAGGGGTAAGCCTTGCAGCTCTCCCACCCACATCACAAGGGGTAAGCCTTGCAGCCCTCCAACCCATATCACAAGGGGTAAGCCTTGTAGCTCTCCCACCCACATCACAAGGGGGTAAGCCTTGCAGCCCTCCAACCCACATCACAAGGGGTAAGCCTTGCAGCTCTCCCACCCACATCACAAGGGGTAAGCCTTGCAGCTCTCCCACCCATATCACAAGGGGCACGCCTTGCAGCTCTCCCACCCATATCACAAGGGGCAAGCATTGCAGCTCTCCCACCCATATCACAAGGGGTAAGCCTTGCAGCTCTCCCACCCATATCACAAGGGACAAGCCTTGCAGCTCTCCCACCCATATCACAAGGGACAAGCCTTGCAGCTCTCCCACCCACATCACAAGGGGTAAGCCTTGTAGCACTCCCACCCATATCACAAGGGGTAAGCCTTGCAGCCCTCCCACCCATATCGCAAGGGGTAAGCCTTGTAGCACTCCCACCCATATCACAAGGGGGTAAGCCTTGCAGCTCTGCCACCCACATCACAAGGGGTAAGCCTTGTAGCACTCCCACCCATATCACAAGGGGTAAGCCTTGTAGCACTCCCACCCATATCACAAGGGGTAAGCCTTGTAGCTCTCCCACCCATATCACAAGGGGGTAAGCCTTGCAGCTCTGCCACCCACATCACAAGGGGGTAAGCCTTGTAGCACTCCCACCCACATCACAAGGGGGTAAGCCTTGTAGCTCTCCCACCCATACCACAAGGGACAAGCCTTGCAGCTCTCCCACCCACATCACAAGGGACAAGCCTTGCAGCTCTCCCACCCACATCACAAGGGGTAAGCCTTGTAGCACTCCCACCCATATCACAAGGGGTAAGCCTTGTAGCACGCCCACCCATATCGCAAGGGGTAAGCCTTGTAGCTCTCCCACCCATATCACAAGGGGGTAAGCCTTGCAGCTCTGCCACCCACATCACAAGTGGTAAGCCTTGTAGCACTCCCACCCATATCACAAGGGGTAAGCCTTGTAGCACTCCCACCCATATCACAAGGGGGTAAGCCTTGCAGCTCTGCCACCCACATCACAAGGGGTAAGCCTTGTAGCACTCCCACCCATATCACAAGGGGTAAGCCTTGTAGCACTCCCACCCATATCACAAGGGGTAAGCCTTGTAGCACTCCCACCCATATCACAAGGGGTAAGCCTTGTAGCACGCCCACCCATATCGCAAGGGGTAAGCCTTGTAGCACTCCCACCCATATCACAAGGGGGTAAGCCTTGCAGCTCTGCCACCCACATCACAAGGGGTAAGCCTTGTAGCACTCCCACCCATATCACAAGGGGTAAGCCTTGTAGCACTCCCACCCATATCACAAGGGGTAAGCCTTGTAGCACTCCCACCCATATCACAAGGGGTAAGCCTTGTAGCACTCCCACCCATATCACAAGGGGTAAGCCTTGTAGCACTCCCACCCATATCACAAGGGGTAAGCCTTGTAGCTCTCCCACCCATATCACAAGGGGGTAAGCCTTGCAGCTCTGCCACCCACATCACAAGGGGGTAAGCCTTGTAGCACTCCCACCCACATCACAAGGGGGTAAGCCTTGCAGCTCTCCCACCCATATCACAAGGGACAAGCCTTGCAGCTCTCCCACCCACATCACAAGGGGGTAAGCCTTGTAGCACTCCCACCCACATCACAAGGGGGTAAGCCTTGCAGCTCTCCAACCCATATCACAAGGGACAAGCCTTGTAGCACTCCCACCCATATCACAAGGGGTAAGCCTTGTAGCTCTCCCACCCACATCACAAGGGGGTATGCCTTGCAGCTCTCCAACCCATATCACAAGGGACAAGCCTTGTAGCACTCCCACCCATATCACAAGGGGTAAGCCTTGTAGCTCTCCCACCCACATCACAAGGGGGTAAGCCTTGCAGCTCTCCAACCCATATCACAAGGGACAAGCCTTGTAGCACTCCCACCCATATCAGCTCTCCCCTCTACTTCATAAGGGGCAAGTCTCGCATCCCACCCACCCACATCACAAGGGACAAGGTTTAGCTATCCCACCCACATCACGAAGGACAAGCCTCGCATCCCTCTCACCCACATCATAAGGGACAAAGCTTTGTATCACTCCCGCCCACATCACACAGACTAAGCCTTGTTTGCTCTACCCACGTCATGAATGGTCTTCCTTGTACCATGTACGATAGCTCTCCTGACCAAAATAAGTTTTTAACAAAACGCCACAAAAGGAAGAGGATTTGACTATAGCTCTTTTTTTTTTTTATATCCAAATGGAAGGATGTTTATTGCTTTCTACAAGATATACAGAACATATTTTCAAAATAAACATTTATGAATCATATGAAAAACCATGGATGGTGAACAGCTGTTTTGGTCATCAAGTGCAGATCCTGTTCAGAGTACAGCAAGGAAAGTTGAATTAAAAATGAAAGTAAAAAATGTAACTTCTCAAACAGAGGCCAGGAGCAAGTTCGATCAAGGACCATAGTTAACCAAAGGTTCGACTAACTCTGATCAAACTCACGCTAGTCAACCATGGTCGGACTAGTCCAGTCGACTATTGGCAACCAGCCTATCGAGGTTGGTCACATCGCTGGTTACCAATAGCCGCTTCATAAGCACAGTGCAGAGGAGACCAGTTATTAGAAAGTAACATTGATGGTGGCGTGGACGTGACATGAGTCATCAACTTCAGTGCGCATGCACTACGTACGTCACTAACCAACCACTAGTTAACCATTGGTCCTTGATTGAACTTGCTCTCTACACTGTTCTTTCCTTCTAGTCTCAATTTGGGTTTTATTCAAGGCGCATCACCTGATCGTACGGTCAAAAACTAATTTAAAGGCAAAACACAGGATTGGTAAAGCTGACAGCGCAGTGTTCTTACTTTGTGTGATACAATGTATACATGAAAACACAAACCTGTGAAAATTTGGGCTCAATCTGTCATCCGAGTCAGGAGAAAGTAGTGAAAAACCGTGCACATTTTTCAGCATGTAATCACATTGTCCTTAATTTCGATTGTTACGACCGAAATTAAAATGGGGGTCTTCAAATTCTATTTTCTCGACTTTGACAGTATTTCAGACATAGCTATTTCTTTGAAAGATTGGTACTGGTATGAACTTCATGATTTCATTTCATTTCATTTCATTTTATTTTGGCTAAAAAACAATAAGAAAATCTTAAAAACGGTGATAGTTACATTAATAATAAAACAAACTTTCAAGCCAAGGATAGCCTGAAACGCTCAAAAACACGACTTAATTCCATCGGGGTCCTTAAAAAAATAAACAGGAAGATAATCAAAAAGTCCATTAATAACATCAAAAGAAAACCTCAAAAAAGGAAATTCTTCAAATTACACAGGAGACAAACAGATCAAAAATTGGATTGAGAAGAAAGATGTCCTTTCACTGCCCTTTTAAATTGATAGTAATTGTTAGAACATGATTATTATAATTTTTTTAATAAATACCAATCCTGTATTCTACTTTTAAATATTCAATATTTACCTGCCCGTTGTCGTTCAGGAATTTGTAAACTAAACCAAACCAATCTGTCAACATTTCTAACACAAGGTTTCCAGGTCGATTTCACCAAAAATTCACTCGGTTTAACACCCGGCAAATTCAATACCGTTTGAAAATGAAATGATCCATTGCATCTGCAATCAACAGTCGAAAGGAGTGATTCAATTTCAACAGTTTAGCATTCAAATTCCTCAGGTCACAAAAAATCCTTCAATTTCGCAGAATTATAGACTGTAATGGGAGACTTTTGAGACGTTAGCGGGCGACCCAGTAACGGGTCCTTTTTCTATTATGAGAGCAATAGAAAAGGACCGGTTACTGGGGCGCCCACTTACCTCTCAAAAGTCTCCCATTCCAAATGAGTTTTTGGTCAGGATTCAATCTCACTTTAACAACAGCCAATAAACAAACAATTTGCATACTACAAGTACAGTATTTTGTGCCTTGCGTGTGGAATACTGGTTCTTCTTCTTCTTCAGCTCGGAAGTTTTACCAGCATCGCTCAATTCCTAAGACACTAACATGTGTTTTTCTAGACTCATCACAAGTTAGGGTCTCAGGGACTGAGAAATGGGTGATTTTTCTGTTGATAGACTCGCTGCTGATGCGACGTTCCCAACGCCGCACTGCTGAAACTCTTCAAATTTGTCCTCTTCACAAACTGCTTTTATCACAGGGCTTGACTTCACAAAGAGCCAAGAATGATCTCAGGATGTGCATCGATCTTAATTGCTAAGCAAAGTGTGACGTCACAGTACAAATCACTATGGTAAATACTGACAAACTCATCTTAAGATGAATCTTAGTGTTTTGTGACATCAAGCCCTGGGCTCATATATTTGGGTGAAATTCCACAGGTCCACAGGGTTTGTAGCTCAACATTTTTACCGCAACAGAAATGTTTTTACAAGACCAGAATGAAAATGAGAGACAAACTTTCTGCACAGTTTTAACATATAAACTGTTTTGATTTGAACAAGCACTAAGAGAAGATTGCTCTCATTTGTCTTGTGGGTAAAGTATACATCAATACTGAACAAAATTAAAACATGTTTAACAGACTCAAAGTCGACAGTTGAATATCATTCGTTAAAGATATTGCACTTTTTTTTTTAAATTAACGATATTACACAATGAGGTATTATTATTCAACTGACAAATTACTCAATTCGTTGTCAAGCTTGCTTAGTACCATTCATCCTTTTGGAATGTGTCAGTTTTAAGCACTTCATCTTTAACATAACTTATCGCAAATCATTTTTGAATGCATCTTGACTGAGACTAAAGGACGTGAAATGTCCGAGTGTATCCTTTTTTAGAGTTCAAAAAGAACAAGTGAAACGTTGCAAAATCGTGGGTAATATTTGTTGACTATATAAAAGGCTTCAGTGACAATACTATCGACAAGTATTTGGGTGCGGACTTTAAAACACCATAAAAAAAGATCCACGAGGCAATCCTGCAAACACTATCAATCAATCCGGAGTGGAAAACAAACAGTCCAATATGCAAATGACCCCCCATAAATATCCATCCAATCACATTCTCCTCTGCAGTATGCAAGTGCCGACTCGTCCAATCAGATCCCACGATGCATTTGCAACACCTTTTGGAAAGTTAGCAGGTTGTATAGATATCGCCTAAAGGTGTATTTCTTATCTTTACAACCGACTACCTCACACAAAGGGTATGCCTCTTTAACCAGCTCGCCAACGTCCGGGACTAGAGTCTGCCTGCAAAGAATATTTCAAAATTTAATCATGAAATTTGAGATTTAAAAGCGCCTTATAAGAAAGCTCTCCTCTCCTCTCCCAGTATTTGACATAGCCTATTCTTAAATGGTGAGTCAGCACGTTCTCTTTTCACATTACTTATTACTATCTTTCATCGTTTTTGTCTCTGTTCAACCTGTCTGTGTTCTTGTTCCTATTTACGTTCTGTTTGTCTGTCCATCAGGGATCTCACCACAAGCCCCGGCTTCTAGAAAATGTCTCCATACTTCTTTTGTTTTCTGTCTTCAAATGCATTTTTGATTACTTCCTTAATTCAATTTGTTTGGAAATTGTCATGAAGTATGGTAATAAATGCGACTATTGAATTGAAATAAATTGAAATAACGTATCAGTGAAGCCATGAACTCTTATTTTTCTTTCACAAATGATTGTTCTGCACCCCCCCCCCCCCCCCCGTTTCATAAGGTTGTTGTGTAGAAAATGTTGCTTAAAAGACCCAAATCCTCTTCATGAAGTTGTCCAATTGTGGAGGATTGAGGACTGGAGGCCCAAATAACACTTGCTTATCACTGGGCCAGGCATACCAATCTTATCCAAGTCCAAACATTCAAGTGTGGAGTAACTTAGAAAAGAGTGGTCGACCGAGGTCACCTCTGCAAATTTCTTTTGCGTAGGTGGGTTGCGCTGAAAAAAAAAATGAATTATTCATATATTTTCCGTGAACCATACATCTACGCATGCCCATTTTTAATGTCTTGACTGGGACTCGAACCCACATTCTGCTGCTGGCAACACCAATACTACAGTCCAGTGATCTAGACCACCAGCCATGGCAATGCAGTTTTAAAACACATGGATTGTATAAACGATATTTTTTTTCGAGATAGTGTTTTTTGCACCGAGATGACGAGATGAAAAACACCTGTGGTAGTCTGTGGCAGGTTTTTTTGAAATAATTTCTTTAGTGTTGTTTTTTTTTTTCAATAGAATTTTACAGCCACCTGCTGGTGGGTAAAGCAGCACGCGAAAAAACATATGCGGCCTTTTTGATCATACTGCACCGATTTAATAATAACTATCAAAGCAAATACCTCTTTCAGCATATGTACAAACAACACCTGTGGAGCTATCAAACATTAATTATCTAAATCTCTTAATAAATAATCTGCTGGAGGTTGGAGACAGTTGGGGTTTTCCCGTTTACTAGTACTAGCACTCAAAGTGCCAGCAAGTTTGGCTACAAGGTCTGGCGGCGATGTCATTTTGAATCCAAGTTGAGCTGATCACAAGACAATTAACCATAATTTGCTCCTCTTCACCCCAGTGTATACATGGGGGGGCTGCCAGTGCTGAAACAAGCAATAATTCCTACTTGTGCTGGTCACAAGACACATTTAACCATAATTTGCTTCCCTTCGCCTAGGTGAATAAACCTCTGGGTTGGGGTCTCTTACTACTCGTAAAAAAGTAGCATGTATACCAGGAATAGGTCGCCTCCAGGAATAAGATTACTGGTAAATAAAACAGCGCCCTCTTGAGTTCATCGAGTCCCGAGTCTTCTCACCAAACAAAAGTGGGATTGTTGCTTGGACTTGTAGCTCCAGCTTTGCTACCAGCACCTGAAGAGTAAATGAAGAAAAAAAAAACGAACAAAATGAACAACATTTTTAAATTAAAAAGGTAAGTGTTGTTCTTGAAAAACACAAGAACGCCGGACGTGTCCGATCGTGAGTTTTACTGGCCCGAAGCTTGAAACACTGGCCTTCTTGGGCCTCCGGTCAAGTGTTAAGTTCGGAGCCCCAACATGAAGTGGTGTTTTGGCTGCTAAGCATTTTCTAGCCGAATCACGACTGCGTGTTGAGCTAACTGTTGTGCTTTTTTATAGCAGCTTCACGACATTGTGCACAATTTATCAAAACAGAAAACAGTCGAGTCAAAGACAACTAAAAAAGCAAATAGTCCACAATATAAGCTCCGACTGCCCTTCAGCTGTACCAGCACAGTTCAGTAAAAAAAACAACAACATCATTATCCAGTCAAGGTCTATATATATCGGCCATCTTTGTACATTTCCATGGAGTCCACATGTCCACAGCGAAAAGGACCTCCTGTGACAAGCACTCTCTATCGTGCTTTTAAGTTTTCTGTGAAATCAAAATAAGTCAGTTTCCCTTGTGGTTTATGACTTGATATTTAAAAGAAAAACTCGCATCCCCTTAAGGTGGTCTCCTTACTGCTGCTGCTTCCCAGGTTGCATCATAACCCAGGGCATGGAACCCCTGGCTTCTAAATGGCATCACCGAACAAAGATACTGACTAAAAATAAGGACCCCGCCAACATAGGGCTAGACAGCTCAGTTGGTAGAGCGCCGGCACGTACATCCGGAGGTCACAGGTTCAAATCCCAATTCAGTCCATTGTTCACCCCCCAAAATAAAACAAAGACGGAGTTTGAGTTTCCAGCTACGCCAGGGAGAAAAGGCAAGTTTGCAAACCAGCTGAAAAGTTTCAAACCTCAGGAATGAAAGTCCTCGCAGAAAAAAGAGTCTGGAACTAAGATCAAAATTTTAAGAAATATACTGAAATGATGGCATTTCCACCTTTTGGTAACCCCTGGAGTTGAAGATTGCGAGGAGCTTTGGGGAATAGTATCCTCAGCACTAGATAAGAAGATAAAAGAGCAGGAATTCTACATATCCACAGAAAACAACAGCTATTTTTTGTTCACCAAGCAGACGTAATAAGATTTGAATTCAGATAAAGGTCTCAAATCTCTCATCTCTGAGAAAACTAAGACGATTGAAGATCGATGTACGTGTACTCATATAAACAATGAGGTTTGTGGTGACACCATATTTACATGAATCTCTCTTACAAGTTGTGGATGGTCTGAAAAAACAAACGAACAAACAAACAAACAAACAAACAAATAAACAAACAAACAAACAGTTGAGTAACAACTTCTATACACACTACCCCAGTCCACGTGGAGACAACCTACTGTACATGTACCAAGGCCTTAAAATTCCTCCATTGTTAAAATAATCTGCCCAACTGGGATCGTTTAAATTTTGAACGACACAAATTTCTCCCCCCAAATGTCCGTGAGAGAGAACCAAAATTATGAAGAAAACCAAGTTCTTGTTGAACGATTTAAAGATTGGCAAGGCTGGCTTGAATTTGAATTTGCTCCATATAAATTCTGCCACGAGAATGCCATGGACAAACTGTCGATGACGATACAGGCCAAAGCTCATGAAGAATTGTCATTTTTACTGAGGAAAAGCAAATTGGGAAAGTTTCCCCGAATGTGCTGTGTTGAGTCCCAACACAATAAGTGAAGCACAACTTCAGCTTTGCAGGTCAATGCCTATAAAATGGGCCCACAGTTCCCCTTTCTTGTTGGTAAATTAACCAGAAACTGTACGTGTGGTTAAGTTTACAGGATGCACTCCACAATGGAATAAATGTCCATTTATACAATATAATCAGCACAACAACCCCCACAAATCGTGAGGTCTTATTTCATTGTATGATCGATAAATCGCATTGCTGTGTAGCAGCTCCTAATAGTGGTGTTCCCCCCCCCCCCAGTGGCGCGAAACTAGGGTCAATTAAATTTGAAGGAAGCACAAGGGGGTGGTGCGTCTTTCCTAACCAATCCCCTTTTCAGCGCTCTTGCTGTATATCGTTTACTATTTAAAGGATAATCTGACATGGAGGTAAAAACAAATATGTGTGTAAATAGACAAAAACCTCGAACTTACTACATGAAATCTGATAAAATTTAACATTTTTATACTGGTAATTTTTAATCTCAAAACTCCACATTTCAAATCGGGGGGGGGGGGGGGGGGGGAGCACCTTGGGTTGGGGCACTGTTTCCCACAGTCATTTGCCCATGTATCTATGTATAACTGTACATTGCTCCGTTGGTTCAGATATAATCTATGACTCCAACAGGACTGTTGTGGAAACTGTTTCCTGATACTTTATATCCTGGTTCAAGCACAAATATGAAACACGACCCCCCAGATGCATAAAATATAACTGTTTGCTTGACCCCGAATGACAGTCAAAGCATGCGGGGGACATCACTGGCAACTGTCAAAGACCAGTTATATCCGCACTCTGTGTGACCCAAATTATACATGAAATCCACCCGTAAACAGACTTGGGAAAGTTAAAGCTCAATCAGTCGTTGGATGCACCAGGAATTTCTGACAAACCCCATTCACTGCGTTGTCAAACATTGGATTTCAGACTCGCAAGATCGAAATGAATTTGGTTTTTACTCATTTCTCAAAAACTGTAGCATTTCGGGCGCAGGTATTTCAAGGGAAGTTTCTCCACCATGATCATCTTTACCCAAATAATTCACAGGTAAATCTATGAATCTCTATAATTTCAATCGTACCAATATTATGAACACTATTTCAAGGATTCAACTGGTACCCATTGAAAAACAAAATGTTTTATTACATAGAGTTTTTGATTATGAAGTTCACATCAGTACCAATCCCCCGGAAGAAAAGGACCCACAGATGAGATTTTACAGGAAAACGACAAATCTTGAAAAATTGGGTTTAACAGTTTCGTCTTAGTCTGGAGATGAAGCCAACTGAATTTACAGGACATTACAGGCCCGACTGCTTCGTTCTTGACAGGGCAAGGGGAAACAAGGCATTTTCTTCTTGATAAAGGGCACCTCTATGAGGAAATTGTCAATTCCTATTGGAATATTTCAAGGGCACCAAAGCAATGACCAGGGCAACGGAGGCGATTGCTTTTGTTGCCTCCTGATTGCTTCGTTCTTGAAAGGGCAAGGGCACCAAGGCATTTCCTACTTGATAAGGGCACCTCTATGAGGAAATCGTAAATTTCTATTGGAACATTTCAAGGGCACCAATGACCAGGGCCCAGTTTCATAGAGCTGCTTAAAAGTTTTCTGCTAAGCAAAAATAAGCAGGATACCAGTCACAGATTGTACGTGTGACATGCTATTTTGGCTGGTAACCTTTTTCTGGTAAGCATAATTTTGTTTGTGCTTAGCTACTTTTTGTGCTTAAGCAGCTCTATGAAATTGGACCCAGGGGCACAGAGGCAATAGACCTTTATCATGGTGCGACCATCTTGATTTTTTCCCATTCAAACCAACGTAACCAAACCGAGGCTGGAAGGGCAAATAGTCTGGTTCCTTTTTGTACAATGAATATTAGCATATATTACTGTTATTGGATACAGGGAATATGACCAAGATGGTTGCAGCGTGATAAAGGTCTATTGCCTCCATTAAGTATCAGGCCTGATGTTACATTTTAGAGATGTTACAGTCCCTTTACATCATTTCACATATAGCTATCTAAAGGTTTGGTCACAACAAGGGTCGGCTTTTATGGCAATTTTACCCCCTACAACAAAATCTGAAGGCCCAGAGAAGTCTGGGAGAAAATCTTGAAGTTACAAATAACTATTTGCAAAAGATTGTCAATGGCCGGCCTCACGTATCAACCCTAGCTGTCTTTCTCAGAGCTTTTGAGCAAGACTATGCTAAGGTCGAAACGTGAGGCTATCAACAATTTTCTGCATTTCTACAACAGGTCCTTTTGGTTGGTAAGCAGTTTGCAACAGCTACTTCTATTCTTTCAAATAACTTATTTGAAGACCTCTGGAAATCACTCAAATGTTGCTTATTTTGATTTCCAGCAATCAAAATAGACACCCTGCGTGGACCGTTCACAAAATCCCAGACAAAACACCGAACTGTTTTTGCTTTGTACCCACTAAAAAACATGACAGCCAAAGTTGATTAATTTTTCACAGGTTGCTTTCTGATGGCGTGCTAATTGAACAACTACAAAGGCGTGAATTAGTTCCTGTTATCCGAAACACCAATATTTACGAGTTGACCTTCTGACATTTATATAAGCCCCTGGCTGTGTCCGAGTTGTCCGGCTGTTGGCAAGGATGTTGCTCAGGATGTTGCTATGAGCATGCTATGCTTCAATGTTTGTTCACGTGACGATTCAGCCCCAGCTGCAGCCACATATTTGGAGACGACCTAATATTACAGGGTTCTCCCACGGATCTTTCAAAACTGGGGGGCATTCTGGACCCAAATTTTGAAGTGCCCCTTACCAGAGGAAAATTGTCGTGCCCTTTCAAGAGCGAAGTTCAAGGCCTGTTTTTATTACTGATGTAACTTTTTAGTTCTGATTTGTAAAACTTTTAATAATTTATATAATCGTCTTTACAATTGTGGGTGTATGATTTTTTTAATCCAAGCAATAAACCACAAGGAAAAGTGACTGAGTAATTTTTTTTATCAATTTTGGGGTGAACAAAGCAAAATTGACTGAAGCGGGATTTGAACCTGCGAACACCGGCTATATGAACAGACGCTCTACCAACTGAGCTATCCAGCCCATATTTTTAATCCCTTAATGTTACTGGTGGCTCAGGGCTGTTGGTTGGTGATACATGAAATAAATAAACAAATAAACAAACAACCCAACAAACAAACAAATAAATAAATCAATATATATATATAAATTTATAAATATATAATTTATATAAATAAATAAATAAATAAATATAAATCAATAAAAATAAATAAATAAATAAAAATAAATAAATAAATAAATAAATAAATAAATAAATAAATGAATGAATGAATGAATGAATAAATAAATAAATAAATAAATAAATAAATAAATAAATAAATAAATAAATAAATAAATAAATAAATAAATAAATAAATAAATAAATAAATAAATAAATAAATAAATAAATAAATAAATAAATAAATAAATAAATAAATAAATAAATAAATAAATAAATAAATAAATAAATAAATAAATAAAATAAAATAATAAAATCAAGACTTTTGTCTGTTGATTTTTGTTATCAACAGCAAATCTCAACAAACCAATTCCTGTAAACTCGATTAGAAAACCAAATTCCTGATTCCCCGATGTCAATGTACGGTGAACATTCCTGATGTTGTTTGATAGTATTATAATATTTTGCATGGTCTGCCTGAGACACCGTACCCAAAAGGTCAAAGTACTTTTGGCTATCCATTTAATGGCATACCCACCTGCTGGGGAAGGTGCACCACTAATTGCAAAGGTTAGTGTATTGGGTCCAGAGATTAGAACGGCTAGACTTGCCAAGGTCATCTGCAGTCTGATGGCAAGGACACTCTGGAAGGTCACTGGGGGCCTCATGGGTGTAGTTTCACCAATCTGTTGCAGGGAAAACAAAATTTACAGTTTAGACCTTTTTTTTTTTCATATCAACCAGAACTAAACCATGTTAGGTCAATCCAGTGACCTCATTTATTGCCTGTTTTTGGGTACAATTTGTATTAAATTTTCTTAGAAATTGGAGATTCCAAACTGTCGACCAAGACCAGCTCCGACTTAATCACTGTTACTGTAAACAGGTATGTAGTGGATGCTGAAAACAGGCCTGATGCCTCACAGAGGTCGCCTCCGTTGCCCCTGGTCATTGCCTTGGTGCCCTTGAAATGTTCCAATTAGAAAATGAACAATTTCCTCACGGAGGTGCCCTTTATCAAGAAGAAAATGCCTTGGTGCCCTTGCCCTTTTAAGAACGAAGCGATCAGGCATGCGAAAGTGTGCAAAAGCTATCTACATCTCTTACTTTTTTTTAAAGGGTTTTTAAAGAACCAAAAATCCAGCTACGAGAATGGCTCATTGACTTTTGCCCCCCCCCCCCACTTTTCAAAAATGGGCAGAAATAAAGCTAGTTCTTGATTTCAAATTAGTCTTTACTTTCTGAGTGTTTTCATTCAAATAATATGCAGAGAATAACAATACTCAAATTGAACAGTTTTTGGTGTTTTATGCACCCCACTTTTAGAAAATATAGCCCCGCCCCTAAAATGGGCGAGATCGGAGACAGGTCCACATCTAAAAAATGATATTTGGGGTATGTTTAACAACTGTAGGGCATTCCATGCTTTTACCACAAAGTGCACAATCTTCCCTTGTATGGGCCTCAGCAGCTGGACTAAATGCATCACGAGGGGTGTGTGATTGTTTCATAGCGTAATATAAGAACTAGAGGGCGTACAAAACCATGCGACACAGCCCGACAAGGAGCATTTTTGAACCATTGAGAAAATGGCGCTGACCAATCATATTACACTAGTCACTCATCAGTTTACACGGCAACCATTTTCTAAGTGGACATTCGTATGCAATTGACCCATAGGGATTTTCGCCCATGGTGGGTCAGCGGAGTTCCGTGCGTGACATCGCGAGTGCTCCCTCTAACTCTTTGGATTGTTTCAAAGTGAACAAATGGGTCTAGCAACCCTCTTGGTCTGTACTGTAGATGACGCCTCAGAAATTTACTTTATGTTGTATTGAATAGGTTTCTAGACTCTCTAAATCTCCATCCCCACAAATAGAAATCTAGAGGATTGGTCATAGTAAGGGCTACGTCTGTCTTCCCTGTGAAAAAAGAAATCGTCATCTCTTTACAGAAGTTCAGACGGTGCAGGGAGACCTATGAGAAATCTTGAAGTGTGGAGCCTGATTTTTCAAAATTTCACTTCTTTTGTTTGTGTCCAAGTAACCGGGAAATATCATCTGCATATTTACAACAAAAGTCTCCAAAATGTAGTCTTCACAATAGACCCCTTGCATATGACATCTTACTCGAACAGCGCCCTCACCGAGGGTCAGAGGAAGACCAGTCATTTGGCCGATAGATGTACTTGGCACGTATACGCATGCTCGTTTCTTTTGTTCGACCTCACCGATGGAGACCTGTGTAATGAGTCTGTTAGTAAAGTTGGAAAAACCACGGCTTAGACAACCATGTCCTGTGTTTGTGTGTTTTCTATGTTGTGGAAAAACCTCTGCTGGATGCTTGCTCTATGCTCAGACTAACCAGACTGCTAGCAAGTTAACCTCTTTAAAACTGGATTGGTTCCCTCGTTAAATCTCAAAACTCCTAATACTAACAGCCATGCTCTTCATAACAAGAGTCAACTAAGACAGTTGGGAAGACATTTCCTCTAGAATGGCGGGGGTCGTGGGTTCGAATCCCACCCGAGGAATATGCCTGTGGATTTTTTTTCTTCACAGGACTCGGGAAAGTACTGAAGTATTCCTTCAAACACTCAGGGACTCCGTGATGCACAGGTCTTGCCTACTCAAGACCCATGGATTCGAACCTGTGATTTCAAAAGTTCAGCACAAGTTCGGATCTACGGGTTCGGGTTGGCAAGAAGTTACTTGCGGTGGTGCTTAGACTTCTCTGTCCCTCTGTGGTAGTCCGGTTCCGATCACAAAGCTTGAGTCTTCTGAGAAACACCAGACTGCTGCGCCCAACTTCATAGAGCTGCTTCAGCAAAAAAAGTACCTTGAAGCACAGTAATGCTTACCAGAATAAGGTTACCGGCTAAAACACAATATCACATGTGCCATCTGTGATTGGTATCCTGCTCATTTTGCTTAGCAGAAATTTTTTAAGCAATATTTTCTGCTTAAGCAGAGTTATG
The DNA here is from genome assembly GCA_911728455.2 of Marthasterias glacialis. Lineage (NCBI taxonomy): Eukaryota > Metazoa > Echinodermata > Asteroidea > Forcipulatida > Asteriidae > Marthasterias > Marthasterias glacialis. Next base: position 9,907,526 of record OU452239.1, on the reverse strand, counting down.
AAATTGAGCCCCGACCTGAATCACGTACCAGTAGCTTTTGACCGATGTTTTTTCAAACTACATGTAGTACCAAACAAAGTTTTATCATCTAACAAAGTCAGGCCTAGAATGACACGGAGGCCTTGGCCTCCGTTGCCCTAGTCTTGGCCTTTGTGCCCCTTCAAAACTTTTCCATACACAATAAGATTTTCCCAATGGAAGTGCCCTTTGCAAAATGAAAATGGCCTTGCCCTCTCAAAGATGAAAATCCAGGCCTGCAAAGTATAAGTTTGTTTATTTCTTGCTGCTATACTTTAAGTGAATGTATATCAGTGGTATTTGGAAGAGTCAAGTAATTTCCATTCACCACATTGCATTTTTTTTAATAACCACACTCTACAACAAACCTGTGGTCACAGTAACTTGAGAGAACTCTGAGGTTTTAGCCCTGATATGAAGAAGTCAAGTGATGTTGTTGGTACATGGGGTAGGCCAAGAACTACAAAGACTATCCAAACTTTCACTGGGCCAAACCCTATTTTTTTTCAAATGATCCAAAATATTTCTTCAGGTTTTTATATTCACTGGATTTTTTAACAAGGTGGCTTGGTATTGAAAAGTTAGTAAATTTTCAAGAATTTCTGCCTGGAAAAACACAAAGCTGCAGGACTTGTTCAGTTGTGGTGTTACTGGCCACAAGCTAAAATTACTGGACTCAGTGGTCCCGTGTGAATTTCACGCCCTGATTCGTATACAAGTTTTAAGGACGTCACACGAGACAATCTACAAGCAACCAGTTCCAGGTAATCTCCAATAAGAAAAGTCATTCACATTTCTGTTTTCTCCTTATTTCCTTGGGGATATTGAGTTACAGCTAGAGGATTGTCTGTTGTGTTTCTGAAGTGTTCCTTGTGGGTGCAGCGCAAACAAAAATTGCTCTGTGCGACACGGCCTTACTGGTATAACATCTCCATCATTTTGACTTGTCTTCTAAGAAATCCCCCTCCCCCAAACAAGTTTTGTTGTTCAAAGAAAATCATGTTCAAACATAAAACAAATCGACCCAATTCACATGATGTCATCATCACGACAACCTTGCTTGTGCCATTTTGGAAGTTACTGTCCCTGTGTGTTTACACAGTGAAGTGCGCAATTTAGGCGACGCAGAATTAACACGTACACCAATTGACTCCCAAAATGGTGAGTGTGGGCGCCGCAGTCGCTGCGTGTGACGTGCGAGCAAGGGGTCAATAGTTGCCTGTCTGGTTGACAGCATTTTCTATTTAAAAAGATGTATCAACATGATAGCATTCACAAACACTGGAGACCAAATTGCTTTTAAAACATGATTGATACTTAAGTCAACTAGAGCGGAAAATGTCCTTTCTTACTGATGCACTACCCCCCTCTCCCTCCTTCAATTGTTTCAGCACAGCAAACATAAGTTGCTGCTTGCTTGCCGAGTTCGAAGGCCACTATGAATAATGTCACTGTATCTGAATAGGGGGGGAACACCCCACCAGTAGTAGGCACAATCAATTAGTAATAGATTATCATTACACCCACTGGTGTCGATCCAATTACACTCAAGCCACAGGCTATTTGCACAGAATTATGGCCGGACAGTCAACAATACCCCCCATAATGGATTTATGAGGTAATTTGGCGTGCTCAATTGGCCGTAAAATACACTGGACAGGATGTTTGATGGGGTCGTTGACTTTCTGGCTTGGAAGTGGTCATGGTCAATTGGCTACTGGTCAGTCTATTATGCTATCTGTGTATAGTTCCCCATGTGCTCAGTCATAACGGTGGTTCTCATACTTAATCTGTACAAAGGTGCTGGACTGGATTTGCCTACCAGCCTCACTATGGATACAATGGATTAAATGGGGGAGGGGGGATAAAACCAAAATGGCCACACTATAAGAAAGGCAGACCACAGTCCAATTCGCAGTACTTTTTGACCACGTGAGGGCGAGTGAGCAACAAGCCCTGGGAGGGGGGGGGGATTTCACAGAACTAGTCCTAACTTAGGACTAGTCCTAAAAGTTAGGACTAGTGACTCATCCTAAATCGAGATAAGACTAGTCCTAGCGCTTAGTGAAATCCGCACCTGGATTGGTAAAATCAATTGAAACTCATTATCAAGAAATACGTTCCCTCAGTTTGCAGGTGTCCCTCCCCCGAATACTTTGAAAACCCCCAGCTCAACTTCTGTGAATTCCTTTCTATTGATGTGTGGTTTCTCCTAAAAAAAAAAAGGTTTCAATACCCCAATTCATTCAGCTCGGCCCACACAAGCCTTGTGCTCTAGTAATTTATACTATGCTGTGGTTAACCAGACTGTGAGACGCCATTCATCCACCAGGCATGAATTTCAAGTAAATTTTACACTAGACCACGGGTTTATAGTCGCTCCGAACTTTTACCAGACAACAAATGTTTTTACAAGACCTGAGGTATTTGTGTCTTTTTATTATGTGGTTTAGAAATGAAAGGATTTAAACCCCCTTCCAGATTAGGCTGTCTGGCTAGCCTGTGTGGCCTCAATCCTCTCATATCCTCTTCTCCCACATGTATGTCGCTCTAAACCAAATTGGTTGGGTAAGATTTAACTGTAACTAGTAAACTAGAAAACTTGCTGGGTACGACCGTGTATTTAAATCTCTTTTGGGAGGAGTGGTGGCTCTGAAAAGAGCCGGTGTGGTCTGGCCCTTTTTTGGTCCAAATGTAGCACAACCCAATGTGATGTCTAGTCTGGCGCCCTGTGCGCGCACATACGTTTTTGGGGGACCGAGAATGGCTTCTCATCGGAAGGTGTCGCAACTCTCTCAATAAACAGCTTTGGCCCACCCCATTCATTACTCAACCAGACATTGCATTTAGTGACAACATTGGAGATAAAAGAATATTGATTTGTGTTTTTTCCACCAACAAAAATGAAACCAAAGACGTTCCTCTAGAATCCTCATCCAAACAAATCAAGCCAGTGACACAGTATGAAAAAGGACTAAACTTGTTTTGGGGCTTTGGTAAAAATTATATCCTGTCTGGTGGCAGTTTTTTTCTTCTTCTACAAGCCCTGAGGTCTAGATGAGATTTTCTTGAAATTTGAGCCAGTCGTAAGTCAGATTGTACAAATAGGCCTATGGGGAAAAAAGACGAAACGAAGAAGAAGAAAAACCCAGACAAATGGGATGCAGTCTTGTTGGGGAAAACTCTGAATTTAAATGGTGGTCCGTTTTCATGGATTTCCAAACTACACGTGTACTTGTGTCAGCCGAAAAAATGAAGAAGAAGAAAAAAGGGGTTTGAAACAGTGAATCTGTGTTGTTTTTCTCCTCATGATGGTAAATTAAGATCTTTCGAGAATGTGTGTAGGCAAAAGGGGATCTGTGGGGAATCTCGCTCCGTGACGGATCGGGAAAAATCATGACAGAATCACACGCCCCCACCCCAGTACGCGTGTTTGCGTGGGAAACCATCTACCCTATACAAATCTACATGTGGTCCAAAAAATTATCATGGCAAAATTGAATTTGTGAGTTTTGTCTCAGACACAAGGATGATTTTGAAGTCTCGTTGCAACTCAAGCCCCCAAAACAGCCTTCACTTCGGCTAAAATCAATATGGATGTCGCTCTCCCACGAGGAGTCTGACCCATCTCCCGTTCAGAAAAGACATAAAGGTTCAACTGGAAACCGATGCAACATTGCCATCGTCTGAAAAGACTTCTCCTTGATTGAAACAGATACGACTTCTCATCCCTCTCAGTCTCTGAATGTTATACCAGGAGCTCCTTGGGGGAGGAGGAGGGGGGGGGGGGGGGGGGTAGTTCAGTGAGTCCGAGACCGTCTTTCATTGAAGAAATGTGATTTCATTCGCACCCACCGCGCCAATTAAGAAGAATAATCAATTAAAACACACCCTTGGAAAATGCTCTCTTTTCATTTTGGCCGTGGATATTTCCACCTCTCAATTAATTACGTAGGCTTGTTAGAGTGAGGGCTCCATACAAAAGGAGGCCCCGACTGCATCGCTCAAACAAATAGGTTTAGAAATCACTTCATAAAAAAGGTGTATGCCTAGAGAGTCATGATGATTATAAGATTCGTGCGCTGCCGATTCTAAGAATAGATCCTCCAGACACATCTCCCTCCAAGGGAGAACAAAATATATACGAGGGTGTATATATACAGGTGTTTACAAGTTCTGGGTCCAGTATTGTCTGGACACAGACACTATGGTTACGAGGGGAGGGGGTGTCTGTGTAAATAATGGTGCAGTCGATTGCTATATACGTATTTGACTGTGCTATCCAAGAGTTACAAATTAACAAAAGTATCTCAAGATGTATGGGGTCATGCCGGTACAAGAGTGTACATACCAGGCGTGGGATTACACGGAGGTCGCGCCCTCTCTTGCCCTGGGTCTTGGCCATGGTGCTCCTTTCAAAAGTTTCCCACAGATTTTAAGACTCTCCAATGGAAGTGCCCTTTTGCAGAACGAAAATGGCCTTGCCCTCTCAAAGATGAAATTCCATGTCTGGATCTATTGCCCTGTACATGTAGAACTCAGGCCTAGAATTACGTGGAGGCCCTGGAGGCCATGACCTCTGTTGCCCCTGGTCTTGGCCTTGGTGCCCTTTCAAAAGTTTCCCATAGCTTTTAAGACTCTCCAATGGAAGTGCCCTTTTGCAGAGTAAAAACGGTCTTGCCCTCTCAACGATGAAAATTCAATGCCTGGATCTATTGTCCTATACATGTATACCTAAGCCCCAGAATTACATGGACAGCCTGGAGGCCATGTCTTCTGTTGCCCTGGTCTTGGCCTTGGTGCCCTTTCAAAAGTTTCCCATAGTCTTTAAGATTTTCCCAACAGAAGTGCCCTTTTGCAAAATGATAATGGCCTTGCCCTCTCTAAGACGAACTTCCAGGCCTGACCTACTTTAAATTTATTTGGTCTTAAACTGTCACCGATGAACTTTCATGGGGGGGGGGGGGGGGCCGGGCGTTTGGCCTGTGAAAAATAACTAATAACAAGACGCCTGTCTGAAACTTTGCTTCCATCCTGTTGTGTAAATAACTCGCAAGTTGGTCTGTGTAAGTAGGTACAAGCCCACCATATTTGTTGACATGTGACATTCCAATTGCTCATGTATACAAAAAACACAAATCCAGGACGTCTTCGGTTGGTCAGAACACCCAGATCTATTTGGTTAATTCGCCTGTGTCAACAAGAGAACCAACCTTACAGTTCCAAATAAATCGCCGGAGTAGACCCCTTTCCTCAAAAACAGCTCGTTTGGTAAAACAGCATTGCAAAGAAAGTGGTCAGTAAAAGTGGTGGACGACGGATGGACATATGGAAAAGAAATAACTATGAATAAAAAGGAAGCATATATATATGGCTAGAGAAGATTGATATAAATAGGGATGCTCTGACCTCTCGTATTACATGTAACTAGTTGCCGACGTAATTCTTTAATTTTCTCCCGTCCAGCCCGTGGCACTATTTTCTCAGAATTACCGAAGTAAATTATTCTTTGAGAGTACCGCTAGCACAAAGAAACCTTGACTTGACAAAGACAACAGAACAAGAGAACTTTACTGCACCATGATTTTTGTTTTCTCCATCGAGAAAATGTCAAATTCATGTACCGCAAAACCTCAAGAGTGTGCCATGGCCTCTGATTGGTACTAAATCCGGTACCAAGACTGGATCTTGGTTCACTCTGACTAACCTCCATTGAGCCAAAATACAATGAATAAACAATGGTGGAGGCCTCTTTGTGTATCATAATGCTCTTCTCGGAACCAGAGAGCAAAGGTCAGGATTCGGGGCTTACACAATAATGCCTGCACAATAGCCAAAAATCGGCAAAACATTGAGCGCCATCTGTCCTATTAGTGAGGGTGATTTGAAGCATTACACGACTTGTGTGTGCTCTGTGCACGCTCAGCAGTGGAATGTCCAGGCGACCTTTGTTCCGGTATTCCGATTCAACACAATGGCATGTTTCAAGGTGGCCTATTTGCTGGCTCGAAATAAATTGTCGAGGATACTCGTCAGCCAGCGCCAACTGGTTAATATTAAAAAAAAGTAGAGGAAGAACTTACCGTTCACATGTTCGGAAGTTGAGAAGATGCCAACATCAGATGATAATCCTGCATTTGAGAAACAGAAATGTTTGGAAGTTTGATTTAAAAAAATGTGCATTTAGACTTGACAGAGATTTTTTTCAATTAGGAGTTCGAAGACTGAAAACATGAATGTGATAGGTCAATTTCACGTCACATCTCCATGGTAATCGATTTTCGCCTGCGACAAAATGTGTTTACGCCTTCAGGATTTCCCTTATCTTTTTTAAATGTCACACTTCACTTTGCCTTTACATCAACAATGAACTGGATGATCGGTTAGGGGAGGGGGGGGGGACTGTTACAAGTCGGCATGTCTTGATGTACCAACTTACTCGCAAAATAGCAAATATTTTGAGAAGGATAGTTCGGAACTGGGTGAAGAAACTTGGACCAAATTTCGTGGCACTTCTTACCACTGAATTCTGCGCTTACGGCGCCCTGTAAAGCAAGTGATTGTATTGGTCATTAGCGCAGAGTTCCACGGTAAACAGAGCCATGAAATTGAACCCTAATTGGGTGATTATCATTCAGACATGAGAAAGCTCATGATTATCAAGTTGGTTCCACGACCGATCGCCCATACAGTGCCATGTAGAAGAACGTCAGGTTCTATGCAACCTTCTGCCACATGCACAAGGTACAACATTCTGTCCCAGCAAAATGTCCTCAGCAACAAAATGGCTTCCATTAGAAACAATCTGCCCCAACTTTTTTCTAAAATTATTCATGATGCTCAAATACACCGTGCAAGTCTCGCGCGTATTCAAACTTTTTGGGATCATTTTGGTCCCACACACATTGCTGTAACATGTGAAGGAAACCAGATCACGCACTTTAACGGAGCCTAATGTTCAAATACGCGCGCGACTTACACAGACTATTACCCTGTTTCTGATCCTAAAATTACTCTTTCTTAGTTCCTGTGTTTTACTATTTCGCAGCTAGTAGACAGTGTACTCAGAGGTAACAGGTGTAACAAGGTTACCGTCGAAATAAATCTGCAAATTGACACTGATATCTAGTGTATTGACCAATCCGAGCAGCGCTCATTTATAGTGTCTTACACCACCACAGTTATGGCCGCCGCATGTGCGCGTGACACGACAATATTGTGGAGGATTCACTGTGCGTGTGCGTTGACGTGAGCATGCGGCGGCCATAGCTGCGGTGGCGTTAACGCCCATGAACAAGCTGCTTGGATTAGTCTGTAGAAGGTAAGCTTTGATTAAAAAAATAAACAAATAAAAAAAAAAAAAAAAAAATCATGAAGTTTTTGAAAATTGTTATCCAATTTAATTATCAAGGGTTTTCAAATCCACAAACATATTTCCTTGGATTATGGATAAAAAAAAATGTATCCATACGGGGTACGGCAGGTAAATAATCCTGTATGAATAAAAAGAAAACAATGTTTCTTAAAAAACAAGACAGTTGGAATGTGAAATCTGCAAATCTACCCATGGGCTATTCTATCCACAAACAGAGAGACATTCCATGTTGAACTTGCTGAACTTCGATCGCCCATGGATCCACCGTTGCATTATCCAGCCGGCAAACATCGTTCGAGAACTTTCTTTTTCGGCCGAAAGGTTTATGTGCAGGATTGTCGGGTGTTCTGGATCAGAGTTCAGAAGCCGAGGCTGTCATTTATGCACACAAACTCAATCAATTAAAAAGGGAAATTTATTGGTTTGGGAAGAATAGATCCCCCCCCCACTCCCCCATCATCCGTTTTTCAATAAACACACGTACACCATTCAACCAACCTTTCAAAAATGTTCAACAAACTAGTTGGTTATACTTAAGGGGTGTGGTAAGAATGACAATATACACGTTCACAGATTTAATTTTGGGGTGAACAAAGAAAAATTGACTGGAGCGGGATTTGAACCTGCGACCACCGGCATAAGGTATCTGTTCACAGATTTACTCGCAACTTACAAAGGTTGTAATGGTGGGAAAACTTCCCTTGAAATATTTCTGCTTGAAACGTTGGATTTATAAAAGCAAAGGGTTTTGCTAGTTTTGCCCTTTCACAAAAATGTAGGACAAATGACAGGAAAAGGTTTTGCCGAGAATCATAGATTTTCAGTCATTTTAACATCTCAGGAGGAAGTCTACAGCTCAGTTGAAGCCCCAGCTCATAGTGGTAAAGCGTCTGTAAATGCTCCCATAAAATCAAGATATATGTGATAAAACCCACCTGTGAAAAATTCAGCTCATTTCGTTGTTTCAATAGCGAGAAAACTGTAAAAATTCCTTCAGCATTTAGGCAGAGTTTCGACGAAAATTAATTCTGGTTCTTATACAATTTATCATTGTAAAAACACTTCAGGCAGAAATATTTCAAGGAAAATTTTCTACCATCATTATCTTTATACCATAGGGTATAGATCTGTGAACATTTATTTTTCTCTCTTACCAACGTCGAGCCGGGGCTTAAAGGCAAATTATTTCTGGGTTAAAAATTTCATTTTGATACCCATCATTGTAGCTACACCAACTCTTGCAGACAACAACAAAAACGATTACTGAAACACACTGGATTTGTTAATTTACTGTCGGGCAAATTTTTTTTTTTACCTTTCATAAAAATGCTGGATAAAAAAAAGCAAAAGGTTTTGCTAGTTTACTGTTGGGCAAACCTTTTTTACCTTTCATAAAAGTGTTGGATAAATAAAAGCAAAAGGTTTTGCTAGTTTACTGTTGGGCAAACCTTTTTACCTTTCACAAAAATGTTGGATAAATAAAAGGAAAGGTTTTGCTAGCTTACTATCGGGCAAACCTTTTTTACCTTTCATAAAATGTTGGATAAATAAAAACAAAAGGTTTTGCTAGTTTACTGTTAGGCAAATCTTGTTTACCTTTCACAAAAATGTTGGACAAATAAATAGAAAGGTTTTGCTAGTTTACTGTCTGGCAATTTTTTTTTTACCTTTCACAAAAACTGTTGGACTAATAAAAGCCAAAAGTTTGGCTAGTCTACTGTTGGGCAAAACTGTTTTACCTTTCACAAAAATGTTGGAAAATAAAAACAAAAGGTTTTGCTATTTTACAGTCAGGCAAACTTTTGTTACCTTTCATAAAAATGTCAGAAGAATAAAAAAGCAAAAGGTTTTGCAAGTTTACTGTCGGGCAAACCATTTTACCTTTCACAAAAATGTTGGACAAATGAAAGGAAAAAGTTTTGCTAAAATCAGAGATCTGAGATTTGACGAATGTGAATAGTCTTGAATTAATGGCTTGCTGGCCTGGGTTCTCCCTTATTCTAGACCCCGAACCTCCCAGATGTTACAATTCAGGAAAAGGTTTTGCTAAAATCAGAGATCTGAGATTTACCGAATGCGAATATTCTTGAAAAATAGCTTGCTGGCCTGGGTTCTCCCTTGTTCTTGACCCCGAACCTCCCAGATATTACAATTCAGGGGTTTTTACAGACTCTGTGCATCCATCAGAAATGCAAAACTACAGCTTTGGATACAATGAGAACCCCTTTTTTGCCCATTTTGGTGACTGCTTTACTTCTTTCAAGAACAGTTGAAGGCTCCAAATAATTTGAGAAAAAAAAAAAAAAAAAAAAACACATGTAAAGACAGGAAACCACACACCTGGGAATCTGTTTTTACTTTTCACAAAAATGTCGGACAAATCAGAGGACAGGATTTGTTAATTTACAGTCAGGCAAACCTGTTTTATACTTGTAATTTATAAAAAAAAAAAAGAAAAAAAAAAAAAGGTCAGACGAATTAACAGAAACGGATTACAAGAAAGCTTTAAACAAATAATCTCCAGACATAGTTCATAAATCCTAAACCTTGGAAATGACATGGTACATGTAAGATTCCTGGTACAGCAAGAATGCAATAGAGTACTGGATAAACAGTTGTTGAAGCTACTGTCGAGTCCAACAATCAGAAAGCACTCGAACGTTTGCCGTTTTTTTCGACGTACTTCTCTATTTGTTTCAACCAAACATGGCCAATTACGAGCGACATAACAAGTTACATATTTAATGCAATTCTTTCCAAAATACCCAAAGTGTCGACGGAGGTGTAAAACAGTGTTTTCTTGTACAGCAACACTCCATGTAATGAATAAAATTTGTCATTTGCCACGGACGAGGCGATGTGCTTGTACCTTAGGACATTAGGAGTTGGGGGAAAGGGTCATGTGATCATACGTAGCAATCCATATTAGCATGTCGGCCAGACACATTGCAGACAATGTAGACTTCAGACTGTATTGTCTGAATCTACAGTTAAACATGACCCCTATACACACGCCGCTATGGTGGTTGCTTTCAGTCTACACCTAACAGCATGTTTCAAAATGTCATGTTAGTTTTGGGATATTATACGCAAGTCACCAGTGCTTCATAATTTGTTTTGAAAACACTTGTTGTTGATCTGACATACTTTGGTGTTCAACGGATTAAACAAGATTTTCTTCCAGTTCAAATGTTGTCACAAAATGAAAAATAGCACCGCTTTTAAAGAGTAATCGCACGTCAATCAATATGGACAGCTCTACTCAAATTGACAAATTTTATTGAAAAAAACATAACTGTAATTTGAAACAATATGCCCTGATTGACTTCTCAACGTTATGGGGCTTATCTGGGCACAATATTACAGCCCTGCTTAAGCAAAACTTTTGCTGAAGAATTTTCTGCTCAGCAAAATTAAGCAGAAAACCAGTCACAGGCGGTACATGTGACATGGTACTTTGGCTGGTAACCATATTCTGTTAAGCAAAACTATTTGGTACTTGGCTATTTTTATTTTGTGCTTGAGCAGCCCTTTGAAATTGGGCTGTAAAACAAAGAAGGCCTGACATCAACAGACTCTGAGGCAATAGGCCTTTATCATGCAGCCACCATCTTTGTCATGTTCCCCGTATCTAATAACAGCAATAGATACTAACATCTACTGTATAAAAAGGAACCAGACTATTTGCCCTTCCAGCCTCAGTATGGTTACATTGATTTGATTAGGAGACAATCAAGATGGCTGCAGCATGATAAAGGTTGATTGCCCTTGGTCACTGCCTTGATGCCCCTTGAAATCTTCCTAAAGATAGAGATGCTATTTCCCCACACAGAGGACAAGCATTCTTGCCCTTACAAGAATTAAGCACACCGCCCGGGACAACATTTTGTCAAGATTAGACATCTATTGAAAGCAGTTTTATAACAAGCAATTTAGAGGGTTCAACATAATGGTCAGCCATAAACAGAAAGTATCACCCACATTTTGCTCTGAATTTTTCATTTATTCATTCATTTCAGGAAATATCAGTGTTGTAGTCGTGACCACAACGCCCGAGTCTGAGGCGGAGTCCGCCCCTCTGAGATCGAGACCTTAAATCCTCAATGTCCGAGAACAAGACCACCCCATCGAGACCAAGACCACGACTAAAACCGAGACCTCAGACAAATCAGTTCTGTGAACAATAAAACAATTGTCAAAGCCAACTGTCTTTATTTTCAATGGATTTTTATTAATGCTGAATCAATGTTTCTTCCCCATATGATGACTTCACTGCAGCCTTCATTATGGGTATCACACAGCCACTATGTTGTACGGAAAAAAAAAAAAGGGCAGCCGCGCTGCACCGCCCTGCCTAGAAATAACTCCGCAGGGCCGGCTTAAAATTAGGCTTTTGACGATTTGTTATGCATTTGGGTTCCTTTTTCTAATTATTATATATTTTTGGACGGTTACGAAAGTAAGGTCTTGAAATTAAGGAATTAAGACCTTCAGACCTGTCTTCCGTGACCCGAGTCATCATGATTAGGGTCTGGCAGACCAGTCTGGATACAGAGACTGTTCTCGAGACCGACAACGCAGACCTACAACGCCGACAACGCCGGCAAATATCTTGTTGCGTAGAGAAACAGACCATGAGAAACTTGCCCAATCTAGTACATCACATTTTTAAAATGTCTTTTGAATGCAGAACATTCCAGTGGAGACTAAAAGCTCAGAAGGTGTGTTTCTCACACCATCAACACAATGTAGTTTTGACCTTTCCTTTAAATACTTGAATTCTAGAAGTTTCTAGAAGTCTTTCGGAACGCGTTTTCTTTTAAATGAAATTAATGTGTGAAAGAAAAGGAGCACAGTGTTTCTGCTCAGAGGACACAGTTACATAAATAAGTATGAATTTTTGTTTGTTATCCTTCTTCAAAACACTCCCAGTTACAGGATTCGAACTGGCCTCTTGTCACTGGGCATGCTCGGTTAAGACATCTGCTCTAGAATGCAAGGGTCGTGGGTTCGAATCCCGACCGAGTGGACTGTGGAGTTTTTTCCTACATGACTTATCACTATATTAGTGTAAGGTACAGGGTGAACAGGTGTGGGATTCTGTAAACAGAAAGTTTTTTTTTGTGTGTGAAAGATTTTCTGTTAACATTATGGGCAATTCTGGCAGTGCCCACCACGTGACCCCGACTGTGTAAGTTCTTTCCTAGTTTGGAATGCACAATTGTTGTAATTTGTCTGTTTTTTTTTCAGTATAAGATGGTGGTTTTAGTGAGGCTGGGTGAATATTTGTCACACTTATGTCGGCCATGTGTGGTGCTGAGTGGTTGTTTTGAGCCGACCGCTTTTTGGGGGAAAACGGCCTCTCCGCGGTAAACTTTAGAAGGTGCATTGTATTGTGAATGGCATTATGACAATCCTAACATAGTCACAAGAAATCCCTCTGTCAACCATAATTCTGATATCAGTCTTAGCTACGGGATTGCCCGTTAACAAGTCTTCAACAAATTCAACCACTTGAAAATAATATTCCTCCTAACATCTCATTAAACCCAACCATAAGCACTCAGGCTCCAACACACTTTACATGAAGAATTCCACACTTGATAAAAAAAAAAAAGAAAGAAGAAAAGTTCACTACATAAGCCTGATCCATTTAGGGCCAAGACTAAAATTCCTGATGGCTTAAAAATGTCTGACACGAGGTTGGACAGAAGTCGTTTTTATGGGTTGGTCTTCTCGGTAAACTGTGCGGTATTTGGGTGTGATCTATGGAGGGTAAATCAGAAAGAACCACACTGGAGAGTGAATGTTGGGTTAGAGTCTGTCCCTCAGACTGGAAGCAGACTGGAAGCCCCCCACGAGCTTCTTGGATGTTACAGGATTGAGCAGTTCCACTTGTACAGATAAATGAAACTTTGACGATGCAGAAAAAAAAGGGAGAAAATTGCATGGAATCCAGTTTTCTTGAGTTTTCTATGGCACTGAAGTTGAGGGAAAACCGAAGAGGTAACTCAGCAGAGAATTTGCATGCCTGGATTGTAGGGTAGCAGGATGGGTTTTCCCTTGGTTACGGATGGCCACAGCCCTTGAACCTGATGAGTGTTTACACTTCTCAGATTTGACTTCATTATCACCAATCAGAAATTTAGACGTTGAAACAAACTTGGCTTTTGCAATTCTTTCAAGAAAAGTGGTTGGCAAAAGAGAAAATCAAACATGCACATAGTCAGGGCTTGAAATACACACTGAACCACTGGCAGGGTTCTACCCATGCACAAGCTAGCGTATCGGGCCGATACGCAGAAATTATGGCCGATACGCAAGCAAAAAAAATACATTTAAATTTTTTATTTTTTTTTTAGATTTTAATATCAAATTCAAACAAAAATCTTAACATAAAACCGTTTTAAATGCTCCAGATTGCACAGTAGAGCTTTTCAAACCAAACATAAACATTAAAAAAAAAACATTCCAAGGACCTGCTACCAATTCAGCGTGCTTCGGCCACACTTTCAAACTTAAGGTCCAGAATGCCCCCCAGTTTTGAAAAATCCTGGGGAGAACCCTGGCTAGCATGACCACTCCAGACATTTCCAAACTTATCCACCTCCCCCAAATTTTTTTTTTAAGGATAGATTTACTGAATTAGTATTTGTTAGGTTTTCGACTTTAGACCTCCTCACAAAAGTTCAGTAAGAGACAAATATGAAAACAGTTTTCATCTTATTTCTAGTTGAGTGAAAGTTCCAAGCAACAAGCCCAATGGACTACTGGAAATCTGAACCCTGCTCCATCAAACATCATCCTCGAGAAAGTCACAAAGAAATTGCCATCTTCCTTGAAAATAAAAACGCATCCCACTGCTGAAGTTCAATGCACCATTGTACTTTGGAACGAAAATCACGGCTGTACACACCCAAAGCATATCCAACAAACTATGAAACATTTAACTGCTATTTTCTGAAATAAACGAACATCGGATGGGATGATATTTTTGAGGTTTCTTTTACAGACATAAACATCACTGGTTTTGGGAAGAATAGAATTCATTCCTGCTCTCTACTTTTACAACCAACATCCTACTTACCAACCTGTGGGAATCACATCAAAATAAGTGATGACGTTTTTATGGGGGAAAAAAAAATAAATAAAAAATGGATGGGTTTTGTGCCTGTTCATCAAAAAGTTTATTTCAATTGCTGCAATGTTTTTTTTTTTTTTTTTTACGGTGATTTGGGGGGCATCTTCAAATGCCATATTTTTGATTTACACAGTATTTGTCAAAACCACTTATGTACTTGAACAATTCCTTTAGAAACATCATGACCCTACACTCAGGCTAAAAAAAAATTGCTCATCTTCCGGCCTGAAATTTCATCTTTCAGAGGGCAAGGACTTTTTCATTTTGCAAAGGACACTTCCACTGGAAAATACTCAAAGTCTACGGGAAACTTTTGAAGGGGCACCAAGGCCCAAACCGTGGCAAAAATGGAAGCCGTGGTCTCCGCTTAATTCCAGGCCCGCATCTTATGATAGCCTGTTCTAGAGGTACTTTCACGGTAGATGCTCTGAAGGTCTCTGACTTGTGGTTGCTTCTGTACACACCTTTCCCTGTACCACATGCTTCGAGGCATCCTCTCATCCCTTCACCGTCTCTGTTCCAAAGGCCAGTACTTTTGAGATATTCGTACAAGCTTGCAGGCCTCGATCTTAAGAAAAACGGGGGCAGGCCTTTGCTGGCCAAATCAGAGAAATTGTACAGGGGCATGCTGGCCAAGTTGGTAGTGACAGTGCAATTTTTCTGAAGGGCATGCTGGCCAACTCGACAGGGCATGAGGCCAATAGCCTCGGTGGCCTCGGTTAAGATCAAGGCCTGAGCTTGTTTTTTTTCCTTGTACTGTTGCACTTTGGAACGCCCTACCTGCGTCTTGTTTTCTACCATCTTACGATCTAATCCAGTTCAAGAGAAATGTGAAAAGACATCTTCTCCCTTATAGGTTTCGAGGCATTGCATGGTGAGGTATCAATGTATATTTGGTTTGCGGTAACACCATGTGATTATATCTACTTTGCTATATATATAGAGTAGATTGTTCTTGTAAAGAACTTGTCCTGTTAAGCTAGACAGTTCTTTTCAGAACTAAGTTGTCCTCTGACTTCTGAAATCTACTCCGCGGTAGTAGAATAAAAACAGGACGAGTTCTCATCACAAGAACAATCCACTGTATATATCAAAGTAGATATAATCACATGGTGTTACTGCAAACCAAATACACACATCTTCTCCCCCATTAAAAAATTTCAACTTGTGATGATGGCCGACTTTTCATTAAGTTTTTGGTTTTAACTTTTCAACTCCCACAAAAGGGAGTATTAATTAGTGAACTCCCTTTCGTGGCCCAGCTTTGATTAATTTGAGGCGTGTGTGATTAATTTAAAAGTACATTTTCACAAACAGTTTGTGAAAACCCTCCCACCTGAATCTTCTCCTTTCCCCTGAGGAAATAGGCGATTTCCAGATAAAGAAAAAAAGATTTATAGAGATTCCGTCTTGAAATTGTCAAAACATGGGTGTTGGACCAATCTAATTGATGAGGGGTCACCTGGTTACGTTTTAAGACTGCGAGAGAAACTAAGAATGAAAATAAAACCGATTTAAAGACAAAATACTGAAAATGGTACCCCACCCAAAAAAGACAAAAGGGGGGAAAAAAAACACAAAAAAAACCAACCTTCATGATAAAGTTTCAGTCAGAAAGCTTACTGATTACGAAGTTCATACCACTACCAATCCTCCAGAGAAACAGTTCTGTCAGAAATACTGTCAAAGTTGAGGAGTTAGCATTTAGAAACCCCCACAAATCACCAGTGCTTATTTCGATGGCCAATAGCGAACCAAGCCCATTACGATTGGGCATATAATCCCCGACGCTGATACAGTTTCTTGTTGTTTTCGCTTCAACATGACAACCAATTTTGAGGAAATGTTCACTGGCTGGTTCAAGATTGTTTACTTGAATTTCACTAACAGATGGGAGTGAATTTACTCTTCCGAACCAAAGACACAATGATGTACAATGTACTTTTCCCATTTTCAAAAATCATTTTCTTCTAGGAGCCTTTCATTTCACCGCAAGAAACAAATCCCGTTCATGGATGTTGGTCAACCAAAACCTTCATCTCCCCTTCTTTTTTTCCCCGAAGTCGGAGACTGACTTTTAAAAACAGGCTGACCTGATCTTAACTTTCATAAATCCCAAGTGACCCTGTGAGACAACATTACTTTGATGGTTCAATTTTCAAGTACTTAAAAAAAAAAAAAAAAAGTGTTTTCGGATCTGTCTCTTTACGCCTTGAACCATGTTAACTATACGTTAGTAGTTCTTGATCTGTAAATACAGGAACAGTTGAATTATCTCCGATGTAGCAAACGTAGATCCTTGGTGTAGAAATATTAAAGACAGATTATGCGGTTGTCTTTTCGTTTGACGTAAGGGGGCGCTCTATACATGTCTAGCAATCCGGTCGCAAATATGTTAATCATGAGACTTTGGTGGGTGATGTCAGTCACGTAGGGTGGCGGAAAACCCAGACAGCATTACATTCCGTCATGCTTTCACCTCCCTCAAGCTTGCCATGCTGCATAAAATTAGCCGCCATGTTTGAGCGTCTGGCTTTTTCATGTTACTCCCCGGTGATGGTTGTGTGTAGGGGGGGGGGAAACAACCAACATCCGCAAAACATTGTCATCTGACGATGTAATCAAAGTATGATCACAATAGCCGATTAGTAAGACTGCAAACATACAGAAGTAAAACAAGGAAATAACATTCATCACGCAGTCTACTCTACATGACAAAAACGGCCTATCCTAACAAAAACGCGAAAAGGAGTGGCCTATTTAACATTCGAGTTAATGTTGTCGGATTAGCAAAGAGAATGAGAGAAAATGTACCTCTGACAACCTTCCAGGTTTTTGGGTGGAGAGGGTCGAAACACAATGGGGTTGTCCGGGGGTACAAGTCTGGTTTCAACAAGCCCCCAACACTGCACAGCCATGCATGGCACGTACGCTGCTACTTCTACTACTACTGCTACGGAGTGAAGTTCACTGCTAGCTAATAATGCACATGAACAGCCAGCCTGATCCAGACAGTACTTAACAAAGGAATATCTGCAACCATGTGACACACTGCTAATACAAGCACGAGCCATGTCATAACCTTTAGAATATGGGAATCGGTTTTGGGACGCCCCTCATCTACATGGCGTGTTTATTAAAGTAATGTTCTGCACACGTTTTTTCCGCATTTCAAAAAAAATCACCTCTTCTGCGGATTTCAAAGTGCAAGATAAGTAATAACTCGGGAAGGCAAAAATGGCTTCAAAGAATGTATATTTCACACAGAACTTTAGTGTGAAGCACACTGAATAAGATAAGAAATCAGTATGGCAGACTGTGAACTCATAAAAGGGTAAAAAATAGAAAAGACAAAAAAAAAACACATGTAAAAATAAAGTTTAGCCGCAATGCAACCTGGCAAATGTTCAACCTATTTTGAAATGACTAAAAACTGAAGTCATCATATTCTCCACAGCACAAATAACACAATTCTTCCAAGAAGTCTTCCTCCTTAATGAGTGGAATTCATGAAAGACTGACTGTTTAATCATTCCTACTCTTAACATAACTGGTAGTCTACATCCCATTCTTTATGGTTTGTAACCGAATAGAAGAAGTCCTAGTTAATGTTTAGAGCTTTTCATGGTGTGAAGGATAATAGGAAACTATAACTAGTGAACTAGTAAACTTGCGGGTACAACCATGTATAAATCTCTTTTGGGAGGAGTGGTGGCTCTGAAAAGAGCCGTTGTGGCCTCGACGCTTCTAACAGTATACTCTGCTCGTCTTCGGAAAGAAATCCTATCAATTTTGACGCCTAAATGACACAAAAACAATTTGTCCTCAGAAGACCAGCTGGGGAAACGAAGACGACTACTCTCTGAATGAAATCAAACATACTTTACACTGCATCGCTTGGAGAAAAGCTTGTAGTAAAACCTAAGTTCTCTGATTTAACTTAAAATCTTTTGATTCCTATTGTCTGCTGGAGAAACAGTTTAATTTGAAATTTCTCACCAGCGATCATGATTTTCAAATCATTTTAAATAATATTTTCACAACTGTGATCTAACGAAGATCGAAACTGTTTCCGCCAAACTTTAGAATTTCCTGTTCAATTTTCAGGCGAAAAATGATAAAACGTCACAATTTTGAAGTACCGTCAGACACTTCTTTTAAGAATGTCACCTCCAAAAACTTGACGCATTTTTGACAATTGAGATCTGACCACAAGGTGTGTACTCACCAGCCCGAAGAGCCTGGGAGCAAGACATGTTCAAAATGGCAAACAAAAGACACTGTTAAAAAAAATTCTGAATTGTTCCAAGAGAACAGAATGAAAAATAATCAAAATATTCCCGGCGAGAGAACGACGCACGGGAAAGAGCGATGACGAGAGATAATTTTAAATCCATGAGACCTGTTCATCTGAAATTTTTCTAAGAACACTTCAAACTTGTCATGGAAGTTATCATTTACCTTCAGAAAAAAAAAAACTGTATCATCAAAGAACGAAGAATTAAGGTGTGACGCTAGATGAACATGTACAGAAATAAAGACACAGCAGTTCAGGTCGTCCATTGCTACAAGTGTCCCCTGAATTCAAAAGCCATTCTTACGTACCGCTAAAGTAAAAAAAAAAAAAATTGATGAGCTATGTATTTTCCCCCCCCCTGTCGTCGAAGGGTTTCTGAAACATGACCACATCGGCGTTCAAAAAGCTGGCAGATAACTCTTCACATGAGGGGGTGCTGAAAGGGCGGCCATCCAACAGAAACTGTGGGTGTCCCCGAGATAAGCGTCACCCACATGATGGGTGTGGCCTGCCTCTTCACATTTATTGACTTACCAAATATACAGTTACGGCTGAAAAGTACAGACTGCTATGAGCGGGGGGGAAAAATGCCGTGGGATAGTACATAACAAGTGGGCAGGGGGAAGAAAGCAAATTATTGGCTTTACATTTCAAATTCAATTACCCGAATTTGTCTTGGTT